>CM062645.1:30132940-31395010 GCA_025617555.3 Puccinia polysora
GCCCAATGCTACTCATCAAAGTGAGCAAGTGTGAGGGGTAGAATCCACTATCTTATGGCCAAAGATGAGGTAGAAGATGAGGCTGGGATGACTTGAGGAGTATCAGGAATATCTTCTTCAAATATTTTGTCCCGTTCATCTTTGATGTTGGCCAGAAGGTTGTGAAGGATTACACAAATGATAATCCATTTGATGAGGAACTTCATGTCTTTGGAAGATTGGAGCTGGTTTTGCATCTCCCGTAAGCTGGCCAATCTTCCTTTCAGGATTCCTATGGCATGCTCAATCCAAACTGGTGATTGGGAAACATGATAGTTGAAATCAGTTTTGGCTTGATCATTGGTTGAAACATTGCAGTATGCAGGAACTACAAATTTCCCGCTAGCATAAGCTGAATTGGCCAGAAGGTATTGATCTTTATAAAAGTAGTTATCTGGTTTTTGGGCAATCTGCATCCAATTGAAAACATATGAATCATGATAAGAACCCAGAAGGCCAGTATGGAGTGATATGAACTTCTTTTTTTTATCATAAACAAGTTTTAGTGCCACAGATTATCTATACAAACCAATAAAAAAAATTTTGTCAGTGTATTATCAAAGGCTTTGGAAAGGAAATGAATCAATTGCCTTTTTTTCCAATCAAAATAATGGTTGCCATCTAGCCTGGGTTTTTGACTCAAGGGGATTGTGTTTCCATCAACAAAACCAATGCAACCAGGAAACCCTTCAGTCTCCATTACTTGAGATATCTCCTTGCAGTCTTCTTAGGTTGGCCAACAAAGGACAGAGCTACAGAAATATAAGATATCAATCATTACTCTTTTGGTGTATAAGTCAATGGATCCATAACTGACCAAGAATAGATTTTCTAATTGATGAATTGCTGCTCCATTTCCATTTGATCCCAATCTACAAAGAGCAACAGCCATTTGGAAAGCTGGATTGCATTGAGGATTTAGAGAATTGTTCTGGAAGATCTGGTGGTCTTCAATCATCTCCAAAATTTTCATGAAAGAAGGCAATACAGTTTGGAACAGTTGCTGGGAGCTTAAGTTGGGCAGTAGGTGAAGCTTTTGCCTTTCATACATAGGTTTGTGGAGAGTCTGTCTTTGTGGAACCATGTATTGCTTTTCCAATAGAGAATTTAAAGCTAACCAAGTTGATGCCAAATTGGAGTCTGAATCCAAGTTAAATAATGAAAAAAGTTCAGTCAGCTTTTTTGCATTTTCAACTTGCTGCTGGGAAGTTTGATTGGAAATGTTGAGAAAGATGGTGATGGGATGATGATGGGATGTTTGTGAAGCAATGGAGATGTGAAGTAATGGAGATGTGAAGCAATGGAGATGCAAAGCAATGGAGATTTTAAGCAATGGAGATGTAAAGTGATGGAGATGTGAAGTGATGGAGATGTGAAGCAATGGAGATGTGAAGTGATGGAGATGTGAAGGCATGTAGATGTGAAGTGATGGAGAGGTAAAGCAATGGAGATGTGAAGCAATGAAGATGTGAGGTGATGGAGATGTGAAGCAATGGAGATGTGAAGTGATGGAGATGTGAAGCAATGGAGATGTGAATTGATGGAGATGTGAAGCAATGGAGATGTGAAGTGATGGAGATGTGAAGCAATAGAGATGAGATGTGTGTCATGCGTATGGATTTGATGAGTTGGAGGTGTGGATGGGTGTTTTGCATGCCATGGATGGTGGATGGATGAAATGGCGGGTTTGATGTTTGAAACCTGAAATTTTCATGAAACTTGCCATTTTGAAATACACCAGTTAGGGGATATGTGTATTTCAGAAACCCGCCATTAGGGCGTATCAAAGTTAGCAAAACCGCCATTAGAAAACTGCCATTTCTTTTGACCAGACCCGCCATGTTTAATGGCGGGTTTCTGAAATACACATACCCCCTAACTGGTGTATTTCAAAATGGCAGGCTTCATGACAATGGTGGGTTTCAAACATCAAACCCACCATTTCGTCCATCCACCATCTATGGCATGCAAAACACCCATCCACACCTCCAACTCATCAAATCCATACGCATGAAACACATCTCATCTCTATTGCTTCACATCTCCATCACTTCACATCTCCATTGCTTCACATCTCCATCACTTCACATCTCCATTGCTTCACATCTCCATCACTTCACATCTCCATCACTTCACATCTCCATTGCTTCACATCTCCATCACTTCACATCTCCATCACTTCACATCTCAATTTCTTCACATCTCAATTGCTGAAAATCTCCATTGCTTCACATCTCCATTGCTTTACACACATCCTATCATAATCACATCTCTATCTTTCTCAACATGTCCAATCAAAAACTTTTTTTATTATTTGACTTGGATTCAGACTCCAATTTGGAATCAACTTGGTTAGCTTTGAATTCTCTATTGGAAAAGCAAGAAATGGTTCCACAAAGGCACACTCTCCACAAACCTATGTATGAAAGACAAAAGCTTCACCTACTTCCAAACTTAAGCTTCCAGCAACTGTTCCAAACTTTATTTTCTTCTTTCATGAAACTTTTGGAGATGATTGAAGACCACCAGATCTTCCAGAGCAATTCTCTGAATCCTCAACGCAATCCAGCTATCCAACTGGCTGTTGCTCTTTGTAGATTGGGATCAAATGGAAATGGAGCAGCAATTCATTTATTATAAAATCTATTCTTGGTCAGTTATGGATCCATTGACTTATACACCAAAAGATTAATGATTGCTATCCTATCTTTCCGACACTCTGTCCTTTGTTGGAAAACCTAAGAAGACCGCAAAGAGATATCTCAAGTAATGAAGACTAAAGGCTTTCCTGATTGCATTGGTTTTGTTGATGGAACCACTATCCCCTTAAGTCAAAAACCCAAGCTATATGGCAACCATTATTTTGATTGGAAGAAAAGGCAATTGATTCATTTTCTTTCCAAAGCCTTTGATAATACACTGACCAAAGTTGTTTTATTGTTTTTCATAGATACTCTGTGGCACTACAACTTGTTTATGATAAAAACAAGAAGTTCATACCTCTCCATGCTGGACTTCTGGGTTCTTGTCATTATTCATATGTTTTCAATTGGATGCGGATTGCCCAACAACCATATAACTAATTTTACCAAGATCAATACCTTCTGGCTGATTCAGCTTATGCTAGCAGGAAATATATGGTTCTGGCATACTGCAATGTTTCAACCAATGATCAAGCCAAAACTGATTTCAACTATCATCTTGCCCAATCACCAGTTTGGATTGAGCATGCCATAGGAATCCTGAAAGGAAGATTGGCAAGCTTACGGGAGATGCAAAACCAGCTCCAATCTTCCAAAGAAATGAAGTTCCTCATCAAATGGATTATCATTTGTGTAATCTTTCACAACCTTCTTGCCAACATCAAAGATGAATGGGACAAAATATTTGAAGAAGATATTCCTGATACTCCTCAAGTCATCCCAGCTTCAGCTTCTACCGCATCTTTGGCCATGAGAGAGCGGAATCTACCCCTCACACTTGCTTACTTTGATGAGTAGCATTGGGTTTTTAAATAGGTAAAAAATAAAATCACCAAATTTCTTTTTATTTTGGTTTTTTAACCATGAATCCTAGGCTGACTACGTTTTTTTTTTTTTTTTTTTTTTTTTGGTGGACTATGGTTTTTTTTTTTTTTTTTGTGGTGAACTGAGACAAAAACCAAAACTTTAAAACCACCTCACCCCACCAAACAACTGGTTCCCTCCTCCCTCCTCCTCACCAAACCACCTCAACCACCACCGTTCAACTCCCCCCTCCTCCTCACCAAAACACCTCAACAACCACCAGTCCACTCCTCCCTCCTCCTCACCAAACTGCCGCACCCCAGTGGGGTGCAAGAAAGGAATGTCACTAAGTGTTGCTCAAGTTCCTGTGGGAAGTATTTTATTGGAATGAGATGGGTTATATTAGGAAAACCAAGGGGCAAAAAAAGAAAGGTTCAATGTTTCAGGCATGGTGCCTCCACAGCCCAATCAATCAAATACCATCATCAATTAGAAAGCAATTTGCATGGTTTCCTTAATGGACGCATTCACACAAGGAATTCAATCTCTGGGATGCTTTGGTTTAAAAACCAAAGCACCTTCTAGGGAAACAAGGAATAAGTGAAGGACTGGGTTATTCACTTTTTTCAAAAGAGTAGCAGATGGATTGTTCATTTTAAAATTTAAATGGTTGAGGGGGATAATTTTGCTAAGAGTGAAAGGCAGTAGATGCAGGCTTTAATATTAAAATCAATGGGGGACACCAGCCTGTGGGAGCATTCATCATTTACTGGCCTCTTTGAGCCTGGTTTCAGCATGAGTCAAGGGGAAATGCTGAAATATGGCAGCAGTCAAAGCTGTGACTGCTTTGGGGTTTCAATGGTGCAACCTATTTGATTTGCTGATGACAGCAGACAGGACGGCTTGATGAAGCTGTCTTCTTTCACCAGCAAATATCAAATGGATTTGCTCTCCCGCCACCCCCAAAAACTGTATTTTCTGGGGACAGCGGGCAGCTTCATTAAGTTTTGCTGTCTGCTGTCCCAGCCAATAGCAAACAGATTTGCTCTCACACTTCCCCAACAACTTGATTTGCTCACAACAGCAAACAGGAAGGCTTGATGAAGCTTTCTGCTGTCACCATCAAAAAGTGAAACCCCCCCCCCTTGCTTGCTCAAAGGAGCCTGTCTCCCCCCTAGCTTGCTCAAACAAGCCTTTCCCCCCCCTTCCTTGCTAGCTGATTGGGGGGTGGGGGGGTGATGAATTCCCCACCCTGCCCAAGCCCTTCCCCCCCTTGCTTGCCAGGTGGGGGGGGGATCAAATACGCCTTTGCTCCACCCTTGCTTGCTGAGAGGAAGGGGTTTCTCCCCCCTCACTTGCTCAAACAAGCCTTTCCCCCAGCTTGCTTGCTAGCTGATGGTGGGGGGTGATGAATTCCCCACCCTGCCCAAGCCCTTCCCCCCTTGCTTCCCCCTTGCTTGCAAGGTGGGGGGGGATTAAATGCCTAGCTTTCTGAGAGGACTGCTCCTCCCTTGCTTTCTGAGAGGAAGGGGTGTCTCCCCCCTTTTTTTCTCAAACAAGCCTTTCCCCCCGCTTGCTTGCTATCTGATGGGGGGGGAAGGGGGGTGATGAATTCCCCCCCTGTCCCAGCCCTTCCTGCCCTTGCTTGCTAGGTGGGGGGGGATCAAATTCCTTGCTTTCTCAGAGGAACGCTCCTCCCTTGCTTGCTGAGAGGAAGGAGTGTCTAACCCCTTGCTTGCTCAAACAAGCCTGTCCCCCTGCTTGCTTGCTAGCTGATGGGGGGGGGGGGGGTGACAAATTCCCTACCCTTCCCAAGCCCTTCCCCCCCTTGCTTGCTAGGTGGGGGGGGCAATCAAATGTTCCCTTGCTTGCTCAATGGAGCCTGTCTCCCCCTTGCTTGCTCAAACAAGCCTTCCCCCCCCTCGCTTCCAAGCTGGTGGGGGGTGATGAATTCCCCCCCCCCCTTGCTTGCTAGGTGGGGGGGTGATCAAATCCCCCCCTTTCCTGCTGGCTTGTAGGGTGGTGATGAAATCCCCCTCTTGCCCAAGCCCTTCCCCGCCCCCTTTTCCTTTTTATTGGTTTTTTTAAGTGTACTTTTGCATTATTGCATTGCACACAATGATATATATACCCCCTCTGCGGGCCAGAGGGGATTGAATGGCACTAGACCAGCCCCCAGAGTGGGGTACAACATTGAACAAGTAATCAGAAGAAAAGAGAAGAGGAAGAGAGGAGACAGTACAAAGGGAAGTAGTGCAAGGACCTAAAGAAGGATCAACAAAATGAAAAACTAAAAATAACCTGGGTTGGAAATGAAAAGAGCCATTTCTGAGAAGGCACGGGGTACCAGGAGGAGTTGGTGGAGTCAGTCCAGGTTAAAACGTAGACCAGACATCTGTAAATCCAAGCAAATTTTTGGGCTTTGCACACAATTTTGTTCAATTCCAACTGTGAAGCTATGATAGACAATAACATCCAAAAAGTTTTATCAAATTAAATATATTTATGAACCAAGCAATTGAGTAATTTTCTTTATTTCATACACAGTTCTACTGCTATCAATACATGCCATGGCTACTGATAACCTATCTTTTTTTTCTGTGGCTAGCCTTTCCCTCTCCTTTTACAGTTGGTCTTTCTCTTGATACTTCTCCTTTTCCTCTTTCTGAAACTCCAATTCAGCCTGTTTGATTTGCCACTCAGAATCCAACTTGTGTTGATGAGCCAAACTCTCATCTTTCCAATTTTGAAAATCAATAGCCAGTTGAAAATCCCACTTATCCTTTTCAAATTGAATTTTTTTGGATTCTATTTGTGATTTAACTGTTTTTTGGAGGGGAATATGAATGAGCTTTATTTTGAAAGCAAGTAAAATCAATCAATAAACTTACTTTAATCTTGCTTCTCCATGATATCCTCAAAGCCAGAAAAATTTGAAGTGTTTCTCCGCTTTTGACAGCTATTAGGGTTGAGGTTGATAGAATTGGAGGCCTTTTGCTTTCCCTTTGCAGAGGAGGTTTGTGTGGGAATTTCATTGCTCTCATTTGAAGGGGATGTAGGAGGCCCCATTGGATTGAGTATTTGGCCATTCAGGAATGGATGAGCCTGTTTTTTTACAATCTAAATCAGTCAGGATTAACCTGACAGAAGAGAAATGATCTTGGTTCCTTACTTGAGCAGGTGATTCCAATTGTGGTGAAACAGGAATAACGTGCTCCTTGTCGGCCAAGTCATTAAGTTCTTCCACCCCAGGAAATGAGCAATCCAAAGAAGGAAGTGAGGGGTCCAAGGAAGGGTTTTAATTGTTGATCAATGCTGATGTAGATGTGATTGGAGCTGATTCTGTTTGAATATCCTCCTCCAAATCAGATTGGGGCCACTCATAGGTTTCATTGGGATCATCATTGCTAGGCCAAGCATTGACAGCCAGGTCCTCAGCATCAACTGAATCTGATTGTTGGGAATCAAAATCGGCTAAAGGGGTGATATTGGCCTTCTTTCCAAAGATTTCATCCATTTGAACATAAAAAGGACAAATGGAGTCCACCTTATCAACCACTGAGTTGATTCCCTTTGCTTTATTGGAGTTGGTGATACCAAAGCCGGTGGAGATTGAAATTGAGTGGGCTTTTTGTACTTGATTCAATAGTTCTTGAATTGCTCCTGCATCTGTTTTCATGAAAGATCCAGCCTACCTTTGGTTTTATTTGTGAGTTCATTGGCCATCAGGAGATCACCATTAACCTTAGAGGATGGAGGTTGTCCAACTCATTTTTCATTGTTGGATCCAAAGCAAGCATTGTAGTTTGATAGAATTTTGAGCCAGTTTACCAGGATGATGTGATCAGCTCTCTTGAGCTGACTTGAGCCTTTTGAAGCTGATGGGGGAGTATTGTTGGATTTTGAGTTCCTGGGGGATGTTTGCTTTGGTTGAGTGGACTTGAGGGGGGAGTGTTGCTGAGGGGCCATTTAAAAAGAGAAAGTGGGATGAAGTGATGAACCAATAAAGCAATGACAGTTAGGATGTGATGGAAGTGGGGATGAAGTGATGAAGAAATGAAGCAATGAGAGGATGGATGTGATGAAAGCAATGAAGTGATGACAGTGATAAAGCAAGGTGAGAGTGATGAAGTGATGAGGATAGCAATGAAACAATGAGAGTGATGAAGTGATGAGGATAGAAATGAAGCAATGAGAGTGATGAAGTGATGAGGATAGCAATGAAGCAATTAGGATAGCAATGAGAGTGATGAAGTGATGAGGATAGCAATGAAGCAATGAGAGTAATGAAGTGTTCCAATAAGGTTGGAGGATAAAATCAGGGGTGATGGTGTGGAATGACGCGTGGTTGAGCTGTTGAAGGCCTTTATATACTTTATTTGAAAAAAACCATTTATTTTCAGGTAAATTTGAGACATCTGATGCAAAATAAGTGGGTTTTTCTTATTTTTAATGGCGGGTTTGAAATGGTGGTTTGGGTTGAAACCCGCCATTAAAAAATGGTTAGTTTGCTTAACTTTGATATGCCCTATTAAAAATGGCGGGTTTTTTCAAAAAAATGGCAGCTTTCTAAATGCGTTTTTGCTAAATTTTATACGCCCTAATAGATAATTAAGAGGGCCAAGAAGAATTGAATGAATTTATTATGATTTCAAATATATGTTTATTTCTATTATTCAGAAGATCAATTTTTTGAAAATCTGATTCATTTATAGCAGAATTATTTTCTTCTGCAAGGATAAAGTCCCTGTTGATTCTTTTAAACCCCACTTATATATCAAATCCTTGAAGATTTGTAAATAATTCCTCAATATTTTTCCCAGAATTTTGAAACTTAATTGGGTTTATTGATTTTTATATTTTTATTTTTTAGAACCATTTGATCTTTGATCCCAGAATTACTTCATTCTTCCACAATGGAATTGAAGCAAAGATTCCGTATGAAAAGTGTTTTTTCTGGCTGAAAAGGTGCCAATACAATTTTCCAATGAGAAATTTGATTTCATTGATTTTTTTTTTTTTTTGGTTTTTTGAAGGAATTCTTTAAGGTAAAGGGATAAGTCCAAAAAATCTAAAGAAAATATTGGAAAGCTCTTTGAAATTTGGTTGAGATTTCTGATAGCTGAAAAAATAAAAAAATTTAAATTAAAATAGCCAAAATAAGGATCCCAAAAGCCATGGAAAAACTGGTTTGGGCAGAATTTTTTAATTTTTTGATTCCATTTTTTGAAGGGGTCCTAATGCCTCCAAGATTACAACAGATTTTTTTTTTGGGGGGCGGGGTTTCAAACCCCGTCTACAGGAATGCAGTTTCAGAATTCAAAAAAAAAAATCTTGAAATGCCCATGAAATGAAATATTTTTTGGTGTAGCAGCAGCAGTGAACAATGGTGGGTAGACATAAAATTCTTTGAAATAAATTATTGGGGGCATGAGAAAATGAATGACCTAAATTTATTGGGAAGGTCTTGTGTGGAAGATGAAAGATTGACATTATGGCAGAACTTGTGTCCAATCCTGTTGATCACTAGCCTTCCCACCCTGGTCAACAGCCACAATTTTTTTGAAATCATGATTTAATTTTTCAACATAAAAAGGACTGCCTCCAAGCAAACAAGGACTCAACACCCAGTAAACAATTCCACCAGACTTGGTCCAATTGTTTTGTGGACTTGTTTACTGGGAAATGTTGTATGTACTTCAAGGAAGGTCAGTATGCATCAACAGGTTAAGAACTCTTGATTAGTGAGAAAAGGACGACTTGATGATTGCTCAAGTCCACTTGACAAGCATACATAGGAAATCCCTGGGACAGCTTGAGCAGCCACTGTCATTTCTGACCACCACCACCAACAACCACAAAAAAAAAATTGAAATTAAATTTAAATCAAATTAAAACTACTTGATTTGTGTAACTGTTTGTATTAGGGTAAATAAACTGTGATTGATTCTAATGACAACAAAAAAAAACACATATAAAATTTATTAGGAAGATATTGTGGGGTAGGTGAAAGATTGAGATTGTGGTCAATCCAGTTGACCCACTTGTTGATAGGCATGAATTGCTTCTTGAGACCATGGTTTTGAAATTTTTCTAACCGGAAGTGTGACTGCCTTCAAACCAACAAGGCCACAACAGCCAGTCAACAAGTCTGCCAGACTTGATCCACTTCTTTAACAGAAACAGTTGGGTTATAATCTTGGAGTGTCAAATCCAATTAAAGAGAAGAATAAAAAAAGAATAAAAACTTGATTGAGAAAGTTTTTTCAAATTTGATTTAATTGTTTTACTTATTTGATTTTATTTATTTATTTATTTTATTTTATTTTTGATAGAATTAGTTAGAGATTTTTCAATTGAAAATACAAAACTTAACCAGCTTCTGGTGATCTTGAAGCAATCTGTTATAAACCCAGATGGGTTGCAAATGGCGCCACACAACCCATTTTGAGTCATGAATGGGTTTTTTAGGGTTGCAAATTTAACACTACCATTTTTTAATCATATATCAAAAAATGAATTGCTTACAAAATTTTGAAGAAAATTCTTGTTGGAATTTTGATTGAGAAAACTATTTGAGATGGATGAAGGTTCATGCCATCCCTAGGAAGATTGGATTGATGATTTTTGCTTGTTGAGATTCAGGTTCCTCATCTTCAAAAAGGATTCCTTATTTTTATTTTTTTTGGAAAACTCAAAGGGGTGGTGAGTGGTGGTGAGTGGGTTTGGATGGGTGGAAGAGGGTAATTTGATGGCTGAAGAGAGGATTGGATTTCTCAAAATGGTAAGGAGGGAATGAAAATATTCTGAAAAACCTTTCATATGAGATTATGGATAGGAAAGCGCCCAAAAGTCTGAAACTTAGCCAAAGAGGGGTTTACACCACAGAAATCTGCATGTCACTTGCTAGCAAGTGCTATCAAGGAGCTCATTCCCAATGTATTACCAAGCTGAGGTCAAGATTAATTAAAGCTCCAATGCACAGTGGCTGTGCACCAAAAACCTGTTAGAGCATGAACATACCTTCAATCAGAGATTGGAGGGAGCTTGAACCAGAGCTTCCTTGACAGAACTTTCTAGCAAGTGCCATTGCTTTTTTTGTGGTTTTAATTACTATTTTTTGTGGTTAGAATATTGAGGTTTGAAAATACAATAAAAAATGCCTGTAAAAATATTTCTGAGGCTTTCAAATTTCCTCCTTTAAGTTATCAATTTCAAGAACCTTCAATATATTTTTCAAAAACACTTTCAAAAATGGACCTCAGGAACACTTCAATGATCTCATTTTCTGTATTTTGAAAGGGTTTAAGGGTTATATATGGCATTTTAAAAATTCAAAGAATTCACTTTGGGGTAGTTTGGGAAATTCTTTACAGGATCAGAAATGCCAAAAAAAATCAAATAATTGTGTCACAAAAAAATTAACAGAAATGTTTTAAATTTTTTCTGTTTTTCAAATTTGGAAATGTTTTTGGGGGGAATAAATACCCTCAAAAATTCTCTAAAGATATTTTGAAGCTCCTTTCATGTTCTTGATAAAATATTCCAAATTAAAATTTATCAAAAAATTTAAGTATATTTTGTTAAGAAATGGCTGGAAAATATTTAGGGATTTCAGATGGTTGGCACCACAAGAGGATTGTTGGAAAATTTTCTCATTTAAATTATTGGCAATTTCACCTTCTTTCATAAAAATTTACATTCAGTTAACTGACCAAAAAAAAGTTATTCTTGAAACTGATGAATTCCTGAATGAAGTGGTTCAAAGATCAATCCAACAAAAAAATATGCTTGCACAAGATTTCAAAAGAAATGAAATTGATTTTTTTGCCTAGGAAAATAAAATATTCAGACTATCCACAATGATTCACATTCAATCCAGACAGAAAAGAATGGAGGTGCCATAAGAGTTGTTATTCAATTGGGAAAATTTAAACTATTCATCCTTCAGATTCAGAAAGGTGGTTTCTGAGATTTTTTTTTTTTGAATAATTATGTTGGTGCTACTTTATTCAATAAACTAAAACCATTAAATGGAATTTCTTAAACAGATTTCAGAGAGGTGGCAATGGCCAAGGTATTTCTTGGGGACGTTCATCATTCAAAAAAAAAAAATGAAAGGCACTGATCAGGAGATTCACCCCATTGAAATAAGAAAGTTTTTTAAAATTCTTATTATTTATTATTTATTATTTACTATTTATTATTCATTATTTATTATTCATTATTCATTATTCATTATTCATTATTCATTATTTATTATTTATTATTTATTATTTATTATTTATTATTTATTATTTACTATTTATTATTTATTATTTATTACATATAATTTATTATATATGATTTATAATTTATAATTTATTCTTTATAATTTATAATTCATTGTTTATAATTTAGTGGAGGCTACAAAACTTGATTTTAGTTGTTTAGCGTTCCATACAACTCAAATGGGACGTGTAGCATTCCACACAGCCCTTTTGGGCTGTGTAGCATGCCACATGGCTCATTTGAGTTGTGTAGGGTGCCACACAGCCCATTGAGCCGTGTACACAGCTCTGTAGCCGTGAACTTAACATTACCCATTACCTTTACAACCTGCTTCAATCTATCAATCCACCCCTTCCCCCATGCTCCTTCTTCCTGTTAAATGAGATGAAGAATTGTGCACTTGTATCTAATTTGAGCCATAGACTACCAAGCTGTAAGAATTACAGCCCAAGATTAACTTGGTGGCAAGAGAAGCAGTCATTAAAGCAAAAGAAATGCTGGACACTAGTGTCTGATAATGTCTAGTGGCTCCCACAATTTGTTTTTATGTTTCTGATTGATTTTCTTGGAAGGAACAGAACTGCATTACCAAGCTCTAAATTTTTCTGAATAATTCTTTTCCAAGATTTGAAATCCTTGGTCACAAAGATTTTCCAAAGTGGATCAAACCTGGGAACTGGCCAAAGATCTTACTTGAAATTGAATGAGACTATAGGTTTGAAATATTCTAAAAGAAAGAAGCAAAGAGTGGAAGATTAGGAATTTTGAGTGGGAGTGGAATTCAGAGGAAGATAAGTACAAGGCATTAAAGAAGAAAACATAAACACTGGACACTTTTATGTTTCAGTGAGAAGGAAACCATGGCATGGAAATTTCATCCACATATTTATGAGACCTGAGCCAGAAAGTTGGTTGATTTGCCTTCTTGATTCTTTGAAATTTTCACCCCAGATATCACACAGTATTCAAAAAGATTCCCAGAACCCAAAAGGGGTTTATTATGATGCTTTTTTTTGGTTTGGTTTTTGAGATAAAAATATCAAATCAAAAATTACCAAATAATAATCTTAAAAAAGCTTCAGATAATCCCCTCAAATCTGCAGCTTTGGATATTTCAGATCATCAGTATTTGTTTCAGTAAAAAAAAAAAAAATAAAAAAAAATAAAAAAATGATAATTAAAGAGAGACCACCCTTTTCTTTTGAATCATGTTCATTTTCATTTATAGTTTGAGGGGTAAAAAAGGTGACAAGAAATCAGAAAAACTTTTATTTGAGTCTTTTAAATCTGTTCTAAATTCATCCCAAAAACAATTTGCAGAAATTTTGATGCCAGAAGTAAAAGGAAAACCATTGGAATAGATGTGATCATTTGAAGTGTTTTCAAATTGGATTCAAATTTTGGAGGCCTAGGAAAGATCCCAAGATTCTGAAAAGAATATTCAAACAACTCTTTACTAGTTGTGTCAAATTTTTAAAAGCTTGAATCAAAAAAAAAATGGAAAATCAAAAAATCAAAGAGGCACGCAAAAGGATCCAAAATTCTGGTGAAGAAAATTGAATCTTTTGAATCTTTATTTTTTTTTTTTGGTCTCTTGAAGGAATTTTTTTTAAAGGTAGAATGATTCATCCAGAAATTCTGGGGGGAAATTTTGGAATGCTCTTTGATGATTGTTTTGACTTTATGATAGCTCTTCAATCAACAAAGAATAAAATCAAGAGGAAGATAAAAGGATTCAAATGTCCCATGAGAAATTTAAAATTTTTGAATCGTTTGAATTTTTTTTTTTTTTTTTGAAGGATTTTATTGAGGTAAAAGGATACATCCAAACAAAAAAATAATAATAATAATAATCTGAAGGAATCATTGGAAAGCTCTTTGAAAGTCCCTCAGAATAATCGGTAACTGAAAAATGAACAAGAGATCATAATCCTAAACGACCAAACCTCAGGATCTAAAAACCCATGTGAAAACCGGTCTTTTTTTTTTTTTTTTGATGGAAATCTTCTTTAGTCCTTTGATTCCCAACTTTGCAGGGGGGAGGGAGGGGGGGTTCTAATCCCTCAAAAATCACCCAAGAACTTCCTTCTTTGGGGGTTTCTGAAAACCAATCTATGGGACTGTGGCATCAGAATTCCCAAAAATAAATATATATATATACATATATATAAAAGAGGAGATAAATTCTTGAAATGCCCATGAAATAAATTATCTTTCCATGTAGCAGCAGAGGCAGGCAATGGCAAGTAGATTTCAAAATCTGTGAAATAAAGTATTGGGGTTTTGAATAAAATTTAATGTGATTTATTTATTTTATTCTATTCTTAGGTATTTTTAATTTACTCATTTGTTTATCTTATCTTATCTTATCTTATCTTATCTTATCTTTTTTTTTTTTTTGCAAATGTTGGAGTTGTGAACCTCTGTTCACAACTCATATGGGTTGTCATATGGCCTTTCAGGCCTGTTTGTGAGCCCTTCCTGGGTTACAAATCAAACATTACCCTTGAGAAAAAAAAACCATGTTTTTAATATCTGAAGTGAAAAATCTAGAGGTTTGAATTCCCAAAGGAAAGATCAACCAATGGATGACTTTGGATCTTCAAGATCTCTCTCTCTCTCAAAAGAAAAAGAAAAAAAAGCATATCATCATCACACTTCTCATGATCATCAACTCTCTCCTAGCCAAAAGTTCAGATCGATTGACTCAAAAAAGGTGTTTATCTTTTGACATCAATGTGGATGTTAATCAGAATGCCAGGTTTGAAGTGAATGATCCATTAAGATGGCCTTGATAAGTACCACCAGATTCTATTGAGAAACGTCTCACCATGACCTTGAAAGTCTCAAACCTACCAGAACAAATCATCTATAAATTCAATCCAAACCTTTACCATCATTCTACCTTCTTTTATTTTCTTTTCTTTTTTCTTTTCTTTTTCTTTTTCTTTTTTTTTTTTTGAAACTGAAAAAAAAGAAGAAGAAGAGGAAGAATAAGAAGAAGAAGAAGAAAAAAAATCATCAAAACTTGAATAGATTAGGTGTTTGAATCTTGCAGCTGAGATCTTTGGTTTCCAGAGGATCAAACAAATATCGGACCGGAGTGGTGGAGTGGAACAACCCATAAATCAATCAAACTCAGAGTCAGATCCTCCTCTTTTTTGATTTTTCACTTTGTCAAGCCAAGAGTTTTGACCCAGGTTGTTGATTGAATTCCAATTGATATCCATCGTGCGAGCCAATCGAGACCATGATCCCCAAGATTGGGATTTGAAAAGCTTTAAAATATCCAATTGGTTGGATTATAGATTTCTTTTAAGATCTCCAGTGAACTAGTTAAGTTTCTTATTCTCTCAACCTTTTCTCTTTGAATCAAATATCATCACTCTCTGAATTTTTTTTTTTTGCTCCTGTTTTTTCACTCTCACTCACTCACACAAAAAAGAAAACCATGATCATTGTGATGATCTTACACCAATCAAGAAGTGTTGGTCAGTAACACTCATCTTGTTGATTTCCAAAGTACTTGAAGACCCTCTGCTTCTATCCAAAAAAAAAATAAATAAATAAATACATCAATTCATAAACCAATTAAAAATCAACCAAATCATTTTTTATTTTTTTATTTTTTTAAAAAAAAAAAAAAACACCGTTCTCAATCAAGTTTTTTTGATTCAATCCTTTTTTTCTTCTTCTTCTTCTCTCAAATTTTGATTTTGAATTTGATTGATTGAGTCAAAAGGAAGAAGGACTGAAATATAATCCAACTGGTGCTGATCGGACAGCTGGTCTGAGTCTGGCAGACTAGTTGGGTGACTGGACTCTCTTGGGTACTTGTTGACTCAAAGGAAGTTCCCCCCTCCCATTAGAGATTAGAATGATCCTCATGAGACCTCATCCATTGTCTTAAGTCAGCCGTTTTGTGCCTCTCAACCAGTCCCTCCACTCAAATCCACCTCCATCTCGATCTCTAATCTACCTCACAAGATCTTCCCAATCAATCTTACGTCTTCTTCTTCTTCTTTTTTTTGTTCTTTCTGTCATCCTCAATCAATCACAGTTCATCAAGTCTATTACCAACCAGCTAGACCCATTGAGTGGTTTCCCATTTCATCATCTTCTTTTTTTTTTTTTTTTCTTTAGTTTATCCTTTTGTCATCGTTATTGTGGTGGGGGTGGTGGTGGTCAGAAACAACTGTGGCCAGTTCATGAGGTGTCCCAGGGCCCTCCTACGCCCACTCATCAAGTTGGCTCCAAGCGATCATCAAGCGGGCCATTTTTCAACCTATTGAGAGGCCCGATTTGGGTGACAACGGTGCCTTGGATCACTTGATGAGCTGAGCTGTGTTAGTGTGGTATGGGCCCATGGCCTCCTTCCTCACTTGACGACTGGACTGCGTTTGCTGGTCCCCACTGCACTTGATGACCTGGGGGAATATTCCTATGAACTGGTGGCTCCTCCTCCTCCTCCTCTTTTATTTTTATTTTTATTATTATTTTTTTTTTTTAAAAAAAAAAAAGGAATTGTGGGTGTGTGGGTGTGTCATGATGTCATGGACCAACTCTAATCCTTTTAAACTCTGAGTCATCAATTCAATAAGAAAGGTGAGAGAGTGAGAGTGATCAGAGAGAAGATGTCTGATCAAAGTCATCCGTCATCCATTCTCTCAAGCTTCCAAATCTCAAGCCTCCTTCCTCATCATCCACAACACAACAACACCAACACCAACCATCGTGATCAATATTCATCAAGGACTGGTTTGAGGTTGAATCTACAAGCTTTGATCTAGAATCCATGTGCATGCTCTCTCTGAACCTACCCCAGATTGGTTTGACAACACGATTGATTGGATGATACGGTACAGTAGGGCACAATACGATATGATACGTTGTTACTTAGACGTCTTCTGATTCCCTGTGTTCCTTCACATCCACCTCTTGTACTCCTTTTGGTCACTTGCTGATGACTGTGCCTTGCGGCCCGTGGGTGACCAATCAGAGAGTACGCCACCCCTTAGGTTTGAAAGTTGGAGTTGTATCCATCATGACAGATGGTCTCTCTCATCCAAGATCTCACTCTCTCCTGTGCCCATGTAAATAAACAAACATGCACATACTTACATACCGTGAGTTCAGTGAAACTCTAGAGAAAGTCATCATGTAAAACAAAGGGGGCTTTAATCAAGTTGACAAACACACACACACACACACACACACACACACACACACACACACACACACACACACACACACACACACACACACACACACACACACACACACACACACACACACACACACACACACACACACACACACACACACACACACACACACACACACACACACACACACACACACACACACACACACACACACACACACACACACACACACACACACACACACACACACACACACACACACACACACACACACACACACACACACACACACACACACACACACACACACACACACACACACACACACACACACACACACACACACACACACACACACACACACACACACACACACACACACACACACACACACACACACACACACACACACACACACACACACACACACACACACACACACACACACACACACACACACACACACACACACACACACACACACACACACACACACACACACACACACACACACACACACACACACACACACACACATACTGTCCATCAATCTTTGGACCCAAATCACCTTTTTCAGTATGGATGATAATCTTCCTCAGAATAAACAAATAAATAGATGTATAAGTGTGTGTGTGTGTGTGTGTGTGTGTGTGTGTGTGTGTGTGTGTGTGTGTGTGTGTGTGTGTGTGTGTGTGTGTGTGTGTGTGTGTGTGTGTGTGTGTGTGTGTGTGTGTGTGTGTGTGTGTGTGTGTGTGTGTGTGTGTGTGTGTGTGTGTGTGTGTGTGTGTGTGTGTGTGTGTGTGTGTGTGTGTGTGTGTGTGTGTGTGTGTGTGTGTGTGTGTGTGTGTGTGTGTGTGTGTGTGTGTGTGTGTGTGTGTGTGTGTGTGTGTGTGTGTGTGTGTGTGTGTGTGTGTGTGTGTGTGTGTGTGTGTGTGTGTGTGTGTGTGTGTGTGTGTGTGTGTGTGTGTGTGTGTGTGTGTGTGTGTGTGTGTGTGTGTGTGTGTGTGTGTGTGTGTGTGTGTGTGTGTGTGTGTGTGTGCTTTCTTTTTTTTTGTGTGTGTGAAGATGATTAATTCTTAGGATAGGAGGGCGTAGAAACATGCCTATGGATGAGTATTTGTGATGGGAGGAGTGTTGGATATGTGAGTGGTAAAACCCATGATTCAAACAGACTCGGGTGTTTGGTTACAACACACCCCCCCACAACTATGTTTCCACCCCATCCATAACAAAACTAAGTACAAGGCTTCAAGAGGGGCGCTACTGAGGCAGAGGATGGCAAAAGGAGTGACAGGGCATGGGGAAAGGCACACAAATCAGGGTAGGATCAGGTTACCTGCAGGCGCTCTCTGAGCCTTGGGAAAATGTTTGGTCCCAGGGATTTGGTGAGAATGTTGGCTATCTGTTTGTCAGACCGTACCCAGGTTAGGACCGTCTGTTTCTGGTAAAGGGCATCGTTCGCAATGTGGAAATCCCATTCTGTGTGCCGGGTCCATTTGTTGGCAATGTTGTCATTAGCTATTTTAATCGCCACTTGGTTATCGCAGAACAGGTATCCTATACATTCCAATTTCAGAATGTCCTTGACAAGGTGGCAGATCCATAATACCTGCCTGGTCACCACACCAAGAGCCATATATTTTGCATGGCAAGTGGACAAGGCAACACACCGCTGTCTCCTCAATATCCAGATGATTGGGAAATTCAGGAAGGATACTAGAATCCCGTGAGTTGATCTAGATGCTTCACCCCCCCATGACGCGTCACAGTACCCCTTCAGGGCTTTGCCGTTGTCCAAGGGGTGGAGTAGCAGTTTCATGTGTCTTGTGGAGGCAACGTAGGCAATCAGGTGCTTGAGACCTTTCCAGTGGGTAGTGTCTGGCCTTGTAGCAAAGCGGGATAAAAGGTTTACAGCAAAGGAAATTTCTGGTCTGGTCCCCACTACCAAGTAGCTGAGAGACCCTACCAGCGACAAGTACTCGTCTTTATTTACAGGTGGGGTGGATTCGTTACTCACAGGGTTGTAGTTGGCTGGCAACGGGGTCCCTTGCATTGTTGCCTGGTCCCAGTGTTCCCGGAGGATTGAATCCACCAGGCCAGGCTGTGATAGGTCAAAGCCATTGCCCCGTTGGTCGATCTGGACACCAACAATGGAGTTGATGAAAGGGGACCACTTGATCTTCAGTGTGTCCCTAAGGTCAGTCTCCAATTGTTGCAGTAGTTGGGTGTTGGAGGCGGTGACCACTCCGTCGTCAACATGGATCCAGATGGCACCTGTCTTCTTTTTGTGCTCCAAGATGTATAGGGACCCGTCATATTGAGATGGTCGGTAGCCAAGGTTCATGAGGAGGCTCTTAAGGTGAAGCCACCAGCACCTTGCGGCTTGCTTGGTGCCGTACAGGGCTTTTTTTAGGCAAATGTACTTACCTTTCTGTACTTTCATTCCCGCAGGAGGCTTAACCCACACCTCCTCTTCTATTGGCAAGTTGAGATAGGCCGCTACAAAATCAAAGCTGTGTACGGGCCATTGAAACCTGGCCGCCATTGTTAGGAGAAGCCGCAGGGAGGCAAACGTGGCCGTTGGGGCAAAAGTCTTGGTGAAATCGATGCCCTCCACCTGGTTGTATCCCTTGGCCACGCACCTGGCTTTAAAGATGGACCCAGCCTCCCCAAAAGCTTTCTTCATTGCAAAAAACCATCTGCAATCCAACGCCACTTTACCTTTTGGTAAGTCTCCTTCCTCCCAAACCCTCATTTGCATCAATTTTGCCAGCTCTTCCTCAATGGCCATGCGCCATCTTTCCCAGTCTCCTGATTGTTTAGCCGCCGCAAAGCTTGTCAGGACAGTCAAATTGTAGAACTTGCAGGAAGACAGAATATGGTCAATTACCAACTCCTGCCTGTCAAACAAAGTCTTGGATGAGAAATCCCCAAGGCAGAGACCGTTGACGCTGGTATGACCAGTCTCCTGCGCTAGCACATCAGGGGATGGAGTTGGAGAACTCACCGGCGGAGGGGGAAAACGGGCCATGGCAGATTGCACAAATCTGTTTTCCGCGGGGACCCAGAACAGCCAACCCTTGGACCTTTCCAGAAACGCAACAACAACGCCCTCAGTGGCTCTGTCACCAAGGCAGCGTCTTACTTCCACCGGGACATGGATAAAGGCCTTGGAGCCAAACATCCGGAAGTGATCAACCAATGGCTTTGTTTTGAAAAGGAGTTTATGAGGGGTTGATTGTCCGCACAGCTTGTTGGGGAGTTGGTTCAGAACATAGCACGCCCAGACAAAAGCAAAGCCCCAGAACAATTTTGGCAGCTTGCTATCAGACAGGATTGTCTGTGCCATGTCACTGACGGTCCTGTTGTACTGCTCAATCATTCCGTTCTGGTAGTGATGATATGGCAGAGATTGTTCTGCGGTGATACCTTTACGCGTCAGAAAATCAGCAAGTGCTTTGTTTGCAAACTCTCCTCTGTTATCACTTCGTAGGCATTTGACTGTAACAGAGGTTAGCCGTTCTACCCTTTCTATGGTGTCAATGATAAACTTGGAGGCATCAGACTTGAATTGTAGAACCTTCACAAATGCGTACCCACTCCTTATGTTGCGGATAGTCAGGAGGAACCGTCCGTTGTTGTAAGTTGGTACCTCAAATGGGCCAATGAGATCAACCGCCAGTGTGTCCATTGGCTTGTTTGACCTGTTTGAGGAGTGTAGTGGGTTCAGGCGTGTGCTCTTTCTTACCATGCACACTGGGCAGACAATATTGCCGGCTGGAAGCAAGGTGGGCAGGCCCACTCCCAAGTTGAGTTGGATCATTTTCCTAAGCTCACGTATGCCCACATGGCCAAAAACTCTGTGCCAAAACAGAAGTTTTTTTTTGTCGTTTGTAAGCTGGTTCTCATTCCACTGGTAGTCAATGGGTCTCTCAACAGGGGCTATGAAGATGTCAGCATAATCAGGTTTCCAAGAAGCGGTAGCATTGCAGGTGGGGCTTGCAATCGGAGGCATAACAACATGTGACGGATGAGGAGGAGTAGTGTGTACAGGAACAATGTGGGTGGGATTCTTAATAATTTCATTGGGGACGCACCACCTGTTCTTGTCCCAGTCAAATGGGCAGCTGAACAGGGTTCCATCCCTGTCATTGTGGACAACAAAAGCATTGCAAGATTTATCATATAGGAAAGAACAGCCCGATTTCCTCAGGGCCGCCAATGATATGAGGTTTGACCTTTCAAGGGAACTATATAAGACCCCCTTCACTGTCACCATGGCACCATCAGCACCTGTGAATTTCAGCTCGCACTATCCCTGAGACGCACGCCAAGTTGCCGGAGGTGGCTACAAGTAAGGGAATGGGTTTCAGAAGGTGTTTGAAGTCGTGAAGAATGGAAAGATCACCACACAAGTGGTGCGAAGCGCCAGAGTCAATAATGATAGGGGTACTCACATCACCATCCAGATGTAGACTTTGAAATTCCAGGGCGCCAATGTCCTCCGGAACATCGCCAATGTCAACCAGTCGTGCCCTTGCAAGGGGATCAGCTTTTGGCGTGGACTTGTTTGGATTTGGTTGGTAGTAATTGGCTTTCCGTAGCAAAGGCGCAGGTTGTTGTTGGGGAAGGGATGGGGCTTGCCATGGCTGCTCAGGCGGACCATAGGTGACGGGGGGGTAAATCGCTCCCACCAGAGGGTAAAAGGACCCTGCGGGGGGGCGCCAAAAGCCAATTGTCCACTTGCTCCCGGGGACTGGTGGGCAGGAGCTGCCAACCTCCTTGTCTGATTGTACCACGGTTGTCAAGGGCAATCTGGGCAGGAACATTGCATGTGTCCAGTTCGTCCACAGTGCCAACATCCCGTCACCCAGGCGGCAAAGAATTCAAGCGCCTCTGACCATTCCTCCTGAGGATAGTCGGCAAGGAAGGCTTCCACAGGGAATTTGATTGACCTGTCCAGCGTGTCATCTCCCGGGTTGGCCGTGGCCGCATGCGCCAGCAGTGGTTCAAAACTCGGGCCGTCGGACGAATGAAGCAGTTGTTGCCAACAGATCTCGATAGTCTGAACTACATATGATAGGGTTGGCGGGGTACATTCATTCTGTTGGACGAATTGTTTGAGTTGACGGTCCACCTTGTTGCGCAGGCAGGTACCCTGTGGGATGGAAGTCTGGACAATGAAACCTAAGAAAATATCCTTGGTTAGGCAGATCCCCATGCTTGCCCACTCAAGTTTCAGGTCGCATAGGCGGGTTACGGCACCAATCCTAGCATAGGACTCCCCCAGGTTGAAGGATAGCAGCCTCTTCCATAAATTAACCTGGGCCGCCCGGCTTACCGTCTTTAAACACTTCATGAGGACCAGGACCATCCCTTGCGCGGTGACTTGGTCTTGTACGTCAAAAACTAGGGAACTATTAATGCTAGCTAGTAAAATGGACCTTCCAATTTTTGCGTAGATCTGGTTGTTGTTGGGCTGGGAGAAGAAGTTGGCATTGTTGAGGTGATCTCGGCCAAGGTTGCGTAGATCCCGCAACCACTTCCCAAAGTTTTTGCCGTCTGGGGAGAGCCTCCTTTCAGGTCTGATTTGATTCACGGTGTGGAAACTTAAGAAGAGTTACCTTCACAAGTTGTCCTGAGTTCCGGAAATTATTGGTCTAGCGTCTGTAAGATGATTGCGCACAATGAGTTTTTAAGGAGAGAGAGTGATGATATATGATGAAATTCCTTCCTTCCCCAATCCGTAAGATGATGATCCTCCCCAACCCGGAGTTGAGGGTGAGGTCTTAAGTCCCCCCCTCAACCCTAGCCTAAGTACAACCACAAACAACAAGAACGAGTGATGAAATACAACCCTAAGCCGCAGAACCCTAGCCCAACCCTATCCCTCCATCCCTCGCCATCACCCGCGCCCTTTGGTATTAACGTAGCCCGTTTTGTCCTTCTCATGGCGCGGCCCTCCGCCGCGCCCTACTCGGAGCCCCCTGTGTTTCCGTCCGCGCCGTCTGCGAATCCTGCGATCCGCGGGTTGGCCCACGCTTATGCCCACGCGGGCCTCCCCAGCGCGTATAGCCCATGATCGCCCCGCCCTCGCCTTCCGGACTAGCAACCCGCAAGCTTGGTCGGGCCGGCTCCATCACTTGGTCCGCTTCTTCCGGGCGGGTCGCGGTCCGGCGCCGCCTGAGGTAGGCCCAACCCATACCTGGTGCTGAGCCCCGCAGCCCCTACTGCTGAGCCCGCCGCAACTGCTGCTGAGCCCGCAGCAGGCACTGCTGAGACTGCGCGCACGCCAGATGCTGAGCCCGACCTACCCAACTGCTGAGCGCGCAGCCCGCGACGCAGCTCTCAATCCGGGGTTACAAATACGACACCACATCCCCCCCCCAAGTTGAGTTCTGTCCCCAGAGGTCCTTCCATCACCACCTCGCCCCTGCCGCACCTACCAAACCACTTCCACCCCCTCCCCCAGTCCACCCCTAGCCGTCTTAGCCGCGCTCCTCCTCCGCTCCCCGCCATTGCCATGATCCCCTGCAATTACTGTGCCTGGAACGGGCTAGTCTGCACAATTGTCCCTGGTCGACTTGCCTGCGGTTCCTGCCGTCGCGGTCACCGCCGCTGCTCGTTGGGGGAGGGTATGCCACGCCCCCCACCCGCATCCGGCTCTCGTCCCCGGCCGCGCAAGAGGGCCCGTCCGGACTCGTTTGTGGTTTTGGACGATGACTTGGTCTCGGAGCACTCGTGGACCCCTCCTGGATCGCCCCCTGGCCGTCCCTCCCCAAACTCGGACCGCGACTCCACCTCTCCATACCGTTGCGCTGGACCTCCCCGCAAGGAGAATTACCCAAACTTTGCGGCGTTCCGGGCGGCCATGCGATTCTGGGCGGACAGGGTTTGAGTGACGCAAGGCGCGAGGGACCCGCGCCTTGATGAAATTCTCCGGCGTCGTGCCCCTGGTCCTCCTCCAGCTCCCGCTCCTCCTCCAGCTCCGGCTCCCCCAGCCCCGGCCCCAAGCCCGACCCCTCCTCCGGCCTCCTATCACTTGTTGGACTCGGACGAGAGGCACCCCTCAACCGCCCGCGTCACCCATCGTTATCCCCTTGTCGCCTCCTGTTGGTCCGAGCGGTCCAGATGGTCCCCCGGAGGCTGCCTTCTCCCCGGTCCCGCCTCCCCCCAACCCGCCCGAGATTCCGGACATTCCTGTCCTCCTGGCTCTCCCGCTTGCAAGGTTCGATGCGATGGCGGACGACGCGGATGGGCTACTCCGGCAATTCCTGGCGGTCCCTCAAGCCCACACCACTGATGACCGTCGGGAACTCTTGGCGGCCTTCCAAACCCTGGTGGCGGCGGCTTGTGGGGACGCGGAGGATATGATGAGGATCCGCTTGACTTAGACGGATTGCCCCCCCCTTTCCTACTATTATTATTATTATTATAAAATTTTTTTTTCATAGTTCCTATTCCGCGCCCTTTTTGCAAAGAAAGACTTTTGCCGCGCCATCTTGTGAGAGCCTTGAGAGAATTCCGCGTACGCGCGTTATGAGTGAGAGTGAGATTGAGACGAAATTGAGATCTGCGCCCCGCCCGTGCACTGAGCCAACAAAGTTTTCCGGAAGGTACCTGGTCCGCCCCAGCCGAACTGCCACACAGTTCCCTGTACCCACCCTGCAATAAACAAAACAACCCTACACCAGCGCGCGCACACAGTTATCCAAGAGAGAGGAAGAGGACATAAGGGAAACAAACACTCTGGGGTTTCTAGCTGTTCCGGCTGTGAACCGGCTAGAACACCCCCTTACCAAATCAGACTTGTCCCGCGCGTGTTCCACCCATAATCCGCACCCATTACTCCATACACAAGACGACAGGTCGAGAGAAAAACAGAGAAAAAGATCCAAACCTTAAAGAAAAAGATTACTATATATATATATATTTTTTTTTTTTTTTTTTTTTTTTTATACCTGGGGCCTCCGCTCCTTGTTCAGTGTGCCCATCCGCGGGGCTTGTCCTTGCATTCATGGGCCTGGCTTGCGCCGCGCCCGCGTCCCTAAAAACCAAACATAGCCAACACCAGTACCAATTTGCGAAACCAGTTTACACAAGAAATAGGAAAACGGACATTCTGGGGTGTCTAGTCATCCCGGCTGTGAACCGGCTAGAACACCCCCTCACCAAATCAGTTTTTTGCCCTACTTGTGCCCCCCTTTGACTTGACAACTGTCCCCAGAGACTCGTAGCCTTTTACTCCTCCGGGGCGGCGCGTCAAGCGCGGGCTCCTCCTCAACCGACAAACCCAACCCGCCCATCGACTCTGGACCCTCAGCTTTGTCCCGCGCGTCCGCGCCATCGCCAGCCGTCTCGTCAAAGGAGGTGGAGCCGCGTGCAAAGAAGCGCTTCACGTGCAAAGCTGCTGCCTTCCGTTTGAGCGGCGCCCCATCCAATTCCTCGAGTTGATAACTCCCGCCCTCAAACTTGGATGCCACGCGGAAGGGGCTGTTCCATTGGTTGGCGAAAAGCTTACCCCACTGAGACTCCAAACTACGGTTGTGCAGCAACACTAAGTCCCCCTTCCGCAACGGATCCCGGAGAAAATGGGAACAGCGCTTGTCCCAGTAGCGGACCGACGCCGTCCTGGTCTTTCGCAACCTATCCGCGGCCTTTGCCAGGGTCTTGTCCCGCCGGAGAAGCTGTTTGGCGCGCGCCTCCACAAGCTCCGCGGAGGTCTTCACCTTCCACCAATTGATGCCCAAGAAAGTCTCCAGCTCGATGTCCACCGGAAGGACCGGGCACTGTCCGTAGAGGAGTTCATAAGGCAAGTAGCCCGTCGAGCGCTTGACCAATATCCTGTCCACGAAGAGGACCACCGGAAGGGTCTCCTGACACCGCTTCCCGTCCTTGCCACACATCTTCACCAGCGCATCCTTGATCGGCTGGTGGCTGCGTTCAATCATCCCGGCACCCTTGGGGTAGTACTCTGTGACCCGCCCAAACTTAGCCCCGCAGCTCTGAACTAACCCCATCAAGCGGCCTCGGAACTCCGCGCCCCCATCAACGGTGACCAGTCGGAGCTAACCATACCGCGCGAACCAATCTTCCTCCAAAAACTGGGCGACCCTTTCCGCCGACAGCTTGACCAGCAGACGCGCCTCAACCCAACCCAACAAGTTGTCCCGCGCGACCAGCAGGTACGCGAACTTCCCCGCCTTGATGTGAACCACGTCAAGGGAGACCCGTCCGAACAAGACGTCCTCCCCCGTAGGGTGACCCACCTCCCTCGGGAGCCTAGAACTCTGCCTCTGACAAGCCTTGCATGACTTCACCCACTCGCGCACCGCGCGTACCACCCCCGGCCACCAGAACCTTGCTTTCACCCGCCGCCGCGTTTTGATCTCGCCTCGATGCCCAAGGTTGTTGTGAAGACACCGCAGGATCACCTCCTGGTCCCTCCTCGATGTTGCGACCACCAGGGGCACAGGGGTGCACCTCCACCACAGTTGCCCCTCCTGCAAATAGAAGTTGGTCGTCCGCCGTTTTGCCCACCAAATTACCGTTTCCGACGTACCTTCCGGAAATCGGAGACCCTGCAGAAAGAAGCACAACGTCGCGTAACGCCCAGACTGCTGCAGCGGAAGAGCAACCTCCGTCTCCATCATGCCCACCCGGATAACCGGAGATTCCATGTCCAAGTGTTCCGCCCCTTTGAACAGATCCTTGCGCGGGTACCGCGACAGCGCGTCGGGCATTGTGAACGCCTTCCCTGGGACATGAACCACACTAAAGGCAAAGAGTTGAAGGAACGCAACCCACCTAGTCATTGGGGCGTTCGGCAGCGTCGGCGAATTGATCATCCGCGCCAGAGCCTCCGCGTCCACCAAGAGTTCAAAATTCACCCCCCAAAGCAAATGCTGCAGCCTTTGCACGATCTTGGTGACCCCGCACAGTTCCAACTTTGGTTGCGAATACCAACTTTCCGTTGCGGTGAAGGTTACGGATTCATAAAGAACCGGCCTATCCTTACCATCCTCCTCCTGCGTCAGAACGCCTCCCGCGCCAAGTTTGCTAGAGTTGACGGCCAGGCGGATCCCTCCCAATTCATAGTTGAGGTCCCGGAGGACAATGTCGCGCCCCACAATCTCCTTGAGCTTTGCAAAGGCAGCGTCACACCCCGCCGTCCACTCCCACGCTGCACCCTTACGCGTAAGTGCCCGCAGCGGACTCGCCACCTCCGCAAACCGCTCAATGAACATGCGGACGTAGCTGCACAGCCCCAAAAACTGGAGGATATGCAAAGGCGTCCGTGGAGTTGGCCATTCAAGGACTTTATTCCATTTCTTCTCCGCAATCCTCCGGCCGTTGGCGCCCACCACGTGTCCCAGCACCTCCAGCGCCGGAACGCAAACCGCCAACTTGCTCCCTGACACCGTAAGCCCTGCCTCCTCAATTCGGAACAAGATCCGCTCCAACGTTCTCGCGTATTCCCAGACAAAGCGGCGAATCCTTGGGACTTCATCCAACACCGCGTTCCCGTAGTCCGTCTTCGGCCCCTTGATCCCCGCATTGTCAATGAAGATCAGAGCCCCCTCCGGGATGTCGTCCCGTAGTATCCACGTCATCTGAGCCTGGTAAACTGCCACCGAGTTCGTCACGCCCTGCGGCAGCCGCGTCAACTGCATTCGTCCCAGCCCTGTTTCAAACGCGGTCAAGGGCCGCAATTTGGAGTGGAGCTCCCGCTGGTTGTACCCCCCCATCACATTGACCAGTCCGTAACACGCGCGCCCCGCCATTGATTCCAAGAATTCATCCACCCGCGGCGGCAATCCTGCGTCCCGGATGGTGAATGAATTCAGCCTCTGCAGGTTGTGGACAATCCTCAGCAACTTCCCGTCCTGCTTAACCACCGCAAAGATTGGGCTAGAGTAGCTCGATGTGGACTGCTCGTACAAACCCGTTCTAACGCGCTCCCGAACCGGCTCCAGAAAGGGCTCCTGTATGGTCCGGGGGATCAGAATTGGCTTGATTTGCCAGGGTTTGTGCGGCACCGTGGGGATTACGTAGGGGTCGCTGATTCCTCTTTTCAACAATCCGCGCTCGTCCGGCCCGAAGGCAAGGGCCTTCTTGCAAAGCACCAACACCGATGCCAGCAAATCCTTTTCCTCCGCACTCAACCACCCCGCCAGCCCAAAGTTAAGCGCCTCGATCCTTTCATCCGTGATCCGCACTGACCGGGTTACCCACCCCGACGTCTTCAATGGACTTACCCAGGGATCCCAAGACCAGATGATCGGTCTCAGGGGCCCGTTCAGCCCCTGCGGCATTGATTCGTTCTGAGGCCGGACCTTTTGCGCCACAGGCTTATACCGCCCCGCGTTACACCTAACCATCCGCACGTGTCCGTTGTTGTTGTCATGGATCCTGGCAACAATCAACCCGCGGCTTTTGCCTTTGCTCACAAGCGTGGCACTATGGTAGGGTTTTTGAAACGCGGTACCTCCCAGTGAGGCATACCGAGGAAAAGAGCTTACTTCTGCCGCCCGCGCCCTCTGCGCGCTTCCCTCCACCCCTTGCTCCTCCCTAGTCGGCCGCCCGCGCCAGACCGGAGCCTGTCCCGCGCGGTTGCCGTGGTCGACTAGGCAAAATCCCCCATGAGGCAGCCCTCGCAGCCGTTCCCCCCGTCGGATTCCGTCTCCTTGCCAGCCGCCGCAGACCGCTCCCACTTCCCTTTCCCGTGGTCGGAGATTGTTGTCTTGAACTTGGCCCCGGACGCGTCCTCTACCGTCAGCGCCTCCGTCCCTTCCTCCTTGTTGAACGCCATCCGGGCCCGGAACCCAAACATAAACGGTCAACCCAAAATCACGTTGCCGCACTCCACCAAAAGGAATGACAGCGGCTTACGGACCTTTGCGACCTCCACCTCTTCTCCTTCCACCCAACACTCTCCACCGTTGAGCGCCTGCAATCCCATGGCGCACTTCCTCCGGACCAACCCCAACTCGTCTACCAATTTTGACGGGAGCAAGTTAACCATCGACCCGCTGTCCACCATTGCCCACACCTTCCGATCCGCAATCTTCATTGAGACGTAGGCAAGCAGGACCGACACGGCCTTGGGTGGGCACGGCTTGCGTTCCCCCCCCTCCTCCTCCACGTTCACGCGCTGCACCGTTGCCGGAACCCTGCCGCGCCTGCACCATCTCTTCGACGACCATCGGAGAGACCGCGGCCAGCTCCCGTAGCATGAGAGGAACTGGCATCTTGCTCCCCATCACCCGCCGCACCACTTCCGCGGCCTTCCTTCTTCCTCCGGAGCCGGCCGACGGCGTGTCGCCCGACGGTCCTTGCGCACCAGTCTTTGGGGCTTGAGTCGTCAGCCGCTCCTTCACGTCTACCTCCATCTTCTCTGATAAGATTTGCTCGTCCGCCGCCAACGCCCTAACCTCTGCCTCCACTTGCGGAGCTTGCCACGTGCCGGGCCCGGTGACGATTCCAAGCAACACCCGAGCGGCCCCTGCAGACTGCGCTCTTGTCCTGACCTGGTTCAATGGGGACGGGTGGTCGGGCCCGAGACTTACCAGCTCACCCGTTGGAAAGATGAAAGTTGATCCGGACGCGCGGACCAATCCCTTGTCCATATCCCTGGTCAACTCCGCGCAACCTGACCTCCAATGTCTCCTGTTGCCACAATATGTACAGATTCGGGCCGAGAACCCTCCCAAGGGTCCGCTACCAGGCCGAGGACCCCCCCCCACGTGGGGCGGCTCATTGCGCCAAGGGGGCGGGGGCGGAGCCATTGACTGGATTGTTGGCTGGGCCGCGGGCTGCACCGTTACCCGATTGAGGAGTATCCGCAGATCCTTCAACATGTCCGTCATTTCATTCACCGGTACCTCCATCGTACCCGGCCAACTCGTTGTGGATGGGCCCGCGTGTAGTTCCTGCGCTGGAGGCGGGGCTGAGGAAGCCGCTGGTCTCTTCGAGGCTGACGGGAATGCCCTAGCCATGTCCTTGATCAGTTCCTCCAGATCGATCTTGCTCTCTACCGCCCCGTTGATCGCCCTCAGGTCCGGGAGAAGGATGACACTCTGGTCCACCAACCGCGATACCATCCCGTGCTCGAAGAGGTGCCGCTGAACCCGCGCGCAAAGTTGTGGCGCAAGCCCGCCCAAGAACGCCCGTTTCATCGCTCCCGTCTGACCCACCACCACCTGGTTCTTTGCTAAATAACTATAGATACGGTCGAACAGAGATTTGTACTCAGACAAATTGTTCTGCGTCCGCACCCCACCTCGCAAGATCGCATCCGCCGCCGCCCGCTCAAAATCCGTTTCCCGAAAGAGGGGTTCTTGCTTCCCCCACCTCGCCATCATCTTGCCCCGGAGCCTAATCCAGTCCTGAGCCTTGTAACCTGCCATATCCTCCACATCCTGCAGCTTACTTTTTTCCTTGATGAAGAGAACGACGGTGCGGACCTTGTCCTCCCTCGTCGCGTTTTTGGAGTCCGCAATATCCTCGAACCTTGCAAGAAAACGTCCAATATCGGCAGTGTCGAACCAAAGATGGGGGAATTTCTGCGGCCTAAGCCATACCCGCCGTGGGGCCTTGGCCACCTCTGAAGGCTCCAACCAAGGGGGGGCGAAGCCGCCGGTCCGAGTGGTTGGAGGTGGGGGAGGTGTTGGTCCGCCGACTCCCGCCCGGGGGGGAAATGGGGGCGGATTGGTCGATCCTGGAGTAGTTGTCGGCAACATCGCATACGCTATCTTTGAGAGACTTAGACAAAAGGTGACTTCCCGGCCAGACCCCCAGATGTGGAAACTTAAGAAGAGTTACCTTCACAAGTTGTCCTGAGTTCTGGAAATTATTGGTCTAGCGTCTGTAAGATGATTGGGCGCAATGAGTTTTTAAGAAGAGAGAGTGATGATATATGATGAAATTCCTTCCTTCCCCAATCCGTAAGATGATGATCCACCCCAACCCGGAGTTGAGGGTGAGGTCTTAAGTCCCCCCCTCAACCCTAGCCTAAGTACAACCACAAACAACAAGAACAAGTGATGAAATACAACCCTAAGCCGCAGAACCCTAGCCCAACCCTATCCCTCCATCCCTTGCCATCACCCGCGCCCTTTGGTATTAACGTAGCCCGGTTCGTCCTTCTCATGGCCCGGCCCTCTGCCGTGCCCTACTCAGAGCCCCCCCGTGTTTCCGTCCGCGCCGTCTGCAAATCCCGCAATCCGCAGGTTGGCCCACACTTATGCCTGCGCAGGCCTCCCCAGCGCGTATAGCTCATGATTGCCCCGCCCTCGCCTTCCGGACTAGCCACCCGCAAGCTTGGTTGGGCCAGCTCCATCACTTGGTCCGCTTCTTCCGGGCGGGTCGCGGTCCGGCGCCGCCTGAGGTAGGCCCAACCCATACCTGGTGCTGAGCCCTGCAGCCCCTACTGCTGAGCCCGCGGCGACTGCTGCTGAGCCCGCAGAAGGCACTGCTGAGACCGCGCGCATGCCAGATGCTGAGCCCGACCTACCCAACTGCCGAGCGCGCAGCCCGCGACGCAGCTCTCGATCCGGGGTTATAAATACGACACCACAACGGCTGAGTCGATCACTTTGTTACACAGGAGCTGCTCTTCCAAGTCTGCCTTGATCTGGTCAAAGTCTGGCATGATGGTCAAAGTGGAGATGAGATCCTGGTTGGTGCGATTGGTTGGTGTTTTCTGGCTGGCAAGATGGGGTGGTGGTTCCAGAGGTGTGTTGGATGCTGTGGATGATCTTGGTAAGTTTGCTCATGTTGTTGAGGCAGATTGGGTGGGCAACATTGTAGACAGGATATGTTGAAGGGGGAAGGATGGGACAAAAGAGGAAACTAGAGTGAGAGGAAAGATGGGAAGGGACTGGGTGAATAGGAAGATGGGGTAGTGACAGTAACAAGGTCAAACAGGCAGAAGGAAGTAAGGGGACAGAGAAAAAAAAAAAACAACAACAACAACAAAACAAAAAAAGGGAGTTGAGGATGGAATATCAAGACAGAGGGTGGGCGTTCCAGTCAGAGGTATGGAAAAAAAAGGCAGGGTGTTGCTTGGTTTGGGTTGAGCAAACCAAGGCAATAGATTTTGGGATGGTGGTATTGGGATTGTATGGTCAACAATTTTGGGTTTAGTCAAAATCTGCAGCCTTGCACAGTGAGCGTCTGGGTGAGGATGTGGGTGTATCTGAGATACACCGGCTGGTAGATAGGTGGCCAGGCTATCTCTGTTACCAAACCAAACAGAGCGGTCAGGCTGTGCAAGGTCTGAGTCAGAGATGACTTCAGATGTTTGTTCTTGGTTTGTAGTAAACAGTAGGTGGATCGGTAAAGGATGTGCAGGCTCATAACCTATTGGATATGTGAGTGGTAAAACCCATGAGTCAAACAGACTTGGGTGTTTAATTGTCTTGGTTTATATAGGGGTTGGTTATGCATAGTTGTGTGTATGCATATGTAACCTAATGTGGTTACAACAAGGAGTATCTTGGCGGGGATGGGAGAAGTTTGAGAGACTCAAGATGACTGGTGATGAATCAATAGGAATCAAACGAGGATGATTGACTAAACTGTGATATCCTGAGATCTAGTTGTTGTTGGCAAGTAAGAGGGGAGATCTAGAGGCTGGATGGGATAGAATTGCATCTCCAAACTATGAGTTTTTAGGATCTCAAGTGTGCCTACAGCACCTCTTTCTCACTTCTCTAAGCAAGCTTGGACCGTGGCTTGACGCGCGCGCTGGTGCAAGTCTTTAACTTGGAGCCAGGGTGCTTGTGGTGATGATTTGATCAGCCAGCCAACAGATGAATAACCAGTACTCACTGAATCATGACTGACTGACTAGCTGAGCTCCCAGCCATCAGCCTACTAGGAATGATGAGGATTGGGGGTCTTGATTAAGGGTTGAAGAAGAAGAACCCGAATGATGATCTGGTTGATGATCGATTGAAGATGGGATGACAAGATGATCTCAGTTGGTGGCTGCTCGGTCGGTCGGTTGGTTGGTCGGTCGGTCGGTCGGTCGGTCGTTGAGAGTAGTATGTATATACAGTATGTACGTATCACTGGATCTCTGATTGCTGAAGGCGTTGATCTCCAAGTCTGATTTGAGATGATGGATCTGGTGCGGGTTGTTTGATGCTAGTCATGATCAGTGGAGCAGGAGATCACCATCCCTTCCCCCCGCCCAGGTCTGGTCATGAAGCGTGTCATGACGGTCTTAGAGTGGATCGTATGAGATGATGAGGTGGTGATCGATTGTGTGATTCTAGTCGATGGGTGTGGGTTGGATGAGATCATGAGTGAGTAAATCAAGATGTATGAGTCAAGAGCCAAAGTGTGTGTATTTTTTTTTTTTTTTTGGGATTCGATCCGATCGATACACATCTTGAAGAGGTTGCCTTTGATGTATGTACACGTCACCTAGATGTATAATAATACATGATACAGTAGTAGCTTGGATGACAAGAATTGAGGCGGTCTCGATCAGCCAGCTACTGGGTGGAAGCGAGTTGGTGTGATGTAGATATTGTCTGAGGTATAATAAGCTGAGAGAGCCACTAGTGGCACTGGCGGTGGGAGGTGCCATTAAGAGGCTTGGGATGATGATGATGAGGTAAGATGATCAATAGCTTGAATGAGGTTTGGTAATGCGATGCAATGACAAAAGCTGATGATCTCTTCCTTCTCTGATGACGGATAAAGAGGGGGGGGGGGGGTATGGGGTACATGTTTTGGGATCATGAGCGTATGGAGGTGTATGTAGGTACATATATAGGTGTATACGTGTATGTGATACGTATATGTATCGGGCGGGGATGGTGATGAGCTTGGGCTGAGAACCGAGGGCATGCTTGGCTGATGGGTCATGAGTCATGGGTGATGGTAAGTGAGTGGGATGAGGATAAATTGATGATAAGTTAGTGAGCCGACTGGGATCCGACCAAGGTTTTAGGTTTTGAAGGTTGTCGGGGGAAGATTGGATGATTGAATTCGAAGGATGGATCGAAGAGAGAGAGGGAGAGTGAGTTGGGCGGGCTGTTGGAGGAAGGGAAGAGAGGAAAGTAGGGATTGGATTGGATGGATGGGCATAGTTAGTTATATAAGGTTTGATGGATGAATAAACTGTTTTAGACCGGGTGATGAGGGATGGATGAGTACACCCGGGGTAGTCGTGGGAGTCGAAGATGAGTAGTAAGTATTTAGGTAGATGTATAGTTAGATTGCTTGAGGTGGGACGTAGAGGGAAGATGAGAAGGGGTTAGTCAGTGGATGAGGATGAGGATGAGGATTGGGTGTGGGGGTGTAAGAATGGTGGAGGGTGGGACGAAGTCGATCGACGAGCCGAGTCGAGTCGAGCCGAGTCGAGTCGAGCCGAGTCGAGTCGAGCCGAGTTGAGTCGAACTGGAGTCTGGAAGAGAGAGACGAGAGGACAGTGGATGATGATGAGGATGGAGAGGATAAGCTGAGCGTATGGCATCGGATCCCGTACTTATGTACATACTTTCAGTTGTAGGATGGACTTGACTCGTTCAAAGTGCATACTCGATCGATTATAGGTCAAAAAGTATGGAATAAGATATAATATGTATACGTCTATACTCTGGTTTATTCGAATTCGAAATTCAAATTCCACCATCGATCTGATGGACTATCATCCTGAGCCTGTCGCTGAGCCTGTCGCTGAGCCTGAGCCTGAGCCTGGGCCTGAGCCTGAGCCTGAGCCTGAGCCTAAGCCTGAGTCTAAGGCTTAAAGCAGTAGTCAGTCATCACAGCAATTGGGTCGACTCGAACTCATCTCTCTCCATCAGATCAGACACGACTCTGACTCTGTACTGCAACCTCAACCTCAACTGATCACTCACCAAGACCACATCGACATCGACATCGACATCGACATCGACATCGACATCGAGTGAGAGTCAGAGTCAGAGTCAGAGTCAGAGTCAGAGTCAGAGTCAGAGTCAGAGTCAGAGTGAGGCAGTAGTGCATCCCACACCAACTGATCAAGAACTTACCTACCCACCAAGAACACCCAAGCCAAGCCACAGCCAAGCTTAACCTACCACTCACTCACTCAATCATGTCCATCCTCAACTCATCCTATCCTCCTCAACCAACAAGACCACCACCTCATCCACCTCCCAACCCCTCCATCTTCTTCTTCCTCGGTCTACTCTCCCTCCTCGCTCATCCATCCCTCTCCCAATCCATCTCCACCAACATGCCCCTACCCCCGATGGAATGGATCAAACTCAACCCTTCAGGTTCAACCTCCCCACCTCCTCTCAGTCACGGCTGTCTCACCGGCCCCACCTATCTCGATTCGACCTCGAGCTCACCCGGCTACCATCAAGCCTTCCTCTTCGGTGGTCGTTCGTCTGTCGGTACCTCCTCAAACGGCATCTACATCCTCGATTACTCATCAACCCCTCAACCCACTTGGTCTCAACCCCCTCCTCCCATCTCCTCCCTATTCACCTCCTCACCATCCCCTCGATCTCATCTACTCTGCGCCTGGGATTCGGCTAGTAACTTTCGTAATCAACTCAACATCTTCGGTGGTCGCTCCCAGGATGGTCAACCACTCCCTGATTTTTGGTTCGTCCCTTCCCTCTACCTCCTCCTCCCTACCCCCCCCCCCCCCCCCCCCACACACACACACACACACCGAGCAACCTATCCATTCACACCCCCCTCCAATCCTCATCCTAGGTTTTACGATCCAACCAATCACTTTTGGGCTCAACCCCTCCAACTCTCTCCCAATAACCCTCCTCCAAACTTTGGCTCCATCGGGGGTGCTGATCCCACCTACATCCCTGCTCCCCCTGGAACCTCAAACGCAATCCTCTACCTAGGTGGCTCAAACTCCTCTCGTACCAATTACCCCCTCCTACCCGCCGCACTCTCGATCGATGGCCAACTCGGTAGTAATACCAATACCGTCAACGTCAACCTCTCCTCTCTCGCCACCGGCCTCACCGGAAACTCTTCCTCGAATAACCTATTCGATGGTCGTTGGGGCGCCACAGGTACCATCATGCCTGGTCGGTCATCATACTACTACCCCCGTCGCGATCCCCTCCCCCCTTTTTTTTTTTTTTTTTTTTTTTTTGACTCTCACTTATCCACAAAGACTTATCATCCTTCTCCCGCATGACAGCTTGATATGATCCACTCACGATATCCTGACTGTGTGTGTGTCTACAACCATCATGGTTTTTCTTCTTAGGTTCCAAGATCGTCATCTTTTCCGGTTGTAATGGTGATCCTAGCAATGAGTTTAAGAGCAATCCAGACCCTACCTGTTCACTCTTGAACGGTGGAATCCTTCAATTTCAATCTGGTTTTAATCCCTCTCAACTCGCCAATCAACCTCTGACCACTCCATCCAGCTCATGGACCGCTTTCAACTATTGTCCAGCACCTAGGATCGGTGGCATCATGGTCCCCAACCGTAATCGATTCGATAGTTCCTTCTCCAATCAAGTCATCATGATCGGCGGTCGAACGGATACCAAGAATTGGGAAGATCAAGGTGGTTCAAGGCTCGGTGAGGTCGACGTTCTCGATATCACCTCGGGACTCTGGGCGCGCGTCTTACCCATGGTTCGCGATAACGCTACCTTCTCTCAGAAGGAAGGTCTCCTAGCACTCGCCCTACCTACTCCCATCGGTCCTCCCCTCAACGATCCTAACTCTAAGCCTCCTACCGATATCTTGGTCTACGGTGGAGTCGATGTCTCCACCGGTCAGGCTTCCAACGAGCTTTGGATCCTACGCCTCCACTCTGCCAAACTAACCGGTAATGGGACCGCCGATGGGATCACGATGTCTTACCTACCCAACTGTGTATCCCCCACCCCTCAGAATAACAAGAACGCCTCCAACCCTAACCCCGATCCCTCCAATCCATCCGATGGCTCTCAATCCTGGTCTACATCCCTCCAAGCACCCGATGCTCATTTCATCTTTTCTACCTTGGCCCTCGCCCTCATGATGTCCTCCCTGACGATCTTACGGTGTGAAGAACCTGGTTGGTTATCGATCAAGAGTCGTTGGCGGACCCATCGTCTATGGCTCCTGATCGCAGCCTGGCAAACGTTCGCACTCAGTCTTGCCTGCTTGGCCCTTGGGATCATCGTCGGGTTATTCCAAACACGTATCCCAACAACCACTAATCCTTCCTCCTCACTCACCCGACGTGGGATCTTCAACGGTGATCCAACCGAGCCCAAGCTTCCAACTCGTCTGACGTTATCTCAGAGTACTCATGCCAGATTGGGTTTGGCGATCGGGATCGCTGCTCTGGTCGTCATCCCAGGCTTGTATCTCTTGAGCTGGTTAGATGCCTCCTTGGAAGATCAACGGCAGAAGAAACTCGTCAAATCGGGTGGTGCTCGAAAGTTGAGAGCTAAGGGCACTCAACGTTCTGGACTGGCTCGTTGGGCCTTCGATCGAATGTTTTCCTTCACCCAACCACTCGATAGGTCTCATCCCGAAAAGAACCGATCGTTCACCAGGCGGCGGCCCCCTTCGATCGCTCAACATCAACATCCACTCGAAAGTTTGGGTGAGAAACTCCCCGAGTTGGTGATCGTCGAACAACCACCGGTCTCGGTCCCATCGAGTGGGGGGGAACCCTCCCCAGGACTTGCTCCAGCCGCCGTACCCTTGAGTCATGAACGACTCGGTTCGACCTCTACCACTCACACCAACACCCGACTACTATCCAAACACATCCCATCTAACGTCGAGCTCGAACATCCTTCCAGTTCTTCCCCCACCCCCCCACCCCTAACCCAACGACCCTCTCGTTCGAAACCTAAACCCATCAAGTTGGCCGAAAGATCATTCGCTCGATCGCTCCAATCACCCTTCTCCAAGGTCTTCCCCAATCTCTCCAGTTCGTTATTCTCCAACGTCACCCCACACGATCATCATCATCATCATCATAACGGCGAAGGAATGAATCCAGCCCCTTCACCCAGACGACCTTCGGGAGTACTCAGTTCACCCGGCGCTAGTGGTGCTTCGTTTGAAGTTTTGAATCGAAGACTACCACCTCGATCCCGAGCCGCTCGTCCATCGACTCCAAGGGCTCGAATCTCACTCGATATCATTAGCGATTCTGGTTCGAGTAGCGCTCGTAGTAGTCGTGATCATCCAAGAGGTCCGGCAATCACGAGGAGTGATTCAACCGACGAGGCTGGTCACGAACGACGCGTCGGTGGAGATAAGGATGAGCGGATGAATTATCATGAGGTGGCAGGTCGAGAAGTGGTTGACGAGCGGGAGGAAGAGGCTGATGATGATGATGATGATGATGATGATGATGATGATGATGACGATGATTCACATTACGGTCGAAGGATCAAAGCCCGAAGGAAGCTTCGAAGATTAGCCGATGTGGTACTCCATATCGTCCTCTTGGTCACCAATATCTATCTCATCTCGAGTCTCTTCCAAAGCTCGAAAGACTTGTCGTGGTTAGGTGGATTCTATACCGGCCTCTGTGTCGGATGCTATGGGATCATGTTTTGGTTTGCCTGGATCGGTAAACCATCGTCCGAGTCGACACTCGTGATCTTTGTCTCCATCATCAAGGATGGATCGAAGAACTTGATGCGGAACGAGAATTGTGCGTATCCCTTGTTGCTTTTATCATCCTCCTCATCATCATCATCATGATTCGATTCGATCGACCCACCTGATGAATCCATGACTCATCGTGACGACCTCTCAGTTCCCGGACTCGGTCAATTTTCGAGTTTTAGACAGCAGCAAGAACAACAACGAGAGCTAGCCCAGCGAATCTTGGCGCAGCAGATGGTGGGATCGTCTCCGGTCGGAGGTCAGCTTGGGAAGAGGAGTACGATCGGTAGTCGACTACAGGGACTCTCGTTTTACGATAGTTCTCAACACGGAGGTAGTTACTTTGGAGGTGGGATTGGCGAGTTTGGGATCGCTGGGGGCCCTGGGAGTGTAGCTGGAACAGGTGGTGGTGGGATGGGTCGTCCGGATACACCAGAAACTAACGAGAATTATCCAACCAGTCGATTCGGAGGAGCTTCTAGTATTGGAGGAGGAGGAGCAGGAGCTTTGGGGTCTAGTTCAGGATTGATGATGATGTATGGAGGTGGTGGGAGTGGAGCCTATTATCATTACCCTCACGCTCATCCTGCTTCTCAAGGGTTACGAAGACCGAGTAATGGGATGATGACAACACCAGATTGGACCGAGCACGATGAAGAGAAGATCTATGGGATCACTCATGCTCATGGAGTGATCGACGACCTACGATCGACCGAGGAACCACTCTACGTTCATCCATCCCACGAACCAACCCCACCACCACCATTATCCTCATCATCTCAATTCGATTCGGCCGAGTATCGACCGGCTCTTCGTTCGATCTCACCCGAACACATCCCATCTTCCGATCGAAGGCTCGACGACCTATCATCCCAACCCTCATCGAGCTCGAACTATCATCACCATCATCATCATTACTATTACGCTCATCATCAACCGAAGTCTCCCTCACTGACTTCGAATCCCCCACCTTCGGTACATCATCGACCCTCGACGACGACGACGACGATGATGAGCCAAAAGTTGAAGAAGACTCATTCGACGGGCTTCGATCCGGATTCATTGAACCTGGAGGAGATCTTGAGTTTCCCTCCGACGATGACGAAGACGAGCCCTCCTCCTAGTTTACTCAGCGGTGTTGGTGGTGGTGGTGGTGGTGGTGGTGGTGGTGGTAGTGGTAGTAGTAGTGGTGGTGGGATCATGGATCTGGGGCGGTTAGATATCATGCGGGAAGCCAGGGAAGATCCTGATGACGATCACGATGATGGGGATCAGGATGAAGTTGAGGGTGATGATGACGATCACGATCACGTTCAGAGTGATCAGAGATCATCCGGGAAGGATGAAACCGAGCTCGAGGTCGAGCTCGAGGTCGGAGAGAGCTATCTTAGCCAACGAGAGGTTCAGATCGTCACCACGGCTCCTAAACGAAAACTGGCGGTCGTCAATCGTTAATCGAACCCTTCTCCCCCCCCCTCTCTCTCTCTCTTTACTTCATACCATACCTCCACCTCTTTCCTTTCTTTCCTTCAAGAGAGATGATACCCCCCCCCCCCCTCGTCCGCTTGCCGATCAAAACGAAAAAACAAACAAACGTATCATAATCAGTCCCTCTTTCCTCTCTCTCCCTCTCTCTCTCAGTGGGTGTGTGTGTGTGTGTGTGTGTTATATTGTTGGTTCGACTCGACTTGAGGGCCGGGGGTGTCGACCAAGCTCAGGAAACTCGAGAGAGAGAGGCTCTTTCGATCATCCCTAGGCTTGCTCGGTCTCTCGAGTTTAGTCATCCTCCATAGATCGATTGATCCTGACTCGACGATCGTCGATCCGGTTCTCTTCTCTCTCGAGATCTGCATCTCTTCCCCCATCCTCCATCCTTCTCCTTCTCGACTATCATTATTATGACTATGACTATTATTAATTCCAGAGTACTCGGTTATTATCTTCTGTCGTCTTCGTCGCGATTCCCCCCTCTCTTTACCAACGTCTCGTCCATCGTTCGCACCTCGTCCTAACGTACTCCTACCACCCCCTCATCTCCTCGTCCGTTTCTTTCCCTCTAGACATACCCCTCCCCTTTCTTCTTCTTCTTCCCTTTTTGTTGTTGTTGTTGTTGTTCTCTCTCTCTTTCTTTGCCAGGGTTTTTTTTTTTTTTTTTTTTTTTGTTGGTTGGTTGGTTGGTCTGATGATCATGGTGCCATTCGTACGCACGTGTATTCCCCCCACCCCTTCAACGCCCCAGTCACGATGACGATGACCTCGAGTGGGCTCGTGAGCGTCGTGCTCCCTACAGGTGTGATGGCTCCCCGTGCCTTCTTCAGTCGAGCTACGTGCTGGGCGCTCTGACGTCGGCCGGCGGCGGCGGTGGCGTCCCACGATCCGACCCGGTCCGACGGACGTCTCGAAATTGAAATCATCATCCCCTTCTTCTTTAGAAGGTTTTGATGATTCTTATTATTATTATTTTTTTTTTTTTTTTTTTTAGAGAGAGAGTGAGAGTTGGGTGTTGGTTGTCGTGGGTGTTGATTAAGATCCTCTCGTCTACGATCCTCTTCCTTGGCCTCCCTCACACCACCACGATCTCCCTCAGACCCACACCCACCCACCCACCCACGCGGGCGGGCGGCGCGTCAAAAAAAAAAAAAAAAAAAAAAGAGAGAGAGAGAGAGAGATTAAACACCTTAGACCCTTTTGAGTCTTTGTGTGTGTGTTTTTTTTTTTCTTGTTCAACGAGTGAGGGGTTGTCGTCATTGTCATTGTGGGAGGGGGGGGGGGATGCAACGCGTAACGAAGCAAGCCCTGAGGGATGGGAACGCGATCGGCCAGGCGAGGTGAGACGCAAGGCCCCTGGGATCGCCCTCCCGGCCCACCCGAGCGTACGTACCGGTACTCCTTCTCATCCATTGCCCCAAACTCTTTCAGTTCCCTAAACTCCAATCCAATCTCCAATCCAATCCAATCATCATGAGTCAATCTTTTCTCTCTCTCTCTCTCTCTCTCTCTCTCTCTCTCCTTCTTCTTTCTTTCTTTCTTTTTTTTTTTTTTTTTTTACTAAAAAAAAAAAAAAAAAAAAAAAAAAAAAAAGAATAAAAAGTCAAATAGACAAGATTGAAGTTAAATTGAAAAAAAAAAACCTTCTGGTAGCTGATGACTGGGTTCAATTCATGATCCTATCTCTATTTCATGATCTCTTTTGAGCCTTCCTAGGTCTCTGTCTCTCACACCCTTTGCTGAGGTGACCATCAATCTCTTCTTGGACACAGGGACAGAGACAGAGAGAGAGAGAGGTGGGTCTGAGCTGCCCCGTAGGTACTATGACCAAGCCAAAAAAAAGCTACACTCAACTACTCCCTAACACCTACAAAAAAAAACAAACAAACAAACAAGAATAATAACAACAACAACCTGTTCATGACACCTTGCCCACATGTTTTTTTTTTTTTTTTGTTTAAAAAAAAAAAGAAAAAGAAGAAGAAAGAAAGAAGAAGAAGAAGAAAAAGAAAGAAAGAAGAAGAAGAAGAAAAAGAAAGAAAGAAGAAGAAAAAGAAAGAAAGAAGAAGAAAAAGAAAGAAGAAGAAGAAAAAGAAAGAAGAAGACAAAAGAAAGAAGAAGACAAAAGAAAGAAGAAGACAAAAGAAAGAAGAAGACAAAAGAAAGAAGAAGACAAAAGAAAGAAGAAGACAAAAGAAAGAGAGAGAGAGAGAGATCTGATTGGGTTCAAGACATCCACCAATTTCCAGATCCAAGCCAATGCCCAAACTCACCAAATCTGAAACCAGAGGCATGAGGAGGTTTGGAAGATGGCCTTATAAGGATTGATTGAGATCTCTCTGGCTTGGTGGCTGGATGGATGGATGAGAGAGAGAGAGAGAGAGAGAGGGTTGAGAGGAGTGGATCGAGGCAAGTCTTAGATTGAAAGCATCTCAAGACCTCTGACTAAGATCAGTAAGTCAGTCTTGATGAGAGAGAATATCCTGAGGAGTTGGATTGTTGATCATCCATCAAGCCTCTTGAATTCCTTCACTCTTAGCTTCATCCTCTCCCTCTACCTCCCTCTCTCTCTCTCATTCTCAGAAAATCAATCATAGGTCTCTGATATCATCCAGCATTCTTCAAGACTGATTCAAGCACTTCATTTGAGTAGAGGCTGGTCTTAGGATCCCCTCAAAACTCTCTTGAATCCTTAACTCATTTCTTATGTAAACTTGTCTCTTGCATGGTTTTTTTTTTTTTTTTTTTCTTTCTTTCTTTCTTTCTTTCAAGTATTCCTTTAAGATTTGATTGATGATGATCAATCAATCAATTAATTAATTAATTAATTTTATATATATATTTTTTTTTTGTCTCATGGGATTCAAATCTTATGCACTTGATGTTAAAGATTCTGGAATCTCTTAAGGTTCTTTAGGTCAATCAATGAAGTAGTAGTTTACTCAAAGATCCTCTCAACCTAAGATCTTAAACTCACCACACACATTTTCCTTAGTCTTGTTTTAAGATTTGAGTTTGAATTAGTGATTGGAAATTCCATGGGCTGGTTTACATCAATCACATCATTCCATCCCATCACTCTTGAAGTCTAACCACACTCTACATCCTTCTTACCTTCTTGATGTCCCATTTGGCTTCCATCTCTGTAGCCAACTGGTCAGGGTGTCTTCTAACCCTGAGACCCACCACACACCCACAAGTTATTTTTTATTTTTATTTTTTTTTTTTCTGATTCATCTCAATAGGCCTTTTTTTTTTCTCTATAAAGAAAGAAAGAAAGAAAGAAAAAAAAATTGAAACATGATTTGATTTTTGGAATTTTTTTGGATCAATCGATTTGGCTCAATCTCTGAATTCTGAAACCCTCTCTCATGGGATCTCCCTCAGGTTCAAAAAAAAAAAAAAAAAAAAAAACCTCAAGTCCAAATCTCTTTCAAACAGATCAAAAGACACTTTTTCCTCTTGGGGATTCTCTTTTTTTTTTTTTTTTGATCAGATCTTTGACCTCCCAAATACCCCTAATTGAAAAAAAAAAAAAAAAAAAATCAACAGAGGGGCATGATCTTCTTTTTTTTTTCCTTTCTTTCTTTATTGATTCACACCCCACCTCAAGACCCATGTCAAAACTCATTCCTAGCTTACCTCTCCACAAGAAATTGGAAAGGTTGTGAAATTCAGGAAGAGCAGGTGTATGCTGGATTGTGTGGAGAGGTAAGCTGAGAATGAGTTTTGATATGGGTTTTGCAGTGGGGTGTGAACAAAGAAAGAAAGGAAAAAGAAAAAGAAGATCATGCCCCTTTGTTGTTGATTTTTTTTTTCTGTGTGTGTGTGTGTGTGTGTGTGTGTGTCTGTGTGTGTGTGTGTGTGTGTGTGTGTGTGTGTGTGTGTGTGTGTGTGTGTGTGTGTGTGTGTGTGTGTGTGTCTGTGTGTGTGTGTGTGTGTGTGTGTGTGTGTGTGTGTGTGTGTGTGTGTGTGTGTGTGTGTGTGTGTGTGTGTGTGTGTGTCTGTGTGTGTGTTTTTCAAAATCTGATCCCACAGACCTGTGGCTGGGCTTCTAAAACCCTTAGGAAAAAAAAAGAAAACAAAAGAAAAGAAAAGAAAAGAAAAAAGAAAACAATCAAGATTTTTTTTTTTCAAGTATTTTAAGGCCTTCAAAAATCTTTCCAAGATCCAAAAACAAAAAAAGCATATTTTCCACAATGTGTTTTTTAATGTGTTTTGAGTTCTTATTGATTTATTGATTTATTGATTGATTTTTTATTTTCAAATCAATTGAAGAGCTCAAAAGATTTATTTATTTTTTCTTGTTTATTTTTAGACTTCAGAAAAATTGAAACCAATGCAAAAAAAAAAAAAATGATAACAATGATAAAAATAAAATCCCTTTCAATTTTTTTTTTTTTCATAGGCATCAGGCTTCAAGATATCTTTGGTTTTTATATTTCAGGCATTTGGAAAACCATTAAATGTCTAAAATTACAATGACTCTCATACTTTCTGACCAGTTTAACCCCCCCTAAAATCTTGGTAACAATGAAAATAATTCAAAACACAAAAAAGGGGGAGGGGTGCACATGTTTGAATCCATTTTTTGCCTGTTTTTCTGAACCAATTTTTTCAATTTTAAACCATTTCAGGCTGTATCTTCAAATTTTTATGTTGTTGTTGTTGCTGTTTTTTTTTTTTTTTGATAATTTTAAAGGCACTATTTCTGGCTCAAAAATCAATCCAAAAAAATGAGAGAAAAGCAGGTAAATAAACCCCTTTAAGAATTCATTTCAAAGGGCCTTCCTCACCTTTTGGAGAAATCAAATCCTCTCCTCAACAACCACATCACCTTTCAACTCCATTCATCATTTTCAACCCCACTCACCATTCAACACATCTCCACAACCAATCAATATTACTCAACACCCCACTCATCATCACTCACTAAACCTCAATCAAAAGAAAAACTAAGATCTTCAAAACTATCAACCAAAAACTCCTCAACCCAAACGTTCCATCAAAAATCAAGAAAATTCAGTCCCCAAAAATAGTTTTTGAAATTTTCAACTCAAATCCTCAACCAATCAATACAACTCACTAAATCATTAAAATAAAAACCAGGTTTCCACTCTATATCAAGTCTCTGAATTCATCTTTTCACTTAATTTCTCCTGAATCTCTTTCTGAAGTCTAATTTCATCCCATTTCAATCTTCAACTTCAATCTTCACCTCATTTCACAAAAAAAAAAACTCTTCAAATGGCTCAAAAAAAAAACCACCCACCCACCTTTCAGTACTGTTTCTCCAGATCCATCCTCCATTTCCCCCTTCAATCAAAATAGTGATTCCACCCCTCTTAAAACTCTTCCTGAAATATTAGGGTGTATCAAAGTTAGGAAAACCACCATTAGAAAACCAACATTTTTTTGGACCAAACCTGCCATTGAAAATGGTGGGTTTCTGAAATACACATACCCCCTAACTGGTGTATTTCAAAATGGCAGGTTTCATGAAAATGACAGATTTCAAACATCAAACCGGCCATTTAGGCACCATCATCCATGCCCCATCCATCCCATGAAAAACACCCATCCATAACTCCACCTCAGCAAATCCATACCAATCCCATCTCCATTGCATCACACACATCTCATCTCCATTGCTTCACAAAAATCTTATCATCATCTCATCACCCCAAATCACATCACCATCTTTTTCAACATCTCCAATCAAACTTCCCAGAATCAAGTTTAAAAAACAAAAAAGCTGACTGAACTTTTAACCACCCCTCCACTCCTTCCTCCTCCTCACCAAACATCCTCACCCACCACCTCCCCTCCTCCTTTGGTCAGCACCCCTTGTAAGCCCCCCCCCTCCTCCTCTTCCTGCCCCTCATTGGTTTCTAATCCTTTGATCATTCAACCTCTAGGTCCCCCCACACCTCCTTGCTCAATCTGCCAGGTAAGCTCCCCCCCCCTCCTCCTCTGCTGCCGCTGCAATCCGCTTTCAATCAATTGCAGTAAGTTCTTCCCCTTGTCCTCCTCTGCTGCTGATGTCTGCTTGCAATTAATTGCACAAAGTTTTCCGTAGTAGCCCTTCCTTGGTGGCCTCCCTGCTCAAGATCTCCCATCAACCTGGCTGGCTCTCAAATGGTGTAAAAGATCTGAATCAACTCTTCAACCTCTCTTGATTCACTCACTTCTCACCTTTCCACCTCCCCTCCTCCTCCTCCTCTGCCGCTGCCGGCAATTGATTGATTGATTGTGGGCGGCGGCCTCCTCCTCCTCCTTCTCTGCCGCTGCCGGCAATCAATCAATTTCAGCCAGCCGCCTCCTCCTTCTCCTCCTCTGCCCCACTTTCAATCAATTGCAGGCAGCCTACTCCTCCCCCTCCTCTTCCCTGCAGGCAATTGATGGATCTATTTCAGGTAGAGGCCTTTGATGGACGGATGTGATTGCCTGGGGATTAGAACCTATGGATGATGTGACCATCCAAGGTACACTTGTTGGACAGGTAATGTGATGAGCAGATGTTGAGCTTGGATGATCATGGTGAGCAAGGGGTGATTAGATGACAAGGCTCAGGGTTTTGGAAAGTCACATTTTCCCATCTGGCAATGGCTCACTTATCTTAGTGGTTAGAGCATCACTCATCCATGTTGAGGTCATGGGTTCAAATCCCATAGTGTGCAAAGTTTTGGGTTGTAAAACTGCCACTGCCCTCAAAATTTTTTACAAAAAATTGAATCCCTTGTTGATCCTCACCCCAAGTGCAGTAGGTGCCTGGGAGGGAATAAGATGGTAGGAGATGATTTGAAAAACATACAGAGATTTGGAATTGCAAATCCATTGACAATTGATCTCTCAATTGATCTCCAATAAATCTTTCAATCAATCAAGCAATTGATTCCCATGGGGTATCAAGTCACTCAAAATGGTATAAAAAAAATTGAATCCCTTCATGATCCTCACCCCAATTTGAGTATGTTGATTGGAGGAGATGATTTGAAAAAAATACATAGACAGTGCAAGAATAGGGCTTTTAAGCATTGGCTAAAGGGGAAATGTTTGGATTGATAGTTCTTGAATTGCTCCTGCATCTGTTTTCATGAAAGCTCCAGCCTACCTTTGGTTTTATTTTTCAGGTCATTGGCCATCAGTAGATAACCATTAAACTTAGAGGATGGAGGTTGGCCAACTTTTGTTTCATTGTCAGATCCAAAGAAAGTGTCATAGTTGGGGGGAATTTTGAGCCAGTTTACCTAAATGATGTGATCAGCTCTCTTGAGCTGACTTGAGCCTTTGGAAGCTGATGGGGGAGGATTTTTCGATGTTGAGTTCCTGGGGGATGTTTGATTTGGTCCATTGGATTGTTTAGTGGACTTTCAGGGGGGAGGTTTTCTGAGGGGACATTTGAAAAGAGTAAGAGGGATGTAGCAATAAAGCAATGAAGCAATGAAGTGATGAAGGGATTTGTTGAAAGTGGGGATGAAGTGATAAAGCAATGAAGCAATGAGAGTTAGGATGTGATGAAAGTGGGGATGAAGCAACAAAGTGATGAGAGGATGGATGCAATGAATGCAATAAGGTGGGAGAAAGTGATGGGAGTGATGAAGCCATGAGAGTGATGAAGTGATGAGTTGAGAAATTTATGAGTGATGAAGCAATGAGAGTGATGAAGTGATGAGGATAGCAATGAAGAGATGAAGAGCAATGAATCAAATTTTTGGATGAGATTGGAGGTACAATTTTTCCAATGAGGCAAGAGGTTGAAACCAGGGGTGATGATGTGGAATGATGGTTTGGGGCGGTGAAAGCCTTTAAATAATTTATTTGAAAAAACCAATTTATTTTCAGGTAACTTTGACTTTTCTGATGTGAAATAAGTGGGGTTTTTTAATTTTTAATGGTGGGTTTGAAATGGTGGATTTGGGTTGAAACCCATCATTAAAAAATGGTGGGTTTGCTTAACTTTTATACACCCTATTGTATATTCAAAAGGAAGAGCTGGTTGAGATTATTCAATCATGGGGAAGGGCCCATGGTTATGCCATATCCACAAAGCTCTCTGATTTGAGGAAAAAAAGCTAAACATGCAAATGCAATAAATATGGGCAATTTAAACCCAACAATGATTCCAACAATTTGACAAAAAAAAACAAGGCAAAGTTTTATTTCAGATTAACTAGGAAATTTTACAACAAAAAAAAAATTGGGTATCTGGAAGTTTAAAATTCAATTCCCATATCAGAACCATCCACCTTCAAATGATCCTTTGGTTCATACATTAAGAAGAATAATTCAAGGGTAGCAAGAGGAGATTTTGAAATATTTAACAGAATCAGGTGCCCCCCTTCCCTTCAGAAATTTCAAAATCTCTTATAGAATCCTACCCATCTCCTGTTGATAAAAACCTCAGTACCATTGAGCATACAAGAATCAAAATTCAAAAGGATTATCTTGATATTAAATCTCCAATAAAAGCCTTAATACTAAAAATTTTATTTTCTAAATTAGTTTACAGAATTGATAATATGGATTGAAATATCAGTTATTTATTTCTTTAAAACCCTGGTTCTATCAGATTTTTCAAACTATTTCCTACTACTCTAATGATGGACTGCAAATACCAAAAAAAAAAAGTTTAGAATGCCCCTTCTTCAAATTTCTTGGGTTTCAATAATCCCTCAAGAAATTTCTTGGTTGATTCCTGTTCTTTATCTCAAGAGGAAAAAAAAAAATCTGTTGGGATCCAGTGAGTTTCAGATTAGATTAGAAGATTAAGAAGTCAGGGTTGAAAAAGTCCAAATCCAAAGAAGGAAGACTAGGTACTTTTCCAGAAACACTGGCACCAGTTAGTAAATTCCTAATCTTAAGCAGCTTATAAGAAAAATTAAAATAAATTCTCTCTAGCCTGAAATTCACCTACTTCTGATTATCTACTTGAAAACTGAATCCCCCCCCAAAAAAAAGTAAATAAATAAATAAAAATAATTGTCTCTTATTTGGTCAAAAAACATTTTGATTTTGGAAAAACCAGTACTTAAAGGATAGAAGGACTTCATTCTAATATTAAAATATGAACCAGATCCTCTACTGGTTCCAATTCTGATGTAGTTCCTAGAATTTATCATTCTAGAACCATTTAACTCTATGAAAGAGCTATTGAAGCCTCTCAGTAGAATTGCAAGCAGTTCTTTAGTTTACCCCACTTTTCAGATCATAATTGTGGAAAAATCAACCACTATTCACTCAAAATAATTCATTCAGTTCATCAGTTGTCTAATTGATCTAATTCCTGTTTTAACTTTGACTCCTCCTATTATATGGGCATACCACATATTCAAAAAGTTAAACTGTCAACCATCATCAATGTTTAAATATTAAAAATTGAGGATTTACATCCTCAATGTCATTTCAAACCCTGATTTGTGGTATGCTTTCTTTTTCAATTACAAATCACTATTTTTTTGATTTATTGCTAATTTTGCTTTATCCATTTAACTGGTAAAACTGAGTATAATAAAGATTAAAAAATCCTGAAGTTCCTTCACAATAAACCAATGAAGATGGATAACCTAAATGAACTATTTAAAGAATTCCATAAATTTTAACCTGTTTAACAACAATATAATCTTGGTGAAATGAAGAAGCTGTTCATATTGAAGTATCTAACTTGTTCACATTCAGGATTTCAACTTGACTCAAAGATAAAAAAAAATAGGAAGACCAAAAGGATCAGTCAAAAATTCAAATAAAAGGTTTCAATCCTCAGGCAAAAATAGATTGATCTGGATATCTTTGAAGATTTAGAAGGAAAAATGACAAGCGGGGGAACCAGAAAGAGAGTTGTGAGAATTTCAATGGTCCATGATAATAATAATAATTATTATTATCATGATTTTTTAAAAAGAGAAAATTCATTGAGTCTTCAAAATCAATCAATATTTTTGTATTGATTCAGGATTTGAGAAATAAGAAGGAAAAAATGGAAATTGGGAAGGGGAAAAGGAAGGCAGAATCAGAAGAAAATTTCAATTTATACACATGCATATGTCTTTCTGAATTGATTTTTTTTGCCATGATTGATTTTTTTGAACATGAGAGATTTGATGACATCAAGGAATCTTGGGTTGAAGCTATCTCCTTTCTCTGAAATATTATTTGGTGTACAGTTGCCATTCAGTTTTGGCTTGGTTAAAGCTTGAAGTGAGCTTGGGAAAATACTGAGCCTGAGATCCTTGATTTCAATTTCTAATAAGTTCCATCAGAATTTTTTGTGGTGTTTAATACAATCATTTTACCATTTCTTTGACTTAGGATTCCTTTTTGGGAGAAGAATAATTCTCAAAAGATGAATAGCACCCATATTTGAATTTTATTCAGATGGTGATGGTTTTTTTTCATTTTTTTTTTTTCATTTGAATGGTTTGAATTTTGTTTGATTTGTTTTATTAATGTTTTGGTTTAATCTTTTTTCCAAAGTCTCAAACAATTTCAAAAAAGAGGCAAATTTTTGCTGATTACATTCCTAGGACAAGAATTGAGAGGAAAAAAAAAGAGACCATGAAGATCATGAATCTCCTCACCATCCTCCTGAAAAAAATGTTTTTGAGAATACAGAAAAACTTTTAAAGTGAGGAAGTGAATAAATTTCTGAATTTCTGAATTTTTTCAATTTTTCAGAATGTGTTTCTTTTCTTTTCTTTTCTTTTCTTTTCTTTTCTTTTCTTTTCTTTTCTTTTCTTTTCTTTTCTTTTCTTTTCTTTTCTTTTCTTTTCTTTTCTTTTCTTTTCTTTTCTTTTCTTTTCTTTTCTTTTTTTCTTTTCTTTTCTTTTCTTTTCTTTTCTTTTCTTTTCTTTTCTTTTCTTTTCTTTTCTTTTCTTTTCTTTTCTTTTCTTTTCTTTTCTTTTCTTTTCTTTTCTTTTCTTTTCTTTTCTTTTCTTTTCTTTTCTTTTCTTTTCTTTTCTTTTCTTTTCTTTTCTTTTCTTTTCTTTTCTTTTCTTTTCTTTTCTTTTCTTTTCTTTTCTTTTCTTTTCTTTTCTTTTCTTTTCTTTTCTTTTCTTTTCTTTTCTTTTCTTTTCTTTTCTTTTCTTTTCTTTTCTTTTCTTTTCTTTTCTTTACTTTTCTTTTCTTTTCTTTTCTTTTCTTTTCTTTTCTTTTCTTTTCTTTTCTTTTCTTTTCTTTTCTTTTCTTTTCTTTTCTTTTCTTTTCTTTTTTTCTTTTCTTTTCTTTTCTTTTCTTTTCTTTTCTTTTCTTTTCTTTTCTTTTCTTTTCTTTTCTTTCCTTTTCTTTTCTTTTCTTTTCTTTTCTTTTCTTTTCTTTTATTTTCTTTTCTTTTCTTTTCTTTTCTTTTCTTTTCTTTTTCATTTTTATCTTTTCTCTCCTTTTTTTTTCTAATTCTTTCAATTTTCATCTTCACTTTTAATTTTAATTTTAATTTCCATTTTCATTTTTCTATTTATTTTTCTTCTTCTTTTTTCCAAGCTCTATTCATCTTTTCCTTTTTTTTCTTCATTTCCCTTTCTTTTCATTTTTTTCTCCCTGTTACCCTTTCTTCTTCCATTCCAATCCTTCTAATTTTTTTTTTCTTTCCCCCTCCTTTTCTTTCTCATGTTGGCTTCACTCTCCCTTCCACCTCCTCTTTTTCTTTTTCCATTTTTGTAAAGATAAAAAATGAACCAACATTTTCCAATTTGGGATCACTGATTGGGATACAAAATCCATACAGTCAGTTGGCTTCATGGAGTGTATGTCCTTATGACTTAGAAACAATACTCAATTTGTACCTATGTCATCCATCATCATCATAATCTCATCCTGTCTTCTTAACCCCCCCACCAAAAAAAAAAAATCAAAAATAACTCAGACATCAGATCACACAAAAACAATAGAGACCAGAAGAGTTTCTTAACTTGAACTACATATCTACCTTTGTCATAATTGATCTCTATACCTTTACTGTCATCAGTCAGACTAAGATTCAGAGCTGAATTTTGTCTCTAAAAAGCGTTTTAGATGAGACCTTGAGCCAATTTTTCTTGTTTCTTTCTTTCTTTCCTTTATTTTTTTTTAAAAAAAGGTCTCTTTATTTCATGCTAGAGGTGGACCTTTTAGTGAGATTGATCTCATCCCACCACATAGTCATTCCAGATGCCCCGTATGTATGTATAACTGACACTTTATTATGTATATAAAGCACTGCTGGATGGGCTGTATGTATCCATACATACTTGCACCACCCAAACCAACTAAAACCCAACCTTTTTTTTCTTTTTTTCTAAATATACATATGTATACTTACATATACTTATAAACCGTGTCGTTAGGGACTGAGACGAGTTGTAGATCTTGGTTTATTTTGAACTCTTAGTGCCCGCTAGTTGATTCCTCAAGGATCGTCAAGCTGTGGGGAATCACAAAGGAGACCAACATGGGACGTGCTCCCGTGGCTCCTTTGAATGATAAAACAAAAAAAAGGCCCTGAGAGTTTCTTGCCGCCCTATGATGGTCAGTCTGACTTCAAGTCAAGTTTTCTTTCTAACGAGAAGAGAGAGTGAGAGAGTGAAACCAGTCAGTCGACCAACCCCAGTGGTTCAAGCACATCTTTTGTAGTGTAGTAGTCACGAGTCCTCCGGATCGATCGCGATCATGGCTGATGTGACGACTACACCTCTTGGGAATCGATCGGCCGTTCAGGCCGACCGCTTTCACTAGTGGTGAGATGAACCTTTTTTTTTTTTTTGCCAATCTAGAAGGTCTTCGTCGGCTTGACGAAGAGCCGAATCGACCAGATCATGGTAGTCGGTTCATACTCTTGATCTTGGTAACCTGGGTTGGATCGATCGATCGATCACGATTCAATCCGATCCAAGGAGGCTTTCAAACCAAAGAATAAAGAGTAGCACCAGGTGTGTAATGGAACCAACAAAAACAAACACACTTGACCCAACCTTTGTTCAAACTAAACAAACAACAGGAGGTTCTAAACGCATACTTACCCATCCTCTCAAGCTCCTCAAGTTTTCATCATCATCACTCGACCAACACCCAAGTGCCACATATGCCTCGTATGGAAAAAAAGCTCACCTCAAACCGCTGGATGAGAAAATGTCTTAGGGTGAACATTGGACTAACAAGACCGATTGAATAAACACCAACCCGTACAAAACAAATCATATATGAAAAGAAAAAAAATGGATTGATTACAGTTTTTATTATTCTTGAAAACACATCACGGTTTTTTTTTACCGATTTCCAGATCCGGAGGATGGATTCTTTTTATCCGAGTTCCCATGACCAGGATTCGATGGATCAGAGTTACTGGTGGGATGGGCACTATTCGAGTTTGTTGAGGGATATGAATTGCCGAGTTGTTCGATCGAACTAGCCGAGTTTTGCTGGATCGATAGGGTCAACAACAGGGAGAAGAGAACGAGGAAGATTAGCCAACAGGCCGCATACGTGCGCGAGTGAGACGGGGAGAAAGGCGTGGGGTGGGGTGCCCAGGGAGTCTGAAGATAATGGACGAACGTTTTCTAACTTGTTATTCACGAGCCCATGAAGTGCGATGACAGCACGGATGAGAGAGGAGAGATAGATGACTAATAACTGATCATTGGTCACCACGGTGAGAGGTTTAGAGCGATCCAAGACTCCATCACTGTTGGATTGATGGTCCCGATGGACGTGAGGGCTCAGATCGATATTGGGTAATAGGTTGAAGATATCCTGTAGGTTATAGATGATTTGATGATTGACGGGTAATTTGCCCTTGAGGACACCATCTAGATATTCACTAATCTCGACCAATCTAGCCTGTAAGGCTCGTAATGAATTCAACCTTCCAGTCACTCGAGTCGATAACGTCCCGGTCGATAGGTCTTTGATATCTCGTAGTAAATGTTCCACACCAATCTCTTCCGATTCCTCGGCCTCAATGGTCGATGTGACGTGCATGAATGTATTCTGGGTAGCTGTACCATCCTAGGTTGAATGAGAAGGTTTGAGAGCGATCGTCAGACGAGTGCTGAAGGCGTGATTTCAACTTGGATCGATACAGCTTGGGACTAAGAGAGAGTGAGGGAGGGAGTTCAAGAGAAGAAAGGGTGCACACATCCTTAATCTCCTCGATGGCAAAGTAGGCATCGGTCACCGAGCCTTTGGCGACCCCACGATCGGCTCGAACGTCGACGATGACCATGACGGGACGTGGACAGTAACGTTTAAAGACTTGGTTGATCTCCAAATCGGTCGATCTTAACTTTGGGCCGGTATGGTACCACCCGATCAATTTCTCCTTGGCCGAGACTTTCTTGAACATCTCACCCATCGATTCGACAAAGTTATGATCTAAGAACCAAGAGGGATTCTGTTGGGCATTCGTCGAATGTCTTGGCGCTTCCTCCTCGTCAAACGGTACGGCGAATGAGTTGGCGACGTTCAAGGTATTCCCTAAATCTTGACCTAGTAAGACTCCTACCACTCTCTTCTGCCCTCCCTTGGCTACCCTAGCCGCATGATCGGTAACTGATAGTAATACCAAGGGATGAATGATGACCTATTCAACCAACATCATCAGTCTAGGATTGACAAGGGGGGGGGGGAAACGCTACTGGGCGGGGGTTTTTTTTTTTTTCCTTCGCTCTCTTGAGACTCATGCCAGTCGGTCTGTATGAAAATGATCACATACCTGAGTCGAACTGAGGGCGACCATCTCCTCGGAAGTAGCTGCAACCATGTTATTTGATGAAGCCAGGAATGGTGTTTTAGTGGTTTGCCCTTTTAGGTTGCTCTCAGCGAGTATGAGATGGTTCCAGATTCGATGGATTGCGCCAGTCGTTAGGTTGATGTATCTCGATGTATGTACTAGATTGATGTGTGATATGATGCTTCGGGATGAGTTGTGTGTTTGTTTCCCTGGATGGAATGTTGTTAGTGGCTTGGTTGAGGTTTTCCTTCACACTCTTCTTTCCTTGACTGGCTTAACTCCCCTCCTGCTGTGATCATGACTAAGCCCTCATGATGACGGGCCCAGCCCAGCCCAGCCCAGCCCAGCCCAGCCCAGCCCAGTTGGAACCGCGAAGCTGACGTCATCCTGGTGGTCGTCATCCTCCCCTGACGTACATGAACTGAGTATGAATTCGGTCATCCAGTGTACCTCCTCGAATTTCGTCCTTGGCACCAGACCTGGATGAGTCTCGCTCGCTTTGAGGCTGTATATAGGGATTATGTATGCTTCTAGATCGGGTGATGAGCATTTTGGCTCGGGTGACATTCCATCGGAACCAGTCTGGAGCACGCCCTGCGCAGTGCCGGGTTCGCGCGAGTCTCAGCGACGAGACCCAGTTGGACCCCCCCCCCCGCCCCCGCCCCCGCCCCCTGGCAGTTGTAGATACATACATAGTATGTAGACAGTGCCCCACCAGTAAGGTCTCAGTAGTAATTGCCAGACTTGATCCCTTCAACCACAAGCACTTCTCTATTCATCCATCCATCCATCCATCCATACTTCTCACCATCTCATTCGAATCGAATTCAAATATCGATCGATCCCAACATGTCCGGCCACCATCATCCCCCCAACAAACAACTCACCGCCACAACACCATCCGGAAAGCCGATCCCACCCAGGCAGAGGAAGATCGCTCTACTCGGCTCGAGGTCGGTCGGCAAGAGTAGTCTGGCCGTCCAATTCGTCGATGAACACTTTGTCGAATCTTATTATCCTACCATCGAACATACCTTCTCCAAGACGATCGAATTGAACGGTCGATTGTTCAACTTGGAATTGCTCGATACCGCTGGTCACGTTGAGTTGAGATTCCCTACTCGAGCTCGAAGATCCTTGTTACCTTCCCTCTTGATTTCTTCTTTTTTTTCTCTCTCTCAAAGAAGATGGTCACTAATCTGTCCGTACACCATCATCTATGGCCGCGATCTCGTTTTAGGATGAGTTTACGATACTAGACTCAAGGCAAGCGATTGGATTGGACGGATGGGCGCTGGTCTATTCGATCAATTCTCGAACTTCATTCGACATGGTCTCGATCATTCGAGACAAGATCTTAGGTTTCATAGGAGCTGATCATGTACCGATGGTCCTCATCGGCAATAAATCCGATCTTGAGTCTCAGAGGTATGTATGGTCGCTTCATCATTCGTGCTCGATAGCTTGCTCGGCGATCGCAACATGACATCAAGAACCGCTCGAGACAGCTGATGAGGCCGATCGTTCTTTTCTTATTGCATTACTAAACATTTCACAAAAAAAAGGCAAATTTCTACGGAAGAAGGTCAATCGTTGGCCAATCAATGGAACTGTGGATTTACCGAGGCTTCGGCAAGATCGGGTGAGAACGTGATGAGCAGTTTCTTACTAGCTCTCATAGAAGTCGAAAAGGAGTTGAATCCAGAAGAGACTCAGAAAGCTGCCAGTCCCAAGTCAGCCTACCCCTCAAACCCAAGTCACAAATCCAACTCGGGTGCTGCTCGGGGCCCCGCCCAGGATAAAACCTCCAAGTGTTTAATATCTTGATCGAGATTTTCCTCCAAAAAAAAATTTATATCCTACCTCTTCGTCATGCCCCCACCTTCATCCTTTCACTTCCTTCTAGTACACAATCTACTCGTCTTGTGAGATCCTGTTCATACCCATTCCCCACAGGCCCCCAAGACAAATCACCGTATCTATGCTGCTTCCTTTTAATGATTTTTGATCATCGTTTTACTCCTTTCTTTTTTGTCCGTCTTCTTTCTTCGTGTTCTCTTCTCCCATTGATTTTTTTCCCCCCTTAGCGTTTGATGATTCAGCTTGGGTGTGTGTGTTTGGCTTTGGATGATTCTGTGTGATCATCTACTCTTTCTCTCTCTTTTTTCTCTCATCTTTCTCTGTTTGATTCATATGTGTATGTACACCCCATCCATCCATCCGTCCGTACATGCATATCATGAATTTAATCCTAATCATCAGCTTTTGGTCTCTTTTCTTTTTTGATTCACTTGGAGGACTTGACTGCTTTCAGAGCTACCAGTTACAGTCAGTCACATAGCCTAGAACTGTTGTACCAGCTTATACTAACCTGCAAGGAGGAATTGATAGTGATTTGATGAATAGTAAGGAAGGGGAATCATAGACTTTATCTGGGATTGATCATATACCCTTCTTATCCTTTCATGGTACCAAGTCACCTGTATCATTTGAACAGTAGTCATAAGAATCATCAAATCATTCAATCACCTTAGTCTCAATCTTGGCAGTTTTTTTTTTTTTTTTTTTTTTTTTCTTTTTTTTTTTTTGATGACTCAAAGAATCCTGCCCCCAAAAATTGATTTTATATTTGATTTTTATTGATTTCTTTATTTCTTTATCTCTTTTTTTGAAGGGGGGGGGGGGGAGGGGAGTAACTGGAATTTTTTTAAAAAAAAAAAAATTCACAGAAGGGATCTTGGTAGATATAAGATCAAATCTTAATCCAAAATCTATTCTCTAAATATTATATGGTGTATCCAGTGAGTTTGGTTGGGTAGTCAACTCCTGCTGGTCATGTGACAGGATTTGGTTGAGGGCCAGACCAAATTGGTTGATGGGGCAAAAGCCCAGAGGGGCCCCATCTTGTTGGGTCATCAACTTGACCTAGTTGCTGATCAACTCAGGGCAACAAGAAGCAATTTTGCTGCTGCTGCACTCCTTATGATCATTACAACCAAAAGGGTGGCCTCCAGTCAATTCCAAACTCTTGGAGGCTTCAGTTGAAAGCTGTCACAGCCAAGTTGTTGGCACACCCCCATTGGTTGACCACCTGATATGCAGTGGTTGACTAACCACCATGGGGCTTTGAGCACCTGCCAAACATGGTTTAACAAAACAACCAATGAGTTGAAGATCCAACCAAACTCAGTGGACACACCATAAGTATGAATGAGGTTAGGTGAAAAAAAAACTGAATCATTAATGAATTATTTGATTTCAAAAAGAAAAAAATAAATAAAAACTTGCTCAGAATTACTTGCACAATTTTTGATGATGATCAAGGGGTTTCAATTTTACCATCTAAGAATTTGTATGTAGATCTTGATCAACTCAATTTATCTTCCAAAAAAATCTTTCCTGAAAACGTTTCTCCTGGGGAAATCAGTCCCTCAATGTACAATCAATTTTCAAAAATTGGGTTCCATTTTCAGTCAGCCACTGAGGTCATGTAATGAATACCTTGAATCATTCTCCAAAGATTAAATATTTGTATATATGGATTCTGATTGGATTTTCTTTTTTGAGAGAGAGTTCATTTTTGCAGGAAATTCTTGTTTTAGTACTAAGATCTTCAATTCTGATGGCTTAAATTGATGAATACTACCAATAGGTCAGAAATTTCTTAGGTACCAAATTTTCAAAATCCAATGGCAAAAAAGATTTTGTATTTGAATGGATTTTTTCTGAGGGAAACCCTAGAAAAAATCACACTATCAATTTTTGTCTGAATTCACATGTTTTCAATTGAAATACTTGAAAACTCACAAAATTTAATGGGACTAAGGCTTCAAAGTTTCTAGATTCATACTTTTTAATTTTAGATTTTCTCCCAAACCCAGGAAAGTGTGTATCTAATGGAAATCTATCAAACATTAGTCAAGGAAAAAAAAGTAATTTTTGGATGTTTCTTTCATAATTGTTTTTTGTTTTTTTTTTTACAAACTTTCAATTTTCCAAAACTTGCGTTTGGGTTTAATACATAAAATTGAGTGATCCTTTTAAATTTAAAATTTACTCATAAAACAAAAAAAAATCCAGAAAGGTCTCAAGAACTAAATAGAGCATATCAGAGTTAGCAAATCTGCCATTAGAAAACTGCCCTTACTTATTTTTTTATTTTATTTTTTATTTTTGACCAGACCTGCCATTTAAAATGGAAAATTTCTGAAATACACATAACCTTTAACTAGTGTATTTCAAAATGGTGGTTTTCATCAAAATGGAAGATGTCAAACCTCAAACCTTCCATTTATGCAATACAATCCATCAAAATGCAAGAATACACATCCACACCTCATCATTTACCAAACTAAAAACTTCTCACACATTTCCCTCTAATTATTCATTATCAAAAATTTGGATCATTATCCATTCCAACCCAGATTAATTTTCATTGACCATAAAAATCTAAACAAACACTTTGTATCCTCCAAAGCTTTTCATTTACTTTCCAGTGATTGTAACCATGGCTCCTTCCTAAAAGAGCTCAACTATTGTTCCCATCAGATTACCAACTACACTCAAGCCATTCAAACTTCCAGGATGAGATACCCATTGATAAAATTTAAAAAAATCCATACAAGGTCTTTCATCATTTTACAATCAACCTCCTGCTTGATTATCCTCTACATTTTCCCATCCTCCAGTCTACTAAGTACTCCATTGATCAAAACCAAAATCCAATCTGGTAACATTTTTCACACTCTTTTAAAAGAGACTCAAGCCTGGTTATGAAAAAAGATCAATACCTTGGTTTCCAATTTGGGTCTCAAATCCACCATCCAAGATTTTGAACATAATTGGGGCCAAAGAAAATCATCATTTCCAGATTGAAAACTGATCCAAAATCTACAATGACCAATGTGAAAAATTCCACCGCATTCATCATTGGAGCCCATCAAGATTTTAAAAAATTTTTACCATTCCTAAGAGTCCCAGGAGCTGATGATGATGGATCTTGGCCAATTTCAATCTTGAAGGCTTTCAATGTCTTTTTGGAGAATCATTGGTTGCCTAAACCTACCCAAGGCTCCCTTGTTTTTTTTTTTTGTAATCTTCTGAAGAGCTTTCTGTTCTCTTGAATGATTTTAATGTCTTATTTCTAAATTTTATTCTCTTTCTCTGGAATGGTTCAACTTTATATGACTGATTTTTTAAAGAAAGACACCAAAAGAATGATTATCTTGGTTACTGAATTTTTAGTTTCATCCCTAACTTTTTATTCAATTATCTTCTTCCCCTTTTATTCAACCTTTCTTTCACAAGATCTGTCTTATTTTCATCTCCAAAACCTGTCTCCAATTTTTACCTCAGCCTGATCTTTTTATGATACCCCACCCTCACCCTTCTGGAGATAGTTTTATCTTTATTTTATACCATCTCAGTCTCTCTATCCCATCCCTGTCTGTATGATTAGAAATAGGTGTGATTTTGTTTTTTGAAGTGTTTTGTATAAAAAAAAGATATAAGGATATCCAGAAATCCATAATGATTTTTATTTTATTCCTTCTGGCCCTTCATCATGTATTTTGCCCACTCAAGTTGGAATTTCAAAAATCTTGGGGATAGTGGAAGATTACATCCTCCCCTATGGGATTTAATTTTTGTTGACCAATCTGATCAACTACAAATAATAATCCCACACACACCCTTTTTCTGGAGTTTGTGAACCCTGTCCTAAGGCTGTGTTAGTATTTAAACACATACCAAACTTACAAAATAAATCCATCATCCATGAAAATTCTTGCAATTGAAATCTCATCTGTATTTAGGCATTCCCTTGGCTTTCAGCTGGATGCCTTTCAGAGAAAACTGAAACATATCCATGAAAAAAAAAAAAATAAAAATAAAAATAATAATAAATAAATAAAATTTAAAAATGAATAAAGGAAAAATAAAAAAAAAATAAAATAAAAAAATTAGAAAATTAGAAAAATAGAAAAATGAAATAAGGATTAGGAAATCTTGAAATATCATTCCAGATATTGATTCTTGTTTCTAAATTAGGTAGGTTCACCCACTGGCACCACCACCCATTTCCCACTCCTTCAGGTGGAACCATATCCACCCATGTAACCTAGTGTATCATTCCTGCAGGTATGGGTCTCTGACCTAAGATTTGGACAGAAAACCATAATTTTGTATATTTTTGAATTTATGAAAAAAAATGATTTTTTCCATGACCTTGCGTTGTGGAAACCAGAGAGTGATAATCCCCCTAAGTTTTCCTCAAGCTTGGAAGTTATTGGTGCTAGCATCTATAAGGAGGAGGAGGCGCCTTTGAGAGGCTGAGAGAGAGAATTAGATATTAAAAAGATGTATTCCTTCCTTCCTTCCTTTGGTGGTGGTATGCTATCAGATGCCTCCCCCTTAGCATGGAGGTGGGGGAAAAGTATCATACCCTTCCCCCACAACCTAACCTAAGTACAAGCACAAATACAATCCAAAAAAAAACAGAAACCCTAACCCAACCCTATCCTCCTTCCCAAACACTTGCACTACTACATCCATCTGGTTCTGCCTTCTCATGGCGTTTTCTGTGCCCTGCTTGGAGCCCCCTGCGCCTGCCTGTAGCCACCCAAATCCTTCACAAAGCTTGTGCCATCACATCTGTTGGAATTTTTGTCCTCTGTTAATTTTCCTGAACCTTGAGTGAGACTTCTGCAGTTGTCACCCAAGTTGTGCGGACTCCAAGGCTCACTATTCAATATATTTATTCATTGTTGTTTCTCATCTTGTCAACCACTGTCCAGCCCATCTTGTACTTAGACTACTTAAGCTGACATGTTCTCAAGTAAATGAAACATCATCTGTTCTGTCTTACTTTGAACCGGAGTGCCCCTCTCTTGACTCCCTAGATCCCTTCCTCTTGACGTTACAAAGACTTCATACCATCTTCTTCAACCATCTCACCGGGGCATCTAACTCAAACTTTTACACGGTTAAAAGCCAAAGCTCCCTTCTAACCTTTCACAGTGGCAATATGACTGGAAGCCATCTCTCAAATTCTTTACCAATGCCTTATCTTAAACTTCCTGCCTTGGTTGCTTGGCTCTCTTAAAATTAATCATGGTTGCTTTCTTAGCCTGTTTTCTTCAATCTATATTCTTGCAACCGCTGCAACTTTGATCATTGTTACTCAATTGCTTTTTGCGGACCAAATTTTGACCAATGCTCTGCCTTAATTCAACAAAATCCCAAATATTGTCCTACAATCTTAGCCTGTTCCTCAAGATCTATTTGCTTGTGTTACTTCCTCCATCAATTCAACCATTACGTTGTCAACACCTTGAATCTTCAATCTTGCAACTCTTGTTTTGTAATTCAATTGCTCCTGACTTTGGCAACACAATCCTCAAATCACCTCATTGCGATTTTGACCATCTTCTCTCCATTGTTGTCAAGGCCAGCTGTCCCATGGTTGCTTTCAGGACAATCAGTCAATCCATCCATCTGCCTGTTACTGCTCATTGTCCCAACCTCACCATCAATCACCATTCCCAAAATTCAATCAGTTGTTTGCTTGGTCACTGCTCAAGTAATATTGCTTGCGTCCTGCTATTTGATCACAATTGACCAATCAATCCATTCAAAGTCCTCCGCTTGGCCATTTGTTAGTTGAAATCTCAACCGTCCCTGCTCAACTGGTTTCATTCAATCATCTCAGCTCTCTTATCGGTCTGGCCATTCATTCCACCGCAACAATCAAAACTTTGAACAATTGGTCAACTCTTCAAATACCAATCTCGCGCCTGCTTGCCCCTGTTGCTTCAAGTTGTTCAATTTATCACCTATTGACCTTGCACTTGCTTGTTCAATCAATTGCACTCTCAGCACAATCCTATGCCAATTTGCTTGGTCCATTGCCATCTCCTGTTGACCTCATCATTAATTTGCTTGGTCCACTCATCAAGTACAGACCTTGTGCCTGTTGGTCCTATCACTATCTTAGCTTTACTAAAACCGCTATAATCTCATCTTGTTGCCAACTTGTGCTATTGTTGATTCAATTAGGTCTGGTAGCTACCCTATAAAGTCTTCCATCACTTCTGCTCCTTTGTGAGCTAAACTCTTTAAGTAATTGTTGTCCGGAATAGTCCGGGGTTCAAAGATTTTGATTAGAGTGTTTGTTACTTGTTGATAGAATAGGCTCAGATGTAGTTTAAAAATCACAAGAATAGTTTCTTTTCCAATAGAATAGGTCCTTATTGTATTGTTCAAAAATCTTTTCATTCTATTTTTTAAATGATGGATAGAATAGGAATACAAGAGATCAAAAGGCTTCAACTCTTTATTTTGTTTTAACTCCCTCAAGCTTCATGCAAGCGGGTGTTTTGGAATTTTTGTCCTCTGTTAATTTGCCTGAACCTTGAGTGAGACTTCTGCAATTGTCACCCAAGTTGTGCAGACTCCAAGGCTCACTATTCAATATATTTATTCATTGTTTTTTCTCATCTTGTCAACCACTGTCCAGCCCATCTTGTACTTAGACTACTTAAGCTGACATGTTCTCAAGTAAATGAAACATCATCTGTTCTGTCTTACTTTGAACCAGAGTGCCCCTCTCTTGACTCCCTAGATCCATTCCTCTTGACGTTACAAAGACTTCATACCATCTTCTTCAACCATCTCACCGGGGCATCTAACTCAAACTTTTACAACATCCACCTGGTTTTTCCCTCTCATGGCGCACGCACCCCTTAATTTCAGCCACCTGCACTTGTCTGCAACCATCCAATGCACCTTCCTGTAGCCATGTTTAAGTCACCCATCCCAATGTTGATCCAACTGCAGACACAGCAGCTGCTGCTGATCCCGCAGAGCTGCACATGTGCTGAGCCATCTAACGCTCATTGCTGAGTGCACTGCCTAAATGCTGATCCTGCTTGTGCTCATTTCTGAGGGCACAGGCCTCAACCAGTTACCAATCCACATCTATAAAATGCCACCACAGCGTGCAGGTGCAGGCCGTCTGAAACCTGAGAGAGATTCAGATAGCCTCTCCATGCATAAAATGCAGCTTGCATGGCTCCTACAAGATGTGGAGACTGCCACAAGCTGCAACTGAGACCTTGCACCCACAAACATCTGCAAAAGAAATTAACTGCGCAATCCAGGAAGTCTGCCACTGTTTTGAAAACTTCCAGCCCCATGGATATTTGCATGGGCCTAAACCAGCCCCATTATCCATTGCGCAAGGCAACCCACTGCTGAAAAAACCAGCCACGCATCCATAAACAAATACCAGGCTGTATGGCACCTCAGATACCAACAATAGCCTAGTTACACACCACATGGGTCCCAATGAGTGCCACCATGTTTTGGTAGAAACTCCCCAAAGTTTACAAAACAACCTAAAATCCAGAAAAAAAGGGGCCCTGCAGCCCCATTAAAGCTGTAAATAAGGTAATTAGGTCCCCTGTAACTGGGACCACAAAGGTTTTTTGGACCCCATTATCAACTCCCAATGATAACTGTAACACACTGAGAGTTTTCCCAGGTAACAAACAGAAGGAACTTATTGTGCTAGTTCACTCTCAATGGCCTTGGGACCCAGCTTCACCCCTTTAGCCTAAGAATGAAAAATTGTACATAACTTATAGCAAAAAGGGGGTAACTACCCACATAATGACTTGTACACAAACAAATATAGTCAAAAAATCCTTTTACTCAAAACTTCCATCAAATAAAGAATTTCTGGAACCTCTGACTCAGCCCTTGGACTCAGGAAAAAATTAATTTTAAATGAATTATTTATTGGAAGCCACCCACATGGCTTATACAGTGATATCATTAAATAAATGCAAACATGTATGAGACCCAGGAATGATTAAATTAAGATTTTTATAATTCTCTAATGTATATAGCAGGTTTTAAAAAATATATGGAAATCTCCTTGTCCTCAAGGAAAGCCTGGTTCATCCATATGTTTTTCTTGTAAACAGACCTGTACCATGAGGGGGCACAGAAGGTATAAATGGAAGTGCCTCTAACAGAAAATTTTTAGAGCATTAATTGATTCACTGAACATGCACCACCACCCCTATCTATGTCTGCTTACAAAGAACCACATGAAACCATCCCAGATGCCTCAACAAAGCCTCACTGTTCAAATCTAAAATCCCATTTTAAGTAGTTTTGCTTGACATCTTTGAAAAGCTTGAGGATTTTATGGTGGGGGATTAAATGAGAAAAACAACAGGAGGATGTTTATCAAAAAAAAAAGGGATGATGGAGTGCATCAGAGTCAATAAGTTGATTTGATTTTATATTTTGAGAAATCTTCAATGATTAAAAGGATGAATATGAACCTGGTGCATTAGATTGATGATGATGATGATGATGGTTGTGGTGGTGTTGGTATCTGAAGTTGGAAGGGGATGGATGACAAATGGGGTAAAACAAAAGAGAGGTACATTTATATACTATCATTGAAAAAAAAAACACTTATTCTCAGGTAAATCTGGGATCCCTGTTGTGAAATAAGTGTTTTTTTTTTTTGATTTTTAATGGTGGTTTTGAAATGGTGCTTTTTGGTTGGAAACTTCCATTATAAAAATGGCATATTTTATAACTCTTATATTCCCTAATTTAGTTTCAGCTTGCTACTTGTACAGAGCAACCTGTCAAAGTAGAATAAAAAAAATCATAAATTAAAGGTGGGAGAAATCTAAAAATATTATTACAGATTTGAATTCCTCACCCAAAATAAGTTAGGGTCACTTAATGACCCCACCCTTGAATTCCAAATCCTTAAATTTTTAAATAAATTTACAAGAAAATGGCCCTAAACCACAACACCACTAAAACTGATTTTTTGGCCATGCTAATATTTCAGGTGTATTTTGATGTGTAGGTTTCCCACCTAAAAATCACTCAAAATTTGAGTGTTGTGAATAGTTTAGGAGTTAAAGCTGGTTTTGTGTTCTGTCACCATTCCCGTGCACAGCCCCACATCCATACAACAAGGGTTTCACACGCCTGACAACCAAAATCTCACCTGTCAAGAAACCTGCATGCAATATACTTCTGGTTGCAGATTCCAGATTCCTGCCCACAGCTGTCAAGCATGTGCACTTGAAAACTGCCTGGACAACTTCTGACAACCAGGTACCGCAGGAACCTGCTACAAACTCTATGAATTCATCATGAATATGTAATGGTGCAATCAACAGACAGAGAATGATTTTGAAACTACAAGAATTGAATAAAACATAAAAAAATCAAATTATAAAGTATAAAATTTAAGGAAAACAATAATAAAGGTTGTCAAAAAAATAAAATTATCAAATCTTTATGAACCACAAAACATATCAACAAGTTCCCCTAAAAATTATTAAAAGTTACCAGAATGATCAGAGGATGACAGAGAATCTAAAAATACTCACCTCGAGCTGACCACTTTACTTAAAAGAATATAATATAAAATAAGGAAATATTTTAGAACTACCAAAATAACAAATTAATATTTAACAAAGTGCTGACAATTATTTTACCCAAAAATATGACAACAAAAGGTACAGCTGAGTGAAAGAACCAAAATGTGTTCCAAACCAGCCCTTGCAAGCCTGATAGCCCTAGCCCTCAAGTACAACCCCCTCTATGTTCCCTGAGAAGGCCCCTTCACCCCAAAAAGGTATATATACAGTACATTTTGATTATTTTAAAACCACAGTAATTTTTAGTATCAATCCAGACCCATTGAAATCTGTGATAAAAATTTTTTATAAAAAGATGAAAAAGTGAAATATGGCCTCAGTCTGATATTTTGATTATTAATTCTAAACCCATTATTGATTCCATTGAAGAAAATTGGCAAAAACCCCTACCTTTGATCTGAGACCCCTTCAACCGTGAAATCCTGCAGTACCTCTGTGAGGAAATTACTTCAAATTAATTCTGTTTCTCACTTCATGAGTTCTTTTTTCTGTTAATCCAAGACACACTGTCATGATTCCCTTGGGTGTTACCCCTTTGAAGTAATTCTGAAGGAACCCATTGTCCAGGGTTTTATAGTTTCCAAAGTGGCCCCCTGAAGAGAGGTTGTTTTAGCTGTAAAGATCCTCAGTTTTTTATAAGCTGTGGCCCCTCTTAGAACCATATTGAAATCCTTTTAACCAAAAAAACTCCAAACCTTGCACTTGCTCTCTCAATATTTTTATTATTTGAGAATTTTATGCGCTTACTTGGAAATATTATTATCCAAACACCAATATCACTTTCTGTATCTAAAGTAAAGCAAAGTTCCTGGCATCAGGAAGCTTACATTTTGGTTAAATTAAAAACCAATTGAGTCTCTTTCAGCTTTAAATTAGTTAAAAAACTTGAGTGATTGTATTTGGAAATCAATTGATGAACTGGTTAGAATCTAGCAGTAGTTCCCAATCCTCCAATTACCTACACTTCATAGTTATTGCTTTTTTTGAACTAAACTAAACATGGGCTTCTGAGGGTTTTTTCTCTCACCAAATTGGTTTTATTGACCACTTTATAAAACTATTAATATAAGCATTCATCAAGAAATATTCTACCCTCTTTTACCTAGTCTACTTGAACATTCAAAAGCCAATGAAGTCCTTAATTTAATTTCAAATTTCCAAAATCAATAAGTTCTGCAGTCTTGAATATATACTGAGCCAAAAATATTTAAATCTAAAATTATATTATCATTATGAATTTCATTTAATTCTAGTCTGATGTGTCACAAACATGATAAATCCCCCAAAATAAAAAAAAAAATCAAACAAGACTTTATTTTTCTTAATTTTTTTCATGGGGTATGAAAGGTTTATTTTTTTAATATTTTTGATTCAATCAAATTTTATTAAATCAAGATAAAATTCAAAATATCTATCTAGATACCAAAAAAATCTTTATTTCAGTGACCAACTTAGCATTCATTCCAACTCTAAAAAGTGGGAAAATATTTTTAAATTTAATTATTTTGAGATGAAAAACTAAAGGATAAATCATCATTCAAATTGGAATCCTTTTCAAAATCAATTTAATATAAAAAATTTTTTCATCACATTGAATAATGCAGATTTTCTAAAACCATTCTTCTGCATTAATTAAATATATTGGTGCTTCCAATTTCAGAAATAATTCATCCAAACATTTCTCAATCATTTATTAATATTTGGGACACAATCTTCAAAATAATTCTTCCAATCTAAAAGAATTCTAAAGGTTCACCCTCAGAAATTCCTCAAGATTCAAAATCCATAATGAATCCTTGTTATGTTTTTATAAAAATTAATCAAATTCACATCATTTGAAAAATTCAAAAAATACCAATGAATATGATCCAACCAATTTTAATTCTGATTCAAATTATTTAACCTCTGTCAAAATTTAGAATCCATCTGATAGAGAAAATAATCCCAGATATAATTTGGAAAATTTTCTTTCTGAAATATGTCACATTAGCCATGGTTCATCATGTTATAATTATTTTTTAAGATATGGTATGATTAAAGTGTTAGTTGCTTGATATTATTATTATTATTATTATTATTATTTATTCACAGCCATCTTTGATTCTTCCATTAATTTAAAGGTAATAATTCCTCAAAAAAAAATCACAAGTTTTACAAGAAAAAAAAAAAAAAAAAAAGATGGTAGTTAGTAGAGATTGACATCAAGGAGCTTAGGACCAATCCATCACAAAGTTCAGCTTAAGCTTCAACAAATCTCAGGTCAAGCTTTAGCTAATATCTAATGCAAATTCACTATGGATTTCTAACTGTGATGATGTACCAGAAAGTTTTTCAAAGAATGGAGATATATTCAAATACAGATTGGAGAGAGATAAAACTAGTGATTGCTTGACATCAATTGCTAAAAAGTGACATCAACTCTTTTGTGGTGTATAATTTTTTGAAAAAAAAAACAAGCTGATCAAAAAGTGGATACTGATGACTTTTGAAAAGATTATACTTGCAAGCATTTGAAAAAAAAAAATCAGAGATTGGAGGAAAAACACAGAGTTATTTTTTTTTTTTTTCTATTCTCATGATCAAAAAAGATTCCTTTCAAAACAAACTTTGGAAAAGGATCATAATTATTATTGGAGTAAACTGATTTTGACACCAGGAAGTGGCTTTCTCCCCCCCCAATTTAGAGTCCCTATGAGGTTTCATCATCAAGGGGAATTTGAGAATCAATCAGATTTTAAAGCCTCAAATTGGTTTCTGAAAATCACTCTTATTCTCAAAATCAAGAATAAATTTCAGTAATCTATTCAAAAATTTTTTGAATCTGAAATTTTATCTAACCTGTTAAAGTATGGTATTATCGATCCAGGTAGATGAACATGAAGAATATCCTTTATAATTATCTTATGGCTTGGGATCAATTGACACCTTTGAAATTACTAAACCCATACCTTACCTGTTTTTTTTCAAAGAGGGTGTGATTTTGGTTTTTTTTTTTTTTTTTTGCTTGCTTGCTTGCTAAAATCCCACCTATTTTTCAAAAAATGTTTTGACATCTCAATTTCTTCTACTGGATTCTCATACCTTTTGAAAGATTTTTTTTTAAACTCCAGGAAGTTTTTTAAGAAATTCAACGTTTGTGAAGATGGAATGAATTTTTGAATGTAGAATCTTAAGGTTTTTGTACACCTCTTTGGGGCTTAAATTGTTTCCTAGGGTTGGAAAATATACCTCTTGAGAGCCAGGCCTATAAAAATCAATCCAGGCCTTGGGGGGGGGGCTCTCCAGTAACTTGGTCACGACTTGTGGACCAATCTCAAAATTTTCAGTATCATCTACAACTAGTGAAAATTAAATAAGTATTTTCTTGTGATTTTTATACTCTGTCAATTTTAATTTATGGTTAGCTTTGGGCTTTGGAATGAGATGAAACTTCAATCAATCAGTTTGAAACTTGAATAGCTATTCCTATCATTTAATTAACTAACTAAATAAAAATCCTGCTTATTCTCAGTATTCATTTCCACATTTTCCACTCAAACTTAACCAATCCAAATCATTTACCTTTATCAAACTTTAATCCCATCATGACTCATTCCCTTTAATTTTCATTTCTTTCATCAAATTCTGTTTCAATTTAACATTTCCCTTAATTAAATCATCTCATTCCAAATCTTGCATTTCTGGACATTCACTCAATCCTTAATTTACTCCTAGCTAGAGAGGACATCTATCAGGTTTTATATAGTAATCCTCACAAGAATTTATATTACCTTAAAATTAAATGATCCTGCCTGAATATTTTTGCCTCCATGGGTTAATTTCATACACTCTTGCATCTTTCTGAGCCCAGATCATCACATCAAGCTTTGCCTCAGTTTCCTCATTGAAACAAAAAAAAAAAAATCCCCTGAACCTTGAACTTAGCATCAAAATCCACTTCAAAATTTGAAGGATAGCCTTACTAAATTTCATATTACTTTCAGTTTTGTTCATTCTCCCATTTGTGCCACATTTGCCTAGATCACTTGAGCCTCTCAGTAGGTGGGGCCAACATTTGTGATCCACATTTATCAAATGATAATTCACTTGAGCATGCATGCTCTCCCCATCATTTTCATCATTGGTTTTCAAATTTCAAACTTCCCTCTCTTGGCCCACCTATATTCCTACCAAATCTTAGGAATCAGTGGAATTTGGATATCATCCTTGAATTGACCTCCGTAATTTCCTTAATATTTAGTCAATAGAATCCAGATTGAAAATCAAAGAATCTATAAACCAAGGTGGATGATATATGACAGGAAGATTGAATGAGATTTTATTGGAGGATTTATAGGATTTTAAATTCATCAAGCTAAAGAATCCATTCTTTAACCAAAGAGGAGACAGAGGGAGGCAGTTGCAGGTTTAGAAGAGAGACGAGCGGAGGATTAGGTTGCGCCGCAACAGCTTTTACCGATCGAGTGAGAAGGACCAGGATGATTCAGTGGGAAGCTGGTTCCAGATTGTTGTTGATTTGCTTGCTTCTGTTGATCTAATCTGCCGCTTTCATAGATCTTCCTGGCCACTTTTCCAAATGCCTGGATATTTTTTTGTTTTTCCCATGGTCAGACGTATAGTATCAACCGATGGGAGGCATCCGACCCGGAAGAAAAAAATAATCATCAAAGAGTGGCATGCATGATTGCAGGGAAAAAGAAAACCAAAGAGGAGACGCATGGGCGCTCAGTGAGACTTAACCAAACACAAACTTGAAGCTATGGTTTCTATCGGATTGGATGCTACTCAACTTCCTCGACATTGGCGCCCGTCTTGGCACTCGTCTCGATATACTCCATGCCTCTTTCCTCTGCCCAGCTAGACGCTTCTTCAGCCGTGACTTCCCGTGAACTGGTGGTCGAAGGATCCTCAGAGTTTCCGAGGTCGGCCTTATTTCCGACGACGATGATCGTCAGGTCGGGATCACCGTACGATTTGAGATCTTCGAACCATTGTGGTAGGCTCGAGAATGATCCCCGATAGGTGACGTCAAACACAAGTAAGGCCCCAACTGCCCCTCGATACTGTCAATTTTTTTTTTTTTTTTTTTTTTTCAATCGATGGAGCAAAACCGAGCGAACAAACAAGAGTGGTTCACGTATCGGAGAGAAGGCATTCATCAGTCGGGATTGGATCAGCTGATGATACGAGCCATCGATGGAAATCTCGAATCGATGGTCGGAGGAGACATCGCAAAGGGTTTTCAACTAGTGCTTGGTCGTCGGAGATGAGATCGATGTGAACTCAATCCAAGAGGGACGGACAGTGGTGATTGCCGGATTGGAGATGAGTCGATAAGATTAAGAACACCGCACCTACATAAGACCGAGTGATTGAGCGAAAGCTTTCCTGACTTGATAGGATCGATGAACCGATGGACCGGTCGGAGGGGAGAAGCAGAGATGGGTGACTGGCGGTAAGCGCATGCTTGAGGAGCAGGTCGCGGTTGACTTACCCAGCGGTATCCCAAACCTGAGCCTTGACAGTTTTGCCATTGGGTAAGGAGATTAACGAAGCACCGAATTCGACACCGATCTAGTTGATGGGAATGGATGAGAGCCAGGAATCGAGGGGAGAGTTGATGAAGGAGCAGCAGTCGTTGGAGTTGGACAGGGTATAAGGAAACGAATGAGGTGGAGGGCTAAAAAAGAATATTGACAGGAGAGAGTTGGAGGACTCGTACGGTGGGATCGGATTGAGCTAGGAACCTTTTATCGGTGAGTTGGACCAAGAGTGATGATTTACCGGTACTCGACTCTCCCACGACGACCTAGAGGATCGTATCGGATTTCAGAGATCGATGATGATCAGTATCCTTGGGCTCGGTGGGATGACGAGTGGAGAGAGAGAGAGAGAGAGAGAGAGAGAGAGAGGAGACGGACGAATTTCATGATCTGATGGGAAGAAGATAGAAAGAGAACCATCGATGGATCGAAAGCAAAGCCGGAGCCGAGGGGTAGACGTACAAGGGGTATCGATCGATCGAGCGAGTCGATGGAGAGATGAATCAGCAGGGATGGTTTGGGTGAGATGAAGGATTGGAGGATCGAGATAGGATTTGGGGATGGTGAGAGTAGGTTGCTAGGAAGCTGCTAGGTTGGTTGTAGAGAGGATGGGACTGACATGATCCCAAGTGGCTGGTGCCATGAGTGGGATCCGAATGGGATAATTCTTGGGATGGGTGGCTGGAGTGTGTTTGAGATCGATGAGGATGGTGGCCGGGTATTCGATTGCTTGGAGTGATGGATGAAGATGGTCGACTTGGTCGAGTTCGTCTGCTTTGAAGATTACTCTCTGTCTTGGGTCTTGGGTCTTCCTAGTTTCAGATGGCTTCCTCGTTTCGCCGTCCGTCTGGATAATGGCTAGCAGTCCAATGGGGTGGCTGCTCGCTTGCTGACTAAATTCGAATTTCATCATCAGTCAAAGTAGAAAGAAACCCCATCGATGGAATACAGAGACCAACGCCCGTCCGTCGTCCCTACGGGCGGGCGAATCCGATCCCCGGCTTGTTTGAGAGCCAGTACCACCAACACCACTCTCGATCATCAATCATGTGATGTGGTTTGAGACCTATCAGAAAGAAGCTCAACCATACTACTTTCTCCTTAATCCTCAACAACCTGGAAAAAGTTCAAGAAACCAACCTTCAGACGTTTTTTAGGCAACCCATCATGAGACTCGAAAAAAAAACAAGAAAAAAAAACTCAGCCATCAGCTGGTTACAAAGGAGAATAGGAGGCACTTGACTGATATCTCACATCTTCAAACCTTTCAGTATTGCATCAAACCCAGAACAAGGCTACTTGATTATCGAACCTTTGAAAAAGTGTTACCAGCTTGACTGACCCAACCTCGATTTTGAAGGACACAGGATCACAACACTTGAGCAGCTAATCAACCCATTCACCAAGCTTGATCAGATTTCTTTCAAAGCAAGAATCATGAACCATCTTTGATTTTGATTAAAAAAACCAACGACTCTTCAGAATCAACTCTCAAAGGACCACAGAGCATTTTTTTTTTTTTAAAAAAAAAAAAAAAAATCAAAGTGTAATCCAAAAATCCAACTGGAATTTGGGCAAATCTCTGATGTAAAAAAAAAAAAATGAGCTCCTAGCTTCTTGGATAAGGATACCAGTTTTCTTAAGAATGACAAACTGGTAAGGATCGATAAGGAAGGTTTACCTATCTACCATGGGTGGGATGCAAGATATTAAGAGCTGTGCTGATCAGAGAAATTATGAAGTGACTAGTTAAAATAGATAGATTTTAATTTGATTGATACTCCCAAAGAAAGTTACACATCATCTTAAAATTGGGTGGGTGAATCTTCAAAGAGGTGAGACAGTTCAGACTCCAAGATCAATCTTGATCATTTTCAAGTCCAAGAATATGCATTACAGTTTAATGCTTGATTTGGATTCTAACATTTCTTTTACAACCTTGAAAGTTTCTATCTCTCTAAAGATCTCAGGTGGTTTGAGATAGACTAGCTTCCCATCGATCGTTCAAGTTTTTTTTTTTTTTTTTTTTTCCCATCAAAACAAAATCTCATGGTCTGACCCATAAACCACAAACAAAACCTGATGATGGGACTTTCTAGAAAGTGCTATCAAGGATCTCAGGCCCAAGCTCAGTCCAAGCTCCAAGAAAACTCAGTCAAAGCTTCAAACAACCTTCACTGCACAGTGACTTTTCACCACAAACTTGGTTGAAGAATAAAGGTAGCTTCAACCCTAGATTGGATATGAATTCAACTAGAGATTCCTTGATGAGAATGACTTGCAAGTCCCATTGTCTGTTTGTGGTGAGAAGGAAACATGGAATTTTGAATCTTCCAATCTGCCGAGCATCAAAGGGGTTTTAGTTGTCTTGGGAATACCAAGTATTGAAAAAAAACAATCCTAGGCCACCACTTTATGGCAGAGTAGAATCCTTATCTGAAACAGCAAGAATGATTCATCAAACTTGAAATCTTTCATCCCAAAAACTGTTTCTTCTCTCATCAACATGGAATTTAAAAGCCTGCCTGAGAATTTCATCAAGTTGGATGAAGATTGACTTCCAGGATTTTCTCAGTATCCTGACTTCAAATCCCAATCTAACTCTCCAGACTAATGATGAGTGATTGATTAAAATTCCAGCTTAAATTTTTTTCAGATTCTTTGGACAGAAGCAGGAACCTTACTAAAGGGTTCATTTTGAGCTCCTCAATCCTTCCTTACCACTCTAATGATTTGAAACCTGTTCCTGAGGATGATGATCAAACCAAATGTTTAGAAATCATCAGAGTGAGTTTAAGTTCAGTTTATCTTTACTATTCTGATGTCTTTGAATCCATTAGATTAGCTGATGAACTACTGCTGCACCATCCTTAAAAACCCCTAGGATTGAAATTACTGGCACACCTCCTTCACCCAGCCTGGTTGAATTTCTATGATTCCAAAAACCAGCCATTCTACAAGACTAAATAGTAGAAGATGTAGAAAAAAAAAAAAAACTCTCTTTGGAGCCCAGGATAGATTCATGCCTTCAAGATTACTAAAATCACACCAAAGGCATCATTTTAGTGATTTTTGTTCTCTTTTTCTAAAATCATACAAAAGGAAATGATTAGAACGATTATAGGAATTGTTTTACTGTAATCACACCTTAGGGCATGGTTTCACAGCCCAGGAAGATGCATAAAGCTTCAAAAGAATTTGGACTAGACAAAAGGTGTGATTCTAGACATTTGAGGTTTTCTACACCTTTTTAAGGTTTACAGGAGTGCAAGGGGTAGATGTTTGAGGGCTTCTTGACCCCCTCAAGGCCTGCAAACATTAGTTTGATCCCTGGGGGGCTAATACAAGGCCTCCAGAACCCCAGTGGGATTTGTCTTGGTAGAAAATTTTGGAGAATCCAAATGTGGACATCAATTGAGTTAATGTAATATGTGAAAATGCAATCAATATTTTCAAATCCAAAATCATATTTTTTTTTTAAAAAAAAATTCATCCAATGTAAGATAAATAATAAAAATGATTTGAGTTCAGTTTTTTTTTTTTTTTTTTTTTACACAAAATGGAATATTTCTGGTGAAATTTTAATAACTTTGGAACAAGCATAAAAAAAATTGAAAGTATAATAAATAAACCTATTCAATGCTTGGAATTGAGATATTTTGAAATATGCAAACAAAAAATATCATCCCATAGATAAATCTTTCTGATGTAATGTAAAATAACTTTGTACCAAACATGAAAATAAAAGATAGAAAACATTCTAAAAATATCTATTTCATAAGTTAAATCCAAATATTTTCAAATATTCAAACATAAGCTTCATCAATTTTTTTTTTTTAAAAAAAAATAAAATTCTAATAATTGATTTCTTTGAGAAAGAATTGATATTTATAGTGGGATGTACCCTTCACCAAGCATAAGAAGAAGTCTAAGAATGCTAAATATAAACATTTTATGATTATAATCCAGCTATGTTCAAATATTCCAAAGAATGATTCATTGAATAAAATAGTAAGAACAATAAAATCAAAAATTGTTTTTTTTTTGAATAAAAAATGATCTTTCACATCAAATTTGAATATGATTTTACAAATAATTCAATTATGATTTCATTCATCTCATGAAGGAAGTGTATCTTTCCTCTTATCAATGATATAAAGATCTTTAAATCCCATCAGAAATCTTGATTTGTTTTTGAAGAAATCAATTTTTGATTTTTATCATCCTTATCATGTTACTCAATGGATTGTTTGTTGAAAAGTTTCAAAATATTTTGATTTTAATTAAAAAAAAAAGGTATTTTTAGAATTATCTTGGGTCTTTTCAAGTTTTTTTTTAAAGGTATTTAAATCCCACTCAAAGTACCCATTCCTATTCAAAGAAATGAATTCTTGATACTTGTTATTTTTTTCTTTCTCTCTGTCTTTTTTTTTTCCCTTTTTTTTTTCTTTCAATTTTTGAATCTTTTGTTGGATTTTTTAAGGATTTTTTCATTTCCCTCATGAAATAGAAATATGTAGAATTTTATTTATTTATTCTTATGTTTGGTGCAATGGTATTTACATTCCATCAGAAATATCATGTTTTCTTCAAATAAATTTGTTTGTCATATTTTTCATTTTTATTTATGCAATGGATGATAATTTTGTTTTCATATTTCAAAATGATTCAATTTCCAGAATCAAATAGGTATATTAAGAGTTTTTCTATGATTTTTTATGTTTTTTACAAAGTTATTTAAATTTCACTGGAAATATCCTGTTTTGTGTAAATAAAATGAATTCTTATTGTTTTTCTTATTTTTTTTCTTATTGTTTTTCTTATTGTTTTTCTTATTGTTTTTCTTATTTTTATTACATTTAATGAAGTTTTTTGAGTATATGAGGTCAAATTTAAATTCCTGGAAGAAAAATGAATATTTATTGCATTTTTAAATATTAAATTAACTCAATTGGTGTCCAAATTTGGATTATACAAAAAATTCTACCAAGAAAGACCCCAAAAGAGATCTGGAGGCCTTATATTAGCCCCCAGGGCCCCAATGATAGTTTACATGCTTTGGGAGGGCCAAAAATCTCTCAAAAGGCATTTTCTCTCACCCAAGGCACTGCTTTAAACCTCAAAAAGGTGTGGAAAACTTTCAGATATCTACCATTCAGATTCAACTGACCAGGCCCAAATAATCTATCTCTATAAAAAGATTGGTTTTTCAAGGGTTGGAAAATACCAAAATAAACCTTGTTTGAAAAAAATTCAGTGGCCAGTGTTTTTCTCTTCAATATTACCTGAAATTTGGATGCAAGCCATGCATCTACTTCACTCAAGATTTTCTGCCTGGAAAAAGGCTTCCTCCTCCAATTGGGGGTAATATAAAATAGTACAATAATAATAATAATAATAATAATAATAATAATAATAATAATAATAATAATAATAATAATAATAATAATAATAATAATAATAATAATAATAATAATAATAATAATAATAATAATAATAATAATAATAATAATAATAATAATAATAATAATAATAATAATAATAATAATAATAATAATAATAATAATAATAATAATAATAATAATAATAATAATAATAATAATAATAATAATAATAATAATAATAATAATAATAATAATAATAATAATAATAATAATAATAATAATAATAATAATAATAATAATAATAATAATAATAATAATAATAATAATAATAATAATAATAATAATAATAATAATAATAATAATAATAATAATAATAATAATAATAATAATAATAATAATAATAATAATAATAATAATAATAATAATAATAATAATAATAATAATAATAATAATAATAATAATAATAATAATAATAATAATAATAATAATAATAATAATAATAATAATAATAATAATAATAATAATAATAATAATAATAATAATAATAATAATAATAATAATAATAATAATAATAATAATAATAATAATAATAATAATAATAATAATAATAATAATAATAATAATAATAATAATAATAATAATAATAATAATAATAATAATAATAATAATAATAATAATAATAATAATAATAATAATAATAATAATAATAATAATAATAATAATAATAATAATAATAATAATAATAATAATAATAATAATAATAATAATAATAATAATAATAATAATAATAATAATAATAATAATAATAATAATAATAATAATAATAATAATAATAATAATAATAATAATAATAATAATAATAATAATAATAATAATAATAATAATAATAATAATAATAATAATAATAATAATAATAATAATAATAATAATAATAATAATAATAATAATAATAATAATAATAATAATAATAATAATAATAATAATAATAATAATAATAATAATAATAATAATAATAATAATAATAATAATAATAATAATAATAATAATAATAATAATAATAATAATAATAATAATAATAATAATAATAATAATAATAATAATAATAATAATAATAATAATAATAATAATAATAATAATAATAATAATAATAATAATAATAATAATAATAATAATAATAATAATAATAATAATAATAATAATAATAATAATAATAATAATAATAATAATAATAATAATAATAATAATAATAATAATAATAATAATAATAATAATAATAATAATAATAATAATAATAATAATAATAATAATAATAATAATAATAATAATAATAATAATAATAATAATAATAATAATAATAATAATAATAATAATAATAATAATAATAATAATAATAATAATAATAATAATAATAATAAAAATAATAATAATAATAATAATAAAAATAATAAAAATAAATAAAATAAAATAATAAATAAATAAATAGTATAAAAAATAAATAAAAATCATTTAAGGAGTAAAAAATAGCCTGAAATATTATTGCAGAAATGGGTTTGTGGCATCAAATTAGGCAGGGTCACCCACTCGCACCACCACATAATTCCTACTCCTTCATGGAGAACTACCCTCACCAGGCTACCTCATCTCACCATGTCTGCAGTTATGGGTATCTGACCAAAAATTGGTTCAGAAAACCATAGTTATTTATATTTTAGGATTTATGGACAAGAACGTGTTTTGAAAATAACCCTGCTCACAGCTGCAGACAGACCTTAAAATTGATTTCACAGCCCCCATAGGTTTCCAAAGCCATCACAAGCTGTGGTACACCCTGCAAAAAAGCTTCCACAGAATGAGATAGGCAGCCAGCAAATGCTATGAATGTAGTTGCATGGGCCAGGCAGGTTGGTCAGAATGGTTGCTACCAACTGCAAGCCCCACTGGTAGTTGTGCAACTGCCTTCCATAGGCCAGGTAGGTTTCTACTTACCCCAGGTAGTTGGTCTACTACCTTGGGCAGGCCAAAGTAAACTGGCCTTGCTGTCATGCAAGGCAACCTTCCACCACAAAGGCCAGCCGCCAGGCACCCACAAATCTAAATGGAAACTGGACTGTAGGGTACCTCAGATACCCCCTACAGCTTGGTTCCAAACCACATTGTCCCCAATGAGCGCCACCCTGTGGTGGAGAACCTCATGAAATACACCAAACTGAATTAAAATCCAGAAAAATGAGGCCCTGAGCCCCATTAAAACTGTACCAAAGGTTTCCAGGGCCACTTTAACTGTCTGTAAAAGGAGGTTTTTGACCCCATTAACAGTACCTCCTGATTACTGCAACACTCTGAGAGTGTTCCCAGAGAATAAAGAGGAGTTCTGGCTTGTTCCAGCCTGCTCTAAATGTACTAGGAACTCATTAAAACCCCTGTAACCTCTGAATTAAAACTGTACATAACTAATTGCAACAAGAGGCTAAATATACACTTAGTTTCTTGTGGCTAGACTTATATGGACAAGAAAAACCCAGGATCAAAATTTTTCCCCATTAAGAGGTCTGCTGAAAATTTGAACAAGCCCTTGAAATCAGGAAACATGGGCTTAAATTCTATATATTAATTAAGACCAACTCACATAGCTGATACAATGAGTTAATTAAAGACATGGAAATATTTATCAAGCTCTAGTTATGAATTTATGAGGCTTCCTATACCTCTTTAGTTTCTAGAGTAGGGACAAACAAACACATGGAAAGCTCTTTGGCCCCAGTGCTAGCCTGGGTCACCCTCTTTTGGCTGTTAAAAGACCTGTGCCATGAGCAGGCCCAAAATTTATAAATACTAGTCCCTATCCCAGCCATTTATAGCTCATTGCTTCAATTCATGAATTAATTATATCATCAGATTTTATTCCTCAGAATTAAAGATCTCATTAGAATATAAGTGGGTGATCTTGGAACACTTTCTGAGTGAATTTTAGAACAAAACTCTTGAATTTTTCTTTTGGAAAAATTATCAACAAATCCCTTCTGCCTGCTCCAGTACCAACTTCAAGTACCCTGAATTCTTAAATTTTGCCCCATTACTCAAGGAAAAGTCAAGATGTTGACCTATTGAATTATCCTGCTGACTAAAACCCCTTTGGTAGGTTTTAAGTAACCAAACTGACTTGAAATGATCCATACCCTTCTTGAAAGGAGTCCTTGAAAACCCCACAGGGTCCAAAATTTCTCATCTTTTATCCTAAGAAGACATATAACTGTGTTCTGGGGGGCTCAAAAAACCCAATAAGGTCTTGGACCCTCCATTAAAACTTATTTCTATAAGCATATGAATAAATTTACCCTTTTAGCCAAATAATATACCTGGCATTTCTCCATTGTTTTTTTCCCAATCTTTTGATCACAACTAGTTGCTAGAAGAAGTGAGGTCCTTTGCATATAGTATGCTGAAAAAAACCTTAAAAGTCTAAAACCATGCCTTTTTTTTATTTCCATGAATTTTTAAGGTTTACATGCCTTCCTGGGATGGGAAAACATGCCAGAAGGCATGACTACAGTAAAAAATTACTATAATCATGCCAATCACAGCTTTTGTAATGATTTTAGAAAAATAATTACGTGCCAAACTGACACCTTTGGCATGATTTAAGTAATTTTGAAGGCATGGATTTAGCCTGGGCCTGTTTTTGAACAATCAATTTAAATGCTGGCTCCCCTGTACTCTTTGTTTCAAATAAATATTTTAGCCTTTGCCTCTGTGTTGACTACAGGAGAATGAACCAGGTATCACATAAAAATGTGTATCCAGTATTTCCTATGTCACATCTTACTATTTTCCATGGAGCTTCTAATTTCTCAAATTTAGATCTTTTAGAAGCCTATAAATTTATTTTAATAGCTGAAGTTCATAAATATCTTACTTCCATGAATGCTCATTTTTTCCATTATGAGTATACTGCTATGCTTTTTGGCCTCTGAAACTCTTCAAAAAATTTTCAAAAAAGGTTTCTCTGATATTCCAGAGTTTTTACTTGTGGTATGTATTGATGATTGACTTTCCTACTCAAGAAAAACTCAAATATCACATCAAAATGTTTTTGAAGTTCTGGAAAAATTTCAAAAGAAAAATCTCTTTGCTAAAATTTCTGAGTGCAAGTTTAATAGGGCGTATCAGATTTAAGCAAACCCACAATTTTTTAATGGTGGGTTTCAAACAAAATCCACCATTTAAAACCCCCCATTAAAAATAAATAAAAAACCACTTATTTCACATCAGACGTGTCAGAGTTACCTGGAAATAAGTGGGTTTTTTCAAATAAAGTATTTAAAGGCTTCCACCACCTGTCCACATCATCCACCCCTGGCTTCCGACCTCCTTCTAACTCCAACCTTATTGTAAAAAAATTTGATTCATTGCTCTTCATCTCTTCATCACTATCCTCATCACTTCATCACTCTCATCACTTTACTGCTTTCCTCACATCCAGCTAAAGCTCATTGGATCACTATCCTGATCAGTTAATAAATCTCACCTGTTTATTGATTTCATCAAATCCAGCTAACTCTCATTGTGTCACTATCCTTATCAATTCATTGCTCTCATCCGTTTATTGCTTTCATCACATCCAGCTAACTCTCATCAGATCACTATCCTTATCACTTCATTTCTCTCATCCATTTATTGCTTTCATCACATCAATCTAACTCTCATTGGATCACTATCCTCATCACTTTATTGCTTTCATCACATCCAGGTAACTCTCATTGGATCACTATCCGCACACTTCATCACTCTCATCCCTTTATAGCTTTCATCACATCAAGCTAACTCTCATCAGATCACTATCCTCATCACTTCATCAATCTCATCACTTTATTGCTCTCATATCTTCATCACTCTTTTCACATGATCACTCTTGTCACTTTATTGCTCTCATCTCTTCATTGCTCTCATCTCTTCATTGCTATCCTATATCTGTAAGAACTGACTCTCCAATACTCCACTTTCCTTAAACAGACCAAAGAACTGAACACAGCCAGCCCTTACCCTTCCTTCATCCTACCAACAGGTCATCTATCCTGGACTCACCGGAAATGCCATGCTATGACTCAACACTCCTATGATGTGACAAGCAAGGCATCCACATTTTCATCTCAGAAAGCTCATTCTCTGCCCCAAAACATACTAGCAAGTGACCCTCCGCAACCTCAGTAAGCAGATACTTAAACACCTCCATCTTGAGCTTCTCATACTCAGACTCAATCCATCAATAAGAAAATCAGAAACTTTGAGCTGATATTGCCTTATACAAACCTGTTGCAAACATTGCAAGATCCACATAAAAATTCCTCACTGATCATCTATGACTCATCTTGCCAAACCTCAACTCATCTGCCTCAGCTCTGGAAGCTGGAGCCTATATCCTCTATCTCTTACTTCCAATGTATTTTTCATCTGTTACAGTCTTGGGATCTCTGTAAAATGTTGGAAATGAATCCAAAAGAGTCAATTGTATGGTTTTGCCCCAGGGAAAAAAAGAACTCAAAAGAATCTGACTGTCCTATATTGTAAAAGGGAGGGTCTTTTGTGTGAATTTTATGTGAAAAGATTGTATTAATGCAAAGTAGGTAAAGGAAGAGTCTCTTCTCTGTTAGGGACAAATTTACCCGTCTCTGATAAAAAAAGAATTTGGGACAATTTGAGATGGTGGAAGTTGATGGGATGAAAGAAAACAAAAATACATTTTTTGGCAGTACATCAAGGGACCTGGTACTGCTGGTGGTCCACATGATTGATTCGCAGGCCGAGTTCATCATGGACGGTAAAAATCAAATGGCCTAGAGTGGTGGAGAGATTGGGTTGCTTATGAATGATCCAAGTTTTCTGCAGCTCAGTCAAAAATTCACCGGGTCTCTCTTGGCCTTGCAATGGTGGCCTGTGAAGCAGAATCTTAGACCAATCAGGAGATTGAGGCTGTGGGATAGGTAACTGGTGCATATTTAGTAGGTGTTATGGGGAGCGGAGTGGGAGGAATGATAAAGGGAATTTTAGATTACCCTGTTTTGAGGTGTAGCTCAAGGCAAGGGCAGAATTGAAACTGGATGCAAAGCGCATGGAGCAAGGGCAGGAGGAGGTTGAGCTTTAGAAGTAAGTCTTTCGGAACAAGCAGATGCCTGGAATGTGGATACAGTTGACTCGTCTTGACATAAATGCAAGGTTGCAGAGGCTAAAACAAATGGTTCTTCAGAGCCTGAGAGTTCAATAAACCTGATCAGAGGCTGGCAAGATGGAAAGGGGAACTCAGCTTGGCGCAACTGCCCTCTGACAAGGAATGAAACCATAAAAGAAGCAAATAAAGAGTGTAAAGATGACTGCAAAGATGACTTAATCATCAGAGCAACTAATGCCAATAAACCGTATTCTTGGCAAAGATGCCAGACTGAGTAAGAGACCAGTCCAAATCTTAATCTCTCGACTTGAGTCCAGTCGCAATGAAAGCTAACATCCTTGTCCGCTCATATTAAGGCTAGGGGCTGGTGGACCAGCCCGCCACCCAGGCAGTTCCGCAATTCAGGAACAAGGGGCTGAGCCTTCAGGACACAAGAGGCAGAAACTGATCCAGGCCCATTCTGCAAACACGGGCCAGGAGACATCCAAGCTGCTTGGGCGTTGCCCGCAGGATCTCATCTCCAGAAGTGCATAATAGGCAGTGAGCCAACATCGCATTCTATTCACGCACTCAATCTCCATCCTACATCTCTCAGAGGAAAAGGCATCCTGATTTACTAGCTCGTTAATTCTAACATCCAATCCATCTAATCACTTACTTTTATTAAACAGGTCATCCTTCACTCGGAACCTTCTCAGCAAAGCACTCTAAATTGCGACCATTGGTTTTGACTCACGACGAGCCCAGGGGACCTTTCTTCTTTGCTTTGCAGTTGGGTCCCCATCAGCTTCAAGGGTAACAAAGGGCACAACCGCAGGTAAGGGTGGTATTGGAGCAACCATTGGGTATGAATCTTGACCAGCAGATTTGGTGGTATTCAAGGTCATTATCGGCGGGGCGAAGATGCCAGGAGGCTTTGGATTGGGACCTTGAGCAGCTTCAAGGTGGTCCAGAAGTGCAAGTTGGGCCGTTGAGCTGTTGGACGCTGGTATCTGGGGATGGGTTTGGGGAGTACACAGCTGGGATTATGGCAATGTTGATACTACCAAGGGGATGGAAGAAGCCAGCGGTATGATGCCGGAGATCAATTGCGATGAATGTGCATCTGTGGCTGCCATGGGATCTGCAAAAATAGGCACATCAACAAGCTGTATGGGACATCAAGAATAAACAAAGTTAACTTACCAACAAAGGTAGTCCGAGGAAGATTGTTGACCCAATCTAAGTGAACATGCTTCCCCTTTGGGCATTGCTCAGTACAATCGGGGGGGGGGGGGGTTGCAGATGAATGAGTCTCTGCACCCATGCATTTTGAGTGGGTGTGACATGTCATTTGCTGGTTTACTTGTGGCATATTCATGAGCCAAGGGATGTGATTTACAGCTATTGACCGTTGTTGACTACAGGGTAGGTGGGGGCTCAGACTTGTGTCTTTGAGATGCAACATTACCGCTCTGCTTTTGGCAGGAGTCAAACGTAGGGCGGCAAGCAAGAGCGGGTTGGTGGCAGAGGAACATAGAGACGTCGACTTCTTCCATCCAATTTGCTGGTTGCACCGGAGGTACCTTGGAAAAAGACTGCTGCGTGAATGTTGCTGGGGTGGTTTTTGCTTCGGAAGGCCAATCTAGGATCAAAAGCCCAATTAGATCTGGATGAAGATTTTGACTCGGACCGCAGGAGGACTGAGCTAAATCTTTTGAGGGACTCACGTCTACAAATATAATGGAGTTGAGATATTAGTACACAAAATGGTTTGCATTTGCTCATGATATTAAGACCCACCTGAATAGTTACGGACCAAGCTGTGTAAATAAATCGCGATTCAGATTGAAGCCCTGTTAGTGATGAGCAAGCCAAGTCAAGAGATACATGTGTGCGGCGGCTATTGATTGGATCAACAGGCAGCGCAACGCGCAAGTCTTGAGGAGCTCTGGGAAGAACCCTGGTGGCTGATCGGTTGGGTTGAGAGGCCGTTGGGATGACTCTTGCGCTTGGTTGTATGGTTGAAGGTATGGGGATGACTAGCAGATGAGGAGGGAGGAGAGGAGGTGTGGAGGTGAGGATGATGTTTAGTTTGGAATGGTGTATTCGATGATGGCTTGGCCGAGGCCAAATGATTGGGACGGGTAGGGTTGTTGTGGTTTGATGTTGATTTCCTAGAGCCTATGGGGCCAAGGCTTTTGGAATAACGTGGGTGGTATGGGTCAGCAGGTTTTCCTTGTATGATGATCATCACAATTTTTCTTGAATCCATCCGGGAGTTCATTGGGGATTGAGGGGAGGTGGATGGTTGACAAACCTGGGATCTAGAGGAGGAGGAGGATGGGATGGTTTGTGGAGGAAGATGGGATGGTTTGTGGAGGAAGATGGGATGGTTTGTGGAGGAAGATCATCATTTGAGCTAGAGATGTCAATGGCGATAGGCTTGGGACGTTTGGGAGGGTGAGGGTGATCAACCATCCTGAAGGAGTGTGAGGGTGGATGAAGTAGATGGGGGAATTCAAATTTGAGAGAGTGCACTTGAACGAGATGGGTAAGACGATGAGAGAGTCAAGGGTTAGTCAAAAGATCAAAGGTGAGGCGGAGGGAACAGGGAGACATTGATTGAAGATGGTTGGATTGATGGATGAAGAGCAGTTCAGCTCTACTCTCGATTGACTCTTCTTCCCAAATCAATTCAAAGCCAGTCTCAACCGGGACCAATGATTGATTTGACGGTCTTTGACCAACTGGTTGGAGTGTTGAGCACTCAATTGGTAGAGTTGAATCAAGATCTTGATTGCGGTTCAAGAGATGAGATGGACTGGGTTGAGTAAGTTTTGGAGAGTGATGGATTTGAGTCAAGAAATGAAGGATGATGATCCATATTCTTACCACCTCTCTTTCTCTTTGTGTTTGTCAAATCATCTCCTCCCATCTTGTTCCCTCCCAATCATATACTTAGATTGGGGTGAGGATCAAGAAGGGATTCAAATCTTTGTATAACATTTGAGGGTTGTGGAAGAAGAATTGGCAGTCCAGGAAAAGGGGATGAGGTGTGTGTGAAGCAATGGGGATGGGATTGGGTTGGATTGGCTGATGTGGAGGTGTGGATGGGTGTTTTGCATGCCATCATGGTGGATGGATGATGATGCATAAATGGCGGGTTTGATGGCGGGTTTGATGTTTGAAATCCGCCATTTTCATGAAACCCGCCATTTTGAAATACACCAGTTAAGGGGTATGTGTATTTCAGAAACCCGCCATTAAAAATGGCGGGTTTTGTCAAAAAAAATGGTGGGTTTCTAATAGTGGGTTTGCCAACTCTGATACGCCCTGATACAATCATATTCAAGTTTCTTGGTATCTTACTTTCAAATTCCAAAGCATTTTGGACTGGCAAGCACCATCTCAAGCTCAAACTTTACAGATGTTTCTAGGATTTATTAATTCATATTGAAAATTTACCCATCAATTTTCAAATAATATTGTTGACCTCTCTAACCTTCTTCATAATTATGTCCCATTTTTCTATAAAAAACAAGATTCTTTGGATTTTCAAGCTCCAAAGAAAGTTTTCATCATGGCACCTGTCCTTTCTTTCTTTAAAAATTGGGAGAAGCTTTTTTAACACCATTAAATTACTAATGGAAAAGCATTTTTGGTGTGCAAAGGTCCACACAACAATATTTTTGGTGTGCAGGTCTGAAGAACAATATTTTTGGTGTGTGGAGGTCTGGACATCAGGATTTTTGGCATTCCCATATCCACATGCCAAAAAATGGCATATGGATGTTATTTTTTGGTGTTTAGACCTGTGTATTTCAATAATATTATTGTGTGGAACTTTTGATGCCCAAAATGGTTTCAAAATAAAAATAAGTAGCTTAAAATTTCAAAAAATTATAAAAAATACTCAAAAGGATTTTCAAATGAAAAATGAGTATCAAAAATTAACCTCTTTATGAGACATAAAATAATGTGACAGAAAAAATTTGAAAAAAATGGAAGTATATCTTTCTTTTGTTTATGATTTTTTGATTGATACTTGAAAAAAAATCAATTTTTTCTTGCAAGAAATTGAAAAAAGGTGAAATAATGAACAAAAAAAAAGGAATCATAAAAAATTTAACAAAAAAAGAATTCCTAATATATCCAATTTCCAGAAGAAAATGCCTTTGAGTACAAATTTTGACTTCTGTAGAAAGTAACCCAATTGAAACTATCATATTAAGGTATTCCTTTTTGAAATTTATATTTGTAAACTAATTTGTGCCTTAAAAATTTATGAAACATAAAAAATGAAAATGGAAAATTTGAGAATAGATACATTTTTAGATTTGGTTAGTTTTTTGTGAATTTTTTTTCTTACATATTTTTTCAATTTCTTGTAAGAAAATTTTGAAGGCATTAATATAAGAAAATCTTTCATCAAGTTCTGCTATTCAATTATTTTAGATCTCATCAAGTGTTTCATTTTACTAATTAATTTATCTATTTTGACTTGGTTTTAATTTTTTATCATAATTTTAATTTTTTATCATTATTTTAATTTTTTATTATTATTTTAATTTTTTATTATTATTTTACTTTTTTATTATTATTTTAATTTATTATTATTATTTTAATTTTTTTTATTATTTTAATTTTCTATTATTATTTTAATTTTTTATTATTATTTTAATTTTTTATTATTACTTTAATTTTTTATTATTATTTTAATTTTTTATTATTATTTTAATTTTTTATTATCATTTTAATGTTTTATTATTATTTCAATCTTTTAGTATTATTTTAATTTATTATTATTATTTTAATTTTTTGTTATTATTTTAATTTTTTATTATTATTTTAATTTTTTATTATTATTTTAATTTTTTATTATTATTTTAATTTTTTATTATTATTTTAATTTTTTATTATTATTTTAATTTTTTATTATTATTTTAATTTTTTATTATTATTTTAATTTTTTATTATTATTTCAATTTTTTATTATTATTTTAATTTTTTATTATTATTGTAATTTTTTATTATTATCTTAATTTTTTATTATTATTTTAATTTTTTATTATTATTATTTTAATTTATTATTATTATTTTAATCTTTTATTATTACTTGAATTTTTTATTATTATTTTGATTTTTTATTATTATTTTAATTTTATTATTATTATTTTAATTTTATTATTATTATTTTAATTTTTTATTATTATTTTAATTTTTTATTATTATTTTAATTTTTTATTATTATTATTATTATTTATTATTATTTTAATTTTTTATTATTATTTTAATTTTTTAATTTTCTTTAATTTTTTATTATTCTTTTAATTTTTTATTATAATTTTAATTTTTTATTATAATTTTGATTTTTATTATTATTTTAATTTTTTATCATTATTTTAATTTTTTATTATTATTGTAATTTTTTGAAAGTTTCAATGATTGTTTTTTTTGATCTAAATAATATCTTTTGGAATGCACAGATGCAAATGCCATTTTTTTGGTTTTCACATTTCCAGATGCCAATTTTCTTTGTTTGAAAAAATCCACATGCCAAAGAAATTTTACTTTTGGTATGTTGACTTGTGCACACCAAAAAAATTGGTTTGTGAACCTGTGCATGTCTAAATCATTGGCATATGGGGTGCACACACCAAAAAAAATGGTGTCCCATCAGTAATTTTGTTGCATTGAAATAGCTGTGACCTAAAAATCTACCTTTCATTATTTTTGAAACAGATGCAAGCAAAGATACTATTGCAGGTTTAATTTCCTGCTCTTCCATGTATTCTGGTTGATTTCCATCCTGTGGATTACAAATCAAGAAAGTAAAAATATTCCAAAATTAAGTATGAAACTCATGATATGGAATTCCTTGCAATTTTCATTGACTGAAGAAATTTAAATCATACCTTCTAAGTCTTATGGAACTGAGTTCTTAACTTATCAAAAATTATCTCAAGTACTTCATGAGAACAAAGGTTCCCACATTTAGAAAGGAAATTTGGGTTCAGAATTTTAGAATTTGAGTTTTTATATATGTGACTTTCACTTGAATTTGAAGTATCTTTGATTGGATTGATTTGATTTATTTTATTATTGTTATTGAAGTATTGAAATAATGGGTAAAATATAACTAGGCTGTGTTTTTTGTATTGTGATTGCCAGACTGTCCAATCATTGCATTTCACATACCATGTCACTTAAACTGCTTATGCTAATTTTACCTTATTCATTTTGTACTCAACCACTTGTTAGCCTATTTTGTGTTCATTCTATTTGAACACCGGTGCTCTCAAGTGGAATTCATCATCTGTTCAGACAACAGATCAACCAGAGTGCCCTTTTCCTCCTGTCCTCAGGTCTGTTACGCTTGATGTTATAAGCTCCTTTCATTCATTTCTCTTTACCTTTCATTTAAACAGAGCCCAAGCTCTTTTTATTTTTACACAGTTAAAAGCCTTTGCTCAACCCAAGCCAACCGTTGTTCTTTCAACTGGTTTGCCTTCAACAGTCTCATCCTGTAATTGGTCTTTGGCTCTTTTGGTGAGGGGGTGAGATGAGGATGAGCCTTGTCATTGACAATCAAGCTCATCCCATCCATTCACTTCAATTCTCTGGAACAGCCATCAACATCAATTGATTTATCCTAGTCTAGAATGTATTGATTGCGTCTCAACTTGGCAAGATTATCTCTTCAAGGCTGCTGCTGATTGGATTGAGGAGAGGAAAAGGACTCAAGGGACAAATGCTAAGACAAACCCAACAACAAGTGATGAGCCAAAACTTGGACAATGAATGGTTGGATGGTGTCAATAGTCTGAAAAGCTTACTACCCAACTTGGTCACAACTTACTCAACTCCTCTCCAGCTTCAGCAATTGCCTCATTTGACCTAATTGACAACCAAAGTGAGAAGCTAGCTTGATCAACCTTGTACGCTGCAATACAATATGAAGAAGAAATAGAGGCACCAATTGAGAAGAAATTGCAATTTGACAACCAACTCATTGGATAGCAAGTCAAGAAGCAATTTAACTTTGGATGGCTGAGGGTACTGCGTTGAAGTGTTTGATTGGGTTTCTTTTTTTTTTTGTTACAACATTGATGAGCTATGGAACAAAGCATCTAAGATCCCCTACCAAATCTTTCAATTGACAAACCCAACAAGACAGATCAGTGGCCAAATTATGTGAAGTTTCAGGATGACACTGAAAAACCAATAGATATTCAGTGTCTGATAGAGAAAAAATGATCAATTCCAATAACCCTGCCTCACCTGATGAACCAATAGATAGTTGGTGTCTAATAGAGACACAATGATCACTTCCAATAACCCTGCCTCCTATGATGACAGATTCCCCATATGAGCAGAAGAAGTGATGGGTTAATGTTAGTAACAGAAAGAAGCAATAAGGTGATCAAAGAATACATCAACTACACTAAAACCTGATGAACCAATAGATAGTCAGTGTCTAATAGAGACACAATGATCACTTCCAATAACCCTGCCTCCTATCTATAGTGAAAATGAATAGAGTAGGGTAACACGCACGGATCAGATAAATGGAGGAAGTCAAGGGTAGAATAAAGAAATAACAATGAACTTACAATGACAGATTCCCCATATGAGCAGAAGGAGTGATGGGGAATCTGTCTTTTTTTGGACAAGAAAACAGGTTTAAATAATGGAGAACATCACAGGAACACCTAGTAACACTCAGACTGAGAATATGATTTCATAAAAGAATACAGTAGTGTGACGTCATCAACTAGGCACAGGAAATACACAGACATTATTTAATGATATCTCTTTGATGATGATGATCATGTAACTAGAATCAGGGAGCAGAATAGCATAACCCTGCATGGGCCTTGTAAGGCACTTACACCAACACCCCCCCTCATCAAGTCAAAGAGATGATGGACTTGATTCCTATTTGATCACAGAGTTTTTTGAATAGTCTTTTGTTTAGAATTTTAGTAAGGAGATCCGCTGTCATTTCTAATGTTGGACAGTATTCAACCTTGACTTTTCCTGCTTTGAATAATTCTTGTATCCAGTGGTGTTGTATTTCAATGTTTTTTGTTCTTGCATGAAATATAGATTTTGAACTAAGATGAATTGCACTTAATTTGTTGCAATGAAGAGTGATGGGAGTAGAAACCTGTAATTGAAGAAAATTTAGGGAGTCTATTAGCCAGACAGCTTCTTGGCCTGTTGTCTTTTTGATGTTCATATTCTGTAACTAACAAATTTAGTTACCTTTATCTCTAACTTACTTTTTCCATTAAATAACTACTCATGTCTCAGGCCCCCTCTGGGGCTCTCTAGTTGTCACTAATCTGCTGTCTTAGGCCCCTTTTGGGGGTTCTCTAGTTGTGCTTAAATACTGGTCCTTCCTTGGGACCATGAATGAAAAAACATCTAATTACCAGACACTCAAACCGGAGTGCCCCTTCCTCCTCTTCAGATCAGTTCCACTTGACTTTACAAGTATTACCTCTTCCCCTTTGGCTCTTTGTAGCCTCATTGTTTCCCATTCTTCTCTCTTTGGCGTTTCATCCTATCTTAAACTTTTCACGGTTAAAAGCCAAGACTCATCCTGCTAAGCTATCCAGTATAGCTTCATTGTTCCCACTGGTTGCCTTACCAAAACCATCCCTTTCCACTCCTCTAGCCCAGCAAATTCACCCTGCCATCATCACTCATTCAAAAGGATGCCCAAGATTTGGTCTATCATCCTTCCAATCTTCATCATTCATCACCACCTATCCAATTCTCTCCTCCACACCACCATTGATGCTCAAGCGGATCATTCAAAACTGTATTAAATTGGTTCCTGGCCTTGGTCCCAACAATCTCCGGGGTTGGACTAGCTCTTGACCCAACCAAGATTGCCCATCATCTTTCTAGACTCATCTCCCCCCAATTCACCTGCCGGCTCCATCCCAAGCACTACTAATGATTGTTCAACTTGTGCCTCCTTTCAACTGTCCCCCAGTCAAACATCTGCCAGTGTCCCGCCTTGTTGCCCTTTCTCTAGTCATTACCATCACAATCAGCTTGTTTCATCCTTCTTACCTAGCTCAAAACTACCATTGGGCCTCCGCCATGTCTCTTCCAGCGCCCCACTCTCCTTGCTGCCCAGAACGTCACATCCTCCTCTGCCCACTCAGCTTGTCATCCTGGTTCATCTTGCCTTCTACCTCTCAGAAAGTCTTCTGCTCCCCCTGATCCTCCTTGGCATCTTCTCCCATCTTGTCTATCTATCCAACTTCTCCCGGCTCTGGCCTTCCATCTCCTTAACCTTGATCTCCTTTGTCTTGAGTTGTTGCTTGGTCTTTGTCAATCAATTTGACTGGTTCTTTTACTTTGCCAATTGCCTCAACCGGCCCACCGTTCACCACCACCATCCTCCAATATGGTCCAGTGGATTGTCACCCTCTTGTCCCTTGGATCAGTCAACTTTCATTGACATCACCTCCTTCTTCACACTCTGCGTCTGGATGGTCCCCTTCTTCCTCTTCTTGAGTCTGAGTTCTAGAAATAAGGTCCTTCCCAACTCTACTGATCTTCCGCTCACTGTCCCGCAATCCAACCTTTATGTGCTTGCACATCATCTTTGATGTCTCCTGATGCCCTACTCACCATTGCAACATTTTTTGCACTCTGCTCCTGCATTCCTTTCCACTACTTGCCCTTTCTTGCTCACTGGCTTTGTCAACCCATTGGCAAACACGCTTGCTCTCCTGCTCCCTTTCTAACTGCCTCAATTGCAAACTTGATGGAAACCTCAATTTCTCTTTAACCTTGCTTGCAATCTCAATGCTGCCCATCTCATTGGCTCCACCTGCTACATCATCCGCTCCATCAGCTACTCTACAACATCATCCATCTTCCCCATCAACCTCAATCACCACTTGCTTCATCTCCTCCTAATTTGCTCCACCTGCTGCTAAATCACCCATTGCTCCATCTCCTCCATCTCAAACGCTCCTCACACTACATCACCACTTTCCCGCTCCAATCCTCTGCTACATCAACATTCCTTGCTTCCTCTCCATCATCTAATCCGCTCCTCCCAATAATCTCCTCTCTCCTCCACCATGATTGCAACATTGGTCGCGCTCCTCTCCTTGCTTGTCCACCACTTCTCTTGCTACCTTGATGGAAAACTCAATGGCAACCTTGATGGCAACCTCCATTGCTTCTCACCTCCACCTTGGATTGCTCACTCACTCACTTAACCCTGCTTGCAACTTTGATTGCCTCCCTTTTGCTACTCACCTCCAGCATCTTGCGCAATCTTGCATCCTCAAAATCTGCAACCTTGCTTGCGATTCATCTGCAACTTCTCCTACTGCTTCACTTGCCATCCCTGCTCAATATGACACATCCTCCCTTTCAACCTTGCTCTTCCACCTCTCAATCTTGCTTGGTTGCTTCTCATCCCAACACTGCTCCATTGCTCCATCTCAACTGCTTTCTTGCTCCCATCCATCTCCTCCGCTCCGCCTCTACACCCAAACTCACTCCATCTCCAACATCGCATCCTACTCTACAACAACAACTCACCCATCATCCTCAACCCACATTTCAACTTGATCCTCCACATCTCCACCATCCATCCTTTCAACCATCAACCATATCAACTACCACCTCACAATATCATGATCATCAACCTTAAAAATTAACATCAACATTCTTCCATCTAGTATTGAACAGGCTGGTGTGTTGGAATAATTCCCTTATTTTTGTTCAATACTATCTCTATATCTTCCTACTCTTCCACCTTCTATCTTTACTGCAATCACATTCATTACTATTGAACACTGTCATCCCCACCATTATTCAACAACTGCTACCAATCCATTTCATCTCTATCAATCACCATCACCATCACCATCACCATCACCATCACCATCACCATCACCATCACCATCACCATCACCATCACCATCACCATCACCATCACCATCACCATCACCATCACCATCACCATCACCATCACCATCACCATCACCATCACCATCACCATCACTATCACCATCACCATCATCACCAGCTTTACCATCACCATTACCATTACCATCACCATTACCATTACCCTCATCATCATCATTATCATCATCATCATCATCATCATCATCATCATCATCATCATCATCATCATCATCATCATCATCATCATCATCATCATCATCATATCATTCTCCCCATTAAGCTAGGCAACTATGCCTGAGGTCCTTGTTGCTCCTCTTAAAATAGGCTTTCATCATGCTAGGTAACTATGCCTGAGATCCTTGTTGCTTCTCTTAAAATAGGCTTTCCTTCCCCATCTCATATCCTGACAAGGTGGTGTCTTTTAAATTATTCTCAAAATCTCATATCTCTCATATCCTCTTCTCAATTCTCATAAATATCTGAAATGTTGATTGGTCTCAAATTGGTTCCTAAATTTGTCAGTTAAGGTGGTGTGTTGTTTTTTTGATGTTCATATTCTGTAACTAAAGAATTTAGTTACCTTTATCTCTAACTTACTTTTTCCATTAAATAACTACTCATGTCTCAGGCCCCCTCTGGTGCTCTCTAGTTGTCACTAACCTGCTTTCTTAGGCCCCTTTTGGGGGTTCTCTAGTTGTGCTTAAATACTGGTCCTTCCTTGGGACCATGAATGAAAAATCATCTGATTAACAGACAATCAAACTGGAGTGCCCCTTCCTCCTCTTCTTGAGTCTGAGTGCTAGCAATAACATCCTTCCCAACTCTACCAATCTTCTGCTCACTGTCCTGCAATCCAACCTTTACGTGCTGGCACATCATCTTTGATGTCTCCTGATGCCCTACTCACCATTGCAACATTTTTTGCACTCTGCTCCTGCATTCCTTTCCACTACTTGCCCTCGCTTGCTCACTGGCTTTGTCACCCCATTGGCAAACACGCTCGCTCTCCTGCTCCCTTTCTAACTGCCTCAATGGCAACCTTGATGGCAACCTCAATTGCTCCTTACCCTTGCTTGCAATCTCAATGCTGCCCATCTCATTTGCTCCACCTGCTACATCATCCGCTCCATCAGCTACTATACAACATCATCCATATTCCCCATCAACCTCAATCACAACTTGCTTCATCTCCTCCTAATTTGCTCCACCTGCTGCTAAATCACCCAATTCTCCATCTCCTCCATCTCAACGGCTCCTCACACTACATCACCACTCGCTTGCTCCAATCCTCTGCTACATCAAAATTCCTTGCTTCCTCTCCATCATCTAATCCACTCCTCCCAATAATCTCCTCTCTCCTCCACCATGATTGCAACATTGGTTGCGCTCCTCTCCTTGCTTGTCCACCGCTTCTCTCTTTGGCGTTTCAGTATATCTTAAAATTTTCATGGCCTGCTTTGGTCGTAGATTTGTATTCAGCCTCCATTGATGATAAAGAGACCATTTCTTGTAATTTTGACTTCCAATTGATAGGGCCGTTCATCATTGTGAAGATATAACCAGTAGTGGATCTGCGACTTGCTTTATCCCCAGCCCAATCAGCGTTGGTGTTTCCAAAGGGAATGAACCAACTCTGATGTGCGGTTAATGAACTCGACGGTAGTGAATATTCAATTCCAAAGTTGGAGGTTCATCTGAGATATCAAAATACGTGACATAGTCCTTTCCAATGAGACATATTGGTTTTATCCATATATCTTGCTAAAAGTACTACAGATTGGCTTAAATTGGGCCTGGTGCATTGGGCTAGATAAAGTAGGGAGCATGCTCCACTACAATATGCAAGTCCAGTTTTCAAGAATTCTTAATGATCAAGATTAGATGAAGGAAGGTAGGTGGCAGTAATGGGGAGAGGAGTCAAGGCAGGTTTGGAATCACTGTGGTTGAATGTTTTGAGAATTTGTTTGGCCATATGACATTGATTCAAGCAATAGCTAGTTGTTGTATTTTGGATTTTTATACCAACTATGCTTTCAGCTGGACCAAGATTGTCCATCTCCCATTTGGTACAAATTTGTTGTTTGATGTTGTCAATGTTGTTTCCCGTGATGACCATGTTGTCCACATGAATGTAGATTAGGCTGTATTTCAAATCAGAGACACAAAGATATAAACAGGAATTGAAGGGGGATTGTATGAACCCTATACTTGTTAGAAAGGAATTAATGCAATTTTTCCACATCTTTGGAGACTGTTTAAGGCCATAAATGGATTTATTCAGTTTCCAGACCTTATGTGTTCCTTCTTCAAAGCCTTTGGGTTGCTCAAAATATATTTTTTCATTGACTTGTGCATTTAAGAAAGCAGTGAAAGCATCCATTTGATGTATTTCCCATTTGTGTAAAGCAGCAATAGCAATTAGAAGGCGCAAGGATGTAGGTTTTCCAGTTGGAGAAAACGTGTTGTGGTAGTCTATACCCTCAACTTGGGAGAAACCTTTGGCTACATAACATGAATTATTTTTAATGAATATACCATTTGTATTGTGTTTGGTTTTACATATCCATTTTCCTTTGATGACCTTCTTATGAGTAGGGCAATCAAAAAGTGTGAAAACTCTTTGAGCAATCATGGAATCAATTTACTTCTTGAAGGACTTCATCCAATCAGCTGCATCAAGACGGGTCTTTGCTCCTTTGAAGGATGTAGGATCCCAGACATGATATACAAAAGAGTGAACCAGATACACATACTTGAAAACATTATTGGCAATTTTGGCAAGATTGGAATAATTTATCCTTGGGATGTTACATATTCAATTGTTTTGGTTGTATAAGGTAGTATTAGGAGGTGGTTCTGAATTGTTTAGGGGAGGACTGGAAGGTACAGGAATGATAGAAGAAGGTGATTTAGGTGGGACTGGTGGAGGACCCAAGTTAAGTATTAAACATTGGTTGGTGAGAGGTGAATGGTTAAGAGAAGACTCAGAAGAGGGAGGAGCAATAACAGAAGGAGACTTGGTTTTGGAAGGATCAGTTGAGTGAAAAAGAGGAACAATATCTTCATCAGGCATCATGTTAGATAGATCAGATTTGAACAGGAACTCAGTTTCTACAAAGGTTACATCACAAGTAATCTTAATAGATTCTGTAATTGGGTCAAGAATCAGGTAGTTATGATTTTCCTCAGTGAATCCCATAAGGATGCCTTCATATGTGGTGGGTGAAAATTTATCCTCTCTTGTAGGTTTTCTTTTAAGAGCGTAAGCCTTACAACCAAAGAATCTTATGTGATCAAGGGAAGGTTTTTACCCATGCCATATCTCAAATGGAGTGATGAATTGTGTTGAGGTGGATTGAGTGAACAGTCTGTTGGTAATAAAGATAGAGGTGCATACAGCCTCCCACCAGAAAAAGGAAGGGGTTCCACTATGTATCATAAGAGACCTTGCACATTCAATAAAAGTTTGATTTCCCCATTTGGCTACACCATTTTTTTCCGGGGTGGAGGGAGCCGTGCTGTAGTCCAAAGAGAGATACCAAGGGTCTTGAGAAAGTGAGTGATCTTGTTATTGTGAAAATTTCTACCTCCATCCAAAGTGAAGGAGACAGTCTGATGATTGGTTTTTCTTTCAGAAAATGCAATGTATGTTTTGATTGCATCAAGGACTTCATATTTGTTCTTTGAGATGAGAGGATAACCCGTTTTATAGCATGTATAATCATCAGAAAATAGAATGTAATAGAAGTAAGGTGAATTGGTTTGAATGATACCGCTAAGATCTATATGTATGTTCTTGAGTGGTTTAGTACTCCTTTGTTGGGTTAATTTATGAGGACTTTGAGTACCCTTGGATTTGAGACAGGTATCACACGTGAGAGCATTCTGAGGCTTGCATGAAAAGTAGTTGTGCCGTCCCATTAGATTTATTGTTGAGATGTGAGGATGGGCTTGGGAGTGGCCTTGAATTCCATTAAGTTATTCAAAAATTTTCTTTTTAGAATAACTTCATCATTGCTTTTTAATTTGACTGTCAACCCCTTTTTAATAATGTTTATATTATCTTGAAGAAGTATACACCGGGCTATTAAATTTTTCAAAAGTTGAGGGACTAAGAGGGCATTTTAAAATTTAATAGGTTGATTTTTTTCACTACATATGACTGCGCATCCAACTCCTTTGATAGGTAATGTAAGTCCACTGCCATCCAATTGTAATTCCAGTCCATAAGTTTTATTGGAGAAATTATTTTCATCAAAGTATTTAATGTCATTGAACATATGTTGAGTTGCTCCAGTATTGAATAAAAGAGAATTCTCTTGATTTCCGCTCTTGCCGTAGTAGCAGATGGGGTTATTCAGTTCTGGAGAAGGGAGGAATACTGTGGTGAAATGTATGTTTGTTTTAATGGACTGTTTGGGGGAATACCAATCAGGGATCTCTCCTTGCCATTTTCCGTTTTTGATTTTCTTCTCAATCCAGGCATGTCAACTTGTTTTGTTTTGGGTGTGGCATTGAATTTGTGAGTGAGGACAAACACAATGTTCTTTAGAACATTTAGGTTGACTAGGACTATTTTGAGTTAGGTTGGTTTCAGTCGTAAGCAAGGAGGAGGGTTCAACAATGGGGGAAAATTTATGAGTTTGAAGAAACTTGTGGCAAACATTGGAATAGTTTAAGGGTTTCACAAAGCAAAAAATAGCTGTTTTGTCTTGAGAGTACCTTGGGTGGATTGATTTTAGGAGAGTGTAGAAAAATGTAGATTCATTGTCAGTTTCTCCGCCAGCTTGTAAAATTTGGGATTTGAGTGATTCAAATTGATTGATATGATCTTGCAAGGAAGTGGTTGGTCCTTGTTTGAGTTGAAAAAGTTGTTTTTGTATCTCAAATAAATTATGATGGGTGTTTCAAACATGGTATTCTTTTAGTGTATTTCATATCTCAGTTGGAATTTGGTGTTTGTAGGGAGTAAGGGAAGTTTGAAATTTAAAATTAAGCCAGGTGGAATTTTTACTGTCTAAATGACTAATAATCCAAGAGCATAATAGATGTTTGATGGCTTGGTGCTGGATTAGGGTGACAAATTCAGGGACGTCTTCATTTTTGGTGAGATATTGATCATAATCAATACCTTGGAGAGCAACATTTAGGGCGTACACCCAGTTTGAGTAGCCTGTGTCATTTAGTTTAACTGAGATGGAATTTTTAGATAGAAGGTTGATGACCTCTTGATTTGCTGTGTGTTTGAGACAGGCAATTTCAGGATCATGATTGGAGTTTGTGGTGGATTCCCTGTAAAAGGGTTTTGTGGTGAAAGTTGGTTGGATGTTTGGTTGGAAATTTGAAGTTGTGGTGGATTCAACAGGTATGGCAGTTGGTGCAGGGCTCAATGTGGGTGATCTTTGTACATGTCAGCTGGCTACTATTGCAGAGCAAGCTGCAAAAGTGAAAGAAATAACATAAAAAAAATAATAATGAAATTAACCTAAGAAGGAGCAGGAAAACCATAAATATTATTGCAAAAGTGCATTTTTAACCAAAAATTAGGTAGGGTCACTCACTGAACCCACCCTTGAAATCCAGCCCCTTATATTTTTAAATAAGTAAGGAAAGAAAGACCAAAATACCACAGCACCACTATTGAACTTTTTGTCCAATTAAATATTTCACACGTATTGTCACGTATAGGTTTCACACCTAAAACTCAGTCAGAATTGAGGTGTTGTGTATATTTTAGGAGTTACAGACAGAAATGTGTTCTGTCACGATTCCTGCACGCAGCCGCGGCAGCCAATGCACCCGCGCGCGGCTGAGCTACAGCTCTGTCACTCTGTCAAAGTTGTGTATGCAGCCCCAGGCCTCTGACAAGTACACAGCCGCGGGACTACGGGTTGACAAAGTGACAGGCGGCCTGAGAAACTTAGGTACTGTGTAAACATGCTACAACCCACACAGGAACATTCTACATATGTAATAAATGTTCCTGTGGATAGTAGATAGTCTGAAATAACACAAAATTCTATAAAAATACTTGAATAACCTTTATACGTATTTTTTATTAAATATAATTCAAAGTACCAAAAATGTCGAAAATCAGATAATGACTACTTCTAAAAATATATTAAAATGCTTTAATATACTATTATGAGAACTTCTAGACATCAATATTTTTTTGTGACATACTAAGAAAACTTATGATGTAAAAATATTACATGATTGCCCATGAATTACATTTTTAACTAATTATTTTAGTAAATCAACTGAATTTTTAAAATAAGGAGTAAAATCAATATCATGAATTTGCTCCAATTATTTAATACATAATGAGAACTAACCTGACATCAGAATATCCGTAGGAATGTCTATTCAAATAATTATTAACCTACAGGGAACATTTACTAAGGATAATTAATGAAATAATAAATAAAAAGGACAGATTATTGTTATTCACACGTCCTAAAAACAATTATAAAGTAGAATAATTCCCATACCCTGCGGAATTAGATGTTACCCTTGTTACAGAACCAAGAACACGTGACAGGCTACCACTGGTTACCCTGCTAGCCTCAGTGTGGCGCCCTTTGAGCCCCTGTACCCCTCAGAAGGACAATATTGAGACTCAAAAAGCTATAAATAAAGAGCTCTTTAGAGGATATTGATACCCAGAGACCCAGTTATATTTATATCCAGACACCGTGCCAAGGTAATCAAATACTTATAAGAGATAAGTAAGTGATTCATTGCTTAGTCTGATTAATAATATCTGTCCTCAACCTCTTTTTATCAATTTAAACTGCTGACCAAAATTATAAACCCAGTATACAGGTTTAACCCATCAGTGCACATCCCAAAAAGATACCCAAAGGATTTAATGATATACCAGTGAGTTTTATTATCCTTTCTATGTTGTTGCAGCTTGGTTACAAAGCCCTGCCACTCCACCGTGTATTTTATATACACATTATCTTTGGGAAAAATATCCTTTAAACTAAAGGGCCCAGAGTTTCCAGGACCACGTGTTTTCATACTGAATTCCCTGAAGGGAGGTGTTAAAGATCCTCAATACAATTGTGGCCCCTCTATAAAAATATTTAATAATCAATCTATCTATATTGATTTATAAAAATAAACCATAACCAAACCAATTAACCTTGCAATAAGCTTTATCCAAATATTTTACAGATTTTTGATGCATTTATTGAATAATATATTTATTATTTATTCTATTGTCTCTGGTAGCTAATGGATAGCAAGGGTCTTGGCATCCAGGAGGCTGACAGTGCAGGCAACATTGGATCTATACTCTTGCTACAATATGAAGTTTCAGGATGATACTGATGAACCAATAGATAGTCAGTGTCTAATAGAGACACAATGATCACTTCCAATAACCCTGCCTTACCTGATGAACCAATAGATAGTCAGTGTCTAATAGAGATACAATGATCACTTCCAATAACCCTGACTTACCTGATGAACCAATAGATAGTCAGTGTCTAATAGAGACACAATGATCACTTCCAATAACCCTGCCTCCTATGATGACAGATTCCCCATATGAGCAGAAGAAGTGATGGGTTAACATTAGTAACAGAATGAAGCAATAAGGTGATCAAAGAATACAGCAACTACATTAACACCTGATGAACCAATAGATAGTCAGTGTCTAATAGAGACACAATGATCACTTCCAATAACCCTGCCTCCCATCTATAGTGAAAATGAATGGAGTAGGGTAAAATGCACGGATCAGATAACTGGAGGAAGTCAAGGGTAGAATAAATGTCATCTCTCTGATACCAGGAACCTTGAATTCCTTTAGCTACAGAGAGTGATAAAAATACTGGAATAATAATAATAATTATTCCAAAAATAAACGCTTAGAGGCTCAAATAAAGAATATAATAAGAGCAATCGCAAGGTTTAATTGGTTTGGTAATAAATGGTTTTCAATATAATATGAAAGAGGGGCCACAGTATTATACTACTGGGGGTCTTTACAGACAAAGCAACCTCTGTTCAAGGGGCCTCCTTAGGCAGTTTAAGAACCTTGGAATGAAGATGGGTGCCTTAGAAAGGGCTTATTCCACTAATGGCCGGGCATAACAGCACACTGGCCTAGAAAGGAAGGGAAACACTCACTCTGAGCACTTTATCACGAAAATCCTGCAATAATGGGAAGGGTTTCAGAGCAGATGGGGTGGATTGCCTGACTAAACTTCAAGGGTTGATTGGTTTTAAGAAATAAATAATAATACTAAAGAATTGGTCATAAATCACTTTCTTAGACTCTTCATAAGCACTTGACTAACAATGACACGGTGTCTGATTGATAATAATAATTCCTGGTAAACTGATGATGGAATAATGGATCCAAAGAGGTCTGTATAAATACCTTTTTGGGGTGATTTTGAGCTTCTCAGGGCGCGTAGAGAGAGTTCAGCTCATGGGCTGAGGCTGGCAAGCCAGTCAGAGCAAGATTGAGAAGTCCACTTGATGCTGTTAATCAGCTGACCTTAGATCTTCTGGATTTCTGTACTATTTTAGCCACAGGATCTGTTAATCTATTATGGCATAAATTTGATCATTCTGCACTCATCCTGCATTTGTAATATTAGGATTGCTTTGAAGTGATCACATGTGGAAGGTTACTGATTGTGCATCATCTGCTGATCATGTAGATAATTTTTCATAATTTTTATGAACACTCCTTGTAGTGTTTTGCGGTCTTCAAAGATCAGAGTCAATGATTTACATGGTAATCCTTGATCTTTAATTTATTATTGAAAAATGTTCTAAACTTAATTTTTATTAATTTTAATTAAGTTTTGATATTTTTGGATTATTAATAATGCATATGTCAACTTGTTACATATGCCAGGCAACCCTAATTAGGTTGTAGCTCTTTTGAGCGGTACCTGGTTGTCAGATTAGTCACAATGGATCCAGACGTGGGGATCAGTCAGTTCAGATGTGCGCGGGGTGGGATCTGCTGCGTGTGTGGCAGAATTAGCTGCGCGCGGGTCTCTAGTACGCGGGAAACTGCTACTATGAGTACGTAGGGGTATGTAATGATGCGGGGCTGCGCGCGGGAATTGTGACATAACACATTTCCGCGTGTAACCCCTAAAATATACACAACACCTCAATTCTGAGTGGATTTTAGGTGTAAACCCTATACGTGACAACACGTGTGAAATGTTAAAATGGCAAAAAGGTGCCATACTGGTGTTGTAATTTTTAGTAATTTTCTTTTTCATTATTTTAAAAATGTAAGGACTTGGATTTCAAGGGTGGGGTCAGTGAGTGACCCTACCTAATTTTGGGTGAGGAGTCCATTTGTTCAATAATATTCATGGATTTCTCACCACTTCTTTTTTTAATTCAGATATTCTTATTTTTTTTAGTTTTGTGTTGCTATGACAAGTTGCTCTGCCCATAGTAGCAAGCTGACATTCCCACACTCCAAGATATGTCTATATCTGAACAAAAAATTCTGGGTCAATTCCTTCTGCTGGCTCTGTAGTTCCTTAGGTGTATGGGTCCATCAGGGATATTGTGTTCAGGTAACCATTCATCCTTATCAGCTGATTCTCCCTTGTATCTAACTAGGTAGAGTCTGACATCTTTTCCATTGATCCTTTCTTTTTTATCTTTAAGGATCTTGCTAATTTTTCCTCTGTATTTTTCAGGTTCTTCTGCAACAGGTATTTCAGGTGAAGGAGTATATTCTCCATTCCTTGGGTAGTAGTGTTTGATGAGACTTACTGGGAAGACTGGGTGTTTTCTAGAAAGCTCATCACTAAGGATTACTTCCACATCATTCTTACCATGAAGTTTATTAATGGTGAAAGGTCCAACAAAAGCTGGTCTAAGCTTTCTATTTCCAGCTAAGTTGGTGAAGTTGGTGGTAGAGATCAATACTTGATCACCAATCTTGAAATACGGCTCCTTATGGGTTTTATCCTACCTTTGTTGGTTATACTCCACAGCATCCTGGACACACTCAAAAGCATGTTTATTGGCTACATCTATCATGTTTTTGAAATCAAGTGATGTAGGGTGAATATTTGTTAGCTGGTGATTAAGGTCATCCTTGGGTAATTTAGGAATCAATCCTCTTTCCAGTATCTAGGGTGCTTCCTTAGTGGTAGAGTGCTTGCTACTGTTGTAGGCCATCTCTAGTGCAGGTGAAAGGCTAACCCAATTGTGGCAATAACCATCAGAATTCTTTTATTCTAGACCAAAGCCACAGAATCCCCTGAGCATGTCTTCCAGGGTCTGAATCATTCTTTCAGCTAAGCCATCTGTCTGAGGGTGATAAGCTGTAGAAAAAGCTAAGGTGGTTCCCAGCATGTCATGAAGATTTCTCCATAGCTCAGAGGTGAATTTAGGATCTCTGTCACTGATAATGATCTTGGGAACTCCAAAATCAGCAATGAGTCTGTTCCAAAATAATAGGGCAACTTCCATAGCAGTGTCTTCCTTGTGATTAGGTAGAAGCTTTGCTTTCTTGGAGAGCTTATCCACAATTACTAGGACTGAGTTGTAGGAATAGGCTCATCCTGGTGGTAGTCCAGTTAAAAAGTCCATGTTGATGATCTCCCATCTTTTCTTGGGTTCAGCAATCTTTTGCAGTAGACCAAACCTTTTCCCAGTGGTCCTGTTGGACTTCTGACAAGTTTCACAACTAGTAACATACTGGATAGTGGAGTCTCTCCAATTGATCCACCAAGAAGTTTTTTTAACCTTATCTAAGGTTCTATCAGCAGATAAATGACCAGATGAGCATTTATCATGGCATTCAGCCAGGATGTGTTTGATATGGTCATCCTTAGTTAAGACTATAACACTTGAATGTTGATGCCTGTAGTATCCTAGACCATCCCATATGGTGAACCTCCCGGCTTTGTATGGTTTCAAGAGGGGTTTAGGTAGGGTATTGATCAATTCAGATGGTGGAGAAGTACTTTCCATAATCACCATGAAAAAAATGGCTGCACCTACCAGCAGGTGTAGCACCTGGGATAGTGAGTGAAACCTGTTTTGACTTTGTTTTGGTTTTGGAGTCAAACATCAAATTGATTTTTGGATGGTCCTGGAAGATTCATGCACCATATTTATGTAATGCATGAATTGAATTGAAAATAATTACATAAATGGAATGATTGAGAATTATTTATTTAATTGTAAAACCATACTTTAATACAAGGAATTCCAATGAATCACAATCAGAACCGGGTGATATGGGCTGTGATTGCCACCAATATAGAATTTGAAAATGAGAAAGATTCAATTGGTAGCTCATGATCAATTCAAAGTATTTTTGTGAACAAAGACTAGCAATTTTCTTCCAGCATGGATGCTTCAGCTTTTTGAGATTAAACATATTTTATATGTGCAAATTTTATACCTTATACATGGGTTCAAGTTATAAAAATAATGCAAAAGATGCATCCTCTAATTTTGTTTTATACCAATATCTGGTACAATAAAATTTTTTTCTCTGTGTTTTCTTATATTATCTCCTGTTATCCAAGGAGATACCGGTCAGCTAGGTCAACACATATTGTTCTTCATAAACTAATGTTATTGATAATATCTTACCAATTGGTTCATTGCCACAACAAAATAAAAATTCTTGGAAGTTTTTGCAATTTTTGAATCATAAGCCATGCTTTCCACAAAACCTGATATGCTATCTTAATTTACAACAGATATTGATCCACCTTCTTGATAAACCATTTGAGCATTGAGATGAGTGAGGCCAAGGTATGGATTTCTTGAACTATCAATTGGTTCTAAAAGTGGAAAGGTTTCCACAATGAGGACATATTTCCCACAGTTTTTTTCATAAAATATGGACAATACCTTTCCCATGTCACAAGTGCCTTGATTTGATATAGATGAAAATGAAATGTGAGAATTACTTTTATTGTAGCAATGGGGTGTTATGCTATTACCATGGAAGAGCATTTATTTTCAAGGCAACCACTCAAGCTGGTCCCATGGCAAAAGCTTGTATGTTGACTGATTTTGAATAAATTCTTTTAATAGCCCTTCTTCCAAACCATTCATTTCTTTTTTAGACTTTGAAATATCATCCGACTGAGAAGAATAGAATAAACTTTGAAGATTGGGTAGTTGATTAGAATTGATTCCAAAAGCATTCCAGTTGGATCCAATTTGTTCAACAACACCTTGAAGTTTTTCTCTTTGAAGGAATTCATTCAAGAGAGACTTATCAAGGAAACCTGAAATTTAACAAACCAATCAGCTCACTTCTCCCAATCAAAAAAATGTTTTTCAGAAATCTATGTCACCTACATGTATTTTTATTTTTTTTTGATCAAGGTCAATATGTGATTCAGCCTTTCTCCTGACCAAGATGAAAATATTGAGGGAGGACCATAGAGCATGATCATCTTAGTCATATGCTGAGAGAAGTGAATTGTTGGCTTTGGTTTAATTTCATTTCCCCAATGTAGCAATAATTCCTCCCAATAAGCCAAGATCAATTCATCCAATTGGGTCACCTGGTGATGGGTAAGTTGATGAGACATGACTAAGTTGATAATACCAACAATTTTAGAGGTAGTTGATACAAGCTTTTCATCCCTTGAGTTGTTTGATGAGTTCCACTTCCACCTTGGAAGCAAAACAAGAACTACATGAATGGTGTACAAAACCAACCATTCAGCAGCCTTAGGAGTACCAGCAGAAGGCAAACCTATATTTCTGGGAAGTCTAGTAATCCAAGATGGAAATGCAATCAAATTTCTACCCTCTTGAAGACTTTTGAGTTCTTGAGGAGTAATTCTCATTGATGCAAAACTTGCCTCTTCTATTGATGAAGCTGAATGAAGTGGATAATTGGAATATTCAACAGAGAGATGTGAGCTTTCTTCCATAAAACTTTGAGCGCTCTTCCCAGTTTCATTTTGGCTTCCTGATTTACTTGTAATAGATCTAATTGGATTTATTCCTTGTGAGTCAGCTTCTTTCTTTCCTTTCTCATTTGATTTAGGTAAGGATTTGGGTGAGCTGTTTGTTGATGTGTTCTCAAGAAGCCTTGGAGAACGCTGGACAGAAGGTTGGAGGAGTTGAGATTCAGAATATTCCCAACTTTTTGAGGAGCTGGGAGGATGAAGCCCTGGAATTTTTTGAACTAAAACAATTGGTACTGAAGTTCTCTGTTGAATATTGGATGGTCCTTGTTGCTGTTGATTTGCCAAAATTTTCACCTTTTCAATTGGATTGGGAGCTGATTCCTCAAGGTTTTGTTGGGAGCTTTCTAGAAATTGTTGAACTCTCCTCCAGGTTACTCTTTGGGAGCTCTCTGGTGACAACTAGCGCTTTTTTTTGGATACAGATCTAAGGCTGCTAACTTGTCTAATTGTGACACTTTTTGGGTAAGTTTTTTGCCTTCTCTCCAAATTTTGAAGAGTTTGACCAGCCTTTATTATTTCAAGGTAGGTGACACTATAATCTTGTAGCATTCCCAAGATAAATGTATGCATTGCATCAATTGTTCTCACATTTGTTGGTTCCCAGTATGGCAGAGTTTGGAAAATTGTGTACTGGGCACCATGTAGCTTGAAAAGTTTGGCTTTCCCATACAATGATGAAGTGTTATTCCAAATTTCTGCCCATTTAATGTGATCTTGATTATTTTTTACTCGCCAATTCTCTTTTTTGGTGTTTTGGATGTCATTGAGCTTGAGGTTGCAGTGGGAACAGAATATTGTGGCAGAGTGAGATGCAAATCCACCCATTTTACGCAAGGCAGGTGTATCACCAATCAGAGGCAATATTACAGCATGTATTACTCTTCCATTGGGGTATTTGTTGGTTTTTGTGAACTATATTCCTTTCCAAAGGTCCAGTAACTCAGAGAAAAGTGGCTTGAGTAGATTGTTCAGTTGTAAAAAGGTACATTCCTTGGGTGTTGGTGTGAATCCATACACAAAAAGATTGTGCGGCTTGTAACTGAAATTGAGTGGGAGGTTGAAACATATTAAGAATATTACACCAAGAGAGATGCTTTTTCCACTGGTCTTTATTCCATGGGGATTCATCCAATCAATGTAAATTCCAAAAAGAAGGTTCCTGAGTTCTGCTGTGTAAACTTGTTTGGTTTCATCCTTGAATTCCTTCCAAATAGTTCCATCCCAAATCTCACAAAGTCTATTAGGATTACTGGCTTGATGCCGTTGAGGTGCACTGAGTAATTCTTCAAAAAAAGGAGAAGTAATTGTCTTGCAATCCACTTCTTGAGTAATTGGTGTCCAAACTTCTTCAGAGGATAAAATTTGGATTTGTTCTTGTCTTGAATCCAAAGTTTTGACCCACATGTAATGGGCTCTCCAGTTGTTGAATGAACAATATTATTGCATTTGGGATAGTGCCTGGTTTCTTGATTGTCTTCACCAGACTGGGTTTCTGAAGAAGGAAGTGCTTGATCCAAGGGATAGAGTTTGTAGAAAATTTCACAGCAGAAATTTTCAACTTGATCATTTGTAATTAAAAATCTTTTTTTTAATGTTGCAAGACTTTTAGGGATTTTGGCTGAATAGTTGGGCTGGCCAGTTAACATTGAATTAATGCGGATTTTTTCATGTTATATCTTGATGTATTGCTGACAAACATGGTCACCAACATTTTCCTCAATACTTTGGTGAAGGATTTGAAGTGATGAGATTAGGGCACTCGGATTGTGATAGAGAAATTGAAGAGGTTTCATCCCAGATGTATCATAAATTTCCATGTTTTCTGGTGGGGGCTGTTGTATTTCATTATAGGAAGGAACCCTTTCAGGGTTATTTGGTGCATTTGAATCTTCAATTCTTGGCTTGAATGTGTTGAAAGAGAGGGAAAATAAGAAAAGGCACAAGAAATCAAGAAGTATACATTTGAAGAAGATGTTCACTCACAGTGCTGATGTTTTCTTGTTGTGTTTCACTGACAGGGTTTATTCTGGTAATGGGATGGGAAATGTTTGGTATCTTTTTTGTTTAATTTGTGCACCATGAATGTTTCATCAGTTATCTTTCAAATATTGATCATAACCAGCAAGAATCCTGTCACATACACTTGTAGAATCATTTGACTGCAATACATGGTTTTGATGTGCTTTTTTGGACCTTCCAACACCAGTGTATATATTTCTTCCATGTTCAAATGTTCTTTCAGAACATTTGGCACATTGGCATATCCAAATGTTTCAAACTCTTGTAGTGTTCTCCATTGTTCTGATTGATTTGGATTTTGTGGTAAGTCAGATTGTTGGAGGTTGTCTAAAATTTATTGATTCAAGCGGAAATAGATAAGAATCATTATAAATATTCAATTTGTTTTTGTATTTCCTGGTGAGTTTAAGTAATCAAATATTCTCAAAAATTTAATGCTTCAATTTTGAATATTCATATTTGGTCCAGTGGCGAAGGGATTGCACAGTAGATCTTCTATCTTTAAAAAGATTCCTAATTGATAGATCATAGAATAATTGGTCATGTTTAGCGCATGTAAAATAAGTAAGCAATCCAAAGATATTTTGATTTAAATTTCAATACAAATACCTTGACCAAAAATCCTGTATCCAGTCTCAAAATGAATTATCTCAATAAAAAACCATTATAGTGATATACATTTTGGCATTGAAAAATTTGAGGAGGCATTTTTTCCAAAAATAAATTGGCCATTCCTGGAGTCAGACTCCTTTTCTCAAAGTACTGAATTCTCATTCAGTGGTATGTATATTCCATATGTCTTTTCCCTAAAAATAATTTTGGGGATGTTCAAAATATTATTGATCTCAAAATTTCTTTTTTACATTGAGGAAAAGGCTTTTTGGATGTTGTGAGCTGGCAAAGAAATGTTGGAGTATCTGAAAAAAAGATGGGGCACACAAAATGAAATTAATCAGTGTTTTTCAATGGGATATTTAATTCTTTACACACTTGAATTTGGGTTTTTCCCAATCTTAGTTTAATTTTTGTGTGGTTTTTTGAGATAAAGTTATAAATTCATTCATCTGAAAATTTCAGGAGGTTTTTAATGTGGCCTAATTTTGTTATAACTCAATTTAATCAGGCAGAAACCACATAATTTAGTTTCCTAAATTGACTTAATCTAGCTTGACATATGATTACAAGTTTCCAGTTGAAAAAGAATGAGTGGAAGCCCAATTGAGATACATGGAATACTGGATAAAACTTTCACAATATCCAATGTTGCATCCAAACACATTTGTCCCTATTCTTTAGAGGAAGAATAGAAAAAATAAACTATTCCCAATATCCCTAAAATGTTTGAGTGGTTTCCATTAAGCTTGATAGCTTGGAGACTTGAGATCTGAGAAAGGAAACTGCATATGTGAGATCAACTTCTGGAAGTAAACTCAAGGCTCTTTTTTCAACAGGAGTTATATCCTGCAGTGTTTCCTTGCTTATCCAGTTTTGGGTTATTGAGGTAGGAAGTGAAGGTGGGTCATCACCTCCTGTCAAATTGTTTGGTTGGGAAAGACTGCTAATTTTCACTTGTCTTTCCCGCTTGATGCATGGGTTTTTTCCTAGTTGAATGTATGCTTCATCAAGGTAGTGATAAATTTGGGATATTTGTTCAGCCCTCCAGATATTGGCATGATTGAACAATTCTTCATCTTCACCCTCAACATCAGAAATGAAGCCACTATCCAAGAAAAGAGCAGAAGTCTCAGGGAACAAATACATCATTTCCAACTCTACTGCAGTTATCTTCCTGATTTACTTCTTATTATTCTGTATTTAAAACAATCATGAATAGTTAGTCATTGAACAGTGAGAGACATTTACACAGCTTCAGAATATTCATTTGAACTACTTTCTTCTTGTTTAAACTCTGGGATGCAGAAACATTTGAATTCCTGCTCCTGGAGCCTCCTTCTACCTTTCTTTCCTTCTGCCAAAGAGCCTTCTTTGATAGGAGCCAAAGATTGATTATGCCAACACGGTTTGTTGGGGTGTTGTCATTCTTGGTTATTGAATAGGCATAAGTAACCCCACGTTCATGGAACATCTCCCATGCTCTGATTATGATTGCAGTAAGAGAGGAATTCCAGCTGGATGTTGGATTCTGTTCCCAGTGGTAGGTGCATCTAGGAATCCCGGCATTTTGGATGAGAGCCCATGCATGGGATATCCATGTCTCATCATGAGAGTTGATTTGGCCAATAGAAGTGGCTTCTAGTGATTGAGATTGTGAAGAAATGTTTTGTTGCAATTGGAGGAATGCATCCTTCTTGACAAGTTTGAGCTCCTTTTCACAAAGGTGTGGATTGGAATTGTATTGGTTGGGTTTACCAGTGTTTGATGATATGGCATTGGTGATGGATTCCTTATTCTTTGAGATATGATTTTGCAGGAAATATAGTTCACCAGCAGTTGGAGGATCAGGGAGCTTGTTGTTTTTGGAATCCATTCCAAGAATTGCTTTAGTCCAATCAAGTAAGGATTTGGAAATACCACTAGAAGAAGGCAGGATTCCAAGATTACATGCATGATGAGAGATTGAATATTGTTCCTGGGCCATACATTTCTTCTTCTTCTGGTGTTGGTGAGATTGGGAAATTTGTTGGGCAATCATAAAGTATGATGGGGCTGCAGAGTTATCAAATTCATCATCTTGCTCAAAACCTTCCATATTGACTTGGTCATCTGCAAAGGGGGACATTTGATGGTTCAATGGTTGGTGGTGCTGGGTTAACTGAGCTTTCTGTAGTTTAGTAACACAAAATGAATGAAAACAAGAATTTAGATTTGGGATTGTATCATGGTTATGGAGGCTTTGTGCTAGGGGAATTAGTTCTTACCCGCTTGCATTTCTTAATTTTCAATTTGATAACCAGATGATAATGTTCCTGATTTGATGGTTAGGTCTTGATTTCCTTCAAACTGATAAATAGGAAGTCAGATTTTCTCTTGTTGGCAATCTGAAAAATTTCAGAAACCAAGAGATTATATATTATGATTTCCCTTTGTTCCCAAATTTGTCTTCCAAGTGGCCAAATGGTATGTATATAAGTATACTTCCATAATAACAGTAAGGGATTAGTTGCATCAAAGTAAAGTATTGTGGAAAATAATATCATCATCAAGGTGAAAAGAGGTGGTATTTTCCCCACCCTCCACCAAAGTTTTGGTGATTATGTTTGGTCAAGGCAGTGCAGAATCCCAAAGAATCTGCGGTGGAAAAATAGAATCTGCAACATTTAAATTTTTTATTTTTGGAATTATGTAGAAATTACTTTACAATTGAACAATTTGAATCCAGAACATCTTCTACCATGACAAAGATCTTTGAAAATGATTTGGGTGAGAGAATATTTTAATTTTTAAATACATGGGATACACCTATTATGATTGAATGGGAATATTAAATCAAGTGTATAATTAAATATGGAAAACATTTGAGTGGAAATTTTGTTGAAAAATCAGATGAACCATATAATATATTGTAGATGGGTGATTTCCAAACTAATTAATTTGGTTAAACAGCCAATTGAATTGGTGTCATAAGTAGAAATGGAAATTAAAGGCACAGCTCAAATTAGTTCATTTATAGCTGTCTTTATTTTTTGGTGAAGGATTTTAGCATCAAAATCCAGAAAAATTGGTTGTGAAAAGCCAATGGAGCAGGCTGGACAAGGAAAATTGGCATGCATGGAGGTTCACTTTTTGGAAGGTTGATTTTTAAGAACTTGGAAGTATAAAAAAAATTCTGATTGACTTCATCATATTGATTTGTGCCCAATTTTCTGCACGGAAATTGGGATTAGGACTTTCATCTTCCAATTTTTTAGAAAAAAAATCTATTTTATCTCATTATATAAGCAGATAAGCGCTTTGGAAGATCATCCCTGGATCTATAGTGCATTCTAAAGTGAGTTTGGAAGTGTAATTCATGGGGCAGTGATTCCAAAACTTCCTTATTTCTGGTTGGTCACAATCCATTCGTTTAAATAAAACTGATGACTGAAGATATTTGATTGTCTGCTAATCAAGAAAATATAAAACAAATTGAAATGTAGGGATCTTTTTCAAGTTAAACTAAAAATAGCCAGCATGAAAAATTGTGACTACTTCAAGCCATTACACAAAAAAGTGGGAAATGCATAACAATTAGAAGATTTGTGTAAAAACACTGAATAAAAAAATTTTGATGAACTAGATTAAGCAATCAAAGTGAAAATTTCCAAATGCAAATCACATCAAGAAATCAATAAAGGACAGATATTCTATTCTTCTATTACTTGATAAGAGATCAAAATTTAATTCCCAATGCAACTTCCCATTTCCTATTTACCAGAGGGTAAGAGTTTCAAACAAATAATAGAAGTATACAAGCATTCAGTTGTAGAATCTCAAATTTTGAAGAATTTTCTGCATGATAAATGTGCACAACTTTAACATCAAGAAAAAATCCAAGATCTATGTTTGGATTTGATGGAATAAATTATGAGGCATTAAAGTTCTGTATTATACAGACAAGTTTCTGTTTATTTACAGTTTGAATTCTTGAAAAAACCATGCAATTACAATCACTAGTTGTTTTCAATCCAAGAAAAAGCAAATCATCATTCAGTGAGACAAAGAGTATTGGTGTGTAAGGATCATGCAGCTTGTGATGCATTTTACCTTAATCTACATTGTTCTTTGTTATCTAGAGCTGTTTTATTTGATCTGGATAATGCAGGATACCCATGTGTTATTCATCTTGAAAATAAATAAATAAAAATGAGTTTTTGAGAAGAAAATTAGTTTTTACATCCATCTCAAAAATTTCATTTTATCCAAGAAATGACACAGCTTGATATCAAATGAATTCTGAAGTGAATCATTTTTGGATGCATAATGATGCAACAGATGGGTTGGTTTCCTAACAACTTTGAAAAAAAGAAATAACACTAATGAAAATTGGGGGTGTTCATGAGCTATTTGTTCTGGTATTTTTGGTATGTGCTTCTCAAGACCATGGTGCACTTAGGCTAAGTGCACCATGGTGCTGGAATTGGTTCCAAAATTGTTGTTCAACTGCTGTAATGATTGTAGTTAATTACTGGTAACTTGGAATAATCATGGCAGACTGTAACTCTGAATTATTCCGTGCAATTTGTTTTGGTAAGGACCAATGCCCTCAGGCATGATGGAGAATTTTTTGGGAGGATGGTGCACTTAGGCTAAATGCAAACTTCTCCCACAAACTTTTGGTATTTTTGACAACTCAAAAAAAAAATTTTTATTGATATTTCTACTTTTTGAAACAAATGTGTTATTTTTTTTTCATCCTAAACCATTTTTGGTCCCAAAGAATGAAATCTGAATTCTGGAAACCCTTTTGCTGTTGCAGGAGTGTGATGAAGTTCTGGAAATTTTTATTGGATGAATTTCAAGCCCTCAATGTTGGAATGCAACAAAACCTCACGGAAAATTTTTAAAAGAATTAATCAGTTATGGTTGTGTATTCATGGAACTTCAGAAAACGCATATTGTGGGTTGATGGAAGAAGCATTTAAAAGGCAACAAAAAAGAAACGTTGAATTATATATTATTTCAGGTTTTTGGTTTGCGCATTGTAAGATGCTAATTCACTGAAGGAAGCAGGTGTATGTAAACCAAATCTATTTTTAGATGGATTGATTGAAAGCACAAAAAAGTTCAGAAGATGGTGTTTCCTAACTCCCAACTGGAAATGAAATTTATTTACAGTTTTTGATATCATTTCATTCTGATGGAAATCTTGAGAAGCATGGAATTTGAATGAATTTTTGAAAGAAGAATAGATGAGATTAAATTAATTTCATAACATTGTAGATATCTTGTGTTTTGGTAGTTTTTATGTTTTCTTTGCAGCATTTCTAATTTCAAATGCATTGTAGTAAATTATTTGGTGTCTGTATTGAGGCAGATTTATTTTGGATAAGGAATCATCAAAAAGGAAATATTATTAAACCCAATCATTCTTTCAATTAGCACAAACTGTCATAAAATCTTTTGTAACCATAAACATAACTAAGAAAAGAAAAGAAATTGCAATTCAGGCTTGCAAAAGATAACTCATGCATTAATATGGATGACAGCTGCTGATTTGTAACCAAAAGTCCTGGCAAGTTTTCCATTTGCGGAAATTGTGATTGCCCCCAAGGATTACCCAGGTGGTTGAGCATCAAATAATGCAATAGGCTTAGGTTCATAGTGTTTTGGTGATGGTAGAATCATGACACAACAATTCACTGAAAGAGTGTATGGGGAATAAAAAATAATCTTTATAAAGCCTCCTCATTTTTTCTGTTGTTGGAAAATTTTCATTTGGTTTTGACTATTTTCTGATGAAAAAGCATTTCAATCCACAATAAATGAGTGGAAGCAGCTGTTGGTTGGAACACGCAATTCCAAATTTCTAACAGCTGGTAGATATAGTCTGAGAAAAATTTAAGATGCCTCAACAAAAAGTGCAGGAAGACCAGGTGAAGTGTCTTTGAAAAGGATTTAGGAAGGAGCATATACAAGATCCCTTGATTGCACGAGTGGATTTTGAAGAGGATTTCATATCTTGAACCATGAATTCGGAACAGAAAGGGATTCACTGTCCTTAAACATTAGGTTCTCAAGTTCACATTGAATTTCTACATATGAGATGAACTGAAGTTTTGGAGGATTTTCCTTGAAAACCATGTTCAAACAACATGGTGTCTCCAAAATCAACATTATTTTAGGCATAGTTTATTGATTGTTAGAAGCCAATCATACACCGGGAAAGGTGAGAAAATCATGAATATTGGGGATATCTTGATCAATCCATGAAAGAAGGTTTTTCTCTATTTCTAAGAATGCATTCTTTCTGAAGAAAAAAAATAATAAATTGGAGGTAAGTATAATCAGTGAATCAGGCTACATGGATTTCAATATTTTTGCAAAAGCATTTGGAAGTTTTCTTATTGGAATCAATCAAAAAATCATTTTTGAACTGAAAATGGATTATCCAAAATTTGATGGGGTTTGTGGAAAACTTAGGCCAAGTCATCCACCCCTCCACATCTCCTTGGAAACTTTGGGGAAAAGAGCCAATATAACCAATTCAATATGTCATGGGCAGGTATAATGGGGTTTGAACCTTTTCTGAAATTTTGTTCTGGTAACAATTGGATGGGTATTTGACCCTTTGGCCATAAAATAAAAACAAAAAAGAATGAATCCAAGCCAGGATGACATTCAAAGGCACCATGATGGATTTTCCTGCTGTGCTGTGTGTTGCATTCACCTGATAGTTCATTATCCACATTATTGAATGATTGCAACCACCCTTCAATTTTAATTTTGTAAGAAAACTCCAATACTTGAAGAAACTGAAGAACATCTTTCAGATGTAACCAGGTCACCAATTTTTTTATAATGATTATAAAAAGTGGAAGAATTAATTATGAGGACTTAAGGAAACTCAGCTCTATTGTGTTTGGTTGAATGTTCAAACAAATGGTGTGATTTTGTTCTCAATTGATATTTTGAAAAATTAATTGCATTTCTTGTGAGTTTTTTGGCCAGAAAGAAAATGAATTGGGTATTCAAACATACTTGAATTTGGACTGCATCCAAATTTGGGTATAAATATTGAGATCTTTATAGAGTCACTCAAGATAGTTTAAAGATAACATGTTGCTGAATAATCCTTGTTAAGGGGCCTGTCTTTCTCACCCTGTATTCAAAAAAGGCTACTGTAATAGATAAGGTAGTTAAACCTTTTTTAAAGCTTTAATCAATTACACTGCTGGTTACAATTCAAGGAAATGTGGAATAATTTTGTGAAAATTGTTTCTCTGATGAACATCAAACAGAAACTTTGATGGTGATCCTCCCAAACATTATTCCAAGGAAAAATACTCTGGTGTGATTTTAGGAGTGGCAGGGTGGCTTTTTTAGTATTTAGGACCACAAATTGTGATTCTGTGGAGATTGCAAATTTTTGGTTATATTGCAATAATAGTAATTTGGGATTATTTTTGGATATTCCAGAATTTGTCTAGGCTTACGTGAATGCATGAGCAAGGAATGATTCTTGTGGCCAACAATTCAAATTAACCTTGTTCATTGCTTTGTAATTGTTTCCCACTTAGGTCTTTCTTATTGTGGCCATGTCTTTTATGTGATTCTGCGCTTTCTGGAATAGGTTCATAAATGCCAAAAGATTGGAAATGATGTATGTCAGATTTCCTAGTCCCACAACCACGGTCAACTGTTCTTCAGCAGCATGGTGCACTTAGCCTAAGTGCACCATGCTGCTGACAATGTACAAGCCTAAGTTAGCATTGCCTGATTACCCCAGTTCTTATGATGAACCCCTTTGTATGCACCACAGCCTCAAATGTTTTTCAACAATTTGTTATCCGGAATCATCATGGCCAACATACTCTCAACAATTTGGGATCATGAGTCCATGAATTAATCCCCTCCTGAGGAAATTCATTTATAGATAAATATTCAAATAATTAATAACAAAATGCCATAATCAGTTCTGAATCTGCTAATAAAAAAGTTCCTCAAACAGACACAGCACATACTTTTTTCACATTTCTTTAAATTTGTGTTCTGAATTGAACAAATATCAGCATATGAGTTTTGTTGATGGCAGTCAAATTTCAAGAATCATGAAAATTCTTTGGTGTCAAGATTTGGAGCCATAAAATCCCGCCAAACCTTTTTAAAGTCTCTTCTCCAGCATCATACAAGTTTTAAAATAAATTTCCTTAATTTCAGTCATAATCCATAACATGAACCAATCTTTCAATGAATTATAATTTTCTGAAAGTTATATCTCACAGTAACAATAATTTGTCAATGAAACTTTTGAAATGAAGCTTAATGCAAGCCAAAAGTAACATTTGATACAATGGCACATTTGAGATTACTACATCAAAATCTTTTATTCAAGTTTTTTCTTTACCTTTGAAAGACAGTGTGCGGTCATTATTCCTGAAATAGTGAAATTTTCACAATATCACCCATAACCCTTTTTTATACATGGTCAATTTTAGCATAATTACATCAATTCCATCTATTTCTTGTGTAAACTGACCAAGACTTTTGGACTCAGAAATATTCTTTTGTATCTAAGCCCCATTTCTTTTATTTTCTTGTTGCTTCTTCAAAAACACTCAACATCTATTGTTTTACTATTCAAAAATCCCAGGTTCCCCCTTTTTGGATGGTACAAACTTGTTATTTTGCAATCACAATTTTTGATTAAAAGTTTTTAGGATCTCTCTTTTTTAACCAGATTGTGCTGATGCACAACCAATTTAAATTGTTGCCTCCACACCTGCCAAACAAATTGCCCCCACCATCATGATGCAGGGATTCCTTGTGGCCACAATGAATCCCTTGATCCCCGGCGGCGCGGCTTCCAAAACATCCTGGCCACCCCCTCGCGCCCCCCAAACCATCCAATTTCAAATTTTGGGGGGCCGCGCTGCCTTTCTATGCTGAAGGCCACGCAAGCAAGCAAGATGAGTGTGGGAGAGGTGTCCTGACTCGCGTTGCTTGCATGTGGGTGTGCACGGACCTCAATCCTTGCCCAAACTTTGGAGTTGTGCCTTGTTATTGCTTGCACAACTCGGAACCTACCAAAATCACGGTTTGCTGTTGCAACACACCTTGATTCCGCAATCAAAAAGTCTCCACCTTCAGGACACCTTGCAACAAGTGCCAGCCCAATACTGCGGTGAGTTCTCATCACTTTCCTTCCTCTCCACTTTCTTTGTGCTGATGGACTGATCACACCGTTTCTTCTATCTTTCCTGCATCATTCCTAGGCCTCATCCCACCACAAGCATCCCTTCTACAATTTTGTTTGCCAATATCCTCAACCATTTTGAACCCCTTCATTGCAAGCCTGTTTTGTGTTGTTCTTTGTTCCTCTTGGCCGGCATCTGTTTCTCTTTATCTGGTAAGCACTCCTCCCACCCCTTCCCTCTTGATCATCATCACCTTTCAACCCTTTCCTTCCCATTTGAATCACCTCCCACCTTTCATCCATTGTCTCTTCCCAAGCTCCACAAAATGAAGCTGACGCTTATAAGCTCTTTGCCTATCCTCTCTTTTTTCTTCCATTGGTTCAACATTGCCCATTCTCTACTTGTTATTGAATCCTCAATAATGTGGTCCCCCCCTCCTCATGGATATCTTTTCAATACACAGCCCTTTTCTCATCATCCCCCAACCTTATTGCTGCTGATTATGCTTCTTTGTTCCGACTGATCATCATAACCAAATTCCAGCAATTTTATCACATTTTTCCTCTACAAGTCCACTCTGAATCCACTTGAAATGAATCCAAAATCAGCCTCAGATCCTCCACTGTTGCCAAAAAACCTCATTAATGAGTGTACAACCCTCCAAAGTGCTCAAAGTAACCATACGTATGTATTTTCAAAACCATCAAGATCATTTCATCTCATTAATGATTATTTCTTGTTTTATTTTTTGATTTTTGGGACTTGGACATCTGTGAAAGCTTCTGAAACACAGTTTTTAGGAAAGATGAGCTGGTGTCTCAGAAGCAGGATCAGTGTTCAACACCAGAATTGACTTATAAAACCAAGCCAGCACTCAACTTCATTCAATCAGAACCCGCCAAATCCAGAGCACATAAAAAAAATTGGAAAGCTTGACGTGATCACTGCAATCGGGAAAAAACCTTTGAACCAGCCTACTTTGTTGATCTTAAGCCAAATCTTCAACCTTGCCAAGTTATAGTACCTCTTACAGGGCCACCAACCACCCTTCATGTTGTTTTTAATTGTAAATATGACCCATACCTAGTATTGAAGTATCTTACCCTCAACCAGCGTTCTTATACCTTACTGGCCACTCAATTCTCAGAAATGATATCTGATCTCTACACCATGGCCATCCACCAAATCAACCTTAACAAAAACAATCAAAATACTAAATCTGGCTCCATTTATGGGCTTGGCTTTTGCCAGGGAACTGATCAAGGATATTCTGCAGGTATTCTGATTTTAATTATAAATTTTTCATTATCAAATAACAATTGAATTAATCAAAAAATGATATTTAAATCAGGAATATATGCTAGAAGAAGAGACTTTACTGAAGAAAAAATTGCAAATGATGATGCCTTGTGGGCAAAGCTTCCAGTTCACAACAAATTGGTCTTCAATTGTATTAAAGGTCTCTCCAACACTGCCCATATGAAGCACAAGAAAGTATCTGAAGAGTTCAAAATACCAAACTGGACATCTCCAGAGTGGGGTGATCAAAGACAATCTTTCCTTCTTGCACCCAATGTCATTGTGACTTGTGATGAATTTTCAAATGTTTTTCATACTGATGAGGATGATTTGAATGGTTATACTTATGGTTTGTTCTCATATATTGAAAAACCCACAGGCACCCCCATTCCACCTCCCTCCATTGAAACAGGCCATGGTCTCTCCTTCCCAACACTTGGTTTCATGGTTGATTATGAAAAGGTTGAGGGTATTGTTGAGATATTATGGCAAACTTGCATTTTTCCACATCATACTACTTTCCCTCCATCCAGTCTTGAATCAATGGAACATCATACCCATTTTGGATGCTCATTCCAAATAAAAAAAAAAACTTTCCCATTGCTCCCTGAAACTCCAAAGTTGTTCTCCTAATGAAATTTTATGTAAAGTAAATGGAAAAAAAAGCTAGATATGGGTATTGAATTAATTTTTTGCATGCAATTCAAAGAATAGCTGTTTGGGAAATATATCATGCAGTTTTCCTCCAAACCCAATGTGAAAATCCACATGAATTGTACAAAGTTTGTGATAAGTGCATTTTCAGACACAATCTCATTGTAGTTATGGACAACTTATGCTAAGTCTTCCACCATCCCACAGCAGTCAAGACATCAAAGTAATTTGATAAAAGTTGTATCAGATTTGGGGACCATCGTCCCATTATGATAAGTCGTCCATGTTTCCAGGCCAAGGGGACTTGGGTTACACATGACCAGTAACAGTGATGTGACAAACCTAGGGGGCCTGGACAACTTATGCTAATTTGTCCACGATACAATGAAGAGACACTCAACTTCAAAATCCTCACAAAGGCACCCACAGCCTTGGTGGACCGGTGGACGACTTAGCATAAGTTGTCCATGCCCCCCAGGTTTGTCAAATCACTGTTACTGGTCATGTGTAACCCAAGCCCCCTTGGCCTGGCACCATGGACAACTTATCATAACGCAACCATGGTCCCGGTACAGGACACACATGTTTACATTATGAACTTACTTGTAAACAATGTTGATTCCCCAGCTTATTTCCACAAATAAGCATGTAAATCCAACACACTGTACATACATCTGTCCATCAAATTTCACACACCTGTTAGATGATTTCTGTTTATTCCAATATTTAGGCAGGTAATCCATAGCCAACCAGTGCTTTCCCGTTCTGATCTCAACCAACTAATACCCCATCAGATTACAGAAGAAACATCTTGCCCTTCTCAACCTGACTGACCTTCTTGAATACACCATGGCCAATTTTCCTGGTAAGAATATTTATTTGCTGAGTTGTGTGTGTTATGATAATGATGGTGAATCCCTACTTGAATTTTGTAGAAAAATGCACTCTTAATCAACTTAATGCTCTAATGGGTGATTCCCATGTTGAAAAATCACATAAGAAAAGATTGCAGTCAATGCTTGAGTTCTATAAGCACAAGTATGATGCAAAGGTGGAGCATTTGAGGTTGCAAACAGCAAACGCTGTTGGCCTACCCAAACCTTCAACTGACTCAGACAAAGAGCCAACAGCCAAGTATCCTTCAAATATCTTATCAACAATCAACAAACCTGTCAATCCCACTAAAAAAACTCCTAATGCAGACCAATTTTTTACCCAGCTTACACCAGTGCCAGCAAATGATCCGGTGGAGCAACCCAGTGAGTTGAATAAACCATTTGATTCACAAAAACTTTGTTGGAATGATTTGAAATATGCATAACTGATAAAGTCCCAATATATGTAGTTGAATCTGAAATACCAGCTGAAACTTCTCTAGAGGAAAATCCAATTGAAGCCCCAGAACATGTTGCTGTTGCTCATCCTACTGTCAAAGCACCAGATACCCAATTGCACCCCCCAGTTGTTGCACCTCAAGGCCCAGCCATGGGTTCTGAAAATTGGGCATCTGCTCACCTGGCAGCACAAGCTGATTTGCAAGCACCTAGAAGATCTGCACACCGGCCACCCTAAAGCTCACAAGCATCATCTGACTCCTCTGATTCTGACTCTGAATTGTCAGATTCAGATAATGTTCCACCAGAGGAACCCAAAGTAATTGTGCTGGAACCATCACCCAGGAGTCCCACTCCAGCTCCCACCCTAGTTCTGACATCCCCTGAGCAGGTCAGTTGCCTCTCCTCCACAATTTTCTTGATCCCTTAAAGAAACTGACTCAAAATTTGAATTTCATTTCTGAATCAGAATGAATCAGCCATAATACCCCAAAGAAGGAATGCTTCTCATGCTGGAATCATCACTGAGGATGAAACTCAAAGGAATTCCCATCCAAGAATTGAGCAGCCATCAGGAAATCAACCATGCCAGGCTGACGGTGAAGCTAGTACCCAAATTACAACCCAGGCCCAAATTAATTGTCCAATAGATCCACCTGGTTAGTTGAATCAAGATGGTATGAAATGAAAAGAATGGGAATTGACTTTATTCCATTACCCAGAACTCTTTGTTGGCTTAACCAAGGAACACCTCTTAAGGTTGTTGTACTGGGAAGAAATCAAGGACAATGCAACCCCTTCAAGCTATTCTAAAATGATAAAAAGCACACAGTTTCTAATATCCAACACTCTTAACCTTCTTGGCCAGAGGATCTTGGCAAACCCCCCTGAGACATCAACAATCCTAAAATCATTGGAACTTTGTTTGAGCAGGTGCAAAGATGGTAAATTCTGATTAAAACATACTTGAATCCTCTGCAAATAAACTGATTCTTATGTTATATCTTCTCAGAAAATATTTCTCTTGGCAAGGATGATGATGTCTTTGTTGGAAATACCTTCATCAATACCTCCTCTCTCTCTTGCTCCAAGAAGGCAGCCAAAAACCACATGCATCCCCTTTCAGAGATCCTGACGTACACAAGAGAGCCAATACTTGGAGCCTATGTGAAATTGAAGCATACATTAAATGGCATAATAGGTGTGGTCTCACACAAAATCTCAAGAAATGTGCTCTCATCTATGGAAGGGATTGATGGGACTTCTGATGAAGCTCTACTCAAAGCACAAAGCTACTTTTCCAACCTGCAGGCAGCTTTCATTGATGATCAAACATTCCTTCAAAACAAGAGGTTGGGTTCTAACCAAAATGCTGAGGTCACAAGTGGAAGAGGTGGCTTGAATATGGTGTTTGAATACATGGTCTCTCTGGTGACTAGGCTCATCAACTTAAAACTTGATGAAAGGGAAGATAATCAACAGCCTTTTATATCTAAGGACTCAGCTGAAAAGAAGAATCAATGGGGGGTCAATTCTCTAGCATGTGTTGCACACATGTTGGTTTTTGGTCCTGCTGCAATATGGATATGTCCTGGAAATCAAAGAGTCATGCCCAGATGGAAGGCTGGCATGCTGCTTGAGTTTGGAACTCTTGTCCTTGAATCAAAGTTGAAGGGTGGCTTGCCTGCTGATCCCCTCTGGGGTCAACTGGGTAACACAAGGGCATATATTCTCATGGCCTTGCATGATATGGGTTTTAGTATAGATAAGAAAATTGATTGGAGATGTGTGATAAATATTTTCACTGAAAGATTTACTTATTCCAATCTAGCTGAAGTTCTTCTGGAGGATATTTTTGTGGTTACTGACTATGATCTTGGAAGAAATTTTAAAACTTTCTGGGCTTTAGCAAAGGCTACATTAAATAATTTGACTGAAATAATCTCTGACGCTGTTTCTTCTAACACTTCTGCTGCATGAGCTTATAGTGTGATGTTATTGCAAATTATGGCTAGATTTTCCACATTTTTTTGGTTCATGAAATGATTTTTTTTGTGGTCTTATAAACATTCTTTTTTTTCAAAAGGATATGTGCTCAGATTGATACACGCAAAATTAATATACAACTTCTCTTGTCTGGTAACATAGTAAATTTCCAGGTCAAGAGTACTCCATTTCCCACTTAAACCCATGACGAATTCAACCATTTTGACGATTGAATCAAAAGAGGTTTTATTTAAAAATGATGCAAATTTCCTTATACTTCCAATTATGAAACAATGATCAATTTTCTCCAAAAAACTTCCAAATTATCAAAGTGTGAGAGTTTTTTGAAAACTAAGGAAGCCTGTTTGTATAATTTTTTTTCTTTCATTTTTAGAAATTACTCCATTTTCAAAGCCAATACTCCTGTGATTTTCAAACTGAATCAATTTAAAAACTGGAATATTTGTCCCCAACTACTTGCATCAAAAACTTTACAAGCTTGATTGGTTTGGTTTTTTTACAAAATAGTTATTCTCAGGTAAGGAAAGATCACTTTCAATCAAGCAGCCTCTCACCCCAGAAAAAATTTCTGGAAGTCTCAAAAATTATCCATTGGTTTTTTTTCTTTGTTGAAGAATAGAGAACCAAGGATAAATTAACATCCACCAAAGTATTGAGGATACAGAATATGAAGTACAATCATCAAATGAGAAAAAGAAAAACTAATTTAAATTAGTCTTCCACATTATAAGCCATCCTTTATTTGATTTTCGCAATCAATTCTGGTAGGTCAGAATAACATGTGATTCATAAAATTTGATTAATTTGATAAGACCAGTAACATCCCTCAAACAAATGGGTCTCTTTTTATCACATTTATATATTTGATAAAAAAAAAGACATCCAAATCTTAATGATCACATGTGCATCAACTTTTTTTAACATTGATTTGTCAATTTGAATCAGTCTTTGACATAGAATGGTTAGTCATTCTAAATTATTTGCTATTAAGTATTTGCTTTTAATCAAAATATTTCTTTCCCTTTTCTTTAATCAGAGTATTCCTATATCTTGCATATTCAATTTGTTCTTATTCAATAAGAAATCAAACTTCTTTCACCTATAAATAGAAACACAAAATGGGATCTCTCTGAGTCTAGAAATTAAAGTCATCAATCACAGAAAAAAAATAACCATAATTTGTATGTCTCAAATTCCATTTCTTGAAAAATGACCAAATTGAGTCCAGAACAAGAAATTTGGCTGCAAAATACACATGAAGAACTTGAACGCTGTAAGACTCCAAACGGTGCTAGGCCGTGGCAGTTCTGTGGAGGGGAAAGGTGCTTTTTAGGCTGCCCTCCTGAGTGTTACAAAAATATTTAAATGTAACCAAGATCAAAGTCCAGAACCTGGTAAACGAGGGACCAAATGTAAGAGGATAAAGATGATAGTAGTTGGTAGCTGGGGAAAAAACACTATCTGAGGCAAGATGATGTTGGGGAAACCTTGAGTAGAAGAAGTCAAGGATTGTTCAGAGTTCAACAAGACAAGGCAATTTTAAGTGACAACGCCCAAAAGCTAATGGATCTGGTTGTCAGCAGAAGCTTTGGAAAGATCAACTCAATCCCAAACAACCTCCAGGTTCTCAATGAACCTGCCCAACTCTGCGCAGTCAAGTGCTTGGGGGGTACCAGATAACTGTGGGTAGCTGCACAAGACAAAGCTAATTGTTTGATGACGCTCTAGAAGCAAAAAAATAACTGATTCAAACAAGAATAACCCAACACTTCTCAAGGTACTCAAGAATAGCGTGGCAGAATTCAACTTCAAAAGAAGTGAAGGGAGTTTTAACACTCTGGGTTTTAATCTTAATGAAACCTCTTCAGTCAAACGTGAATGGTTCCAGAAAGATAATCAAAGGATGATCAGGACCAGTATGGTTGGATAAAGGGATCAGGAGTGGTGTAACACACTCAAGAATTCAATCATTAAAATTCTTCTTCAACCAGAAAAGCTATTGGTTGGTGATAAAGATCAAGGATCAGGGTTTGAGTATGGAGGCTCAAGGATCAAGGGGCAATCATGGATATACCCAGAATTCAGTCTCAGATAAAGGGGAATGAGACCCCACAGATAATATATTTCAAGATGGTAGTGATGATTTTACTCTCTGGTAAGGTACCATATGATGCCCCCCCCAAAAGGCAGGGGAGAGCCCCTCCTTATATGGGCAGGAGGCCCTGTTAGACTATGTATAAGTGATTCTACAAATAGAGCGGATTTTTTTTTTCTTGATTTCAGATGATCAGAAAAATTGATCACGTGGGCGGGTGGAAATCCGGCCTCCCTGACTGTGGTGGGATCTTTCTCATCCCTTCACCTCTCTTGCGTCCGTCTGCCAACGGGCGCGCGCAAAAACACAAGGATCACCCACCCCTCACCCAAAGGCGGAAGGGGTGGGAAAAGAAATACACCAGACCGCCGGCGGATGTCTGCGGGCGGTAGAAAACGCTTTTCCACCCCCGCCCAAAGATGGAAGGGGGTGAAAATGATTGACGGAGGTGGGAGAGTCCCAGGAGGAAGGTGAGGGAGCCGAGAACGGCCAATAAACAGAGAGGAAGGCTTGGATTGGTAGGAAGGGTGAGATGGTGAGGATTGAGGCAAGATGTAGAGGTGGCTCAATGGAGGACGCCGGATTGAAATCAAAAGGCAAGGGGGTGAGAGGAAGGGGTAAAACAGATGGGTAGAAGACACCTTCTCAAGTTGGGCGCAGCCAAGAGGAGCAAGTTGAACGGATGAGCCATTTGAGAGAGCATGTCAGCATTCTTGGCGTATGGGACAAACTTGAGGGCTGAGGGTTGTAGTGGGTCCTTAAGGGGGATGGTAGGATGATGATGATCAATGGAAGAGTTGTTGGATGAGGTTGGGGGTGGATGAAGGGGATCATGATGGCAGTTGAGTTGGGATAGATCAAGTTCTGATGGATTGAAGACGCAACTAATTCTGAATTTGGGAGGGGTCTTGGTGAGGAGGAGGTGATAGGGTTGGTTGAGGATGAGAGGCAGAGGATGGAATGGAGATATCTTGGGCCAAGCGGGTCTTGGCCTGCGCTTTTGGCCAAAAGGAAGGGGGGAACAAAGAGAGAAGGGATCCAACGCAATGCCTAGGTGATGAGACCAAGAGAGTCTTGTCCTAGACCACTGGGACAGAGGAATGCTTGGCAGAATGAGGAAATTGGAGGAGTGATACTGATACATAAAATTCCATTTTTTTTCCAGATAAATGAAACCTAAATAAAAGAATTGTAGAAAAAATTTTGAATTTTCCACATCTGGTCCAGGGTGTCCAGATTTGGTCACCACATCTCTCCCCAACTTACAGACTTTCCCTAGTCTGCATCTAGGCTTGATTTCATAAAAAAAAGGAAAGATGATTGAACACAAGAAATTGCCATTTGATCTTGAGGGTGATTGAAAGGAATATCTTGATCCATCCAAAGAAAATCCTAGAGTTGACTGCAATAAAATGAAGAGGGCGTCCCAGGTGCTCACGTATGTGGCATACAGTAGAGTTTCACAAAAAAACACAGCAGATGACCCTGGTGGTGCACAATTGGGAGGACTTACTTCTGATCAAATTTGCCTCCACGACAATGAAATTTCTTGACCTTATCAGCAGAGAACCTTCTGGCCATCTGAGTACCATCCAGTTCTTCCAAAACATATGATCCACCTCTGACTTGACGGACCACTCAATAAGGACCATTCCAGCGATTGGAAAAAAGCTTTCCCCACTGAGTTTCAAAGGATTGATTATAAGCTAAAACTAGATCACCAGGATTCAAGGGATCCCTGACTCAATTGGAATGCTTATCCTCCCAATACTGAACTGATTTTTCCCTTAACTCCATCATTTTCTGATAAGCTTTGTCACAAACATCTTCACTTTTCTCCAGTTGCTTGGATCTGGCAAATAATAGATCAGTGGTGGAAGAAACCTTTTCCCAAGAAATACCTAAGAAAGATTCCATTTACAGATCAAGAGGAAGGAAAGCTCTTTGACAAAAGAGGATTTTGTAAGGTGAGTAGTCAGTGGTTTGTTTAGTTGAAATTCAATCAGAGAAGAGCACCAGAGGAAGAAATTTGCAACAATTCTTTCCACTTTCACCAGCCAACTTAACAAGAGAAGCCTTCAAAGGGGCATGGCCTCTTTCCACCATGCCTTGTCCTTCAGGATAATAAGGAGTGGTCACCCTATGTTGACCAGGAAGTGATTGGATCATTTTGGCCAGTTTGCCACCAAACTCAGAGCCACCATCAGTTTAATAAGATTGAGCCAAGCCATAACGCATTGTCCAAGTCTCATAAAGGAAGGCTTCTACTGATTCAGAGCTGAGGTTCTTAAGAAATTTTGCTTCAACCCATCCAGAAAAATCATCTCTAGCCACAATGAGGTACTTAGCTCCACCAGCCTTAATGTGAACCACATCCATAGCAATCCTTCCAAAAACAGTGGACTCTCCAGTGGGATAACAAATTTCAGCCAGGCGCATAAGATCACAGTTCTGAAATAATTTGCAAATCTTGCACCATTGAGAGACTGATTTCTTCAAAGATGGCCACCAGAATAATTTGGATATACGTTGTAAGACTCCAAACGGTGCTAGGCCGTGGCAGTTCTGTGGAGGGGAAAGGTGCTGTTTAGGCTGCCCTCCTGAGTGTTACAAAAATATTTAGATGTAACCAAGATCAAGGTCCAGAACCTGGTAAATGAGGAATCAAGGAGTAGAGGATAAAGGTGATAATAGTTCGGTAGCGATGGAACAGCACTATTTGAGACAAGATTATGCAGGGAAAAACTTGAACAAAAGAAGTTAAAGCCCTCTTAGATTTCAAAGAACAAAAGCTGATGTATGTAACAACGCCCACAAGCTAATAACTCTGGTTGTCAGCAGAAGATTGGGAATGATCAAGTCAAACCCAAGCAACCTCCAGGTTCTCAATGAACCTGCCCAACTCTCCGCAATCAAGAGCTTGAAGGGTACCAGTTAACTGAGGGTGGCTGTACAAGACAAAGCACAGTGTTTAAGAAGCTCCAAAGCAAACAGTAACTGATTTTGAAGCAAGGATAACCTCAACACTTCTCAAGGGACTCAAGAATAGGCTGGCAGAATGCAACTCCAAGAAAATAAAGGGAGGTATAACACTCCAGTTCTTAAGCTTAATAAGACCTCTTCAATCAATTGTGATTGGCTCAAGAAAGATGATCAAGGATCAGGACCAGTATGGTCAGAGAAAGGGATCAAGGAGTGGTATAACACACTCAAAAATTCCAACAGACAGAATTTTTCTTCAACCAGCAAGGCTATTTTTTGGTGATGAGGATCAGGCCACAGAAGTGCAAAGACTCAGGGTCAAAAATGGATCAGGGGGCAATCAGAGATATACCCAGGATAAGGATCAGAATTCAAATTTCACAATGATGGGGGGACACAGGCACACACCCCTATGGATGATTCTATTAACTGATGATCTGATGTCTGATGCCCAGAAAAAGCAGGGGAGAGCCCCTCCTTTTATAGACCAGAGGCCTGTAGACTATTTACAAGAGAGATTTACAAATGGGAGCAGAATTTTTTTTTTTTTCAAGGATCAAGATCATGGGAAAACAAAAGAAATAAGAAGAAAAATAAGAAACAAACAGTTACTCAGAGAAAAAGAAACCCAAAGAGGGACGCCCGCGGGCATCCTGATGGGCCCGGGCAACTGCCAAGGCTGCGGATGAACACCGGCAGGTGTCCAACGGGCATCGGCAACAGAAGAGACCCGCGCGGGCAACGGACAAGCCGCGCGGGAGATCAATAAGCTAGGAGGTGGAAAAGGGATTGATGGATGGCCACTTGAGGCAGCCAAATGAGGTAGACGGCCGTTGTCATGATTGAGAACGTTGAGGAGGCTATGATAGGCAATGATAGCCTGGGCCAGGAGGACATTGAGCCAATTGGTCGTCTCGGGAGGATGGGTGGATAGATTGTAGCTCAGTTTGGAGAGTAGTTTGGATTCTAGGGTTGGATGAGATTTATCTAGGATCAATAGTTTCCTGGCTGGCTTGTGAGAGCGTCTCAGGGGTTTGAGAGATGGTTTCCTGGGTGGTGGTGGGATGGTTGAGTTGGGATGGTCAAAGATGACATACTTTCAATTCCGCCCTCCTTCTTTGATTCAGTTGTCCTGCTCAAGATTGTGGTGATGATGATGATGATGATGATGATGATGATGATGATGATGATGATGTTGATCAATTGATTGATCTTGAGCAAAGCGCTTGATCAATAAACAAGCCGTTTGTCGTGGTCAAACTTGAATTGATGGAGGATGATGGGAAGGATTGGATGGTTTGGATTCCTCAGTTAGAATTCAGTCTATGTCTATCAATTCACACGTCCATCTTCCTGTACATAGGTATCTATGTACCACAACCTTCATAACCCCAAGCCCTCAAGGACACTCTAAAACAACTCTTGATACACTGACACTGAGTCAGACCACACTCCCTGCTACTCTTGATGACTTGGGAGCTCTGGATGGATGGATGAATCTTGTGAACTCAAGACTGAGCTTGGTGGGGATGAGTGAGTGAGACCAAGATGTTCTTGAGGAGTTAATGCAGGCAGGGAGAGGGGAGAGGGAAGAGGGAAGAGGAAAGCTGGGAACCAAATGGAAGCCTATTCCAGATCAAAGATTTTTTTTTTTTGATAATGATACCTATGAAAGATGATAAGGAAAAATCATAAAAAATTAAAATCTCCGCACTGGCCAGGGTGTCCAGGATGGGGCACCACAACGTTCATAGGTTTTGGTTTCCCCACGATGCCCAAGGCCTTCATGGAGAATTTTGAGAATTGAATCTTGTTTAGAGGGGATAGTGACAACAATAAGAGCGCAAGGATTGCCTCTTTTCATAAGCCTAGTACCTTGGACAAAGAAATTGGAGGACTTCCTTTTGAGTGATTGAAAATCTTTAGAAGAGAGATCAGGAGGCCTTTGGAGAGTGGAAAGGTACTGCTCTAATTTTAGCCAGAAACCTTGTTGGAATCCAGAATAATCTTGGGAGAAAAAGTTGAAGACTGGACAAATTAAAGGCTCCTCCTCATCAAAGTCCACTCCAACATCTGATTCTTCATCTCCAAGGGGGCTTCAAGATAAACCATCAGGCATGGTGAAGAAGTTTCCAGGCCTATGAGCAATATCAAAAGAGAAAAGTTGGATAAAGGCCATCCAACAAGTCATAGGAGCATTTAGGAGGCTGAGAGCATTGATCATTTTGATGATGGACCGTGCGTTGGCTTTTAACTCAAAGTGTTGACCCCAGAGGACAGTTTGGAGTTTCTTCAACATTTGAGCCACACCACAGAGTTCCAGTTTTGGTTGGGAGTACCTGGATTCTACATCTGAAAATAACAAGGATTCATAGAGAGCAGGACGGTCCCAACCATTTTCATCTTCCTGAGTGAGGACAGCCCCAACAGATTGATAACTAGAATCAACAGCCAATTTGATCTTGCCAGCTCCTGGTCCATAAGCAATCTTTTTCAAGACTATGTCTTTGCCAACCATCATTTTAAGTAGCTGAAAAGAATGTTAACAATCTTGGGTCCAGATCCACTCAGCATCTTTTCTGGTCAGGCAATGTAGAGGAGCACAGATTTTGGATAGAGATGGGATAAAGATTTGAACATAAGTAACAACACCTAGAAAACCCCTGACTTCAGTTAGATTGATGGGAGTAGGCCAAGAGAGGATTTTTTTGACTTTGGATGGAGCCATCCTTCTTCCTTCCTTGCAGACCACATTACCAACAATTTCCAGAGCAGGGACACAGGCAGCCAATTTGGATCCGGAGACAGTGAGGCCAGATTCTTTGATTTGGAACAAGATCCTTTCCAAAGTGGTTGCATATTCCCAGATAAATCAACGTATTCCTGAATGCCAGGGTAAGAGCTCATTGTTATAATCAGAAACTGGTCCTTTAATTCCGCCATTGTCAATAAAAATACCAGCATGATAAGGGATTTCATCCTGGAAGATCCAAACCATCTGATCCTGATAGACTGCAACCAAGTTGGTGGCACCTTGAGGCAATTGAGTAAGTTGGAAACGACCAAGAGGAGTATTGACTGTAGTGAGAGGGCAAGAAATGGGATGTAAGGACCGTTTGTCATAGCCACCCATAATGTCACCTAGACCATAGAAAGCTCTCCCACAGAAGGATTCAACAGATTCTTCAGTAGCAGGGGGAATACCAGAGTCTTTAATAGTAACCTTATTTAGAGGCTGGAGATCACAAACTATTCTAAGTTTACCGTTACTTTTAAGGACACAGAAAACAGGACTGGAATAGCTAGAAGTTGACTTTTTGTATCAACCGGTTCAGACTTGTTCCCGGACCAACTTGATGAATTTGTTGACTTTGGCAGCAGGGATTGGGATCTTTTTCTTTTGCCAGGTATCATGTTCTACTACAGGGATGATATAGGGCAGACCATAGGATTCTTTCAAGAGACCTCTCTCTTCTTCACAGAAAGCAATAGCTTTTTCCCTAAGAGCCAAGACATTTTTGATCAAATACAACTCATCAGGTAGGAGCCATCCATCTGGTCCAAAGTTGACTACTCCCAGACATTCTTCAGTGACACGAACAGAGGGGATGAATGGACCAGTGAGAGATCAAGGTAAACCACAGTAAGGATTGCGGGATAGAGGAGGAAGGCTAAGAGGAGGGTTGAGATTGAGAGGCATTGGTTGGTTGACTGGTTGGATTTTCCTAGCAACTGGTTTATATTTAGAGGCAAAAGAGAGATTTTCTTGTTTTTGCCAAGAGTTGACCAGAAAGATCTGACTACAAGGATTGAGACCAAGTTCTAAAGCCTTCCAAGTTTGATGTTCCGCAACGTTTTCAAAAGGTGCCTTTTCCATAAAAGAAGTACCAGGAGATAATACATTGCTCACATGTGTGGCACAAGGTAGGGTTTCAAAAATGATAGAAGTAGGATACCCTGGTGGTGCAAAATTGGGAGGACGTACTTCTACCCCAATTTGCCTCCACTGAAGCCCATATTCTTCCATACCAAAGCCACCAAAAATAGGATCAAGATTGGGATCTAGTTTAGACTCATTGCGGAGATTCAAACTGGAACTGAGAGAAGATTGAATAGGGATAAGAGTACAAGGAAAAGAAGAAACAACAGATGAAGAAGAAATATTTTTGGATTTTTCCATTTTGATTTGTTTTTGATTTTTGATATTTTTGAGATCAGAAGAAAACGTTGAAAAGAAAGAGAAATAAGCCTCTGGGATGACAGTTGACCCTTGAGTTGAAGTTTGAGGCTGAAAAGAACTAAAACTATTAGTAGGATTAACTACTCCCATAAAAAATGAGAGAAACTAGAATTATCCTTCTGTTTTCCTTTTAAAGATGACTTAGGAAAATGAGAAGGGAAACCTCTTTCCCAGAAACCAGAATCCAAAGAACAAAGAGGACCCTCAATTTTTCTACCATCAGAATCAGGGAGGAGGATTCTCTCCCCAACTTGATTGGAAAACATAAGAGTTGCTCCAAAATCAATTAAGAAAGGTCAACCCAAGATCATAGGTCCATCCAGGCGTGTGATCCAGAAATGACAAGTTCCAACAATGTTTTGGCAAATCCAGACTGGAACGTCTTCAATGATTCCAACCAATTTGCAAGACTGGTTTCCTATTCCATACACTGAAGAGGTGAAGCTGACCCTAGGGCTGAGTTTAAGTTTGCAGGCCATAGAATCTGAGATCAAGTTGAGCTGAGAGCCAGAGTCAACAAGGAGTGAGACTGTTTTTGCTGATTCACCAAGATAGCAGGGAAGAAAACAAAGAGGAAAAGAGTAAAGACTAGACTCAGTAGAGGGATCTGTTCCACCAGAATCCTCCATCAAAGTTCCAGAGGAGACCATGAGTTCTTCAGGACCAATTTCCACACATCAATGAGAAACCCATTTCTTCATTCCTTCAGCAACAGATGGAGCGATTGACAGGAGTTCAGCCACAGATAGATCAGGAATTTTAAAATCAGAAATTTTCTTTAATACCCCTTCCACAGCATTGGGGTGATCTTTGGAAATTCCCCTCTCAAACCAAACTTTGGGCTGGGTGGAGGGAGGAAGATTGGGTGAAGCAAGAACAGGATCAGGGGATTGAGGGGGTTTAATAGATGAGGGATGAGGATCAGGGTGATCTTGAAACCTTTCCATGAGTGGTTCTTTTTCCACCTCCATGTCTTCTACTTCAGAAGAGGGCTCAGGTGAGGATTGTTGTTTGGGTGGTTTTTGGAGGATTGAGGTTGGCAAGGAAGGAGCTTTATGAGGTTTGGGATCCTCATGTTGCTTCCTAGCTGTATTGTATTGGTAAGTACCAACCAGAGAGGAGGAGGAAATAGCAGGGGGATACCAGGGTTGAAGAGTACCACAAGAAGATTGGAAATCCACAGAAGCCAAGGATGCCTTCATAGGAGGGGGTGGCTGGTAAGAGGCCACCAAATGACAAATGGGGCAAGAAAAATCAAAGGGGATTAGGGCACCATTACGAAGGAAAAAGTTATTCCCTTTTTGCTCTACCAATTTCTTGTCTTTGTCCTTCTGGAGTTTGAGACATTGACCGGTTCCATGGCCTTCCCTGTGGCAATAATGGCAGACTAGAGTATTTTTAGGAACAGCACTAGAAGGTTTAGGAACAACAAGAGAGGAAATCTTTTGATCCATTTTGTTCTCAAAGGCTTTGAGCAGTTTAGAGATCTTTTCCATTGTAGCAGTTTCTTGGTTAGGCTGAGGGTTCTTGGGCCTGCAATCAGATTCCATTTTATTCATAATCTTGTTTGACTCTTTGAAAGAGGGAGCATGGACTGGTTCAGTGGTTTTAGATTTTTCAAAAGTGAGTGCTGTTTGGCCTTTCATAACTTTATCCACCACTCCCCTAAGGATAAGAAAAACAGGGAGCTTGAATTGATTATCCCTGATAGTGATAATGGATCCAGACTTGACCAGTTTGTCCTTGATCGTTTCCTGCACTCCAAGAGAAAAAGATTGGAAAAATTGGACTTGAATTTTGTCCACTGTGTCAATGTGATTGTTTGGGACAAGGTAGGATTGGATGGGATCCCAAGATTTCCTAAAGGACTGATAATAAGAAGCTGAAGCCACACCACCATTGGAGATCCACTGGGAGACAAGGTTATCTAGATCCTGCAAAGTAAATCATGCTACATCTATTTTTCCCCAATAGGCCAACATTGCTTCCCACATAAGGGCCCAGTTATGCCGTTTGAAACCTTCAAACAACTCAATGATTTCCATAACTTCATCAGGGGAGATGAAAAATCATAACTGGTATGCCATATTGAATTTGCTAGCCCTGTCCACCAAAGCAGCCATCTCATACAAGTCCAAGAAGCGTTCCACATTTTTCCCATTGAATCCTAGGTTCTTGTTCTGGGGCTTGATCTTAACCATCTTAGGATGAGTAGAAGAGGCGCTGGTAGATTCCATTTTGACAAAGTTTCCTAAAAGATCCAAGGAGCAGATTTCCAAAGTGGCTCAAAAATGTGGCAAGAGTAGGGTTTCTCAAAAAACAACAAGTATCTTGCCCAGATTGTGCACAATTTGGAGGACTTACTTCTAGAACAAGTTGCCTCCACGGATCTAAAGAAAAAAAAGAAAGAGATTGGATTTTGAAGTTGATGATTGTTGGGACTGTAAATCCCAAGGTTGCTGGTTTGATCCCAGCCTGGCGGACCAAATGTAAGAATCCAAACGGTGCTAGGCCGTGGCAGTTCTGTGGAGGGGAAAGGTGCTGTTCAGGCTGCCCTCCTGAGTGTTACAAAAATATTTAAATGTAACCAAGATCAAAGTCCAGAACCTGGTAAACAAGGGACCAAATGTAAGAGGATAAAGATGATAGTAGTTGGTAGCTGGGGAAACAACACTATCTGAGGCAAGATGATGTTGGGGAAAACTTGAATAGAAGAAGTCAAGGATTGTTCAGAGTTCAACAAGACAAGGCAATTTTAAGTGACAACGCCCACAAGCTAATGGATCTGGTTGTCAGCAGAAGCTTTGGAAAGATCAACTCAATCCCAAACAATGTCCAGGTTCTCAATTAACCTGCCCAACTCTGCGCAGTCAAGCGCTTGAAGGGTACCAGATAACTGTGGGTAGCTGCACAAGAAAAATCTAATTGTTTGATAACGCTCTAGAAGCAAAACAATAAATGACTCAAAAAAGAATAACCCAACACTTCTCAAGGGACTCAATAATAGCATGGCGGAATTCAACTTCAAAAGAAGTGAAGGGAGGTTTAACACTTCAGGTTTTAAGCTTAATAAAACCTCTTCAGTCAAACGTGACTGTTTCCAGAAAGATAATCAAAGGATGATCAGGACCAGTATGGTTGGATAAAGGGATCAGGAGTGGTGTAACACACTCAAGAATTCAATCAGTCAAATTCTTCTTCAACCAGCAAAGCTATTGGTTGGTGATAAAGATCAAGGATCAGGGTTTGAGTATGGAGGCTCAAGGATCAAGGGGCAATCATGGATATACCCAGAATTCAGTCTCAGATAAAGGGGAATGAGACCACACAGATAATATATTTCAAGATGGTAGTGATCATGTTACTCTCTGGTAAGGTAGCATATGATGCCCCCCCAAAAGGCAGGGGAGAGCCCCTCCTCATATGGGCAGGAGGCCCTGTTGGACTATGTACCAGTGATTCTACAAATAGAGCGGAATTTGTTTTTTTCTCAATTTCAGATGATCAGAAAAATTGATCACGCAGGCTGTTGGAAATCCAGCCTCTTGACAGGGGTGGGATCTTCCTCATCCCTTCACCTCTCTTGCGTCCGTCCGCTTACGGGCGCGCATGACAACACAAGGATCACCCACCCCTCACCCAAAGGCCAAAGGGGTGGGAAAAGAAATGAACCAGACCGCCGGCGGATGTCTGCGGGCGGTAGACAACGCTTTTCCACCCCCACCCAAAGATGGAAGGGGGTGCAAATGATTGACGGAGGTGGGAGAGTGCCAGAAAGAAGGTGAGGGAGCCAAGAACGGCCAATTGACGGAGAGCAAGGCTTGGATTGGTAGGAGAGGTGAGATGGTGAGGATTGAGGCAAGATTTAGAGGTGGCTCAATGGAGGACACCAGATTGAAATCAAAAGGCAAGGGAGTGAGAGGAAGGGGTACAATGGATGGGTAGAAGAAAGCTTTTTGAGTTGGGGGCAGCTGAGAGGAGCAAGTTGAACGGATGAGCGATTTGAGAGAGCATGTCAGCATTCTTGGCGGATGGGACAAGTTCCAGTTCCAAGGGTTGTAGTGGGTCCTTAAGGGGGATGGTAGGATGATGATGATTGATGGCAGAGTTGTGCGATGAGGTTGGGGGTGGATGAAGGGGATCATGATGGAGGTTGAGTTGGGATAGATCAAGTTCTGATGGATTGAAGACGCGACCAATTCTGAATTTGGGAGGGGTCTTGGTGATGATGATGGTTTGAAGGTGAGAATGAGGTGATAGGGTTGGTTGAGGATGAGAGGCAGAGGATGGAATGGAGATATCTTGGGCCAAGCGGGTCTTGGCCCGCGCGTTTGGCCAAAAGGAAGGGGGGAACAAAAAGAGAAGGGATCAAACGCAATGCCTAGGTGATGAGACCAAGAGAGTCCTGTCCTAGACCACTTGGACAGAGGAATGCTTGGCAGAATGAGGAAATTGGAGGAGTGATACTGATACATAAAATTCCATTTTTTTTCCAGATAAATGACACCTAAATAAAAGAATCGTAGAAAAAAATTTGAATTTTCCGCATCTGGTCCAGGGTGTCCAGATTTGGTCACCACAACGCAAGCTTAAAAATAATTTGGAGCCATTTCCAAACAACTGGACCAAAACAGAGAGATGGTTGCATGATAAGCACACTTCACAAGTCATGGTTCACAGATTGCAGCAAACATTCAACCAGGAAGCTTAAGAATTGATTATTCCAGTGGAAATAATCCCAAATTTGTACAATTTATGGATGGAGGGGCATGCATCACTTGGACTGGGTAAGTTACTATATTCTTCAAAACCACAGTATTACATATCTGACATGTGTCCATTCAACTACCAGCTGCCCCTTTGGTTATGGATTGAATTCAAAATTCCATTGATAACTGAATATTTATGATGCATAGATATTAGTCATATTCATGATTATGAATCTAAACATTTTGGCTGCTATGTGATACTCCAATATTTCACATCATTTTTGAATTATTCAAGATAAGAGTTTGAATATGCCTCATGATTTATCCAAATTGTTATCAAAAAAAAAACCTTATACATGGAATTGGAAAAAGAAGCCTCATTTACCTGCCATCAGTGGAAATAAAAACAAGAAAGATATCCTCACTGTCCTGATGTTGGTTGGTGTACCATTTTTTCATTGAAAAATTAAATTATATTTCAATGTATATCACAGGTGATTGTGAAAATGTTTTGAGCTTTGATCATGGGAAATTGAATCATATTATTAAACAGGATTGTTCATGTTTTGCCACAAGAGATCTCACACCCAAAAATATAACATATTTCTATTTTCCATCACCAATCTATAAAGTGTTGAACTGAGCCAAAAATATCAATTAGTGCAATCTATCCCCAAATTAACCAGGCTATCCAGGGAAACAAACCAACAGTGAATTCAGTTCAAATCCATCTGACTAATACCCAATTGGAAAGTTTGAAATATTAATTAAATCTGAAGTGTTGTGAATGAAATATAAAACTTTCCTATTTTGATTAATTTTCTCACCAATCTCTCCTCACCCCCAGAGCTGGAACATTAAGGAAAATCACAAGGTTTATCAATAGTAATTGGAAAATTCTTGCTTTGTATCATTCACTAGATTCCACTCAAATAATCTAATTGATGATCAATTCCAACTATAGTGAAATGAACAGTCCTTAATGAAGAATTCAGCACAAATAAAGGGTAAAATCCACAACCATTTTCATTTCATGTTGCTTTGATTTCATAATTATTAATGAAAAATGGTATATTGGCATAAATTGAAGGCAACCCATGAATCTTGTTAAGAATATTTACATGGACCTGCAAACAATGAGGATGAAATTCAGCATAGCATGTTTCACATAAATCTTCATTAGGCAACCTGCAATAATTGTCCAATTCCTTCAGTTATTTTTACCCTTAGTGCTATTTTGTTCATCCACAGCAGAATATGTGCTGAATTAATCATCAGATGACCAGGTTATTTGGATATGATGACCACATGTAATACATTCAGACATATATTCTTTGTTTCCTGGGTTTTCAAAAGCAGTTCAAAATTCATTTCTAGCTGGGCAGATGAATAAATGGTCCAACATTTTATCCATACCAATCCTCAAACTTCAGTTCTATTCACAATATTAATGTCAATATACTTGTAGAACATTTTAAGATGCTGTTTATACCAATTTCTCTGCTCATCCAAGTCATTTTTTGAAATACCCAGTTTAAGTTGGATATTTCAACGGGTATTTATGTATGTAAAATGGGAACATTGAATTTTGGAACAATGTTCATTTCAAGTTCATAGAAAAGCCATTTCATTATTTAATCACTCAAACTCAGGTTAAGAATTTAAATATGTTTTGGTGATGAATTATTTTACCCCATGAGGGCATTTAAAAAGGTGTGATTCATACCATTAATAATAAATTCAAAATATAATATTCTAAAAAAAGATGCACTTTCAAGGGAGATGAAAATTTCACATGTGGCCATTGTCTAACTTTAAGGATCATTCAAAATATTTTCTGCCTGACACAATTTTTTTTCTTTCAATAAAAGATGGATCCACTGTCTCATATAATAAATTTTTCATTTTGAATAATATTGATAATGAATTCTCATTAGTCATTATGAATATGAACTCTTCATAAAATACCACAAGTAACCAGATTTACTGTTGAATGTGCTCAGATCCAATCATCTGTATTTTATCTTTTTGCTAACAGATAAATCACTCAACAACTCCCCAACTTGAACAAAAAAGTTATTTAACATCTTTTCCACCACAAAATAGATTTGAGGGCTTCTCATAGTTCAAAATCCATCAAAACCAGAACACTAAATAAAGAAGTAGCTGAAAATTTGCCCAAATTTAATGACCCCATCAGTCTATGCCTACGGGACTACATCAAAACTGTTTTGAATATGAAACCTCATGGCAACATGGTTCCACCACCACCCTCTGAAGATCAAGTACAGGAGTTGAATTTTAAACAACTTGGATCCATTTATGAAAACAATCTTTTTTTCACCCTGAAAACAACTGGCACCAACCTCTATGGTGGAAACAAAAGCATACCTGGAAAGTTCAAAGATCAATGTCAGAAAGAGTTGGAAACCTTTGGCATGAAGGCTCCAACTTTCCAATGGGACTGCCGTAATTTTAAAAAGTGGGATGAATTCCTGTCAGAAGTGATCATGAAGCATTGGTTCCATGCTAAGAAGAATGGTGCATTTACCAATTATGCACTTGATGTTGGATTTTGCAAAAAGGAAATACTTTTTGGAATTCTTGAACAATTGGTAAGTGGGCAAAAGGACAAATACATGAAGCCTCAAACTTGTAACAAGAAGCCCAGATCTAGAGTTAAACACAGAGTGAGCCCAAAATTCCTCTTAATTTCCTACTGCTGTGAGCTGAGGATCCCTACATTGAATGAAAAAGATATACAGAAACCGCTAAGCAACCGCAAAACACCATTTGGGAAATGATTTGGCCAGAAATCTTCTTCCTAGGGTGGATTGTTGCTCTGATACTGAGGAAGAAAATCAAGGAAAATATCATTCTGTTCATTTCTACTGGAGAAGCAAAACATATTCATAATTTTTACACAACCTTGATAACAACACTCTAAACTATATTTCCAAGATGAAGGGTGAAAGTCATGCTAAAAGAAACGTAGAATATGAAAGAACTTACAATGAAATAGTTCCAAATTATCAGATGAAACCTTGTGAAGGCCTTCCTTCTAATTGTTACTTTCCTATATTCCTTGAAAGATTAATTTGGACAGAGAAATTGGTTTTCAAAATGAAGCCAGTAGAGGATAGACTGGAGAGATTAGCTAGCTCACTTGAAACTGAACTTTGGTTTGAATGAAATTATTTATTAATATTTATTTATTTGCTAAAGCCTTATCACACAAACTTTCTTCAAAATACTAATTTCCTTGGCAAGATCTCTCCATGTTTTTCAAAAAATTCAGCAAAATAATAAAAAAAAAGTTGAGGATACTCTCATTAGTCGTAGATTCTCTATGATATATTTATAATTTTGAGAAAGAAAGAAGATGTCAGCAATATTTAATTGATTCTGAAATCTTGTTTTTAATTGTTTTGATTCATCATTTTTTTAAAAAGTACAATTTTATTAAGGTTTTATTTCTGCTTGAATTTCTTCTCAAATGGAATTTTTCAGCTATTTTGGAAACCATATGATATATCAAAAAATGGCTGGAATTTTTTATGAACTTTGAGCAGAGCTTGGGATTTTGAAGTGTATCCGAGTGGTCAAATTCTAATTGAGATAAATTCTATGAATACTAAAAAAATGATCAACACCTAAGCTGGATGTTTTTCCAGAAATAGGATTGAACTAAAATCACAGTTAAAAAAACAAGAAACAGAAAACATTTAGAAAATTGAAAAAGGAAAAAGACAAAGTATTTTATTTGCAATTTTGCCAAATTTCTAGGTGTGTTGTGCCAAAGTGGTTGAATCTCACATATTATAGTTGATGGAACAACTCCCTGATTGGCGTACATAAAATTGAATTCCCCATAATTCCAAATCTTCTATATTCCATGCATGCACTAGAATTACTTGGAATACTCAAGAACCAGTACAAACAACTTTCCCCAGGTTCCTACTCAAGTTAGAAACAAAATTTTCACAGAGTAAAACCCAAAACAAAACAAGTTCCAGGTGCTGCACCTGCCTGCAGGTGCAGCCATTTTTTTCATGGTGAATGGTGATCAGAGTTTTTATGCCAGAATTGTAAGATTCTTTGATTGAGTTGAACAAGGATTCATCCAATTCACAAATGTGGATTCCCATTATAGGAGCTTCAACGCTCAAAATGTTAATGTTAAGGATAGAGAAGATATCATTATCCTCTGGATCAAAAGAAGGGTTACTTGGGTCATTGGGTAAAGCATTCCTGCTCAAAATATCAGCATTATGGTGTTTAGCACCAGCTTGGTGAACTATGGTCATCTGACCTCTGTACTGTTGTATGGCTATCTGCCATCTTAGCATGTTCCTACTAGGGGTCTTCATGTTCATCAAAGTCCTGAAAGCATTGCAGTCAGTAATTACTGTGAACTTGGTGCCTTCCAAGTATTAATGAAGTTTCTCCAGAGCACATACTAAATCAAGGCATTCCATTTGGCTTGCACCATACCTTTTCTCAGTATCCTTAACTTTTCTGGATATGAAGAGTATAGGTTTTTCCACTGGTTTGTCATCCTCTATGACTTCCTGGTGTAATGCAGCTCCTAGCCCGTCAATACTAGCATCTATATAGAACTTGAATGGTTTAGAATAGTCTGGCTGAATCAGTACTGGAGCTGAAGCCATGGCCATCTTGAGTTCCTCATAATTCTTAACTCTTTCATGAGTCATTCCAAACAAGGTGGTGGTGTTGCAGATTTCATACAGACACTTGGTTAGAAGAGAAAAATTTGGTAAGTACTTCCTATAGTAGCTGCAGAAGCTAATAAAAGATAGGAGTTCAGTTTTATTCTGAGGCATTGGCCTATTCATTACTGCTGCTATCTTGTTTTGGTCAGCAGCTAAGGTTAGTCCAGAGAAAATGTGTCCTAAGGCTTTCAGTTCTCCATAACCAAAGTTACAAGTTTTTGTTGATAATTTTAATCCCACAGCAGAGATAGTTTTGAGGACTAATCTTACTTTATCCAGGTGGGTATCCCAATCATCAGAGAAAATAATAACATCATCAATGTTGTCAGCTTGATACTATGTACAGAGCAACCTGTCATAGCAACACAAAACTATAAAAATAAAGAATATCTCAATGAACAAAAGAAGGAGTGAGAAATGCATAAATATTATTAAATAAATGCATTCCTCACCCAAAATTTGGTAGGGTCACTCACTGACCCCACCCTTGAAATCCAAGTCCTTACATTTTTAAAATAATTAAAAAGAAAAGCACTAAAAATTACAACACCAGTATGGCAACTTTTGGCCATTCTAACATTTCACACACGTTGTCACATATAGGGTTTACACCTGAAATTCACTCAGAATTGAGGTATTGTGTATATTTTAGGAGTTACACGCGGAAATGTGTTATGTTAAAATTCCCGCGCGCAGCCCCGCATCATAACATACCCCTAAGTACTCATAGTAGCAGTTTCCCGCGTACTAGAAAAAAGCGCACAGCCAATTCTGCCACGCACGCAGACAATCCTACCCCGCACGCACCTGAACTGACCAATCCCTGCATCTGGATCTTTTGTGACTAATCTGACAACCAGGTACCGCTCAAAAGAGCTACAACCTAATTAGGGTTGCCTGGCATATGTAACAGGTTGAAATATGCATTATTAATGATCTGAAAGGATCAAAAATCAATTAAAATTAATAAAAAATAAGTTTAGAACATTTTTTAATAATAAATTAGAGATCAAGGATGACCACGTAAATCATTGACTCTGATCTTTAAAGACCACAAAACACTACAAGGAGTGTTCAAAAAAATTATCAAAAATTATTTAATTGGTCGGCAAATAATGGAAAATGGGTAAACGCCCACATCTTTTCACTTCATAGCAATACTAATAGTAGAAATTCAGGATGAGTACAGAATGATTAAATTTAAGCCATAATAGATTAACAGATCCTGTGGCCAAAATAGTACAGAAATCCAGCAGATGTAAGGTCAGCTGATTAAAGGTACCAAGAGGACTTGCAAATCTTTCTCTGACTGGCTTTCCAGCCTCAGCCAATGAGAAGAACCCTCTCTATGCTCCCTGAGAAGCTCAAAATCACCCCAAAAAGGTATTTATGCAGACCTCTTTGGATCCATTATTCCATCCTCAGTTTACCAGGAATTATTATTATCAATCAGAAACCGTGTCATTGTTAGTAAAGTGCTTACAAAGAATCTAAGCAAGTGATTTATGACCAAGTCTGTAGTATTATTATTCATTTCTTAAAACCAATCAACCCTTGAAGTTTAGTAAGGCAATCCACACCATCTGCTCTGAAACCCTTCCTATTATTTCAGGATTTTTGTGATAAAGTTCTCAGAGTGAGTGTTGCCCTTCCTGTCTAGGCCAGTGTGCTGTTATGCCCGGCCAATAGTGGAATAAGCCCTTTCTAGAGCACCCATCTTCATTCCAAGGTTCTTAAACTGCCTAAGGAGGCCCCTTGAAGAGAGGTTGCTTTGTCAGGAAAGACCCCCAGTAGTATAATACTGTGGCCCCTCTTTTATATACATATCAAAAACCTTTTATTACAAAACCAATTAAACCTTGCAACTGCTCTTATTATATTATTTATTTGAGCCTCTAAGCGTTTATTTTTGGAATAATAATAATTATTATTATTCCAGTATTTTTATCACTCTCTGTAGCTAAAGGACTGCAAGGTTCCTGGTATCAGAGGGCTGACAACTGGGGGTCTGGCCGGGAAATATCCTTAAATAATTAATCTTTGATTATTTATTCCTTGGACCAGTCTATCTTTTTAAAAATAAGTTAAAATACTTATAACATATATTTTTGATCTTTTGTTTCTCTAGTGGATCTTAAGACCAACGGAGAATTGATCAATTATTATTTGAACCTTCTTAAAAAGAAAAAAGAAGAAAAACTCCTTAACTTTGTCCCTGTTTTTATAACTCCTGACAACAACAAGAGAAATTGCTTTATTATAAACAGCAGGTTATAAAGGACAAAGAACTTGAGCTTGAAAGAATTATCAATTTCAATTCTTTATTAAGGCAACATAAGGAGTGGAAGATTTATCAAAGGAAGATTCATTTTTATAAACTAAATAATCCTGAAGATAAAGAAAAATCCAAAACTAATAAAAGTGATTATTTTTCTAAAAACATCATCTTGCCAGGTAAAAATACAAAAAAATATTAAACTTATATTTTTTGTTTTTATCCATGTCAGTGGATTTGGTTTTTGGTCATCTCATTGACCAGGACCTCTTAGAGGACATCCCAGACAGTGTACCCTTGGACTTTCCCTTTGATTCATCCCAGGATCTGATTGTAACTCACTCAGACCCCATTCAAATACCCTCCAAGGATATTTGTGATCCCAACCAAGTGTTGGTAACCTTGAATTTAACTTCAAGTAAGTTAAAATATATATAAACAAATTATCAAAAATATAAATACACAAAAAATATTATTTTTTTATATTTTTAAGTCTTTTCTCAAAATTTTTCACAAAAGACTTACTCAATTTTTTTGTGCTATTTACCAAAACAGGCGCAACACCCATGCAACAGGTAGAGCCCCATCATATGGATCTCTGCCCGGAGGAACCCGTACACACAAGGACTCCAGTTGCAAGCACAATGAGGGGGCTCAAAACCGTGAGCATAGCGTCAGGCAGGACAACAACAGCAACCACTGCAGCCACCAACTTGACCAACAGAACGTTGGAGAACCACCCATTTCCCAACAAGTTATCCCAGGAGGATATCGGTCCTCCTATGCCATCCAAGCTGGACTCAACTAAGGAGGAAAGAGTCAAGGTGTTAATGAAAGAGCACATGAGCTATTGGGAAAAATTCAAGTTGGCTCAGACCCAGGAGGATCAGACAGGTATGAGAAAAGCTATTTCTCTGGCAAAGAAATCTCATATTTCTCTGCAAAAGTTGATCCCAAAGAAAGAAGTAGGAGGCTACATGCAGAACTGGAATCCTTTGGATCAGTTAACTTCCTTAAAGGGAAAGGACCCCAAAAAGAAGAGGTCCTCAGCCCATCAGAAGTTGAGGAACCAAAAGGATTGGTACAGAATAATATCCCTAGCCCAGAAGTGGAAAAAGGTGTACCACAATTAGATGTAGAAGCTCTTAATAGCTTTTCTGTAAATGCGTCTAACAATTTTACGGTTATCAGCCAATTTTTTGAAAAAGTTTATCAACGATTGGAAAGATTAAGTCTGAGTATTTTCAGAGTGATTGATACCCAGTCTCAGACCATGGGAATTGATGAGTTAGAAATGCAACAAATCAAGGATAGTATAAAATCTAGTAAGTTTGACCTGATGAAACATATTGATGATAACCAATCAATTCTTCAGGAAGATATTCTTGCAACCATGAACCAGCTTAAGAAAGAAGTCAAGAAAACTAGTCCTACTCCTTCAGCTCACCTGATTAACAAAATTGATTCACTAAACAAAAAACTTGATTTGGAGTTAGGTATGATTAAGAATGATCTTAGAGATCTTAAAGTCAATTCTACTAACTCCCCAGTCATTGACCTGGATGAAACTAGACCTGCTAGGTTCACCAGCATTCCTAGTGTTCCTCTCAGAACCATGAAAACTAGGAATGAATCTTTTAGGCCCAGTCCTACTCCTGAGATAGAACAGGCTTTGAAGTTACTTCCTCCCATTACTGGATGGCCTAAATTCTCCGGAGAAGGAGAATAAAACCATTTCAGTTTCATTAAATTCATTGTTTATACCCTTGCTTCTTATAGACTTCCTGATACAATAGTTGTGGTAGAATTTCCCAGACTATTTGAAGGAGTGGCTCTTGATTGGTTTATCAATAAAAGAGAAGAAGTTGGATCTTTATCCTGGAGTTCTTGGAAAGAACTGATCGAAGTACAATTTGGTACTAGGATTTTGAAAAGAAAGATGATGAAAACTTTTGAAACCTCCCAGTTTGATCCATCAAAGGACAAAACTCATAAGTGGTGCTTAGACCAGAAAATACGGTTAGACTGTTTTTATCCTGATTCTGATAAAGAAGAAGTCAATGAAAGACTTCTCAACTTATGTCCCTGACAAATCAACCACAGTGCAAGGAGCAGGATGCCTATGGACTCTGATTTTTCTACCCTGATAGGTGTATTGAAAGAAACTATTGATATGAATGGTCTATATACAAGAGTCAACAGACTCCCCAGAGAACAAAATAATAGGAACAGGGAAGAGTATACTGCCAATACTAAGGAATCCCCTTCCACTAATCCAACTACCTTGGAAGTCAAGAAGACTCCAAAGCCAAAGTAAAAAGTATGCTGGAACTGTAACCAAAAAGGACATGTATGATCTGATTTTCCTCTACCTAGGAAAAGGATTAATCCTATTTAAGGAGAAGAGTATGATAATCATGACCCCCACCTTGATGATACTGATGGATCACTTTCTGAGTTTGAATTGATGATCACTAACCCCATCAATGTTATTGAAGGAAGTATTGAGTCTTCTCTAGACATAAATTCTGTTAATGAGGATTCTAACTTACCTCAAAAATGGAATCCAAACATGAAGATTCACCACATCTTTGAGGCTAAGGCCTTGATTCTGAAACCTTCTGCAGGTAAAATTTACACTTCAGGCAAAACATGCTAAGCTACTGGTTTGATCCAAGGTTCCCCTGTTAAGTTACTCTTGGACAGTGGAGCCTTTTGCTGTTGTTTTGGTTCAACTTATTTGGAGAAACAAGGCCCAAACTGGAAACTGAACTTATTACCCATACCTCAGGCTAAGTTCAGCAGTTGTAATTCTTCTCTTAATGCTGTTGGAGTATGGTCCTCTGATGTCATACTCCCTCACTCTAAAGGGTCACTTAAACTGAACATTGAATTTGTAGTACTCCAGAATGGAGTATGTGATTACTTCATCCTTGGTAATGATTCTCTTTGCTTGTATGGTATAGATTTATTCCAAAGCAAGGGTAGATACTTCACCATAGAAGGAGACTGGAACAAGAAGTTTCAAATATGCCATGTCAATTCTAAAAATTCTGATTCAACTTATGAAAAACACTTAGAGAGTTTCAACCAAGAATACTTCTCTCAAGCAGCTTTGAGTCCCCTGCTCAATGAAGAACAAAGACGGGACATCCTACAAGGATGCTTTGAAAATCAGAATGCTTTCTGTACCAAGGATCACGCCATTGGTAAAATCAAAGGAAATGATATGATCCTGACTCTAACTATTAAGCCTCCTTACCCACTTAACCTCAGGAGACCTGCTTACCCTCCTAGTCCAAAATCTAGAGCTGCTCTGGAAACTCACATCCAAGAGTTGGATGACCTACAAGTCTTAAGAAAAGTAGGACACAATGAACAAGTAGATATCACTACTCCAGTGTTTATAGATTGGCATAATGATAAGTCAAGGATGGTTGGAGATTTCAGAATGCTGAACAACTACACCCAAGCTGATTATTATCCAATTCCAAGGATTGACCATTCTCTGCATAACCTATCAAAAGCTAAGTACATCACTAACATGGACATGCTGAAAGGTTTTCACCAAATACCTATCAGCCCTGATAGCCAGAAATTAATGAGAATTATCTGTCATTTGGGAATTTATGAGTATCTAAGCATGCCTTTTGGTATAAAAAATTCTCCTTCTCATTTTCGAAGGGTGATGGACACAGCTCTAGGATTTTTCATCAGACAAGGATGGATGATGGTTGAAATTGATGATGTTATCATTTACTCTGATGATTGGGATACCCACCGGGATAAAATAAGATTAGTCCTCAAAACCATATCTGCCATGGGATTAAAGGTATCAATGAAAAAGTGCAACTTTGGCTACGGAGAACTCAAAGCCTTAGGACACATTGTCTCTGGACTAACCTTAGCTGTTGACCAAAACAAGATAGCAGCAGTGATGAATAGGCCAATGCCTCAGAATAAAACTGAACTCCTATCTTTTATTAGCTTTTGCAGCTACTATAGGAAGTATTTACCAAAGCTTGCTCTTCTAACCACATTTCTGTATGAAATCTGCAACAAAACCACCTTTTTAAAAATGACTCATGAAACAGTTAAGAATTATGAGGAACTCAAGATGGCCATGGCTTCAGCTCCAGTAATGATTCAGAAAGACTATTCTAAACCCTTCAAGCTCTATATAGATGCTAGTATGGACGGGCTAGGAGCTGCATTACACCAGGAAGTCATAGAGGATGACAAACCAGTGGAAAAACCTATACTCTTCATATCCAGACAAGTTAAGGATACTCAGAAATGGTATGGTGCAAGCCAAATGGAATGCCTTGCTTAAGTATGGGCTCTGGAAAAACTTCATTACCACTTGGAAGGCACCAAGTTTACAGTGATTACTGACTGCAATTCTTTCAGGACTTTGATGAACATGAAGACCCCTAGTAGGAACATGCTAAGATGGCAGATAGCCATACAACAGTACAGAGGTCAGATGACCATAGTTCACCAAGCTGGTACTAAACACCAGAATGCTGATAGCTTGAACAGGAATGCTTTACCCAATGACCCAAGTAACCCTTCTTAAGACCCAGAGGATAATGATATCTTCCCTATCCTTAAGATTAACATGTTTAACTTTGAAGATCCTATAATGGGAATCCCCATTTGTGAATTGGATGAATCCTTGTTCAAATCAATCAAAGAATCTTACAATTCTGGCATGAAAACTCTGATCACCATTATGGAAAGTACTTCTCCACAATCTGAATTGATCAATAGCCTACCTGAACCCCTCTTGTAACCATACAAAGCCGGAAGGTTCACCATATGGGATGGTCTAGTATACTACCGGCATCAACATTCAAGTGTTATAGTCTTAACTAAGGATGTCCATATCAAACACCTCCTGACTGAATGCCATTATAACTGCTCATCTGGTCATTTATCGGCTGATAGAACCTAAGATAACGTTAAACAAACTGCTTGGTGGATCAATTGGAGAGACTCCACTATCCAGTATGTTAAAATTGTGAAACTTGTTAGAAGTGCAACAGGACCACTGGGAAAAGGTTTGGTCTACTGCAAAAGATTGCTGAACCCAAGAAAAGATGGGAGATCATCAACATGGACTTGTAACTGGACTACCAACAGGAGGAGCCTATTCCTACAACTCAGTCCTAGTCATTGTGGATAGGTTCTCCAAGAAAGCAAAGTTTCCACCTAATCACAAGGAAGACACTGCTATGGAAGTTGCCCTATTATTTTGGAACAGACTCATTGCTGATGTTGGATTTCCCAAGATCATTATCAGTGACAGAGATCCTAAATTCACCTCTGAGTTCTGGAGAAATATTCATGACATTCTTGGAACCACCTTAGCTTTCTCTACAGCTTATCACCCTCAGATGGATGGCTTAGCTGAAAGAATGATTCAGACCCTGGAAGACATGCTCAGGAGATTCTGTGGCTTTGCTCTAGAATTCAAGAATTCTGATGGTTATTGCCACAATTGGGTTAGCCTTTTACCTGCACTAGAGATGGCCTACAGCAGTAGCAAGCACTTTACCACTCAGGAAGCACCCTACATACTGGAAAGAGGATGGATTCCTAATTTACCCAAGGATAACCTTAATCACCAGCTAACAAATATTCACCCTACATCAATTTATTTCAAATACATGATAGATGTAGCCAATGAACATGCTGTTAAGTGTGTCCAGGATGCTGTGGAGTATAACCAACAAAGGTGGTATAAAACCCATAAGGAGCCGGATTTCAAGATTGGTGATCAATTCTTGATCTCTACCATCAACTTCACCAAATTAGCTGGAAATAGAAAGCTTAGACCAGCTTTTGTTGGACCTTTCACCATTAATAAAGTTCATGGTAAGAATGCTGTGGAAGTAATCCTTAGTGATGAGCTTTCCAGGAAACACCCAGTCTTCCCAGTGAGTCTCATCAAACACTACCACCAAACAAATGGAGAATATACTACTCCACCTGAAATAACTGTTGCAGAAGAACCTGAAAAAGACAGAGGAAAAATTAGCAAGATCCTTAAAGATAAAAAAGAAAGGATCAATGGGGAAGATATCAGACTCTACCTAGTTAGATACAAGGGATAATCAGCTGATAAGGATAAATGGTTACCTGAACACAATATCCCTGATGGACCCATACACCTCAGGAACTACAGAGCCAGCAGAAGGCATTGACCCAGAATTTTTTGTTCAGATATAGACATATCTTGGAGTGGGGGAATGTCAGCTTGCTACTATGTACAGAGCAACCTGTCATAGCAACACAAAACTATAAAAATAAATAACATCTCAATTAACAAAAGAAGGAGTGAGAAATCCATAAACATTATCAAAGAAATGGATTCCTCACCCAAAATTAGGTAAGGTCACTCACTGACCCCACCCTTGAAATCCAAGTCCTTACATTTTTAAAATAATTAAAAAGAAAAGTACTAAAATTTACAACACCAGTATGGCACCTTTTGGCCATTTTAACATTTCACATGGGTTTTCACGTAAAGGTTTTACACCTAAAATTCACTCAGAATTGAGTTGTTGTGCATATTTTAGGAGTTACATGCGGAAATGTGTTATTTCACAATTCCCACGCGCAGCCCCGCATCATTACATACCCCTATGTACTCATAGTAGCAGTTTCCCGCAAACTAGGGAGCCGCGCGCAGCCAATTCTGCCACGCACGCAGCGGATCCTACCCTGCGCGCATCTGAACTGACTGATCCCCGCGTCTGGATCCATTGTGACTAATCTGACAACCAGGTCCCGCTCAAAAGAGCTACAACCTAATTAGGGTTGCCTGGCATATGTAAAAAGTTGACATATGCATTTTTAATGATCTAAAAGGATCAAAAATTAATTAAAATTAATTAAAATTAATAAAAATTAAGTTTAGAAAATTTTTTGATAATAAATTAAAGATCAAGGATTACCACGTAGATCATTGAGTCTGATCTTTAAAGACCACAAAATACTACAAGGAGTGTTAATAAAAATTATTACAAATTATCTACTTGATCAGCAGATGATGGGAAATCAGTAAACGTCCACATTTGCTCACTTCAAAGTAATACTAATAGTAAAAATGCAGGATGAGTGCAGAATGATTAAATTTACGCCATAATAGATTAACAGATCCTGTGGCTAATATAGTACAGAAATCCAGAAGATCTAGGGTCAGATGATTAACAGTACCAAGTGGACGTGGCAATCTTGCTCTGACTGGCTTTTCAGCCTCAGAACATGAGCAGAACCCTCTCTACGCGCCATGATAAGCTCAAAATCACCCCAAAAAGGTATTCATACAGACCTCTTTGGATCCATTATTTCATCATCAGTTTACCAGGAATTATTATTATCAATCAGACACTGTTTCATTGTTAGTCAAGTGCTTATGACGAATCTAAGGAATTGATTTATGACCAAGTCTGTAGTATTATTATTCATTTATTAAAACCAATCAACCCTTGAAGTTTAGTCGGGCAATCCACCCCATCTGCTCTGGAACACTTCCTATTATTGCAGGACTTTTGTGATAAAGTTCTCAGAGTGAGTGTTTCTTCCTGTCTAGGCCAGTGTGCTTTTATGCCCGGCAAATAGTGGAATAAGCCCTTTCTAAGGCACCCATCTTCATTCCAAGGTTCTTAAACTGCCTAAGGAGGCCCCTTGAAGAGAGGTTGCTTTGTCTGTAAAGACCCCCAGTAGTATAATACTGTGGCCCCTCTTTTATATACATATTGAAAACCTTTTATTACCAAACCAATTAAACCCTGCAACTGCTCTTATCATATTATTTATTTGAGCCTCTAAGATTTTATTTTTGGAATAATTATTATTATTATTATTCCAGTATTTTTATCACTCTCTGTAGCTAAAGGACTGCAAGGTTCCTGGTATCAGAGAGCTGACAAATATAAACGATCATCCATCCTTGTCTGATGAAAAATCCTAGAACTGTGTCCATCATCCTTTGAAAATGAGAAGGAGTATTTTTTATACCAAAAGGCATCCTTAGATACTCATAAATTCCCAAATGACAGATAATTCTCATGAATTTCCGGCTATCAGGGCTGATAGGTATTTGGTGAAAACCTTTCAGCATGTCCATGGTAGCGATGTACTTAGCTTTTGATAGTTTATGCAGAGCATGGTCAATCCTTGGAATTGGATAATAATCAGCTTGGGTGTAGTTGTTCAGCATTCTGAAATCTCCAACCATCCTTGACTTATCATTATGCCAAGCTATAATTACTGGAGAAGTGATATCTACTTGTTCATTGTGTCCTAATTTTCTTAAGACTTGTAGGTCAACCAACTCTTGGATGTGAGTTTCCAGAGAAGCTCTAGATTTTGGACTAGAAGGGTAAGCAGGTCTCCTGAGGTTAAGTGGGTAAGGAGGCTTAATGGTTAGAGTCAGGATCATATCATGTCCTTTGAGGTTAACAATGGGGTGATCCTTGGTACAGAAAGCATTCTGATTTTCAAAGCATCCTTGTAGGATGTCCTGTCTTTGTTCTTCATTGAGCAGGGGATTCAAACCTGCGTGAGCAAAGTATTCCTGATTGAAAATCTCTAATTGTTTTTCATAAGTTGAATCAGAAGTTTGAGCATTGACATGGAATATTTGAAACTTCTTGTTCCAGTCTCCCCCTATGGTGAAGTATCTACCCTTTCTTTGGAATATATCCATACCATACAAGAAAAGAGAATCATTACCAAGGATAAAGTAATCACATACTCCATTTTGGAGCACTAAAAATTCAATGTTCAGTTTGATTCATCCTTTAGAGTGAGGGAGTATGATATCAGAGGACCATACTCCAACAGTATTAAGAGAAGAATTACAACTGCTGAACTTTGCCTGAGGTACTGGTAATAATTTCAGTTTCCAGTTTGGGTCATGTTTCTCCAAATAAGTTGAACCAACACAAGAGCAAAAGGCTCCACTTTCTAGAAGTAACTTAACAGGGGAACCTTTAATTAAACCAGTAGCATAGCATGTTTTGCCTGAAGTGTAACTTTTACTGGCAGAAGGTTTTAGAGTCAATGCCTTAGCCTCAGAGATGTGGTGAATCTTCATGTTGGGATTCCATTTTTGCGGTAAGTTAAAATCCTCATTAACAAAATTTATGTCTAGAGAAGACTCAATACTTGCTTTAATGAAATTGATGTGGTTAGTGATCATCAAATCACACTCAGAAATTGATCCATCAGTATCATCTAGGTGAGGGTCAGGATTATCATACCCTTCTCCTTCAATAGGATTAATCCTTTTCCCAGGTAGAGGACAATCAGGTCTTACATGTCCTGTTTGGTTACAGTTCCAACATAATTTTTGTTTGACTCTGGAGTCTTCTTGACCTACAAGGTAATAGGATTAGTGGCAGGTGATTCCTTAGTTTTGGCAGTATACTCTTCCCTGTTCCTAGTATTTTTTTCTCTGGGGAGTCTGTTGACTCCCTTATCTAGAACATTCATATCAATAGTCTCTTCCAACACACCTATCAAGGTAGAAAGATCAGAATTCATAGGCATAAGTTGAGAAGTCTTTCATTGACTTCTTCTTTATCAGCATCCGGGTAAAAACAGTCTAACCTCCTTTTCTGGTCTAAGCACCACTTATGAGGTTTGTCCTTGGATGGATCAAACTGGGAGGTTTCAAAAGTTTTCATCATCTTTCTTTTCCAAATCCTAGTACCAAATTGTACTTTGATCAATTCTTTCCAAGAACTCCAGGATAAAGATCCAACTTCTTCCCTTTTATTGATAAACCAATCAAGATCCACTCCTTCAAATATTCTGGGCAGTCTTACCACAGCTATTGTATCAGGGAGTTCATAGGAAGCAAGGGTATAATAAATCAATTATATGAAACTGACATAGTTTTATTCTCCATCTCCGGAGAATTTAGGCCATTCAGTAATGGGAGGAAGTAACTTCAAAGCCTGTTCTATTTCAGTAGTAGGACTGGGCTTAAAAGATTCATCCCTAGTTGTCCTAGTTCTGGAAGGAACACTAGGAGTGCTGGTGAACATAGCAGTTCTAGTTTCTTCCAGGTCAATGACTGGGGAGTTAGGAGAATTGACTTTAAGATCTCTAAGATCATTCTTAATCATACCTAACTCCAAATCAAGTTTGTTGTTTAGTGAATCAATTTTGTTAATCAGGTGAGCTGAAGGAGTAGGACTAGTTTTCTTGACTTCTTCCTTAAGCTGGTTCATGGTTGCAAGAATATCTTCCTGAAGAATTGATTGGTTATCATCAATATGTTTCATCAGGTCAAACTTACTAGATTTTATACTATCCTTGATTTGTTGCATTTCTAACTCATCAATTCCCATGGTCTGAGACTGGGTATCAATCACTCTAAAAATACTCAGACTCAATCTGTCCAATTGTTGATAAACTTTGTCAAAACATTGGCTGATAACCGTAAAATTGTGAGACACATTTACAGAAAAGCTATTAAGAGCTTCTACATCTAATTGTGGTACACCTTTTTCCACTTCTGGGCTAGGGATATTATTCTGTACCAATCCTTTGGGTTCCTCAACTTCTGATGGGCTGAGGACCTCTTCTTTTTGGGGTCCTTTCCCTTTCAGGAAGCTAACCAGCCCAAGGATTCCAGTTCTGCACGTAGCCTTTTACCTCTTTCTTTGGGATCAACTTTTGCAGAGAAATCTGAGATTTCTTTGCCAGAGAAATAGCTCTTCTCATACCTGGCTGATCCTCCTGGATCTGAGCCAGTTTGAATTTTTCCCAATAGCTCACATGTTCTTTCACTCATACCTTGACTTTTTCCTCCTTGGTTGAGTCCAGCTGGGGTGGCATAGGAGGACCAGATACTCCTGGGATAACACATTGGGCTGAGGGTTCTTCTCCAACGGTCTGTTGGTCAAGTTGGCGGCTGCAGTTGTTGCCTTTGTTGTCCCGCGTGACGCTATGGTCATGGGTTCGAGCCCCCTCATTGCGCTTGCAACTGAATTCCTTGTGCATACGGGTTCCTCCGGGCAGAAATCCATACAATGAGGCTCTACCTGTTGCGCAGTTGTTGCACCTGCTTTGATACATAGCACCCAAAAAAAATGAGTAAGTATTTTGTCAAAACTTTTGAGAAAAGACATAAAAATATAAAAAATAATATTTTTTGTGTATTTATATTTTTAATGATTTTTTTATATATATTTCAACTCACTTAAAGTTAAATTCAAGGGTACCAGCACTTGGTTGGGATCACAACTGTCCTTGGGGGGTATTCCAACAGGGTCTGAGTGAGTTCCAATCAGATCCTGGGATAAATCTAAGGGTAAGTCCAAGGGTAAACTGTCTGGGACATCCTCTAGAAGGTCCTGGTAAATGAGATCACCAAAAAACAAATCTACTGAGATGGATAAAGACAAAAAAAATATAAGTTTAATATTTTTTTTTGTGTGTTATTACTTGGCAAGATGATGTTTTTAGAAAAATAATCAATTTTATTAGTTTTGAATTTTTCTTTATCTTCAGGATTATTTAGTTTATAAATATAAAGCTTCCTTTGATAAATTTTCCACTCCTTATGTTGCCTTAAAAAAGAGTTGAAATTGATAATTCTTTCAATCTCAAGTTCTTTGTCCTTTATAACCTGCTGTTTATAATAAAGCAAGTTCTCTTGTTGTTTCTCAGGAGTTATAATAACAGGGACAAAGTTACGGAGTTTTTCTTCTTTTTTCTTTTTAAGAAGGTTCAAATAATAATTGATCAATTCTCCATTGGTCTTAAGATCCACTAGAGAAACAAAGGATCAAAAAAATATATGTTATAAGTATTTTAACTTATTTTTTAAAAAAATAGACTGGTACAAGGAATAAATAATAAAAGATTAATTATTTAAGGATAGTTCCCAGCCAGACCCCCAGTTGTCAGCTCTCTGATACAAGGAACCTTGCAGTCCTTTAGCTACAGAGAGTGATAAAAATACCGGAATAATAATAATTATTATTATTCCAAAAATAAACACTTAGAGGCTCAAATAAATAATATAATAAGAGCAGTTGCAAGTTTTAATTGGTTTGGTAATAAAAGTTTTTCAATATGTATGTAAAAGAGGGGCCACAGTATTAAATTACTGGGGGTCTTTACAGAAAAAGAAACCTCTCTTCAAGGGGCCTCCTTAGGCAGTTTAAGAACCTTGGAATGAAGATGGGTGCCTTAGAGAGGGCTTATTCCACTAATGGCCGGGCATAACAGCACAATGGCCAAGAAAGGAAGGGAAACACTCACTCTGAGCACTTTACCACAAAAATCCTGCAATAATAGGAAGGTTTTCAGAGCAGATGGGGTGGATTCCTTGACTAAACTTCAAGTGTTAATTGGTTTAAGAAATAAATAATAATACTACAGACTTGGTCATTGATCACTTGCTTAGATTCTTCCTAAGCAATTGAATAACAATGACATGGTTTCTGATTGATAATAATAATTCCTGGTAACTGATGATGGAATAATGGATCCAAAGAGGTCTGTATAAATACCTTTTTGGGGTGATTTTGAGCTTCTCAGGGCGCGTAGAGAGGATTCTGCTCATGGTCTGAGGCTGGAAAGCCAGTCAGAGCAAGATTAGAACGTCCACTTGGTGCTGTTAATCAGCTGACCTTAGATCTGCTGGACTTCTGTACTATTTTAGCCACAGGATCTATTAATCTATTATGGCCTAAATTTGATCATTCTGTACTCATCCTTCATTTGTACTATTAGTATTGCTTTGAATTGAACAGATGTGGACGTTTACAAATTTCTTATTATCTGCTGATCACGTAGATAATTTTCAATAATTTTTATGAAAACTCCTTGTAATGTTTTGTGGTCTTCAAAGATCAGAGTCAATGATTTATGTGGTAATCCTTGATCTTTAATTTATTATTAAAAAATGTTCTTATCTTAATTTTTATTCATTTTAATTAAGTTTTGATCTTTTCAGATTATTAATAATGCATATGTCAACTTGTCACATATGTCAGGCAACCCTAATTAGGTTGTAGCTCTTCTGAGCAGTACCTGGTTGTCAGATTAGTCACAACGGATCCAGACGCTGTAGACACTCCTGTGGGATTATATAAATAAGGTAGCAAATAGCTTTCTGGCAGTAATTGAAGGGAAATTTAGTAATAATTCTTGTCCTTTGGAGTATTAGTATATACTAAGAGTGGTTTTGAATTGCCTGCCCTTCTAGTACTATAGTAAGTCTGTACAATAATTTATTTAAATTAATGGCTGGTTTCTTTGAGACTTAATATAGGTCTCAGATCAGACCTAGATTAGTTATTAATTGTTATTGGTAGTTTTTGTTGAAGAATAGACCAGATTTATTGGATTATTGGTTAATTATTGATCAGATATATGTGATCTTAACCAGTATCCCAATATTAAAGGGTTCAAGGTTTTTATCAAAAGGGGTGATTCAGGAGAGGACCCAAGGATGGGTTTACCCACAGGGGGCTGGGCAGAGGAAAGGTTGGTAGTTTCTTTTTGTTGTGCTCTCTTTCTTTTTAAGTGTTATTTATTAACTAATGGGTGGGGTTTCTTTAATATGGTGCTGAATATTTAGGTCACAGAAGAACCCTTTTTCAAGCACCTGTTGGGTGGTTTAATTGGCTAAAGATGGGTAATAACTTGTTTTCTGATTTCTTGTTTCCTTTTTATAACTGATTAACTACTAATATTTTATCTGGGTAGGTACCACAGATGGATGATGAGATGGGCCAGTGGGCCTGAGATGTGTGTGTGAGGGGATAGCTGGGGATGGGTGATGAGTGGTCCTACAACTTGGATAGGGCAGAGGGGCCCTCCTTAAATAGAAAATCCTGCCCCCAGGGGTGCTCAAGGCTGCCCCTGAGGGTTCTCCCTGCTCTTCTGAGGAACAGTGAGATACAATTACATGAGAAATTTTAGCTGGTTGGAAAAGGCTTGTACAGTCACATGAGGCATTTCTGCTGGTTGGGAAAAGGCTTGTACAGTTACATGAGGCATTTCTGCTGGTTGGGAAAAGCTGGTACAGGGGTTTCATGCATGCACAGCCCTGCATAAACTGCTGTGAAGTGCAGATACAATGTATTCCTGTGCAGTACTAATGGTTGGTCTGGTGCTACTTGATTCTGCCTACATGTGCTGCTGTTCATTCACTGGTGATTTGTTTGGTGCTGCATGGTCTTGACTGCCTTCATATATTTCTGGGTAGGCCCATGGTACTTTTACTGGTGGTTTGTTTGGTATCACATGCTTCTGACTACATAAATTTCTGTGTAGTGCTGAGGTTGTTTGTTACTGCATGGTTCTGGTATTCTGTTTGGTATCACATGCTTCTGACTGCATAAATTGCTGTGTGGTGCTGAGGTTGTTTGTTACTGCATGGTTCTGGTAGTTTGTTTGGTATCACATGCTTCTGACTGCATAAATTGTTGTGTGGTGCTGAGTTTGTTTGTTACTGCATGGTTCTGGTTGAGCCTGGTTCCACTTCCTCCTGCATATATTTCTCCTGTATACTTCTGCACAGCCTTCTGTATGTATGTTTGCTTATTTGTTTGGTCCTGGTTGAGACTGGTTCCACTTCCCCCTTCCTGCACTGTTCCTGTACACTTCTGCACAGTCTCCTGTATGTATATTTGCTTGCTTTCTGGGTGAGGTGATAGGAACTGAACTAGATGTACTGCCTCCTGTGTCTGTATTGCTGTATTCTGGTTGGGGTGACAGGGTTGGTGTATGGTCCTGGTATCGAGGAAAAGCTGTTACTGGCATGTATTTGAGAGTTTACAAGGTATGTCTTGTGTCTTCTACAGAGATGTGACACCTGGTTGGGTATGAGTTTGCCACAGTTGGAGTTTTGTTGGACTGTATCTTTTAATCCATGAGAGATAGAGGGGTACTTTGGCTTAGTGACTATGGGTTATTTTTGATGTAGAATCCATTTCTGAGGTTAATTTGAGGGTTTTAGCTGTTGTTACACTAGAAAAGTGATTCTGATGGCTGTAGGACATGTTTGGACTACCACAACGCGGGGATCAGTCAGTTCAGATGGGCGTGGGGTGGGATCCCCTGCGTGCGTGGAAGAATTAGCTGCGCGCGGGTCTCTAGTACGCGGGAAACTGCTACTATGAGTATGTAGGGGTATGTAATGATGCGGGGCTGCATGTGGGAATTGTGACATAACACATTTCCGCATGTAATTCCTAAAATATACACAACACCTCAATTCTGAGTGAAGTTTAGGTGTAAACCCTATACGTGAAAACACGTGTGAAATGTTAAAATGGCAAAAAGGTGCCAAACCAGTGTTGTAATTTTTAGTACTTTTCTTTTTAATTATTTTAAAAATGTAAGGACTTGGATTTCAAGGGTGGGGTCAGTGAGTGACCCTACCTAATTTTGGGTGAGGAATCCATTTCCGTAATAATATTTATTGATTTCTCACTCCTTCTTTTGTTAATTTAGATAATTTTTTTTATAGTTTTGTGTTGCTATGACAGTTTGCTCTGTAAACAGTAGCAAGCTGACGATAAATAAATAACAATGAACTTACAATGAAAGATTCCCCATATGAGCAGAAGAAGTGATGGGGAATCTGTCTTTGTTTGGAAAAGAATACAAGTTTAAATAATGGATAACATCATGGGAACACCTAGTAATCACTCAGACTGAGCATATGACGTCATAAAAGAATACAGTAGTGTGACGTCATCAACTAGGCATAGGGTATACACGGACATTATTTAATGATATCTCTTTGATGATGATGATCATGTAACTAGAATCAGCAAGCGGAAAAGCATAACCGTGCACTGGCCTTGTAAGGCACTTACACAAACAAATTAAACCAACCAAGAATCATGTTGCAATGGTAACCTTTCCAATGGACACCTTCAAATTTTCCAAACTTGCCCTTTGGGGATACTGCGGGTCTGGAAGAATACAATAGATTCTCAAACAATTCTTGCTGACAACAACCATCATTGAAACCTTAGTTGCCTAGTTGATTTGATTGAATCCAATTTGGATCAAGGAGACACATTGCTTCCTTGTATTGCACTTGGGCTGAGGAAGCAACTACCCCCCCCTCTTTTCAGTCATCAGGTGTAATGTGACAGAGCTTCAGGCGTTGGCCAGTTAAGAATCAATTTTTTTGTTTTTCATCCTATTTGGCAAATTAAAATTGGTTGACAGTTCTTGGCTTACTGGATATCTTGGAAGACCCAATTGAGAAGAGATGGATGTACCTCCAACCTTCAGGCCAAGGAATCAATTGGGTGACCATGTGGCCAACTCCATGATCAACTCTCAAGACTGCAGGAGAACTTGATCAGCAAGCCTTCTCTCAAACCAAAAACAAGCTATCAATCACATCCACCAAAACAATCAGTTGCAGCACCTTATTAACCAGATTTCCAACCAAACCTCTTGACTCCCTCCGGTCAATTGCTCCCCCTTCAACCTCTGATCTTCTACAACTTACTCCTGAGATTGTTTGATTTGATAGTACCAATCTATTTCATCATCATCATCTCCAGCACTCATCAACTTGCATATTTGTCCTGATCACCAGAACCTTTGAATCTTGCTATTGACTTGACTTTCAAGGATTGTTCTACTGTCCAACAACTCACCCTGATCACCATCAACCTCAACATTTCATCATTTTGTCCTGGGAGTATTGGACTACAGTTTGCTTGCTGCATTCTTACTCTACCTACACTTAGTTTTTTGTATCAATAATCCATCAATATTTTTAATCTCATTTCAGTACTCAACTCCAAAAATCATCCAACTCAATTTTGTCTATTTGAAACAATCAAATCTGACCTTGAACAATTCAAAGCATCTTACTAGTAATTCACCATTTGAACTGAAGAATATTCCAGAAAATATTAGAAATCATTAAGATAGCAGTTAGAATCAAATATGCTCCTGGGAGTTTACAAGTTATTCAGCTCATCTTATTAATCAGTCACTAAACTGTATGTAGAAATATTCCAACAGTTAGTAGAGCATTATATTAATTGAATAAAAAAGAGTTAGATTCCTTTTTAGGACAGTAACTTCCTCCAGTGCAAGTCCAGTGGGTGTGTTAGAATTTGAGTTTTTATATATGTGACTTTCACTGGAGTTTTGAGTATCTTTGATTGGATTTATTTTATTATTGTTATTGAAGTATTGAAATAATGGGTAAAATATAACTAGGCTGTGTTTTTTGTATTGTGATTTCCAGACTGTCCAATCATTGCATTTCACATACCATGTCACTTAAACTGCTTATGCTAATTTTACCTTATTAATTTTGTACTCAACCACTTGTTAGCCTATTTTTTATTTAATCTATTTAAACACTGATGCTCTCAAGTGGAATTCATCATCTGTTCAGACAAAACATCAACAAGAGTGCCCTTTTCCTCCTGTCCTCAGGTCCGTTACACTTGATGTTATAAGCTCCTTTCATTAATTTCTCTTTACCTTTCATTTAAACAGAGCACAAGCTCTTTTTATTTTTACACAGAACCTCTCCAAGTTCAAATTTAAAATCAAATATTTCCCTGTAGAAAATGAAGTACCCCCTTATGCTTTGTCATTTTTGGAAAATGTTTACCCCCCAGGAGGGGCAGCTTTTCCATAAAAAAAATTAAAAAATTTGTAAACTATTCTGAAATATTCTGGCCAGCTCAGCTTTATAATTGGAAATATTTGAGAAAATTCCTCCAAATCTTAAAAACTCAATTGAAAAATCCACAGTTAATCAAAATTAAGAAGAAAGGAACCACTAATTCAAAGGACTAATAAATTGACAAAATGGATTAAGTATTGTACCAAAATCAGTTATTAGTATCCAATGATCCTTCAATTCAGTGAGATATCTTTGAAGAAAAGCATTAATATATGCTTTCTGGTCATTATTTTTAGTATAAAATCTAACAGCTGATTTTACATGAATAATTTTGACCTAGTATGACCAATCAAGTAAAATACTATGCCAGATTGTGCTATGATTTCAGTTGTAACAAGTTCTTTAATTACTGAAATTATGGGCTTCTCTAGCTGCTTCCAATCCTTCCTGCTCCTTGGAAATTTTTTTCTATGGATTCAATCTCTAAATTACCCTCTTCTGATGGATATAACTCTATCCTGGTGAAATGAAATCACTTCTCAAATATTTCTTTGTTTCTTGAAAGAAAGAAAACTGCCTCCTTGGAAGAACTTTCTAATTTATTCATATATAATGTCTTCTAAAAGCATTGTATTCCTGATAAAACTTTAAGAAATTGTATCAAGCTATTTTGTACTCCACTATGCCACCATTTGAAGATAACTTGAAACTTATAAATGGATTACCACCTGTAATTGGATTTTCAAACCAAGTGGTTCAATCAGGTCTTCAAACAATATCTTTGAATTTATTTCAGAAAGCCAAAAGATAAATGGTCAAAGAGGCTACCATTAGCCAAATTTGCCCAAATAAATTCCACTCATTTGTCCACTAAACAGTTTCCCTTCCAAAATATTTATGAAAGGAAGCAAAGTTTTGATCCAATCCACATACCACCTTCTCAGCCTGCTAAAAAAAACTATCCCCCATTGTTTATATTTCAAAGAAACCTTGGGCCAACCTCAAAGCTTCCAGCTTTCTTACAAGTAAAAATCCAACAGAATTTTACATTTTGTGCCAACCGTAAAGGTAGGATATTCAGTATGGCTTGATGTTTTCAACATTAGATCAACTCAACCTAATCAAAATCCCTCCAAAAGGAGATGTTTTCCATTGAAAATGAATTTTATGGTTTCACCCAACACCTTTGAAATTACTTGAAATTTGAAATTCAAGGCTCTCCATCTGTTCTTTCAAGTTTATCTTATAGAGTCATCCTGAATTCTATAACCAGACTAAATTCATCCCTTTCCTTAAACTGTTAATATTGAGGATAATCTAGAGTGGGAATTAAGTTGTTTCCTTGATTGAAAGTTTTTTTTTTTTGAAAAAATACAGTAAATTTTCAAATTGAATGGACCAAATTCTGAAAAGGATTGTGGCTCTTAGGAACTGGCTCATCATATTAAAAATTCCCCCAACTTTGTTGAAGAGTTTCATTCAGGTAACCCTCATAAGCCTTGTAAAAATTGAATTCCTTTCTCATCAAATTCCCAAAGTCTCCCATTTCATTTACTTTTTTCTATTTATAATTTCTGTATCTTCAATTCTTTATTTATTTCCATAATAATCAATCTAAATATATAGATAAATAGTATAAAAACATATTTTCCTCCAAAAAATAAAGAAATTGAAAGATTTGTCAAATATATATATATATATATATTTCTATTTATGTAAGCATCTTTTGTTTCCTTTTAATTTTTCTGCAAGATCTCATTTCATTCTTTCAATATTAAACTCAATTATTTTACTTCCTCCTCATCAATCAAACAAGATCATTGTTTTATTAATCTTATGTTTCTTAAAAAAAACTTCTTCAAAGGTAGCTTCAAGCTTTGCAGTTTGTGACCTTTTCAACTTCATAATCCATCCTTCACCTTCCAAGTATTCTTCATATTCCCTTTTTCTCCAAACTTGGTCCAAAGTAACTTTCCAATCATCCCTAGTAAATGAACTTGCATTGATTGCTTCACTGGAAAATTAATTTCAAAATTTGGTTTTCCTTCCAAAAGTCAATTATCTGGTCAATCTTGCCTCTTTAGGCCCTGCCTTGGTTACTGGCTCTTGTCTAACTTCTAAATTCTCACCTTGAAATTCTCCTTTGTTAATGAAACTCATTCTTGGGTCAAAAATGGGCTTGGAAACAGTATACAGAGGTGGTGGTGGGGGAGTTTCCAGTTTTTATCTTTCAAACCTTGCAAATACGTTTTTCTTTCATATTGGTTTATTTTTTTCTTCTTTAATATTTTTTTTAGACAACTAATCAGTGGTTTTTTCACCTATGAAATTTATGTTGGGAGCTGAAAAAAGCTGATAATTCACCCTTTCCATGGCATGAAAGTTTCAAAATTGAATAATTAAATTCTTGGGTCCAGAGGCAACCTTTTTTTTTGAAAATTCAAAGGGTATAAGCACAATTAAATTTAAAAATCCAACAATTTCTTCATTTCCCCCTGTTCTAACAGGCCCCAGCATTGGGAATTCAGAATTTATTGGACTTGATGCGGTTATTTCATCAGTAAGTAGGGTTTATAATTTTTATTTGAGATAATTTATTTAATTAAAATAACAATATAATGGGTATCAGATAGTTATTAAGTGTCAATAATAGAGGTTCTGAGAAACAATAATTTCTCCCAAATCCTGCATTTTTATACCAAGGAACATCTTGTGCTTTGAACTCAAGTTTAATTGTTTGAACACAAATTTGAAATATCCCCTCTACTCAGTATCTACTTCATTTTAATAGAATGACACCAAAATTACTGTAATAGCTTTGGGAATTCTGCTGAATAATTTTTGAAATAAGAACAGGGCCAAACTTTTCTTGAAACTCAGTCATTACTTGAAATTGATAATTTAATCTTGCAGTTGATCTAAAATCAGGGTCAATAAACTCTGTTCTTGGTTTCCAAACCTCTTGCACTCCCAGTCACCATTAATTATAGTCTTTTAAACTAGCTTAAATCAAGCCCCTCTCAGGTCACCATTGAAAAATTGTTCACTTGAGTTTTCCCAACACAATTAATATTACCTGATTAATTACTGCTGTATGTCAAACCTGCATATCACATCCTGAACTTCCTTATCTTCATTTTACTCAATTGCATCTTTTCTTCCTTGAAATTTTGTTGGCAGTCATCACACCCAGTCTTTCTTTTTTTTTTAATTTAGATGATTTCACTTCATTTTACCTTGAATTTCTGTAAATTAATTAATTCCTTGATTCATCCCTAGCAAGAGCAGAAAGCAATTGGCTTCTATCCAATAATCCCTCTCCAATTTAGATTAAATCAAAAGGCAAAGCCTTCTTCCTTATGATTGTTAATCAGTGAGTTAGTGTCATAAATTCTTGAATCTTGCTGAGACACAAGTCCTTAAATCTATCTTGAATCAGTTTCCCTATTAAAAAATCCCTGTATTTTACCTTGCAATTTTTTTCAAAGAATCAGCCTCAAAATTCAAAGGATAGCCTTACTAAATTCAAGATTCCTTTGACAATTAGTACTCATCTCACTTGCACCACGTTCAACTACAGTAGAAATTTTCCTAATCCATACTTGTAACAACCCACAACTTGCGCAAACCCATTGAAAAATTGATCCACCAAATTGGTGCCAGCCAAAAGTTGACTCTTAACCAATGATCCTGCCAAAAATGGTAACACATAGGTCAAAAATAAAAAAACTGCAATTTTGGCTGTAAACCTTATTTTAAACCACCCTAAAAGCCCATGATTTTTAGTCCATGTATTTCCCACATCATCTATGCTCTACATTATCTCCTTGGATTCATGTGTATGACCTCTCAATATGCTGTAATTTCTTCACCTTTATCTCCACCAACTAAAGATCAATATTCATTTCTTGATATCCTGACCATATATCCCTTTTCTTCCTGTGCTTATCATGCCTATCCTTCAACTCAAAGCACCTCAACGCCCACAAATCAACATTTTGCAGCACAGAGATTTGATTTCTTTCTCAAGCATCAATTATTTCTCTTTTTAAACAATGCTAGATCAAACTGAAATTGAAATTTGTGAATACAGCCTTGAAAAACAAATTTACTCTTTGCTAATTGCCTTTCATAACCCATGATTTGCATGGGTTAGTAAAATTTTCTGCTCTGAACAATGATTTTCATGGGTTAATATAGGTTCCTCTCCAATACTATAAGCCAGCCTAAACCATAGAAAAATCAGTCCACAGAATGGTATAGGTTAGGACAAGTTCTACTGCAACACCTTTTATCCCCTCAGTATCTGGGGAAGGCATGTGAAAATTTCTACTTTGAAGGTAAAGATAATTCATAAGTGTTTTTTGGGATAGCTGATTTGATTCTGAATGGGCCAAGTTTCTTTTCAGAGAGTTTCTTTTTAGGTCAACTTGTGCAAAGTTTGGAAGAATCACGCCATACAGAATCTCATGTTTTGAATTTTAGTGGAAATTTTTGAAGTTTGAAAGCTTCTGCTTTGTAAAGCAAGTTAGCAGCTTTAAAGTTGTTTTGAATTTGCTCTTGGAGAGATTCCAAGAGAGGATTTTAATTTGTAGCAGGTTGAAAAGGAGCTACATGAATAAAATTGAAATTTTGGTTTGATCCATAAATCTTTTGTAAGGGTGAATTTGTTTTTGAGGAATGAGTTTAGCTTCTGTACAGAAATTTGGGTGGTGCAAGCCCCTTGGTCAAAGTGTCTTGTTGATACTTGATGCATGTAAATTCACAGATATTTTTAAAGGATATCATTAATTCTTTTGATTCTCCCATACAATTAAAGGTTGTAGGCAATTTATAAAATTTTTGAAATATAAAAATTTTGGCATAAAAAGTCCCAGAATATTGATACTATTTTTTCCACAACCACTGACAATTTTATCCATTAGACCATGCTTCAAGGAAACTTATTTTAAAAATAAATCAGACACATCCTTGAAAATGGCCATATTTTTTCTTAAAATAAAGTTTCATTAAAAGAAAAAAAATACATCTTGAAGAAAAAATCTATCATCAAAAAGAAAGAACCATATCAATCAGAATAAGGTTTCATTTCAGAAATGAATGTCAAGGAGTAGGCAGCATTTGAGATGGCTGAAGCAGTCCATACTTCCAGTGATTCCAGCATTTGATCCTATTGAAATCATATCCAGGGCTAACATAATATTTTAATTCCTTTTTCATACCAGTCCAAAAGAATTATATTTCTATAAAATGGTAGTTTTTTTGCTGTCCATGATGAATGGCTAATGGAGAACTGTGCCTGGATTCAAAGATATGTGACTTGATTAGAGGATCAATAGCAACTACTATTGTTTTAATTATAAAATAAATTTTTCCTTATCAATTTAGTGGTCATTTGGATCACAGTTTAATTTTCTTCAAATCTAAAAATGGTGAAAATCTTTCAGCTGAGCCTCTTGAATTTTTAGGGTCTTGCTTCCAAGATTTTCTAGTATCAGATTTAACTGGCCAGTCAGCTTGCTACTATGGCCAAGGCCGCTGAAAATAGTGACCACAGGATGAAATCGAACAAAAAATGATCCTATCGGGATTTCAAATTCACCAAAAGATATGATTCATACCTATTGCAACACAATCTGTGAGCTTCCTGGGTCGGATTTGGGCTCAAAAGTAAGAGGCAGGCCTGAGCCGATGGGCAGGCGGTCTAGGCTGCCAGGATGTCACGTATGGTTTCCAGGTCAGACTAGTTACACGCAAGTCACAGGGTGCGCCCACTGCCCGGCATGGTCTCAGCCTTGAGCCAGCACACCACCCCCGGCCCGCCAGTCCCTCCGGCCTCCCTGAACCTGGCTGCTCAACTCACCACCGACACTATCTCTCGTCCACGATGGGCATGGGACCATCCCCAATCGCGAAGGTTGCGTCATCGTCACCCAATGGTTCTATCGGACCCTCATCAAGTCGAGCCAGCACACCAAATCATCAAATCAATGGAGGCTCGAAACAACCCCTTTCGATCGAAACCCTGCTGGCTCAACAGAAGGCTGAGAAAGAAGCTGCTAGTAAGGTCCGTCTGCAATTTCACTCGTGTGTTTCCCAAGCATAATAAAACAAAGCCCTCGAATCGATTAAGGATCTCAGCTCATCATTCGTGCACTGTTTTTGGTCTCTTCCCTTGCCAGCCGAAATTTCTCACCAAAGAGCAAAGGGCTGCCCTAGCGATTGCAAAACGAGAGCAAGAGGTCGCAGTGGAGAAGGCTAGACTTGCAGAAGCTTCGGCCAGACGAGAGGAGTTAGAAAGGAGCGCCAGAGAGGCCAAGTATGGATCTTACTCATCATCTCGCTATGGTAGTGGTGGCAGTAACCATGGCAGTCATAATCGAAACGGATCCTCGGAATCATCATACGGCTATCACCACGATCGAAGAGGGTCATCCAACTCCTCAAGGGTCGATATGGAAGGTGTGCCGACCGCCCCCAAGGCTTTACGAGGAAAAAATGATACCAACTCAGGTCCAGGTCCTTCATCTCTTCGCAACTCTTACAAACCCGATTCAAGCACGAACGGTTCCCCCACGTTACCATCTAAAGACCATAATGCTTCGTCTTCGCTTATGTTACCACCCAGTCATCCTGCTTCATCACTCACCGTTGATTCTAAGGGTAACAGTCAACTCCCGAGTAACGAACCTATGATCGGTACCGCCCCTCCTCCAGTCTTAAACCAAAAACTTTTGATGGCGCGTTATCTCGGACAACCGGATAATAAGAAGCGGAGAATACGAAAGATGTCTGACAAAAAGTTCGTGTTTGATTGGGCTAAGGATGAAGATACTGCGTTGGAAGAGGTCGATCCATTGTATGCTGTTGCGGTCCCAACTGCTCCGCCGCCCACCCACTCGTCCAACCATCACCAAAACAGTCATCATTCCAGTCGAGGCAGCGCTCCACCTCCAGCTCATACACCGACCGTGCAATTAGTAGGAAGGTTTGGTTTGTATGGTAATGGTAAACTAGCGGGTATTGATCCCGCCGCTCAAAACCATAAATCAGCTGCTCGAGATCTCGTACAAAGAAGGGTCGATCCAGACGATGAAGTTTTAACCTCAAGACCGTGTGAACCAGGTTCGAAACGTAGTTCGACAGTCGTCAACGAACTACACTGGAGTCAAAAACCTCTGGAAGCTATGAGGGATCGAGATTGGAGAATTTTCAGAGAAGATTTCTCGATCGCCGCTCGTGGTGGAAATATACCGAATCCGATGAGATCATGGGACGAATCAAAATTACCACTACAAATACTAGAGATAATAGATGAGGTGGGCTATAAAGAACCTTCGCCAATCCAAAGACAAGCGATACCACTAGGTTTGAACAATCGTGATTTGATTGGTATCGCTGAGACTGGTTCAGGAAAGACTGCATCGTTCGTAATCCCGATGTTGACCTACATTGGTAAACTGCCACCCTTGACGGATGAAAACCGGCATTTGGGACCCTATGCTTTAATCTTAGCACCCACTCGTGAACTGGCCCAACAAATCGAAGTAGAAGCCAACAAATTCGCCCACCGGTTAGGTTATCGATGCGTGTCTATTGTGGGAGGGAAAGCGATGGAAGAGCAAGCCTTAAACATGCGAGATGGGGCTGAAATTATTATTGCGACGCCCGGTCGGCTGAAAGATTGTATCGAAAGACACGTGTTGGTCTTAAGTCAATGTACTTATGTTGTCATGGATGAAGCAGATCGGATGATCAATCTTGGATTCGAAGAAGTTGTCAACTTCATTCTCGATCAACTACCCTTGAGTAATCTCAAACCCGATACCGACGAGGCGGAAGATTCTACTAAAATGACAGCTTTTGTCGGAGGAATCGAAGGTCTCGACCTAACTGGTGCCAAAGGACTCTATCGTCAAACTGTAAGGGCTTGACTCTTAGTATTCCCCCGATGTGTTCTTCTCATTTTTGCTCTACGTTTCAAAGGTGATGTTTTCGGCGACCATGCCGCCAGCAGTCGAACGGCTAGCCCGCAAATACCTCAGGAGACCGGCGGTCGTCACGATTGGAGTGGCAGGACAAGCCGTAGATACGGTCGATCAGCAAGTCGAATTCTTACCTAACGAGGATAAGAAACGAGGTAGATTATTAGAAGTCCTAAACCAGGGACACCAACCTCCGATCATAGTTTTCGTTAATCAAAAGAAGACTGCCGATCAACTGGCTAAAGATATCAGTCGAGCTGGATGGTCGACAACTACGTTGCACTCCGGTAAAAATCAAGAGCAGAGAGAGGCAGCCTTGGCTTCGTTGCGAGCTGGAGAGTCTGATATCCTAGTGGCCACGGATTTAGCTGGAAGAGGTATTGATGTGCCCGATGTCAGTCTGGTCGTCAACTTTCAAATGGCTGGGACGATCGAGGCCTATGTCCACCGTATAGGCAAGTTGTTTTGATATATCCCTTCCGAATATGTTTTGAAGTACACTCATTCAGTGCTGAAACTTATCGTTTCCAAAACTTGGGAAAAACTTGGACCAACTCTGTCACAGGTCGAACTGGTCGAGCTGGAAAAGTCGGAACGGCCATCACGTTCCTTACTAATGATGACGCTGATGTCATGTATGATTTGAAGCAAGAGATCATGAAAAGCCCGGTTTCTAAATGCCCACCAGAACTGGCCAAGCATGAAGCCGCTCAATCCAAAGTCAGTCGTTTCTTTCTTTCATCGTTTACATTTCTCGAATCTGGAGAGTTTTTATTTTCTTTCTTTCGAAGTATCTGGTGACTGACCTCTGGGTTTCAACCTTTGACAATTTTCAAACGAACCTCTGACCGTGAAATGAACTCTTGAAAACAATCATGACCGGATCGATGGATGTTTTCCACCACAAACCTCTACTTGGAACAAACGATCGAACTGATGTCTAGATTTCCGCGGCTATGAAACGTCGTGCCGCCGATTTGGACGATGGATAAGGATAGATTTAAGACATGAGATCGAAACCATTATGCTTCTATCAATCCGTGTCCCTGTAATCGTAGTTTTTTTTCACATTTTGCCCGTTTCCCTTTGTCTCGAGCCACCAGACCACAACAACTACTGGATCCAGTAGTGCGTGGTTGAGACGATATACCTACATAATAGAATGGAGTGAATCATGACTGATCAATCGAGCAACTGATTTTTTTTCTCTCATGGGTTTGAGTTTTTATGTTTGGTCCAGTAAGGCAGCCTTAGTTTGTTGGATGTGGTGCTTGGTGTGTGGGATGAAGAAAAATCGAGATGGTTGATTTAAAGACCATTTGGGTCTTGGCCCAAGTTGGCCTTTCAACATACATACATGGTATGTATGTGGGAGTTTATATGAACCAACCATCACAAAGCTTTCTTGGTGGTTTTAAATGAGCAAATACTCTACATCCGGGGCTGAGAGAAACATGTCAAGTTTTGAGTAGTTGTTCAACAGGGATACATGAGCATTAGTAGCTTAAGGGATCAAAAACATCTGTCAAGCTTCACACCCAGTGACCTCAGGCTCTACTTTTGAACCAAAAAATACAACACCTCATCAAAAAAAAGCACTAAAAAAAAAGAAAAAAAACTTGGTGCTTACTACTTTTGAATGCTGAAAAACCAAGGGAACATCAGATCTTTGACTCATCAAGTTGTAGATCATTGTTTGTCATCAACCTTCCAAAATCTTCAACCATAGACTTCTCAAACCTGGTTACTCAACCAGCTTCTCTTCAGATTAGATTCATTAACTTGATGGTATGGTGGTCACCCTCAAACAAGGAGTGTGGAACTTGCTTGTGTTGTGCAGCAGTACCATAGCTTATTGCCTTGCATCTATCATTACTTTCATTTGCCTTGCTTTCACTTGAACTGTAGTACATTGGCTAGCCATCCTGACTCTTAGCATTTAATGCCATGAAGTCAACTTTTACACCAATCAAAACATTCATCATCATCTTGCTTTTCCAAAAAAAAAAAAAAATGATAATAGATCTGTCAGCCTACTAGATGCCAAGGACCTAGCTCCTTCTAGCTACTAGAGGTGATAGAAAATTTAGAGCAAAAATGTCAAAAAATGCCAGAGATATATTTTGGCTGAAAGGGTTAAATTTATTTATATATATATATAAATAAATTTAAAAGGAGGGGCCAAGAACTCAATGGGGTTGTTGAGCCCTCCGGAACACAGGTATATGTCTGTTAAGGACAATATAGATGCAATTTTTGTGCCTGTGGGGTTTACAAGGACTCCGCTCAAGAAGGTTGTGTGTAATTTCCTTGGGGTTTGGGTTATGCAGAACCTAAAAAAAGGGATATAAGTCAGCAGGATCACTTACTAGGCCTAGATCCGGACTTATTCTTGATGGATGGGCAAATATGCAGGGATTCAGGGTTCTGGAAGCTGATGCTGGGGCAGGCTGAATGGCTGGATGCTGATTTTGGCCAAAAATAAGGATTCAAGAGTTTTGTCTATAATTTTATCAGAAAGTCGTCCAGGATCACACACTTATTTCTTATAAGGGTTTGATGGCTTGAGGAAAAAAATATCTGAAGTAATCATTGTCATTATTATCCATCTCACCTGATGGTTTCACTCTCCTCCACCGCGCGTCAATCCAAATTATCCCCAGTGTGGCTGCTCCATTTCCAAACTCCCTATCTCTTCTCCCTTCAACCTTGACCTTCTTTCCCTTCTCTCCGGCTCATCCGTCATCTCATTCTTCCAACCCCTTTTCTTCATTCCCATTCCTTGTCTCCTCGTCTTTTCTCTTCCTCATTTGTCCTCGCCACAATCCCCTCCACTCTCTCCAAACCTTCCTCCCTAACCAACATCTCCTGTCTCCTCTCAAATCATCCTCCACTAACTCCTAATTGACATCTTTCTCTTTAACAATCAACATAATCAACTTCATCACCATCCACCTCTGCTGTCCCGCTCCATTTGCTCTTCCTCAATTTGAAACCATCAATCACCACCTCTTTCACTCGACACGCCACTCAACCAACCCATCTCAGCTTAATCCTCAAAGTCCTCAAAACTTCTGATCAAATGTGAGGCGTTAAGACCAACCTCTCAACTGCGCCTGCTAGACTCTCTTGTGCTCACGCTTGTTCTCTTCAGACTACTCCCTCTTCTTTCCGTCTTCTCCTCATTGCCCTTGTCCATCCTCACTGTGTCCGTCCACACTCAAATCACTCAAAGCCGTCGTGGGTAAGACATTCACCTTCATTTCATCACTAATTCGTTTCATCATTTCATGTTCATGTCAACTCTTGTTAATCATGTTGTGTGTCAGTTCCGTTGGTCCTATTTGGCAATACACTCAGATTTTTGCCTAAAACTTATCACGGTTAAAAGCCAAAGGCCCCATTGACTGAACAAACCAACAACAACGGACCAATGGATACCACGCAGTTGTCCCTACTTAAAACGCTCACCAATTCCATCCCAAGTCTCTCAGACTCAAACTTTTCCCTCCGGCGGTCCAAGATTCACACCATTCTGTCTCTCAAAGGAATAGCCCATTGGCTCAACTCCACCAAACCTGAAAAGTGCCCTCCTGAAACCAACCTGGAGATTGTGGGATACATCCTGGCCAAACTCAACAACCAAACCTATATCAACTGCGTTAAAGACCACCTTCTCACCAACGGTATCAAGCTCTGGAAATCCATAAATGAATACTACGCCTCCTCACAAACAGCCAATCGGTCAAGAGTCTTCTTCAACCTTCTCAATCTGCAGTTTGACCCAAAGAAAGTGGAAAAGTTCATCACGGATGCAAGGGCCTGCCTCCTCCAAATTTCCGAAATTGGAATACAAATGGACGACAACATTGCAGCTTACCTTCTTCTCTATAAATTTCCCCCTCAACTCGATCACCTCAAGACCACCATTACTCACTTGCTTGGTGAAGCCAAAATCAACGCTGATCTGGTCCTACGACACCTGAATAAAATCAAAAATGAAGTGATTGCCGGATCCTATGCCTCAGCCATGGTGAGCAAGACCAAGGTCATCAAATGTTGCCCCACTTGGCATAATCCTCAAGCCAACCACAACCGCAGCAAGTGCTGGTGGCTCTACCCCCATTTGCGTCCCAATCCCGGTCACTCATCCAACTTGGGATCTGGTTCTCAAGGCACTTCAGCATCCAACACCCTACAGTCTCCCTCCACTCACCTCGCTTATAACTTTGCCATGGTCACCTCACGATCTCTGAACCAAAATCGCATCCTGCTTGACTCTGGAGCCTCAAATTGTATGTTCAATGACCCCAAATTCTTCTATCAAATTGGCCCCGACAACACCAAAATTCAAACTGGAAATCCCTTGGCTCCCATCCCTTTGCTGGGGTGTGAAACAGCTACCCTCACAACCACCGCTGCCACGCTGAATCTCAAACAATTGTTGTTTTTCCCCAACCTGGCGATCAATCTGGTCTCTCTGGGCCAACTCATCCAAAAGGGTTGCTCGCTATTCCTAAACTCCCCTAACAGGTTTTTGGTTGTTTTTCAAGGTCGCTCCATCCTCTCCGGTACAATTGAGGACAACCTTCTGTTTATCGACGTGGGTGAATCTTGCTCCCCTTCTGTCTTGTTCTCCTTTGTCTCTCTATCAACAATCCATTGACGCTTCTGTCATCCCCACCTGGGAAGAACTCAAGAGCTCTCAAAGGAATTCCCTAACCTTTTCTGGGACAAGCTCAACTGCATCTCCTGCGCTAAAGGCAAGATTTGTCACCAACCCTTGCGCGGACAAGTCCCTGGAAGCAAGACCGTCTTCAAACAGATCCACGCGGACGTCTGTGGACCTATCCACCCTTTCTCAATGTCAGGACACAGGTATTTCCTTCTCCTCACCAACAACTTCTCCAAGTTCAAAACGTGCATCCCTCTTTGCCTCAAGTCCGACGTCCCGGATGAAGTAATCAAGTTCTTCAGATTGCACACAAACCGGCTTGGATACTTGCTCAAAAACTTCCACTTGGACAACGGGGGCAAGTTTGTGAATAATCAACTTTCCCTATTCTTCTCCAAAAATGGAATCAAACACACCGCCTTGGAACCCTACACGCCCCAACATAATCCCATTGCGGAACAAGGAAACCGCACCGTTCTTGAAGCCACCAGGACTGCAATGATCAACATGAACATTCCTTCCACTCTCTGGGACAAAATACTTGTCAGCGCTTGTAAAATCCTCAATCTCGTACCTTTGTTCCCCGCCAAGACCTCCGCCCATGAACTGTGGACGCAAAAGCCGACAAAACTTCACCTGATTTGAACCCTGGGCTCAAAAGCTGTCGTCTTAAACCAAGCTTCCAGTCCCAACAAATTTGAAGAAAAAGGCAAGGAGGGAATTCTGGTTGGGTTCGACTTTTATCTCAACTCTTACAAAATCTATCTTCCTTACTCCAAAACCCTTGTTTGTTCCAAGCATGTCAAAATATCTGAAAACATTTCCCACTCACACGTCTCCGATCCTTCCCTTCCTTCCAACTCTCTGTTTGACCCTATTCTTACTGACAATACCTCTCTCACTGACCTTCTGAACTCCACGCATCCTCCACCCGTCCCAATCAACTCCTCACCTAATTCCCTGCCTCCTTCCAATCTCTCCTCCTCTGACAACTTCCCCGATCACTCTTCCATCCTAAACTCCTCTTTACCTTCTCAAAAGACCGACGACTCCACTACTGAGCCCTCCTCAACTGAGGAAGTCAAAATCTCTAATCAACTTGTCTCTGACTCGTCTCAAACTCTTCGCAATCAATCCTCCCTTCAAAGAACTCAAAGATATGGATTTGTAGCTTGTTTGGTGCCCAAAAGCTACTTCAAAGCCACCCACTGTGATAACAAGGAATTTTGGATCAAATCCATGAAATCCAAACTCCACGGGTTTGAACTGATGAAGGTGTGGGAGGGCTGTCACGAACTACCCAATGGTAAGAATGCTCTCACAACTTTCTGGGTCTATTGCATTAAGGACAAGCCAAACAACAGCAACGTCAAGTTCAAGTCCCGTTTATGTGTCCAGGGATTCAAAGAAATCCAATTCTTCAATTATGGCAAGACCTACGCTCCCACTGGCTCCATTACTACCCTTTGTGTTTTTCTGGTCTACGCCCTACACCATCAGCTCGCCCTATGGCAAATGGACATCAAGTCCGCCTTCCTTCACGCACCTCTTGACAAAGACATCTATATCAAAGCTCCCTCCGGCTACGACTCCAAATTTCCATACTTCAAATTAAACAAAGCTTTGTACGGACTTAAACAGGCCCCAAAGAGCTGGTAAAAAACCCTCAGAACTTGGCTTGTCAAAGAAAGATTCATTATCTTGAGTGCCGATCCTTGCTTGTACATCAATCACAAAAAAAGCCTCTGCGTGTTTGTTTATGTCGACAACCTACTTATCGTCGGCAACTCAGTTGAATTCCGGGAGCGACTGAAGGCAAGATTCAGCATCTCCGCCGACGGACCGCTCTCCAAGATACTGGGAAATCTCATTGTGGAAACCAAGAACAAACCCGCTATGCAGCAACCCAATCACATCAAGACTGCTCTTCTGGAACTTGGACTTGCCGACTGCCAACCTATCTTCACCCCCATCACACCAAATATCAAACTTACCTCCGCTACCAATGAAGATCACAGCTCTTTCATCAATCTCAAAATCAACTTTTGCTCTTCCACCGGTTTCTTGAACTTCATTGCTAGTCGTACCAGACCAGACATTTTGTACGCTGTCTCCTGCCTCTCGCATTTTAACAACAAGCCTGGAATGACTCACTGGATTGAATCTAAGCATGTCTGGCAATACCTAAACCAATCAAAAGACCTGGCCCTCTGCCTACGCAATGACTCATTTGAGTATGACATTGAAGCTTATAGTGACTCGGATGGAGGAAACAATCCTGAATCTCAAAGAAGTCATACTAGGTATGTGATACTGTTGTATGGTTGTGCAGTGTCCTGGCATAGCAAACTACAACCAACCATCTCCCTGTCATCCACCAAAGGTGAATTGAAGGCTCTTGTCCTGGCCACCCAAGAGAAGATTTGGCTGTCAAACTGAATTCAAGAAATAAATCCCTCTCTCAAGCTGACTCACTGCGCTATGATTGGCAAAAAAGCTCTCAACGACCTTGTAAACCAAGAGTCTCATCATGGAGCCCTCAAACATGTTGAAACTCAGATCAAGTGGCTTTGTGAGCAGCGCAACAATTGTTCCCTCATCACCTGCCTAGTTCCCTCAAATCGAATGCTAGCCAACTCTCTGAATAAGCTGGCACTCCGCTCCTCCACGGCCCATCTGGTTTCCTCTATCCTAACACCTCTCATTTGATCACAGGGGTGTGTCATTATTATCCAGCTCACCTGATGGTTTCACTCTCCTCCACCGCGTGTCAATCCAAATTATCCCCAGTGTGGCTGCTCCATTTCCAAACTCCCTATCTCTTCTCCCTTCAACCTTGACCTTCTTTCCCTTCTCTCCGGCTCATCCGTCATCTCATTCTTCAAACCCCTTTTCTTCATCCCCATTCCTCTTCTCCTTGTCTTTGCTCTTCCTCATTTGTCCTTGCCACAATCTCCTCCACTCTCTCCGAACCTTCCTCCCTAACAGACATCTCCTGTCTCCTCTCAAATCATCCTCCACTAACTCCTAATTGACATCTTTCTCTTTAACAATCAACATAATCAACTTCATCACCATCCACCTCTGCTGTCCCGCCCCATTTGCTCTTCCTCAATTCAAAACCATCAATCACCACCTCTTTCACTCAACACGCCACTTGACCAACCCATCTCAGCTTAATCCTCAAAATCCTCAAAACTTCTGATCAAATGTGAGGCCTTAAGACCAACCTCTCAACTGCACCCGCTAGACTCTCTTGTGCTCATGCTTGTTCTCTTCAGACTACTCCCTCTTCTTTCTGTCTTCTCCTCATTGCCCTTGTCCATCCTCACTGTGTCCGTCCACACTCAAATCACTCAAAGACATCGTGGGTAAGACATTCACCTTCATTTCATCACTCATTTGTTTCATCATTTCATGTTCATGTCAACTCTTGTTAATCATGTTGTGTGTCAGTTCCGTTGGTCCTATTTGGCAATACACTCAGATTTTTTCCTAAAACTTATCAATCATGACTATATAACTGGATGAATCAGTCAGAAATGGCTGGGGGAGGAGCCTTTATTTATATCATTTTGGGTCCCCTCATGGTGCAGTCTTTTTACCAACCAAAGGAGGGTGACCCAGGCTAGTACTGAGGCCAGGTAGCCATCAGTGTGTTCATGCAGACCTACCCTGGTCACTAAAGAGGTACAGGAAGCCCTATGTCATCATGCTTGGGGCTTGATACACGTTTCTGTACCCTGAATGACCTCACTGTATCAGCCAAAGAAGTAGTATTCAATTAATAAAATATAGTGAAAAAGGCTAATGCTGAGGCTAAGGGACCATCATTGTGTTGGTGTGGACCTGCTCTAGCCACTACAGAAGTATGGAGAGCCTTATGTCATCATACTTGGGGCTTGGTACACGTTTCTGCACCCTTAATGATCTCACTGTATCAGCCAAAGAGGTTGTATTCAATTAATATGTTTAAATATAAGCCATGGTCTCCGGAGGCCAGGGGCTTAAAAACATGCTCAGGAGACTTTGTTCTGAGGGCTTATTTCAAGTATGAGGCTCTTATTTTCATATTTTCTTAATTGGGGTTTCTTTAATTGAGTAGTGAGCCCCTGGTTGTGACTAGTTACATACAGTCTACATTGTACAGGGTACAGGGGAGGTTGTATGGGTGCCTGGTATATTGTGAGAAAGTTAGCAAAAAGCTAATCTACTGTTTATCCCCATTGCACACTCTCAGGGTGCCACAGGAACTAATATTAGTCTAATTAAATCTACTTAATTGGGTATTAAGCCAGTGGTTGTGACTAGTTATGTACAGTCTTCCTTGTATAGGGTAAGGAGGAGGTTGTATAGGTTTCAGGTGTCTTGTGGGCTAGTCAGCACGAAGCTAGGCCTCTGTGTATCCTCAGTGTACCCTCTCAGGATGCTACTGTACCTATTGTGTACTCTTTTGAACCCAAACCTTCTGTACAGGTCCCATTACAGGGGACCCTGACAACCTTTGATACAGCTCTCAAAAGGATGCAGGGCCCAATTTTTCCAAACTTTCTGTTTGTTTGGGCAGTCTCATGCTTTTTTCTACCTGGTGGTGGTGCTCTTTGGGCCCCATGTGGTGTGGAACAAGGCTGTTGGGTGTATGTGAGGTACAGTACACAGGGGTGTCACGGTTCTACCTGAAGGAGCAGGAACTGGGGGGTGGTGCCAGTGGGTGACCCTACCTGATTTGGCACCAGGAATCCATTTCTGCAATAATATTCCTACTTTTCTTACTCATTAAGGCTTTTTACCTGATTTTTGTTTTTAAGTTATTATTTCCATATTTTTGTATTCATTATTATTATTCATTCATTTTTATTTCTGGGGTCTTTAGTCAGTTGGTTCTGAATAGTAGCCAGCTGACAGGATCCATGCTGAATAAATTCAAGAAGAAATTTCAAATGAGTTAAATGCAAGAATTGTAGGGATGTGAAAAATTGGAACATTAGGCAACAAGCTCAGCAAGCATTTGGGCATCAATTGTTGCACTGACTATAGTTTTATAAAACATGAGAACACACAGGGGGAGGTGAAAACTCTGAAATGGGTGGTTTGAACATCCAAATTGATCAATTGGGATGTTTGAAAACTCAGCTGCATCTTGAGAAGCAAGAGAAGGGTCAAACTCAACAAATTTCCCAACTAAATGACCACAAGTGTCTCAACAAGGACACTTTGAAAATGTGCTCATCAGCTTGACAATTGTTGTTACTGCTTGAAAGAAATTCCTGAATAAGACCCAAAAAACTCAGTTCCTTGAATTTGATGGCTCCTATTAACCATGAAAAAAAAGGCTGCACCTGCTGGCAGGTGTACACCTAGAACTTGTTGTGGTTTGGTTTTGACTCTGTGAAAATTTGGTTTCTAACTTGAGTAGGAACCTGAGAAAAGTTGTTTGTACCAGTTCTTGATTATTCCAAGTAATTCTAGTGCATGCATTGAATAAAGACAATTTGGAATTATGGGGAATTAAATTTTATGTAATCAAGAAATTTGTGTAAAACATCAAGAAAATCATATTTATTTGTATTATTTAATGGATTTGATCAAATGTGACTGGTTGCTGGCAAATTTTCCTGATAATTAAGGGTTCCATCACTTTAACTTTCAAAAAGGAAATTAAGATACTTTGGAAATAAGGTATTTTCTTCATTCTTTTGGATACATAATTTTTTTTGGAAATTTCAATGCTTTGGTAAATTTTCAGTCAAATAATTAAATTCTTGATCTCATTTTTTTCTTTTTTTTTATTCATGTTTTTTCCTGTTAATAATGATATTTTGAATTGATGAATTTGTATTTGATTTATTTAATTTTACATGGTTTGAATTGAATTTGGATTCAGGGACGTTTTTTTGTTATCATTAATTTATTAATTTTGATTTTTTGATGATTCATTTTTTTCAGTTTTTTTTAGGGTGATGTTAAATTCATGGCTCCAGTTGTGTGGGAGCCGTGTACATGGCTCCAGGCGTGGGGGAGCCATGTAGGGCCCCACAAGGCCTGTGGGAGTTGTGTAGGGCCCCTCAACATGCGGGGCCCATACACTACTCCATATAATTTATAATTTATAATTTATAATTTATAATTTATAATTTATAATTTATAATTTATAATTTATAATTTATAATTTATAATTTATAATTTATAATTTATAATTTATAATTTATAATTTATAATTTATAATTTATAATTTATAATTTATAATTTATAATTTATAATTTATAATTTATAATTTATAATTTATAATTTATAATTTATAATTTATAATTTATAATTTATAATTTATAATTTATAATTTATAATTTATAATTTATAATTTATAATTTATAATTTATAATTTATAATTTATAATTTATAATTTATAATTTATAATTTATAATTTATAATTTATAATTTATAATTTATAATTTATAATTTATAATTTATAATTTATAATTTATAATTTATAATTTATAATTTATAATTTATAATTTATAATTTATAATTTATAATTTATAATTTATAATTTATAATTTATAATTTATAATTTATAATTTATAATTTATAATTTATAATTTATAATTTATAATTTATAATTTATAATTTATAATTTATAATTTATAATTTATAATTTATAATTTATAATTTATAATTTATAATTTATAATTTATAATTTATAATTTATAATTTATAATTTATAATTTATAATTTATAATTTATAATTTATAATTTATAATTTATAATTTATTATTTATTATTTATTATTTATTATTTATTATTTATTATTTATTATTTATTATTTATTATTTATTATTTATTATTTATTATTTATTATTTATTATTTATTATTTATTATTTATTATTTATTATTTATTATTTATTATTTATTATTTATTATTTATTATTTATTATTTATTATTTATTATTTATTATTTATTATTTATTATTTATTATTTATTATTTATTATTTATTATTTATTATTTATTATTTATTATTTATTATTTATTATTTATTATTTATTATTTATTATTTATTATTTATTATTTATTATTTATTATTTATTATTTATTATTTATTATTTATTATTTATTATTTATTATTTATTATTTATTATTTATTATTTATTATTTATTATTTATTATTTATTATTTATTATTTATTATTTATTATTTATTATTTATTATTTATTATTTATTATTTATTATTTATTATTTATTATTTATTATTTATTATTTATCATTTATTATTTATTATTTATTATTTATTATTTATTATTTATTATTTATTATTTATTATTTATTATTTATTATTTATTATTTATTATTTATTATTTATTATTTATTATTTATTATTTATTATTTATTATTTATTATTTATTATTTATTATTTATTATTTATTATTTATTATTTATTATTTATTATTTATTATTTATTATTTATTATTTATTATTTATTATTTATTATTTATTATTTATTATTTATTATTTATTATTTATTATTTATTATTTATTATTTATTATTTATTATTTATTATTTATTATTTATTATCTTTGTTAAAATGTTGATGTTGCTTCTCAAAAACTAGCTCATCTTTCCTAAAAAACTGTGCTTGTGAAACATCATCAAACATTCCATTTTTTGATACTCAGTGCACTGGTGCACACTCCCATATAGTAGGGCAAGACCAAGAATTTCAGCTGGCAAAACCCAAATTTGGTCCAGGATTCTTTTCAATTTTTTTTTTAGTCTGGCATGGTGGACCACCTAGCCTAATTTGTCCACCATGCAAGATGGCAGTGAGATTTTTTTTTCATTTTCTTTCATTTTATTTCTTTCATTTCATTTCATTTTTTTTCATTTCATTTTTTTTCATTTCATTTTTATTCATTTATTTGTTTGATTTTTTTGGGGGATTTTTTTGAATATGTTTGTTTAATTTTAATTTAATTTTATTTTTTCTCTCCATCAATATGGTGGACAACAAAGGCTACATTATCCACCTCCCTTCAGGTATTCCCTGCATGCCTTACTTATGGGCAGGGGGAGCCAGGCAGGGGTCATTCTTACAATGACCAACTGTCAGTTTGATGAAAAAATTTGCCCAAGTTGTTAATTTTTCTGGGAATAATATGATTCACAAAGATAAAAAAAAACTAAAAAAAGCTAAAAAAAACAAACAAAATCTAAAAATACCTGAATGCATGTGTTGAGCTGGATGACTTAGCCTAAGTTTTCCACCATGTTAATGGAGAGAAGAAAAAAATGAAATAAATCTTAAATTTAAAAAACAACACATTCAAAAAAAAATCAAAAGAAATCATAAAAATCACAAAAATCACAAAATTGCACAAAAAACCACCAAAAAAAAAAATTCCAAAAAAATCAAAAAAATCCTGAAACACATTTGGGTTCTTTGAGCTGAAATTATTGGTCCTGCCCTACTATATGGGAGTGCACACCAGTGCACTGATAATCAAAATTTTAATATTTGATGTTGTTTCACAAACATGGTTTGTAGGGAGGATGAGCTTGTTTTTGAGGAGCAAAATCAAAATTCTAACTGGATTTTATTAAGTCTCCAACCAAAATCCCAAAATTAAAAAAAGGCCATTGTTAAATTTGCGACCCATCTGAGTTGCAAATGGCCATTTGCAACCCATCTGAGTCGGGTGGTTATAATATATATACATTTTTTTTAAATTTTTTATCTATTATTTCTTTTTTTGATTTAAATAAAAAAATAAAAAATAAATTAATCAATTAAATTCTAAATATGAATATTTAAAAAAAATATAAATATATAGAAAAATATAAATAAATAATATGAAATAAATGAATAGATAAATAAAAAATGAAAAATAAATTAATAAGTGAAATAAATAAAAAAATATATAAATATATAAAAAATAAATTAATTAATCAAAGTGAAGATATATATATAATGAAATAAATAAAATACACAATTTTTTTTTTTGCCATTCACTACCCAAAATGGGTTGTGTGGCACGGTTTGCAACCCTGCCATTCACAACCCACCTGAGTGGCAAATGGCCTTTCACGACTCAAATGGGTTGCAAATGGCCATTTGCAACCCCAAATGGGTTGGAAATTGTGCCACAAAACCCTTTTTGGGTAGTGAACGGCGGTTGCAAGGTTGCAAATTTAGCATTGTCCTTAAAAAAATAAAATAAATAAAATAAAAAAAGTCAAAAATTTAAAATAAATCATAAGTCAAAAAAAACAGCATTATTTTTCTCATGACCCTTACTCCTAAACACATGAGTATTTTATGCCCCCATGACATTTTGCCCACATGAGCATTTCCTTGGCCTGCGTGGGTTACATATACTGGTTTTGTGAATTTAACCAAGTTGGAGGGGAAATGCCACTGGATCACATTGTGTTCTGCCAGCTCAAATTTTTGGTCCTGCCGTACTATTTAGGATTACACACCAGCGCAGTGATTATCTTCAAATTGAATCTTTAATTATGCTTCAAAAAAACAGTTATTAGTAAGGACAAGTTGGTGTTCAAGGATCAAAATCAAAATTCTAGAAAATTTTTCACTCTCACCAAAATAAATCTTGAAAATACAAAAACAATTTCATTGTTGTTGAAATAAAATGAACAACATAAATTGAGAAAAAAAAGCATAACAGAGCAGGATTTATTTTTTGATACCCCTTGGCCAGTTTCAAAAAATTATTTAGGTACTCGGGCTGCTTGCATGTTCTTATAATCTTTTTTTTTTTTTTTTTTTTTTTTGTGGTATTCCAAGAAAAAAAGACAGAAAAATTTATAAAAACATTTTCAATAAAAATCTGTTTGTATGATAGAGCCCTTTAAGGATTTTCACTGAAACATTAATTATGTGCAATGTTAAATTAACAACTCATTTTAGTTGTGTACAGTTGTGTAGACAACTGAAATGGGCCGTGTGGCATGCCACATAACTCTAATCAAAATGTGTAGCCTCCACACAAATCTAATCATGTTGTGTAGCCTCCAAAAAACTCTAATCAAGTTGTGTAGCCTCCACATAACTCAACTGTAGTTGTGTAAACCCCAAAAAATGGTTTGGTTTTGTGCAGCACCACACACAACTACAAGCGTTGGGGGCCAAAAAAATAAATAAATAAAAAACTGAAATAAACTTAACAAACATACACAAAAAAAAACAGAAATCAACCAAAAAATCAAAAATTGTTGATTTTTAGGTTATAAAAAAAATAATAAATAAATAAAATAAAATAAAATAAATAAAAAACAAAAAAACTGAAGACAACCAAAACATGAAAAACCAGTTGATTTTTTGATCAAAATTGCAAAAAAATTAAAAAAGAAAAAAAATCAAAAAATACCAGTAAAACTTGATTAGCCCTAAAGTAAAAACACCAAAAATTAAATAAAAAATGAAAGAGTCTATGGAGCAGCCCAAAAGTATAAGTTCCAAAAAATACAGGTTCAGCTTGACTAGCCCTAAAGTAAAAACACCAAAAAATTCAAGTTCAACTTGACTAGCCCTAAAGTAAAAAAACCAAAAAATTCAAATTCAACTTGACTAGCTCTCAAATAAAAAAACAAAAAAAAGTTCAACTTGTGCTAAGCTGATCACATTACAAGAAGTAAAAATAATTCTTATGATGGGATCATCCCAGCTCAAGTTGAACTGACTTACCAATTAATTTTATTTAAAAGACTCAAACTAATGAGGTTAACTCATAAAAATCAACATAATGATGTTCAAAATTTGATAGCCCTTTATATTAATAAAAGCACAAGTTAGCTGCATTAGAATTACAAGTTATATGGAAAACCAATGAGAAAATGAAGTCCATAACCTAGAATACACATGCAGTTGATCTTTGAGATGATCAAGCCAACCAGAAGCTTTCTTTTAAATGAAAGGAGAGGGTTTTGCTACAATGGGCAGTATTGGAATCATTTATCCCCTGAGTACTAATAGAACCTAGTGGTCATTGTTTACAAAGGAAATGTAAATAGGATCTGATTTATCTGTAACACATTTTTTTGTTGGAGTGAAGTACAACATGACTCCAATGAAATGAAACATATAGGTCTGGTTTATGTGTCTGCTATTATTTGACCCATATCTAATTTAGCAAGCCATTTTGAAGAGTGAATCTTTTTGTTGATATCTTCAAAATCAAGTCTTTTTTGAATATTTTCTAACTCTTTTGCTGCATCAAGCATATTAATGTAGCATGCTTTATGTCTCTCCAATGTTTCAATCATTTCCTTTCTCACTTTAAACCAACCGTCTTCATCATATCCAAGCAATTTAGAAATGAATATAAATATGAAATTCCCATCACCAATTAGTTCCAAAAATTTGCCCAATAAATTTTGTAATTTCCCAGGTATTTGATTGATGTATTTCAATTTGGGTTCCTATTATCAGAAATCACTCAGCCAAAATTCCAATAACATTAATTAATCACATCAATACTGACCAAAGATGAGCTTCTGGTTGACCCTTCCTGCACATCTTCTTCCTCTGAAGAGGATTTGGAGTCCAAATGAAGTGCAGCTAATTCGCTTTCAGTCTCTTCCTTGGAACTATGAAATTCAGATTCTGCTCCTGCACACTTTGACTAACAATTATCATCAGTTCATTAGACCTAAAAAATGAAAATTTCACAAAAGAAAAGACTTAAAATCTTTTGTCTTTTCTTATTTGGTGCTTGTTGTAAGACTCCAAATGGTGCTAGGCCATGGAAGTTCTGTGGAGGGGAAAGGTGCTGTTTACGCTACCCTCCTGAGCATTACAAAAATATTTAAATGTAACCAAGATCAAGGTCCAGAGCTTTTAAGTGAGGAATCAAATAGTAAGGATAAAGTTTGATAAGTTGGTAGCAATGGAAAAGCACTATCTGAGGCAAGATTACATGGGAGATATTTGAAAAAAAAGAAGTTTAAAGGTTGTTTAAAGTTCAAAAGAACAAAGCTGTTGTATGTAAAAAGGCCCACAAGCTAATAAATCTGGTTTTCAGCAGAAGATTGGGGATGATCAACTCAAACCCCAACCACCCTCCAGGTTCTCAATGAACCCACCCAAATTTCAGCAATCTACCGCTTGAAGGGTGTCAGATAACTGAGGGTGGCCATACAAGACAAAGCACAATGTTTTGAGAAGCTCTAAAAGCAAACAGAAAACCAATTTGAACAGGGATAAACTCAACAATTCTCAAGGAACTCTAGAGTAGGCTGGCAGAATGCAACTTTGAAAAATAACAGGGGTATAAAACTCCAGGTTTTAAGCTCAATAAAACCTCTTCAATCAAACGCAATTGGCTCTGGAAAGATGATCAAGGGAGGATCAAGAGAAGTATGGTTGGAGAAAGGGATCAAAGAGTGGTGTAACACACTCAAGGATTCCAACAGAAAGGATTCTCTTCAACCAGAAAGGCTATTGGTTGGTAATAAGGATGAGGCCTCAGAGGGGCAAAGACTCAGGATAAAATGGATCAAGGGGCAATCAAAGATATACCCAGGATAACAATTATAGATTACTATGATATCAGGGGGACATATACACAGACTCCAATGGATGATTAGAAAAAAGTAGGGGAGAGCCCCTCTTTTATGGGCCATGGGTCCCTGCAGATTATTTACAAGTGATGACACAGATAGAGCGGAAAAACAATAATTGAAAAAAAGTTTTTTTTTTTCTTTTTGAAAATGAAATGATGGGGAAAATTTGGAAATGAAAACAAAAAAGATGATTTGGGACATGTGAGCAAAAAAAAAAAGAGATGAAAGGAAGGCAGCCACCCCGCATCACGGATGACAGCAGGCCGCAGATGGACATCTGCGGGTTGGAAGCTGAGTGGTACGGGGGAAGATGAACATCTGCAACAGCGGTTGTGGGGCTGCAACAGTGGTCACAGATGATGGAAATGAAATGGACAATGAGATCCTGAGGATGAGGGATGAACGGTGGTTCACCACATTGTCTAATTTCCTTGTGCTGCTTCAATTCTTTTTCAGAATGCTTGAATTGAGAAGTATCTGTCTGTTTATTTTTCAATTTTGGCCAACCTCTACTTGATTGCAAGAATTTCAGTTCAGATCTTGGCTTTGACTTTGATAAATAATTTTTGGTGTTCTGAATCAGGTACTTCAGCAGCTTGCATTGATATTCTTCAGGATATCCCAAGATCATTGCATTGAGATTCTCATGTAACTGAGAGTTGTTGAGCATTTCATCAACATTGAACTTCCAAAATTCAAAAGGATCAAACAATAGGAAGGTAAGAATCATACATCAAAAAGAATTTATCCCAAAGCAATTTGAAAAATCCAACTTTAACCAAATTACAGAACTAGAACTGCAAGGGTCATAATCCAACCTCCACTGAGGATGAAGATCCTCAGCCACACAGATCCTCTGAAAACTAGTAGGTCACCTATCTTTTAGGAAAAGGGAAAACCCATAGTATTGGAGTATGACTTGGTGCACACTTCCCCATCATGGTTCCGCTTTAATTTATCAAATTTTCCAACAAAAATGCTTAATTGCCTCTAAAGAAAACTTGTATCAAAACGGTAAAATTTAAGTGGGATGAACTATTCCTTACTTTATTTGAGAGCTGTAAAGCAATGCCTGAATGGATTTAATTTGATTTGAAACTGTTCTGTATAGGTTTTTACAAACATCAAATATGTTTCCCAAAGAATTTGCAAGGAATTTTTTGAGAGTAGCATGTGCCCCTTGCACCCAAGATGTGTTTTTATTTGCAAAGTCAGGGTTTTTGCAAGTCAAATTTGTTACAAAGGTCTCTTTGATACAGAAAAATTTCTTTTCCATATACTCAAGCCAATACTCATGGTCTTCCAAGAAGCACTTTATACAAGTCATAACATAAGTACCCAAAAATAGGAAGATTAACAGAAGAAGAAGTGATTTAACCCTTACTCTGAGTTAGGCATCATTGACCTCTGCCTCCTCCTTGGTTTCCAAGTCCCCATACTTCCCCCACACAGAAACAAAGCTTTGCCATCCTTCAACATCATTATTAAAGCAAACTTTACAGTTTGCTTGTATGTTTTTGAACAAGTGCCATCACCAAAACTGTCTTGTTGTGTCAGCTTGCTACTATGTACAAAGCAACCTGTCAATAGCAACACAAAAATATGAAAAAATAAGAATATCTCACTTAAAAAAATAAGCAGTGAGAAATCAGAAAAAATTATTATTAAAGAAATAGATTCCTCACCCAAAATTAGGTAGGGTCACTCACTGACCCCACCCTTGAATTCCAAGTCCTTATATTTTTAAAATAATTAAAAAGAAAAGTACTAAAAATTACAATACCAGTATGGCACCTTTTGGCCATTCTAAAATTTCACTTTTGTTGTCACGTATAGGGTTTACACCTAAAATTCACTCAGAATTGAGTTGTTGTGTATATTTTGGGAGTTACACGCGGAAATGTGTTATGTCACAATTCCCGCGCGCAGCCCTGCATCATTACATATCCCTACGTACTTGTAGTAGCAAATTCCTGTGTAATAGAGACCCGCGCTCAGCTAATGCTGCAACGCACACAGTGGATCCTACCCCCCTTGCATCTGTACTGACTGATCCCGGCGTCTGGCTCCGTCATGACTAATCTGACAACCAGGTACCACTCAGAAGAAATACAACCTAGTTAGGGTTGCATGGCATATGTAACAAGTTCAAGTATGCATTAGTAATAGTCTAAAAAGATCAAGAACTAAATAAAATTAATAAAAATTAAGTTTAAAAAAATTTTTAATAACAAATCAAAGATCAAGGATTACCACGTAAATTGTTGACTCTGATCTTTGAAGACCACAAAACACTACAAGGAGTGTTCATAAAAATTATTAAAAATTTTCTACGTGATCAGCAGATAATTGAAAATCAGTAAAAATCCACATTTGTTCATTTTAAAGCAATACTATTAGTAAAAATGAAGGATGAGTGCAGAATGATCAAATTTACGCCATAATAGATTAACAGATCCTGTGGCTAAAATAGTGCAGAAATCCAGCAGATCTAACGTCAGCTGATTTACAGCACCTAGTGGACGTGCTCATCCTGCCCTGACTGGCTTTTCAGCTCCAGCCCATGAGAAGAACCCTAGTTACGTGCCCTGAGCAGCTCCAAATCACCCCAAAAAGGTATTTATACAGACATCTTTGGATCCATTATTCCAGAGATTATCAGTTTACCAGGAATTATTATTATCAATCAGAAACCGTGTCATTGTTAGTCAAGTGGTTATGAAGATTCTAAGCAAGTGATTTATGACTTAGTCCGTAGTATTATTATTTATTGATTAAAAAAATCAACCAATTGAAGTTAAATCAAGCAATCCTTCCCAACTGCTCTGAAAACCTTCTTATTATTGCAGGATTTTCGTGGTAAAGTGCTCAGAGTGAGTGTTTCCCTTCCTGTCTTTGCACTTGTGCTGTTTAGCCTGGCCATATTAGTGGATAAGCCCTTTTCAAGGCACCCATCTTGAATCCAAGGTTCTTAAACTACCTAAGGAGGCCCCTTGAAGAGAGGTTTTCTTTGTCTGTAAAGACCCCCAGTATTATAATACTGTGGCCCCTCTTTTATATATATATTTGAAACTTTTATTTCCAAACCAATTAAACCTTGCAACTTCTCTTATTATATTATTTATTTGAGCCTCTAAGTGTTCATTTTTGGAATAATAATCATTATTATGATTCCAGTATTTTTATCACTCTCTGTAGCTAAAGGACTGCAAGGTTCCTGGTATCAGAGGGCTGACAACAATGCCTTTCAACCTCAATCCTCCTCTTATGCATCCTCCTCTATCTTGTGATCCTTACTGTGTTTTATCTTGATCTCTCACTGGTCCCTTTGTTCCTGGTCATTGTGTTGATGAAGAACGTTTGAAAGTGGTCAACTTTGGTCCAGATGGATGGCTTCTTCCTGATGAGTTAAATTTAATAAAAAATGTCTTAGCTCTTAGAGAAAAATCTACTGCTTTCTGTGAAGAAGAGAGAGGTCTCTTGAAAGAGTCCTATGGCCTACCTTATATCATTTCAGTAATAGAAAATGATCTCTGGCAAAAGAAAAAGATCCCTATCCCTGCTGCTAAGGTTTACAAGTTCATCAAGTTGGTCTGCAAACAAGTCTGTACCGGGTTATATGAGCAGTCAACTTCCAATTATTCCATTCCTGTCTTCTGTGTCCTCAAAAGTGATGGTAAACTTAGAATAGTTCATGATCTCCAGCCTCTAAATAAGGTTAATATTAAAGACAACCCATCTATCTGTGGTACCTACCCAGATAAAACATTAGTAGTGAATCAGTTATAAAAGGAAAAAAGAAATCAGAAACCAAGTTATTACCCATCTCTAACCAATCAAACCACCCACCAGGTGCTTGAATAAGGGTTCTTCTGTGACCTAAATATTCAGCACCATATTAAAGAAACCCCACCCATTAGTTAATAAATACCCTTACAAAGAAAGAGAGAGAACAACAAAAAGAAACTACCAACCTTTCCTCTACCCAGCCCCCTGTGGGTAAACCCATCCTTGGGTCCCCTCCTGAACCGGCCCTTTGATAAACCCTTGAACCCTTTAATATTGGGGTATTGGTTAAGATCAAACATATCTGATCAATAAATTAACCAATAGTCCAATAAATCTGGTCTATTCTTCAACAAATCCTACCAATATCACAGTAAATAATTAATCTAGGTCAGATCTGAGACCTATATTAAGTCTCAAACAAACCAGCCATTAATTTAAATAAATTATTGTGCAGACTTACTATAGTACTAGAAGAGCAGGCAATTCAAAACCACTCTTAGTCTTACTAATACTCTAAAGGATAAGAAGTAATGATAAATTCCCCTTCAAGGACTTCCAGCAAGCTATTTGCTACTTTTTATATAATCCCACAGGAGTTTCTACAATTGGTGTCCCAACAGTGGCCTGTTTCCTTCAGATTTGATTAGTTATTAAAACCAAGATTGGTGGAATATTAGCCTCAAGAATTAACTCAACATTCAGAAGGCAGAAAGAAGAAACCCATACCAGATAATTGAAGACCTCAAGGACCAACTCAGAGGGATTGAAGATAATAACCAAGGAGCCCTATCTTCAATAATCAGGATGGAGAAAGAACTGCAAGACAAAACCAGAATAACCAGTGGATCCAAGGATAAACCAGAGGAAGACCAGGAAAGAACTCACAATCAGCCAGATTCTTGAGAAGAAGAAATGGGAAAAGTTGAAAACATTTCCAAACTCATAAACCAAATTCTGGAAGAAAGAACAGCACAGGGAATTCCAGAAACCCAATAAACCCAACCAAGAACCAGATTTCAGACCCCAAACCCAAGATCAGAATATGGAAGAATCCCAGCAGAAACCATGGATAAATCAACAAACCCCTTCATCAGCCTAGGAATAAATAGATATTTGCAACCTAGAGAAGAAGGAATAGGAATTACTAGGAGCCAATATATTGAAAGAACCCCAGCCAGAAGACCAGTCCAGGATAACTCAATGAAAAAAAATGATGACCAAAATGGAGTATTATTGGATGGAAAGAAAGTGAACCTGGAATTTGATGGGACAGAAGTAGAATAGTTTATTAAAAGAGTAGAGAAACTGGCAAGGATCCAGAAGGTAGGAGGGATAGATATAGCCCTACAGTTACCTTTTCTAGTACTAGACAAGAAGATCAGGGATTTTATAGAAGATATGAAAGGCCATGAATATGGGGACTGGGACCTTTTGAAGAAGGAACTGAAAAGAAATGGGGCACAGCTACCCCCCATAGGAGGTTCAATGAAGAGTCCATACCAAGACTGCTCAGACAGACCCAAGAGAAGGGAGGCATCAAGACTAAGTATGACTTCAAGAAGTTCATTGGAAGCTATGAGGAGATGGTTATTTACTTCATCAGAATGGGTTATGACAACACCAACTGGGAAAGTGGAGAAAACCTCTGGAAAGCCTTTTCCACTGATCTTAGGAGGGAAGTTAACAGAGAATTGGCCCATGCAGGAAGAATCAAGATTGCAAGAGATGGCAGATACCTCCCACCAGATTTGGAGACCTTGAAGGAATTTGTGGAAATGACCTTGGCCTTATGGGATGTGGATGAAGAAGATATCACTAAACCTATCATCAAGAACTTGGTGGGGACAAATAAGGAAGTCAAGTTTCAGCAAATGGGAATGGATGAGGTCTTGAAGATGAATTAAGATCTTGACAAAATCACTATGGCTCTAAACCAGAAGCAGGCACCTCCCCACTTTGATAGGATCAACCAGGGAATGACACAAAACTACAGACCCCCACTTCCCAGTGCAGGACCCAGATGGCCCATCAGATGTAACTATTGCAAGGATGAACTCCATGCCCAGGTAAACTGCCCAGACTTGACTGAAGACATAAAGTCCAAGAGTGTGTTCAAACAAGGGCCCAATTATTACTTCCCAAACAGAGAACCTATACCATATAGCCAGCAGGAAAGTTTCAGAGATCAGGTCAAAAGATTCTCAGAAGCTCAACAAGTCCCAAAGCTGGAGGAAACTCAGAAGCAGGAAGAACCAACAAATGTTGCAGCATTCTTGAAGACTGTAAATTGGGAAGCTTGGACACCACCAGAGGTAAATATGAAGGAATATCAAGTTCAATGGGGAATGAGAAGATCACAAAGGTTGGCTGGAAATCCACCAGAGAAGGATAACACCCAGGAGGCACCAGTGGTAGACCAGGGATCTTCAGCACCAACTAAGGAGCAAGCTCCAGAACCAAGGAAGAGGAAGCCAAGCTATCCAGGAGCATGGGTGGAAATGGATCAAGATTCTGAAGATGAAGAAGAAACCCCCAAAGCACCTGTCAAGTAACCAGTAACTGAACCTGTGAAGAATAACCCAGTAAAGTCAGAACCAGTGGATACCCAGGAAGGAACCAAGATGGAAGAAAGTTTGAAGAAGAAGATATTAAAGCAGAACTTTAACCTTACCTTGGAGGAGCTCCTCTCAGTTGCACCAAATTTTTTCCAGCAGTTAAAAGATATGACCCCTGAAGGAACCTTGGATTTGAATAAAGCCTCTAAACCAACAACCAGCAAAAACAGTAGAAGGATAGATGGATGTCAGCACCACTTTGAAGACTATTCAGACAATGAGTACCCATGCTCCATAGGCAACAATCTCACCTATGCTTGTCCATTGGGATTCATTGATATCTGGATCAAAGGAAAGAAGATCAAGGCCCTGGTGGACACTGGTGCTGAATTAAATGTCATACCAGAACACTTGGCAAACCAGACAGGCTTGGTGTCCAGAGAATTGTTCATGAAGGTTAAAGGAATCGGAGGCCACTCTACCCCACTAATTGGATTTGCTTAAAGAACAGTATTTGAAATAACATCTGGGGAACCAAAGTCTGCCCACTTCTTCATAGCCAAAGGATCAATTCATACAGTAATTGGAAGACCCTTCTTAGTGTAGCATAAAGTCAGGCTGGAATTGTCAAAGCATAAAGGGGAAGTTTTAAGCTATGAGATAGCAGCAGGGGAAAGGTTATGTATCCCAATTTGTTCACCAGATCAAGCAGGATGGCAGGTCACACCACCTAGAAGACCCATGGGTATGAACAGTATTACAGCAAACTTAGAGGAAGAAGAAGCCTGGCACAGTGGACAGAACATACCAGAAATACACCTTGAAGGCTTACCAGAACCCTGGGAAAATAACACCATCACCCCTGAAACACCAGGAGAAAGAGGGTGGGAGGAGGTTTTGAATAAAAAAGAAGCTGAAGAAAACCTGGAAATGTTTCAACAAGTATTTGGAGGATTCTGGACCAACCTTGAAGACATGGAAGGCCCAATTGGGAAGAATTACCTGGAGCAGGATTGGAAAACTCAGAATTTATAGAGCTTCTCAACAATCAATTGGCCAATACCTTACTCTACCAAGGGGACTGGCTTTCTCATTATGGACACATCCCTTGGGTAGTAAGAACCAGCCTTTATCATGGAGAGGAATGGGCCAGATTATGAATTTCAAACTTGATCAATATGCATAAGGTCATCCCATTTGAGGTCTGGTGGTCAGGCCAAATGGATAAGTAGTTTTGATCTCTATTGATGCAGCAGTAAGCCTTCAGTTTTTTTGAATTTCTGAGGGAATGGGTGGGCAATTTTCATTTTTTATTCTCACTGTACAACATATGGTATCTAAAAAGAAAAGGGAAGCAGAAAAAGAGGTTCAGTACTTTGTCATGAATCATCTTACTTTCACTGCAAAAAAAAAAGAAAAAAGAAAAAAAACTCACTGATGTTAAGTCCTACTGATGAATTTTTCCTGCCAACATTAAGTATAATATATATGTTATATATAACAAAAAAAAATATTTATAGCTGATTTTTTTCTTCTCAATGCCAAAGCCCTGCTTCCTTTTTTGATGAGCTGAGGGCAAGGGTGGCACTGCAACACTGTGTTATTACTTCATGATAAAATAAAAAAAAAAATTACAAAAAGAAATATATATATATACTACATACAAAAGAATATATATATATATATATATATATACAAAAAGCGCATATAAAATTGGTTGCTAAAACGACCCCTAAAAAAAATAATACCCTTTGTTAGTACTTATTTCTAGTAAAATAAGGAGAAAGCTTGAAGGAGGAGGCTCACCGACTAACAAGCCCGACTGGGCCCCCAAATTAAAGACTGGCCCCACGGCAATTGAGACGAAGGGAGTAGCTACCGGCTGTGGAAAGGGAGGAACGATGCACCCATCGATTTATTTTCAACAAAAAAAAGCGGTCAGAAGATGCCCTAGTGACGAGAAGGAAAAAGGGGGAAGGAACTCACCGAAGCAATGACGAGGATGTTTTTTTGTGGACGGAGGGGGGGAAAGAAGGCGCTTTTTGGCCCTCCTTAAATAGACATTGAGGGAGGGGAGGACATTGCTCCCAACCGCCAAACTGCCTTGACCGCAACTACCCACAATCTTGGGAAAGTTCGAGCGGCGATATCAGTCGTTGGGGCAGCAGAAGCACCCGCCGATTGGAGAAACAAAAAAAAGAAAGAAAAGAAAAAAAAAAGAAGAGAAACAATAAAAGAAATGAATAAAACAATAAATAAAAAATAAGATAGATTAAAGAGAAACAACTTACCTTTCATCCAATCAAATCAGCTTGCATCTGATTGAATTGCGCAATCATTTGCCCGTTCCCACACACCAATGAATTGACCATGCGGGCGATTGGTCAATCAGATTCAATTAATGCAACTAAAAGGTCGACCGACCAAGCTTGCGATTTGCGCGACCTCATGGAGCACCAGTGGTGGAGGATGTAGGAGACTTGACGTGAATTCGAGATTGCCGATGTTGAATGAGCCCACAAGGATGCCAGTATCAAATCCAACAAAATAACCTCGCGGTTGTCTGCAATGAATTAAACCAAAGGATGGTATCAGCGCAGAGTTGGCACGGCGCAGAGGCAGAAAGGATGAATAGGAGCTTACAGATTAATAAGAAGAAGGAAGAAGAAATACAGAAACGGGAGAATCAAGTGGTGGCTTACTGGATAATCAGATGCATTGTTGCTGTTTCTATTGCGATCCGAAATCAGGTGATTGCAAAGAAGATTGACATTGAGTGGAGCCGCGGCAATTGGTTATCAAACCTGGCACTCAACAACCACCGCGTGCTCCATCTTCTACGACCACCTCGCGCAACACCCCTATCACCGCGCCGCCTGGGCCCTGCAAATCTTCATCGATTGGAAGGGTCTTAAAAAAAAAAAAAAAAAAAACAATAAATAAGATAAATTAAAAATAAAATAAAATAAATTGATCGATTGATTGACCCGAATCTACAACACTCACTTCAGCCGCCCGCAATGACTCTGGGCCCCATTTTTTCTGAATGCCTGCGTTGGGTAAAGAAGGGGTTACCGTCATCATGATCTACATATGCAAGATAAAGCACAAATAAAGTCACAAGTAGGGCGTCAGCACGGGAATCTGGTCAGAGACGAGTCAGGAGACCATGAATACAGAGATAAACAAAGCAAAAAAAATATACAGGAATAGAAGAATGATGGCTTACCGATTAATTAAGCGCCTCGTACCTTGTTGTGATCCATGATTTGAATGACCGCCGCAAAGATCAATATGTACAACCGCCTCGCGCGGCCCCTCGCCACTTTGCTCCCAAACATCCCGCGCACCTCGCGCGCCCCCCTCCCCTCGTTGAAAGCCCATGTCCGCCCGCAACAAAAACCCGCAAGCATCCACAAAAAAAAAGGAAACAAACCGCCATCAAAGACTGCATCCAAAAAGGGGGTATATATATAAAAGAATACATAAACACAAAAAAAAGGTAAATATATAAAAAATACATATATACATATAAAAAAAGGGGTATATAAAAAAAAAATACCAAAAAAAAAAGAATTAAAAAAAAAAAGAAAAAAGAAAAAAAGGAAGGGTGCATGAAATAAACAAAAAGGCTCCTAAGCAAGAGCTTAAACTGCTAAATCTATTGTCACAAACATCAAGCTGACAAAAAAGACTCCTAAGAAAGAGTTCAAACTGCTGATAATAAACAAAAAACAAAAAATTAAAAATTAAAAATTAAACAAAAGGAGTAAATGAAAAAAAAAAAAAAAGAAGGGAGGGTGTATAAAATAAAAAGAAGGCTCCTAAGCAAGAGCCTGAACTGCTAAATCTATTTTCACAAACATCAAGCTGACAAACAAGACTCCTGAGCAAGAGTATAAACTGCTAATAAACTAGAATATATGTAACACCAAAAAAAAAAAAAGAGAATGAATGAATGAAAATATGACTTTTATCCAGAAGAGTATTATTAATGTAAACAAGATTTCAACCCAAAGAGAACATGGAAAACTGGGAAGAAGGAAGGACCTGAAGACATCAAGACTGGCTTAACTTAAAATTGGACCCAATTGAAGATTTCAAGATGTGTCAAGGTATCAAGGGAAAAGGAATCAATTAATCTTCAGCTAGGACTTTCTGAAAGAAGACATTATAGTAGGTTTCAAAGGACAAAGTTATCTATCAGGTTTGAATAGATGCAAACAGGGTGTCAAGGCTTGAAATTCAACAAAATGATTTAGAGGAAAGATTTAGAGGAAAATAATCTGTCTTTGGCCATGAAGTACCACAGTATATGGAGAAGGGGAAAGAAGATTTAAATTCAGGAAAATCAGTTAAATCCAAGGAATCAAAAGGAAAATGCCAAAACCTGTATTTATCGAGAAGAACCATATTATAATCCAACAATCAAGAACAATGGAAAGGATTTAATTTTACTTTCACTTGCTACATGGGCACAATCAAGAAAGAATTAAGAGGAGAAGATTTCAAGATAAAACAATCAAGATTTCAACAGGGCCAACTGGATCACTAGGATTGTCTGGACCTTTGATTTATTCTACATGTGATTATTATTCTTTTATGCGTCTCAATATCAATACCAAGAAGAAGAAGAACCATAGGATGTGGAGTCTAATGTCTATGGACAGGAATGCTGTAGACAGCATTAAGTCTGGGGGGGATGTGGTAGTCCAAACCTGTCCTATAGCCATCAGACTCACTTTTCTAGTTTAACAACAACTCAATCCCTCCAATTAAAATCAGAATTGGATTCTAAATCACAAATAACCCATAGTCACTCAGCCAAAGTACCCCACTACCTCTCAGGGATTAGAAGATACAGTCCAACAAACCCCCAACTGTGGCAAACTCATACCCAACCTGGTGTCACATCTCTGTAGAAGACACAAGACATACCTTATAAACTCTCAAATACATGCCAGTAACAGCTTACCCTCAATACCAGGACCACACACCAACCCTTTCACCCCAACCAGAATACAGCAATACAGATACAGGAGGCAGTACAGCTAGTTCAGATCCTATCACCTCACCCAGAAAGAAAGAAAATATACATACACAAGGCTGTGCAGAAGTGTACAGGAACAATACAGGCAGGCGGAAGTGGAACCAGTCTCAACCAGGACCAAAAAAATAAGCAAAAATACATACAGAAGGCTGTGCAGAAGTATACAGGAGCAATATATGCAGGAGGAAGTGATACCAAACAAACTACCAGAACCATGCAGTACCAAACAACCTCAGAACCACACAGAAATTTATGTAGTCAGAAGCATGTGATACCAAACAAACTACCAGAACCATGCAGTACCAAACAACCTCAGCACCACACAGCAATTTATGCAGACAGAAGCATGTGATACCAAACAAACTAACAGAACCATGCAGTACCAAACAACCACAGCACCACACAGCAATTTATGTAGTCAGAAGCATGTGATTCCAAACAAACCACCAGTAACAACAACCCACAGCACTACACAGCAATATATGCAGGAAGTCAAGACCATGCAGCAGAAAACAAAATCACCAGTGAATGAACAGCAGAAAATGTAGGGAAAATCAAGTAGCACCAGACCAACCATCAGTACTGCACAGGAATAAATTGTATCTGCAATTCACAACAGTTTATGCAGGGCTGTGCATGCATGAAACCCCTGTACCAGCTTTTTTCAACCAGCAGAAATGCCTCATGTAACTGTACAAGCCTTTTCCAACCAGCTAAAATGTCTCATGTAATTGTATCTCACTGTTCCTCACCAGAAAATGGAGAACCCTGAGGGGCAGCCTTGAGCACCCCTGGGGGCAGGATTTTCTATTTAAGGAGGGCCTTTCTGCTCTATCCAAGTTTTATCACCACTCGCCCAACTCATCACCACTCACCCAACTCATCACCACTCACCCAACTCATCCCCTACTCACCCCATCAACCCATCTATCTGTGGTACCTACCCAGATAAAACATTAGTAGTGAATCAGTTATAAAAGGAAAAAAGAAATCAGAAACCAAGTTATTACCCATCTCTAACCAATCAAACCACCCACCAGGTGCTTGAATAAGGGTTCTTCTGTGACCTAAATATTCAGCACCATATTAAAGAAACCCCACCCATTAGTTAATAAATACCCTTACGAAGAAAGAGAGAGCACAACAAAAAGAAACTACCAACCTTTCCTCTACCCAGCCCCCTGTGGGTAAACCCATCCTTGGGTCCCCTCCTGAACCAGCCCTTTGATAAACCCTTGAACCCTTTAATATTGGGGTATTGGTTAAGATCAAACATATCTGATCAATAAATTAACCAATAGTCCAATAAATCTGGTCTATTCTTCAACAAATCCTACCAATATCACAGTAAATAATTAATCTAGGTCAGATCTGAGACCTATATTAAGTCTCAAACAAACCAGCCATTAATTTAAATAAATTATTGTGCAGACTTACTATAGTACTAGAAGGGCAGGCAATTCAAAACCACTCTTAGTCTTACTAATACTCTAAAGGATAAGAAGCAATGATAAATTCCCCTTCAAGGACTGCCAGCAAGCTATTTGCTACTTTATTTTTATAATCCCACAGGAGTCTCTACAGCGCCCTGAATCCAAACATAAAATTTTGTCCTAGGATTACGTCACCACACTCAACCAAAATGTACAACAGCGGCTTCCCAACCTTTGTGACCTCAACCTCCTCCTCCTCCACTACTTCATTTACCTGAAATTCCCTGCTATTCAGCGCCCTCAATCCCAAAGCACACTTCCTCCAAGCCAGCCCCAACTCATCCATCAACTTTTACAGAAGCAGGTTAACCATTGACCCGCTGTCCACCATTACCCACACCTTCCTCTCTTTGATTTTCATTGAGACAATAGCAAGTGGCACCACCACAGACTTGGACTAGCACAAATTGTGCTCCCCTTCCTCCTCCGCGGCATTAACCCAACTGCTCCCATACTCCTCCAGTGCCTGAACCATCTTGTAAACAATCACCGGCAAAACAGCGGAAAACTCCTGCAGGGTGAGGCGTATCAGTGTTTCATACCCCATTACCCACTGTACAATTTCCCCAACCTTCTTCTTCCCTCCCAAGCTAATTGGCAAGGTGTTGCCTACCGCACCTTGCAAAACAATTTTTGGGGACTGGGCCAATGGCCGTTCCTTTCAGGTTGCTACTTTCAGCTTCCTGATGCCAGGAAATTTGCCATCCTTTAGCTACAGAAAGTGATATTGGTGTTGGAATAATAATTCCATGAAAATTATGCTAAAATGCTTAAATAATTGGTTTAAAATCAAGTGCATAGTTTGGTTTGTTTGGTTGAATTAAATTTTTTTAAATATATATTTTTTGAGAGGGGCCACAGTTTGTGCAAACTGGGGATCTTTATTGGATAACAACCTCTCTTCAAGGGGCTCTTTTGAACCGTGCAAAGACATTGGGATAATGAGGTCTTAAATGATTGCTCACAAAGACTAACTCAAGTGGATGGGTGGACTGGCTGTCTTACAGCACTTAAGCCTGGGTTGCAAGGAGGAGACAACTTACTATTTTAAGTAATTACTCCAGGAGGCTTGCAGAGATTCACGGTATGAAAGGGTCTCAGGACAATTATTGGGGTTATTTTCTGATATTCTTCCCGGAATCAATGTTGGGGTCAGAATTATTGATAATACTATCAGACTATAGCCATATATAACTTGTTTGTCTTGAATAAACACTTGATCACCGATGGCAAGGGGTCTGTATTGATACTTAAGAATTACTGTGTATCAAATCATTTAAAAAAAGGGTTGTTTATATACCTTTTGGGTAATAAGACCTTCTCAGGGCACTTAGAGAGGGTTTTTCTTAGATGCTGAGGCTAGCAGGCTGGTCAGCGCTAGTTTGGCACGAATTTCTGGTGCTGTCAATATGCTAGCCTTGTCTATGTCATATTTCTTTGTGAAATAATTGTAAGAAGGTGTTGCAGTGTTAATTTGTTATTTTTATGATTCAGACATATTTCCTCATTTTGTATTAACTTCTTTTGAGTGAAATGGGTGGAAGTGGGTATTAGTAGATTCTACCGCATCTTTTGCACACGTTGGTATTTTAATAATTTTTAGGTTAACTCCTGATTGTGTTTTTGTGGTTCATTAAGATTTGGCAATCTCATTTATTTGACAACCTTCATTATTGTTTCCCACAATTTATTTGCTTTATATTTTGATTTTCATGTTTTTTATTCCATATTCTTAGGTTTCAGAAATCTCTCTGTCTGGAAGTCAAGTTGTTACATATACATGATGTGTGCATGCAGGTTGTAGCTTGTTACTGCGGTACCTGGCTGTCAGGCTTAGTGAAATTTCTGTTGACGCGCGCAGGCTTGACAGCTGCGTGCGGGAATCTGTTTCCTGCAGCCAGTCAGTCATTTCGCATGCGGGCCTTTTGAAATGCGCCTACATATTGAGTTTCAGGCGCGTGTACCCTTACTGTATGAATGCAGGGCTGCGCGTGGGAATTGTGACACAACACAAATCCACCTGTAACTCCTAAAATATACACAAAACCTCAATTCTGACTGAATTTTAGGTTTGAAACCTATTCATGGAATCATGTGTGAAATTTTAAAATGGCCAAAAGGTGCCATGGTGGTGTTGTGGTCTATTTTGTTTAGTAATTATTTAAAAATGTAAGGAGTTAGAACTCAAGGGTGGGGTCAGTGAGTGACCCTACCTAATTTTAAGTTGGAAATCCATTTCTGTAATAATATTCATGGATCTCTCACTCCTTCTAATTTTATTATTTTTATTTCTGTTTTAAATCTGCTTTGACAGTTTGCTCTGTCCAAGTAGCAAGCTGACAGCTACTATTGCAGAGCAAGCTGCAAAAGTAACAGAAATAAAATAAAAATAATAATAATGAAATTAACCTAAGAAGGAGTAGGAAAACCATAAATATTGTTGCAAAAATGTATTTCCCGCCCAAATTTAGGTAGGGTCAGTCACTGACCCCACCCTTGAAATGCAACTCCTTATATTTTCAAATAATTAAGAAAGGAAAGACCAAAATACCATGGAACCACTATTGAAATTTTTGCCCAATTGAATTTTTCACATGTATTGTCACATATAGGTTTCACACCTAATATTCAGTGAGAATTGAGGTTTTGCGTATATTTTAGGACTTACAGACGCAAATGTGTTCTGTCACAATTCCCGCACGCAGCCGCAGAAGCCAATTAACCTGCGCGCGGCTGAGCTACATCACTGTCACGCCATCAAAGCCGTGTACGCAGCCCCAGGTCTCTGACAAGTACGCAGCCGTGGGACTACGGGTTGACAAAGTTACAGGCAGCCTGAGAAACCTAGTTACCGTGTAAACATGCTCAACCTACAAAGGAACATTCTACATATTTAATAAATTTTCCCATGTATAGTAGATAGTTTAAGAATACATAAACGTATATAAAAATACCTAAATAAACTTTATACGTATTTTTTATTAAATATAATTCAATGTACCAAAAATTTCGAAAATAAGATAATGACTACTTCTAAAAATATATTAAAATACTTTAATATACTATTATGAGAATTTCTAGACATCAAAGTTTTTTTGACATACTAAGAAAACTAATGATTTAAAAATATTAAATGAATACCCATGACTTATATTGTTAAGTAATTATTTTAATAAATCAACTGAAATTCAAAAATAAGGAGTAAAATCAATATCATGAGTTTACTAAAATTATTTAATACATGATGAGAAATCACCTGAAACCATACTATCTGTAGGAATATCTATTAAAATAATTATTAACTTACTGGTAACATTTACTAAGGATAATTAATTAAAAAATAAATAAAAAGGACAGATTAGTGTTATTCACACGTCCAAACATCAATTATAAAGTAGAATAATTCCCATACCATGTGGAATTAGATGCTCCCCGCGCTACAGAACCAATGAAACGTCACAGGCTACCACTGGTTACCTGGCTAGCCTCAGTGTTGATCCCTTTGAGCCTACCCCTCAGAAGGACAATATTGGGACTCAAAAAGCTATAAATAAAGAGCTCTTTTGAGGATATTGATACCCAGAGACCCAGTGATATTTATATCCAGACACCATGCCAAGGCAATCAAATAACTATAAGATATAAGGAAGTGATTTCTGGTTTTAGTATGATTAATAATATCCGTGTTCAACCATTTTTATCAATTTAAACTGCTGAAAACCCTTATAACCCCAATAAAAAGGTTTAACCCATCAGTGCACGTCCCCAACAGAAACCCAAAGGATTTAATAATATACCAGTGGTTCTTATAATTCCTTCTCTGTTGTGGCAGCTTGGTTATGAATCCCTGGCACTCCACCATGTATTTTAAGTAAATATTATCTTTGTGCAATATATCCTTTAAGAATATAAATTAAAGTTTCCATAGTAAGGGGGACTACATGTTTTCATACTGAATTCCCTGAAGAGAGGTGTTAAAGATCCCCAATATAATTGTGGCCCCTCTACTAAAATATTTAATAATCAATTTATTTATATTGATTTATAAAAATAAACCATATCAAAACCAATTAACCTTGCCATAAGCTTTATCCAAATATTTTAAGGATTTTTGCTGCGTTCATTGAATAATACATTTATTATTTATTCTATCACCTATGGTATCCAAAGGATAGCAATGATCTTGGCATCCAGGAGGCTGACAGAAATATTCCATTTTATTATATTTAATACCTTGGACTAGATATTTCATGTAAAATTAAATCAAAGATAAATTTATCTGAATTTTTAACCAATATTTATCATTAAATTCTTTTTCAGTGGATTTAAATACCAATGAAGGATTGATAATATATTATTTAAATCTTTTGAAGATGAGAAAAGAAGAATATATTAAAAACTATGAACCAACTTGTTGGGAAGCTTTAACTCAAGCTGAGAATCTTAATATCTCTTCTGCATGTAAACACTTAGATAAAATCCTTGAACCAGAAGATCTTGGGAGGCGTAAAAAATTCCAGGCCCTATTAAGGAAACATAAAGCTTGGAAGGAATACTGCATAAATTACTTTTTAAAATATAAAATTAAGTATAAAACTTGAATTACCATATTATTTTTATTGGAATAATATTGATATATTTTATTGACCAATAAAATATCCTTTTACCATCAGTGAACTCTCCTATACCAGAAACCACTGTCACTGAACTTGATTTATTGGATCAATATGCCCCAGATATCTCCGGACGCCCTGAAAATATTGATTGGACGGGTGAAGACCTCATTGGAACACACCAAGACCCCATAGGGTTACCTATTAAGTACAAATTTCATCCCAATAAAGTCTTAGTACCTTTGAATATCAACTTAAGTAAGTTTTATATAAATTTATTTTTAACAAGTTTTCTCTAAAAAAAACTTATAAACATCTTATTCAATATGAATAGGCATAACACCAGAGCCTCAGGGAGAATTCCCTCCTATGGATCTTTGCCTGGAGCCCCCAGTAACTGTGAGACCACCAATAATGACAATCATGAGGGGACTGGAACCCATGAATCAAATGTTGGTAGACAAGGAACAGCCCCAAGTACTGTTTCCCTCCCCCAACCTAGAGCAGGAGAAGGTAGTGGAATTAAGGATTCCTCCATTACAAGAAGATTCCCTGCAGCCACCCCAGCAGAATCTGTCCAAGGAAGCCAGGATCAAAGACTTAATCAGAGAGCACGTGAAATATTGGGAAGAGTTCAAAGAATCCCAAGCCAAAAAGGAAATGGTATCTATGAAAAGGAAAATCCCCAAAGGCAAAGCTACCCAGATAGCTCTTCAGAAAATGATTCCAAGGAAAGAGGTAAAATCCTATGTAGAAAAGTGGAATCTTTGGGATCAATTAGCCCAACTTAAAGGCAAATTATCAGGGAAGAAGATATCTTCTTCACATCCAAAGCCAAAGGGAAAGAAGGATTGGGATCAGATAATATCCTTAGCTCAAAAGTGGAAAAAGTTTTACAACAATTAGTCTCCAATCCTGAACCCAGTAACTTGTCAAAACCAACCTCTGATGTAATTACTTCCTTTTCTAATGATATGTGCCATAATTTTAAGATTTTTTGTGGAGATTTGGATGGTGTTTACACCCAAATGGATATGTTAACCTCAGTAGTGGCAAAATTAATTAATAAACAAACAAAACTGTAGGAATGGAAGATATTAAAGAGCATACAGAACAATTATGGGAGACAATTAATCAAGGTAAAATTAGACAGACTCAAACAATTGATAATATGTTATCAGGTATCCAAGAATATTTTATTATGTATTTTTAACCTTTAAAACAAGAATTGGTAAATGATAATAACAGCTCCATTCTGTCCCTTAGTGAGAAATTAGATCTGTTTAATAATAAAGTGGACCTGCAACTTAATCTGATCAAGAATCATCTTAGAGACTTAAAAGTCAATCTGACCAACCTCTTGGGGAGTACCAAAGAGGAACCAAAACTTCCCCGACAAACAACTACACCTTATGCACCAAAATTAATAGGAATGCGTAGGAGTGACACCTTCAGGCCTATTCCTACTCATGAAATGGAACAAGCCCTCAAGCTTTTACCCCCAATTTCTGAATGGCCTAAGCTCTCTGGTGAAGGAGAATACAATCATATAAATTTCATTAAATTTGTTGACTATACCATAAACTCTGATGACCTACCAGAAGATAAGCTGTAGTCAGGCTGCCCAGATTATTTGAAGGTGTAGCCTTAGATTGGTTTATTAGTAAAAGAGAAGAAGTGGGATCTTTACCAGGGAATTCTTGGAAACTTCTAACCAAAGAAAAATTTGCTTCTAGAATGTGGAAAAGAATAATGATGAAAAATTTTAAAAATGCCTCATTTGATCCCTCCAAGGATAGACCTGTCATAACCGTAGTTCTGACACTCCTTCAACTAAACCAATCCAATCTCTTCATCAAACTCACCCTCATATCAAACCAAACTTCACTACTCCTGTACCTTCCACCAGATAGTACTACCTCTGCATCTCTTGCAGTCTCCATCCTCTTCCACAAGCTTCACCCTCTCCCTGTATGGTGTAAGCTCTATGTCCATGTACACCTCACCTGTCATGTGATTCAGCCAACCTTCCCAGAACCTCTCACTCTCTCCATGGCTTGGTACAACCTTCATCACTCCTCAACCCAATTGGTATATGAGTTAGTACATACTACACTTAGTATATACATAGTACATACTCTCCACTGTCTGTTCAGCCCATACTCCCAGGACTCCAGATCAGTAAATGTCAAACCTTCCTGGATAGGCCCATCACCCAAATTGTCAACTGCAGCCTCCAGCCCAATCAGTCAACATCACCAGGGCCGAATTGGGGTCTCTGGCTGACCAGTGACATGAAGTCACTTTTGTGGCCACTTTTGTCCCCCATAAGTATCAAAACGTTCCCCATGAATTCACAATGATTGATTCAATTTTTCACAATGCTGTACACAATATTTCTTGTGGGTTTCACCTTTATGGAAAACAAAAGTCCAGAAGATTTCACTGCTGCTGAAAATGAGAATCACCTTGATTTCACCTTTTTGGAAATTGGAATTCATCTGTATTTCCCAAATCATGAACTTTTAATTCTGCCATTTCCACCAAGATAAAACAAGAACTATTTCTGGAAAAAATCAATTTTGTGAAACATGTTGATTTTTTTACAGGGAAATTGATTTGTAAAGGAAGTTTGTTTGTTGGAAAAATCAAAATGGTTATAAACCGTTTTCAGTTTTTGCAATTCTCAATTTTCACAGCTTGAAAATTATGATTTCACAAAGCTCCGCATCTCCTACAAACAGTTGGCATTTTTTCCAAGGCCAAGATTGCAGGCCATCAAGAGTCTATGTAACAGATGTGAGTATCCATACATGAAAACATAAATGCCTTCCCCATGCCCAATGAAATCAGTGCTGAATTTATCCCAACAAAAAAATATATAAATGAACAGAGAAAAAAATAAAGCAAGTTATAGCAAAATCCAAAGGAATTTTCTGTTCAGAGATGAGTGTTACACTCTTCCCAGCATTTCACTAAAAATAAATGTATTAAAAAGTGTCCGCCAGTGTCACTATGAATTCACAAAGGAATCACTTCAAATCATCTCACAGTTCACTTTCTTTTTGCTGGTTCACCTGGGGCACAGGCTCCACTTTACTTGTGGGTAAAAAAGTGCAATCACACATTGTCCGAGGATTCCATCTTCAAGCTAATCCTTGGAGTTAGCTAACCCATCTCAGAGCTGGCAACATGGGCTTTTTACCTTGAAAAAAACCCTTAATTTAGCACATGAATTCCATAGAACTCAAGGGATTTTGAATGACCCAGGAGTATTTTTCAATGCACAGATCTCCCTCATATAATTTCACAAGGGAAAAACCTCAAATAAACTCACAGTTCACTCAAATATTTTAAAATCTGTTATGGATAGGGTTTTACAGGAAAGCCTTTTGTTTCATTCTTCAAATATTTATTCCATGTAAAAAACATGGATATCTCTGCCAGGAAATGCAGAATTTGAATAGATATCTCCCTAAATGTCTCACATGGAGGGTTGAAACAAACCCAAGGTGGCACTTGTAAACAGTAATGGGAAGAAGAATCATACTAGGATAAAACAAGACAGCCAGGCAGAGACTTCCAGAAGAAAAGCAAGGCAAATCTCCAATTCAGTTTAGAGCACCAACTCATTTCAACAAATTCCTCAACAACTGTCAAGGCATGTGGTGGTAAATCTTCCTTTCTAAGATAAATCTTATTCTTCCTCATTCTCCCATCTTAGATGGGGTTATTGTGTTCCATTTAATTCATATCAATCAATTTTCTGCATAAAAGGTGCTAATGTGTTTAAACCACAACAATCATTGATTTTAAATAGATTTCTCTTTTCAGGGTTTATTGTATGCTTTCTCAATAATCACCTGAGGAGCTGCCTTAGTTTCCTTTATTTTGCATTCATTGTTTGATCCACATGTTTTATATATTTGGATTTCTGCACTAAAATATGTATCATCTGGTGGGGATATCTTTTTTCAGAAGATTCTCTTTACTCATAATCTCAAAAAAAAACCCTTCTATTTCTGTCACTACAACCAATCCAATTAGAACCTATGTTCAAACGCTAAAAGCTTGGATTTTCAGTCAAAGCCTTAAACAATCATTTGTACAAATTCAAAATGCCCCCCTGTAACATATTTATTTCATTTCCTGCCTGCATTAATTTTTGATTCAAGCCTATTTGACTTCAAATCAGATGTAGGAAGGAATTCCCATTGAGCATGGCGCGGCCACAGCCCAAAGAAACAATCACTATCAACAACAAAAGCCCACACATTGCACGGTTTCCTTAATGGACTCATTCGCGCATGTGAACCAATGTCTCCAGCATGCAAAGGCCAATTAATATTGACCAGAGCAACTCCCCAACAATCTTTGTTTGAAAATATCTTAGACTTACAAAGCAACATTTATTTGATACAAGAAACTTGTTTCTTATAAAAAGAGTGAAGTTACTTTACAGACTCATCATAGTGTGTATTTCATCCACATGAGAGGGTGGGCAGAGGAGGGACTACACTCTTATGTGGTTGTAGTTTCACCGTTGCCAGTGCAGTGATGTGCACTCCCATATAGTAGGCCAGGCATGAAAATTTGGGCTGACAGAACCCAAGTGTGGTCCAGGTGACTTGAGCCCCACCACCAAGGTTAAATTACACAACACTAGTATATGTAAATGATTAAACCACACTTCACTCAATGCTTTGAAAACCACACTCAATTTTGAACACACCTCATCAACTTTTGAACATTTCTCACTTGATTTTGAACACACCTCAACCTGCTACACCCTCACCCCAGTGGACTTCAACACTCCTCACCCTGCACACCCTCACCAAAGTGAATTTGAACAATTTTTACCCAATTTCTAACACTACTCACCATTCCAACCCTGACAAAAGTGAATTTGAAGAATTGTTACCCAATTTTCAACACGCCTCACCCTGCTAAACTCTCATCAAAGTGGATATCAACACTCCTGACCTAATTTTGAACACAACTCACCCTTCTACACTCCCACTGAAGTGGATTTCAACACTCCTCACTGTGCTGCATTCTCACCAAAGTGTATTTCAACACGTCTCACCATGCTACAATGCATGCATCCAAACAGGAGGATTTTGGTGCAACCTGGATTAAAGCATGGAATTTGCACAAAAATGTTGGTGTTTGGATGCATGCATCCAAACAGGAGGATTTTGGTGCAACTTGGATTAAAGCATGGAAGTTGCATGAAAATGTTAGTGTTTGGAAGCATGAATCCAAACAGGAGGATTTTGGTGCAACCTGGATTAAAGCATGGAAGTTGCATGAAAATGTTAGTGTTTGAATGCATGAATCCGAACAGGAGGATTTTGGTTCAACTTGGATTAAAGCATGGAAGTTGCATGAAAATGTTAGTGTTTGGATGCATGAATCCAAACAGGAGGATTTTGGTGCAACTTGGATTAAAGCATGGAAGTTGCATGAAAATGTTAGTGTTTGGATGCATGCATCCAAACTGGAGGATTTTGGTGCAACTTGGATTAAAGCATGGAAGTTGCATGAAAATGTTAGTGTTCGGATGCATGAATCCAAACAGGAGGATTTTGGTGCAACTTGGATTAAAGCATGGAAGTTGAATGAAAATGTTAGTGTTCGGATGAATGAATCCAAACAGGAGGATTTTGGTGCAACCTGGATTAAAGCATGGAATTTGCACAAAAATGTTGGTGTTTGGATGCATGCATCCAAACAGGAGGATTTTGGTGCAACTCGGATTAAAGCATGGAAGTTGCATGAAAATGTTAGTGTTTGGATGCATGAATCCAAACAGGAGGATTTTGGTGAAACTTGGATTAAAGCATGGAAGTTGCATGAAAATGTTAGTGTTTGGATGCATGAATCCAAACAGGAGGATTTTGGTGCAACTTGGATTAAAGCATGGAAGTTGCATGAAAATGTTAGTGTTTGGATGCATGAATCCAAACAGGAGGATTTTGGTGCAACTTGGATTAAAGCATGGAAGTTGCATGAAAATTTTAGTGTTTGGATGCATGCATCCAAACAGGAGGATTTTGGTGCAACTTGGAGGTCTGACCACTGCTCACGCTGATGCTTTGCGTCTGAGTCCTTCCATCATTCCCACATAAGTAAATACATAGAATCCACTTGGGATGGGTAAGACGAGTTCAAGTCATCCAAACCGTCTTCCTTTGATTCAGATAGGTGTCAAGGCCAGCTTATTGTCTCTCTTAGTTTAGGTATTGACGCTCCTCATGTTTGCTTTGTGATCCATCATACGCTTCCAAAAAGTACTGAAGGTTATTATCAAGAATCAGGTCGTGCTGGACGTGATGGGCATGTTTCAGACTGTTTTCTCTTTTGGAAAACAAGTGATCTTATCCCACTCTCTGGAATGGTTGCCTCCGAGACTGATGGGATCACCAAACGTTTAGGCCTTCATATTCTTTGATATCTTGGTCACAACCCAGTTTTTTGACGTGGTGTCTTGCCACCCCCTGCAGTTTACTCTATGGCCCAATACGCTGTCAAAGTGGAACGCTGTCATAGTACCCTCTTTGCCGACTATTTCAACACCTCCCGCTCAACTTGCAACTCTGGCAATCCTCTACCTTTCTCTCCTGAGCCCTGTAAAAATTGTGACAATTGCAAACAAGATCCTTCTCAAATCCTATACAATGACTTGACAATACAAGCTTGTCACATCTGCCACGTCATTGGTTACATAACTAGAATGAACGGCCAAATAACAATGATCCAACTAGGGGATTTGATGCGTGGTGTTGGGCCTTCAATCATTCAAATCATTCAAACCCGCCAAGTTTACCAAGATTCAATGATTTGCCAACCCATCTAGCTCCCGAGGTAGTGGGACTAGACAAACTGAATTGCAATAAGATTGCACTCACTAAAGAGGTTGGCTGATCTTCTTAAAGACAGCATGCTAAAAATGAAGAATGAGAACGCTTAACTGCCCAATATGTCATCTTTTTTTTCTTCATTATTTCAATTGCCCTTGTTTTCATCCAAAGCAATTGGAAAACTTAATCCTTCACCTAATTTTGCAAGGTTACCTGGCGGAACAGTTTGTTGCGAGTAAGTCAAATCAAGCCTTGTTTTTCCTTGATTTTGGCGAGAGTTGTCTGAACATTGAGAAATTGTGTCTACCACGCCAGCTTGACCAAAGCTGCTTACACGGTCAACAGCTATATCATGCTTGGAACCAAGTCTCGCAACTTGGAACGGTACCGTGACACTATCATGACCGTTTACAAGCCTTGGTCCTCCAAAAATCAGATTCCAAACCACGTCAAAATCATTATTCATTTGGTATCTTCTCCAAAAAGAAAGCAAGCATCCAATTCAAACTCAAAGACTAATGTCAAAGAACCCAAGAAACAAAAGACAATCTACAGTTTTCAACAGGGCAAAACGACCACCAAGATTGCCGTAGCCCAAGCTTGTAGTCACTTGATCATATCTGATGATGATGATGATCATAATCACCATAATCACAATAGTAATAGTGACAAGGTGTGCAAAGATGAATCCTCTAAACTGGCTGAGGAATGAACTGATTTGACGAATGGTCTTGCCTTCAATTGTGGATTGAAACAGGTGGGTAAGGGTCCAAGCAGCCGTGAGGATTGAGGTAGAAGTGGTCAAAGACAAAAAGTTTTGTTGATCAAAATCAAATCCAAATGAAGATGATTGAGGACTCCACTGGTAGTGAGGTGAAGAAACTCAAGGGTTGAAGGAAGGGATTTCTAAGTGTACGTACGTACGTAAGGTGGCTAGATAAGAATAATGGGACCAATTGAACTTAAAACGGTCCATTTATTCTTGGGATTCTGTTTCAAGGCTAAATTTGATTGTTCAAAATAAATAAATAATAAAAGGCATGTATTATTCATTTTCTGTTCTTGGGATTTAGATTGTTTGAACTTCTGTACATACTCTCTACTTAACAACACGATTGAAATTTTTGGAAAAAGTATCAAATCAAGCATAAAACTCCAAAAAAAATATGCTGGAGGAAAAAAAAATTGAAAAAATTGAAAAAATTGAAAAATCCAGTACCATCAGTATTTTTTTGTTCTTGTTGATGAGGGTGTGAGTGACAGAGTGAGGATTGCAAAGGGGAATGATTTTGAAGAAAAGAAAGATGAAGTCTCTTTAAGAGATTCTTTTTTTTTTTAAAAAAAAAACGGGATTCAAAACCATTGGTTTGATGTTGATGTTGATGATGGCTTGGTAAGAAGATGGTGATGAGAATTTTGAAATTGATAGGTTGGGAGTTGTGGAAACTTCTACAAAAAAAAACACACACATTGATTGATTGAAGGACTTTAAGCATCTGATATGTTTGTATTCTGAGTTTGAATTGGAGTTCAGGTCCATTGACATCATTCTAAAATCAATTCTGATCCTTGCACTTTTGAACCTCCTCCTCTGATGCGGTTTGACCATCACCCTTGATCTTCTGAATCAATAGGTTTCTCAAAAGAAGACTATATATATAAAAAATGAGAACACAAAAATCAATAATAATAATAATCACTTACCATGTTTGTTTAATTTTTTAATTTTTTTTTGAATCAATTGAGTAGTCAGACATTGAGATCAAAAAAAAAAAAAAAACACCAAGTTTGTGGTAATGTGGAAAGTGAGAGCATGCAAGAATTTCACAACTTTGTGCAGAGGCAGTCCTGAACATCCCATTCCAACCTTGGGCAGTTCCCTTCAAAACCATGTAGATAGCAGTAGAAACTATCCTGTAATGAGTTTTGGAAGATCTAAAGAGATCATTGATGCACAAGAGAGAAAGACAATTGAGATAGGTTTCAAAACCCGGGAGGCTAAGACCCCAAATTGGTCACAAGCCTGATCCTAATTTGACTGATGATTGAAGAACCCTCCCAGTTTTTGAGCAAGCGGGAGGATGGGAGTCATGGATGAAGGGGAAAAAATCAAAGAGTGGAAGAACATCCAGTAGGAGCCGGATTGGGTGAATCTCTTGAGGTCAAATCAAGCAACCACATGTCATCAAGATTGTGAAGATCACTCAAGGCGTCTAACTCTCTCTCCAGCTTCACCTTGACACCCTCACTCACCTTCAGCATCAACCTTGAGGCAATCCTCTTCTTCATCCCATTGATTTGAATTAGGATCAATACTTGCTGGACAAGACGAGTGGGCCATGGCAAGATGCCCGGGGGAAAAAATGAAAAAAAAAACTGAGTGACTCAACAACAAGGATGACGCTCCTATTGCTGATACGATTAAGCCTAAATTCTGGGTTTAGGATACACCTTCTATTTTTTATCTTTGCAGATTGCCCTCCTTGGTTTGACTTTCCTTTCTTTCTTTTTTTTCTTGGACAGTGGAACGTTGATGGTTTTACTGGGCTGGGGGAGTAGGGTCCAATTGGGAAGGATAAACTAAAATTGGTTTGGAGCTGATTTTTCAGTAATGCAACCAGATGTGAAACACAGCTGAAAGACTGGAAAAAAGCCAATTAAATTTGTACTATAGAAGTGGTAGTTTTATATAAAAGTGATATGAAATAAACTGTAATATAATTTTTTTTTATGAATACTGGAATTAATCAGAATGAAGCTGTCATTGCATTGTGGAAAATATTGATCACTGAAATTGTAGCTGGGATATAAAAATATACAATATTTAATTGGAAATTTTCATTCCATAAGGAATTTCAAGTGAGTCCTGGTTGAATCAATGTGAACATTCAAGTGAATTCAGGTTTTTTCCTTGGGGAATTACAAGTGAAATTCATTTTCCACCATGGTGAATACAATGTGAATCATATTTTCTTTTTGATTTAAACTGAGGTGAACTCAAGAATACTCATTGGTGAAGAGAAGTTTCCCATAAAGGGATTCAATTGGCCAGAAAATGGGACTGGATGGTGACATGAAGTCACTGGCCAGCCAGAGACCCCATTTTTGCCCTGGTGCATGTAATACCATGGGAACTCCAACCTGCAACACCAGCCACTCATCCCTCAAGGCCTCCTTCTCAGCTCTCACATATACTGGCCTCTCCTTCCCTCCTGGACTAATTCCCCCCAAGGAATTAGTATACTACTTCTTACTGGTTAGTCCCTCTGCCAGTAGGTGTCATCTCAGCACAAGAAAACCTTCACCTAGCCTGCTTAACTCATATCACCTTGCCCCTTCCTGGTGTTACTCTTATAGGATTCAACAACTCTCTCTTCAACAACCTCCTGGACTGGTCTTCTCATCACTTGCACTCCTCCTTTCATCTCCTTCATTGAAATCCAATCAAACATCCTTGAGTTCTATGAGTAGTAGTGCCTGTGCCTTCAGCCCCTTGCACGCCAGGGGCAGTCGTGACATTATACTAATTCCTTCCCCTCAATTACTACCCCCCTCTATATCCCAATAGAATCATTCCATCTCCTGGATAACACTACCTACGATATTTGTGGGCGTGCGTGGTATAGAGCTAAACAGTGTGTGGCCTCCACTTTTCCAAAGGTACACCCTGCGGAATTGATCTGCCTCGACCCCTCTCCTGGAATTGGCCCTCAAACAACACTTTGACTTTGACCTTTGACTTTGACACTTTGACTTTGACACTTTGACTTTGACACTTTGACTTTGACACTTTGACTTTGACCCTTTGACTTTGACACTTCAAATTTGACACTTTGACTTTGACACTTCAACTTCAACACTTCGACTTGGACCTTCGACTTTGATGGAACCTTGTACAAGTTCAAGACTTATTTTCTGCGGCCAAATTTTCTCTCTCATCTTCTCCGGGTACTTTTTTTTGGGTCATTTATCTTCTCTGGCGTATTTGGAAACCATGCCAGCCCAACGTGCACAACCTTCATTCATTTCAAGTCCACCCCTCACCAGAGCAGCAAGAGGCAGAGGTTCTGTCATCAAAATCTCCAATCAGGACCAGACAACTCCTCAAGCTTGTAGACGTGGGAGGACCCCTTCAAACCTTCCAATGCCAGCACGCTCCACTTCCATGGACACTGGTATTCTTCTCCCAGCTCCTCCTAGAGCTTCTCTTTCTCCTGCCCCACCTGCAGTTAGTTGTATCACTAATTGTGTAATTGGTCAATATCCCCAAGCAGGCTTTGGATTAGATTCTCCATCTTATGATCCCAACATCATTCCTATTCCAGAAGGCAAGGACAAGGAAGGAAGTGAGGACTCTGACTTTGATTCAAGGATCCTAAATAATCTTAATTCACAAACTATGGAACCTCAAGAAGAATTGTCACCTTCAGCTTCTACTTCAATCCCTGGACCTCCAACCCAACCTCAACCTCCAACATCTGCTGTGGATCCAAATCTATTAGCCCTTCTCCAGACCATGACTACTGCTTTGGCAACACTCTCTCAACCCCCATCAACCAGTACTTCTCACTCTGGCACCTTCAAGTCTCCTTCCATGAATGCTCCGGATACGTTTGAAGGCAACAATCCTAGCAAACTCCAACCATTCCACCAATCTTGTGAACTCATTTTTGCAAATGATGAAGGAACCTTTAGCGTGGACCGGAAGAAGGTACTCTTTTCAGCTTCCTACCTCTCTGGAAGTTCCAATTGATGGATTCAACCCTATCTGGCTCACCTTTCCAACCAAGAGCCCTCTTTCCTCCTCAACTCATGGTCCCACTTCACAGAGCAACTTCACACCCTCTTTGGCGACAGACTAGAAGTGTTCAAGGCTGAAAAGGAACTGGTGAACTTGAAGATGAAGGACTCTGGCTATGCTTCAACCCACATCACTGAATTTCAATCACTTATGACCAAAGTCTCTGGCTGGGGTTATAGAGACTTATACTTCCATTTTCAACAAAGCCTTCCTTCAGGCCTTCTGGACCAACTAGCAGGGTGCAATGGCTCTCAAGAAACTCTCCAGGACCTTATGGATATATTTTTGGACTATGATACAAGGTATCATGAAAGGGTAAAATAAAAATACTCTTCTCTCATTAATTCTCAACCCCACAGTTCTTCTCAATCTCAATATACCTCTAATCAACCTTACAAGGGTAGCGGTGAGGGTAGGGAGCATGACCAGTCCCCAGAAATGTCAACTTCAACTACCACATTTACCAGACCCTCTTTGGACCTAGGTCCAGATGGAAAACTCAAGGCAGATGAAAGGGCAAGAAGAGAGAGGGAAGGCTTATGCTTATATTGTGGTGGAAAAAACAAGACAGAAGACTGTAGAAAGAAACCTGTCAACTCATCTTCTTCTCCTAACCCAGCACCTTCCAGTGCTTACCCAAGGCCAAACCAAGATTAGGCTCACCCTTTTCTTCCTCTTTTTTCAAGGCTTATCTCTATTGTTTGTTTGATTCAGATGCAAATCAATCTGTAATGGTCAATTCACCGGTTCAAAATTATCTATACCTTACAGCCCCTTCCTTCTGGGAAAACATATTTCATCTTTTGAATCTCAGCTCATCAAATCTACTTCCAAATGGTTTTACTTACTTCCTTTCCTAGCTTTGAATGGGAACCCCTACAAGTCAATGCACCATCCCCTGAAACCTTCACCCTGGGAATTGACTCTCCTCATCACTGGAATCCAGAGGCAAACTTGGAAGATGGGGCTGATCACCTCAAGACACCAACTAACCACTGACCTTCCCTCCAATCCTGTTGAACTCAACCTGGCTACACTGCCTACAGCTGTCCTTCCCTTCAACTCTGCCTTTGGCACTGCAGCCCAATGCATTTCCCCTCACTTCAGAACCTTTTGCAATTCCCCAACACAACTTCCAATTCCCTTTGAGTTCAACACTCTTTCCACTTGCTCGGATATTCATTGATCCTTTATTTTTTCACAGGAGGAAGATATACTGGATTCATCCTTGCATACAATGCAACTGGTTACTTCTTCTGATGTTCCTCTTTGTTACTGATGAAGTTCCTGAAGAATCAGAAACCGTTTTGAAGAAAGTTACTGCTGATTTCCATTCATTACGAGATTCTCTTCTCCCAGGTTAAAGCAGACCAACTCTCTTCACACCGCGCTTACAACCACCATGTTGGACTGGAAGGGCTCATACCTCCAGTTGGGCTTGTCTGTTCACTACCTCACAATGAAAATTCAACCCTACAAGCCTACATAGAAGAGAATGTAGAGAAAGGTTTCATCCAGCCCCAGCACTTCAAGCACTGGAGCACCTGTCCTTTCTTCTTTCAAGAAGAAGGATAGTGGTTTACAATTATGTGTTGATTTTTGCAAACCTGACGCTTTTATCAAGGAGAACCTTCACCCATTTCCTCCAATGACTTTCACTGACTGTCTTTCCAGGTTCTAACATCCTCAACCAAACTGATCTCAGGGTGCTTACTCCTTAAGCATTACAGGCCTTTGATTTACTAACTGATCTTTCTTCTCTAAAAGTATTTCCATGTCTTCCAAATCTCTCATCAGAAAACAAGGGTAGTTCATTATAAACCTTTTTACCTCTCTTTGATAATTCTTGAAGCTCAACTGAGTGAATTGACCATAAATCAACAAGCTGACAAGTTACTCCAGGATATTATTCATAGATTGAAGAAAGGGAATGAAGTGAATAACAATTCTATAGATTCCTACAGTTGCTTACTCCTGTTCATGGTTAAAGTGGGTATACCCAACATGCTGACTAACTAAAGCTAGAAATACTTCTTCAATCAACCAAACTCGTTTGATCAAGATCAAAACAGCCTATGGATAAGTATAGGAACTATGCTGACCTTAATAGAAACTGAATTCCAAAAGGCATCCATCCTGGGAATTAAGTATGACTATCTGCAATCAAAATCACTACTGACAGACCTTCCAAGATAGCTCTTTTAGCATTGGTTGGGAACCTTTTCTTATTTTGGAAAAATTAGATCCTCATGCTTCAAATCCAAAACCCTCATCAATTCATCCATCCATCCATCCATCCACCCACCCATTCAAGCATCCTCAATCTCACCAACTACCTTCTGGGAACCAACATCCAACTTCATCACTTCTGGATTTCCCTGCTTCTCCATCAATTCATTTCCATCCATCATTCCAAACCCAACTCATCCTATAATCCTTTTTCCCAATCCACTTTCCAATAAATCATTTCCTAAATCAAATCAAAACCAAAAGAAAAGAAAATATAAATAATCAATAAAGTATTTTCCTTCCTATCCTTCACCTTCCAAATAGTCTTTTCCATCCTAAATATCATATCAGAAAATACTTCCAAATCAAAATATACTTCATTCCACCTATCTATTCCTTTTCCATCCCTTATATTTCTTCTTCCTTCAAATAATCAATCCCCAAATCCATCAACATCAAATCACCATTATACTCAATCATCCATCCCAAACATTCCTGGAAACCTTCCAACTTCACTTCTGGATATTCATCACCATCAGAACTTCAAACCAATCTTTAATATACCAGAACCCTCCAATAAGCTTTCATCTCAAATACTTCCAACCTCTTCAACCATCTTCCAGAACCTCCTCTTTTCATTCTCTCTTCTCTTCCTCTATGTTTTTCATTCCCTTCATTTTCATCCAATCTCTCCAGGAGCACTCTCATCATCAACCCAGTCCAAGGAAGAATCACCCTCAGTCCCTTTTAAATACCCTCCAATCCTCTCCAACCCCCTTCAAGTCAAACTTCAAAGTCAAACCAGTCAAACCAGTCAAACTTCGAAGTCAAACCAGTCAAACTTTGAAGTCAAACCAGTCAAACTTTGAAGTCGAACCAGTCCAACCAGTCAAACTTCAAAGTCAAACCAGTCAAACTTTGAAGTTGAACCAGTTGAACCAGTCAAACTTCAAAGGGGAACCATTCAAACTTTGAAGTCAAACCAGTCGAACTTCAAAGTCAAACCAGTCAAACTTTGAAGTTGAACCAGTCAAACTTTGAAGTCAAAACAGTTGAACTTTGAAGTCAAACATTGAACTTTGAGCCTCAAACCAGTCAAACTTGCGGAACGTAGAAATTTGAACTAGTCAACTTGCCTAACTTCTCAGACTTCTCAAACTTCAAATCTCCAACTTCAAACTTCAACCTTTCAAACTCCCATTCTACCTCAGAATTTGAGTCCCAGACACTGTGCAATAATTCACATGCTTCAAGCTATTTAACCTTGCTTCCAAGCCTGCCAGCTTCCAACCAGCAAGTAAAGCAGACCTCAATCCTCACCGCCAGCACATCCTTCTTTGGGCATCAGGAGCTGCCCCTTCCCTTTCAGGGGGGGTACTGTCATAACCGCAGTTCTGACACTCCTTCAACTAAACCAATCCAATCTCTTCAAACTCACCCTCATATCAAACCCAACTTCACTACTCCTGAACTTCCCACCAGATAGTACTACCTCTGCATCTCTTGCAGTCTCCATCCTCTTCCACCAGCTTCACCCTCTCCCTGTATGGTGTAAGTTCTATGTCCATGTACACCTCACCTTTCATGTGATTCAGCCAACCTTCTCAGGACCTCTCACTCTCTCCATGGCTTGGTACAACCTTCATCACTCCTCAACCCAATTGTTATATGAGATAGTACATACTACACTTATTATATACATAGTACATACTCTCCACTGTCTGTTCAGCCCATACTCCCAGGACTCCAGATCAGTAAATGTCAAACCTTCCTGGATAGGCCCATCACCTAATTAGTCAACTGCAGCCTCCAGCCCAATCAGTCAACATGTAATACCATGGGAACTCCAACCTGCAACACCAGCCACTCATCCCTCAAGGCCTCCTTCTCAGCTCTCACATATACTGGCCTCTCCTTCCCTCCTGGACTAATTCCCCCCAAGGAATTAGTATACTACTTCTTAATGGTTAGTCCCTCTGCCATTAGGTGTCATCTCAGCACAAGACAACCTTCACCTAGCCTGCTTAACTCATATCACCTTGCCCCTTCCTGGTGTTACTCTTTTAGGATTCAACAACTCTCTCTTCAGCAACCTCCTGGACTGGTCTTCTCATCCTTCCTCTTCTCATCAATTGTACTCCTCCTTTCATCTCCTTCATTGAAATCCAATCAAACATCCTTGAGTTCTATGAGTAGTAGTGCCTGTGCCTTCAGCCCCTTGCACGCCAGGGGCAGTTGTGACAAAAACTCACAAGTGATGCATAGAAAAGAAGAGAAGAATAGAATTCTTCTATCCAGATGCTGATAAAAAAGAAGTAAAAGAAAGACTCCTCAAATTGTTTCCAGGAAATCTTAACAAAAGTTTAAGATGCAGGATATGTATGGATTCTCACTTACCAACTCTAATCAACGTTTTAGAAGAAGTCATAGACATGAATGGGTTATACAAGAAGGTTCCTTCTAGACCTAAAGAGCAATTCAACATTAACAAAACCAGAGAACATCCCCCTCTGATAAATACCTCTCATAATGGGAAAACTAATGAGAACAGAGATAAGAGAGAATGCCTGGAACTTTTTGGAATTGTAACAAGACAGGGAATATGAGACAAGACTTCCCTTTACCAAAAAGAAAGATAGCAGTCTTAGAAGGAGAAAAGGAGGTTGAAGGGAATCAGAAATATGAAGATATGGCTGATACTGAAGGATCCCTTTCTTAATGTGAATTGATCTTGACCAACCCTGTCAATGTAATCAAAGGAGATATAGGCACTTCTATAGAAATCAATAATATCCATGGTGATTCTAGTTTATCCCAAAAATGGGACCCTACCATAATCCCTAGACAAATCACGGATGTTAAAACAATAACAGTTAATAAGAGTTATACTATTGGGCAAACTTTCTATGCAACAGGAGTGTATAAAGACAGAACTATAAGTTTATTACTGTATAGTGTAGCTTTCTGCTCATGTGTCTGTACTGAATTATTAAACAAATGGGATCCCAATTGGAAAGAACACCTTCTGTCCGTCCCAAAAGACAATTTTAGCTCTTGGAACTCTACCATGAATGCTATTGGATTATGGACTGCTCCCATAATATTACCACATACTAAAGGATCTTTGAAAATACCAGAAGAATTTGTGGTATGGCTAAACCAATTATGTGATTACCTGATAATAGGGAATGATGCTTTATGTCCATATGGTATAAATTCCTTCCAGATTAAATGGAGATACTTTAAAGTGGGTGCTAATTGGGACAAGAAGTTTAACATATGCACTATCAAATATAAATTACCCTCTTCCACTTACCAAAAGCATTTAGAAGCATTTGATCAAGAATACTTCTCTCAAGAAGCTCTAAATATGAAAATTTCTGAGGAACAGAAGAAAGATATATTGACAGTCTGCTTTGAGAACCAAAATGCTTTTTTTAATAAAGATCACCCCATGGGAGATATCAAAGTACATGAAATGGTATTAAAATTGACGATTAAGCCTCCTTATCCTACAAACTTAAGAAGACCAGCTTATCCCTTTAGTACTAAGTCTAGAATAGCTCTTGAGGAACATATCCAAGAACTGATAGACTTACAAGTATTAAGGATAGTAGGGCAGAATGAGGAGGTAGATGTGACCACACCTGTAAGCATAGCTTGCCATAATGACAATTTAAGAATGGTAGGAGACTTCATAATGCTCAATAACTATAATCTGGCAGATTATCATCCTATACCCCAGATTGATCATGCTCTACATAACTTGCCTATGGCCAAATATATCACTACTGTGGATATGCTTAAAGGTTTCCACAAGATAACTATAAGCCCTGGAAGTAAAACATTCATGAGGATAATCTGTCATTTAGGAATATATGAATATCTTAGGATGCCCTTTGGTATAAAGATTGCCCCATCAAACTTCCAGAGAACAATTGATACAGTTCTAGGTACTTAAATCAGACAAGGGTGGATGATGGTATATATAGATGATTGGGATACTCATCTAAACCAAGTAAGATTAGTAATCCAAACTATCTCCAAAGCAGGATTAAAAGTATCCATGAAGAAACGCAACTTTAGATATGAAGAATTGAAACCTCTAGGGAATATAGTCTATGGTCTAACTCTAGCCTCTGATCAAAATAAGATAGCTGCTGTCATGAACAGACCCATGCCTTGAAATAAAACAGGTTGACTGTCTTTCATGATTTTTTAAAGTTACTAAAGACAGTAAATCCCAAATTTTGCTATGGTAACTAAACGTCTTCATGAAATATGCAACAATAAGTCTCTCTTTGAAATGGCACATGAGAAATTGAAAATCTATGAGGAAATAAGGATAGCTATGAACTCTACTCCTCTACTCCTTCAACCAGATTACTCCAAACCCTTTAAGCTTTAAATTGACGCTTTTATGGAAGGGTTAGAAGCTGCTCTAAATCAAGAAAGAATAGAATAAGACAAACAAATGGAGAAACCAGTTCTCTTCATATCTAGACAGATCAAAGCTATAGAAAAGAGATATGGAGCCAGTCAGATGGAATTCTTGGCTCTAGTATGGGCTTTAGAAAAACTACACTATAACTTCAAAGGCACCACTTTCCAAGTGATCACAGACTGTAATTCTGTAAGTACCCTCATGAACATGAAGACCCCCAGCAGACATATGCTCAGGTGGCAACTTGCTATACAAAAGTATAGAGGTCAGATGATTATAGTGCATAAAGCTGGAGCTAAACACCAGAATGCTGGTAGTGTAAGTAGGAATGCTTTGCCTAATGACTCTAGCAATCATGCATATGACCCTGAGGATCAAGATATATTTCCCATATTGAACATCAATCTTTTGAATTAGATGCTCCAATCATGGGAATCCACTTATGTGAATTGGATACTGCTTCCTTCAATCTAGTGAGGGAAAACTACTCCTCTGACATCAAGCTGCTGCTTACCATTATGGAATGTGAATCCCCAGAAGCAGCTCTGATAAATAGTTTACCTGCTTCATTACTTAGGCCCTATAAAGCAAGGAGGTTTACCTTTTGGGAGGGTCTCCTTTACTACAGACACCAACATTCCAGTGTGTTAGTACTAAGCAACAAAGAAAATATACAACACATACTCCAGGAATTCCATGGCAAATTTTCATCAGGGCATATATCCACTGAAAGAACCTTGGAGAAAGTAAAACAAACTTCTTGGTGGGTAGACTGGAAAGAAATCACTATTAATTATGTTACTAGCTGTGAGATTTGCCAAAAATTTAATAAAACTACTTGGAAAAGGTTTGGACTCCTACAGAAGATCTCTGAACCCAAAACTAGATGGGAAATCATTAATATGTATTTTTTCACTGGCCTCCCCCCTGGATGTACTCATTCATATAACTCTGTCCTGGTTATAGTTGACAGATACTCTAAGAAGGAAAAATTCTTACCTAACCACAAAGAAGATAGTGCTATGGATGTAGGTCTACTATTTTGGAATAGGATCATAGCTGATGTTTGCATACCCAAGATTTCAATCAGTGGGAGAGACCCAAAATTTACCTCTGAGTTTTTGAGGAATCTACATGATATACTGGGTACTACTTTAGCATTTTCTACAGCATACCATCCCCAAACTGATGGAATATCTGAAAGAAAGATACAGACCCTAGAAGATATGTTAAGAAGGTTCTGTATCTTTGGTATAGAATACAAAAACTCAGATGTTTATTGACATGATTGGGTAAGCCTACTCCCAGCTCTAGAGATGGCTTATAAAAGCAGTAAAAAACCAAAGAAACCCACTACATACTAGGAAGAGAATGGATTCCAAAACTCCCTAGGAATAACTTAAACTATAACTGAGCCACCATTCATCCAAAATCTCTTGAATTCAAGAAAATGATGGATCTGGCAAATAATAATGCCCAAAAATTTGTAGAAGAAGCATTAGAATACAACAAAAAAAGATGGGACAAATCACACAGAGAACCTGAATTTTAAATAGGAGATTAGATCTTGATATCCACTGGCAACTTCAACAATTTAGCAGGTAACAGAAAGCTGAAACCAGCCTTTGTTGGACCATTTTTTATCAAAAAGATGCATGGAAAAAATGCTATAAAAGTAATCTTGAGTGAAGAATTATCAAGAAAACTCCCAGTATTTCCTATTAGCCTAGTAAAACACTTTCAACCAAGTGATGGTAGCAACCTCCCTTCAGCAATGATCCCAATAGAACCTGACACTGTGAAAGAAAAAGGGAAACTCAGCAGGATATTGAGAGACAAGAAAGAGAGAGTACAAGGAAAAGATGTTAGAATATACTTAGTAAGATAAAAAGGAGAATCTGCAGACAAAGAAAAATGGTTAACAGAGAATAATATACCTTATGGACCAATACATCTTAGAAACTACAGAGCCAGAAAAAGGAACTGAAACACACAAGGAATTAATTTTTTTGCACAACATGCTCAAGATTTTATTCAGATATGGCCATATCTTGCAGTGGAAGAATGTCAGCCTGCTACTATTGCAGAGCAAGCTGCAAAAGTAACAGACATAAAAAAATGATAATATGAAATTTAAACTAAGAAGGGGTAGGAAAACCATGTATATTATTGCAAAAATGGATTCTCCTCCCAAAATTTGGTAGGTTAACTGACTGACCCCACCCTTCAAATCCAACTCCTTATAATCTTAAATAATTAAGAAATGAAAGAACAAAATACCATGGCAACAAAATTGTAATTTTTGGAAAATAAAATATTTCACATGTATTGTCACATACAGGTTTCACACCTAAAATCCAGTTAGAATTGAGGTTTTGTGTATATTTTAGGAGTTACAGATGGAAATGTGTTCTGTCACAATTCCCGCACGCAGCAGCGGCAGCAAACACACCCGCGTGCGGCTGAGCTACAGCACTGTCACCCTGTCAAAGCAGTGTACGCAGCCCCGGGCCTCTGAAAAGTACGCAGCCGCAGGACTACAAGTTGACAAGGTGACAGGCCGCCTGAGAAACCTAGGTACCGCGTAAACATGCTACAACCTACACAGCAACATTCTACATATTTAATAAATGTTCCTGTGTATAGTACAGAGTCTAAAAATACTTCAACTTCTATAAAAATAAATAAATAATCTTTATACGTATTTTTTATTAAATATAATTCAAAGTACCAGAAATGTCAAAAATAAGATAATTAATTACTACTTCTAAAAATATATCAAAATACTTTAATATACAATTATGAGAATTTCTAGACATCAAAATTTTTGTGACATAATAACAAAAATAATGGTGTAAAAATGCTACATGAATACCCATGACTTATATATTTTAACTAAATCAACTGAAATTTGAAAATAAGGAGTAAAATCAATATCATGAATTTACTCCAATATTTAATATATAAGGAGAACTCACCTGACATAAGAATATCCGTAGGAATGTCTTTCAAAATAATTATTAACTTACTGGGAAAATTTACTAAGGATAATTAATTAAATAATAAATAAAAAGGACATATTAGTGTTATTAACAAGTCCAAACATCAATTATAAAGTAGAATAATTCCCATAACGTCAGTAATTAGATGCTACCCGTGCTACAGCACCAAGAACACATAACAGGCTGCCACTGATTACCCTGCTAGCCTCAGTTTTGGTCCCTTTGAGCCCCTGTGCCCCTCAGGAGGACAATATTGGGACTCAAAGAGCTATAAATAAAGAGCTCTTTTGAGGATATTGATACCCAGAGACCCAGTTATATTTACATCCAGAAACCATGCCAAGGTAATCAAATACTTATAAGAGATAATTAAGTGATTTATGGCTTTAGTATTATTCATAATATCTTTCCCCAACCCTTTTTATCAATTTAAACTGCTGAACAACCTTTTGACCCCAGTAAACAGGTTTAACCCATCAGTGCAAATCCCAAAAAGTTATTCAAAGTATTTAATAATGTACAAGTGATTCTCATTATCATTTCTCTGTAGTTTCAGCTTGGTTAAAGAGCCCTGCCACTCCAATGTGCATTTTATATACATATTATCTTTGGGCAATATATTCTTTAAGAATATAAATTAAAGTTTCCAAAGTAACCAGGCCTACGTGTTTTCATACTGAATTCCCTGGAGAGAGGTGTTAAAGATCCCCAATATAATTGTGGCGCCTCTATAAAAATATTTAATAATCAATTTATTTATATTGATTTATAACAATAAACCATATCCAAACCAATTAAACTTGCAAGAAGATTTATCCAAATATTTTGCAGACTTTTGCTGCATTTATTGAATAATATATTTATTATTTATTCTATCACCTCTGGTAGCTAAAGGAAAGCAAGGATCTTGGCATCCAGGAGGCTGACAGTTCCTTGAAATCCACATCCATTCTCTCCTTCACCACCTGCTTGTCTACCACCAACACCCTGACTTCAGCCTCCACACGCTGTGGTGTCAATTTATAGACGCGGATTGGGAACTGCGTCGCGGCTGCGCTATCAGCATTGGAGGCTAGCGGGCTCAGCATTAGGGTATGCGGAGTGCTCAGCAGCGGCAGCTGCTGGATCAGCAGAAGCCGCTGTTTGGCTCCCCACCTAGTGGATGGGTTGGGCTCAGCATCAAATGCGGCGTGGGCGGCAATCTGCGCCTGAGATTAAATTTGGAAGGTAGTGCGCTCAACTAGGTTTGCGGGCCCGCTGGTTCCAATATGTAGGAGCGGAGCAATCCGCAGGATATAAAGGAAAGGACAGAGCGCGCGGATCACGCCGGATAATACCGGACACCCACGATGGGCGGGGACAAACGGATAGGGACAGGCTCGGGGGGCTCCAAGTAGGGCGCGGTGCAAGGACCGTGTCATGAGAAGGACAAACCGGATGGACAGAATGGCGTACGGACTTTGGGGGAAGTTTGGTACGGAGGTGGGGAGAGGAGGCTAGGGTTCCTGTTTTGGGATTGTTTTCTGTTTCTTTGTCATACTGTTATTTGAGCGTGTACTTAGGTTAAGGTTGAGAGGGAGGACTTATCACTCTCAACTCCGGGTTAGGAGGGAGGGGAGGGGCATGGAATCAGACCATCACATCATTGGACTGGATCAATCATCTCACCAAGAGATTAAAGGAACTCATACCGGATACACATCCAGGTGGAAAGTTTTTAGGATTGAAGGATTGGCGATTTCACTCTCTCTCTAATTTTCAATTTCTCATTTAAGTGCAACTTTGGGAATCCTCATATCCTTTCAGACGGAGGGAACTGTTAACTTCCAAACCTTGGGACAATTATAGGGTGAAAACCCTTATTCTTTCCACATCTGGGGGTCTGGCTGGGAATTAACCTTCCGTTTCTTGTCTTTCAAAGGTAACTGGGCGCAATGTCCTATCCATACCTCCATACAGTCGCTTCCTCTTTGTCTTCTTCTCCTTCTGTTTCCGGGTCCGCTACTCCAACCCCACTCGCGTCTTCCATCCCTCCTCCTCCCCCTCCCTCCGCTCAACCCAGGTTGAGCTACGCCGTTTCCCCATTGGTCTCCAGTGACCATGAACCCACTTGTCTGGTTTGCATCAGGCCGCGCGACTACCCTCACATCCGATTAAACACTGCGGATGTCAAACAATTCATCTCGAGATACAAAGGTATTGCAGATGCAGAAGGTGTGTCAGATGCTGATAAGGCCCGGCTTGTCAACCTGTTCATTATAGACAAAGAGAAGCTCTGGGATCTGGAGGAGATGGAAGGCTACAAGAATCAGGATTGGCCAAAACTGAAGGCGGAGATCCTAACGCGGTGGGGTAGGCGCAAACCTTGATTCCGGGAAAGCCATTTTGACCCCGTGGCCTTGGAGGCAAGCGCGCGCGGAGGAGTCAGAACTTGGGTGGAGCTGGCGGATTACGCCTCAAAATTCAATCAGATCTACAGGTACTTGTCAAAGAACAAGGTGGTGGCAGGACAGACGGGGGCAATGAAAGGCGCATTTCTGGGTGGTTTAGGCGCTCAACTCCAGGAAAGGGTGCAGCATCATCTTTACAATCACAACTTGGTAAAGCGGTCATTGGACGGGAGCATCGCGCTCCTTCCAGAGTTGGCTGTCATTCACCAGGCTGTGGAGAGTGAGCTTTACTTAGAAGAGCTTATTGAGGATACCGCTAAGTCCTTCCCAGCGGGAACGAAGAAATCCCCCCCCAGGTTTCGGCTCCGGCGCTATTTTTGGCCCCGGTTCCACCTACTTCCACGCGTGTTCCGGTTCCTCAACCCGCGCCCGCCCCTCCGGTAAGCCAATTGACAGAACTGATGAAGGATTTGAAGATCTGCATGAGCCGTATGGGCCAGCAGCAGCCGCGAGGGCCTCCACCTCACATGGTGGAAGGGTTTCAGCCGCCCGGTACCTTTGTGCCAAGGGGGTGCTCTTACTGCGGGGAAAACAGTCATTGTCAATTGGCGTGCAAGGAGCTTACAAAGGATCTAAACCCGGGATTGGTTTGACCGGTGGGGATGGGTTACATGTTTCCAACGTGCAAACAGATTCCAATGGAGCCAAGCCAGCCAACCGCAATGCAGCAGGTGCGCACAAGGGGTCAGGAGGCGGGAACGACGGCGCAAGCGTCACTAGGCATTGTTACCGGTCCCGGATTGTGGCAACCACCTTGGGTGGAAGCTGAGGTAAGGGTAGTGGCAACAGAAGAGAAGGTGGCGGTCTTGGATAAGATGGAGGTGGATGCAAAGGAGCGACCCCCATCAACCGTTCCAAAACCGGCCGCATGTGTTCCCGGAATTGAGGCTCCTGCAGCAAATCCCGTAGGGAATAAGAAAGCGGCAGACATTGTGCGTAGGGTGATGGGGAACGAGACTCCGGTCCCGCTGACCTTGCGGGAACTGGCGGCTGTGTCTCCGGTGGTGGTAGACGAGATGGTGCAGGCATTGCGGGATTGCGGTCAGGGCCGGGTACCTCAGACGGTGCAGCGGGTTCATGTGGCGCAGAAGGAGGAGGGGCGCGAGGAGTGTGAGTTGAAATCGGTTTTGACTCTGCTCGCTTACGTTCCAATGGTCATAGCGGGGAGGAAGGTGTGGGCTATGGTGGAAAGCGGTTCAATGGTGAACCTGCTGCCATTGCAGATGGTGGATGATTTGGGGTTGGTTTGGCGGAAATGTGCAATGGGTCTCCGCGCGCTTAACGGAGGGGAGTGGTGTGTGTATGGGGTAGTTGAGGAGGAGGAGTTTGAGGTTGCAAGGGTCCGTAAGCCTCTTTCTTTTCTTTTGGTTGATTGTGGGGATGTGATTTTGGGAAGGCCGTTCATGTTAGGGTTCCAAGCACAAATGGTTTTTGATCTGGAGGCGGGAACGGAGGCGTTGACGGTGGAGGATTTGTCCAGCAGAAGGTTTGAGAAAACTATCTGCAATCACGGGAAAGGAAAGCAGAGGAGAGTGTTGGAGTATGAGGAGGAACCGGACGCGGAGTCGGTCTGCAACGGGCAACCCTTGGAGGATTTTTCCTAGTTGACCAAGAAGACCGCACGGAACAAGCTCTGGGTTTGTGCGGGCGGTCAACTAATGAGGTGCAGGAAGGGGGAGGAAGGAAAGTGCAGGGCGCGCACGTCGCAGAAGTAAGTCCCTTTTCTCAGTATGCATTGCCCAAGGGTACTACGCTTTGAAAACCCTATCATCGTGCTACACTCGTGAGCGAAGGCAAAAGCCGCGGTTCCGTTCTGTGCAGGACCTACAGCAAAGGATGCGTGCGGATGATGCGGTGTAATGCTGGAAAGTACAAGCCGGTGTTGCGGAAGGTCCGACCAAGGAAAGAGCCGATGCCCCAGGAATTGAACGGACTGCTTCAACCAATTGCTTGGTTGCGGGACCCTTGGGTCACGCCAATTAAGGCTTTTTGGGGTGGGTTACTAGTTTGGCGCGGATCACGGAGGAGCGGATTGCAGCTTTCAATTTTGGCCCGACCAGATGGTTGAGTACGGAGGAGCGTGAGTTGCTAGAATTGGTTCTGGTTCTTTCGGAAAGAGCGCTTGCGTTCGGACCTGAAGAGCGGGGGCTTCTGAAAAACAATATTGGCGACCCCTATGTCATCCCCACTGTTGATCACAAGCCGTGGCAGATCAAGCCAATTCCAATACCGCGGGTGGTCCGGGAGAAGTTTCTGGAGTTGGTGCGGGAACGGGTGAAGACTGGCCTTTACAAACAGTCAACGTCTAGTTACTCCAGTCCAATCTTTGCGGTAGTCAAGAAGGACGGAAAGTTGTTGAGGATTGTCCATGATCTACAGCGGCTCAACTCCTTTACAATCCGGGACACAGGACGGCCCCCCTGCGTTGACAAGTTCCTTGAGACAATGGCGGGGCGCGCTTATTATGTTTTAGTGGATGTGATGGGCGGATAAAACCAGCGCAAGTTGCATCCTTGCTTGCGGCCTCTAACGGCATTTGAAACTGAGTTGGGAAGAATGCAGCTGACTCAGCTACCACAGGGCTCGACCAATTCTGTGGCAGTGTACCAGGCGCAAATGGCTTGGATCCTGAAAGATGATCTTCCAGAGGGAGTCCAAATCTTCATTGACAAAGCGGGCATCAAAGGTCCAAAATCCAATTACGGAGGAGCAGATCTGGTTGAAGTTCCCGGCTTCTGACGTTTTTTGTGGGAATACACCGAGACGTTGGAACGCATCCTGTTTTGCATCAAGGAGGCAGGACTGACAGTGTTGGGGAAGAAGTTGGCGGTTTGTGTTCTGGCGCTCAAAGTCCTTGGCCATGTTGTTGCTTCCAACGGCCGGCGCATTGAAGAGAAAAAGCAGAACAAGGTCCTCAAATGGCCGACCCCACAGACGGTGTTGCATATCCTTCAGTTCTTGGGATTATGTAGCTATGTCCATATGTTCATCAAGAGGTTTGTGGAGGTGGCAAGCCTGCTCTGATTACTAACGCGGAAAGGAGCGGAGTGGAATCGGGGAGAAGAGTGCAATAGCACGTTCCGGAAGCTCAAGGAGATTGTGGGAAGTGACATTGTGCTCTGCAATCTTGGCTACAATGTAGGAGGAATTAGGCTAGGGGTTGATTCCAGCAAATTTGGTGCGGGGGGGTTCTCACTCAAGAGGACAATGGTAAGGATAGGCCGGTGCTTTAAGAGTCAGTCACCTTCACTCAAACGGAAAGCCCGTACTCTCAGCCAAAGTTGGAGTTGTGCGGGGTCACCAAGATTTTGTGGCGGCTTCAGTATCTTTTGTGGGGGGTTCACTTTGAGCTTTTGGTGGATGCAGAGGCGCTGGCGCGGATGATCAATTCTCCGGCCTTGCCCAATGCTCCCATGACCAGGTGGGCGGCGTTTCTTCAATTTTTTTCCTTTGCTGTTGTTCATGTTCCGGGGAAAGCGTTCACTATGCCCAACGCATTGTTGCGGTATCCAAGGGACAACCCGTTTGAGGATGCGGAACTGCTCGATGTGGAGACCCTGGTTGTCAAGGTAGGGGTTGTGGAGGCAGGCGTTCAGCTGCCGCTCTGGCAGACCAGGAGGTACGCAATTCTTTGTGATTACTTGCCGGACCTTTGTTTTCCCAACGGAACTACAGACAAGCACATGGGATGGGCAAGGCAGTGAGCGGGAAACTTCTATGTACAGGAGGGGCAGCTTTGGCGGCAGAAGACTCCGGTTCCTCTTGTGGTTACCACTTCAAGGGCAGATCAGGAAGCTATCCTTCAAAGCCTTCACAACAATCTTGGCCATTGAGGGGATGGTTGAAACGCGGAGGCGGGTGAAAGAGCGGTTCTGGTGGCCAGGGGTAGTGCGTGCGGTACGGGAATGGTTGGCATCCTGCAAAGCCTGTCAATGGTGGAGCGCAAGATTGCCTAAGGAAGTCAGAAACCCCACAGGGAAAGACGCCCTCTTTGGTCGAGTCTTGCTTGATGTTGTCCAAATCAAGGCTGGTAAGTTTTCCTATCTGCTCATCGTGCGGGATGACCTGTCCAGTTAGGCGGAAGCGCCTCCGTTGGTCAAGCTCTTGGCGGAAAAAGTTGCTCTGTTTCTGGAGGAAGATTGGTTCGCGCGGTATGGGTCGCTTCTTCTGGTTACAGTGGACGGAGGGCCTGAGTTTCGCAGCCGTTTGGTCAAGTTGGTGAAGAGTTGCAGAGCCAAGTTCAGCCGCGTAACGGAGTATTATCCCAAGGGGGCCGGCATGATTGAACACGGGCATCAACCAATTGAGGACACCCTGGTCAAGATGTGTGGGGAGGACGGTAAGCGCTGGAAGGAGACCCTTCCAATGGTTCTGTTTGCGGATCGGATTTTGGTGAAGCGGTTGACAGGCTACTTGCCCTACAAATTACTTTTTGGACAGCGCCCCTTGCTTCCGGTGGACATTGAGTTGGAGACTTTCCTGGGGGTTGACTGGTGGAAGGTGAAGACCTCCGCCAAATTGCTTGAGGCTAGCACCAAACAGCTCCGTCAACGGGACGGGATGCTCGCAAAGGCCGCGGACCGGCTGAAGAAGACTTGGACAGCATTGGTGCCCTATTGGGACAAGCGCTGCTCGCATCGTCTCTGGGATCCCTTGCGGAAGGGGGATTTGGTGCTCCTGTACAACCGGAGTCTGGAGTCTCAGTGGGGGAAGTTGTTTGCTAACCAGTGGAACGGCCCGTTCCGCGTTTTGTCCAAGTTCAAGGGCGGCAGCTATCAGTTGGAGGAATTAGACGGTACTCCGCTGAAACGGAAGGCAGCAGCTTTGCATGTCAAGGGCTTCTTCAGGCAAGGATCTACCTTGTTCAACAAGACAGCGGAAGGGGGTGACGGATCAGATGAGGGGAGTGTGGAGCGCGGAGATGGTGTAGGAACGCAATCCGGGGATTTGTCTTTGGGCGGAGAAGCCGAAAACGTGCTGTTGCAACAGAGTAGGCGGTTGCAACCAGCTGGGGACAGTGGCCAAGTTGGGGGGGGGAGGTGGTGGGGGTAGGGGATAAGTTCTGATTTGGTGAGGGGGTGCTCTAGCTGGTTCACTGCCAGAACAACTAGACACCCCAGAATGTTTGTTTCTCTATGTTTCTTTCTTATCTGGATTGTGGGGTCTTTGCTGGCTTGGGGTTTTTTCAGGTAACGCGGGCGTGGCACAAAGCCAGGTCCGTGAACGCAAGGACAAGCCCCGCGGAACCGGGACGCGAGGACAATCCTGCGGATGGGGGAAGCGGGAAAAAGAGCGATTTGAGGGCGGTCTACGGGCGTCGCGCGAAAAAAAGGGTGTTCTTTTCTATTTTTCTTCTCTGTTGGTTTCTTTTTCTCTTTTTCTTTTCTCTCAGGATATCTTGAGGATGGGTGGTTGGTATGGGAATAAGCTTGATTTGGTGAGGGGGTGCTCTAGCCGGTTCACAGCCGGGACAACTAGGCACCACAGAATGTCCATTCTCTTACTCTCTCTCTCTCTCTTCCCTTATGGTGGCGCGCGCTGGTGTTTGGTTGTTGTGTTTGTTACAGGAGGGGTACGGGGAACTGTGTGGCAGTCCAGGTACCTTTGCGGAGCAGCGGAAGGCGACTTTGAGGAATGCCCAGATCTTGCGCGCAGACCTACTCTGGCTCGGCCCTCTCTTTTCTCAACTTAGATCTTTCTCAATTTTTACTCACGGGGTCTCTTACTTTTACTTAGGCCGCTCACTGGCTCACTTGGAAGTGGTACGCGCAATGGTTAATCAATTTCAAGCGCCAAATGATGAGAAGAAAAGGTACAAAAAGAGTGAAGGAAAGGAAAAGGAAAAGAAAGGAAAGAGGGGCCCCGCATAATCCGCCTTCATTGCCCAGACCATTCCATTCCTTGCGTCTGCCAGGAGCGCCCGGAATTGCTCCAATACTTCGCGCCGGGAATCCGTTCCGTGGGTCCTTGGGATTGAGAGGAAGCCACAAAGTAGCTTGACCAAGTCATCCGCCAACTGATTGAATTGAAACTTGGGTAGCATGCGGCTGATTGGAATCTCCGGGACCTTGGCAGATGTCCGACCAGGGGTAGGTGTTGCGGGGGGAGGAGAGGACAAGATAACCACCCTCTCCGGTGAGGGGGCTGGCGAGGGGGAGGACACCGGGACCGGAGATGGCAATGTTGGTGGCAGTGGAGTAGGCAACGGAGCCGGAGGGGGTGACAGCGGTTGTGGAGGAGGAGAAGGGGGTGCTGGCGCGGCTGCGGGTTGTCCGGAAAGCCTTGGGTCCGGTGCCGTTTGATTCACAACAACAGCGGCAGCCCAAGCGGGGTTTGCCGCGCGCCATTCCTCCAAGGCTTTGTATTTGCTTTGTTGCGGAGTTCCAGCGCGGCGGAGAGGTGATGCCAAGTCGCGGACCACGTGCAAGGTGGGGGGTGACGGAATGAAGGTGAACTTGGGGGTGTCCACAAGCCTTCCAAGATTGAGTTGTTGCTTGAGTCCACAAACGAGTTGCACCTGGTCCTCTTGCGCGGTCGGGTGGGGTTGGGTCCAGGACGGGCTTGCGGCATTGTGTTGCCAAGAGAACATCGGCGGTGGCTAGCATGGCAGGCCAAGCAAGCTTGACGGCTGGAGAGGAGCGTGCACGGAAGACCGTTGCTTGCGCAGTAGGTGCAGGGAGGGACCATGATGAGGGTGAGGAAGCAGGATGGGGGAAGGTGGTAGGGGTAGTGGAAGTAGCGGTGGTAGTAGTGTGGGTGAAGCAATGGAAGACTTCTGGGGACAGAACTCAAGTTGGGGGGGATGTGGTGTCAATTTATAGACGCGGATTAGGAACTGCTTGCGACTGCGCGCTCAGCATTGGAGGCTAGCGGGCTCAGCATTAGGGTATGCCGAGTGCTCAGCAGCGGCAGCTGCTGGATCAGCAACAGCCGCTGTTTGACTCCGCACCTAGTGGACAGGTCGGGCTCAGCATTAAATGCGGCGTGGGCAGTGATCCCCGCCGGAGATCCGATTCGGAAGGTAGTGCGTGAAAGACTTTGATTATTCTGTGAAACCAGGACCACTGCCAGTTCATTGCGAGAACAAGAGTAATGATGAGAACAGTGAAAACTTGGGAATGAAACAATAAAAGGAGTACAATGAGGAATACCAACGGTTGTATTGGGCTGATAATACTCAGTTATGAAGAACAGGTGAGGACTTGGCTTGAGAAAAAGGAACGTGGCAGGTCTGAGAGGTCTTGGAGAGTCAGGAATTGATGAACACAAATGAGAAAGATAAAAAGAGAATGAATATGGGCAAAGAGACTGTCAGCAGGTTGAGATGGACGTTGGATCACCAATTGCAAGATTGTACCAGTTGGGATTCATCAAGAGACTTGATTGGTGATCTTGATCCTACAAAAATGATGGTCTTGAGGGATGGATGGATGAGTGGTAATCGTGAGGCGGAACAGTGAGAGAAAGATCAATTGTTTGGAATGTGGAGCAGCCTGTCATGCCTGTTATGTGAGGGGAACTTGATCACGCTGGTACTCCACGTATGAAGTACAAGCACTGGGAGAGAGCTCGAGTGAGTTCCAACACCCCCTCTTGATTCAATGTCCATCGGATTAACTTGTTTAGGAGCTAATGTGTGCAACCAGCCTGTCTGTGGAGGATTGGCCTGCCGGTTTGGTGAGCGCATCGGCCACCATTTGATCAGAAGGGATCAAAAGAACTTCTATTTTGCCATTGTTGAGGTCTTCTCTCAGTCCTTTGTTTTTGATGTCAATGAATTTCATTTTTGAGTTGGTTCCGAACTTTTTCACTTTGTCATCCAGTCCTTTGTTGTCTATTAAATGGATGCTTGGAATTGAGGAACGATTCCAAAGCTTGTTGATCAAGTGGTTTATCCACCGGGCTTCAAGTTGTGAGTCGCTGAGGGCATTGCATTCTGCTTCAGTAGAAGAGAAAGTTACGTTGCGCTGCTTCTGACTTGTCCAGTACAGAGGGGAGCCAAAGAGACTGCAGATGAGCCTGGTTTGGGATCTGCAAGTCTCTGGGTCATCCCCCCAGGTTACGTCACTATAGCAGATTAAGGCCGGAGAGTTGTTCTTCTTTGAAAGAATGAGCTTGAAATGTTTGGTGCTGGACGGATATCTCCACACCCGGATGAGTTCATTCCAGTGGAGAATGCCTGGTTTTTCATTGAATTGCACGAGGTTCAAGACAGCAAACAAGATGTCGGGGCGGGCGAGCAAAGCGATGTGATTGAGCCTCCCAATGTGACTTCTGTAGTTTTTGTTGAGATTGGCGAATTTGGTGCGTTCCTCCTCTGAGGCTGGCGTTAGTTGAAGTCCCGGGGTGCAGGGCGTTGAAATAGGATTGAGGTTGATGTTTTTCAGAGCCGCCAAACCCTCATCAATATGCAGAGGCAGTGAGAGACCAATCTGGTTTGACGAGTGATTTACTTTCATACCCAGGAGAGTGTTGGGTGGATGGCTGGATGAGTTTGGAAATTTCTCAAGGAATAGTCTCTCAAAGTCCTGGCAATTGCTGCACACCACTAGGTCATCCACATGAAAGAAAAGGGCGGAGTTCTTTGACTTTTTAATATACAAGCAAGGGTCTTCATCCAAGGGAATGTAGCCAAGACTTACAATCCAATCGCAGAGGGTATGATACCAGTTTCTCGGCGCCTGTTTGAGTCCGTACAAAAATTTCTTTAGTCTGAGGATTGGGGATTTTCTGTTACAGGCGGGTGGTTGGCGGATGAAAACATCTTCATCCAGATTGGCGTGGAGGAAAGGACCTTTTACATTGAGTTGGAGGATGTCAAGACCTTTGTCCAGGGATAGAAGCAGCAGAGCTCAAAGAGAGGTTGTTTTACCCGTCGGGGCATAGGTATCAAAGTAGTCAAAACCAAACTGTTGCCTGAATCCTTGGACGCAGAGCCTGGATTTGTGAGTAGGAGGTTTGCCGTGCGCATTCTCCTTTAATCGGAAGACGTAGGTTGTGTTTAGGATGTTTGAGGGCTTGGGACCAAAGTAGTCTTCCCAAACTCTGAGAGCCTTGCAGGTGTCATTCTCCTTCTTTGGGGAAGTTGACCATTTGGGTATCTTCAGAGCTTCAGAGACGGATTTTGGAACAATGGTGTTGATGAAACCAAATTGATTGGGTTTCTGGAGGGTGTTTCAACCTCGAAGAGCTTGAGTGTTGTTCGGTGGGATGAGATGATTGTTGATTTCTTCAATGCTGTTTGAGGATTCATTGTTGGACTGATTGGATTCATTTTTGATGTCCGGAGAAGTGGATATTGGAGATCCAGGGACGATCAGTTGGGATTCAGGTTCAGATTTGGCAGAATCCAAGGCTGTACGAGATAATCCGGTGTTCTCCGGTATCTTGTCTAGTGGAGTTGGTTTGTTGGATTGAATTGAGAATTCTGGGTTGACTGCTCCAAACTTGACGTGCTTGGTGTCAAAAATTGATCCTGTTTAGTTCAAAACTTGATATGAGTGAAGTCTGGGGACATATCCAATGAGAATTCCTGCTTTGCCTTTTTCTTCAAATTTGGACAAGGAACGCTTGTCTTTGAGGTTCAGGTAGGTCAGGTGGGATCCAATTGGCTTCAGATAGTGAGTTGGAAGAGAGCTTCCATGCATGAGCACCCAGGGAGAAGGCTCACCAGATACTTTGGGTATTTGATTTAGAGCTACTGCACAGGCCTTGATGGTTTTGTGCCAAAGGTTTTGAGGGAGTTTGGTGGATGAGTGAGTCGCTCTCACAGCTTCAGCAAGTTTTCTGTTTGCTCTTTCCGCTCTGCCATTTTGCTGAGGATGGTAGGGTTTGGAGACAACTTGCCTGATGGATTTTAATTCGAGAAAGCTGATGAGTTTGTTGTTGATGAACTCTCCTCCTCCATTGGAACAGATTTTGGCAGGAAATTAACCACGTTTGTGATTTTCAGTTGTGAGAATGAAGATGAGAACTTCGGCTGCTTTGCTTTTGAGTTTCAATGGAAAAACGCTGATGTAGCCGGAGAATTTGTCAACAAGGGTAAGCAAGTAACGGTGATGGCCTTTTGACTGAGTAGATATTGGTCCGATGAGATCAAGGTGAATTTGTTCAAACACTTTTTTGGAAAGGTTGGAGGTGGCGGTGAAGGAGTTTCTTTTTATTTTTCCAAGTTCACATCCCATACAGGCAAAGTTGTTTTTTACTTCTTGGCCCAGGGTTTTTCCAAGGTATTTTTCCATTCAAACAATGCTGGCATGTCCGAGGGTTCTGTGCAGGTGATGAACATCTTCCATGGTCATTTGCAAGGCTACGAGAGGGTGTGGATCATCTATCTTCAGAATGTTCTGAGATATTTGACCAGAGAGACAGGTTTCGTTTCAATAAGCAAGTTCAAACCAAGAAGGATCCTTTGAGTTATCCACGAGAAGAGAGCATCCTTCAAGAAGAAATTTGCCGAGAGAGAGAAGGTTGATTTTGGCGTCAGGGAACCAGCAAGCATTTCTCAGACTGATCTGGTTCGGCCCAAAAGTCAGGATTGCAGTGTCTTGGCCCTTGATGGACAGGGTAGCTCTGGGCTTGCCGGTTTTGATTTCATCCGTACCTTTGTTTAGTGATAGGTCAGAGAAGTACCGCTTGTCATTAAGCAGGTGAACAGAACATCCGGAGTTGAGCACAAAGCTGTTTGGTCCCAGAGAGTTCAAATGAGCAGACCCGCAGAAGAAAGAGAAGAAGTGAGCAAATTCCTCTTCCGTTTTCTTTCCTGGCTTTTTTGTCTTGGGATTAGCCAGCCTGAGATGGGGAAATTCAGCCCAACATTCTTCTCGTTTGTGATTTCTAACTTTATTGTTGTGAACACCATTTGTGCATCTGGGGTAGTCTCAATTGTACAGGGAGATTTTGCTCTTGGAGGTGGCTTTGTCTTTGGTGGCCTTGATTTTGTTCTTGTGTTGGGTAAGATGATCGAGTACATATTTGACAGTGATTGTCCAAACTCCATGCATGATCTGGGACTGCATTGGTTTGAGCAATGGAGGAAATTTGAACAAAACCAGTTACGAGAGGATGTCTGATGGGAGCTCTATGCCAACCTCTGAGAGCTTGTTAAGATGGACTCAAACTGTAGTCACAAATTTCTTGATGGCATTCTCTGAGAAAGAGAGATATAGAAAGTTGTTGAATATCCGGGCTCTGTTTGCGGATTGAGATGAGGCAAAATGAGTTCAAGCTGCATTCCATATGTCTTTTGCACTCTCTTCATTCTCAGAGTTGATGATATTAGAGTGGGTGGAAGGTTCCAGACGAGAGAGAAGATAAGGTGTTATTTCTTCATTTAAATTGGAATCCAGCTGTTCTGAGATATTTTTGGATTTCATAATAGGAAGGATTTGTCTGAGCCAGAAGAGATTTTGGAATGTGGACCGCCAGATGGAATAGTTGTCCTTGTTGAGGAGTGGGACGGAGTCGTAAATTCCTTTGAGAGCCATGTTCTTGGAGGATTTGCCCCCTGGTCCTGGCAATGGTGAAGCCTTTTTGGTGAGCTGGTTGAGTTTTGGCTTTTAACCGTGAAAGACTTTGATGATTCTGTGAAACCAGGACCACAGCCAGTTCATTGCGAGAACAAGAGTTATGATGAGAACAGTGAAAACTTGGGAATGAAACAATAATAGGAGTCCAATGAGGAATACCAACGGTTGTATTGGGCTGATAATACTCAGTTATGAAGAACAGGTGAGGAATTGGCTTGAGAACAAGGAACGTGGAATGTCTGAGAGGTCTTGGAGAGTCAGGAATTGATGAACACAAATGAGAAAGATAAAAAGAGAATGAATCTGGGCAAAGAGACTGTCAGCAGGTTGAGATGGACGTTGGATCACCAATTGCAAGATTGTACCAGTTGGGATTCATCAAGAGACTTGATTGGTGATCTTGATCCTACAAAGACAATGGTCTTGAGGGATGGATGGATGAGTGGTAATTGTGAGGCGGAACAGTGAGAGAATGATCAATTGTTTGGAATGTGGAGCGGCCTGTCATGCCTGTTTTGTGAGGGGAACTTGATCACGCTGGTACTCCAGGTATGAAGTACGAGCACTGGGAGAGAGCTTGAGTGAGTTCCAACAGTGCGCACGACTAGGTTTGTGGGCGCACCAGTTTGGATACATAGGAGCGGAGAAATCCGCGGGATATAAAGGAACGGACAGAGCGCGCGTGCAAGGGCGCGGATCACGCCTGATAATACCGGACACCCACAATGGGCGCAGACAAATGGATATGGACAGGCGCGGGGGGCTCTGAGTAGGGCGCAGTGCAAGGAATGCGTCATGAGAAGGACAAAACGGATGGACGGAAAGGCGTATGGACGTCAGGGGAAGTTTGGTATGGAGGTGGGGAGAGGAGGCTAGGGTTCCTGTTTTGGGATTTTTTTCTGTTTCTTTGTCATACTGTTATTTGCGCGTGTACTTAGGTTAGGGTTGAGAGGGAGGACTTTTCCTCACTCATAACTCCGGGTTAGAAGGGAGGGGAGGGGCATGGAATCAGACCATCACATCATTGGACTGGACCAATCATCTCACCAAGAGATTAAAGGAACTCATACCAGATACACATCCAGGTGGAAAGTTCTTAGGATTGAAGGATTGGCGATTTCACTCTCTCTCTAATTTTCTATTTCTCATTTAAGTGTGACTTTGGGCATCCTCATCTCCTTTCAGACACAGGGAACCGTTAACTTCCAAACCTTGGGACAATTATAGGGGGAAAACCCTTATTCTTTCCACAATGCGGAGCTTGCCATGTCTTGGGGGAGGTAAAAATGCCAAGAGATACCTGAGAGGCTCCCACAGGAGACCTGATGCATGCCTCAACCTGCTTCACTGGGGGTGGATGGCCGGCCCCCAAGTACACCTGCTTTCCCGTTGGGAATATGTAGGTTTTCCTGGACACCCGGACCAATCCCTTGTCCATGTCCTTGGTAAGTTCTGCGCAACCAGACCTCCAATTACCTTTATTCCCCCAATAGGTGCTTCAGACTGTGAAGCCTCTTGAAGGCCCGCTAGTGGGCTGGAAACCCTCCACTATGTGGGGCTGCACCCCGTGCAGCTGAGTTGTTGGCTGAGCCCTCATCTGATAGAGGAGAATCCAGAAGTCCATTATCATGTCCATGACCTTGTTCCCCAGTAAATCCAATGACCGCTGGGGTGCTTCTGGCCATTCCACTTTCAATGGGCACATGGGCCATGCCTGCATTGAAGCCAGGGCTGAGGGAGTTTCCAGCTTTTTCAAGACCTTCAGGAAAAACCTTGCTATATCCTCAATTAGTTCCTCAAAATTGATCTTGCTCTCCACTGTTAGAATATGGATGAACTCAGTTAATGTGCATATTAGTGTTTAATACAAAGGGGCCTCCATGGCCCATTGGACTTCACGTGGGCCACGTGGGCCTATGTGGATGTTATTGTTTTTGGGTATTAGGGCTCCAAAACACATTTTTCAGGTCTTTTGGGAAAAGGGCCCTGATGGGTCCACCAGGGTCAATGGGCAACCTTAGCCAGACAGGATTATTTGGGCATAACCAGGCCCACAATTTAGTTTTGAAATACTTGGACAGACGGGTTTTCCCGCCAAAGTATGTATTTTATGCCTTTGGGCCTTGGCGGCTGATTTGGGGCCAGTGCCCATGTTTCAACCCGCTTGGGGCCGCTTTTTTCTCTCTGGGGCCCTTTGCAGTGCCCTGATGGCCCGTGCGGGGCCTTTGTATATGGCATAGGGCTCCATTTGGTGTCCCCCCCGTTTGTGTGCAGGGATGCGGCCCCAGTCACATTGCTTGGTTGGTTTCAGCTGCCGGGGTGGGCCAATGGCCCCTGCCTCCGTCCCAACCCTTGCTTGGTTGCAAGGGGGAGAGTGTTATAATTATGGCCAGAAATAAGCTTAGGCAAATCACTAATATTTAAAGCAAAAGAAATTCTGGACACCTTGTGTCAATAATTGCTAATGGGCTCTCACAATGGGGCAATTCGTTGGATGATATTGGTGATGAATTCAATTGGATGATGAATGGATAATGGGAAACAGCAGGGAGAAGAGCTCCTTACGTACAAAAGATTTGCCTCTTGTGAGCCCATGATACAACAAGCCAAAAAGCAAATCTTCCGCTCCAAAGGAGCTCTACAGGCTCTATAGGCCTTTTAAATTGGTTTGGGCTACATCAGCCTGCATGGCATCAGTCCCTGTACCCTTACAACCAGCCTATTCTGGTCATTTCTGGTGTTTCCACCTTAATGGGGCTGAACCAGCCCCTTAGTTGTTCAAATCCCTGGCCAGTTGTCTATTAAAACCAGCCTGTTACCTCACATGCTGGTTGGTTTCCTCATGCAACCGGCCCCTGGCCATAATAATGGCCAGGAGGGACCCAGGACACACCTGGGTCCGGTATCAGGAACACATTGGGGGGGTGTAACCGGCAGACATTCCACCCCCCCTCTTTCTCTCAAATCCCTGCAGGGGGTGGTCAAATCCCCCTACCAGGGGCCCTGGAGGTCAATGCCCCCGTGGCGTTTCCATGGTAGGTGGGCTGGGGGGTCTCAGATTCCCTTCAGCCCATTGCTCTCCCCCTTGGTAAAGGGGGGGGGAGGGTGAGAGCTCCCATTTGATGGTGGGGGGTGGTCTATTCCCCCGCACCGCCGCAACCCGCCCAGGGGGACTCCATTTTGAGTCCCCCTGCCCCCTACCATGGCCCCGTGCGGGCCTTTGGGCCCCCTAAATGGGCTGTAAGCAAAAACAGCGGCCTCAAGCAGGCTGCAACATGGGCGGCAGCCCCAAAGGGGCTGCAGCACGGGCAGTGGCCCCAATGGGCTGACCCCAAGCCCAAAAAGTAAGTTTAACATAGATTGGCGGGCCAGCCGGTCTGGTCAAGTATGTCCAAAATAAACCTTGGGCCCAATTATGCTCATACAAGCCCATCTGACTGTATTTTCCCATGTACCCCACCGGGCCCGTTAGTGCCCGTGTACCAATAGGCCGGTTTCACGCTTTTTGAGGCCAATTTCCCCAAATCCATGACATCCACACAGGCACGTATGGTTGGTGTGTGTGTCCAATGGGCCGCAGAGGCCCACATGTGCATCCCATTTGGATTACACTCATAAGTAGCACACGCTTAAGTACATACGTATTTTAACAGAGAGGAGGCTGTCTGGTCCTCAACCAGGCAGGCTGGCCACAACTAGGAAACCAGTGAGGTGGGAGGGGACTTGATCACCCGCCCAACTCATATGTGGACTAACCAGGCCAGCCGCAACAAGGAAACCTGCAAGGTGGGGTGGGAAGTGACCCCCCCCATCTCTTGTGTGGCAAAGAGGAGGTTGCAGGGGCCATTCACTCCCCCCCCCCCTTATCAAGGGAGAGGTGACCTGGGGCTGGATGGGCTTGACCACCTCCCAGCACACCCATTTGTGAGATGCCCTGGGTGGTACCAACATCCAGGGTTCCCTGATGAGGATTTGACTTCTCCCTCCAGGGATTGCAGGAGAGAAGGGGGGGACATGCATTTCTGCTGGTTACACCCCCCCTCCTGTAAGCTTGACCTGACCAAGAGGGTTTCTGGGTCCACCCTGGCTCAACTGAGGGCCAGGGGCTGGTTGCAGGAGGAACCAGCCATGTTAGTTGGTAATAAGGACCAATATGGTCAAGAGGGAATTGTAACCAGGTAACAGGGCTGATTGTAATAGACAACCAGCCAGGGTCTGAAAAGAAACAAGGGATGGTTCAGGCCAGTAAGGGTGAAAACACCAAAATCAACCGGTGTAAGACTCCAAATGGTGCTAAGCCGTGGCAGTTCTGTGGAGGGGAAAGGTGCTGTTTAGGCTGCCCTCCTAGGAGTTACAATAATATTTTAATGTAACCGGAATCAAGGTCCAGAACCTTATGGATGAGAAATCAAACTAAGAGAAGAGGATAAGAGTTGTTGGTAGCAATGGAAACAACACTATCTGAGACAAGATGGCGCAGGGAAAGACTTGAACAAATAATTCAAAGTTTGTTCAGAGTTCCATAGAACAAGGCAGTTGTAAGTAACAACGCCCACAAGCTAATAACTCTGGTCGTCAGCAGCTGATTAGGAAAGATCAACTCAATCCCAACCAACCTCCAGGTTCTTGATGAACCTGCCCAAATCTCCGCAATCAAGCGCTTGAAGGGTACCAGATAACTGTGGGAGGCTGAAAAAAACAAAAGCAATTTGTTTATGAAGCTCTAGAAGCAAATCAATAACGAATTTGAGCAAGAATATCCCAACACTTCTCAAGGAACTCAAGAATAGCGTGGCAAAATTCAACCTCAAAGAAGAAGGGAGGAATAACACTCCAGGTTTTAAGCTTAATAAAACCTCTTCAATCAAACGTGATTGGCTCCAGAAAGATGATCAAGGAGAGATCAAGACCAGTATGGTTGGAAAAAGGGATCAGAGTGGTATAACACACTCAAGAATTCAGGCAGACAGGAATTCTTCTTCAACCAGCAAGGCTATTGGTTGGTGATAAGGATCAAGGTCACAAAGGACAGAGTTTGAGTATGGAGGCTCAAAGGATCAAAGGGCAATCATAGATATACCCGGATAAATGGCTCAGATAGGTGGGGAAGGATGCCCACAGATAAGTTGATTACAATGAAGGTCTTATTGGATGGATTGGATTCACTGATGCTCCCCTGCTGATGGGATGCACCAATGATGGAATGCTAGGATGCTGGGCCAAAAGGCAGGGGAGAGCCCCTCCTTATATGGGCAGGAGGCCCTGTTAGACTATATACAACGGATTCTACAAATAGAGCGGAAAAGGGAAGGCAACCATGTGGTCACTCGCGTTGGTCTGTGGATGTGCGCGCGTGACAATACCAGAGTCACCCACCCCTTGTCCAAAAGCGGAAGCGGGTGGGAGAGTCCCAGGAAAGGTGACGGATGAAGTTCATGAGAGCGCGGATGGGCGGATAGGAGATTGGTTTGAGAAAGTTGAGTAAATCCTGACGGCTTTGAGATCCACGACTTATAGATCAAGTGCAATGGGAGGTTTGACGGACCAAGGATTTGCCAAATGCTTGCAGGTGCGGTCGGGATGGATTCAGTAGATCATGGATGAGCGCTGCACGACGGTAGCAATGAGGAGATTGGGAGGTGCAATGACAAAGATGAAGACGTGCTATAACAACGGCGGAGATGACAAGCAACACGGATAAAGGACGCGCAACGCGCGCGGATGAAAGGAGCGCGGCGCGGCGCTGCGCGCGACGCGGATAATGGAAGCGCAGCGCGCGCGGCGCGGCGCGCGTGCGCGGGTAAATAATGGTTTGGATGAGCCTGAGGATAAGTTGTTCAGCCGGGCGGTACGTTTGCGCAACAGTTTATGGATTGAGGTCTTAAGGCAGCCAGGGTGTCCAGGATGGGGCACCACACCCGTACATTGTTGTCATAAGGGTTCAGGTACTAATGCCAAGTGGGCTGAGTAAGCCCAAAACAATTAGCAAGGCTTGTAGATGTCACGCTTTGCACTTAAGGATTATTGTCTACACCCCTTTGACATATCCTCTCCTCAGTACCATCTACCTCAGTCTAAAAGCATGACACAAATAAAAGCACAACATCAATGGTGCAATCTGCTATCTCCTCTGGCTTGCGCTGACCTTCCAATCTTGGTGACCAACTCAGTATATACTTGCAAACTTTGAAGTTAACCCCATACCGGTCAACCATCCATTATGAGATCCAATCTCCTTCCCTGGCCAATCAACAGCCTCAGAATTCCATCTTCAGTCATGCATTGTTTGTTAGTTTGCATCTACGTCTAACCAAGCCATCACTACTGTATAGTTCGCAATTGGACTAGTCCCTACCCTGCATACACTATTACCTCTCATTTGCATTACCTTCAACGTCACTTGCTCTTATCTCAATTCGTCATGCAATTGCACGCTCAGATTCTATTGTCTCGCACTTACGCTAAGACCTCAGATCCATACCACTGCTTCATTTCCTATTCCGTTCCTGTCATTCATTGCCTCACCGCTTCACCTGTAGTTAGCTCATCACCAGGTTTTATCTAGTCACTTTGGATTACCTTATAAGGGCTATCCCCTTGCCTGATGATTGTCTCCTCAGTTAGTTAAGTTCATACATTCTTGCATTTTGCTGCAACCTAGTTATCACATTGGACTCAGGTTTAGTTTCCTTCTTTGGATACTTTCCATTCATCTCACTGTTTGTTGAGTGGAATAACCAAGTTTGCACTTTGCAACTGGGTCTTGCTATTTGCACTTGCCCTCGCACTTGGTATTCCTTTGCGCTCACAATCATCTAAGAATTGCCCTATAGTATGTGGGGTGGTCGTGTGACAGTAAATTAACTAACTCAACTCATCTATTGTAGCCTGCCAACCTATAGTAGACTTCTTCTTTTTTGATGTCACGTACTCGCTCAACCGGGAACGCTTCCCTTTCCCCTTACAATGATGAGATCCATTGGGTAGGGAAAACCAGCGCTCCTTGGGCCTAACAACCCTTAGATCCAGTTCCTTCTTCCAAATTACCATCTGTGGAACCTCTTGATGATCCTTGGGCTCCTCCACGGGATTCTCCAACGGACCCTCTCGCGGAATTTGCAGACTCCGACCATTCTTCTGATGAAACCTCAACTCGTGGTAGACCAGGGGTTCGCACTACTGCTCTGAAGCCCAATGCTCCAACCCTGCTTTCAACATTGATCCAGGCCCTCACTCATGGTGCCCAGTGATCTAGTCCAAGCACTCCTAGTTTTCACACTCTGGGCATGAAACAACCTGATCACTTTACAGGAGAACACCCTCATAAGCTTAGATCCTACCTACAGTCTTGTAAAATCATATTTTAAAACAACTCCAACAATTTCCCTTCCGATAGACATAAAGTTATGTATGCTTTTTCCTTCTTAGGAGGTAGAGCCTCGCAGTTGTTTGAACCGTACCTCAAACTTTTATCCAAAAACAGTCCCACTTGTATTCTCAACAACTGGGACAAGTTTGAGCAACAATTGTTCACCCTGTTTGGCAATGCCAATGAAGTTTGAAACGCCAAATACAAACTTAATAGTCTAGTTATGAAGGAGAATAGTAGAGTTTCCGTTTATATTTCTCATTTTCGAACCTTGCAGTCTTGCATCCAGTGGAAAAAGGCCGCTCTTCTATTCCATTTCCAAAAGGGTTTACCGGCACGCTTAATTGAACAGCTTGCAGTTAGAGGTCATAAGACAACCTTGCTTCAGCAGCTAATCAATTGAGTGATTGAGCTTGATAATGGCTATCATGACAAGAATTGCCCTCGGCGAAACGACCATGGATCATCTACCTTGGCTCCAAAGGTGGACGACTCCTCAAAACAAAACATGAGGAACCCAAAACCATCCAAACCAACCCCAACTTCGAACTCCAACTCAAAAGAGAAAGCCATCGCCAAAACTCCGAAGTTCTTGGACAAAGAAACCGGGATGCTTCAAAGTGAGGAACGACTGCAAAGGGAAAAGAACCGGCTGTGTATGTATTGTGGAGGTAAACATGATGTCGACAGCTGTGCAAAGCGGTTAGCGCGTGAAGCGGCTAAGCAGTTAAAAAATTAGCTTGTAGTTTTTCTGATACTTGCAAGGAAAACTACACATCATCTAAATCACCGCGAGTAAATCTTTGCACTTGCAAGTCACTAGGTGCTCCGAGTTTGAGATTTATCCTATTCCATTCCAACAACACTCCTTATCAAGTATTACTTGATTCCGGCGCTAATGTTTCCTTCATCAGTGAATCTTTTGCCACTTCAAAAAATCTTACGCGTTCCAAGATAGATAAATTTCCCATCTATCTAGTAAGTAGTGCGAGTGAACCGTCTTATTGGGTTTCCCAAAAGGCAAAATGGACCTTTGCATTTTCCAATTTCCCCAGCTTCAAATGGGATTTATTTGTCTTGGCTATACCCAGAATGGATGATACCATTCTAGGCCATGATTTCCTAGTTTACTGGAATCCAGATGTGAATTGGCAAGAAGGAGTAATTAAACTTTGAACCTCGCACCCCCAGAACGCTAACCTTTTCATCAATCAGGAATTAAACAGCCTACCTGACACTGTCATTGAGTTGGATGACACTTTTCCGCCAGGAGATTTGCAATATCCTGACCTTCATTCTCAAATTCCCTCTTCAGATTTAGGAGTTATTGCTTACCTATCCAGCTTACCTCTTTCCTGTTCCTTCAAAGAGAAGCAGAAACCAACCAAAAGGTGTATTTTGAGCTCCCTAATCCTCTCGCACCATGCAAGCACCTCAAACCCGGTGCTCAAAGATGACAAGATTGAAGATTTAGAAATCATTCAAGAGTCTTTACCTTTGGTTTATCATGACTTTGCTGACGTCTTTTCAGCTGCAAAAGCAGATAAACTGCCTCCATCCCGTCCTTATGATCACAAGATTGAACTTACTGGCCCACCTCCAGCACCAGGACCAGTTTACTCTCTCTCAACGCAAGAATCAATTGCGCTTCAAGACTACATTGCGGAAAATGTAGCAAAAGGATTTCTTCAACAAAGCGATTTGAACACCAGTTCCCCTGTTCTATTTGTACCAAAAAAGGACGGCGGACTTTGCCTTTGTGTTGACTACAGGAAACTGAACCAGGTAACCCGGAAGAATGCCTACCCAGTACCGCCTATGTCACATCTTCTTACCCTCTTCCATGGAGCTACTCATTTCTCAAAGTTAGACCTTTGAGGTGCCTAGAACCTAATTTGCATTAAGGAAGGTCATGAGTATTTAACTGCGATGAGAATCCGGTTTGGCAGCTATGAGTATACCGTCATGCCTTTTGGCCTCTGCAATGCTCCTTCCACTTTTCAACATTTTGTCAACAACATTTTTTCCAATCTCGTAGGTAAATACCTCGTGGTATATTTTGATGATATACTAGTCTACTCAAGAAACCTCAAAGATCACATCGCACATGTGCAAGAGGTGCTGCAGCAACTTTGCAAGAATGACCTGTTTGCAAAAGCCTCTAAGTGCGATTTCCATTCCTCCTCTCTTCATTTTTGAGGTGTTTTAGTCTTGCAGCAAGGACTATTGATGGATCCATCCAAGAGAAAACGCATATTGGACTGGCCCCCACCTTCTTCTGTTAAATCTCTTCAAGTCTTCCTTGGTTTCATTAATTTCTATAGAAGGTTTATTGCGCGTTACGCCTAAAAAACCGTGAATCTTACTAACTTTCTTCAAAAAGACACTCCTTTTATTTTTACCAAACAAGCTGCTTCAGAGTTCAAAGCTCTGAAGAAAGCGTTCACTACTGCTCCAATACTCGCTCACTTCAACGAGCTAGCTTGCACTATTGTCAAAACAGACGCAAGCAACTATGCGATTGCAGGAGTCATCTCAAAGTTTTATCCTTCCACTTCTCTCTTTCACCCCATAGCTTTTGAGTCTCGCAAGTTGCTTGCTGCAGAGCTTAACTATGAGATTCATGACAAGGAACTTCTCACAATTGTTTACTGCTTGAAGAAATGGCGTTCATACCTTTTGAGTCTTAGGGAATCCTTTGAGGTTTTAACTGATCATAATTCTTTGAAGTATTTCATGAGCTCAAAAGTCCTCACACGTAGACAGGCGTGATGGGCCGAATACCTCTCCAAGTTTCACTTTACAATCACGTACCGTCCTGGGAAACAAGCGGTAGTTCCTGATGCTTTATCACGTCGGGACAACGTTTACCCAGGGGGGGGAGCAACTTCGCCAAAAACAACCATGAAAACGTTAGGACACTCTTCTCAACCCAATCTGCCCAACTCAGTTCAATCATTGCTTGCTTACGAGATTTGGCTTCCAAACTCCGACAAGGTCAATGCGACAATTCCAAGTGCATTGAACTTTGCAAAAGTGCAAACTTATTAGATAGTAGTTACATTATAGATGATAATGACTTTTTAGTCTATGATAATTGTATAGTAGTACCAGATAATTCTTGCATTAAGTTAGATATCTTCAAGTCACGGCACAATTCTCTGCTTGCTGGTCATCAAGGGCAGGATAAAACCTACCAATTGATTGCACAAAACTTCTACTGGCCTGGTATGACCAAAGAAGTAAAAGACTATGTTAGCGCGTGCTATGATTGCAATCGTAACAAGTCCTCAAAACACCAGAAGTATGGGCTGCTCCAGCCACTTCCAATTCCGCCTCATCCTTGGCACTCGCTGTCTATGTATTTCATCTCTCAATTAACTTCTTCTAGTAGATATGATGCTATTCTAGTAATAGTAGATTGCTTCTTGAAGATGGCTTTATTTTTATGCAGTAACGTGACGGCCTCTTCAGAAGACTTGGCTAACTTGTTCATAGAATATGTATTTTTGAAACATGGTCTCCCTGATAATATTGTGAGTGATTGTGGATCTCTGTTTGTCTCAAGCTTCTGGACCTTGCTATGCCAACATTTGAAGATCAGTTGAAATTTATCAACGGCTTACCACCCGGAAACAGATGGGCAAACCAAGCGAGTTAATCAGATCCTCAAACAATATCTTCAAATGTATGTTGCCTATCAACAAGACGACTGGTTGCAATGGCTCCCACTAGCCGAATTTGCCTACAACAATTCCACTCATTCCTCCAACAAACAGTCGCCCTTCCAAACTCTTTATGGTAGAAAACCAAATTTCTCTTCCCTTCACGTAGCACCTTCTCAAGCTGCTACCAATTACCTTGAACAAATTCAATCCCTTCAATCGCAACTTTGAACCAACCTCAAAGAAGCAAACCAGCGCTATAAGGAGCAAGCAGACCGATCTCGCACTTTGGCTCCAAACTTTGCAGTAGGAGAGAAAGTATGGCTCAATGCTTGCAACATTTGCAGTACTCGTCCAACTCTCAAACTCTCCAAAAGAAAAATTGGGCCCTTTAAAGTAGAATCAGTCATCTCCCCTTACACCTTTAAACTTACTTTACCTGCTAAATGGCAAGGTATCCACCTGGTCTTTCATGTGTCTCTCCTAGAGCCAGCTTGAGTCCTATACCCGGGCAAGACTCATCCCCCTCCTGAACCGGTCACTGTCCTTGATCATCAAGAGTGTGAAGTAAGCCGTATTCTGGATTCCAGGTTACGCAAAGGAAAACTTCAATACCTTGTTGAATGGTCTGGCTTCCAGTCCAACAAAGATTGCACCTTGTGGGAACCAGCCCATCACCTTTGCAATCCACCCAATATGATTCGAGAATTCCATGCAAGCTACCCTTGCAAGCCTCGGCAATCATGATTCTTCCCCATTCAATCCCATCCGATTCCATTCCATTCCATTCCAAATTCCATTCCATCCAATTCCATTCCATTCCACTCCACACTTCATCCCAGCCAATCCCATTTCATTCCATTTTACATTTATCTTACTTAATCAAATTCCATCCCATATTCCATATCATTAAAACTTATCTTATTTCACCATCATTTCATCATTTAATTCCTCCATCTCACTGTTTTATTCTTTTCTCATTTTTCCCTTCATTTTCACTTATTATTAAAAAAAAAATATAAATTGAAATTACAAAGTTTCTTTTATCTCTTTTTCTGCATCCTCCCAATTCGCCTTCAATTATGCAACCATGCACTGAAAGGTATCAAGGTCTTCATTGTTGATCAATGCGGACATTCTTCAAAGTACCAGCACTTCCCTTATGATTTACCTTTTGAAAATCTCTTTGCATCTCGCAACCCAAGCTTGCTTTGGCCAAGCATTCCATCCACCTTCCTCCAAGAGCTCTTCATACGCTCTCTTCCTTTGGCAACCCAACGTGCCTTCTCCGATATTGTCCGTCAGGCGCCTCACATCCGTTTTGACCGGAAAAACGATTCGCACCGGATCCGCTTTTCCTCGGCCCTCCATTCCTTCCGTCCCAGTCAATTCCTCCCTTCCATCTCCTTCATTTCCTTCTTCCAATTCACCCGCTTCCTCTTTGTTCTCTCCACTTCCGTTTCCTCCATTTTCCCCTTCTTGTTCCGCTGTGTTTTCTTCCTCCCTCGCTTCCTCAGCAATAACTCCTACCGGTTCTGCACCGGATACCTTGCCTTGCACCTTGGCATTCATCTGGGTCCCCGGGTTTTCAGTTGGCGGCCCCCAGTAAGGTGGTGGTGGTGGTGGTGTGTTAGTAGTATATCTTTGAAAACAAGGCAACACTAGAAAACAAGCAAATAATTAGTTACTATTTCAAGTTCATTAGTGAGTCCTGAGTAGTACTCACCAGGAACTCGCGTCCCCAAGTATTTGATCTCCGGCAATGGTGGTATTTTGTAATTGACCCTTGTCGCGGACCTACAACTTTGCATCTCCCTCAATGATTCCAAAGGACCCTCAACGGTTGACTCAACATTTATAGGGAAGTTGCACGCCACCTTGCGAAGGCAACATTTCTCGCATTTGCCTCAAAGACCTCGGACGGCAGTACTTGGAATACAACGCTTGTTGCGGAGAATACAGTTTTCCCAAGGGCAGGATGACAATGACAATATTCTTATAAAAATTTTTCTATTGGGTAATAAATTAAGTAACGTATAAAGGGTATATGGTAATAATTAACAACTTAAGATTGATGGGAAAATTTACCTGAACGCTTGCAGGAGCTTGCGTCTTTATACCCGGGCAACTGTCACACTTTGCACTTAAGGATTATTTTCTTCACCACTTTGACATATCCTCTCCTCAGTACCATCTACCTCAGTCTAAAAGCGTGACACAAATAAAAGCATAACATCAATGGTGCAATCCGCTATTTCCTCTGGCTTGCGCTGACCTTCCAATCTTGGTGACCAACTCAGTATATACTTGCAAACTTTGCAGTTAACCCCATACCGGTTGACCATCCATTATGAGATCCAATCTCCTTCCCTGGCCAATCAACAGCCTTGGAATTCCATCTTCAGTCATGCATTGTTCTTTAGTTTGCATCTACTTCTAACCAAGCCATCACTACTGTATAGTTCGCAATTGGACTAGTCCCTACCCTGCATACACTATTACCTCTTGTTTGCATTACCTTCAACGTCACTCTCTCTTATCTCAATTCATCATCCAATTGCACGCTCAGATTCTATTGTCTCGCCCTTACGCTAAGACCTCGGATCCATACCACTGCTTCATTTCCTATTCCGTTCCTGTCATTCATTGCCTCACCGCTTCACCTGTAGTTAGCTCATCACCAGGTTGTATCTAGTCACTTTGGATTACCTTATAAGGGCTATCCCCTTGCCTGATGATTGTCTCCTCAGTTAGTTAAGTTCATACGTTCTTGCATTTTGCTGCAACCTAAGTATCACATTGGACTCAGGTTGAGTTTCCTTCTTCGGAACACTTTCCATTCATCTCACTGTTTGTTGAGTGGCATAACCAAGTTTGCACTTTGCAACTGGGTCTTGCTATTTGCACTTGCCCTTGCACTTGGTATTCCTTTGCGCTCACAATCATCTAAGAATTGCCCTATACTACGTGGGGTGGTCGTGTGACAGTAGAGCCTGTAGAGCCCATTTAGGGCGGAATTTTGGCCTTTTGCTTGTTATTACATGAGCTCCACATGAGCACCATCTTTTGTATTTAAGGAACTCTTATCCCTGATGTTTTCCATTTATTCCGTTCACCAATTGATTCACATTCACAACTGCACCATTGCCTCTGCCTTGTATTTAGGATCAATCATAAGGAATTATGGTCTCAGAATTCCTTTTTGTCAGCTTGCTAATATTTACAGAGCAACCTGTTGTAACAAAACAAAACTATAAAAATAAAGAATATCTAAATTAACAAAATAAAGAGTTGGAAATCCATAAATATGATTAAAGAAATAGATTCCTCACCCAAAAGTAGGTAGGGTCACTCACTGACCCCACCCTTGAAATCCAAGTCCTTACATTTTTAAAATAATTAAAAAGAAAAGTACTAAAAATTATAACAGCAGTATGGCAACTTTTTGCCATTTTAAAATTTCACACGTGTTGTCACGTATAGGGTTTACACCTAAAATTCACTCAGAATTGAGGTATTGTGTATATTTTAGGAGTTACACCGGGAAATGTGTTATGTCAAAAGTCCGGCGTGCAGCCCTGCATCATTACATACCCCTATGTACTCATAGTAGCAGTTTCCCGCATACTAGAGACCCACGCGCAGCCAATTCTGTCACGCACGCAGCAGATCCTACCCTGCGCGCATCTGAACTGACTGATCCCCGCTTCTGGATACATTGTGACTAATCTGACAACCAGGTACCAATCAAAAGAGCTACAACCTAATTAGTGTCCGCTCTCTGATACCAGGAACCTTGCAGTCCTTTAGCTACAGAGAGTGATAAGAATAATGAAATAATAATAATTATTATTATTCCAAAAATAAACGCTTAGGAGCTCAAATGAATGATATAATAAGAGCAGTTGCAAAGTTTAATTGGTTTGGTAATAAATGATTTTCAATATAATATAAAAGAGGGACCACATTATTATACTACTGGTGATCTTTACAGAATAGCAACCTCTCTTCAAGGGGCCTCCTTAGGAAGTTCAAGAATCTTGGAATGTAGATGGGTGCCTTAGAAAGTACTTATTCCACTAATGGCTGGGCGTAAGAGCACTAATGGACAAAACAGGAAGGGAAACACTCACTCTGAGCACTTTACCACAAGAATCCTGAAATAATTGGAAGGTTTTCAGAGCAGATGGGGTGGATTGCTTGACTATACTTCAAGGGTTGATTGGTTAATAAAAATAAATAATACTACTAGGGACTATGTCATAAATCACTTGCTTATCTTCATATAAGCACGTGAGTAACAATGACACGGTTTCTGATGATAATAATAATTTCTGGTAAACTGATTAAGTGATTCTGGAATAATGGATCCAAAGAGGTCTGTATAAATACCTTTTTGGGGTGATTTTTGAGCTTCTCAGGGCAAGTAGAGAGGGTTGTGCTTGTGGGCTGACGCTGACAAGCCTTTCAAGGAAAGTTTGGCACGTCCACTTGGTGCTGTCAATCAGCTGACCTTAGATCTGCTGGATTTTGTTACTATTTTAGCCACAGGATCTGTTAATATGTTATGGCGTAAATTTGATCAGTCTGTACTCATCCTTCATTTGTACTATTTGTATTGCTTGAATGCGGGAAGATGTGGATGTTTAATGATTTTCCACCATCTGCTGATCACGTAAATAATTTTTAAAAATTTTTATGAATACTCCTTGTAGTGTTTCATGGTCTTCAAAGATCAGGGTCATTGATTTACATGGTAATCCTTGATCTTTGATTTATTATTAAAAAATGTTTTAATCTTAATTTTCATTAATTTTATTTAAGTTTTGATCCTTCTAGATTATTAATAATGCATATTTCAATTTGTTACATATGATAGGAAACTCTAACTAGGTTGTAGCTCTTCTGAGCAGTACCTGGTTGTCAGATCAGTCACAACGGAACCAGATGGGGGGATCAGTTAGTACAGATGCCCGCAGGGTAGGATCCACTGCGTGCGTGGCAAAATTAGCTGCGCCCGGGTCTCTAGTACGCGGGAAACTGCTACTACAAGTACATAGGGATATGTAATGATGCGGGGCTGCACGCGGGAATTGTGACATAACACATTTCCGCGTGTAAATCCTAAAATATACACAACACCTCAATTCTGAGGAAATTTTAGGTGTGAACCCTATACGTGGCAACACGTGTGAAATGTTAGAATTGCCAGAAGGTCCCATACTGATGTTGTAATTTTTAGTACTTTTCTTTTTAATTGTTTTAAAAATGTAAGGACTTGGAATTCCAGGGTGGGGTCAGTGGGTGACCCTACCTAATTTTGGGTGGAAAATCCATTTCTTCAATAATATTTATTGATTTCTCACTTCTTCTTTTGTTTATTGAGATATTCTTATCTTTCATAGTTTTGTGTTGCTATTGACAGTTTGCTCTGTACATAGTAGCAAGCTGACAATTAGGGCTGCCTGGCATATGTAACAAGTTGACATATGCATTAGTAATGATCTCAAACAATCAAAACTTAATTAAAATTAATAAAAATTAAGTTTAGAACATTTTTTAATGATAAATTAAAGATCAAGGATTACCACATAAATCATTGACTGTAATCTTCAAAGACCACAAAACACTACAAGGAGTGTTCATAAAAATTTTTAATATTTATTTACTTGATCAGAAAATAATGGAAAATCAGTAAACGTCCACATCTGTTCACTTTAAAGCAATAATAATAGTACAAAAGCAGGATGATTGCAGAATAATTGAATTTACACCATAATAGATTAACAGATCCTGTGGCAAAAATAGTACAGAAATCCAGCAGATCTAAGGTCAGCTGATTAACATTACCAAGTGGACGTGCCAATCTTGCTCTTACTGGCTTTTCAGCCTCAGCCCATGAGCAGAACCCTCTCCACGCGCCCTGAGAAGCTGAAAATCACCCCAAAAAGGTATTTATACAGACCTCTTTGGATCCATTATTCCATTATCAGTTTACCAGAAATTATTATTTTCAATCAGGCACCCTGTCATTGTTTGTTAATTGCTTATGAAGAGTCTAAGAAAGTGATTTATGACCAAGTCTGTAGTATTATTTTTCATTTCTTAAAAACCAATCAACCCTTGAAGTATAGTCAGGCAATCCACCCCATCTGCTCTGCAACCCTTCCTATTATTGCAGGCTTTTTGTGATAAAGTGTTTAGAGTGAGTGTTTTGCTTCCTGTCTAGGCCAGTGTGTTGTTATGCCTGGCCATTATTGGAATAAGCCCTTTATAAGGCACCCATCTTCATTCCAAGGTTCTTAAACTTCCTAAGGAGGCCCCTTGAAGAGAGGTTGCTTTGTCTGTAAAGACCCCAAGTATTATAATACTGTGGCCCCTCTTTTATATACATATTGAAAACCTTTTATGACCAAACAAATTAAAACATGCAACTGCTCTTATTACCTTATTTATTTGAGCCTCTAAGCGTTTATTTTTGGAATAATAATTATTATTATTATTCCAGTATTTTTATCACTCTCTGTAGCTAAAGGACTGCAAGGTTTTTGGTATCAGAGAGCTGAAAACTGGGGGTCTGGCCGGGAAATATCCCCAAATAATTAATTTTTGATCATTTATTCCTTGGACCAGTCTATCTTTTTCAAAATAAGTTAAAATACTTATAACATATATTTTTGATCCTTTTTTTCTCTAGTGGATCTTAAGACCAACCAAGAATTGATCAATTATTATTTGAATCTTCTTAAAAAGAAAAAAGAAGAAAAAATCTGTAACTTTGTCCCTTTTATTATAACTCCTGAGAAACAACAAGAGAAATTGCTTTATTATGAACGGCAGGTTAAAAAGGACAATGAACTTGAGCTTGAAAGAATTTTCAATTTCAATTCTTTATTAAGGCAACATAAGGAGTAAAAAATTTATCAAAGGAAGCTTTATATTTATAAACTAAATAATCATGAAGATAAAGGAAAATCCAAAACTAATAAAAGTGATTATTTTTCTAAAAATATCATCTTGCCACGTAAAAAAAACAAAAATATTAAACTTATATTTTTTGTCTTTATCCATCTCAGTGGATTTGGTTTTTGGTGATCTCATTGAACAGGACCTCCTGGAGGACGTCCCAGACAGTGTACCCTAGGACTTACCCTTACATTTATCCCAGGATCTGATTGGAACTAACTCAGACCCTGTTGTAATACCCCCTAAGGACATTTGTGAGCCTAACCAAGTATTGGTACCCTTGAATTTAACTTCAAGGAAGTTAAAATATATATAAAACATTATTAAAAATATAAACACACGAAAAATAACAAGTCTTTTCTCAAATGTTTTGACAAAAGACTCACTCATTTTTTTGGTGCTATGTACCAAAACAGGCGCAACACCTGTGCAACAGGTAGAGCCCCATTGTATGGATCTCTGCATGGAAGAACCCGTACGCGCAAGGACTCCAGTTGCAAGCGCAATGAGGGGGCTCAAACCCGTGACCATAGCGTCACATGGGACAATGACGGCAACAACCGCGGCCACCAACTCGACCAACAAAGCATTGGAGAACCAGCCATTGCCCAACAATTTATCCCAGGAGGATACCGGTCCTCCTATGCCACCCCAGCTGGAATAGGCAAAGGATGAAAGAGTCAAGGGGATAGTGAAAGAGCATGTGAGCTATTGGGAACAATTCAAGTTGGCTCAGACCCAGGAGGATCAGAAAGGTATGAGAAAAGCTATTTCTCTGGCAAAGAAATATTAGATTTCTCTACAAAAGTTCATCCCAATGAAAGAAGTAGAAGGCTACGTGCGGAAGTGGAATCCTTTGGATTGGTTAGCTTCCTTAAAGGGAAAGGACCCCACAAAGAAGAGGTCCTCAGTCCATCAGAAGTTAAGGAACCCAAAGGATTTGGACAGCATAATATCCCTAGCCCAGAAGTGGAAAAAGGTGTACCACAATTAGATGTAGAAGCTCTTAATAGCTTTTTTGTAAATGTGTCTCAAAATTTTACGGTAATCAGCCAATTTTTTGACAAAGTTTATCAAAAATTGGACAGATTGAGTCTGAGTATTTTCAGAGTGTTTGATACCCAGTCTCAGACCATGAGAATTTATGAGTTAGAAATAAAACAAATCAAGTATTTGGACCTGATGAAACGTACTGATGATAACCAATCAATTCTTCAGGAAGATATTCTTGCAACCATGAACCAGCTTAAGGAAGAAGTTAAGAAAATTAGTCCTACTCCTTCAGCTCACCTGATTAACAAAATTGATTAACTAAAAAACAAACTTGATTTGGAGTTAGATATGATTAAGAATGATCTTAGAGATCTTAAAGTAAATTCTAATAACTCCCCAGTCATTGACCTGGAAAAAACTAGACCTGCTAAATTCACAAGTACTCCTAGTGTTCCTCTCAGAGCCATGACAACTAGGAATGAATCTTTTAGGCCCAGTGCTACTCCTGAGATAGAAAAAGCTTTGAAGTTACTTCCTCCCATTACTGAATGGCCAAAATGCTCCGGAGAAGAAGAATACAACCATGCCAGTTTCATTAAATTCATTGATCATACCCTTGCATCTTATAAACTTCCTGATACATCAGCTTGGTAAGATTGCACAGATTATTTGAAGGAGTGGCTTTTGATTGGTTTATCAATAAAAGAGAAGAAGTTGGATCTTTAACCTTGAGTTCTTGGAAAGAACTGATCAAAGTACAATTTGGTACTATTATTTGGAAAAGGAAGATGATGAAAACTTTTGAAACCTCCCAGTTTGATCCATCCAAGGAACAACCTCATAAGTGGTTCTTAGACCAGAAAAGGAGGTTAGACTGTTCTTATCCTGATGCTGATAAAGAAGAAGTCAATGAAAGAATTCTAAACTAATGTCCCCAACAAATCAACCACAGTGTAAGGTGCAGAACTCCTATGGACTCTGATCTTTCTACCCTGATGGGTGTATTGGAAGAAACTATTGATATGAATGGTCTAGATAAGAGAGTCAAAAAACTCACCAGAGAACAAAATACTAGCAACAGGGAAGAGTATACAGCCAAAACTAAGGAATCCCCTGCCACTAATCCAAATACCTTGGAAATCAGAGTCAAAGGAAAAAGTACGTTGGAACTTTAACCAAACAGGTCATGTAAGACCTCATTGCCCTCTAACTGAGAAAAGGATTAATCCTATTGAAGGAGAAGAGTATGATAATCCTGACCCCCACCTTGATGATACTGATGGATCACTTTCTGAGTTTGATTTGATGATCACTAACCCCATCAATGTTATTGAAGGAAGTATTGAGTCTTCTCTAGACATTAATTCTGTTAATGAGGATTCTAACTTACCTCAAAAATGGAATCCTAGCATGAGGATCCACCACATCTCTCAGGCTAAGGCCTTGATTCTGAAACATTCTTCCAGGCAAAGTTACACTGCAGGATAAACATGCTACGCTACTTTTTTGATCCAAGGTTCCCCTGTTAAGTTACTCTTGGACAATGGAGACTTTTGCTCTTGTGTTGGTTCAACTTATTTGGAGAAACAAGACCCAAACTGGAAAATGAAATTATTACCAATACCTCAGGCTCAATTCAGCATTTGTAATTCTTCTCTTAATGCTGTTGGAGTGTGGTCCTCTGATATAATACTCCCCCACTCTAAAGGGTCACTTAAAATGAAAATTTAATTTGTAGTACTCCAGAACGGAGTATGTGATTACTTCATCCTTGTTAATGATTCTCTTTTCTTGTATGGTATAGATGTATTCCAAATCAAGGGTAGATAATTCACCATAGGTGGAGACTGGAACAAGAAGTTTCAAATATGCCATGTCAATGCTCAAACTTCTTATTCAAATTATGAAAAACACTTAGATAGTTTCAATCAGGAATACTTCTCTCAAGAAGCTTTGACTCCCCTGCTCAATGAAGAACAAAGACAAGACATCCTACAAGTATGATTTGAAAATGAGAATGCTTTCTGTACCAAGGATCACCCCATTTGTAACATCAAAGGACATGATATGATATTGACTCTAACAATTAAGCCTCCCTACCCACTTAAGCTCAGGAGACCTGCTTACTCTTCTAGTCCAAAATCTAGAGCTGCTCTAAAAACTCACATTGAAGAGTTGGTTAACCTACAAGTCTTAAGGAAAGTAGGACACAATGAACAAGTAGATATCACTACTCCAGTGATTATAGCTTGGCATAATGATAAGTCAAGGATGGTTGGAGATTTCACAATGCTGAACAACTACACCCAAGCTGATTATTATCCAATTCCAAGGATTGACCATGCTCTGCATAACCTATCAAAAGCTAAGAACATCACTACCATGGACATGCTGAAAGGTTTTCACCAAATACCTATCAGCGCTGATAGCTGGAGATTCATGAGGATTATCTGTCATTTGGGAATTTATGAGTATCTAAGGATTCCTTTTGGTATAAAAAATTCTCCTTCTCATTTTCAAAGGGTGATGGACACATTCCTAGGATTGTTCATCATACAAGGATGGATGATGGTTTACATTGATGATGTTATCATTTACTCTGACAATGGTGATACCCACCTGGATAAAGTAAGATTATTCCTCAAAGCATATCTGCAGTGGGATTAAAGGTATCAATGAAAAATTACAACTTTGGGTACCGAGAACTCAAAGCCTTAGGACAGATTGTCTCTGGAATAACCTTAGCTGCTGACCAAAACAAGATAGAAGCAGTGATGAATAGGCCAATGCCTCAGAATAAAACTGAACTCCTATCTTTTATTAGCTTTTCCAGCTACTATAGGAAGTACTTACCAAAGTTTGCTCTTCTAACCAAGTGTCTGTATGATATCTGCAACAACACCACCTTGTTTGAAATGACTCATGAAAGAGTTAAGAATTATGAGGAACTCAAGATGGCCATGGCTTCAGCTCCAGTACTGATTCAGCCAGACTACTATAAACCCTTCAAGCTCTATATAGATGCTAGTATGGACAGGCTATGAGCTGCATTACACCAGGAAGTCATAGAGGATGAAAAACCAGTGGAAAAACCTATACTCATCATATCCAGACAAGTTAAGGATACTGAGAAAAGGTATGGTGCAAGCCAAATGGAATGCCTTGCTTTAGTATGGGCTCTGGAAAAACTTCATTAATACTTGGAAGGCACCAGGTTTACAGTGATTACTGACTTTAATGCCTTCAGGACTTTGATGAACATGAAGACCCCTAGTAGGCACATGCTAAGATGGTAGATAGCCATACAACAGTACAGAGGTCAGATGACCATATTTCACCAAGCTGGTACTAAACACCAGAATGCTGACAGTTTTAGCAGATATCCTTTAGCCAATGACCCAAGTAACCCTGCTTATGACCCAGAGGATAATTAAATCATCCCTATCCTTAACATTAACATGTTGAACGTTGAAGCTCCTATAATGGGAATCCACATTTGTGAATTGGATGAATCCTTGTTCAACTCAATCAAAGAATCTTACAATTCTGGAATGAAAACTCTGATAACCATTATGGAAATTACTTCTCCACTATCTGAACTGATCAATAGCCTACCTGAACCCCTCTTGAAACCATACAAAGCCGGAAGTTTCACCATATGGGATGGTATAGTATACTACAGGCATCAACATTCAAGTGTTATAGTCTTAACTAAGGATGACCATATCACACACGTCCTGGCTGAATGCCATGATAACTGCTCTTCTGGTCATTTATCTGCTGATAGAAACTTAGATAATGTTAAACAAACTGCTTGGTGGATCAATTGGACAGACTCCACTATCCACTATGTTACTAGTTGTGAAACTTGTCAAAGTTCAACAGGACCACTGGGAAAAGTTTTGGTCTACTGCAAAAGATTGCTGAACCCAAGAAAAGATGGGAGATCATCAACATGGACTTTGTAACTGGACTACCACCAGGAGGAGCCTATTACTACAACTCAGTCCTAGTCATTGTGGATAAGTTCTCCAACAAAGCAAAGTTTCTACCTAATCACAAGGATGAAACTGCTATGGAAGTTGCCCTATTATTTTGGAAAAGACTCATTGCCAATGTGGGAGTTGCCATGATCATTATCAGTGACAGAGATCCAAAATTCACCCCTGAGTTCTGGAGAAATTTTCAAGAAAGGCTGGGAACCATTTTGGCTTTCTCTACAGCTTATCACCCTCACACGGATGGCTTAGCTGAAAGAATGATTCAGACCCTGGAAGACATGCTCAGGAGAATTGTGGCTTTGGACTAGATTACAAGAATTCTGATGGTTATTTCCACAATTGGGTTAGCCTTTTACCTGCACTAGAGATGGCCTACAACAGTAGCAAGCACTCTACCATTAAGGAAGCACCCTACATACTGGAAAGAGGATGGATTCCTAAGTTACCCAAGGATAGCCTTAACCACCAGCTCACACATATTCACCCTACATCACTTGATTTCAAAAACATGATAGATGTAGCCAATAAACATGCTGTTAAGTGTGTCCAGGCTGCTGTGGAGTATAACCAACAAAGGTGGGATAAAAACCATAAGGAGCCAAATTTCAAGATTGGTGATCAAGTCTTTATCTCTAACACAAATTTCAGGTGGAAATAGAAAGCTTAGACCAGCTTTTGTTGGACCTTTCACCATTAATAAACTTCATGGTAAGAATGCTGTGGAAGTAATCCTTAGTGATGAGCTTTTCAGGAAACACCCAGTCTTCCCAGTGAGTCTCATAAAACACTACCACCCAAGGAATGAAGAATATACTCCTTCACCTGAAATAAATGTTGCAGAATAACATGAAAAAGACAGTGGAAAAACTATCAAGATCCCTAAAGATAAAAAAGAAAGGATCAATGAGAAAGATACCATACTCTACCTGCTTAGATACAAGGGAGAATCAGCTCATAAGGATGAATGTTTACCTGAACACAATATCCCTGATGGACCCAAATACCTAAGGAACTACAGAGCAAACAGAAGTCATTGACCCAGAATTTTTTTTTTCAGATATAGACATATCTTGGAGTGGGGGAAAGTCAGCTTGCTACTATGTACAGAGAAACCTGTCATAGCAACACAAAACTTTAGAAATAAAGAATATCTAAATTAAAAAAAAGAAGGAGTGAGAAATCCATAAATATTATTAAAGAAATGGATTCCTTACCCAAAATTAGGTAGGGTCACTCACTGAGCCCACCCTTGAAATCCAAGTCCTTACATTTTTAAAATAATTAAAAAAAAAAGTACTAAAAATTGCTACACCAGTATGGCACCTTTTGGACTTTCTAACATTTTTTAAGTGTTGTCACATATAGGGTTTCCACCTAAAATTCACTCAGAATTGAGGTGTTGTGTATATTTTAGGAGTTACATGCGGGAATGTGTTATGTCAAAATTCCTGCGCGCAGCCCCGCATCATTACATATCCCTACGTACTCATAGTAGCAGTTTCCTGTATACTAGAGACCCGGGCGCAGCCAATTCTGCCACGCACGTAGCGGATCCTACCCCGCGCGCATCTGAACTGACTGATCCCCGCGTCTGGATCAGTCATGACTAATCTGACAACCAGGTACCACTCAAAAGAGCTAAAGCTCAATTAGGGTTTCCTGGAATATGTAACAAGTTGAACAATGCATTATTAATAATCCAAAAGGATCAAAACTCATATAAAATAAATCAAAATTAATTTTAGAACATTTTTTAATAATAAATTAAAGATCATGGATTACCACATAAATCATTGACTATAATCTTTAAAGACCACAAAACACTACAAGGAGTGTTCATAAAAATTATTAGAAATTATCTACTTGATCAGCAGATGATGGACAATTAGTAAAAGTCTACATCTTTTCACTTTGAAGCAATAATAATAGTACAAATGCAGGATGAGTTCAGAATAATTAAATTTAACGCCATAATAGATTAACAGATCCTGTGGCTAAAATAGTACAGAAATCCAGCAGATCTAAGGTCAAAGGATTAACAGTACCAAGTGGACGTGCCAATCTTGCTTTTGCTGGCTTGCCAGCCTCATCCCATGAGCAGAACCCTCTTTATGGGCCCTGAAAAGCTCAAAATCACCCCAAAAAGGTATTTATACAGACCTCTTTGGATCCATTATTCCATTATCGGTTTACCAGGAATTATTATCATCAATCAGACACCATCTCATTGTTATTCAAGTGATTATGGAGAGTCTGAGCAAGTGCTTTATGAACAAGTCTGTAGTATTATTATTCATTTCTTAAAAACCAATCAACCCTTGAAGTTTAGTCAGGCAATTGACCCCATCTGCTCTGAAACCTTTCCTATTACTGCAGGATTTTCGTGATAAAGTTCTCAGAGTGAGTGTTTCCCTTCCTGTCTATGCCAGTGTGCTGTTATTCCTAGCCATTAGTGGAATAATCCCTTTCTAAGGCACCCATCTTCATTCAAAGGTTCTTAAACTGCCTAAGGAGGCCCCTTGAAGAGAGGTTTCTTTGTTTGTAAAGACTCCCAGTAGTATAATACTGTGGCCCCTCTTTTATATACATATTGAAAACTTTTATTACCAAACCAATTAAACCTTGCAACTGCTCTTATTAAATTAGTTATTTGAGCCTGTAAGGGTTTATTTTTGGAATAATTTCTTTTATTATTATTCCAGTATTTTTATCACTCTCTGTAGCTAAAGGACTGCAAGGTTCCTGGTATCAGATAGCTTACAATTGTGCTTTAAGTACTGCTATCTGAATAAGCTTGTGGGCCAATAATTCTCACATCCAACACCTGGCCAATGATGCTTAGGTCCACAAGCAGTGCAACACTCCCCTCTACTGACCCCATGACCAATCCATGCTCAAACAATTACCGCTCGACCTGTGACTGGAGTTGTGGCACATGCCCTCCCAGGAACACCCGCTTCATTGCCACTGTCTGCCCTGCTATCACCTGTTTCTTCTCCAGATAGCAATAGATTCTCAAAAAAAAATTATTTGTCCAAATCACCCCACATCCATACTCCCCCGCGCGCAATCCCTTCTGAAGCCTCCCGCTTGAAGCCACTTTCCTGAAAGAGAGGCTTGCTTTCAACTTGCTAGTTGACAAGGGCAACCTGTCAAAGCAGATTAAAAACGAAAAATAAATAATAAAATTACAAGGAGTGGGAAATTGATGTATATTATTACAGGAATGGATTCCTCACCCAAAGATAGGTAGGGTCAATAACGGACCCCACCCTTGAATTCCAACTCCTTACATTTTTTAATAATTTTAAAAGAAAAAGACCAATAAAGAACAAAACTACTATGGCAACTTTTGGCCATTCTAATACTTCACACATAATGCCATGTATAGGTTTAACAACTAAAATTTGGTCAGATTTGAAGTGTTGTGTATATTTGAGGAGTTACAGGCGGATTAGTGTTGTGTCACAATTTCCACATGCAGCCCCGCATTCATATAGCAAGGGTACACACGCCTGGCACTCAGTACCCAGGCACACATCAAGAAACCTGCATGCAAAATGACTGCAGGCTGCGGATGATTGATTCCTGCACGCAGCTTTCAAACCTGCGTGGGTCAAAATGGATTCCAACCCGCAGCTGTCAAGCCTGCGCTTGTCAAAATGGATTCCCGCCTGCAGCTCTCAGGTCTGAATGCATCAAAAATTCTGACAGTCAGGTACCGCAAGCACATGCTACAACTTGCATGCATACATCATGCAAATGTAACAAGTTGACTGAAGGATAGGAAAAGGGTTGAAACCTAATAATATTGATCAAAAATATGAAAATCAAAAAATTAAAAAAAAATAAATTGTGAGAAAAAAAAATGAAGGTTGTCACATAAATGGGATCACAAATCTTTATGAACCACAAAAAACATCAAGAAGTCTACCAAAAATTATTAAAACATACCAACATGTGCAGAAGGTGGTGTAGAATCTACAAATAACCACTTCTGCTCATGCCACTCTAAATAAAGTAACACAAATTAAGGAAATGTGTCTGAACCATATAAAAAACAAGGTTACATTTAAATAACCTCTGACAATTATTTCACATGGAAATATGACATGTGAAATGAAACTTATTTCACATGGAAATACGACACAGAATAGGCTAGACAGCCTACAGAACCCAGACTACGCGCCAAACTAGCCCTAGCTAGCCTTCTAGCCTCAGCACACAATCAAAACCCTCTCTAAGTGCCCTGAGAAGGTCTCATTAACCTAGAAAGATATATAAACAGCTCCTTTCAGATGGTTTAAACCCCCAGTAATTTTTGAGTAATGAATCCAGACCCCTTTCCATCCGTGATCAAGTGTTTATTCAAGATAAAAAGTGATTTATGGCCTCAGTCTGATATTATAATTATTAATTCTAAACCCACTGTAAATTCCTTTGAAGAATATCAGCAATATCCCCAACTATTGTCCTGAGACGATTTCAACCATGAATTTCTGCAAGTTTCTTGGAGTTTCTGCTCAAATTAGTAATTTATCTCCTCTTTACCTAGTGCTGTGAGTCAGCCAGTCCACCCAATTCCCTTGAGTAAACCCCTTTTGAGTAATCACTTAGGACCTCACTGTCCCAAGGTCTTTACACAGTTCAAAAGAGCCCCTTGAAGAGAGGTTGTTATCCAATAAAGATCTTCTGCTTGCATAAACTGTGGCCCCTCTTGAAAAATATATTTAAATAAAGTTAATCCAACTAAACCACTCAAACTTTGAACTTGCTTCTAAATGAAACATTTGAGCATTTTACATAATTTTGTTGGAATTATCATTATTCCAACACCAATATCTCTTGCTGTAGCTAAAAGACCAAAACATTCCTGGTATCACTAAGTTGACAACTGGGGTTATGGCCAGGAAATATCCCTGAATAATTAATTTTTAATGAATTTATTTCTTTGGACCAGATTATCTACGTAAAAATAAGTAAAAATACTTTTTATCCTTTTTTATTGCCATTCTTCCAGTGGATCTTAAGACCAACAGAGAATTAATCAATTATTATATTAATCTTTGTAAATAGACAAAGGAAGAGAAATTCCATAATATTGTGCCTGTTATCATAAATCCTGAGAAAAAACAAGCAATATTGAATTATTAAAAACAACAAGCTTTAAGAAATAAAGATTTGGAACTTGAAATACTTATTAATTTTAATTCTTTACTCAGGCAACACACAGCCTGGAATAAGTATCAGAGACAAATTTATTTCCTTAAAAAAATAAAGAAAGTAAGCTCAATATATTATATATATATTTTTTTTGAAAAAACAAAAAATAAAATCAATAAATTAAACAAAAATTAATAAAAATTATAATAAACAAAAAAACTTATTAATTTTAATTTTTATCTTATTTGCAGTGGGAAGGACCTTTTCCCTTGCAAATTTTATTGAAGAAGACCTGTTGGAAAGAAGTTCTCACTGGAGATCATTGGATTTAAGACAAGACCTCATTGGTACTCACAAAGACCCGCTGGATTGCCCACTAAGGACTCTTTTAACCCTAACCAAACCTTAGTACCTTTGAACTTAAGTCCAAGTGAGCCTAAAATAGTTCAAGAATAAAATAAAAATATTTATTTATTTATTTTATTTATTTTATTCATTTTATTTTTTTTACCAAGTTTTGATTAAAACTTATCCTAATTCTTGCACCATGTTGCAAAACAAACCCAACACCCGCGCAACCGGACAAGCCCCATCCTATTGACCTCTGCCTGGAGGAACGCGTGCCTGTACAATTGCCCTTAGAAAGCACAATGAAGGGGCTTGAACTCACAACTCAAGTTCCGCGGAACCCACCAGCACCTGTGCCCGCCAACTTAACCAAGGAATGTTGGAGATGAGTAATTTTCCCAGAAAGTTGTCCCGCAAAGAAACTCCTCCTCCTATGCCTCCCAGTCTGGAATTAGCCAAAGAGTCCAAAATAAACAATCTGGTAAAGGATCATGTGAGTCATTGGGAGGCATACAAGCTAGCCCAAAAGCAGGAGGACTCAGCAGCTATGAGAAAGGCTATTTCATGGGCCAAGTCCTCTCAAATAGCCCTCCAGAAATTGATCTGCAGGGCAGAAGTAGAGAAATAAGGTGAAAAATGGAACCCTTGGGATCAACTAGCCAAATTATTGGGAAAGGATCCCAAAAAGCTAAGGTCCTAGCAATTCAAAATTGTAAAAAACTGATCCAAAGTCAACCTGAAAATCTGAGAGCCAATGAGTCTGAAATAGAATTATTAAGGGATACCATTGATTTACACAAAGCATCTTTAATTAATCATATCAGAACCACCTGTTCTTCCAGACAGGAAGAGAAACTCCTTCTCCTTGAGCAATTCAAAGGAGAAATAAGATACAAAACTGATACACCTTCTGCTCACCTTGTTAATAAAATTGATTTATTAAGAAACAAAATGGATTTGGAACTAGGTATGATTATGAATGATTTAAGATCCCCTAAAGTTAAATCAACTGCTTCTCCTCTAGTAAATCTAGAAGGATCAAAAACTAACAGGATCAGTGTCACCCCTAACATCTCCCTTAATTCTGGAATTAACAGGAATGAGTCTTACCCGCCTAGTCCTACCCCTGAAGTAGAACAAGCTCTGAAACTCTTGCTCCCTGTAAATTAATGGCCTAAATTCTCAGGTTAAGGAAAATACAAAAATATCAGCTTCATTGAATTCATTGAATATACCCTTGCCTATCATGAACTACCAGACACTATAGCATTAGTGAGACTACCCAGGTTGTTTGAAGGAGTAGCATTGGATTGGTTTATCCACAAAAGTGGAGAAGTAAGATCCCAAAATTGGAAATCTTTGAAATGTCTTATCAAAGAACAGTTTGGTAAATGAATCTGGAAAAGGAAAATGATGAAGACCTTTGAGAAATCACCTTTTGACTCTTTAAAAGACAAACCCCACAAGTGGTTTTTAGAAAAAAGTAAGAGGTTAGATTTCTTCTATCCTGAAGATGACAAAGAAGAAATCATTGAAAGGCTCCTCAGCATATGTCCTTGACACCTTAATAATAATGTGAGGTGTAGAATGACCATGGATGCTGATCTCTCTACTCTCATTGGTATTCTGGAAGAAACCATTGATATGAATGGTCTTTAAAAAAGAAATAATAGACCTAGGGAACCCACTCAAAATACTCAAGAAGAATACAATCCCAAAACCAAATACTCTAATAATCCCCAATCAGAAGCTAAAAAGACTTCTGAGAATAAGGAAAAGGTATGCTGGAATTGTAAACAAACTGGACATGTAAGACCTGACTGCCCCCAGCCCATGAGAAAGATCAATCTCATTGAAGGAGAAGAAAATGATAATTAGCCTGACCCTCATCCTGATGACACTGAAGGATAACACTCTGAGTGTGAATTAATGATCACTAACCCTATAAATTTCATTGAAGGAAGTATAGAATCTTCCTTAGACATTAACTCTGTTAATGAAGATTCAAACTTACCACAAAAATGGAATCCCAATATGAAAATTTACCATGTTTCTGAATCCAAAACTTTGACTCTCAAACCTTCTGCCAGCAAAAGTTACAATTCTGGTCAAATCTGTTATGCTACTGGTTTGATCCAAGGTTCTCCTGTTAAGTTATCTGAGACAGTGGAGCCTTTTGCTCTTGTGTTAGTTCAACTTATTTGGAAAAACAAGATCCAAATTGGTGGGTGAACTTACTACCAGTACCTCAGGCTATGTTCAGAAGTTGTAACTCTTTCCTCAATTCCATTGGAGTTTGGTCCTCTGATATCATTCTTCCTCACTCAAAGGGTCACTCAAACTGAAAATTGAATTTGTGGTGCTACAGGATGGAGTGTGTGATTACTTTATTTTAGGGAATGATTCTATTTTCCTATGTGGTGTAGATGAATTTCAAAGTAAGGGCAGATAATTCAATATAGGAGGAGATTGGAACAAGAAGTTCCAAATATGCCATATCAATGCTCAAACTCCTCATTCAACTTATGAAAAACACTGGGAGAATTTCAACCAAGAGTACTTATCCCAAGCAGCCCTGAACCCCCTGCTGAGTGAAGACCAAAGATGTGACATTCTCCAAGTTTGCTTTGAAAATCAGAATGCCTTCTGTACCAAGGATCATCCAATTGGTAACATCAATGGAAATGATATGATTCTAACTTTAACCATTAAACCTCCTTACCCTCCCAACCTAAGAATGCCTAATTACCCTTCTAGTCCAAAATCTAGAACGGCTCCGTAAAATCATATCCAAGAATTGATTGAATTACAAGTTTTAAGGAAAGCAGGAAACAATGAACAAGTAGAAATTACTACTCCAGTAATCATAGCTTGGCACAATGATAAATCAAGGATTGTTGGAGACTTTAGAATGCTGAAAAACTATTCCCAAGCTGATTATTACTCTATTCCAAGGTGTCAGCTTGCTACTATGTACAGAGCAAACTTTCAATAGCAACACAAAACTAAGAGAAAATAAGAATATCTCAATTAACAAAATAAGAAGTGAGAAATCCATAAATATTATGAAATAAATGGATTTCTCACCCAAAATTAGGTAGGGTCACTTGCTGACCCCACCCTTGAATTCCAAGTCCTTACATTTTTAAAAAAATTAAAAGGAAAAGTACCCAGTATGGCACTTTTTGGCCATTTTGATATTTCACACGTGTTGTCACGTATAGGGTTTACACATAAAATTCACTCAGAATTGAGGTGTTGTGTATATTTTAGGAGTTACATGCAGAAATGTGTTATGTCACAATTCCCCCGTGCAGCCCCCCGTCATTACATATCCCTACGTACTCGTAGTAGCAGATTCCGGCGTAATAGAGACCCGCGCGCAGCTGATTCTGCCACGCACGCAGCGGATCCTACCCTGCCCGCATATTTACTAACTGATCCCCCCGTCTGGATCTGTTGTGACTAATCTGACAACCAGGTACTGCTACAAAAAGCTACAACCTAGTTAGAGTTGCCTAGTATATGTAACAAACTGACATATGCATTGCTAATGATCTAAAAAGATCAAAGCTTAAATAAAATTAATGAAAATTAAGTTTAAAACATTTTTTAATGATAATTCAAAGATCAAGGATTACCACGTAAATCACTGACCCTGATCTTTGAAGACCACGAAACACTACAAGGAGTGTTCATAAAAATTATTAAAAATTATCCACATGATCAAAAAATGGTGAAAAATCAGTAAACATCCACATCTGCATGCTTTAAAGCAATATCAGTAGTAAAAATGAAGGATGAGTACAGAATGATCAAATTTACACCATAACAGATTAACAGATCCTGTGGCTAAAATAGTACAGAACTCCAGCAGATCTAAGGACATCTGATTGACAGCACCAAGTGGACGTTCTAATCTTGCCCTTACTGGCTTGCCAGCGTCAGCCCACGAGAACTACCCTCTCTACTTGCCCTGAGAAGATCAAAATCACCCCAAAAAGGTATTTATACAGACCTCTTTGGATCCAATCAGTTAATTAGTTACCAGGAATTATTTATTATCAATCAGAAAGCGTGTCATTGTTGATCAAGTGCTTATATGAAGATAAGAAAGTGATGTATGAATTAGTCTATAGTAGTATTATTTACCCTCATTAACCAATCAACCATTGAAGTTTAGTCAAGCAATCTACCCCATCTGCTCTGAAACCCTTCCAATTATTCCAGGATTCTTGTGGTAAAGTGCTCAAAGTGAGTGTTACCCTTCCTGTCTTGGCCATTTGAGCTTTTAAGCCTGGCCATTAGTGGAATAAGTCATTTAAAAGGCACCCATCTTTATTCCAAGGTTCTTAAACTGCCTAAGGAGGCCCCTTGAAGAGAGGTTGCTAGTCTGTAAAGATCCCCAGTAGTATAATACTGTGGCCCCTCTTTTATACTATATTGAAAACCATTCATTACCAAACCAATTAAAACTTGCAACTGCTCTTACTATAAGATTTATTTGAGCTTCTAAGTGTTTATTATTGGAATAATAATCATTATTATCATTCCAGAATTTTTATTGGTCTTTGTAGCTAAAGGACTGCAAGTTTGCTGGTATCAGAGAGCTGACACAAGGATTGACTATTCTCTGTATAACCTCTCCAAAGCTAATTTCATAACCACCAAGGATATGCTGAAAGGTTTTCACAAGATACCTATCAGTCCTGATAGCCTGAAATTAATCAGGATCATATTCCATTTGGGCATTTATGAGTAAGTTAGGATGCTTTTTGGTATCAACAATACTCCTTCTCACTTCCAAAGGATGATGGATACAGTTATAGGATTTTTCATCAGACAAGGATAGATGATGGTATACATTGACAATGTTATAATTTACTCTTATGATTGGAATACACACATGGACAAAGTAAGGCCATTTCTCAAAAACACCTCTGCTGTGGGATTAAAAGTATCAATGAAAAAATGCAACTTTGGCTATAGATAACTAAAAGCTTAAGGGCACATTGTTTCAGGACTAACCTTAACTTCTGAACAGAGCAAAATAGCAGCTTTTATGAATAGGCCCATGCCTCAAAATGAAACTGAGCTCCTATCCTTTGTCAGATTTTGCGGCTACTACAGGAATTATCTACCTAAGTTTTCCCTTCTCACCAAATGTTTTTAAGAAATCTGAAACAACCACACCTTGTTTGAGATGACTCATGAAAGGGTTTAGAACTATGAAGAACTTAAGCTAGCTATGACCTCAGATCCAGTATGGATTCAAACTTACTATTCTAAACCTTTCAAGCTCTATATAGATGCTAGTATGGAAGGGCTAGGAGCTTCTTTACACCAGGAAGTCATAAAAAATGATAAACCAATCAGAAAACCTATACTCTTCATATCCAGACAAGTAAAGGATACTGAGAAAAGGTAGGTTGCAAGCCAAATGGAATGCCTTTGCTTAGTTTGGGCTCTGGAGAAACTCCATTATTACTTGGAAGGTGCCAATTTCATGGTATTCACTGACTGCAATTCTTTCAGTACTTTGATGAACATGAAAAACCCTAGTAGGCATATGTTAAGGTGACAGATAGCCATTCAACAGTACAGAGGTCAGATAACTATAGTACATCAAGCTGGTGCTAAACACCATAATGCTGATATTTTAAGTATCAATGCTCTACCCAATGATCCAAGTAACCCTGCTTATGAACCGGAGGATAATGATTTCAGCTTGCTAGTTTACAAGAGAAACCGGTAAAAGCAGATTAACAACAGAAAAAAAATTCTAAAATTAGGAGGGATGGTAAATACTTATAAATTATTGCAGGAATAGATTCCCCACCCCAAAACAGGGAGGGCCACTCACTGACCCCAACCTTGAATTCCAACTCCTTACATTCTAAATAATTTCAGAAGAAAAGACCAAGAAACCATGGTGCCACTATGACACTTTTTGCCCATTCTAATATTTCACAAATCATGCCATTTTTAGGTTTCACACCTAAAATTCAGTCAGAATTAAGGTGTTTTGTATATTTTAGGAGTTAGAGGCTGATTTTTGTTATGACACAATTACGGCGCGCAGCCCCGCATTCATATAGCAAGGGTACATATGCCTGATACCCAGAATGTAGGCGCATTTCAAGAATCCCACATGCAAAATGACTGATGATGGATTCCCGCATGCAGCTGTCAAGCCTGGGCGCGTCAACATCAGTCCTACTAATTCCAACAGCCAGGTACCGCAGGAACATGCTACAACTTGCATGCATACATCATGCATATGTAACAAGTTGACTGACAGATAGGGAGATGTATGAAACCTATGAAAATTGAATAAAAATATGAAAATCAAAAAATTAAAGAAAATGAATTGTGAGAAACAATAATGAAGGTTGTCACGTAAATGAGATTGCCAAATCTTTATGAACCACGAAAAACATCAAGAAGTCTACCAAAAAATTATGAAAAATTACCAACATGTGCAGAAGGTGACTTAGAATTTACAAATAACCACTAATGCCCAAGCCACTCCAAAGAAAATGATACAAAACAAGGAAATGTGTCTGAACCATAAACATAAAAAATTAATATTTAAATACCTTCTGACAATTATTTCACATGGAAATATGACACAGGCAAGGCTAGCCAGTTGACAGCACCAAGGCCATGTGCCAAAATAGCCCTGGCTAGCCTTCCGGCATCAGCACACAAGCACAACCCTCTCTATGTGCCCTGAGAATATCTTATTACCTCAGAAAAATATAAAAAAAGCCCCTTTTAGATGGTTTAAGCACCAGTAATTCTTTAGTAATCAATCCAGACCCCATCAATATCACTGGCTGTAGCTAAAGGAGTGCAAAGTTCCTGGTATCAGTAAGCTGAAAGATGGTATATTTCCTATGCTGAATATTAACATACTGAATATTGAAGCTCCTATTCTAGGAATTAACATCTTTGAGATGGATGAATCCTTGTTCAACTCCATCAAGTAGGCTTATGGCCCTGATATGAAGACTCTAAACACCATTATGGAAAGTACCTTCACACCATCTGAACTTGTTAACAGTCTACCTGAAACTCTCCTGAAACCTTACAAAGCTGGAAGGTTCACTTTGTGGGATGGCCTAGTATACTATAGGAACCAACATTCCAGTGTCATAGTCTTAACCAAAGAAGACCATATCAAACACATTCTAGCTGAGTGCCCCAATAACTCCTCATCTGTTCATTTATCTACTGATAGAACACTAGACAAGGTGGATCAATTGGAGAGATTCCACATTTCAGTATTTCACCAGTTGTGAAACTTGTCAGAAGTCCAATAGGACCACTGAAAAAAGTTTTGGTCTTCTCCAGAAAATTACTGAACCTAGGAGAAGATGGGAAATCATCAACATAGACTTTTTAACTGGACTACCACCAGGAGGAGTCTATTCCTACAACTCAGTCCTAGTCATAGTACACAGGTTTTCCATGAAAGCAAAGTTCCTACCTAACCATAAGGAAGACACTGCAATGTAAGTAGCATTACTGTTTTGGAATAGATTCATAGCTGACGTGGGAGTCCATAAGATTTTAATCAGTGATAGGGATCCCAAGTTCACTTCTCAATTTTGGAGGAATCTCCTTAACATGTTAGGCACTACCTTAGCATTCTCTACATCTTATCACCCCCAGAAAGACAGATTAGCTGAAAGAATGATTCACCCCTTATAAGACATGCTCAGAAGGTTCTGTTGCTTTGGTCTAGAATAAAAGAATACTGATGGGTATTGCCATGATTGGGTTAGCCTTTTACCTGCTCTAGAGATGGCCTACAACAGAAGCAAGCATTCTACCACTAAAGAAGCACCCTATGTACTGGAAAGAGGATGGATTCCTAAACTACCAATGGATAACCCAAACCAGAAGCTCACCAATATTCACCCCACATCAATTGAATTTAGCAACATGATAGACGCAGCCAACAAACATGCTGCTAAGTTTTTTCAAGAAGCTTCTGAATAAAACCAACAAAGATGGGATAAAAGCCACAAAGAACCTGATTTCAAGATTGGTGACCAATTCTCAGTCCCTAACACCAATTTCACAAACCTAGATGGGAACAGGAAACTCAGAGCTGCATTTCTGGGACCGTTCACCATGGAGAAACTCCATGGGAAGAATGCAGGGGAAGTAATTCTCAGTAATGAACTTTCCAGAAAAAACCCAGTGTTTCCAGTGAGTCTTATCAAACACTTCCACCCCAGTTAAGGAGAACAATTTCTGTCACAAGCAATAATGTTTGCTTGCAAAAATGTGAAAGAAAAGGGAAAAATAGGGAAAATCCTTAAAGAAAAGAAAGAAAGTATAAATGGGAAAGATTTCAGACTCCATCTAGTCAGATACAAAGGAGAATCTTCTGAAAAGGATGAATGGTTACCTGAAAACAACATACCTGATGGACCTATCCACTTAAGAAATTATAGGGCCAATAAAAGAAACTGAGCCCCAAATTTTTTCAGATATAGACATATCTTGGAGTGGGGGATGTCAGCTTGCTAGTTGACCAGAGCAACCTTTCAAAGAAGATTAAAAACAGAAAATAAATAATAAAATCAGAAGGAGGGGGAAATCAAAATATATTATTAAATGAATGGATTCCTCACCCAATAATAGGTAGGGTCACTCACTGACCCCACCCTTGAATTCCAACTCCTTACATTTTTTAATAATTTTAGAAGAAAAAGACCAATAAAGAAAGTTACCACTCTGGCACCTTTTGACCATTCTAATACTTCACACACAATGCCATGTATTGGTTTCACAACTACAATTTGGTCATCATTGAAGTTTTGTTTATATTTTAGGAGTTACAGGCAGATTAGTGTTGTGTCACAATTCCTGCGCGCAGCACCCAATTCATATAGCAAGGGTACACACACCTGGCACTCAGAACCCAGGAAAACATCAAGAAACCCTAATGCAAAATTACTGCTGGCCGCATATGATTGATTCCCGCACAAATCTTTCAAGCCTGCGCGTTTAAACATGGATTCCTGCGCGCAGCTGTCAATTCTGTGCGCATCAACAATTCTAACCCTCAGGTACCGCAAGCACATGCTACAATTTGCATGCATACATCATCCATAAGAAAAAAGTTGACTGACAGATGGGGAGAGGTTTGAAACCTAAGAATATTGAATAAAAATATGAAAATAAAAACATTTAAACAAATAAATTGCAAGAAACAAAATGAAGGTTGTCATGTTAATGGGATCATAAATCTTTATGGACCATGAAACACATCAAGAAGTCTACAAAAAAATATTAAGAATGAGCAACATGTGCAGAAGGTGACATGAAATCCATAAATAACCACTTCTGCTCATGCCACTCCAAACAAAGGAATAAAAAATAAGGAAATTTTTCTGAACCATAAAAATTACAAATTTCAATTTAAATACCTTTTGAAAATTATTTCACATGAAAACATGACACAGAAAAGGCTAGCCAGCTGAAAGCACCTAGAATTTCATTCCAAACTAGCCCTAGCTAGTTCTGCTAGACTTATCACACAAGCAAAACCCTCTCTACTTTCCCTGAGAAGATCTTATAACCTTAGAAAGGTATATAAACAGCCCCTTTTAGATGGTTTAAACCGCAGTAACTTTTAGGTAATCAATCCAGACCCCTTTCCATCTGTGATAAAGTGTTTATTCAAGATGAACAAGTGATTTATGGCCTCAGTCTGATATTATAATTATTGATTCTAAAATCATTGTTAATTCCATTGAAGAATATCAGCAATATCCCCAAATATTTTTTGAGACCCGTTCAACTGTTAATTTCTGCAAGTTTCTTGGAGTGTCTGATTAAATTAGTAAGTTATCTCCTCCTGGCCTCCAGGCATAATTTCTGTGAGTCAGCCAGTCCACCCAATCTCATTGAGTAAACCCCTTTTGAGTAATCACTTAGGACCTCACTGTCCCAAGGTCTTTACACGGTTCAAAAGAGCCCCTTGGAGAGAGGTTGTTATCCAATGAAGATCCCCTTTTTTCATAAATTGTTGCCCCTCTTGAAAAATATATTGAAATAAATTTAATCCGACCAAACCACTCAAACTCTGCGCTTGATTCTAAATCAACCATTTGAGAATTTTACTTAATTTTCTTGGAATTATAATTATTCCAAAACCAATATCTCTTCCTGTAGCTAAAGCATGGCAAAGATCCTGGTATCAGTAAGCTGACACTGGCACTTTCCCCACATTTTCATCATCTTACTGCGCAATCTGGCCCAGTGCCGGGCCCCATACCAGCCATATCCTCCAAATCCCCAAGCTTTCTCTTGTCCATGATAAATAGGATGACAGTCTGGACCTTATCCTCACTTTTTGCCTGCTCAGAATCCGCAATATCCTTGAACCTTGTCAGGAAACACCTGATATCAGCGTGTAAAATTGGAGTTGCAGGAAGTCCTGCGGCCTGAGCCATACCCAAAGAGGAGCCTCCATTTCCTCTGATTAATCCGACTGAGGAGGAGAGAATCCACCAGACCAAGCGGTTGGTGGTGGAGAAGGAGTCAACCACTAGGTGGGGAATAATTGCGGAACCCTTGACCCTGGAGTAGTTCTTGGCAACATTGCACCCGCTTCCTTTAAGAGACTAGGAAAAAATATTACTTCCCAGCCAGACCCCCAGATCTGGAAACAGAAGAGCAATACTCCCCTTAGTTTTCCTCAAGTTTGGAAGTTACTGGTTTAAGTGTCTGTAAGGAGGTTGAAGTTGATGGTTTTAATGAGAAAGGGAAAATTGTAGAGGGGAGAGAGGTGAAGAAATGATGATTCATATTCCTTGAAATTCAGTCCAATCCTCTCTTTCCCAGATGATTAGTCAATAAGATGTCCTCCTACAACCTGCAGTTGAGAGTGAGGTATTTCAGTCCTCCAGCTCAACCCTAACCTAAGTAAAAGCACAAATCAAAAGCCTAGAAACAAAGAAAGAAAACCCTACAGCCCTGAAACCTAGCTCAACCCAACCCAATCCATCCACTCCCTCCAAACTGTTCCCTCCGTTGTTACGTACGTGCAGTTTGTCCTTCTCATGGTGCAGCCCTCCCCCGCGCCCTACTTGGAGCTCCCTGCTTAATCCGTCCTCCTGCGTCTGCAAATCCTGTGATCAACAGATTGGATGGCGCCCATGCTTGCGTGGAACTCCCCAGCGCGTATAACCCTGCTATTTCCCCGCTCCTGCTTTGCAAACTAGCCGCCCGCAAACTTGGTTGGGTTGGCTCCATTAGATGATCCACATGGTCCCAGGGGGTTGCAAGCCTGCTACTCCTGGAGTAGGCCCAACCCGCACCCACTGATGAGCCATTCAATGCCTACTGCTGAGCCCGCAGCAGGCTATTGTGAGACCTGGCGCACCCAAAATGCTGATCCCAAACCTACCCAACTACTGAGCACGCAGCCTGCAACGCAGTTCCTGATCAAAGGTTCTAAATACAAAACCACAGGTTTGGATTTTTGTGGACAAGCACGGGTGGCTACAAGTATTGGGTGCCACTCCATGTGAAGAAAAAACCAGAATTGCTTCCGCCCCCGCCTGCTCAAAGTCACTCTCCCGGAAAAGAGCTTGCGCTTTACCAACCTTTTCATCATCTTGCTCCGCTTTCTGGCCCAGTCCTGGGCCTCATAGCCGGCCATATCCTCCACATTCTCTAGCATACTGTTCCCTGTGATGAATAAGACAATGGTCCGGACCTTTTCCTCCCTCATTGCTTGCTCAGAATCCGCGATATCCTCCAATGTTGCCAGGAAACACCCAATATCTGTGGAGCCTGAGCCATAACCAACGGGGAGCCTCCATTGCCTCTGAGTAATCCAATGGTGTTGGAGCAAAGCCACCAGACCAAGCAGTTGGTGGAGGAGGAGGAGTTGGCCCACTAGTTCCTGACTGAGGAGGGAATGATGGCGGAAAGTTTGACCCTGGAGTAGTTTTTGGCAACATTGCATGGGCTACCTTTGAGAGACTAAGACAAAATATTAATTCCCGGCCGGACCCCGGATGTGGAAACACAAGAACAATACTCCCCTTAGTTTTACTCAAGTTTGGAAGTTATCAGTCCAAGCATCTGTTAGGAGGTTGTGTTTGATGAGTTAGATGAGAAAGGGACAATTGTAGAGGGGAGAAAGGTAAAGGAATGATGATGTGTATTCCTTCCAATTCAGTCCGATGCTCTCCTTCCCAGATCATAAGTCAATAAGATGCCCCTCCTGCAAACTGGAGTTGAGAGTGAGGTATTTAAGTCCTCCCTCTCAACCCCAACCTAAGTACAAGTGCATACGGAAAGCCTAGCAAAAAAGAAAGAAAGCCATATAGCCCAGAACCCTAGCCCAACCCTAACCAATCTGTCCACTCCCTCTGAAGCCATTCCCTCAATTGTTACGTACCTCTGGTTTGTCCTTGTCATTGCGCGGCCCTCTGCCGCACCCTACTAGGAGCCCCACCCGCAAACTTGGTTGGGTTGGCTCCATTACATTGTCCGCATTGTCTAAGCCGGTTGAAAGACCTCCATGCCTGGAGTAGGCCTGACCCGCACCTGGTGCTGAGCCCCACACCCTACTGATCAGCCCGCAGCAGACACTTCTGAGACTGCGCGCACCCCAAATGCTGAGCCCAAAATACCTAACTGCTGAGCAAGCAGCCCACAACGCAGTTGCCAATCCCAGGTTATAAATACAACACCAAAACGTTGTAGAGACTCCTGTGGGATTATATGAATAATTTAGCAAATAGCTTGCTGGCATCCCTTGAAGTGGAATTTAGTATCACTTCCACTACTTTAGAGTATTAGTAAGACTAAGAGTGGTTTTGAATTACCTGGACTTCTAGTAAGAAAGACCAAAATAATACAGCTCCACTATTCAGTTTTTGGTCAATTAAATATTTTACACACATTGTCACGTATAGGTTCCACACCTAAAATTCAGTCAGAATTTAGGTGTTGTGTATATTTTAGGAGTTACGGACAGAAATGTGTTTTGTCACAATTCCCGCATGCAGCTGCGGCAGCAAATGCACCCGCGCGCGGCTGAGATACAGCCCTGTCACTCCATCAAGTTTTTGTACGCAGCCCTGGGCCTCTGAAAAGTACGCAGACGCAGGAATACGGGTTGACAGAGTGACAGGCAAGCTGAGAGGCTCAGGTACTGCGTAAACATACTACAACCCACACTGGAACATTCTAAATTTGTAATAAATGTTCCTGTGGATAGTACAGAGTCTAAGAATAAATAATATTATCTAAAAATACTTAAATAATCCTTATAAATATTTTTTAGTTAATATAATTTAAAGTACCAAGAATGTCGAAAATAAGACAATGACAAGTTCTAAAAATTTATTAAAAAACTTTAATATACTTTTATGACAATTTCCAAACAGCAATATTTTCGTGGCATACTAAGAAAACTAATGATGTAAAAATATTCCATGAATTCCCAGGACTTATATTTTTAAGTAATTATCTTAGTACATCAACTGGAACTCGAAAATAAGGAGTAAAATCAATATTATAAATTTTACTCCAGTTATATAATACATAATGAGAACTCAATTGAAATCAGGATATCCGTAGAAATTTCTATTTATGTATTTATTAAATTAATGGGAAAATTTACTAAGGATAATTAATTAAACAATACATAAAGAGGACAGATTAGTGTTATTCACACGTCCTAATGTCTATTTTAAAGTAGAATAATTCCCATACCCTGAGGAATTAGATGCTACCCGTGATATACACCAAGAACAAATGACGGGCTACCCGTGGTTACCCTTCTAGCCTTAGTTTCCCTCCCTTTGAGCCCCTGTAGCCCTCAGAAGGACAATGTTGGGACGCCAAAAGCTATAAATAAAGAGCTCTTTTGAGGATATTGATGGGTGGAGACCCAGTTATATTTATATCCAGACACCTTGCCAAGGTAATCAAGCATTTATAAGAGATAGGTAAGTGATTTATGGCAACTTCTGATAAACAATATCCGTCCTCAACCTTTTTGTTATCAATTATAACTGCTGAACAACCTTATAACCCCAGTATACAGGTTTAACCCATCAGTGCACGTCTCAAACAGATGCCAAAAGGATTTAATAATATAACAGTGAGTTTTATTATCCTTTCTCTGATGTGGCAGCTTGGCTCCAAGGCCCTGCCACTCCACCATGTATTTTATATACATATTATCTTTGGGTAAAATATCCTTTAAACTAAAGAGCCCAAAGTAACCAGTAATACGTGTTTTGATACTGAAATCCCTGAAGAGAGGTGTTAAAGATCCCCAATATAATTGTGGCCCCTCTATAAAAATATTTAATAATCAATTTATTCATATTGATTCAAAACAATAAGCCATAACAAAACCACTTAACCTTGCAATAAGCTTAATCCAAATATTTTACGTATTGTTGCTGCATTTATTAAATAATATATTTATGATTTATTCTATCACCTCTGGTAGCTAGAGAATAGCAAGGGTCTTGGCATCCAGGAGGCTGAAAATTGGGAGTCTGGCCGGGAAATATTCCATTTTATTATATTTAATACCTTGGACCAGACATTTTAACAAGAAAATAAAATCAAAGATAAATTTATCTGACTTTATTACCGTGATTTATCATCAAATTCTTTTGCAGTAAATTTAAAAACCAATGCAGAATTAAGAATATATTATTTATATCTTTTAAAGATAAGAAAAGAAGAATATATTAAAAATTATAAACCTACTGGTTGGAAAGCTTTAACTCATGCTGAGCAACTTAATATCTCTTCTGCACGTAAACACTTAGATAAACTCCTTGAAAAAGAAAAAGTAAGTATACCACTTGTATTACCATATTACTTTTTGAAAAAAAATAATATTGATATATTTTATTAACCAATAAAATACACTTTTTTATCAGTGAACCCTCCTGTACCAGAAACCACCGCCACTGAAGTTGATTTATTGGATCAGGAAATACCAGATATCTCTGGACGCCCTGAAAATATTGATTGGGCAGGTAAAGACCTCATTGGAACACACCAAGACCCTGTAGGATTACATAATAAGGATCAATTTAACCCCAATAAGGTCTTGGTACTTTTGAACATCAACTTAAATTAGTTTGGAATAAAACTTATTTTTACTGATTTTTTCTGTAAAATAGTTATAAACATATTATTATAAAAATCAATAGACGTAACACAAGAGCCTCAGGAAGAATTCCCTCCTAAGGATATTTGCCAATGGCTCTCAGTAACTGTGGACAACCAATAAGGACAACCATGAAGGGAATAGAACCCGTGAATCAAATGCTGATGGAAAAGGAGCAGAACAAATTACTTCTGACCTCTCCCAACCTAGAGCCTGAGAAGGTAGTAGAACCAAGCCACCCTCCTTTACAAAAAGATTCCCTCCAGCCACCCCAGCATAATCTGGCCAAGGAAGCCAGGATCAAAGACTTAGTCAAAGAGCATGTGAAACGTTTGGAATAATTCAAATAAGCTCAAGCCAAGGAGGACATGGTATCTATGAAAAAGATAATCTACCAGGCAAAAGCCACCTAGATTGCTCTTCCAAAAATGATTCCAAGGAAAGAGGTAAAATCCTATGTAGAAAAAATGAATCCTTTGGATCAATTAGCCCAACTGAAAGGCAAAGGATCAGGAAAGAAGAGATCCTCTTCCCATCCCAAACCAAAGGTAAAGCAAGACTGGGATCAGATAATATCCCTAGCTCAAAAATGGAAAAATGTTTACAACAATTAGCCTTTTATTCTGAGCCCAAACAAACCTCTGATGTAATTACTTCCTTTTCTAATGATATGCGTCATAATTTCAAAATTGTTTGTGAAAATTTGGACGGTTTTTATACCCAAATGGATAAATTAACCTCAGTAGTAGCTGAATTGATTAATAAACAAACAAAGACTGTAGGAATGGAAGAAATTAAAGAAAACAAAGAAGAGTTATTGGAGACAATTAATCATGGTAGGATCAGACAAACTCAAACAACTGAGAATATGTTATCAGGAATACAAGAAGATTTTATTATGTCTTTCCACCCCCTTAAAAGAAGAATTGTCAACCACCACTAACAGCTCTATTCTATCCCTTAGTGAAGAATTGGATGTGCTTAATAGCAAAGTGGACCTGCAACTTAATCTGATAAAAAATGATCTTAGAGACTTGGAAGTATGTCTGACCAACCCCTTGGGGAGTACTACAGAGGAACTAAAACCTCCCAGACAAACCAATACTCCTTATGCACCACCCTTATTAGGAATGCATAGGAGTGACACCTTTAGGCCTAGTCCTACCCCTGAGATGGAGCAAGCACTCAAACCTTTAACCCCTATTTCTGAATGGCCCAAGTTCTCCGGTGAAGGAGAATATAATGATATAAATTTTATGAAATTTATTGACTACACTGTTAACTCTTATGACCTACCAGAAGCTATAGCTGTAGTCAGGCTACCCAGGCTATTTGAAGGAGTAGCGTTGGACTGGTTTATCAGTAAAAGAGAAGAAGTAGGATCCTTACCATGGAATTCTTGGAAACTTCTGATTAAAGAACAATTTGGTTCTAGAATGTGCAAAAGAAAAATGGTGAAAAATTTTGAAAATTCCTCATTTGACCCCTCCAAGGATAAACCTCAAAAATGGTGCTTGGAACAGAAGAAAAGGTTGGATTTCTTCTATCCAGATGCTGATAAAGAGGAAGTAAATGAAAGACTCCTCAACCTGTGTCCTGGAAATCTCAACCATAGCGTAAGGTGTAGGATGGGTATCAATGCGGACTTGCCAACTATAATCAATGTGTTAGAAGAAGTAATAGACATGAATGGGTAAGACAAGAAAGGCCCTTCCAGAGCAAAAGAGAAATATAAAATCAAATAAACCAGAGAACAACCTCCTCTGATGAATGTCTCTGATAATAAGAAACCTAATGAGAATAGGGATAAAGAGAGGATGCCTGCAACTTGTTGGAATTATAACAAGACTGGGCATATGAGACAAGACTTCCCATTACCAAAAAGAAAGATAGCATTCTTGGAAGGAGAGAAGGAGGTTGGAGGAAATCAGAACTATGAAGCTATAGCTGATACTGAAGGATCTCTTTCTGAATGTGAAATGTTCCTGACCAACCCTGTTAATGTTATAGAGGTAGATATAGGAACTTCTGTGGAAATCAATAACATCCATGGGGATTCTAGTTTGCCCCAACAATGGGATCCTACAATAATTCCTAGACATATTATGGATGTCAAACCATTAACAGTTAGACCTATGAGTGGGAAAAGTTATACCACCGGTCAAACTTGTTATGCAACAGGATTGTATAAAAACAGACCTATAATGTTATTACTGGATAGTGGAGCCTTTTGCTCATGTGTCTGTGCTGAATTCTTAAACAAATGGGACCACAATTGGAAAGAAAACCTTTTGCCCGTCCCAAAAGCCAGGTTCAGCTCTTGCAACCCTACCATGAATGCTATTGGAGTATGGACTGCTCCTATAATACTACCTCACACTAAAGGATCTTTGAGAATGAAAGTGGAATTTGTAGTATTTCTCAAAGGACTATGTGACTACCTGATACTGGGTAATGATGCCTTATGTCTATATGGTATAGATGTGTTCCAGAGTAGAGGAAGGTACTTCACAGTAGGAGGTAATTGGGATAAGAAGTTTAAGATATGCACAATTCAGTCTAACTTCCCCTCCTCTACTTATCAAAAGCATTTATAAGACTTTGACCAAGAATATTTCTCTCAAGCAGCTCTGAATATGAAAATTCCTGAGGAACAGAAGAAAGATATATTGAAAGTCTGCTTTGAGAACCAGAGTGCTTTTTGTACTAAAGATAATACCATTGGTAATATTAAAGGTAATGATACGGTATTGAAATTGACTATTAAGCCTCCTTATCCTCAAAACTTAACAAGACCTGCTTATCCTTCTAGTCCTAAGTCTAGAATAGATCCTGAGGAACATATCCAAGAACTGATAGACTTACAAGTATTAAGGAAAGTAGGGCACAATGAACAGGTAGATGTGACCACACCTGTAATCATAGATTGGCATAATGACAAGTCAAGAATGGTAGGAGACTTCAGAATGCTCAACAATCATACTCAAACAGATTATTAACCTATACCCTGGATTGATCATGCTCTGCATAACTTGTCCAAGGCCAAGTACATTATGACTATGAATATGCTTACAGGTTTCCACCAGATACCAATAAGCCCTGACAGCAGGAAGTTTATGAGAATAATCTGTCATTTGGGTATATATTAATATCTTAGGATGCCCTTTGGTATAAATAATGCTCCATCAGACTTCCAGAGAACAATGGATACATTTCTAGGCACTTACATCAGACAAGGATGGATTATGGTATATACAGATGATGTTGTCATATACTCTGATGACTGGGATACTCATATTAAACAAGGAAGATAAGTACTCCAGACTATCTCTAGAGCAGGATTGAAGCTTTCCATGAAGAAATGCAACTTTAGATACGGAGATTTGAAAGCCTTAGGACACATAGTCTCTGGTCTAACTCTAGCCGCTGATCAAAATAAGATAGCTGCTGTCATAATTTGATCAGCGGTACATTGACGCCTGCATGGAAGGGCTAGGAGATGCTCTACATCAGGAAAGGATGGAAGAAGACACACCAGTAGAGAAACTGTAACTTATTGATGCATGATTTGAACAACAGACCAGCAGCTAGGAAATAAAAGTGATAACATGAGAATCTTGATTTGTCCTAACAGTAGAGTATTAATAATAAATGAATTAATACCAACACAGAATGATGAATAGCCAGTGCTTGAATATGGCTGAAGAAGGAATTATCAAGGAAACAGCAGAGGCTGAGAAGGAAGAAGAACATGAAACCAATTGAGTACCATGTGACTTGGAATGACTTGGATTGATCTCACCAGTTTTGAATAAGTAGGCTGAGGACAGATTGCAATATGTTGAGTCCAGATTGAGTGGAGATCAAGGGTTGAGTTGGAATTGAGATGAGAATTGATCTTGAGGGTTGAGTTGAGGTTGAGTTGAGGAGTGGTTGAATAGAGAGGATAACAGAAGGGAAATTGAGATAAGGAAAGAGAACAAGGAACAAAATGGAATAAATGAAAGTTGGATGAGATTGTATTGCCTCCCCCCAACCTTTTGTTGGTGGTCACGGGGGGTTGATAGTCCGTGTCATCCGCATGGGCCGTCTTGCTGTGACCCGGATTACCCACATGGGCCGTCAAGCTTCAGCCTATAGCTTACACTCCCCTTAACTGGAGATTAGTCCAAGTTGTTGTTGAAGACCGCAAGGGTGAATTTTCTTAGTTGATTTAGATTAACCGCCTTGGTGAGAGGATCTGCAAGCATTTTTGATTTACTGATAAGGTGGATAGTGAGGGCGTCGGCCTTTAGTTCTTCTCTAAGTCCTTTTGTTTTGAGGTCCATGTGCCTCGTTTTGGCGTTGGAGCCAAACTTTCTAAGCTTATCTTCTAGTCCTTTGTTGTCAATGAGATTTTTTGAAAAGTTTAGACTGACTTGGAAGACTTCACCCAAAAGGTGGCGAAGCCACTTGCCTTCCAGGTAACAGTCAAGTAGTGAGTTGAGTTCGGCCTCCGTTGATGGGTATGTGATGTTCCATTGTTTGTAGCTGTTCCAGGACAGGGGGGACCCAAAGAATATACAGAGGTAGCTGGATTGAGACTTGCAACTGGTGGGATGCTCCTCCCAGGACGCATTGCTGAAGAATTCAATTGGGTCTTTTGATCCATCATATCTAAGGGTCAGCTTCAAATTCTTGGTGGAATTCAGATATTGCCATGTCCGCTTAAGTTCCTTCCAATGCGTTAGGCCGGGTTTGTTCTGAAAGCAAGCTAAACTGGATACTGGGTAGCTCAAGTCTGGTGGAGTTTGATTTTGCAATATAATTTAACAGTCCTATTGCCGATTTGTAATTGATGTTGAGTTTCTTGAATTGTTCAAAGTCCTCATCTGAGGCGTTGTTGAGCTGACAGTGAGGAGTCAACAGAGTGGAACAGGGCCTTGATTCAAGTAGTCCCAGCTCCTCCAGTCGGTGCATGATGTGTTTGGGTTGGCTCAGCAGAATACTGGTGGGCGTTTGTTTAAATTTCATACCAAGAATGGTGTTGGGTTTTTGAGCTTGCAAGTTTTTGAAACAAGCGCTGAATTTTTCATCAAAGCTGTCCCCATCCCCTAATAAGATGAGGTTGTCAACATGAAATAAGAGAAATGATCAATTGTTGTCCAATTTGTATAGGCATGGGTCACTGCTTGACTCCTTGAAGCCTATGGATTTAATCCAGTTGGTGAGTGTGTTATACCAGTTCTTTGCAGAATGCTTGAGTCCATACAAGCTTTTCTTGAGCCGTAGATACTTTCAGGATTGTTGGAACCCTTTTGGTTTTTGAATGATTACTCCTTCTTCTATGGGAGCATGTAGAAACGCGGAATTCACGTCATATTGGCGGATGTTGAGCTTGCACTTCAGAGCATACAGTAAGATTGCCCTTAGTGAAGCAATCTTACCAGTCAGAGCAAAGGTCTCGTAAAAGTCCAGGCCATAGACTTGGTTGAAGCCCTTGACACAGATCTGGGCTTTGTGGATGATAATATTTTCGTGGGCGTTGTCCTTGATTTTGAAGACCCAGGTGGTGTCCAAAGGATTCAGCGGTTCATTGCCTTTGTAATCTTCCCAGACTTCCTGAGCTTCACATTGATTGATCTCCTTCTTGATTTCTCCTCCCCATTTCAGGCTGTCCTTGCACCAACCTGCCTGATTGACCGTCTTGGGCTCAAAATAGTGGTGGAATCCATACCTTTGCGGGGGTTTGTTGGAAGACCGGTTCCGGAGGACTCTGGTGGGCATTTCAGTTTCCTCTGGCATCCTTGTGCTGATTTCTGGGATGATTTGTTGAGGAGGAGGATTGGATGAGTTGTCCCTGCTGCTGGGCCCAGAGTTGGAGACTGGTGAGTCTTGATTGGATGAGTTGACTTTGGCGGGTGGATCTTGATAGTTCATACAAGCTGTTGAGGCGTCATTTGGCTCAGGTGTGATGTCTCTTTTGTTGGACTCGGCTAGGCTGAAGTCCATATCCACAAGGGAGTTGATTCCAAGATCTTCAACGGTCTTTTTTAAGAACCAGACGTGCTTTGATAGGATGATCTGACCGTTAGGTAGGAGAATTTGGTAAGACAGGAGATCAGGGTTGTACCCAATTAATTTTACTTCTATTCCTTTGGGGTTGAACTTTTTTCCCTTTATCCGTTTTTGATTCAGCGCAATTGCGGTAATACCAAGCGGTTGTAGATAGTTAGGCGGGAGTGGATTTAGTTTGATGAGTTCCCATGGGGATTGTTCCATATCTTCTTTTGGAATCTGATTGAGACTGATACAGCACAACTTGAGCACTTCTGACCAGTATTTCTTGTGGAATTTTGCCAAGCTCAGGTATGATCTCACACTCTCAACAATTGTTTGATTGGCTCTCTTGGCCCTGCCGTTGTGTTTGGGGTGGTATGGTTCAGTGGTAACATGGTTGATGAATCTCTCCTTGAGATATTGTACTAACCTGTTGTTTGTGAATTCCGTACCGCCGTCCAAACATACGGTGGATGGATAGTAGCCACATTTATTCTTCTGCTACTCAATGACTTCTGTTAGCACTGAGGCAACGTTGTCCTTCCAAGTTAGGGGAATTCCTGATATATAGCCTGAATGGTTGCCCACTACAGTCAGAATGTACTCTTTGTTTCTATGGGATTCCGGAGTTATTGGACCGATTAAATCTAGCTGTAGCTTTTGGAAAGGTTTGGTAGGTGAGGTGGAGGTGGCCTTGAACGGAGACTTGGTGATTTTGCGCAAAAGGCAGTCCTTGCATTCAAAGGTTTTGCTTTTTGTGATGTCACCTTGAATTCCCTTGATCTTGGATAGACGACCAAGAGATGCATGGCCATAGGTTAGATGAAGATCCTTCAAGGACCTTGGTTGATTTTGGTGCGTCCAAAAGAATCCTTCTTCTCCTCCAGTTTTGAGCGGCATATCCAAGACAAAAAGATTGTTGATGACAGAACCTCTGCAGACCTTTTCATTTCCTTTAAGGAGTTCAAAATGTCCCTTTTTTCATAGAACATCCCTGCTTGAGAAGCTTCCCTGGACTGATGAGATTGACGACTATATCCGGGACATACAGAAAATTGGAGAGAGAGATGGTGTGGTCCTTCCACTTCAATCTTACGGTTCCCATTCCTTGGATTGGCAGGTTCGTGCCCGTCTTTCCAGTAGTGATGTATTCTCCTGAGTGCGGCTCAAGAGTGGAGAAGAATTTGGACTCATTAAAGATATGAGAGGTGGCTCCGCTGTCAACCAGAATTTTCTTCTCTGCTCCAATGCTTGAGTTGATCCATTGGGTTACAAAGGCGTGAAAATGGGCGGACTCATGGGACTTTTTCTGTTTCTCTTTCCATTTACTTTGGTTTTCTCTCCAGCATTCTGGAGCTTTGTCTGGATGAAGATGGAAGCAGTCTGATTCTGAGTGATTTTTATCTTGCTTTGGATTGTGTTATCCCTTGATGCATTGGATTGCCAGATGGTTTTCGGTCTTGGTCCGCATTGTGGCCAATGCTGTTTCAGTGGTACCTTGGAGTGTTCCTATTTTGGTGAGTTCTGCCTTGACCTCTTTGTGGTATTGGATGAGGTGATTACATACAAATTTGACTGAGATCTGCTTGTCTGAGTGCATGAGCTGTTGTTTGAGGTCTTGTAGGCTTGCAGGGAATTTGAACATTGTCAGATACGCCAAGATGTTGTTTTGGAGTTCTATGCCAATATCTATCATCTTCTTGATGGAGGTCTTGACGTTGGTGACAAAGTTCTTAATTTTGTCCTCTTTGAAGGTGATGTGTAAGAATTTGTTGAAAATTCTTGCTTGGTTTGATGCTTGGGACAAGGAGAATTGTTCCTTAATAGCCTGCCCTATCTATTTTGCCAAAGTAATGTTGGCTGCGCTGATGACGTTGTTGTGCGTTATAGAGTTGACCTTAGATATGAGGAGTAATTGAATTTCATTGTTTTCTTGACTTGTGAGGGTTCTGGACCCTGATTTGAGTGTTTCCAATACTCCCCTGAGCTTGAGTAACGCGATCATCTTAACCTTCCAAATGCCATAATTGTCTTTGGTCAGTAATGGGATAGTTTTGAGGGCCGTTTTGAGCATTGCTTCCCAACGCAGAAGCCAAAGTTGCTTGTCTTGATGGTCGAGTCAGTGAAGCCTCTGTCTTTTAAACGTGAAACTTTTTGATGCATGATTTGAACAACAGACCAGCAGCTAGGAAACAAAAGTGATAACATGAGAATCTGTAGTCATCCTAACAGTAGAGTATGAATAAAAAATGAAGTAATACCAACACAGAGGAATGAATAGCCGGTGCTTGACTATGGCTGAAGGAGGAAGTATCAAGGAAACAGGAGAGGCTGAGAAGGAAGAAGAAGATGAAACCAATTGAGTCCCATGTGACTTGGAATGACTTGGCTTGATCTCACCAGTTATGAATAAGTAGGCTGAGGAGAGATTGCAATATGTTGATTCCAGATTGAGTGGAGATCAAGGGTTGAGTTGGAATTGAGATGAGAGTTGATCTTGAGGGTTGAGTTGAGGTTGAGTTGAGGAGTGGTTGAATAGAGAGGATAACAGAAGGGAAATTGAGATAAGGAAAGAGAACAAGGAACAAAATGGAATAAATGAAAGTTGGATAAGATTTTCTTTCCTCCCCCCCACCTTTTGTAGGTGGTCACGGGGGGTTGAAAGTCCGTGTCGTTGGCGTGGGAAGTCTCGCCATGACCCAGATTTCCAACATGGGCCGTCAAACTTCAACCTATAGCTTACAGAAACCAGTACTATTCATATCTAGACAGATCAAAGATACAGAGACAAGACATGGGGCCAGTCAGTTGTAATGTTTGGCACTAGTATGGGCTTTAGAGAAGCTACACTATTACTTGGAAGGCACCACTTTTCAAGTAATCGCTGACTGTTCTGCTGTAAGACCTCTTTTGATTATGAAAACTCCCAGCAGAAATATGCTCAGATGGCAAATTTCTATAAAACAGTATAGAGGACAGATGACAATAGTGCATAAAGCTGGAGATAAACATCAGAATGCTGACAGTCTAAGTAGGAACGCTTTGCCTAATGACTCTAACAATCCAGCATATGACCCTGAAGATCAAGATATTTTTCCTATCCTGAACATCAATCTTTTTGCATTGAATGCTCCAATAATGGGGATCCACTTATGTGAATTAGATACTGCTTCTTTCAACCCAGTAAGGGACAACTACTCTCCTGAAATCAAGCTGCTGATTACCATTATGGAATGTGAATCTCCAGGAGCAGCTCTGATAAAAAGCCTACCTGCTTCATTAATTAAACACTATAAAGCAGGAAGGTTTACCTTTTGGGATGGTCTCCTTTACTATAGACACCAACATTCCAGCATATTAGTACTAAGAAACAAAAAAAATATACAACATATAATCCAGGAATGCCCTAAAAAATTTTCAACAGGGCATCTATCCACAGAAAGAACTTTAGAGAAAGTAAAAAAAACTGCTTGGTGGATAGACTGGAAAGAAATCACTACTGATTATGTTACTAGCTGTGAAACCTGCCAGAAATCTAATAAAACTACTGGGAAAATGTTTGGAATCTTACAGAAAATATCTGAACCTACAAACAGATGGGAAATCATCAACAGTGATTTTGTCACCTGCCTCTTCCCTGGAGGTACTCATTCATATAACTCTGTCCTAGTTAAAGTTGACAGATATTCTAAGAAGGCAAAATTCTTACCTAACCACAAAGAAGATAGTGCTATGGATGTAGCTTTATTATTCTGGAACAGGATCATAGCTGATGTGGGTATAACCATGATTATAATCAGTGACAGAGACCCCAGATTCACCTCTGAGTTTTAGAGGAATCTACATGATATACTGGGTACTACTCTAGCATTTTCTAAAGAATACCATCCCCAAACTGACGGATTAGCTGAAAGAATGATACAGAACCTAGAAGATATGTTAAGGAGGTTCTGTAGCTTTGGTCTAGAATAAAAAAACTCAGATGTTTATTGCCATGATTGGGTAAGCCTACTCCCAGCCCTAGAAATGGCTTATAACAGCAGTAAACATTCTACTACCAAAGAAGCTCCTTACATACTAAAAAGAGGATGGATTCCAAAACTACCTAGGAATAACTTAAACTATGACTTAGCCAATATTCATCCAACATCTCTTGACTTTAAGAAGATGATAGATCTGGCAAATAGTCATGCTAAAGAATGTGTAGAAGAATCATTAGAATACAACTAACAAAAATGGGAAAAATCACATAAAGAACCTGAATTTTAAAAAGGAGATCAGATCTTGATATCTAAAACCAATTTCAACAACCTAGCAGGCAACAGAAAACTGAAACCAGCCTTTTTTGGACCATTTTTTATCAAGAAGATGCATGGCAAAAATGCTGTGGAAGTAATCTTGAGGGAAGAATTATCAAGTAAAAATCCAGTATTTCCTGTTAGCCTAGTCAAAAACTTTCAACCAAGAGAAGGCAGCAACCTCCCTCCAGCAATTATCCCAATAGAACCTGAACTTGTGAAAGAACAAGGGAAAGTCAGCAGGATATTGAGAGATAAGAAAGAGATAGTACAAGGAAAAGATGTTAGAATATACTCAGTAAGATACAAAGAAGAATATGCAGAAAAAGATGAGTGGTTACCAGAAAATAACATACCAATGGACCAATACATCTCAGAAAATACAGGGTCAGCAAAAGGAACTGAAACACACATGAAGTTAATTTTCTCCCAACATCCTTCAGAATTTTATTTCAGATATGGCCATATCTTGGAGTGGGGGAATGTCAGCTTGCTACTATTGCAGAGCAAGCTACAAAAGTAACAAAAATAACATAAAAATAATAATAATATAATTAACCTAAGGAGTAGTAGGAAAACCATTAATATAATTACAGAAATGGATTTTCCACCCAAAATTAGATAGGGTCACTCCCTCACCCCACCCTTGAAATCAAACTCCTTATATTTTTAAATAATTAAGGAAAGAAAGACCAAAATACTATGGCTCCACTATTGAGTTTTGGTCAATTCAATATGTCACACAAATTGTCACGTATAGGTTTCAAACCTAAAATTCAGTCAGAATCCAGGTGTTGTGTATATTTTAGGAGTTACGGATGGAAATGTGTTTTGTCACAATTCCCGCACGCAGCCGCTGCAGCCAATGCACCCGCGCATGGCTGAGATACAGCCCTGTCACTCTGTCAAGGTCTTGTATGCAGCTCCGGGCCTCTGACAAGTACGCAGCCACGGGACTACGGGTTTACAGAGTGACAGGTGGCCTAAGAGGCTCAGGTACTGCGTAAAAATGCTACAACCCAAACGGGAAAATTCTACATATGTAGTAAATGTTCCCATGGATAGTAGATAGTCTAAGAGTAAATAATATTATATAAAAATATCTAAATAATCCTTAAGCGTATTTTTTATTTAATAAAATTCAAAGTTCCAAGAATGTCAAAAATAAGAAAATGGCAACTTCTAAAAATATATTAAAACACTTTAATATACTTTGATGACAATTTCTATACATCAATAGGTTTTTGCCATACTAAGAAAACTAATGATGTAAAAATATCACATGAATTTCCATGAATTATATTTTTAAGTAATTATCTTAGTAAATGAACTGGAACTCGAAAATAAGGAGTAAAATCAATATTATGACTTTTACTCCAGTTATATAACACATAATGGGAACTCACCTGACATCAGAATGTCTGTAGAAATGTCTATTTATTTAATCATTAAATTACTGGGAACATTTACTAAGGATAATTAATTAAAAAATAGATAAATAGGACAGATGAGTTTTATTCACACGTCCTAATATCTATTATAAAGTAGAATAATTCCAATACCCTGGGGAATTAGATGCTACCCTTGCTACAGCACCAAAAAAGACATGACAGGCTACCCCTGGTTTGCCTGCTAGCCTCAGTGCCCTTCCCTTGAGCACCTGTACCCCTCAGAAGGACAATTTTGGGACTCCAAAAGCTATAAATAAAGAGCGGTTTTGAGGATATTGATGGGCAGAGACCCAGTTATATTTATATCCAGACACTGTGCCAAGGTAATCAAGTTCTTATAAGAGATAGGTAAGTGATTTATGGCAACATCTGATCAATAATATCTGTCCTCAACCTTTTTTTTATCAATTAAAACTGCTGAACAACCTTATAACCCCAGTATACAGGTTTAACCCATCAGTGCACGTCTCAAACAGATACCCAATGGATTTAATCATATACCAGTGAGTTTCATTATCCTTTATCTGTTGTGGAAGATTGGCTACAAGGCCCTGCAACTCCACCATGTATTTTATATACATATTATCTTTGGGTAAAATATCCTTTAAACTAATGAGCCCACAGTAACAAGAACTATGTGTTTTCATACTGAAATCCCTGGAGAGAGGTGTTAAAGATCCACAATAAAATTGTGGCCCCTCTATAAAAATATTTAATAATAAATTTATTCATATTGATTTAAAACAATAAACCATAACCAAACCACTTAACCTTGAAATAAGCTTAATCCAAATATTTTACAGATTTTTGCTGCATTTATTAAATAATATATTTATTATTAATTTTATCACCTCTGGTAGCTAAAGGAAAGCAAGGGTCTTGGCATCCGGGAGGCTGACAGCATAATGATTTATTTGAAATCATGGCTGGTTACTTTTAGACTTAATATAGGTCTCAGATCAGATATGGATTAATTGTTTAACTGGTATTGGTACAATTTGTAGAGGAAAAGACCAGATGTGTTGGATTATTGGTTGATGGTTGATCATATATATTTTATCTGAACCAATATCCCAATATTAAAGGGTTCAAGGGTGTATCAAAGGGGTGGTTCAGGAGCTGGCCCAAGGATGGGTTTACCCAAAGGGTGCTGGTTAGAGGAAAAAAAGATTGGTAGTCCCTTTTTGTTGTGCTCTCTTTATTTTTAAGGGAAATTATTGAGTGATGGGTGGTTTCCTTTCATTTGTTTTGGAATAGTTCAGGTCACAGAAGAACCCTTATTCAAAGAAACTAATGGGATGGTTTCAATGGTTGATGAGGTAAAAATGAGTGTGGATTTCCTTTTTTATTTTTACCTTGCCAATCTACTTTTTTTTATATCTGAGTAGGACCACAAATGTTTGGTTGATGAATGGCTGATGAGATGGTGATGAGTTGTGTAAAATGGATGATAGGGAAGTTCATTGGGGGATAAAACCTGGATAGGGCAGAGAGGCCCTCCTTAAATAGTAAAATACTTCCCCCAGGGGTGCTCAGGGCTTCACCTGAGGTTCTGCCTGTCCTGATGGGGAACCGTGAGATACAGGTAACATGAGGCATTTCTGCTTTTTGGAAAAATCTAATACAGTAAAATGAGGCACTTCTGCTGGTTGGGAAAAGCTTTTACAGTTACATGAGGCATTTCTGCTGGTTGAAAAAATCTCTTACAGTTACATGAGGCATTTCTGCTGGTTGGAAAGGGATTTTTTGGGTTTTCATGCATTCACAGCCCTGCATAAATTGCTGTGTAGTGCTGGGCTTATTTTGTGCTGTGGTGAACTTGTACTTGTGGGTTGGTTGGGTCTGCATGGTACTAGCTGCTGGCATATATTTCTGGGAAGTTCTGTTTTCAGCCTCCTGGATGCCAAGATCCTTGCTATCCTTTAGCTACCAGAGGTGATAGAATAAATAATAAACTTATTATTTAATAAATGCAGCAATAATCTGTAAAGTATTGGGATTAAGCTTATTGCAAGGTTAAGTGGTTTGGTTATGGTTTATTTTTTTAAATCAATATGAATAAATTGATGATTTAATACTCTTATAGAGGGGCAACAATTATATTGGGGATCTTTAACACCTCTCTTCATGGATTTCAGTATTAAAACAGGTAGTGCTGGTTACTTTTGGCTCTTTGTTTTAAAGGATATTTTACCCAAAGATAATATGTATATAAAATACATGGTGGAGTGGCAGGGCCTTGTAGCCAAGCTTCCACGACAGAGAAAGGATAATGAAACTCACTGGTATATTATTAAATCCTTGGGGTATTTGGTTGGGACGTGCACTGATGGGTTAAACCTGTATACTGGGGTTATAAGGTTGTTCAGCAGTTTTGATTGATAAAAAAAGAGGTTAATGATGGATATTATTGATCAGACTTAGCCATAAATCACTTAATTATCTCTTATAAGTACTTGATTACCTTGGCACGGTGTCTGGATATAAATAGAACTGGGTCTCTGCCCATCAATATCCTCAAAAGAGCTCTTGATTGAAAGCTTTTGGAGTTCCAATACTATCCTTCTGTCAGCCTGCTACTCAGCACAGAGCAACCTGACAAAGCAAAAACAATAATAATATTAAAAAAATTAAAAGGAACAAAGATAAATGAATAAATAAAATTATTATAAAATGAAGCAGTAGGAAATCCATAAATATTATTGCAGAAATGGATTCCCCACCCAAAATGAAGTAGGGTCACTTACTGACCCCACCCTTGAATTCTTACTCCTTATATTTTTTTTAATTAATTTAATAGAAAATGGTAAATGACCACGGCAAAAGTATGGCACCTTTTTGCCATTTTAATATTTCACATGATATGTCATGTATAGGTGGTTTCACACCTAAATTTCAGTCAAAATCCAGGTGTTGTGTGTAGTTTAAGAGTTACACGGGAAGTTGTGTTTTGTCACAATTCCCGCACGCAGCTCCGCGTCCCTACTGCGCTGGTATCCCGCGTACGCAAACTCCCGCACGCAGCCCCGCGTCCCTACAGCGTTGGACTCCCGCGTACGCCAACTCCCGCACGCAGCCCCGCGTCCCTACAGCGCTGGAATCCCGCGCAACTGAACTCCCGCGCAGGTAATCCCGTGACCTAGTCACGCGCGCAGCGGTACAGTCCCCTGCGCGCATCTGAGCAGCGGATCAGTCCCCACGCGCATTTGAATGGACTGATCCCCGCGCCTCCTGCAGTGATCAGTTTGACATCCAGGTACCGCTCAGAGGAGCTACAATATAGTAGGATCTACACTACATATGGAAAGCTACCACACAAGCATGGATTATAGTTCAAAAACCTTGAAGTTCAATTAAAATTAGTTATTAACCAATTTTTAGTATTTTTTTATTACTTAAATAAAGATCCAGACTCACAACAAAATGAGTTGATCAGAACCTTCAAAGAACACAAAACTGCATAAGGAGTGATTGTAAAAATTATTAAAAATTACATACAGGATCAGCAGAGGATGCAGAATCAATGAACATCCACTTCTGCTCACTTTGGACCAGTACTGACAGTACAAATTGAGGATCAGTGCAGGATCAGCAAAATGACTAATCTATTGATTAACAGATCCTGCAGCTAAAAAGGAGCTGTTCCTTGACAGATCTATGGCCAGCAGGCTAACGGCACCTTGAGGACGTGCCAATCTTGCCCTGACTGCCCCCCTAGCCTCAGCCCATGGCTATTACCCCTTCTAGAGGCCCCCAAGCACCCAGAAAAGAATATTTAAACAGGCTCTTTTTGCCCTTCTGTTCCCAATCAGTTATCAGGAATTATTTATTATCAATCAGACACGGTGTCATTGTTAATCAAGTGCTTATATGAAGATAAGCAAGTGATTTATGACTTAGTCTGTAGTAGTATTATTTACCTTTATTAACCAATCAACCATGGAAGTTTAGTCAAGCAATCTACCCCATCTGCTCTGAAACCCTTCCAATTCTTCCAGGATTTTCGTGGTCAAGTGCTCAGAGTGAGTGTTTCCCTTCCTGTCTAGGCCACTTGTACTGTTAAGCCCGGCCATTAGTGGAATAAGTCCTTTCTAAGGCACCCATATTTATTCCAAGGTTCTTAAACTGCCTAAGGGGGCCCCTTGAAGAGAGGTTGCTAGTCTGTAAAGATCCCCAGTAGTATAATACTGTGGCCCCTCTTTTATACTATATTCAACACCATCTATTACCAAACCAATTAAACCTTGCAACTGCTCTTATTATATCATTTATTTGAGCTTCTAAGTGTTTATTATTGTAATAATAATCATTATTATCATTCCAGCATTCTTATCACTCTCTGTAGCTAAAGGAATGCAAGGTTCCTGGTATCAGAGAGCTGACACCTTCTGAAGGGTACAGGGGCTCAAAGAGAAGGACACTAAGGCTAGCAGGGTAACCAGTGGTAGCCTGTCACGTTTTCCTGATGCTATAGCACGGGTAGCATCTAATTCCACAGGGTATGGGAGTTATTCTACTTTAGAATAGATATTAGGACGTGTGAATAACACTAATCTGTCCTATTTATGTATTATTTAATTAATTATCCTTAGTAAATTTTCCCAGTAATTCAATAATTATTTAAATAGACCTTTTTTTGGACATCCTGATGTCAGGTGAGTTCTCATTATGTATTATATAACTGGAGTAAAGTCATGATATTGATTTTACTCCTTATTTTCGAGTTTCAGTTGATTTACTAAGATAATTAGTTAAAAATATAATTCATGGGAATTCATGTAATATTTTTACATCATTAGTTTTTTTATTATGTCACGAAGATGTTAATGTCAAGAAATTCTCATAAAAGTATATCAAAGTATTTTAATATATTTTTAGAAGTTGTCATTTTCTTATTTTCGACATTCTTGGTAATTTAAATTATATTTAATAAAAAAACGTATAAGGGTTATTTAAGTATTTGTATATAATATTATGTGCTTTGAGACTATCTACTATCCAGTGGAACATTAATTACATATTTAGAATGTTCCCTTGTGTGTTGTAGCATGTTTATGCAGTACCTAAGCCTCTCAGGCCGCCTGTCACTCTGTGTCAGCCTCCTGGATGCCAAGACCCTTACTATCCTTTAGCTACCAGGGGTGATAGAATAAATAATAAATATATTATTTAATAAATGCAGCAAAAATCATTAAAGTATTTGGATCAAGATTATTGCAAGGTTAAGTGGTTTGCTTATGGTTTATTATTTTAAGTCAATATGAATAAATTGTTTATTAAATATTTTTATAAAGGGGCCACAATTATATTGGGGATCTTTAACACCTCTCTTCAGGGATTTCAGTATGAAAACATGTAGTCCTGGTTACTTTAGGTTCTTTAGTTTAAAGGATATTTTACCCAAAGATAACATGTATATAAAATACATGGTGGAGTGGGAGGGCCTTGTAGCCAAGATGCCACAACAGAGAAAGGATAACAAAACTCACTGGTATATTATTAAATCCTTTGGGTATCTGTTTTAGAAATGCACTGATGGGTTAAACCTGTATACTGGGGTTATAAGGTTGTTAAGCAGTTTTGATTGATAAAAAGAGGTTGAGGACAGATATTATTGATCAGAAGTTGCAATAAATCACTTACTTATCTCTTATAAGTACTTGATTACCTTGGCACGGTGTCTGGATATGAATATGAATGGTTCTCTGCCTCTTTTTATCAATTAAAACTGCTGAACAACTTTATAACCCCAGTATACAGATTTAACCCATCAGTGCATGTCTCAAACAGATACCCAGAGGATACAATAATATAACAGTGAGTTTTATTATACTTTTTCTGTCGTGGCAGCTTGGCTTCAAGGCCCTGCCACTCCACCGTGTTTTTTATATACATATTATCTTTAGGTAAAATATCCTTTAAACTAAAGAGCCCAAAGTAACCAGGACTATGTGTTTTCATACTGAAATCCCTGAAGAGAGGTGTTAAAGATCCCCAATATAATTGTGGCCCCTCTATAAAAATATTGAATAATCAATTTATTCATATTGATTTAAAATAATAAACCATAACCAAACCACCTAACCTTGCAATAACCTTAATCCAAATATTTTACGGATTTTTGCTGCATTTATTAAATAATATATTTATTATTTATTCTATCACCTCTGGTAGCTAAAGGTTAGCAAGGGTCTTGGCATCCAGGAGGCTGACAATTGGGGTTTTTCCATAAAATATTCCATTTTATTATATTTGATACCTTGGACCAGACATTTTCACAAAAAAATAAAATCAAAGATAAATTTATCTGACTTTATAACCATGATTTATCATTAAATTCTTTTGCAGTGGATTTAAAAACCAACGCAGAATTAATAATCTATTATTTAAATATTTCAAAGATAAGAAAAAAAGAATATATTAAAAACTATAAACCTACTGGTTGGATAGCTTTAACTCAAGCTGAGCAACTTAATATCTCTTCTGCACGTAAACACGTAGATAAACTACTTGAACAAGAAGATCTTGAAAGGCGTATCAACTTTCAGGCTCTATTCAGGAAACAAAAAGCTTGGAAGAAATAAGGTATAAATTACTTTTTGAAAGATAAAAGTAAGTATACCACTTGTATTACCATATTATTTTTTTTAAAAAAATAATATTGATATTTTTTATTAACCAATAAAATACACTTTTTTTATCAGTGAACCCTCCTGTATCAGAAACAACCACCACTGAAGTTGATTTATTGGATCAGGAAATCCCAGATATCGCTAAAAGCCCTGAAAATATTTCTTGGGCAGGTGAATACCTCATTGGAGCACACCAAGACCCCATAGGATTACCTACTAAGGATCAATTTAACCCCAATAAGGTCTTGGTACCTTTGAAGATCAAATTAATTGAGTTTGGAATGAAGCTTCTTTTTACAGATTTTTTCTATGAAATACTTATAAACATATCATTCTAAAAATGAATAGATGTAACACAAGAGCCTCAGGAAGAATTCCCTCCTATGGATCTTTGCCAAAAGCTCTCAGTAACAGTGAGACCACCAATAAGGACAATCATGAAGGGACTAGAACCCGTGAATCAAATGCTGATGGACAAGGAGCAGCACCAATCACTTGTGCCCTCTCCCAACCTAGAGCCTGAGAAGGTAGTAGAATCAAGCCACCCTCCTTTACAAAAAGATTCCCTGCAGCCACCCCAGAAGAATCTGGCCAAGGAAAGACTTAGTCACAGAGAACGTGAAATATTGGGAAGAATTCAAAGAAGCCCAAGACAAGGAGGACATGTTATCTATGAAAAAGATAATAACCCAGGCAAAAGCCACCCAGATAGCTCTTCAGAAATTGATTTCAAGGAAAGAGGTAGAATCCTACGTAGAAAAGTGGAATCCTTTGGATAAATTAGCCCAACTGAAAGGCAAAGGATCAGGAAAGAAGTGATCCTCTTCCCATCCCAAACCAAAGGGAAAGAAAGACTGGGATCAGATAATATCCCTATCTCAAAAGTGGAAAAAGGTTTACAACAATTAGCTTCTAATTCTGAGCCCAAACAAACCTCTGATGTAATCACTTCCTTTTCTAATGATATGCTTCATAATTTCAAAATTTTTTGTGAAAATTTGGAAGGTTTTTATACCCAAATGGATAAAGTAACCTCAGTGGTAGTCAGATTAATTAATAACCAAACAAAGACAGTAGGAATGGAAGAAATTAAAGAACACACAGAACGGTTATTGGAGAAAATTAATCAAGGTAGGATCAAACATACTCAAACCATTGGGAATATGTTATCAGGAATCCAAGAAGATTTCATTATGTCTTTCCACCCCTTAAAAGAATAATTGGCAACCACCACCAACATCTCTATTTTATCCCTTAGTGAAAAATTGGATGTGCTAAATAACAAAGTGGACCTGCAACTTAATCTGATCAAAAATGATCTTAAAGACTTGAAAGTCCGTCTGACCAACCCCTTGGGGAGTACTACAGAGGAGCCAAAACCTCCCAGAAAAACCACTACTCCTTATCAACCACCTGTCAGCTCTCTGATACCAGGAACCTTGCAGTCCTTCAGCTACAGAGAGTGATAAAAATTCTGGAACGATAAAAATAATTATTATTCCAATAATAAACGCTTAGAAGCTCAAATAAATGATTTGATAAGAGCAGTTGCAAGTTTTAATTGGTTTGGTAGTAAATATTCTTCAATATAATATAAAAGAGGGGCCACAGTATTATACTAATGGGGATTTTTAAAGACTAGCAACCTCTCTTCAAGGGGCCTCCTTAGGCACTTTAATAACCTTGGAATAAATATGGGTGCCTTAGAAAGGACTTATTCCACTAATGGCCGGGCTTAAAAGCACAAATGTCCTAGACAGGAAGGGTAACACTCACTCTGAGCACTTCACCATGAAAATCCTGGAATACTTGGAAGGTTTTCAGGGCAGATGGGGTAGATTGCTTGACTAAAATTCAATGGTTGATTGGTTAATATAGGTAAATAATACTACTGCAGACTAAGTCATAAATCACATGCTTATCTGCATATAACCACTTGATTAACAATTAAACAGTTTCTGATTGATAATAAATAATTCCTGGTAACTGATGATGGAATAATGGATCCAAAGAGGTCTGTATAAATACCTTTTTGGGGTGATTTTGGTCTTCTCAGGGCATGTAGAGAGGGTTCTGCTCGTGGGCTGACGCTGGAAAGCCAGTCAGGGCAAGATTAGAACGTCCACTTGGTGCTGTCACTCAGCTGTCCTTAGATCTGCTGGATTTCTGTACTATTTTAGACACAGGATCTGTTAATCTGTTATGGCGTAAATTTGATCATTCTGTACTCATCCTTCATTTGTACTATTTATATTGTTTTGAAGCGTGCAGATGTGGATTTTTACTGATTTTTCATCATCTGCTGATCATTTAGATAATTTTCAATAATTTTTATGAACACTTCTTGTAGTGTTTTGTTGTCTTCAAAGATCAAGATCAGTGATTTACATTGTAGTCCTTGATCTTTGATTTATTATTAAGAAATGTTTAAAACTTAATTTTCATTGATTTTATTTAAGTTTTGATCTTTTTAGATCATTAGTAATGCATATTTCCGTTTTTTACATATAGGAGGCAACCCTAACTAGGTTGTAGCTTTTCTGAGCGGTACCTGGTTGTAAGATTAGTCACGGCTGATCCAGGCGCGGGAATCAGTTAGTATAGATGCGCGCGGGGTAGGATCCGCTGCTTGCGTGGCAGAATCAGCTGCGCGTGGGTCTCTAGTACGTGGGAACCTGCTGCTACTAGTACGTAGGGTGATGTAATGATGCGGGGCTGCGCGCGGGAATTGTGACATAAAACATTTCCGCGTGTAACTCCTAAAATATACACAACACCTCAATTCTGATTAAATTTTAGGTGTAAACCCTGTACGTGAAAATACATCTGAAATATTAGAATTTTCAAAAAGTGCCATACAGGTGTTGAAATTTTTAGTACTTTTCTTTTGAATTATTTTAAAAATATAAGGACTTGGAATTCAAGGGTTGGGTCAGCAGGTGATCCTACCTGATTTTGGGTGAGGAATCAATTCCTGTAATAATATTTATGGATTCCTCACTCCTTGCTTTGTTAATTGAGGTATTCTTATTTTTCATAGTTTGTGTTACTATTTGACAGTTTTGCTCTTTACATAGTAGCAAGCTGACACAAATGGTGCTTGAAACAGAAGAAAAGTTTGGATTGCTCCTATGCAGATGCTGATAAAGAGGAAGTAAATGAAAGACTCCCCAACCTGTGTCCTGGCAATGTTAACCATAGTGTAAGATGTAGGAGGAGTAGGGATGCAAACTTGCCAACTCTAATCAATGTGCTAGAAGAAGTAATAGACATGAATGGGTTGGAAAAGAAAGCCCCTTCCAGACCCAAAGAGAGCTATAACATCAAAAAAACCAGAGAACAACCTCCTCTGATAAATGCCTCTGATAATGAGAAACATAATGAGAATAGGGATAAAGTGAGGATGCCAGCAACTTTTTGGAATTGTAACAAGACTGGGCATATGAGACAAGACATGCCAATACCAAAAAGGAAGATAGCAGTCTTGGAAGGAGAGCAAGAGGCTGAAGTAAATCAGAAATATGAAGATATAGCTGATACTGAAGGATCTCTTTCTGAATGTGAATTGATCCTGACCAACACTGTTAATGTTATAGAAGGAGAATAGGCACTTCTGTAGAAATCAATAACATCCATGGGGATTCTAGTTTTCCCCTAAAATGGGATCCTACCATAATTCCTAGACATATTATGGATTTCAAACCATTAACAGCTAAACATATGAGTGGGAAAAGCTATACCACTGGACAAACTGGTTATGCAACAGGATTTTATAAAAAGAGACCTATAATGTTATTACTGGATAGTGGAGCCTTTTGCTCATGTGTCTGTGCTGAATTCTTAAATAAATGGGACCTCAATTGGAAAGAACACCTTTTTCCCATCCCAAAAGCCAGGTTTAGCTCTTGCAACTCTACCATGAATGCTATTGGAGTATGGACTGCTCCTATTATACTACCTCACACTAAAGGATCTTTGAGAACACAAGTGGAATTTTTAGTATTGCTCAACAGACAATGTGACTGCCTGATACTGGGTAATGATTCCTTATGTCTATATGGTATAGATGTGTTCCAGAGTAAAGGAAGATAATTCACAGCAGGACGTAATTGGGATAAGAAGTTTAAGATATGCACAATTCAGTCCAACTTCCCCTCCTCTACTTATCAAAAGCATTGAGAAGACTTTGACCAAGAATACTTCTATCGAGCAGCTCTGAATATGAAACTTTCCAAGGAACAGAAGAAAGATTTATTGAAAGTCTGCTTTGAGAACAAGAATGCTTTTTTTACTAAAGATCATCCCATTGGTGATATTATAGGACATGATATGGTATTGAAATTGACCATTAAGCCTCCTTATCCTCCTAAATTAAGAAGGCAAGCCTATTCTACTAGTCCTAAGTCAAGAAGGGCTCTTGAGGAATATATCCAAGAACTGATAGACTTACAAGTATTAAGGAAAGTAGGGCATAATGAACAGGTAGATGTGACAACACCTGTAATCATAGCTTGGCATAATGAAAAGTCAAGAATGGTAGGAGACTTCAGAATGCTCAACAATTATACTCAAGCAGATTATTATCCTATACCCCGGATTGATCATGCTCTGCATAAATTGTCCAAGGCCAAGTACATTACTACTATGGATATGCTTAAAGGGTTTCCACCACATACCAATAAGCCCTGAAAGCAGGAAGTTTATGAGAATAATCTGTCATTTGGGAATATATGAATATCTTACAAAGCCCTTTGGTATAAAGAATGCTCCATCACACTTCCAGAGAACAATGGATACAGTTCTAGGTACTTACATCAGACAAGGATGGATGATGGTATCTATAGATGATGTTATCATATACTCTGATGATTGGGATACTCATATTAACCAACTAAGATTAATACTCCAGACTATCTCCAGAGCAGGATTGAAGGTGTCCATGAAGAAATGCAACTTTGGCTACAGAGAATTGAAAGCCTTAGGAAATATAATCTCTGGTCTAACTTGAGCTGCTGATTAAAATAAGATAGCTGCTGTCTGGAATAGACCAATGCCTAAAAACAAAACAGAGTTACTGTCTTTCATCAGTTTTTGCAGTTATTACAGACAATAAATACCAAAGTTTGCTATTCTAACAAAGAGTCTGTATGAAGTATGCATAAACAACACCCTATTCAAAATGACTCATGACAGACTGAAAAACTATGAGGAATTAAAAATAGCTATGACCTCTACTCCTCTACTAATCAAACCAGATTATTCCAAGCCCTTCAAACTGTACATTTCACCTGCATGGAAGGGCTAGGAGCTGCTCTACATCAGGAAAGGATAGAAGAAGACAGACCAGTAGGGAAACCAGTGCTCTTCATATCTAGACAGACCAACAATACAGACAGGAGATATGGGGCCAGTCAGTTGGAATGTTTGGCACTAGTATGGGCTTTAGAGAAGATACACTATTACTTAGAAGGCACCACTTTTCAAGTAATCACTGACTGTAATGCTTTAAGAACTCTTATGAACATGAAAACTCCCAGCAGAAATATGCTCAGGTGGCAAATTGCTATACAACAGTGTAGAGGACAGATGACTATAGTGCATAAAGATGGAGCTAAAAATCAGAATGCTGATAGTCTAAGTAGGAATGCTTGGCCTAATGACTCTAACAATCCAGCATATGACCCTGAAGATCAAGATATTTTCCTATTCTGAACATCAATCTTTTTGCATTGAGTGCTCCAATAATGGGGATCCACTTATGTGAATTATATACTGCTTTCTTCAGCCTAGTAAGGGAAAATTACTCTCCTGAAATCAAGCTGCTGATTACCATTATGGAATATGAATCCCCAGAAGCAGCTCTGATAAATAGCCTACCTGCTCCATTGCTTAAACCCTATAAAGCAGGAAGTTTTACCTTCTGGGATGGTCTCCTTTACTACAGAGACCAACATCCAGTGTATTAGTACTAAGCAACAAAGAAAATATACAACATATACTCCAAGAATGCAATGAGAACTTTTCATCAGGGAATCTATCCACAGAGAGAACTTTGGGGAAAGTAAAACAAACTGCTTGGTGGATAGACTAGAAAGAAATCACTACTCAATATGTTACTAGCTGTGAAATCTGCCAGAAATCTAATATAACTACTGGAAAAAGTTTTGTACTCTTACAGGAAATATCTGAACCTACAACCAGATGGTAAATCATCAATATGGATTTTGTCACTGGCCTCCCCCCTGGAGGTACTCATTCATAAAACTCTGTCCTAGTTATAGTTGACAGATAATCTAAGTAGGCAAAATTCTTACCTAACCACAAAGAGGATATTGCTATAGATTTAGCTTTACTTTTCTGGAACAGGATCATAGCTGATGTGGATATACCCAAGATTATAATCAGTGACAGAGACCCCAGATTCACCTCTGAGTTTTGGAGGAATCTACATGATATACTGGGTACTACTCTAGAATTTTCTACAGAATACCATCTCCAAACTGACGGATTAGCTGAAAGAATTAAAAATCCCTAGAAGATATGTTAAGGAGGTTCTTTAGCTTTTGTCTAGAGTAAAAAAACTCAGATGGTTATTGCCATGATTGGGTAAGCCTACTACCAGCTCTAGAGATGGCTTAAAACAGCAGTAAACATTCTACTACCAAAGAAGCTCATTACATACTAGAAAGAGGATGGATTCCAAAACTCCCCAGGAATAACTTGAACTATAACTTAGCCAATATTCATCCAACATCTCTTGAATTTAAGAAGATGATAGATCTGGAAAATAATCATGCTCAGAAATGTGTAGAAGAAGCAGTAGAATACAACAAAAAAAGATGGGAAAAATCACATAAAGAACCTGACTTTGAAATAGGAGATCAGATCTTGATATCTACAACCAATTTCAACAACCTAGCAGGCAACAGAAAACTGAAACCAGCCTTTGTTGCACCATTTGGTATCAAGAAGATGCATGGAAAAAATTCTGTGGAAGTAATGTTGAAGTGAAGAATTATCAAGGAAACATCCAGTATTTCCTGTTGGCCTATTTAAACACTTTCAACCAAGAGAAGGCAGTAACCTCCCTCCAGCAATAATCCCAATGGAACCTGACCCTGTGAAAGAGAAAGGAAAGTCAGCAGGATATTGAGAGATAAGAAAGAGAGAGTACAAGGAAAAGATGTCAGACTATACTTAGTAAGATACAAAGGAGAATATGCAGACAAAGATGAATGGTTACCATTTTGAGCCCCTGTACCCCTCAGAAAAACAATGTTGGGACTCCAAAAGCTACAAATAAAGAGCTCTTTTGAGGGTATTAATGCGCAGAGACCCAGTTATATTCATATCCAGACACCGTGCCAAGGTAATCAAGTACTTATAAGAGATAAGTAAGTCATTTATGGCAACTTCTGATCAATAATATCCGTCCTCAACCTCTTTTTATCAATTAAAACTGCTGAACAACCTTATAACCCCAGTATACAGGTTTAACCCATCAGTGCACAACTCAAACAGATAACAAAAGGATTTAATAATATAACAGTGAGTTTTATTATACTTTCTATGTCGTGGCAGCTTGGCTACAAGGCCCTGCCACTCCAACATGTATTTTATATACATATTATCTTTGGGTAAAATATCCTTTAAAATAAAGAGCCAAAAGTAACCAGCCCTCCCGTTTTTCATACTGAAATCCCTGAAGAGAGGTGTTAAAGATCCCCAAATAATTGTGGCCCCTCTATAAAAGTATTTAATAATCAATTTATTCATATTGACTTAAAATAATAAACCATAACCAAACCACTTAACCTTGCAATAAGCTTAATCCAAATATTTTATGGATTTTGCTGCAATTATTAAATAATATATTTATTATTTATTCTATCACCTCTGGTGGCTAAAGGATAGCAGAGTTCTTGGCATCCAGGAGGCTGACACTCTGTCAACCCGTAGTCCCGCGGCTGCGTACTTGTCAGAGGCCCGGGGCTGCAAACACGACCTTGAAGGAGTGACAGGGCTTTATCTCAGCCGCGCGCGAGTGCATTGGCTGCCGCGGCTGCGTGCGGGCATTGTGACAAAACACATTTCCATCCATAACTCCTAAAATATACACAACACCTCAATTCTGACTGAATTTTAGGTGTGAAACCTATACATGACAATACGTGTGAAATATTTAATTTACCAAAAAGCTCAATAGTGGAGCTGTGGTATTTTGGTCTTTCTTACCTTAATTATCAAAAAATATAAGGAGTTGGATTTCAAGGGTGGGGTCAGTGAGTGACCCTACCTAATTTTGTGAGGAAAATCCATTTCTGTCATAATATTCATGGTTTTCCTACTCCTTTATAGGTTGATTATATTATTATTATTTTTATGTTATTTTTGTTAGTTTTGCAGCTTGCTCTGAAATAGTAGCAAGCTGACATCCGTGCTGCCTTTTAATGGTGATTGTTTGTTTACAAACGGTCCAGAATGAATGCATATATTGATTGGTATTGCTGTGGTGCATTTTACTTGTGGTTGTTTGGTTACACATTGTTCTACTGGATTAATTTCCGTGTGGTAGCTGGGGTTGTTAGATACCAAAAGTTCCTGGCTTCCTTCATAAATTGTTGTCTAGTAGCTGGGGTTGTTTGGTGCTAAAAGATCCTGGATCTCTGCATAAATTGCTGTGCAAAGCTGGTGGTTGTTTGGTACTCCGTGGTTCTGACTATACAGGTGAGGTGATTGGTTGTATTTTTGGTTGAGGTGTTGTGGTGAGATCTTACTGGTATGTGTTTTAGGAATTTTTAGTATGCCTATATGGTCTTTCACTGGTTTGTGATATCTGGGTGTGATATGAGCTGTCCACAATTGATTTTGGCTGCATCTTCTAAACCATGAGATATAGAGGGGTATTTTGAATGGGTGATTATAGCTTATTTTTGGTTTAGAATCCATTTGTGAGGTTATTTTTTATTATTTGGGATTATTTTTTATACTAGAAAATTGAGTCTGAACGCTACAGGTAATGTTTGATCTACCACAAATTCATGATAAACCATCAGTAATGGTGAAGGATTTTCCAGGCCTGTGAACAATATCAAAAGAAAAAGGTTAACAAAGGCCACACAAAGAGTCATAGGAGCTTTTTGGGAGGCTGGTGTAAGAATGTGAAAATAACATGTGTCCTCTGGGATTTGAAACCGCGTCTCTCATGTGAATGGAAAGTGTACTACCAGCTATACTAAGGAAAATTTCTTTCCAGTGTTCAAGATATGCTTGCAGAGGTCAATGAAAATGTCACTTTGTGAGGACATATGATGAATGAGTAACCAAGGTCCCGAAGACTGCATGAAAGCATTGATCATATCTCAACAAACCCTTGTTCTGAATGTAGGGTGAAGGAAGCAAGGAAACATGTTAAGTTCACACTCATGATGGGTGCTTAGGAAGCGCTGGGCTCATAACATGTAAGAATGTGAAAATAACATGTGTCCTCTGGGAATTGAACCCAGGACTCTAATGTGCATTGCAAGTGTAATACCAAATATACTAAGGACACTTGCTTACTAGTGGTCAACATATCCTTGCAGAGGTCAATTACAATGTCACTTTGTGGGGACATATAATGAATGAGTAACCAACTACAAGCATGCAGGGACTGAGGCCCTGAAGACTGCATGAAAGCATTGATCATATCTCAACAGCTGGGAGCATTGATCATTTCAATGATGGATCAAGCCTCAACTTGTAATTCAAAATTTCAATCCCAGAGGATAGTTTGGAGCTTCTTCAACATTCAAGCCACACCACAGAGTTCCAGTTTTGGTTGAGAGTATCTGGATTGTACATCTGAAAATAACAAAAAATCATAGAGAGAAGGAAAATCCCAACCATTTTCATCTTCCTGATTAAGAACAGCCCCAAAAGAATGATAAATACAATCAACAGCCAGCTTGATCTAACCAGCTCCAGGTCCATAAGAGATATTTTTCAAAACTATGTCTTTACCAAAAATCATTTTGCGCAATTGAAATGAATTTTTGCAAGCTCGGGTCCAAATCCATTCAGTTTCTTTCCTGGTTAGATGATGCAATGGAGCACATGTTTTTGATAAAGATTTTATAAAGATTCAAACATAAGTTAAAACACCTAAAAAGCCTTTAAATTTGGTGGGATTCATTGGAGTGGGTCAATGGATGATTGTGTTTATTTTGGATGGTTCCATCCTTTTTCATTCCTTGCAGACCACATTACCAGCAATTTACAGCGCAGGGACACAAGTAGCCAATTTGGATCCAGAGACTGTAAGGCCAGACTCCTTGATGCAAAATAGAATCCTTTCCAAATTAGTAGCATAATCCCATATGAATCAACAAATTCCTGAATGCCAAGGCAAGAGCTTGTTATCATGGTCAGAAACTGGAACTTTAGTTCCGCCATCATCAATAAAGATACCAGAATGATCAGGGATTTTGTCCTGGAGGATCCACATCATTGGAGAATGATATACTGCAACCAAATTAGTGGCACCTTGAGGCCATCAAGTAAGCTGGAATCAACCAAGAGGTGTATCAAAAGTAGTTAGAACGCAAGAGATAGGATGTAGGGATTGTTTTTCATAAAAACCCATAATTTTCACTAGATCATAGAAGGCTCTGCCAGAGAGGATTCAAAAAATTCTTCAGTGGAAGGAGGAATACCAGAGTCTTTAATAGAAAAATTTGTTGAGAGTTTCAACATTGTGAACTATTCTAAGTTTACCATTAATTTTGAGGCCACAGAAGACAGGGATGGAATAACTGGAATTTTACTGTTCATATAGGCCAGTAAAAACTTGTTTGCAGACCAAACTGATAAATTTTTCAACTCTAGCAGCAGGCATTAGAATATTTTTCTTTTGCCAGGGCTCATGTTCTACTACAGGGATAATATAAGGGAGACCATAGGATTATTTCAAGAGACCTCTCTCTTGTTCACAGGAGGAAATAGATTTTTCCATTACAGATAAGACATTTTTGATCAGATTCAACTCATGAGGAAGAAGCCATTACTCTGGACCAAACTTGACCACCTTCAGACGTTGTTCAGTGAAAAAACTGTCAGGCACAAAGGGAACAGTTAGAGATCAAGAAAAAACACAGAAAGGATAAAAAGATAAGGGAGGGCACATCAGAGTAGGATTCAGGTTGAGAGGCATAGGCTGGTTCACTGGTTGTACCTTTTTTGCAACTTTTTTATACTCAGAACAAAAAGAGAGAAGTTCTTGTTTCCTCAAATCGTTGACCAGCAAGACCTGACTACAAAAACTGAGACCAAGTACCAACATCTTCCACGTCCAATGTTCAGAAATATTCTCAAAGGGTGCCCGTTCAATAAAAGGAGAACCAGGAGGTAACACTTTTCTCATATGTGTGGCACTAGGTAGTTTTTGAAAACAACAGTAGAAGATGTCCCTAGTGGTGCACAATTGGGAGGACTTACTTCTACCCAAAATTGCATCCACTGAAGCCCATGTTCCTCCATAGCAAACCCACCAAGAATAGAATTGAGAGCAGGATCTAGTTTATACTCATTTCCAAGATTTGAACAAGGACTAAGAGAAAATTGATCAGAATTAAGAGTGAGAAAAACAAGACAAAACGGATCCAGAGAGAGAAGAATTATTTTTGGAATCTTCTTTTTTGAGATGTTTTTGATTTTTAATGCTTTCCATATCATAAAAAAATGTTGAGAAAAAATAACAATAAGCCTCAGAGATGAGAGTTAATCCTTGATTCAAAGTCCAAGGCTGAGTAGAACTTCAACTATCAGTAGGATCAACTATGTTAGAATTTGAGTTTTCATATATTTGACTTTCACTGGAGTCTAAAGTGTTAATGATTGGATTGATGTGATCTTATTATTGTTATCTTAAACTACTCAAACAACAGGTAAAATATTAATAGGCTGTGTTATAACCAAGATAAATTATATCTGTTATTTAATAGAGGATCTTGTGTTGTAGTATTGTGATTGTCAGACTGTCTAATCATAGCATTTCACTTACCATGTCACTTAAACTTCTTATGCTAATTTTACATTATTCATTTTGTACTCAACCACTTGTCAGCCTATTGTGTATTTAGTCTATATCAACAACAGTGCTCTCAAGTGGAATTCATCATCTGTTCAGCCAATACATCAACCAGAGTGTCCTTTTCCTCCTGATCTCAGGTCCGTTACGCTTGACGTTACAAGCCACTTTCACTCATTTTTTTAATCCTTTCATCTCACTAGAGCTCAAGCTCTCTTTATTTTTTACAAGGTTAAAAGCCAAAACTCAACCTGAGCCAACAGTCTTTCATTCAACTGGTTTGCCTTCAACAGTCTCATCCTGACATTTGACTCTTTTGGCAAGGGGGTGAGATGAGGATGAGCCATGTCATTGGCCATCAGGACAATCATCAAATTTGGAATAGACCAAATCCAACTATCACTTTGTTATCTGGATCATCCGCACCTCAAGACTCCAAGTTGTTTGTGCTGCTAGTACAAATGGGAAAGACTTTCAATCTCACGTGCGGAATTTGGTTGAAAGGCCTAAATTGGAATTGGATCTTGCTGAGTATCAACGCAATTTCCACTTCAATTTCAAAACTGACTTGAATCAATTTAAGGAAAACAACTATAAAGATCTTACCCTCCTACCAACGCCAACGCCGACAACAACAGTGACAACAATCTTTCAATCAATCCTCAAATTTTTGGTTCAGGCCTTGCCAGGTCACAATGATTGAGCTTGGTCCACAGCATGGCATCCAATTCTTCTGATACTAGCTTCTTCCTCAACCAAAAAACAACTGAGGCTTTATCAATACCATTTGATTTCAATCTCACTTGATTGCCCAATTTCCCGACTCCAATTCCAGTATATCAATTCGATTCCTGGCGCCCATACTTGCACTGTTCGATCAATCGCTTGGTCTCCAAAAGGTGCTCTACTTGCATCGGGCTCTTTTGATTCTACTACTTGCATTTGGAAGAATAATCGCTTTGGATCCCATCGCCAACAACCTGCCCCGGACTCTGAGGACGTGGCGGCAGAACCTCATTCACCTATTTTAGATGGAGAACTGGAAACAGAGGAAAACTGGGAGTGTTTGATGTGGCTCAAAGGTCATGAGAGTGAAGTCAAAGGAGTGGCTTGGAATCGGAATGGAAACCTGCTGGCAACCTGCTTGCAAGACAAGAGCGTTTGGATCTGGGAAATCCTAGTCGGAACTGAGCCTCCAGACAATCAGTTTGCAGCCAATGATGATGTGAGGGATACGAAGTCATATCGGTTCTGATGGAACATGAGCAAAACAACTTGACAGGCCCAATGATCAATCCTCAAGACAAAGTAAAACCCTCCCAAGCCGATCCGGCATCCAATTGAGAAGCTGCTCAATCTTCCTCAATCAAAAACCTCTAGCTCAAACGCACCAGCCTGCCACTCATCAACCAAAACTTGCAGGATGGCGACTGCTCGACTAGGGGGATCCAAACGTACCTTAATCGCAACAATAGGACATGAGGATACAATCACAAGATTGCTGTTAGCCGGAACAGGCCATGTCACCCCTTCCTCAAAGAAAAACTTTGTAGTGGTCGATTCAGATATCCCGAAAGCTTTTGACGAGTTTACCTCTCAGCAAGACGATATCGCCATTGTCCTGATCAATCAGCATGTTGGAGATAAAATACGACCATAGGTTGATAAATACAAAGCGGCGTTTCCTGCACTTCTTGAGATACCTTCTTTTATCATCCATCATCCATCAATCTACTCCAAAAATCAACCAACTCAATTTTTATCAATTCTATACAATCAAATCCAACCTTGAACAAATTCAACGCATCTTACAAGTCAATCACATTTGAGCTGAAGAATTTTCCAGCAAATAGTAGATATCATACTTAAAGATAGCAGTTAAATTTAAATATGCCACAGGAAGTTTACTAGTCAATCAGCTCATCTTGTTATCAGTCACTAACCTGTATGTAGAATAATTCCAACAGTTAGTAGAACATAAAGTTAATTGAAGAAAAAGAGTTAGATTCATTTCAGACAATAACTTCCTCCAGTGCAAGTCAAGCGGGTGTGTTAGAATTTGAGTTTTCATATATTTGACTTTCACTGGAGTCTAAAGTGTTAATGATTGGATTGATGTGATCTTATTATTTTTATCTTAAAGTACTCAAACAACAGTTAAAATATAAATAGGCTGTGTTATAACCAAGATAAATTATATCTGTTATTTAATAGAGGATCTTGTGTTGTAGTATTGTGATTGTCAGACTGTCTAATCATAGCATTTCACTTACCATGTCACTTAAACTGCTTATGCTAATTTTACCTTATTCATTTTGTACTCAACCACTTGTCAGCCTATTGTGTATTTAGTCTATATCAACACCAGTGCTCTCAAGCGGAATTCATCATCTGTTCAGCCAATACATCAACCGGAGGGTCCTTTTCCTCCTGATCTCAGGTCTGTTACGCTTGACGTTACAAGCCACTTTCACTCATTTTTTTAATCCTTTCATCTCACTAGAGCTCAAGCTCTCTTTATTTTTTAAAAACTACTCCAATAAAAAATGAGAGGAATTGGAATTATCCTTCTTCTTCCCCTTTAAAACCAATTTAGAAGGATGACCAAGGAAATATCTTTCCCAACAAACAGAATGCAAAGAGCAGAGAGGGACTTCAATTTTTCTACCATCTGCGTCAGGGAGGAGAATTCTCTACCCAACTTGATGAGAAAACATCAGGGTAGCACCAAAATACATTAAGAATTGTCACCCCAAGATCATAGGACCTTCCAAACTAGTGACCCAAATGTGACAAGTTCAAATGATTTTTTGACCAATTTGAACTGGGAAATCTTTAGAAATGTAGAGAATCCTGTGTGCTTTATATAAATAAAGTATTCAATAGCTTTCTGGAATTCCTTGAAGGGGAATTTAGTATTACTTCTACTGCTTTGGAGTATTAGTATATAATAAGAGTGGTTTTGACTTGCCTGCCCTTCTAGTACTATTTTAAGTCTGAACAATAATTCATTTAAATAAAGGCTGGTTTCTTTGAGACTTAAAATAGGTCTCAGATCAGAACTAGATAAATTATTAACTGTTTTTGGTAGGATTTGTTGAAGAATGGACAGGATGTATTGGATCAATGGTTAGTGCTTGATCAGATCTATTTGATCTTAACCAATATCCCATTATTGAAGGTTTCAAGGTTTTATCAAAGGGATGCTTTAAGAGAGGACCAAAGGATGGGTTTAGCCACAGGGGGCTGGGTAGAGGAAAAGGTTGGTGGTTGCTTTTGGTTGTTCTCTCTTTCCTTGTAAGGGTTATTCATTTATTGATGGTTTTTTATTCTTTAATTTGGTTTTGAATATGTAGGTCACAGATTAATCCTTATTCAAGCACCTTTTGGGTGGTTTAATGGGCTAAAGATGGGGAATAATTTGGTTTCTGATTTCTTGGTTCCTTTTATAACTCATTCACTGCTGAGATTTATCTGGGTAGGTACCAAAGATGAATGGGTTGCCTGATTGGGTCAACAAGCCAGATGGCATGAGATGGGTGGGGAGTGGGGATAATAAAACTAGGATAGGGCAAAGAGGCTCTCCTTAAAAATAAAATTCCTTCCCCCAGGGGTGCTCAAGGCTGCACCTGAGGGTTCTCCCTGTTCTTTTGATTAAATGTGAGATATAAATACATGATAAATTTTTTCTGGTTGGAAAAATATTTTACAGTTACATGAGGCATTTCTTCTGGTTGGAAAAAGCTGGTACAGGGGTTTCTTGGATGCACAGCCCTGCATAAACTGCTGTGAATTTCAGACAAAATATATTTCTGTGCAGTACTGGTGGTTGGTTTGGTGCTACTTGATTCTTCCTACATGTTTGGCTGTGAATTCACTGGTTGTTTCTTTGGTGCTACTTGCTTCTACCTTCATGTATTTCTGTGCATTAATGTTGGTTTTTTTGGTGCCTCATGGTCTTGACTGCCTGCATATATTGCTGGGTAGCCCTTGGGTAATTTTACTGGTGGTTTTTTTGGTATCACATGCTTCTGACTACATCAGTTTCTGTTTCATGCTGGGGGTTGCTGGTACTGGTAGGATTTTTGGTATCATATGCTACAGGCTGCATAAATTGCTGTGTGGTGCTGGAGGTTGTTGGTACTGGTAGATTTTTTGGTACCACATGCTACTGGCTGCAGAAAATTTTGTGTGTTCCTGTGGATAGTTGGTGCTGGTACTTTGTTTGGTTTTGGTTGAGACTGGTTCCACTTCCTCCTGCCTATACTTTCCTTCATAATTATGCATAGTTTTATGTATGTGTATTTGCTTGTTTTTTTGGTGAGGTGACAGGAGCTGGACTAGCTGAACTGCCTCCTTTATCTGTATTGCTGTATTCTGGTTGGGATCAAAGGGTTGGTGAATGGTTCTGGTGTTGAGGGTAATCTGCTACTTGTATGGACTTGAGGTTTTGCAAGTTATGTCTTTATGCCTTCCACAGAGCTGTGACACCTGGTTGGGTATGAGTTTTCCACATTTGAAGGGTTCTTGGCCTGTATCTTCTAATTTATGAGGAATAGGGTGGTACTTTGGCTGAGTGACTACAGGTTATTTTGGATATAGAATCCATTTTTGAGGTTTATTTTAGGGTTTAAGCTATTTTTATTGTAAAAAATTCAGTCTGATGGGTATGGGACAGGTTTGCTCTACCACAGCAATAAAAACCAATTCACAAGATTGATTCCCTATGCCATAAACCACATAATTGAAGCTCAACCTGGTACTAATCTGGAGTTTGCAGGACATAGCATCCAAAATTAAGTTGAGCTGAGAACCAGAATACAAAGGGAGAGAAACCATTTTAACTGAAACACCAAGATAACAAGGAAGGAAATCATAAGGAAAGGGGTAAAAGTTGGAATCTGAAGAGGTTTCTGTTGCACCAGAGTCCTCCATCAAAGTTCCAGAGGAAAACTTCAATTTGTTGGGACCAATCACCACATGTAGACAAGAGACCCATTCCTTCATTCCTTCAGAAACAGATGGAGAAATCAACAGTATTTCAGCCAAAGATAGATCAGCAATTTTTAGACCTTAAATTTCCTTCAATACCCCTTCCATGGCATTGGGTTGGTCCTTTGAAATTCCCCTCATAAACCAAAGTTTGTGCTGGGTCAAGAGAGGAAGTTCAGGTGAAGCAGGGACTGAGACAGGATCAGAGGGTTGAGATGATTTAACAGATGAATGAGTAGGATCACAGTGGTCTTGAAAACTTTCAATGCGTGGTTCTTTTCCACCTCCATTTCTTCCACAAAAGAAGAAGGAGACTCAGGTGAAGCTCAATGTTTAAATAGTTTTTGAATAATTGAGGAAGGCAAGGAAGGAGATTTATGAGGTTTGGGCTGCTCATGTAATTTCCTAGCTGGATCAGATTTATAAGCTCCTGCAAAGCTAGAGGAGGAGAGGGCTGTAGGAAAAAAACTTTGAATGTTTCCAAAATAATATAAAAAATCACAAGAAACCAAAGATGCCTTCTTGGGGGTGGTTGGCTGAATATAAGCCACCACATGACAAAGAGGTCAAGATGAATAAAAAGGGATCAAAGAACCATTAGGAAGAAAGAAATTTTTCCCCTTCTCTTCCACCAATTTTTCCTCTTTATCCTCCTCAAGCTGAGGACATCAACCAGTTCCATGAAATTCCCTATGACAGTAGTAGAAGACCAGAGTAGATTTGGGAAGAGAATTAGATGGTTTTCAAGTAGCAAGAGGAAAAATATTTTGATCAATTTTGTTCTCAAAAGCTTGGAGTAGCTTGGTGATATCATGTATAGTAGGAGTTTCCCAGTCAGACTGAGGATTTGGTTTTGGTCTGCAATTTGCCTCCATCTTATTCATAATTTTGTTTGATTCTTGGAAAGAAGGAACATGGACTGGTTCAATGGTTCTAGGTTTTTCAAAATTTAGCAAAGTTTGAAATTTCATGAATTTATCCACAGAATCCCTGAGGACAAGGAAAACAGGTAGCTTGAATCAATTATCCCTGGTGTTAAACATTGATGTTGATTTTACCAATTCATCCCTAATCTTTTCCTGCACTCCTACCAAAAAAGATTGGAAAAATAAAACTCCAAATTTTCCTTCCGTATCAATGTGATTGTTTTGGATAAGATAAGATTTGATTTGGTCCCAGGAATTCCTAAAAGAATGATAGTTAGAAGCTGAAGAGATACCACCAATTGAGTTCCACTGGGAGACAAGAGCATCCAAGTCCTGCAAAGTAAATTGAGCTACATCTATTCTTCCCCAATATTCCAACATTGATTCCCTTAGATGTCAGCTTGCTAATATGTCAGGGCTAGCTGACAAAGCACTAAAAAAAATAAAATTAATCAAAATTAACAAAAAAAATTAAAGAGTACAAATATCCAAAATATTATTGAGGATTTGGATTTCTCACCCAATTTTGGGTAGGGTCACTCAGCAACCCTACCTTCCAATTCCTACTCCTTACCCATCTGAAATCACGTGATAGTGTAATGGTAGACCACAGACCCACCAGTTCACATTTTGCCACTTTAATAATTTCACATGAAAAATCAGGGTTAGGTTTCATAGCTAAAATTCAGTCAGAATTAGCCAATTCTGTATATTTTGGTAGTTATCAACAGAAAAGAAATTTGTCAAAACTCCCATGCGCAGCTGCAAAAGCTACACACTTGCGCAATAGATGCCAGAGCAAAAGCCTGCGTGAGAATATGGTTGAAAAGCGGGAAAAAAGCCCCAGGCAGGTGACCAACACCCAACCATGAGAAGATGTAAAGCAACAGGCGCGAGAGCCATAAACACATGATGAGGAACCACTTTCAAGGTACCAATTAGACAGGCTACTACCCATAATGATAGATCCATGGTATTTAATAAATATCTCGACACGTATAAAGTGAATAAATAGGTAGATAAATCAATTAAAAATACATAAAAAGATGAATTTACAGATTTAACAAATAAATACATAAAATGTCTAAAAAGACTAATAACAACTTTGGAGGCCTGCGTACCTATCTTATGTTGAAATGAATGGGAACTTCAGGAGAAAAAAATCGCTTGTGAAAGTCTCATGAACCCAGATATGTAAAAATATTACTAAATTTCCCAAAAAACTTACTAAAAATCATTGCAATTTTCAAGTAACCATCAGGATATTGAAAGAGTCTAATAAACTGCTTCTCATGACCTTTATGAAAGTTGAAAGACATCTTAATTTCCGTAGGTTTTCCCTCAATCTCAAAAAAAAAATATATAAAATATAAATTCCAAGTAATTATTTTTGGTAAATTATTTGAATAAACCAACACCGATTTCCAAAATTGATGTTAACAGCTTCAAACGGCCAGAAATCACACGTAGAGGGACAAAACCAGGAACTATGTGAGATCAAACTGTTTGTAGAAAATCCAAAATTTAGAATATTCAATCAAGTTCAATAAACTCTCATTGAATAGATGAATAAAGGAAGAACATATGAACAACTAGGCCCTTTGTCCCAAAAGATTCTTCAATTATTATTGGAAATAGCTCCATATCCGGACTTATCCAGCACCCACCCAGGCTACAGCACCTAGAGAACATGCGCAGCCAGCACTGGTTGCCCTGCTAGCCTTAGAACCTGTCGGCTTGGGCCCCTATAGCCCTCAGAGGGACAGAAATGGGACTCAAAAAGATATAAATAAAGGCCCTTTTTGAGGTTGTTGGTACCCAGAGAGCCTGTTATATTTACATCCAGACACCGTGCCAAGGTAATCAAATACTTAAAAGAGATAAGTGTGTTATTTATGGCTTTAGTCTGATTAATAGTATCCATCCCAAAACCCTTTTTATCAATTTAAACTGCTGAACAACCTTTTAAGCCCCAGTAATAGGTTTAACCCATCAGTGCACGTCCCAAACAGGTACCTAAAAGGATTCAATAATATACCAGTGAGTCTTATTATCATTTTTCTGTTGTGGCAGCTTGGTTACAAGGCCCTGCCACTACACCATATATTTTATGTATATATTATCTTTGGGAAATATCTCCCTCAACAATATAAATTAAAGGTTCCAAAGTAACCAGGTATATGTGCTTTTAAAGTGAATTCCCTGAAGAGAGGTTTTAAAGATCCCCAATATTATTGTGGCCCCTCTTTTAATTTATTCAATAATTTATTTATTAATATTGATTAATAACACTCAATCATAATGTCAGCTTGCTGCTTACGCAGAGCAACCTGTCAAAGTAGACAAAATAACAAAATATCAATATGACTTAGAAGGAGTAGAAAACTGCAAAGATAATATTTCAGATATAGATTCTCCTACACAAGCCCCTTAAAATATCTGCAAATAAGCGCACTAATTCCCGCAAAAACTGCGCAAAAGTTCCTGCAAAAACCAAGCTGAATGCCCCGTCAAATCCCGCGCTCAAATTCCAGAAAATAAGCGCGCAAATTACTTCAAATTAATGCGCGCAAATTCCTGCTAAGAAGCGCAAAACCACATGTATATTTCCGCAGAAAAAGCGCAAAAATTTCCGCTCAGAAGTGCAAAACCGCGTGCAAATTTCCGCAGAAACCGCGCGAAAAATTCCTGCAAATCCTGCGCGCGAATTCCCGCATCTAAGCGTGCCAATTTCCGCTCAAAAGCTTATAAATACCAGCACAACCATATGCATGTCGGCTTGCTACTATTGCAGAGCAAGCTGAAAAAGTAACAAAAAGAACATAAAAATAATAATGATACAATTAACCTAAGAAGGATTAGGAAAACTGTTTGAGTCAATGATTGGATGATGGACTCTTACTCAATTCAGAAAGTTGAGGACCGGATTTTGTAAGAAACAAAGTCAATGAGTTAATTGCAAGGTCCTGCAAAAGACCAGTTTAAATAGACTAATAGAGAGCCCCTCACAGGGGGCCTAAGGACTTGATGACTAATCAAGCATTGGCAGAAACTATATCGACAAAAGACAATGTGATCAACTATGGAGTAAGCCAATAAGAAAGAATTCATAAGTTAATAAAGGACCAGGTGACATGCAGTAATAAGATTCTGTGACAGAAGGGATCAAGGCTATCAGCAGAAGACCTTATACTCCAACAAAAACCATAAGTATTATTACAGAAATGGGTTTTCCACCCAAAATTAGGTAGGGTCACTCACTGACCCCACCCTTGAAATCCAACTCCTTATATTTTTAAATAATTAAGGAACGAAAAGCCAAAATACTAAGGCTCCATTATTGAGCTTTTTGGCAAATTAAGTATTTCACACACATTGTCACGTATAGGTTTCACACCTAAAATTCAGTCAGAATAAAGGTGTTGTGTATATTTTAGGAGTTACCGGCGGAAATGTGTTTTGTAACAATTCCTGCATGCAGCCGCAGAAGCCAATGCACCTGCACGCAGCTGAGATACAGCCCTGTCACTCCTTTGAGGTTGTGTACGCAGCCCCAGGACTCTGACAAGTACGTAGCCGCGAAGGACTACGGGTTGACAGAGTGACAGGCAGCCTGAGAGGCTCAGGTACCCCGTAAACATGCTAAAACCTACACGTGAACTTTCTACATATGAAATAAATGTTCTCGTGGATAGTAGACAGTCTAAAAATACATAATATTATATAAAAATACATAAATAATCCTTTTACCTATTTTTTATTTAATATAATTCAAAGTACTAAGAATGTCGAAAATAAGACAATGAAAAACTCTAAAAATATATTAAAATACTTTAAGATACTTTTATGAGAATTACTAGACATCAATATCTTCATGGAATACAAAGAAAACTAATGATCCAAAAATGTTACATGAATTCACATGAATTATATGTTTAAGTAATTATCTTAGTAAATCAACTGGAACTCGAAAATAAGGAGTAAAATCAAAATTATGACTTTTACTCCAGTTATATAATACATAATGAGAACTTACCTGACATCAAGATGTCCGTAGAAATGTCTATTTATATAATTATTAAATTACTGGGAACATTTACTAAGGATAATTAATTAAATAATACATAAATAGCACAGATTAGTGTTATTCACACGTCCTAATGTCTATTAAAAAGTGGAATAATTCCCATACCCTGAGGAATTAGATCCTACCCGTGCTATAGCTGTCAGCTTGCTACTATGTACAGAGAAAAACTGTCAAATAGTAACACAAACTATGAAAAATAAGAATACCTCAATTAACAAAATAAGGAGTGAGAAATCCTTAAATATTATTACCAAAATGGATTAATCACCCAAAATAAGGTAGGGTCACTCACTGACCCCACCCTTGAATTCCAAGTCCTTATATTTTTAAAATAATTAAAAATAAAAGTACTAAAAGTTAGACACCAGTATGGCACTTTTTGGCCATTCTGATATATCACACGTATTGTCACGTATAGGGTTTACACCTAAATATCACAAAGAATTGAGGTGTTGTGTATATTTTAGGAGTTACACGCGGAAATGTGTTATGTCACAATTCCGGCGCGCAGCCCCACATCATTACATCACCCTACGTACTAGTAGCAGCAGGTTCCCGCGTACTAGAGACCCGCGCGCAGCTGATTCTGCCACGCACGCAGTGGATCCTACCCTGCGCGCATCTGTACTAACTGACCCCCGCGTCTGGATCAGTCGTGACTAACCTGACAACCAGGTACCGCTCAGAAGAGCTACAACCTAGTTAGGGTTGCCTAGTATATGTAGTAAACAGAAATATGCATTACTAATGATCCAAAAAAATCAAAACTTAAATAAAATCAATGAAAATTAAGTTTAAAACATTTCTTAATAATAAATCAAAGATCATGAATTACCACGTAAATCACTGATCCTGTTCTTTGAAGACCATGAAACACTACAAGAAGTGTTCATAAAAATTATTTAAAATTATCTAAATGATCAGCAGATGATAAAAAATCAGTCAAAATCCACATCTGCACGCTTTGAAGCAATATAAATAGTAAAAATAAAGGATTAGTATATAATGATCAAATATACGCCATAACATATTAACAGATCCTGTGGCTAAAATAATACAGAAATCCAGAAGATAAAAGGACAGCTGATTGACAGCACCAAGTGGACGTGCTACCCATTCCCTGACTGGCTTGCCAGCCTCAGCCCACCATCAAAACCCTCTCTACGTGCCCTGAGAAGACCAAAATCACCCCAAAAAGGTATTTATACAGACCTCTTTGGATCCATTATTCCATCATCAGTCACCAGGAATTATTTATTATCAATCAGACACCGTGTCATTGTTAATCAAGTGCTCATATGAAGATAAGCAATTGATTTATGACTTAGTCTGCAGTAGTATTATTTACCTATATTAACCAATAAACCATTGAAGTTTAGTCAAGCAATCTACCCCATCTGCTCTGAAACCCTTCCAATTATTCCAGTATTTTCGTGGTGAAGTTCTCAGAGTGAGTGTTACCCTTCCTGTCCAGACCATTTGTGCTGTTAAGCCCGGCCATTAGTTGAATAAGTCCTTTCTAAGGCACTCATATTTATTCCAAGGTTCTTAAACTTCCTAAGGAGGCCCCTTGAAGAGAGGTTGCTAGTCTGTAAAGATCCCCAGTAGTATCATACTGTGGCACCTCTTTTATATTATATTCAAAACCATTTACTACCAAACCAATTAAACCTTGCAACTTCTCTTATTAAATCATTTATTTGAGCTTCTAAGTGTGTATTATTGGAATAAGAATTATTATTATCATTCCAGCATTTTCATCACTCTCTGTATCTAAAGGACTGCAAGGTTCCTGGTATCAGAGAGCTGATAATAGCACCAAGAACACATGAAAGGCTCCCCCTGGCTACCCTGCTAGCCTTAGTGTCTGTCCCATTTGAGCACCTAAAACCCTCAGAAGGACAATATTAGGACTCCACAAGCTATAAATAAAGAGATCTTTTGAGGATATTGATGGGCAGAGACCAAGTTATATTCAAATCCCAACACTGTGCCAAGGTAATCAAGTACTTATAAGAGATAAGTAAGTGATTTATGGCAATTTATGATCAGTAATATCCGTCCTCAACCTCTTTTTATCAATCAAAACTGCTGAACAACCTTATAACCCCAGTATACAGGTTTCACCCATCATTACAGGTCTCAAACAGATACCCAAAGGATTTAATAATATACCAGTAAGTGTTATTATACTTTCTATGCCGTGGTAGCTTGGCTACAAGGCCCTGCCACTCCACTGTGTATTTTATATACATATTATCTTTGGGTAAGATATTCTTTAAACTAAAGATCCCAAAGTAACCAGGACTACGTGTTTTCATAATAAAATCCCTGAAGAGAGGTGTTAAAGATCCCCAATATAATTGTGGCCCCTCTATAAAGATATTTAATAATCAATCTATTCATATTGATTCAAAACAAAAAACCATCACCAAACCACCTAACCTTGCAATAAGCTTAATCCAAATATTATACATATTTTTGCTGCATTTATTAAATAATATATTTATTATTGATTCTATCACCTCTGGTAGCTAAAGGAAAGCAAGGTTCTTAGCATCCAGGAGGCTGACAATGCACACTTCCGTACTTCTGCAACACTTGCTGGCAGTTGTAAAGGATCCCGCATGCACAGCTCAGAACCTTATTTCCCGCAAACAAAAGTCCCGCACGCAGCAAATTTTACCACGCCTGCAGTAGATCCTACCCTGCTTGCTTATGAATGGACTGATCCCCACATCAGGACAACTTGTGAAAAATATGACAGCAGGTACCAGTCACAGGAGCTACAACCTAGTCAGGATTGTCTGGTACCTGTAATAAAGTTAAATATGCATCAAAAATATTCAAAAACTTTAAAAATTGAATAAAATTAATAATAAAATAATTTTAAAGTATTTTTAATGACAAATCAAATATTGAGGATTACCACGTAAACAACTGATCCTGATCTTTGAAGACCACAAAACACTACAAGGAGTGGCCGTAAAAATTATTAAAAATTACCTACGTGATCAACAGATGATGGAAAATCAATAAACATCCACATCTGTATAATTCAAAAAAATATCATCAATACAAATAGAGGATAAGTGTAGAATGATAAAATTACGCCATTAACAGATTAACAGATCCTGTGGCTAAAATAGTGCATAAAACCAGAAGATCTGAGGACATTTGATTGAAAGCACTAAGTGGACGTGCTGAAACTGCCCTGACTGACTTTCTAGCCTTAGCACATGAGCAAAAACCTCTCTACGTGCCCTGAGAAGCTCATAATCAACCCCAAAAGGTATTTATACATACCTCTTTGGATCTATTATTCCCCATCAGTTTACCAGGAATTATTATTATCAATCAGACAACGTTTCATTTTTAGTCAAGTGCTTATAAATAGATAAGCAAGTGATTTCTGACTGGGTCTTTAGTAGTATTATCTCTTTCTCAAAAACCAATCAACCCATTGCAGTTAGTCAAGAAAATCCACCCCATCTGTTCTGAACCCCTTCCTATCTTTTCAGGAAGTTTTTGGTGAAGTACTCTGAGTAATTGTTTCCCTTCCTTCCTTTGCCATTGTGCTGTTTCTCCCAGCCATATCAGTTGATAAGTATTCATAAGGCACCTATCATTTAATCCAAGGTTCTTGAACTGCCTAAAGAGGCCCCTTGAAGAGAGTTTGTCTGAATATAAAGATCCCCAGTAGTAGAAAACTGTGGCCCCTCTTTTCACAGGAAATTGAAAACCTTTTAACCAAACCAATGAAAAAATGCACCATCTCTTAACATATTCATTATTTGAGCTTTTTAAGTGTTGATAATTGGGATGGTATTATTATTATTGTTCCAGAATCTTCTATCACTCTCTGTAGCTAAAGAACTGCAAGGTTCCTGTTATGAGAGAGCTGACACATAACAAAACCATTTAAAACTTGCAATAGCTGAATCCAAATATTTTATAGATTTTTGCTGCATTTATTAAATAATATATTTATTATTTATTCCATCACCTCTGGTAGCTAAAGGATAGCAAGGTTCTTGGCATCCAGGAGGCTGAAATTAGAAGCATCTAGTTATGGGGCTTGAATCCATTGAAAAACTTGATTAATTCCATGACTTTGTCAGAGGAGATAAAAATTTTTAACTGTTAGGCCATATTGTATTCAGTTTCCCCATGCACTTCAGCAGCCATTTTGTAAGAGGTCAGGAACCCCTCCACATTCATCCCATCAAACCCTAAGTTCCTGTTCTCATGTTTTATCTTGACCATCTTAGCCCAAACAGAGGTGGAAGCAGAACTGGTAGATTCCATTTTAAATAACAGAGTTCCTAGAGGATCCAATGAGCATAATTCCAAGTTGCTCACAAATGTTCCAAGAGTAGGGCTTTACAAAAGACAACAAGAATCTTTCCCAGATGTTGCACAATTGGGAAAAATTTATTCTGGGATAGCTTGCCTCCATAGATCAGGTCTAGATGATAATAAAAGAAGAAACAGAGAAGAAAAGAAATTGGATTTTGAAGTTGATTCCAAAGGTTTTGGGACTGTAAAACCCAAGGTTGCTGGTTTTATACCGGCCTGGGGGACCCAATGTAAGGCTCCAGACAGCACTTGCCGCCAGACGTTTTTTGGAGGGGAAAGTTTCTTTTTTAGGCTGCCCTCCTGAGTGTTACATAAATCCTTAGATGTAACCTGAATCAAGGTCCAGAACCTTAAGAATGAGGAATAAACGGACAAGGGGTAAACTTGATATTAAACGGTAGCTACAGGAAAAAACTATATGAGGCAAGATGGTTTGGGGACAGAATTGAAAAAAATAAGTTAGATTTTGCTCAGAGTTAAGTAGAACAAGGAAGTTTTATGTAAAAACATCCACAAGCTAATACCTCTGGTTGTCAGCAGAAGATTGGGGATGATGAACTCAAACCCAAACTACCTCCAGTTTCTCAATGAACCTGCCCAACTCTCTTCAATCAAGCACTTGAAGGGTACCAGATAAATGTGGGTGGCCATACAAAACAAAGCAATTTTTCTTATGAAGCTCCAGAAGAAAAGCAATGACAAATTAAAACAAGAATAACCCAATACTTCTTAAGGGACTGAAGAGTAGCATGGAAAAAGGCAACTTGAAACAAATAAAGGGAGGTTAAGTAATTCAGGTTGTAAGCTTAATGAACCTCTTAGTCAAATGTGACTGATTCCAGAAGGAAAACCAAATAATGATCAATAACAGTAAGGTCAAAAAAAGGGATCAAGGAGTTGTATAACACACAAGAGAATTCAACCAAATTAATAATTCTTCAACCAGCAAGGCTATTGGATGGTGATAATGGATAAGGCCACAGAGGGAGGAATAAGGGATTTTGAGTTTGGAGGCTCAAGGATCAGAGGCTAATCATGGATATACCCTGGATAAAGAGGAAGATTAATTGCTCAGATAAAGGGTGGGAAGATGGAATCACTATGCACAGATTTATTGATTGGCTGATACCATGGATGATTCTGGAAAAAGGCTGGGGAGAGCCCCTTGTTTAATGGGAAAGAGACCCTGTAGACTATTAACAAGAGGATGACACAAATGAGAGCAGATTTTTTATTTTGAGCAATGACAGATTATATATATATATAAATTTAAAACATTTCCCTTTTATTTATGAGGTGTACCAGTTTGGTCACCACACCTCCTTAACATTGAATTGTTTTAACAGAAGTTTGTGGTATAAGGAAATCAACAGAAGAAGAATGAGTGTTGTGAATTTGACTGTGGGTGTATAGTTGTTGCCAAAATAAAGTCTGGGTGTCTGAAGGTTCCCCATGATGCAGAGTCAAGATTTGAATTTCTCTGGAGAGAATGTTTTAGCTGGTTTGACATTATCAAACCACATTGATCTCAGAAACAAACCTGGTTCAACTTTGGTGTCCTCCCACACTTTTTGGGGCTCAATCATGTCTAACTTTGCCTTTTTCTCAACCAACCAGTTAACCCCACTCTCTTTGTTTACTTGAGCATAGGAGTATTTCAGAGGTTTAATGCTGGGGATTCTTTCATGTAGGTTGTATCTAGGGAGTGCATCAGAATCAGATACTTGGTCAACAGGTTCTTACTCAGTTATTTCCCCTGCTGGAGAGACACCTGCATTGATAGCAACATTTTTTGATGAGTCAAGATTATGAGTGAGTTGGATTTAAAGTATCAATATGATTGGTTTCTTCAAAGTATTTTAAAGCTCCCTCCTAACAGCAGTTTCCAAAATGAATTTTTTATTTGAATCTTGTGAAATTGCTGTGAAAGTTAAGAAAGTTAATGTGTTTGGTGTTGATGATCTTGTTATCACGCACCAAGACCTTGTAAGACAAGAAGTAATTGTTGTAACACATCATTCTACCCAGTAATGCCCTTAGTTCCAGTTTTGAAAACAGTTTCCTGTCCTTGAGAATGTAAGTAACCAGATTCGCTATTTGGAGAAAAGATTCAAAATTCATTTTTTAACCTTTCAAGAATTGATAGGGTGATTTATTTGATCTATCTAATGTTATCTGATTGAGTGCAAGAGCACAGGAAATGATCATGGTATTCCAGAAACATTTTTGAACCTGGCAATTAAACAGGGCGGCCCATAGAAACTCAAGGATAAATTTATTTAATTGCTCCACCAATCCATTCTGTTGTGGTGAGTGGGCTTTGGAAAACAATTGTCCTATATTGTTTTCTCTGCAGTAGTTGGACAGGGTTCTTTTGAAAAACTCTATTCTGAGGTCAGATTGAAGGATCATTTGGGTATAATTGAACATCTTTGATTCAACATTTATGAGGAAATTTAACGTTCTAGTTGCATTGCTATTGTTTTTGATTGGAATAACAGTGAAAAATCTTGTGAAACTGTTGACTATGTTTATGAAATAGGAATCATTATTAGAGCTCACTGGAACAACAGGTCCCACAAGGTTGCAATGTAGTTCTTGGAAGGGTTGATCATGCAAAAGGTTTAAGTCTACTGATAACAGGAACTTTACATTCCTTTACCTACATCAAATGATTTTGGTGTGGGAACAACAATAATTCCAAGAAAACACATAAAATTATCAATAATATTGATTAAAAGAAAGTGCAGAGTTTGGAGTTTGGTTTGCTTAAGAATGCTTTGAATATAATTTTCAAGAGGGGCCACCAATCATACAAAAAAGGGGATCTTGATTGAAAAAACTCTCTTCAAGGGGATCTTTTGACCCGTGTAAAGACCTTGGGACAATGAGGTCTTAAGTTATTTACTCAAAAGGGGTTTAATCAAGGTGAATGGGCGGACTGGCTGTCTCACAGAACTTATTCCTAGAAGAAAGGGGGAAATAACTTACTAATTTAATCAGGAACTTCAAGATTCTTGCAGGAATTTGCAGTTGAAAGGGTCTCAGGACAAAGGTTGGGGATTGTACTGATATTCTTCAATGGAACTAACAATGGGATTAGAATTAATAAATATAATATCAGAATTATGCCATAAATCACTTTATTATCTTATATAAAAACTTGATCACAGATGGCAAGGGGTCTGTATTGATTGCTTAAAAAATAATTGGGTTGAAATCATCCAAAAGGGCCGTTTATACACCTTTTTGTGGTAATAAGACCTTCTAAGGAAATTGAAAGAGGGTTTTGCTACTGGGCTGAGGCTAGAAAGCTGGCAAGGGCTATTTTAGCAAGTAGTCTTAGGTTTTTAAATCTTTTATCCCTGCTTGTGTCATATTTCTGTGTGAAATAAACTTCATAAACTGTTTAATTGTCAAACTGTTATTTTTAGAGTCCTGGAATATTTCTTTATTTTTTATGATTTTCTTTTGAGTTCCATGCAAAAAGATGGGTATTTTTAGGTTATAAGCCATATTCTGCACATGTTGGTCATTTTTGATAATTTTTGGGTGAACTTCTTGATATGTTTTGTGGTTCATAAAGATTTTAAAATCAAATTTAGGTGACAAAATTTATTATTGCTTCCCTTAATTAATTTGTTTTATACTTTGAATTTCACACTCTTTATTCAATATTCTGAGGTTTCAGACATTTATCTATTGGTAAGTCAAATTGTGACATATGCATGATGTATGCATGCATTTTTTAGCATGTTCCGGCGGTACCTGGCTGTCAGGAAAGGTTAATTTGTTTTTGATGCATGCAGGCTTGACAGCTGCGTTCCTGAATCAATCATGCGCGGCCAGAAGTAAATTTGCATGCAAGTTTATTGAGGGGTGCCTAAATACTGAGTTTCAGGCATGTGTACCCTTGCTGTATGGATGCAGGGTGTCAGCTCTCTGATACCAAGAACCTTGCAGTTGTCTAGCTACAGAGGGTGATAAAAATACTGGAATAATAATAATAATAATAATTCCATAAATAAACGCTTAGAGGCTCAAATAAATAATATAATAAGAGCAGTTGAAAGGTTTAATTGGTTTGGTAATAAAAGGTTTTCAATATGTATATAAAAGAGGGGCCACAGTATCATACTACAGGGGCCTTTACAGACAAAGAAACCTCTCTTCAAGGGGCCTCCTTAGGCAGTTTAAGAACCTTGGAATGAAGATGGGTGCCTTAGAAAGGGCTTATTCTACTAATGGCAGGGCATAAAGACACAAGGGCCAAGACAGGAAGGGAATAACTCACTCTGAGCACTTTACCACAAAAATCCTGCAATAATAAGAAGATTTTCAGAGCAGATGGGGTGGATCCATCAGTATCATCAAGGTGAGGGTCAGGATTATCATACCCTTTTCCTTCAAATGGGATTAAGCCTTTTCCTAGGTAGAGGACAATTAGGCAGTTTAAGAACCTTGGAATGAAGATGGGTGCCTTAGAAAGGTATTATTCCACTAATGGCAGGGCATAAAGGCACAATGGCCAAGACAGGAAGGGAAGCCTTCACTCTGAGCACTTTACCACAAAAATACTGCAATAATAGGAAGGGTTTCAGAGCAGATGTGGTGGATTGCCTGACTAAACTTCCAGGTTTGATTGGTTTTAAGAAAAAAATAATAATACTACAGACTTGTTCATCAATCACTTGCTTAGATTCTTCATAAGCACTTAACTAACAATAAAATGGTCTCTGATTGATAATAATAATTCCTGGTAAACTGATGATGGAATAATGGATCCAAAGAGGTCTGTATAAATACCTTTTTGGGGTGATTTTGAGCTTTTCAGGGCGCGTAGAGAGAGTTCTGCTCATGGGCTGAGGATGGAAAGCCATTCAGAGCAAGATTGGCACTTTCACTTGGTACTGTTAATCAGCTGACTTTAGGTCTGGTGGATTTATGTACTATTTTAGCCACAGGATATGTTAATCTATTATGGCGTAAATTTGATCATTATGCACTCATCGTTCATTTGTAGTATTAGTATTGCTTTAAAGTGTACAGATGTGGACGTTTACTGATTGCCATCCTCTGCTTATCACGTAGATAATTCTCCATAATTTTTATGAACACTCCTTGTAGTGTTTTGTGGTCTTCAAAGATCAGAGTCAATGATTTACGTGGTAATCCTTTATCTTTAATTTATTATTAAAAAATTTTCTAAACTTAATTTTATTAATTTCAATTAAATTTTAATCTTTTTAGATTATGACTCATGCATATGTCATCTTTTTACATATGCCAGGAAACCCTTTTTGGGTTGTAGCTCTTTTGAGCGGTACCTGGTTTTCAGATTAGTCATGACAGATCCAGAAGCAGGGATCAGTCAGTTCAGATGCGTGCGGGGTGGGATCCGCTGCGTGCGTGGCAGAATTAGCTGCGCGCTGGTTTCTAGTACGCGGGAAAATGCTACTATGAGTATGTAGGGGTATGTAATGATGCGGGGCTGCGTGCAGGAATCGTGACATAACACATTTCCGCGTGTAACTCCTAAAATATACACCAAAACTCAATTCTGAGTGAATTTTAGGTGTAAACCCTATACGTGAAAACACGTTTTAAATATTAAAATTGCAAAAAGGTGCCATGCTGGTGTTTTAATTTTAAGTACTTTTCTTTTTAATTATTTTAAAAATGTAAGGACTTGGATTTCAAGGGTGGGGTCAGTAAGTGACCCTACCTAACTTTGGGTGAGGAATCCATTTCTTTATCAATATTTATGGATTTCTCACTCCTTCTTTTGTTAATTTAGATATTCTTATTTTTTACAGTTTTGTTTTGCTATGACAGGTTGCTCTGTAAATAGTAGCAAGCCAACATTCCCCCACTCCAAGATATGTCTATATCTGAAAAAGAAATTCTGGGTCAATGCCTTCTTCTGGCTCTGTAGTTCCTTAGGTGTAAGGATCCATCAGGGATATTGTGTTCAGGTAACCATTTATCCTTATCAGCTGATTCTCCTTTGTATCTAACTAGATAGAGTCTGAAATCTTTTCCATTTATCCTTTCTTTTTTATCTTTAAGGATCTTGCTAATTTTTCCTTTGGATTTTTCAGGATCTTCTGCAACAGATATTTCAGGTGAAGGAGTATATTTTCCATTCCTTGGGCGGTAGTTTTTGATGAGACTTACTGGGAAGACTGGGTGTTTTATAGAAAGCTCATCACAAAGGATTACTTCCACAGCATTCTTACCATGAAGTTTATTCATGGTGAAAGTTACAACAAAAGCTGGTCTAAGCTTTCAATTTCTAGCTAAGTTGGTGAAGTTGGTGGTAAAGATCAAGACTTGATCACTAATCTTGAAATCAGGCTCCTTATTTTTTTTATCCCACCTTTGTTGGTTATACTCCACAGCATCTTGGACACACTTAACAGAATGTTTATTGGCTACATCTATCATGTTTTTGAAATCAAGTTATGTAGGGTGAATATTTGTTAGCTGGTGATTAAGGTTATTCTTAGGTAATTTAGGAATCCTTCCTCTTTCCATCATGTAGGGTGCTTCCTTAGTGGTAGAGTGCTTGCTACTGTTTTAGGCCATCTCTAGTGCAGGTAAAAGGCTAACGCAATTGTTTCAATAACCATCAGAATTCTTGTATTCTAGACCACAGCCATAGAATCTCCTGAGAATGTCTGCCAGGGTCTTTATCATTCTTTCAGCTATGCCATCTGTCTGAGGGTGATAAGCTGTAGAGAAAGCTAAGGTGGTTCCCAGAATTTCATGAAGATTTCTTCAGAACTCAGAGGTGAATTTAGGATCTCTGTCACTGATAATGATATTGGGAACTCCAACATCAGAAATGATTCTTTTCCAAAAAAATATGGCAACTTCCATAGCAGTGTCTTCCTTGTGATTAGGTAGAAGCTTTTCTTTCTTGGAGAACCTATCAACAATGAATAGGACTGAGTTGTAGGAATAGGCTCCTCCTGGTGGTAGTCCAGTTAAAAAGTCCCTGTTGATTATCTCCCATCTTTTCTTGGGTTCAGCAATCTTTTTCAGTAGACCAAACCTTTTCCCAGTGGTCCTGTTGGACTTCTGACAAGTTTCACAACTAGTAACATACTGGATAGTGGAGTCTCTCCAATTTATCCACCAAGCAGTTTTTTTAAACTTATCTAAGGTTCTATCAGCAGATAAATGAAAAGATGAGCATTCATCATGGCATTCAGCCAGGACTTGTTTTGATATGGTCATCCTAGTTAAGACTATAACAATTGAATGTTGATGCCTTTAGTATACTAGACCATCCCATATGGTGAACCTTCCGCCTTTTTATGGTTTCAAGAGGGGTTCAGTCAGGCTATTTATCAATTCAGATGGTGGAGAAGTACTTTTCATAATGGTGATCAGAGTTTCTATGCCAGAATTGTAAGATTCTTTGATTTAGTTGAACAATTATTCATTAAATTCACAAATGTGGATTCCCATTATAGGATCTTAAATGTTCAACCTTTTAAAAATAAGGATAGGGAAGATATTATTATCCTCTGGATCATAAGAAGGGTTACTTGGGTCATTGGGATATGCACTCCTGCTCAAACTATCAGCATTCTGGTGTTTATAACCAGCTTGGTCAACTATGGTCATCTGACCTCTGTACTGTTGTATGGCTATCTTCCATATTAACATGTGCATACTAGGGGTCTTCATCTTCATCAAAGTCCTGAAAGCATTGCATTCAATAATCACTGTTAACTTGGTGCCTTCCAAGTAGTAATGTAGTTTCTCTAGAGTCCATACTAAAGCAAGGCATTCCATTTGGCTTGCACCCCACCTTTTCTTAGTATCCTTAACTTGTCAGGATATGAAGAGTATAGGTTTTTCCACTGGTTTGTCATCCTCTGTGACTTCCTTGTGTAATGCGGCTCCTAGCCCATCCATACTAGCATCTATATAGAGCTTGAAGGGTTTTGAATAGTCTGGCTGAATCAGTACTGGATCTAAAGCCATGAACATCTTGATTTCCTTGTAATTATTAACTCTTTCATTAGTCATTTCAAACAAGGAGGTGTTGTTGGAGATTTCATACAGACACTTGGTTAGAAGAGCAAACTTTTGTAATTACTTCCTATAGTAGCTGCAGAAGCTGATAAAGGATAGGAGTTCAGTTCTATTCTGAGGCATAGGCCTATTCATTACTGCTGTTATCTTCTTTTGGTCAGAAGCTAAGGTTAGTCCAGAGACAAAGTTTCCTGAGGCATTGAGTTCCCCGTAGCCAAATTTACACTTTTTCATTTATACTTTAAATCCCACGGCAGAGATGGTTTTGAGGACTAGCCTTAATTTCTCCATGTGAGTATCCCAATGATCAGAGTAAATGATAACATCATCAATGTATACCATCATGCATCCTTGTCTGATCAACAATCCTAGAAATATTTCCATCGTCCTTTGAAAATGAGAAGGAGCATTTTTTATACCAAAAGGCATCCTTAGATACTCATAAATTCCTAAATAACAGATGATTTTCATGAATTTATGGCTATCAGGGCTGATAGGTATTTGGTGAAAACCTTTCAGCATGTCCATGGTAGTGATTTACTTAGCTTTTGATAGTTTATGCAGAGAATGGTCAATCCTTGCAATTGGATAATAATCAGCTTGGGTGTAGTTGTTCAGCATTCTGAAATCTCCAACCATCCTTGACTTATCATTATGCCAAGCTATAATCACTGGAGTGGTGATATCTACTTGTTCATTGTGTCCTACTTTACTTAAGACTTTGAGGTAAACCAACTCTTGAATATGAGTTTCCAGAGCAGCTCTAGATATGGACTAGAAGGGTAGGCAGTTCTCTTGAGGTTAAGTGGGTAAGGAGGCTTCATGGTGAGAGTCAGAATCATATCATGTCCTTTGATGTTACCAATGGGGTGATCCTTGGTACAGAAAGAATTCTGATTTTCAAATCATACTTGTAGGATGTCCCTTCTTTGTTCTTCATTGAGCAGGGGATTCAATGCTTCTTGAGAGAAGTATTCCTGATTGAAACTCTGTAAGTGTGTTTCATAAGTTGAATAATAATTTTGAGCATTGACATGGCATATTTGAAACTTCTTGTTCCAGTCTCCCCCTATGGTGAAGTATCTACCCTTTCTTTGGAATACATCTATACCATACAGGCAAAGGGAATCATTACCAAGGATAAATTTATAACATACTCCGTTTTGGAGCACTACACATTCAATGTTCAGTTTGAGTGATCCTTTAGAGTGAGGGAGTATGATATCAGAGAACCATGCTCCAACTGTCAGCCTCCTGGATGCCAAGACCCTTGCTATCCTTTAGCTAACAGAGATGATAGAGTTAATAATAAATATATTATTTAATAAACGCAGAAAAAATCCGTAAAATATTTGGATTGAGCTTATTGCAAGGTTAAGTGGTTTGGTTATGGTTTATTGTTTTAAATCAATATGAATAAATTGATTATTAAATATTTTTGAAGAGGGGCCAAAATTGTATTGGGGATCTTTAACACCTCTCTTCAGGGATTTCAGTCTGAAAACACATAGTCCTGGTTACTTGGGGCTCTTTAGTTTAAAGAATATTTTACCCAAAGATAATATGTATATAGTATACACGGTGGAGTGGCAGGGCCTTGTAACCAAGCTTCCACAACAGAGATGGGATAATGAAACTTACTGGTATATTATTAAATCCTTTGGGTATCTGTTTGAGACGTGCAGTTATGGGTTGAACCTGTATATGGGGTCATAAGGTTGTTCAGCATTTTTAATTGATAAAAAAGAGGTTGAGGACGGATATTATTGATCAGACTTGGCCATAAATCACTTACCTATCTCTTATAAGTACTTGATTCCCTTGGCACGGTGTCTGGATATAAATATAATATGGTCTCTGCCCATCAATATCCTAGAAAGGGCTCTTTATTTGTAGCTTTTGGGGTCCCAATATTGTCCTTCCAAGGTGTACAGGGGCTCAAAGGGACGGACAATAGGGCAAGCAGGGTAACTAGGGGTAGCCTGTCACGTGTTCTTGGTGCCATAGCACAGGTAGCATCTAATGCCTGAGGGTATTGGAATTATTCTACTTAATAATAGATATTAGGACGTGTGAATAACACTAATCTGTCCCATTTATGTATTATTTAATTAATTATCCTCAGTAACTGTTCCCAGTAATTTCATAATTATATAAATAGACATTTCTACAGACATCCTGATGTAAGGTGAGCTCTCATTATGTATTATATAACTGGAGTAAAATTCATGATATTGATTATACTCCTCATTTTTGAGTTCCAGTTGATTTACTAAGATAACTATTTAAAAATATAATTCATGAGATTTCATGTATTATTTTTACATCATTAGCATTTTTAGTATGTTACAAAGATATTGATGTCTAGAAATTCTCATAAAAGTATATTCAAGTATTTTAATATATTTTTAGTAGTTGTCATTGTCTTATTTTTGACATTCTTAGTACTTTGAATTATATTAAATAAAAAATACTTATAAGGGTTATTTAAGTATTTTTATACAATATTATGTATTTTTAGACTGTCTACTATCCACAAGAACATTTATTACATATGTAGAAAGTTACCGTGTAGGTTGTAGCATGTTTACGCGGTACCTGAGCCTCTCAGGCGGCCTGTCACTCTGTCAACCCGTAGTCCCGCGGCTGCGTACTTGTCAGAGGCCTGGGGCTGCGTACACAACCTCGACGGAGTGACAGGGCTGTATCTCAGCCGCGCGCGGGTGCATTGGCTGCCGTGGCTGCGTGGGTGAATTGTGACAAAACAAATTTCCTCCTGTAACTCCAGAAATATACACAACACCTCATTTCTGACTTAATTTTAGGTGTGAAACCTATACGTGACAGTATTTGTGAAATATTTAATTGTCCAAAAAGCGCAATGATGAAGCCATAGTATTTTGGTTTTTCTTTCCTGAATTATTTAAAAATATAAGGAGTTGGATTTCAAGGGTGGGGTCAGTGAGTGACCCTAGCTAATTTTGGGTGGAGAACCCATTTCTGTAATCCTACTCCTTCTTAGGTTAATTGTATTATAATTATTTTTATCTTATTGTTGTTACTTTTGCAGCTTGCTCTGCAATAGTAGCAAGCTGACATTCCCCCACTCCATGATATGGCCATATCTGAAAAAAAGCTGGAGGAAGTTGGGAGAAAAATTAACTTCATGCGTGTTTCTGTTCCTTTTCTGGCTCTGTAGTTTCTGTGATGTATTGGTTCATCAGGTATATTATTTTCTGGTAACCATTCATCTTTTTCTGCAGATTCTCCTTTGTATCTTACTAAGTATAGTCTAACATCTTTTCCTTGTAATCTCTCTTTCTTATCTCTCAATATCCTGCTGAATTTCCCTTTTTCTTTCACAGGGTCAGGTTCTATTGTGATTATTGCTGGAGGGAGGTTGCTACCTTCTCTTGGTTGAAAGTGTTTCACTAGGCTGACAGGAAATACTGAGTGTTTCCTTGATAATTCCTCACTCAAGATTACTTCCACAGCATTTTTGCCATCCATCTTCTTGATAACAAATGGTCCAACAAAGGCTGGTTTCAGTTTTCTGTTACCTTCTAGATTGTTGAAATTGGTTGTAGATATCAAGATCTGATCTCATATTTTAAAGTCAGGTTCTTTACGTGATTTGTCCCATCTTTGTTTGTTGTATTCTACTGCTTCTTCTACACATTTCTGAGCATGATTATTTGCCAGATCTATCATCTTCTTAAATTCAAGAGATGTTGGATGAATATTGGCTAAGTTATAGTTCAAGTTATTCCTGGGGAGTTTTGGAATCCATCCTCTTTCTAGTATGTAAGGAGCTTCTTTGGTAGTAGAATGTTTACTGCTGTTATAAGCCATTTCTAGGGCTGGGAGTAGGCTTACCCAGTCATGGCAATAACAATCTGAGTTTTTATATTCTATACGAAAGCTACAGAACCTCCTTAGCATATCTTCTAGGGTTTGTATCATCCTTTCAGCTAATCCATCAGTTTGGGGATGGTATGCTGTAGGAAATGCTAAAGTAGTACCCAGTATATCATGTAAGTTCCTCAATACCTCAGAGGTGAATTTGGGGTCTCTTTCACTTATTATAATCTTGGGTATACCCACTTCAGCAATGATCGTATTCCAGAATAGTAAAGCTACATCCATAGCACTATCTTCATTGTTGTTAGGTAAGAATTTTGTCTTTTTGGAATATCTGTCAACTATAACTAGGACAGATTTATATGAATGAGTACCTCCAGGGGGAGGCCGGTGACAAAATCCATATTGATGATTTCCCATCTGGTTGTAGGTTCAGATATCTTCTGTAAGAGTCCAAACCTTTTTCCAGTAGTTTTATTAGATTTCTGGCAGGTTTCACAGCTAGTAGTATATTCACTAGTGATTTCATGCCAGTCTATCCACCAAGCAGTTTGTTTTACCTTTTCTAAAGTTCTCTCTGTGGATAGATGCCCTGATGAACAGTTGTCATGGCATTCCTGGAGTATATGTTGAATATGTTCTTTGTTGCTCAGTACTAATACGCTGGAATGTTGGTGTCTAAAGTAAAGGAGACCATCCCAAAAGGTAAACCTTCCTGCTTTATAAGGTCTAAGTACTGAAGCAGGCAGGCTATTTATCAAAGCCGCTTCTGTGGATTCACATTCCATAATGGTAATCAGCAGCTTCATTTCAGGAGAGTAGCTATCCCTTACTAGGTTGAAGAAAGCAGTATCTAATTCACATAAGTGGATCCCCATTATTGGGGAACTCAATGCAAAAAGATTGATTTTCAGGATAGGAAAGATATCTTGATCTTCAGGGTGATATGTTGGATTGTTAGAGTCATTAGGCAAAGAATTCCTACTTAGACTATCAGCATTCTGATGTTTAGCTCCAGCTTTATGCACTATAGTCATCTGTCCTCTATACTGTTGTCCTGCAATTTGCCACATGAGCATATGTCTGCTGGGAGTTTTGATGTTCATAAGAGTTCTTACAGCATTGCAGTTGGTGATTAATTGAAAATTGGTGCCTTCTAAGTAATAGTGTAGCTTCTCTAAAGCCCATAATAGTGCCAAACATTCCAACTGACTGGCCCCTTATCTCTTCTCTGTATCTTTAATCTGTCTAGATATGAAGAGTACTGGTTTTTCTACTGTTCTATCTTCTTCTATCCTTTCCTCATGTAAAGCAGCTCCTAGCCCTTCCATGCAAGCTTCAAGGTACAGTTTGAAGGGCTGGAGTAATCTGGTTGGATGAGTAGAGGAGTAGAGGTCATAGCTATTTTTAATTCCTCATAGTTTTTTAGTCTCTCATGAGTAATTTCAAATAGGGTGTTTTTGTTGCATAATTCATACAGAATCTTAGTTAGCAAACCAAACTTTGGTACGTATTGTCTGTAATAACTACAAAAACTAATGAAAGACAGTAAGTCAGTCTTGGTTTGAGGCATAGGTCTATTCATGACAGCAGCTATCTTATTTTGATCAGAAGCTAGAGTTAGACCAGAGACTATATGTCCTAAGGCTTTCAATTCCCCATAGCCAAATTTGCATTTCTTCATGGAAACTTTTAATTCTGTCTGGAGATTGTCTGGATGACTAATCTTACTTGGTTAATATGAGTATCCCAGTCATCAGAGATCAGCAGGTTGATTTCAGAAGAGTAGTTTTCCCTTACTAGGTTGAAGAAAGCAGTATCTAATTCACATAAGAGGATCCCCATTATTGGAGCATTCAATGCAAAAAGATTGATGTTCAGGATAGGAAAAATATCTTGATCTTCAGGGTCATATGCTTGATTGCTAGAGTCATTAGGAAAAGCATTCCTACTTATACTATCAGCATTCTGATGTTTAGCTCCGGCTTTATGCACTATAGTCATCTGACCTCTATACTGTTGTATAGCAATTTGCCACCTGAGCATATGTCTTCTGGGAGTTTTCATGTTCATAAGAGTTCTTAAAGCATTAAATTCATTGATTACTTGAACAGTGGTGCCTTCTAAGTAATAGTGTAGCTTTTCTAAAGCCCATACCAGTGCCAAACATTCCAACTTACTGGATCCATATCTTTTTTCTGTATTTTTGATCTTTCTAGATATGAAGAGTACTTGTTTCTCTGATGGTCTGTCTTCTTCTATCCTTTCTTGATCTAGAGCAGCTCCTAACCGTTCCATGCAGGCCTCAATGTGCAGTTTGAAGGGCTGGGAGTATTCTGGTTGGATGAGTAAAGGAGTAGAGGTCATGGCTATTTTTAGTTCCTCATAGTTTTTCAGTCTCTCATGAGTCATTTCAAATAGAGTGTTGTTGTTGCATACTTCATACAGACTCTTAGTTAGCATAGGAAACTTTGGTATGTATTGTCTGTAATAACTGCAAAAAATAATGAAAGACAGTAAGTCTGTTTTGTTTTGAGGCATAGGTCTTTTCATGACAGCAGCTATCTTATTTTGATCAGCAGCTAGAGTTAGACCAGAGACTATATGTCCTAAGGCTTTCAATTCTCCGTAGCCAAAGTTGCATTTCTTCATGGACACCTTCAATCCTTCTCTGGAGATAGTCTGGAGTACTAATCTTACTTGGTTAATATGAGTATCCCAATCATCAGAGTATATGATAACATCATCTATATATACAATCATCCATCCTTGTCTGATGTATGTACCTAGAACTGTATCCATTGTTATCTGGAAGTGTGATGGAGCATTCATTATACCAAAGGGCATCCTAAGATTTTCATATATTCCCAAATGACAGATTATTCTCATAAAATTCCTGCTTTCAGGGCTTATTGGTATCTGGTGGAAACCTTTAAGCATATCCATAGTAGTAATGTACTTGGCCTTGGACAAGTTACGCAGAGCATGATCAATCCGGGGTATAGGATAATAATCTGCTTGAGTATAATTTTTGAGAATTCTGAAGTATCCTACCATTCTTGACTTGTCATTATGCCAAGCTATGATTACAGGTGTGGTCACATCTAACGTTTCATTATGCCCTACTTTACTTAATACTTGTAAGTATATTAGTTCTTGGATATGTTCCTCAAGAGATTTTCTAGACTCAAGACTAGTAGGATAGGCTGGCCTTCTTAATTTTGGAGGATAGGGAGGCTTAATGGTCAATGTCAATACCATATCATTTCCTTTAATATCACCAATGGGGTGATCTTCAGTACAAAAAGCATTTGGGTTCTCAAAGCAGACTTTCAATATAGCTTTCTTCTGTTCCTCAGAAAGTTTCATATTCATAGCTGCTTGAGAGAAATATTCTAAGTCAAAGTCTTATTAATGCTTTTGATAAGTAGAGGAAGGGAAGTTAGACTGAATGGTCCATATCTTAAACTTCTTGTCCCAATTACCACCTACTGTGAAGTATCTTCCTTTATTCTGGAACACATCTATACCATATAGACATAAGGCATCATTACCCAATATCAGGTAGTCACGTAGTTTGTTGAGAAATACTAAAAATTCCACTTGTATCCTCAAAGATCCTTTAGTATGAGGTAGCATTATAGGAGCACTCCATACTCCAAAAGCATTCATGGTAGAGTTGCAAGAGCTGAACCTGGCTTTTGGGACGGGAAAAAGGTGTTATTTCCAATTGGATTCCCAATTGTTTAAGAATTCAGCACAGACACATGAGCAAAAGGCTCCACTATCCAATTATAACCTTATAGGTCTGTTTTTATACAATCCTGTTGCATAACAAGTTTGACCAGTGGTATAACTTTTCCCACTCATAGGTTTCACTGTTAATGGTTTGAGATCCGTAATATGTCTAGGAATTATGGTATGATCCCATTGTTGGGGCAAGCTAGAATCCCCATGGATGTTATTGATTTCTACAGAAGTGCCTATATCTCCTTCTATAAAATCAACAGGGTTGTTCAGGATCAATTCACATTCTGAAAGAGATCCTTCAGTATCAGCTATATCTTCATAGTTCTGATTCCCTTCAACCTCCTGCTCACCTTCCAAAACTTCTATCTTTCTTTTTGGTAATGGGCAGTCTTGTCTCATATGCCCAGTCTTGTTAAAATTTAAACAAGTTGCAGGCATCCTCTCTTTATCCCTATTCTCATTTGGTTTCTTATGATCAGAGGTATTCTCAGGGGAGGTTTTTCTCTGGTTTTTTGAATGTTATAGTTCTCTTTGGGTCTAGAAGGGGCTTTCTTGTCTAACCCATTCATATCTATTACTTTTTCTAGAACTTTGATTGGAGTTGGCAAATAAGCATCCATACTCATCCTACATCTTACACTATGGTTAAGATTGCCAGGACACAGGTTGAGGAGTCTTTCATTTACTTCCTCTTTATCAGCATCTGGATACAAGCAATCCAACCTTTTCTTCTGTTCCAAGCACCATTTGTGAGGTTTATCCTTGGAGGGGTCAAATGAGGAATTTTCAAAATTTTTCATCATTTTTATTTTCCACATTCTAGAACCAAATTGTTCTTTATCAGAAGTTTCCAATATTCCATGGTAAAGATCCTACTTCTTCTCTTTTACTCATAAACCAGTCCAATGCTACTCCTTCAAATATTCTGTGCAGCCTGACTACAGCTATAGCTTCTGGTTGGTCATAAAGATTCCATGCAGCCACCGACGGTAGGAATGGAAGAAATCAAATAACACACAGAACAGCTATTGGAGACAATAAATCAAGGTAGGATCAGACAGACTCAAACAATTGAGAATATGTTACCAGGAATACAAAAAGATTTTATTATGTCTTTCCAACCCTTAAAAGAAGAATTGGTAACCACTACTAACAGCTCCATTCTATCCCTTAAAGAAAAACTGGATGTGCTTAATAGCAAAGTGAACCTGCAACTTAATATGATCAAAAATGATCTGGGAGACTTAAAAGTCCGTCTGCCAAACACCTTGGGGAGTACCACAGAGGAACAAAAATCTCCCAGACAAACCACTACTCCTTATGCACCATCCTTACTAGGAATGCATAGGAGTGACAACTTTAGGCCTAGTCCTACCCCTGAGATGGAGCAAGCCCTCAAACTGTTAATCCCTATTTCTCAATGGCCCAAGTTCTCCAGTGAAGGAGAATAAAATCATATAAATTTTATTGAATTTATTGACTAAACTATAAACCCTTATGACCTACCAGTATCTATAGCTGTAGTCAGGCTTCCCCGACTATTTGAAGGAATTGCCTTGGACTGATTTATCAGTAAAAGGGAAGAATTGGGATCCTTACCATAGAATTTGTGAAAACTTCTGATTAAACAACAATTTGGTTCTAGAATGTGAAAAAGAAAAATGATTAAAAATTTTGAAAATTCCTCATTTGACCCCTCCAAGGATAAACCTCACAAATGGTGCTTGGAACAGAAGAAAAGGTTGGATTGCTTCTATCCAGATGCTGATAAAGAGGAAGTTAATGAAAGACTCCTCAACCTGTGTCCTGGCAATCTTAACCATAGTGTATGATGTAGGATGAGTATGGATGCTGACTTTGCAACTCTACTGAATGTGCTAGAAGAAGTAATAGACAGGAATGGGTTAGACAAGAAAGCCCCTTGTAGACCCAAAGAGAACTACAATATAAACAAAAACAGATAACAAACTCCTCTGATGAATACCTCTGATAATAAGAAACCTAATGAGAATAGGGATAAAGAGAGGAAGCCTTCAGCTTGTTGAAATAGTAACAAGACTGGGAATATGAGAAAAGACTGCCCATTACCAAAAAGAAAGATAGCAGTCTTGGAAGGATAGCAAGAGGTTGAAGGGAATCAGTACTATGAAGATATAGCTGATACTGAAGGATCTCTTTCAGAATGTGAATTGATCCTGAAAAACCCTGTTAATGTTATAGAAGGAGATATATACACTTCTGTAGAAATCAATAACATCCATGGGGATTCTAGCTTGCCCCAACAATAGGATACTACCATAATTCCTAGACATATTATGGATTTAAAACCATTAACAGTAAAACCTATGAGTGGGAAATATTATAACACTTGTCAAACTTGTTATGAAACAGGATTTTATAAAGAAAGACCTATAAGGTATTAGTTGATAGTGGAGCTTTTTGCTCATGTTTCTCTGCTTAATTCTTTAAAAAATGGGATCCCAATTGGAAAGAAAACCATATGCCTGTCCCAAAAGACAAGTTCAGCTCTTGAAACTTTACCATGAATGCTATTGGAGTATGGACTTCTCCTATAATACTACTTGATACTAAAGGATCTTTGAGGATACAAGTCAAATTTGCAGTATTGCTCAAGGGACTATCTGACTACCTGATACTGGGTAATGATGCCTTATGTCTATATGGTATAGATGTGTTTGAGAGTCAAGGGAGATACTCCAAAGTAGGTGGTAATTAGGAAAAGAAGTTCAAGATATGCATTATTTGGTCTAACTTCCCCTCCTCTACTTATCAAAAGCATTTATAAGACTTTGACCAAGAATATTTCTCTCAAGCAGCTCTGAATATGAAAATTTCTGAGGAACAGAAGAAAGATATATTGACAGTCTGCTTTGAGAACCAAAATTTGTTTTGTACTAAATATCATCCCATTAGTGATATTAAAGGAAATGATATGTTATTGACATTGAACATTAATCCTCCTTATCCTCCAAACTCAAGAAGGCCAGCCTATCCTTAAATTAGGGCATAAAGAACAGGGAGATGTGACCACACCTGTAATCATAGCTTGGAATAATGACAAGTCAAGAATGGTAGGAGACTTAAGAATTCTCAATAATTATACTCAGGAAGATTATTATCCTATACTGCGGATTGATCATGCTCTGCATAGATTTTCCAAGGCCAAGTACATCACTACTACGCATATGCCTAAAGTTTTCAACCAGATACCAATAAGCCCTGAAAGCAGGAATTTTATGAGAATAATCTGTCATTTGGGAATATATGAGTATCTAAGGATGCCCTTTGGTATAAAGAATGCCCCATCACACTTCAAGAGAACAATGGATACAGTTCTAGGTACATACATCAGACATGGATGGATGATGGTGTATATAGATGATTTTATCATATACTCTGATGATTGGGATAGTCATATTAACCAACTAAGATTCATACTCCAGACTATCTCCAGAGCATGATTGAAGGTGTCCATGAAGAAATGAAACTTTGGCTACAGAGAATTGAAAGCCTTAGGACATATGGTCTCTGGTCTAACTCTAGCTGCTGATCAAAATAAGATAGCTGCTGTCGTGAATAGACCTAAGACTCAAAACAAAACACAGTTACTTTCTTTTGTTATTTTTTGCAGTTATGACAAAGAATAAATACAAAAGTTTGCTATGCTAACTAAGATTCTGTATGAAGTATGCAACAACAACACTCTATTCAAAATTACTCATGAAAGATTTAAAAACTATCAGGAACTAAAAATAGCTATTACCTCTACTCCTTTACTCATCCAACCAAATGACTCCAAGCCCTTCAAACTTTGAATTGACGCCTTCATGAGAGGTTAGGAGCTTCTCTACATCAAGAAAGGATAGAAGAAGACAGAGCAGTAGAGAAACCAGTAATCTTCATATCTAGACAGATCAAAGATACAGAAAAGAGATATGGAGCCAGTCAGTTGGAATTCTTGGCGCTAGTTTTGGCTTTAGAAAAGCTACACTATTACTTAGAACAAACCAATTTTCAAGTGATCACGGACTGTAATGCTGTAAGAACTCTTATGAGAATGAAGACCCCCAGCAGACATATGCTCAGGTGGCAAATTTCTATACAACAATATAGAGGTCAGATGACTATAGTGCATCAAGCTGGAGCTAAACATCAGAATTCCAATAGTCTAAGTAGGAATGCTTTGCCTAATGACTCTAACAATCCCGCATATGACCCTGAAGATCAAGATATCTTTCCTATCCAGAACATCAATCTTTTTGCATTGAATGCTCCAATAATCAGGATCCACTCATGTGTATGAGATACTGCTTTCTTCAACCTAGTAAGGGACAACTACTCTCCTGGAATCAAGCTGCTGATTACCATTATGGAATGTGAATCCCAAGAAGCAGCTCTGATAAATAGTCTACCTGATTCATTACTTAAATCCTATAAAGCAGGAAGGTTTACCTTTTGGGAAGGTCTCCTTTACTACAGACACCAACATTCCAGTGTTTAAGTACTAAGCAACAAAGAACATAAACAACATATACTGCAGGAATGCCATGACAACTGTTCATCAGGGCATCTATCCACAGAAAGGACTTTAAAAAAAGTAAAACAAATTGCTTGGAGGATATAATGGAAAGAAATCACTATTAAATATGTTACTAGCTGTGAAAGATGCCAAAAATCTAATAAAACTACTGGCAAAAGGTTTGGAATCTTACAGAAAATGTCTGAGCCTACAACCAGATGGGAAATTATTAATATGGATTTTGTAACCAGCCTCCCCCCTGGAGGTACTCATTCATATAACTCTGTCCTAGCTATAGTTGAAAGATATTCTAAGGAGGCAAAATTCTTACCTAACCACAAAGAAGATAGTGCTATGGATGTAGCTTAACTATTCTGGAACAGGATCATAGCTGATGTGGGTATGCCCAAGATTATAATCAGTGACAGAGACATTAACCTCTGAGTTTTGGAGGAATCTACATGATGAACTGGGTACTACTTGACTTATATTTTTAATAAATCATTTTAGTAAATCAACTGGAACTTTAAAATAAGGAGTAAAATCAATATCATGACTTTTCTCCAGTTATTTGATACATAATGAGAACTCACGTGACATCACAATTTCCGTAGAAATTTCAATTAAAATAATTATTAACTTACTGGGAACATTTGCTAAGGATAATTAATTAAATAATACGTAAATAGGACAGATTGGTGTTATTCACACGTCCAAATATCAATTATAAAGTAAAATAATTCCCATACCCTGAGGAATTAGATGCTACCCACGCTATATCACCAAGAACACATGACAGGCTACCACTGGTTACCCTGCTAGCCTTAGTTTCTGTCCCTTTGAGCCCCTGTACCCCTCAGAAGGATAGTATTGGGACTCCAAAAGCTATAAATAAAGACCTCTTTTGAGGATATTGATGGGAAAAGACCCAGTAATATTTATATCCAGACACCATGCTAAGGTAATCAAGTACTTATAAGAGATAATCAAGTGATTTATGGCTAAGTATGATCAATAATATCCGTCCTCAACCTCTTTTTTATCCATTAAAACTGCTGAACAACCTTATAACCCCAGTATACAGGTTTAACCCATCAGTGCACGTTCCAAACAGATACCCATGGGATTTCATAATATACCAGAAAGATTCATTATCCTTTCTCTGTCATGGCAGATTGGTTACAAGGCCCTGCCACTCCACCATGTATATTACATACATATTATCTTTGGGTAAAATATCCTTTAAACTAAAGAGCCCAAAGTAACCAGGACTACATGTTTTCATACTGAAATCCCTGAAGAGAGGTGTTAAAGATCCCGAATATAATTCTGGCGCCTCTATAAAAATATTTAATAATCAATTTTTTCATATTGATTTATAACAATAAACTATAACTAAACCAATGAACCTTGCAATAAGCTTAATCCAAATATTTTACAAATTTTTGCTGCATTTGTTAAATAATATATTTATTATTTATTCTATCAACTCTGTTAGCTAAAGGATAGCAAGCGTCTTGGCATCGAGTAGGCTGAAAGCATTCCTATGTTTTCTTAATAAAGAATTGAAATTGATAATTCTTTCCATCTCAAGTTCTTTGTCCTTTATAAACTTCTATTTATAATAAAGCAATTTCTCTTTTTGTTGCTCAGGAGTTATAATAACAGGGACAAAGTTACGGAGTTTTTCTTTGTTTTTTCTTATTAAGAAGGTTTAAATAATAATTGATCAATTCTCCATTGGTCTTAAGATTTACCAGAGAAACAAAGGATCAAAAATATATGTTATTTAACTTACTTTTTTAAAAGAATATACTGGTCCAAGGATTAAATAATGAAAAATTAATTGTTTAAGGATATTTTCCGGCCAGAAAACCAGTTGTTAGCTCTCTGATACCAGGAAAATTGAAGTCCCTTAGCTACAGAGAGTGATAAAAATACTGCAATCATAATGATAATAATTATCCCAAAAATAAACCCTTATAGGCTCAAATAAATAATATAACAAGAGAAGTTCCAAGGTTTCATTGGTTTGGTAATAAAAGGTTTTGAATATGTATATAAAAGAGGGGCCACAGTATTATACTACTGAGGTTATTTACAGACAAAGCAACATCCCTTCAAGGGGCCTGCTTACGCAGTTTAAGAACCTTGGAATGAAGATGGGTGCCTTAGAAAGGGATTATTCCACTAATGGCTGGGCATAACAGAACAACGGTCTTGACAGGAAGGAAAAACACTCACCCTGAGCACTTTACTACAAAAATCCTGCCATAATAGGAAGGGTTGCAGAGCAGATGGGGTGGATTGCCTGACTAACTTCAACAATTGATTGGTTTTAAGAAATAAAAAATAATACTACAGAATTGGTCATAAATCACTTGCTTAGATTTTTCATAAGCACTTGACTAACAATGACATGGTTTCTGATTGATAATAATAATTCCTGGTAAACCAATGATGGAATAATGAATCCAAAGAGGTCTGTATAAATACCTTTTGGGGGTGATTTTGAGATTCTCAGGGCGCGTAGAGAGGGTTCTGCTCATTTTCTGAGGCTGGAAAGCCAGTCAGAGGAAGATTAGCACGTCCACTTGGTCCTGTTAATCAGCTGACCTTAGATCTGCTGGATTTCTGTACTATTTCAGCCACAGGATCTCTTATTCTATTGTGGCCTAAATTTGATCATTCTGCAGTCATCCGTCATTTGTACTATTAGTATTGCTTTAAAGCGAACAGATAAGGAAGTCTACTAACTTTCCATTATCTGCTCCTCATGTATATAATTTTTAAAAATTTATATGAACACTCCTTTTAGTGTTTTGTGGTCTTTAAAGATCAGAGTCAATGATTTAGTTGGTAATCCTTGATCTTTAATTTATTATTAAAAATGTTCTAAACTCAATTTTTATTAATTTTAATTGAGTTTTGATCATTTTAAATTGTTACTAATGCATATGTCAACTTTTTACATATTCCAGGCAACCCTAATCAGGTTGTAGCTCTTTTGAGCAGTACCTGGTGGTAAGATTAGTCACAACAGATCCAGACGCAACAATCAGTCAGTATAAATGCGCGCGGGGTAGGATCCGCTGTTTGTGTGGCAGAATTTATCTGCGCGTGGGTCTCTAGTACACGGAAATCTGCTACTATGAGTACGTATGGATATGTAATGATGCGGGGCTGCACCCTGGAATTTTCACATAACACAACTCCGCGTGTAACTCCTAAAATATACACCACAACTCAATTTTTAGGTGTAAACCTTATATGTGACAACACGTGTGAGATGTTAAAATTGCAAAAAGGTGCCATACTGGTTTTTTAATTTTTAGTACTTTTCTTTTTAATTATTTTAAAAATGTAAGGACTTGGATTTCAAGGGTGGGGTCAGTGAGTGACCCTACCTAGTTTTGGGTGAGGAACCCATTTCTTGAATAATTTTTATGAATTGCTCACTCCTTTTTTCATTTAGATATTTGTATTTTTTATAGTTTTGTGTTGCTATGACAGGTTGCTCTGTACATAGTAGCAAGCTGACAGGGGCAGTCAACTGGTGCCCTGATTGATAATAGGGGCAAAGGGGGGGGGAAGTCAATTGGACAATTGATTGTTCAAAGGGGGAAGGGCCAGTTGATTGGCCCCCTGACCAATCAAAGGGGGGGGCCATTCAATCATCCTGTTGGTTGGTCAAAGGGGGGGGCAGTTGATTGGCGTGTTGGTTGGTCAAAGGGGGTGTCAGCTCTGTGGTACAAGGAACCTTGCAGTCCTTTAGCTACAGAGAGTGATAAAAATACTGGAATAATAATAATAATAATTATTCCAAAAATAAATCCTTAGATACTCAAATTAATGATATAATAAGAGCAGTTGCAAGGTTTATTTGGTTTGGTAATAAATGGTTTTCAATATAATATAAAAGAGGGGCCACAGTATTATACTACTGGGGATCTTTACAGACTAGAAACCTCTCTTTGAGGGGCCTCCTTAGGCAGTTTAAGAAGATTGGAATGTAGATGTATGCCTTAAAAGTACTTATTCCACTAATGGCAGGGCGTAACAGCACCAATGGCCAAGAAAGGAAGGGAAACACTCACTCTGAGCAATTTACCACCAGAATCCTGAAATAATTGGAAGGGTTTCAGAGCAGATGGGGTGGATTGCTTGACTATAATTCAAGGGTTGATTGGTTAATAAGAATAAATAATACTACTACAGACTAAGTCAAAAATCACTTGCTTATCTTCATATAAGCACTTGATTAACAATGACACGGTGCCTGATTGATAATAATAATTCCTGGAAAACTGATTAACTCATCTGGAACAATGGATCTAAAGAGGTCTGTATAATACATTTTTGGGTGATTTTGAGCTTCTCAGGGCACATACAGAGGGTTCTGCTCGTGGGCTAAGGCTTTCAAGCCATTCAGGGAACCATTGGCACTTTCACTTGGTGCTTTCAATCACCTGACCTTAGATCTTCTGGATTTCTGTACTATTTCAGCCACAGGATCTGTTAATCTGTTGTGGCTTAAATTTGATCATTCTTTACTCATCCTTCATTTCTACTATTTGTATTGTTTTAAAGCGGGCAGATGTGGATTTTTACTGATTTTCAATCATCAGATGATCACATAGATAATTTTTAATAATTTTTATGAACACTCCTTCTAGTTTTTTGTAGTCTTCAAAGATCATGGTCAGTGATTTACGTGGTAATCCTTGATCTTTGATTTATTATTAAAAAATGTTTTAAAATTAATTTTTCATTAATTTTATTTAATTCTTGATCTTTTTAGATTATAAGTAATGCATATTTCAATTTTTTACATATGCTAGGCAACTCTAACTAGGTTGTAGCTCTTCTGAGCGGTACCTGGTTGTCAGATTAGTCACAACTGATCCAGAGGCGGGGATCAGTTAGTACAAGGGTAGGATCTGTTGCGTGCGTGGCAGAATTAGCTGCGTGCGGGTCTCTAGTACGCAGGAATATGCTACTACAAGTACGTAGGGATATTTAATGATGCGGGGCTGCGCCTGGGAATTGTGACATAACACATTTCCGGGTGTAACTCCTAAAATATAAACAACACCTTTATTCTGAGTGAATTTTAGGTGTAAACCCTATACGTGAAAAAAAAATTGAAATATTAGAATGGCCAAAAAGTGCCATACTGGTGTTGTAATTTTTAGTGCTTTTCTTTTTAATTATTTTAAAAATTTAAGGACTTGGAATTCAAGGGTGGGGTCAGTGAGTGACCCTACCTGATTTTGGGTGAGGAATGCATTTCTGTAATAATATTTATTGATTTCTCACTCCTTATTTTTTAATTGAGATATTCTTATTCTTCATAGTTTTGTGTTGCTATTGACAGCTTGCTCTGTACATAGTAGCAAGCTGACATTCCCCCACTCCAAGATATGTCTATATTTGAAAATAAAACTTTGGGTTAATGCCTTCTGCTGTCTCTGTAGTTCCTTTGGTGTATGGGTCTGTCAGGGATATTATGTTCAGGCAACCATTCATCTTTATCAGCCGATTCTCCCTTGCATCTAACTAGGTAGATTCTGACATCTTTTCCATTGATCCTATCTTCTTTATCTTTAAGGAGCTTGCTAATTTTCCCTTTTTCCTTTTCAGGATCTTCTGTAACAGGTATTTCAAGTGAAGGAGTATGTTCTCCATTCCTTGGTTTGCAGTGTTTGATAAGACTTACTTGGATGACTGGATGTTTTCTAGAAAGCTCATCACTAAGGATTACTTCCACCGCATTTTTACCATGAACTTTATTAATGGTGAAAGATCCAAAAAAAGCTGGTCTAAGCTTTCTATTTCCAGCTAAGTTGGTAAAGTTGTTGGTAGAGATCAAGACTTGATCACCAATCTTGAAATTGGGTACCTTATAGGTTTTATACCACCTTTGCTGGTTATACTCCACAGCATCTTGGACACACTTAACAGCTTGTTTGTTGGCTACATCTATCATGTTTTTGAAATCAAGTCATGTAGGGTGAATATTTGTGAGATGGTGGTTAAGGTTATCCTTGGGTAATTTAGGAATCCATCCTCTTTCTAGTATGTAGGGTGCTTCCTTAGTAGTAGAGTGCTTGCTACTGTTGTAGGCCATCTCCAGTGTAGCAAAAAGGCTAACCCAATTGTGGAAATAATCTTCAGAATTCTTCTATTCTAGTCCAAAGCCATAGAATCTCCTGAGCATGACTTCCAGGGTCTGAACCATCCTTTCAGCTAAGCCATCCTTCTGAGGGTGATAAGCTTTAGAGGAGCTAAGGTGGTTCCAAGCATATCATGGATATTTCTCCAGAACTCAGAGGTGAATTTAGGATCTCTGTCACTGATTATAATCTTGGGAACTCCAACATCAGCAATGAGTGTGTTCCAAAATAATAGGGCAACTTCCATAGCAGTGTCTTCCTTGTGATTAGGTAGGAACATTGCTTTCTTGGACACCTATCCACAATGACTAAGACTGAGTTGTAGGAATAGGCTCCTCCTGGTGGTATTCCAGTAAAAAATTCCATGTTGATGATCTCCCATCTTTTCTCGGTTTTAGCAATCTTTTGCAGTAGACCAAACCGTTTCCCTGTGGTCCTGTTGGACTTATGACAAGTTTCACAACTGGTTAAATACTGTATAATGGAGTCTCTCCAATTAATACACCAAGCAGTTTGTTTAAACTTAACTAAGGTTCTATCAGCAGATAAATGACTAGATAAGCAGTTATCATGGCACTCAGCCAAGACATGTTTGATATGGTCATCCTTAGTCAAGACTATAACACTTGAATGTTGATGCCTAAAGTATATCAGACCATCCCATATGGTGAAACTTCCTGCTTTGTATGGTTTCAAAAGGGGTTCAGGTAGGCTATTGATCAATTCAGATGGTGGAGAAGTACTTCCATAATAATGATCCAAGTTTTCATGCCAGATTTGTAAGATTCTTTGATTGAGTTGAACAATGATTCAATCAATTCACAAATGTGGATTCCCATTATAGGAGCTTCAATGTTCAACCTGTTAATTTTAAGGATAGAGAAGATATCATTATCCTCCGGATCATAAGCAGGGTTAATTGGGTCATTGGGTAAAGCATTCCTGCTCAAACTATCAGCATTCTGGTTTTTAGTCCCAGCTTGATGAACTATGGTCATCTGACCTCTGTATTGTTTTATGGATATCTGCCATCTTGCCATGTTCCTACTAGGGGTCTTCATGTTCATCAATGTCCTGACAGCATTGCAGTCAGGTATCACATTTGTATTGGTGCCTTCCAGGTAATAATGGAGTTTCTCTAGAGCCCATACTAAGGCAAGACATTCCATTTGACTTGCACCATACCTTTTCTCAGTGTCTTTAATTTGTCTGGATATGAAGAGTATAGATTTTCCCACTGGCTTTTCATCCTCTATGACTTCTTGTTGTAAAGCAGCTCCTAGCCCTTCCATGATGGCATCTATGTAGAGTTTGAAAGGTATAGAATAATCTGGATGAATCAGTACTGGAGCTGAGGCCATCTCCATCTTGAGTTTCTCATAGTTCTTGACTCTGTCATGGGTCATTTAAAACATGGTGGTGCCGTTTCAGACCTCATACAGGCATTTGGTTTGGACAGAAAGCTTTGGTAATTAATTTCTATAGTAGCTGCAAAAGCTGATAAAGGATAGGAGTTCAGTCTATTATGAGTCATAGGCCTATTCATTACTTCTGTTATCTTGTTTTGGTCAGCAGCTAAGGTTAGTCCATAGACAATGTGTCCTAAGGCCTCAATTTTTCCATAGCCAAAGTTACAATTTTTCATTGATACTTTCAATCCCACGGCAGAGATGGTTTTGAGGACTAGCCTTAATTTCTCCATGTGAGTATCCCAATGATCAGAGTAAATGATAACATCATCAATGTATACCATCATCCATCCCTGTCTGATGAATAATCCTAGGACAATATCCATCATCCTTTGAAAATGAGAAGGAGAATTTTTAATACCAAATGGCATCCTAAGATTCTCATAAATTCCAAAATGACAGATAATTCTCATGAATTTCTGGCTATCAAGGCTGATAGGTATTTGGTGAAAGCCTTCTAGCATGACCATGGTAGTGATGTACTTAGCTTTGGACAGGTTATGCAGAGCATGGTCAATCCTTGAAATTGGATAATAATCAGCTTGGGTGTAGTTGTTCAGCATTCTGAAATCTCCAACCATTCTTGACTTATCATTGTGCAAAGCTATAATTACTGGGGTAGTGATATCCACTTGTTCATTGTGTCCTACTTTCCCTAAGACTTGCAAGTCAAACAACTCTTGAATATGGGTTTCCAGAGCAGCTCTAGATTTTGGACTAGAAGGATAAGCAGTTTTCCTGAGGTTAGGTGGGTAAGGAGGCTTAATGGTCAGAGTTAGGATCATATCATTTCCTTTGATGTTACCAATGGAGTGATCCTTGGTACAGAAAGCATTCTGATTTTCAAAGCATACTTGTAGGATATCCCATTTTTGTTCTTCATTGAGAAGGGAATTCAAAGCAGCTTGAGAGAAGTTTTCCTGAATGAAACTCTTTAAGTGTTTTTCATGAGTTGAATCAGAAGTTTGAGCATTGACATGGCATATTTGGAACTTCTTATTCCAGTCTCCACCTAAAGTGAAGTATATACCCTTGCTTTTGAATACATCTATACCATATAAGCAAAGAGAATCATTTCCAAGTATAAATTAATCATATACTCCTTTTTGGAGCACTACAAATTCAATTTTCAGTTTGAGTGATCCTTTAGAGTGAGGGAGTATGATATCAGAAGAACAAACTCCAACAGCATTGAGAGCAGAATTACAACTGCTGAACTTAGCCTGAGGTACTGGTAGTAAGTTCAGTTTCCAGTTTGGGTCTTGTTTCTCCAGATAAGTTGAACCAACACAAGAGCAAAAGGCTCCACTTTCTAGAAGTAACTTAACAGGGGAACCTTGGATTAAACCAGTAGCATAGCATGTTTTGCCTGAAGTGTAACATTTACCTGCAGAAGGTTTTAGAGTCAAGGCCTTAGCCTCAGAGATGTGGTTAATCTTAATTTGGGGATCCATTTTTGAGGTAAGTTAGAATCATCATTGACCGAATTTATGTCCAGAGAAGAATCAATACTTCATTCAATAACATTGATGGTGTTAGTGATCATTAAATCACAATCAGAGAGTGATTCATCAGTATCATCAAGGTGAGTTTCAGGATTGTAACACTCTTCTCCTTCAATAAGATTAATCCTTTTCCTAGGTAGAGGAAAATCAGGTTTTATGTGTCCTGTTTGGTTACAGTTCTATCATAATTTTTCCTTTGATTCTGGATTCTTCTTGACTTCCAAGGTAGTTGGATTAGTAGCAGGGGATTCCTTAGTTTTGGAAGTATATTCTTCCCTGTTCCTAGTATTTATTTCCCTGGGGAGTCTGTTTACTCTTTTATCAAGACCATTCATATCAATAATCTTCCCCAACACACCTATTAAGGTAGAAAGATCTGAATCCATAGGCATCCTGCACCTTACACTGTGGTTGATTTGTCTGGGACATAAGCTGAGGAGTCTTTCATTGACTTCTTCTTTGTCAGCATCTGAGTAGAAACAGTCAAACCCCTTTTTTTGGTCTAAGCACCACTTATGAGGTTTTTCCTTGGATGGATCAAACTGGGAGGTTTCAAAATACTTCATTGTCTTTCTTTTCCAAATCCTAGTACCAAATTGTACTTTGATCAATTCTTTCCAAGAACTCCAGGATAAAGATCCAAATTCTTCTCTTTTATTGATAAACCAATCAAGAGCTACTCCTTCAAATAGTCTGGGAAATCTTACCACAGCTATTGCATCAGGGAGATCATAAGAAGAAAGAGTATAGTCAATAAATTTAATGAAACTGACATGGTTGTATTCTCCTTCTCCAGAGAATTTAGGCCATTCAGTAATTGAAGGAAGTAACTTCAAAGCCTGCTCTGTTTCAGGAGGAGGAATGGGTCTGAAAGACTCATTACTAGTTCTTCTGGTTCTGGGAGGAATACTAGGAGTACTGGTGAGCCTAGCAGGTCTAGTTTCTTCTAGGTCAATGACCAGAGAGTTAGAGGAATTGACCTTAAGATCTCTGAGATCATTTTTAATCATACCTAAATACAAATCAAGCTTAATTCTTAATAAGTCAATCTTTTTAATTAGATGAGCTGAAGGAGTAGGACTAGTTTTCTTAACTTCTTCCTTAAGTTGGTCCATAGTTGCAAGAATATCTTCCTGAAGGATTGATTGTTTGTCATCAATATGTTTCATCAGGTCCAACTTACTAGCTTTTGTACTATACTTGATTTGTTGTATTTCCAACTCATCAATTCTCATAATGTGCGACTGGGTATCAATCACTCTGAAAATACTCAGACTCAATTTGTCCAATTATTGATAAAATTTGTGAAAGCATTTGCTAATAATAGTAAAATTGTGACACATTTACAGAAAAGCTATTAAGAGCTTCTACATCTCTTTGTGGTACATCTTTTTCCACGTCTGTGCTAGGGATATTATGCTGTCCAAATCCTTTGGGTTCCTTAACTTCTGATGGGCTGAGGACCTCTTCTTTTTGGGATCCTTTCCCTTTAAGGAAGCTAACTGATCCCAAGGATTCCAGTTCTGCACGTAGCCTTCTACTTCTTTCTTTGGGATCAATTCTTTCAGAGAAATCTGAGATTTCTTTGCCAGAGAAATAGCTTTTATCATACCTGGTTGATCCTCCTGGGCCTGAGCCAATTTGAATTGTTCCAAATAGCTCATGTTTTCTTTCACTGATACCTTTACTCTTTCCTCCTCAATTTAGTCCAGCTGGTGTGGCGTAGGAGGACCTGTACCGTTCTGGGATAAACTGTTGGGCAATGGGTGGTTCTCCAACAGTCTGTTGGTCGAGTTGGTGGCTGTGTTTGTCGCCGTAGTCATCCTGCGTGACGCTATGGTCACGGGTCTAAACCCCCCCCTTGCGCTTGCGACTGGAGTCCTTGCGCATACGTGTTCCTCCAGGCAGAGATCCATACAATGGGGATCTACCTGTTGCTTGGGTCTTCCCCCTTTTTTGATACATAGAATCAAAAAAAAATGAGTAATTCTTTTGCCAATACTTTCCAAAAAAGACTTTAAAAATATAAAGATAATATTTTTTGTGTATTTTATATTTTTTATAATTTATATATATATATATTTTAACTCACTTAAAGTTAAATTCAAGGGTACAAACACTTGGTTGGTATCACAACTGTCCTTGGGGGGTATTCCAACAGGGTCTGAGTGAGTTCCAATCATATCCTGGGATAAATCCAAGGGTAAGTCCAAGGTTACACTGTCTGGGGCGTCCTCTAGGAGGTCCTGATCAATGACATCACCAAAAACAAAATACACCAAGATGGATAAAAACAAAAAACATAAGTTTAATATTGTTTTTGTATTTTTACATGTTAGAATGATATTTTTAGAATAAAATAATCACTTTTTTTAATTTTGGATTTTTCTTTATCTTCAGGGTTATTTAGTTTAAAAATATAAAGCTTCCTTTGATAAATTTTCCACTCTTTATGTTGCCTTAATAAAGAATTAAAATTGATAATTCTTTCAAGCTCAAGTTCTTTGTCTTTTATAACTTTCTGTTTATAATAAAGCAATTTCTCATGTTGTTGCTCAGGAGTTTTAATGACAGGGACAAAGTTAAGGAGTTTTTCTTCTTTTTTCTTTTTAAGAAGGTTCAAATGATAATTGATCAATTCTTTGTTGGTCTTAAGATCCACTAGAGAAAAAAATGATTGAAAATAGATGTTATAAGTATGTTAACTTATGTTTTGAAAAATATATAGACTGGTCCAAGGAAGAAATAATTAAAAAATTAATTATTTAAGGATATTTCCTGGCCACACCCCCAGTTTTCAGCTCTCTGATACAAGAAACCTTGCAGTCCTTTAGCTACAGAGAGTGATAAAAATACTGGAATAATAATAATAATAATTATTCCAGAAATACACGCTTAGAAGCTCAAATAAATGATATAATAAGAGCATTTGCAAGGTTTAATTGGTTTGGTAAAAAATAGTTTTCAATATAATATAAAAGAGGGGCCACAGTATTATACTACTGAGAATCTTTACAGACTAGCAACCTCTCTTCAAAGGGCCTCCTTAGGCATTTTAAGACCATTGCATTGTAGATGGGTGCCTTAGAAAGGACTTATTCCACTAATGGCCGGGCTTAAAAGCACCAATGGCCAAGACAGGAAGGGAAACACTTACTCTGAGCACTTTACCACAAGAATAATGGAATAATTGGAAGGGTTTCAGAGCAGATGGGGTGGATTGCTTGAATATACTTCAAGGGTTGATTGGTTAATAAGAATAAATAATACTTCTACAGACTAAGTCATAAATCACTTTCTTATCTTCATATAAGCACTTGATTAACAATGAATCAGTGTCTGATTGGTAATAATGATTCCTGGTAAACTGATTAACTCATCTGGAATAATGGATCCAAAGAGGTCTGTATAAATACCTTTTTGGGGTGATTTTTGAGCATCTCAGGGCACATACAGAGTGTTCTGCTCGTTCGCTGAGGCTGGAAAGCCAGTCAGGGAAAGATTGGCACGTCCAATTGGTACTGTCAATCAGCTGTCCTAAGATCTGCTGGATTTCTGTACTATTTTAGCCACAGGATCTGTTCATCTGTTGTGGTGTAAATTTGATCATTCTGTACTTATACTTTGTTTGTACTATTGATGTTGCTTTAAAGCGGGCAGGTGTGGGTGTTCACTGATTGTCCATCATCCGCTGATCATGTAGATAATTTTTCATAATTTTTATGAACACTCCTTGTAGTTTTTTCTGGTCTTCAAAGATCAGGGTCAGTGATTTACGTGGTAATCCTTGATCTTTGATTTATTATTAAAAAATGTTCTAAACTTAATTTTAATTAATTTTATTTAAGTTTTGATCCTTTTAGATTATCAATAATGCATATGTCAATTTTTTACATATGCTAGGCAACTCTAAATAGGTTTTAGCTCTTCTGAGTGGTACCTTGTTTTCAGATTATTCACAACTGATCCAGACGCGGGGATCAGTCAGTACAGATGCGCGCGGGGTAGGATCCGCTGCGTGCGTGGCAGAATTAGCTGCGCGCGGGTCTCTAGTACGCGGGGAGTGGCTACTACAAGTACGTAGGGATATGTAATGATGCGGGGCTGCGCGCGGGAATTGTGACATAACACATTTCCACGTGTAACTCCTAAAATATACACAACACCTTGATTCTGAGTGAATTTTAGGTGTAAACCCTATACGTGACAAAATGTGTGAAATATTAGAATGGCCAAAAAGTGCCATACTGGTGTTGCAATTTTTAGTACTTTTCTTTTTAATTATTTTAAAAATGTAAGGACTTGGAATTCTAGGTTGGGGTCAGTGAGTGACCCTACCTAATTTTGGGTGAGTAATCCATTCCGTTAATAATATTCATTGATTTCTCACTCCTTATTTTTTTTAATTGAGATGTTCTTATTCTTCATAGTTTTGTGTTGCTATTGACAGGTTGCTCTGTACATAGTAGCAAGCTGACAAAAACCACCTGAAATCAGATTACCCAGCGGATTATCTACTAAGAAAATTTTTAATGTCTTGGCAATATTTACTAAGGATAATTAATTACATAAAAAAAATGTGGATAGATTATTGTTATTCACACATCAAAACATTGGAATAGTTCCCATACCCTGTTAAATTAGATGCTACCCATGCCACAGAACCAAGAACACGTGGCACGCTACAAGTGGATACCCTGCTAGCCTTAGAATCCATCCCTTTGAGCCCCTGTATCACTCAGAAGGACAGAAATGGGACCCAAAAGGCTATAAATATAGAGCTCTTTTGAGGTTGTTGATACCCAGACAACCAGTTATATTTACATCCAGACACCATGCCAAGGCAGTCAAATACTTATAAGAGATGCGTAAGTGATTTATTGCTTTATTCTGATTAATAATAGCCAACCCAAACCCTTTTTGTCAATTCAAACTGCTGAAAACCCTATTTAACTCCAGTAATAGGTTTAACCCATCAGTACTCATCACAAACAGGTACCTAAAGGATTTGATAATATACCAGTGAGTCTTATTATCCTTGTTCTCTTGTGGAAGATTGGCTTCAAGGCCCTGTCACACCACCATATATTCTATATATATTTTTTTTTGGGAAATATCTCCTTTAAGAATATTAATTAAAGGTTCCAAAGTAACCAGGTATACGTTTTTTCAAAGTGAATTCCCTGCAGAGAGGTGTTAAAGATCCCCAATATTATTGTGGCTCTATTAATTCATTTAATAATCAATTTATTAATATTGATTAATAATACTAAACCATAACCAAACCAATCAACCTTGCAATAGATTTATCCAAATATTTTTCGGATTTTTCCTGCATTTCTTGAATAATATTTATATTATTCATTCTATCACCTTTGGCAGCTAAAGGATAGCAAGGTTCTTGGCATCCAGGAGGGTGAAAATTGGGGTACTGGCCAGAAAATATTCCATTATATTATTTTTGATACCTTGGACCAGACATTTCACATAAAAAATTAATTAAAGATAATTTATCTTACTATTTTCTCCGTGATTTACCATTAATTTATTTTGAAGTGGGTTTAAAAAACAATGTAGAACTAATAACATATTATTTAAATCTTTTTAAAAAAAGAAAAGAACAATAAATTAATGATTATAAACCAACTTTTGGGAAGCTTGAACTCAAGCTGAACAACTTAATATCTCTTCTGTCCATAAAAAATTAGACAAAATCATTGAACAAGAAGAACTTGAGAGGCATATCAACTTTCAAGCTCTATTAAGAAAACATGAAGCTTGGAAAAAATACCCTTTAAATTCATTTTTAAGATATAAAAGTAAGCAAAAACTTGATATTAGAAAATAATTTTATTAAAATGCTATTAATATATTTTATTAACCAATAAAATATCTTTATCATACTATTAGTGAACTCTCCTATCTCAGAAACCACCACCACTGAAGTTGATCTATTGGATAAAGAGGTACCAGATATTTCTGGAAGTCCTTGAAAAATTCACAGGACTGGAGAAGACCTTATTGGAACAAAAAAATTTTAATTATTTGCAATGATTATTGCTCAGTCACAATTAACTGTCATCTAGGTACTTTTATTGTTTCCTTGGTTGTGTCACAAATCATGTTTCAGTGTTTCTCCATCTCTGTTCTCCTTATGCGTACCATAGCTTCCAAGAGTGTCTACTACTAGTTGTTCAGATGATGCGCGCGACTTGCTATCATGTCACTGGCCTTTCACCAATGCGCTCAGTCATTACCATCTCCTCAACTCTCAAGAAGACTCAACAGACTCTCAAACAATCAACTACCATCTCATCACGAATGTCAAGATAGTTGCCATTAAGATAGAAGTTGCGACCTCCATCCAATCCGATTCAAGTCCCAGAAGCAAATAGTAGGTTCCGAAATGTTAATCAACTCACTATAAGTGTTGGCCCTAGCCTTCTTCTAAACCAGAATAACAACTCAGGACAGCAGAACAATTGGTAGGCTCAGATTGGTCTATTGGGGTATAGTGCACACGGTTCTACTCAGTCTATTTAGAGGCCATCATCAAGCCTGTAGAACTGTGTTTGCTTCTTGGTCCAGGTTTTCCTGTTCTTCAATTTTTTTCAACAAAGACCCCATAGCATTATCTATTAAGGACCAATATAATTCTAATAAAGTCTTAGTACCTTTAAATATCAACTTAAGTAAGTTTTAATAAACTTATTACCACAGATTTTTCTTTAGAAAAATACTTATAAATATTTTATTCATACATGAATTGAAGTAACAAAAGGGCCTCAGCAAGAGTTCCCTCCTATGGATATCTGCCAGGAGCCCCCAGTAATCATGAGGAAACCAATAATGACAACCATCAAGGGGCAGGAACCAGTGAATCAAATGTTGGTGGACAAGGAACAGAACCAAGTACTGTTGCCATCCCCCAACCTAGACAAGGAGAAGGTAGTAGAATCAAGCCCCCCTCCATCACAAGGAGGTTCCCTGCAGCCCCCTCAGAAGAATCTGGTCAAGGAAACCAGGACCAAAGACTTAGTCAAAGAGAAAGTGAAATATTGGGAAAAATTCAAATAAGGCCAAGCCAAGGGGGATTGGTATCTATGAAAAAGATAATATCCCAGGCAAAAGCTACCCAGATAGCTCTTCAGAAAGTGATTCCAAGGAAAGAGGTAGAATCCTACTTAGAAAAGTGTAATCCATTGGATCAATTAGCCCAACTGAAAGGCAGAGAATCAGGAAAGAACAGATATTCTTCCCATCCAAAGCCAAAGGGAAAGAAGGATTGGGATCAGATAATATCCTTAGCTAAAAATTGGAAAAAAGTGTACCACAATTAGCTTCAAATTCTGGAGCTAGTTTTTTGTCTAAAGCAACCTCTGATGTAATTAATTCCTTTTTTAATGATATGCATCATGATTTCAAAATTTTTTGTGGAAATCTAGAGTTTTTACACCCAATTGGATAATTTGACCTCAGTAGTGGCCAAATTAATTAGTAAACAATCAAAAGCTTTACGTACAGAATATATGAAGGAAAATACTGAGCAATTATTGGAAAAAAAAACCAAGGTAGAACCATTCAGACTTGAACAATTGAGAATTTTTATCAAGTATCCAAGAAGATTTTATTATTTCCTTTCAGCCTTCTAAAGAAGAATTAATCAATACTACTAAAAACTCCATTCTGCCTCTTAGTGAAAAATTGGATATGCTTAGTAATAAAGTCAACCTGAAACTTAATCTGATCAAGAATGATCTTAGAGACTTGAAATTTCATCTTACCAACCCCTTGGGGAGTACCACAGAGGAACCAAAACCTCCCAGAAAAGCAACTACCCCTTACTCACCACCCCTATTAGGAATGCATATGAGTGACATGTTCAGGCCTAGTCCCACTCCTGAAATGTAACAAGCTCTCAAAATTTTACCCCCTATCTCTGAATGGCCTAAGTTCTCTGGTTAAGGAGAATAAAACTAAATAAATTTCATGAAATATATTGACTATACCATAAATTCCTGTGACTTGCCAGAGGCTTCAGCTGTAGTCAGGCTGCCCAGACTATTTGAAGGAGTAGCTTTAGACTGTTTTATCATTAAAACAGAAGAAGTTGGATTCTTACCATGGAATTCTTGGAAACTTCCAATTAAAGAATAATTTGGTTCTAGAATGTGGAAAAGAAAAATGATGAAAATTTAAAAAATTCCTCATTTGATCCCTCCAAGGATAAGACTCAGAAATGGTGCTTGGAACAGAAGAAAAGACTAGATTGCTTCTATCCAAATGCTGATAAAGAGGAAGTAAATGAAAGACCCCTAAACTTGTGTCCTGGAAATCTTAACCATAGTGTGAGATGAAGACTGAGTATGGATGCTGACTTACCAACTCTAATAAATATTTTGGAAGAAGTAATGGATATTAATGGGTTAGACAGGAAGACTTCTTCTAGACCCAAAAATAGCTTAAATACTAACAGAACCAGAGAACAACCTCCTCTGATAAATATCCCTGACAATGAGAAATCTAATGAGAAGAAGAATAGAGAAAGGATGCCTGGAACTTGTTGGAACTGTAACAAAACAGGTCATATGAGACAAGAGTGCCCATTAACAAAGAGAAAGATGGCAGTAATGGAAGGATAACCTGAAACTGAAGGGAACTAGAATTATGAAGAAACAGCTGATACTGAAGGATCACTTTCGGAATGTGACTTGATCCTGACCAACCCTTTCAATTTAATAGAAGGAGATATAGGCACTTCCATAGAAATCAATGACATCCATGGTGACTCTAATTTGCCCCAGCAATGGGACCCTTCAATAATTCCTAGACATGTCACTGATTTTCAACCTCTAACAGCTGAACCTATCACTGGTAAGAGTTATAATACTGGTCAAACTTGTTATTAAACAGGATTGTATAAAGACAGAACTATAAGTTTATTACTTGATAGTGGGGCTCTCTGTTCATGTGCTTGCACTGACTTCTTGAACACATGGGATCCCAACTGGAAAGACCACCTTCTGCCTTTCCCAAAAGTTAAGTTTAGCTCTTGCAACTCCACTATGAATGCTATTGGAGTGTGGACTGCTCCAGTAGTACTGCCCAATAATAAAGGATCTTTGAGGATTCAAGTGGAATTTGTGGTATTTCTCAAAAGATGATGTGATTACCTAATAAGAGGGAATGATGCTTTATGTCTAAATGGCATAGATGTGTTCCAAAGTAAAGGAAGATATTTCACTTTGGGTAGTAATTGGGGCAATGATTTTAAGATATGCACTATCCAAACTAAATTGCCCTGTTCCACTTTTCAAAGGCACCTGGAAGAATTCAACCAAGAATACTTCTCTCAAGCTGCACTGAATGAGAAATTTCCTGAAGAACAGTAGAAAAGATATATTCACAGTCTGTTTTGAGGACCGAAATGCTTTCTGTACTAGAGATCACATCATTGGTGATATCAAACACCAGGAAAAATCAAGCATCTCTGGCTGAACAGTGACTTCACTTCACCTTGATGGTTACCCAAATTGCTTCAAAGTGTATAATTAATTTCCAGAGAAAATCACCATGAAACCTATTTGTTTGCTGGAAGAGTTCCAAAAGATGGAAACATGGTTGATCAATGATTGCTTCTGAGTCTCATCTTACATTATCCAAAAGTGAAAAACGAATTCTCATTTGATTCTTCCAATTTTCCACTGTGTTTCTAATTGATTTCTATTGGAATTATCAAAGGTGTCTTTTGATTTTCCATTATTTTCCCCCAAAGAGTCCCCTTGATTTCTCCCTGGTTTCTCTTTGAATTTCTTCAGATAAATGTTTGATTTTGTTAAGATATGTATGATTTTTTGAATGATTTAACCCCATTTGATCCCTTCCAAGTAAATATTTCTTCACATACTCAACTTTTTTCCTGCTATTTGATTCATAAATTTCCAAATCAATCACCTACCATTTAATATGATCCAGAAACCAGGAAATTCATTTTTGCAATGGATCATTTAATATTGAAGTAAAAACAGGTGAGATTAACTTTTTATTATATAAGGATAATGGGAAAATCTTAAATTATCTCCCATGAACATTTTGAAGAGTTTAAGAAAGGATATAAAGCCATGGAGAGATGAATGGGAAACGATGATACTACAAAGAGCAAAAGGGGAATAGATAATACCTTTAAATTCAAATGGAACTGGTCTGAAGAGGATGAAGGGACACTCTTGTTTAGTTGTCTGGGATGCCAACTTGGAGGATTGAGCTGATCTTCCCAGTGTCAGCTCTCTGATATCAGGAACCTTGCAGTCCTTTAGCTACAGAGAGTGATGAAAATGCTGGAATGATAATAATGATTACTATTCCAATGATAAGTCCTTAGAAGCTCAAATAAATGATTTCATAAGAGCAGTTGCAAGGTTTAATTGGTTTGGTAGTAAATGGTTTTCAATATAACATAAAAGAGGGGCCACAGTATTATACTACTGGGGATCTTTACAGACTAGCAACCTCTCTTCAAGGGGCCTCCTTAGGCAGTTTAAGAACCTTGGAATAAAGATTTGTGCCTTAGAAAGGACTTATTCCAATAGTGGCCGGGCTTAACAGCACAAATGGCCAAGACAGGAAGGGTAACACTCACTCTGAGCACTTTACCACGAAAATCCTGGAATAATTGGAAGGGTTTCAGGGAAGATGGGGTAGATTGCGTGACTAAACTTCAATGGTTGATTGGTTAATAAAGGTAAATAATACTACTACAGACTAAGTCATAAATCACTTGCTTATCTTCATATAAGCACTTGATCAATAAAGACACGGTATCTGATTGATAATAAATAATTCCTGGTAACTGATGATGGAATAAGGAATCCAAAGAGGTCTGTATAAATACCTTTTTGGGATGATTTTGGACATAGAGAGGTTTCTGCTCGTGGGCTGAGGCTTTCAAGTCTTTCAGGGATAGATTAGCACGTCCACTTGGTGCTGTTAATCAGCTGTCCCTAGATCTGCTGGATTTCTGTATTATTTTAGACACAGGATCTGTTAATCTGTTATGGTGTAAATTTGATCATTCTGTACTCATCCTTCATTTGTACTATTGATATTGCTTCAAAGCCTGCAGATGTGGATGTTTAATAATTATTCATCATCTGCTGATCATGTAGATAATTTGTAATAATTTTTATGAACACTTCTTGTAGTGTTTTGTGGTCTTCAAAGATCAGGATCAGTGATTTACGTGGTAATTCTTGATCTTTGATTTATTATTAAAAAAAATTTTAAACTTAATTTTCATTCATTTTATTTAAGTTTTGATCTTTTTAGATCATGAGTAATGCATATTTCCGTTTATTACATATACTAGGAAACCCTAACTAGGTTGTAGCTCTTCTGAGCGGTACATGGTTGTCAGATTTGCCACAACTGATCCAGACGCGGGGATCAGTTAGTACAGATGCGCGCGGGGTAGGATCCGCTGCGTGCGTGGCAGAATCAGCTGCGCGCGGGTCTCTAGTACGCGGGAACCTTCTGCTACTAGTACGTAGGGATATGTAATGATGCGGGGCTGCGCGCGGGAATTGTGACATAACATATTTCCGCGTGTAACTCCTAAAATATACACAACACCTCAATTCTGAGTGAATTTTAGTTTTAAACACTATACGTGACAATACGTGTGAAATATTAGAATGGTCAAAAAGTGCCATACTGGTGTCGTAATTTTTTTTACTTTTCTTTTTAATTATTTTAAAAATATAAGGACTTGGAATTCAAGGGTGGGGTAAGTGAGTGACCCTACCTAATTTTGGGTTAGGAATCCATTCCTGTAATAAAATTTATTGATTTCTCACTCCTTATTTTTTTAATTGAGGTATTCTTATTTTTCATAGTTTGTGTTACTATTTGACAGTTTTGCTTGGTACATAGTAGCAAGCTGACACCCAGGATCATCAAATCCAGCCAATTATCAGAGAGGTTTGATGAGTCTATGGATCAAAAAAATACTAAGTAAATGAGATCCTTGAAGGAGGTTGATCCAATGATGACAGCAATCTGAGGTTGATCTAGAAAAAAACGTTTGGGTTGATGATCATCCTGTGGAACTAGTGGTTAGTTTTGATGACTTTGTTTGAGTCCTTTTCATCATTTCTTCTGCAGATGCTTTCAAGATTATGGGATCCAGATCCTTGAAGTTTGATTCCATATTGAATACAATGACCAATTGTTTACCAAAGAGCCTTGGTTTTCTTTTGGAACCATACTCCTGAGTGATGGGGATTCTGGAACCTGGAATGATCTCAATTTATTCAATTCCTCAATTGTCTTGATTTTTGGGATCCTCATGATCCTGATCTTGGTCTCCTTTGAACTCAATCAGCTTGATAGCCGATAGGATTGAGCTGGAACCGGCATGAGCAATTACAAGATTGCCAGCAGATAGGAGCATGTTGATTGAGGATGAGAATTTGAAGGATCTGAGTGGGAGATAGAAATCTTTTTTCTTAAAGTCTGAGAAGGCCTTGAATTGGGTAAGGATGATTGATCAAGGGGCTGAGCGTGATCCTGAGAATCTGGTCTATGTTTATTGATTTTTCAGTCTAATTTTTGGGTCTTAACAGTTGATGGATATCTGAGGAGAGATGGTGGTTGATTGATTATCACCATTTATAAATGGATTGTAACTGATCAGAAAAGATCAGGTTGGATAGCCATTCAGGCAAGTCTTGCAGTAGTCCTTCCCCATTGGATGTGTCATCTTGATCTTTCTCTTGAATCCATCCCCAACCCAATGCTGGTCTTGGTGCAGATGGTTGAAGTGGATTGGTTTTGATTTTATTCAAGTGATTGGTGTTGTGTTTTATTTTCAGGCCAACCAACCTCAACAATTTTTGGTCTCAATTGAGTTGATTGTGACCAGGCTTGGTTTGGTGATCCTTCTAGCTCCTTTTATTGATTTAATTAGACTTGGTTGAATGGTAGAGATGAAAGTAAGTGGTAAATGTTTGAAATTAAATAGTATAGTCTATCAAGTATTTTTGGGCGCCTTGAAAACTTACATGATTTTTTTTTAAAGCGCAATTGGTGTCAAAGAAATCAATATTGGCGCCTGGACAACCAGTTGGAGCACCATTGCAACCACAACTTGGCTTGCAGTCAAATTCAATTTGCGCCTTGTCAACCTGGTTTGGGAGCCAATCAAAGCTTGGCACATCAGCCAATATTGACCTTACTTTTAATGAAAAAATTATATTTCAAACCTGTTTTTTTTTCAGTTTTATTTTTTTAATTTTCTTCACATGCAATATCCTTTTTTAAAAAAAATTATACTTACTTAATTGTTTTTTTTTTAAAAAAAAAAGAAAAGAAGAAATGTAAAAATAAAAAAGAGAGAAAACTGATGCAAATATATTGAGGGATCTGCCAACACAGGGCCTTTAGTAGGCTGCATTTCAAGACAGCATCTATAGTACTTTTTAACATTAGAGTAGAAATTTTGACTTTTTTCTTCATTTATTGCCTCTTGGATGCCAGCCTTGACTTGCTAAACAAGCTCAGCTTAAGTTTTGGGCTCTTTTCCTCTAACATACAATCTTATTAATAATTATCAATTTCAATCCTTTATTGAGGCAACACAAGAAGTGGAAGATTTATCAAATTTTCAGCTCTCTGATACCAGGAACCTTGCAGTCGTTTAGATACAGAGATTGATTAAACCTGCTGGAATGATAATAATAATTATTATTCCAATAATAAATGCTTAGAAGCTCAAATAAGAGCAGTTGCAAGGTTTAATTGGTTTGTTAGTAAAGGGTTTTCAATATAATATAAAAGAGGGGCCACAGTATTATACTACTGGGGATCTTTACAGACTAGCAACCTCTCTTCAAGGGGCCTCCTTAGGCAGTTTTAAAGAACCTTGGAATAAATATGGGTGCCTCAGAAAAGACTCATTCCACTGATGGCCAGGCTTAACAGCCCACGCGGCCTAGACAGGAAGGTTAACACTCACTCTGAGCACATTACCACGAAAATTGTGGAATCATTGGAAGGGTTTTGGGGCAGATGGGGTACATTGCTCGACTAAACTTCAATGGTTGATTGGTTATAAAGGTAAAATAATAATACTGCAGACTAAGTCATAAATCACTTGCTTATCTTCATATAAGCATTTGATGAACAATGACACGGTTTCTAATTGATAATAAATAATTCCTGGTAAAACTGATGATGGAATAATGGATCCAAAGAGGTCTGTATAAATACCTTTTTGGGGTGATTTTGGTCTTCTCAGGGCACATAGAGAGGGTTCTGCTCGTGGGCTGAGGCTGGCAAGCCAGTCAGGGCAGGATTAGAATGTCCAATTGGTGCTGACAATCATCTGTCCTTAGATCTGCTGGAATTCTGTACTATTTTAGCCACAGGATCTGTTAATTAGTTATGGTGTAAATTTGATCATTCTGTACTCATCCTTTTTTTGTACTATTGATATTGATTCAAAGTGTGCAGATGTTGATGTTTACTGATTTTCCGTCATCTGCTGATCATTTATTTAATTTATAATAATTTTTATGAACACTTCTTGTAGTGTTTTGTGGTCTTCAAAGATCAAGATCCGTGGTTTACGTGGTATTCCTTGATCTTTGATTTATTATTAAAAAATGTTTGAAACTTAATATATTAATTTTATTTAAGTTTTTCTCTTTTTAGATCATTACTAATGCATATTTCCTTTTGTAATATATACTAGGCAACCCCAACTAGGTTGTAGCTCTTCTGAGCGGTACCTGGTTGTCAGATTAGTCACGACTGATCCAGGCGCGGGGATCAGTAGTACAGATGCTCGTGGGGTAGGATCTGCTGCGTGCGTGGCAAAATCAGCTGCGTGCGGGTCTCTAGTACGCGGGATCCTGCTGCTGCTAGCACGTATGGTTATGTCATGATGCGGGGCTGCACGCGGGAATTGTGAAATAACATATTTCCGCGTGTACACGCGGGCTAGGATCTGCTGCTTGCGTGGAAAAATCAGCTGCGCGCGGGTCTCTAGTACGCGGGATCCTGCTGCTGGCGGGGCTGCGCGCGGGAATTGCAAAATCAGCTGCGCGAGGGTCTCTAGTACGCAGGATCCTGCTGCTGGCGGGGCTGCGCGCGGGAATTGTGACATAACACATTTCAGCGTGTACGCGCGGGGTAGGATCCGCTGCGTGCATGGCAAAATCAGCTGCGCGCGGGTCTCTAGTAAGAGGGATCCTGCTGCTGGCGGGGCTGCGTGCGGGAATAACACATTTCCGCGTGTAGTGTTGTAATTTTTAGTACTTTTCCTTTTAATTATTTAAAAATATAAGGACTTGGAATTCAAGGGTGGGGTCAGCGAGTAACCCTACCTAATTTTGGGTGTGGAATCCATTCCTGTTATAATATTTATGGATTTCTTACTCCTTACTTTGTTAATTGAGCCTTTTCTTATTTTTTCATATTTTGGTTACTATTTGACAGTTTTGCTCTGTATTTGTAGCAAGCTGACACAAAGGAAGCTTTATATTTATAAACTAAATAACCCTGAAGATAAAGAAAAATCCAAAAAAAATAAAAGTGATTATTTTTTCTAATAAACATCATTTCAACACGTAAAAATACAAAAAAATATTAAAACATCTATTTTTTGTTTTTATCCATCTCAGTGGATTTTGTGTTTGGTGATCTCATTGACCAGGAACTCCTGGAAGAAGTCCCAGACAGTGTACCATTGGACTTGCCGTTGTATTTATCCCATGATCTGATTGGAACTCACTCAGACCCCATCAAAATACCCTTCAAGGATAGTTGTGATCCCAACCAAGTGTTGGTAGCTTTGAATTTAACTCTAAGTAAGTTAAAATATTTATAAAAAAATTATTTAAAATATAAAACACACAAAAAATATTATTTTTATAATTTTAAAGTCTTTTTTCAAAAATTCAACAAAAGAATTGCACATTTTTTTTGGTGTTATGTATCAAAATAGGCGCAACACCCGTGCAACAGGTAGGGCCCTGTCACATGGATGTCTGCCTGGAGGAACCCCTGCGCTGTGGTGCCCCATCCTGGACACCCTGGCCAGTGCGGAGACTTTAATTTTTTATGATTTTTGGTTATCATCATTCATAGGCATCATTATCAAAAAAAAAATAAAAAAAAGAATCTTTGATCCGGAATGGGGTTCCATTTGGTTCCCAGCTTCCAAACTGCTCATTCTCTCAGTTGGGAAGAATGATCTCTGGGTGGGCGTATCCCTGCTCTTGTGTTCAAGTCCCTTCTGCTCCGCTATTCCCCTTTACAATCTTTTTTTGCCCAGCATGCGGCCAAAACACTGCTGGGTTTGCTTCTGCCCTGTTATCCATCACCGGCACCCCCAAATTCTAATTATCACCACCACCACCACCACCATCTTGAGCATGATCGTGGTATTCTATTGTCAGACCTCAACCAAGCCATACAATCAACCTTGATCTCAACCAAGTCATCACATCACCAACTCAATCCATCTCACTCTTCAATCTCAACCTCAACATCAGATCCCCGTTGATGACCCCAACCAGCTCCCCATCGAGTCGGTTCAGAAAATCAATCAATCACCTCAATTCATCAATCCATAATCATCTCTCACTCAATCAACCTCCAAACTATCTCAAGTCGTCAACCTTTCAGTCCGCGGGTCTCTTACCTTTTCGGTTGCCCGCATGGGTCTCGGCAGTTGCCAATGCCCGTCGGACACCTGCTGGCGGTCATCTGGGGCCTCGGCAGTTGCCCGGGCCCATCAGGATGCCCGCGGGTGTCCCCCCTTTGGATTGCTTTGTCTCCAAGTACCTGTTTGTTTTTGTTTTTTTTTTCTTTTGTTTTCTCATGATCTTGATCCCCCCCCCCAAAAAAAAAAAAAAAAAAAAAAAAATTCCGCTCTCATTTGTAAATCTCTCTTGTTAATAGCCTATAGGCCTTTGGTCTATAAAAGGAGGGGCTCTCCCCTGCTTTTTGGGGGAGTATCATATCATCAGATCCTCAGTTAATAGAATCATCCATAGGGGTGTGTGCCTGTGTCCCCCCCCCATCACAATTGATTGAAGAGGTCTAATTAAGCTTAAGACCTGGAGTGTTATACCTCCTTCTATTTTCTTTGGAGTTGAATTCTGTCAGCCTATTCTTGAGTCCCTTGAGAAGTGTTGAGGTTATCCTTGCTTCAAAATCAGTTACTGTTTGCTTTGGAGCTTCTTAAACATTGTGCTTTGTCTTGGACAGCCTTCCTCAGTTATCTGGTACCCTTCAAGCGCTTGATTGCGGAGAGTTGGGAAGGTTCATTGAGAACCTGGAGGTTTCTAGGGTTTGAGTTGATCATCCCCAATCTTCTGCTGAAAACCAGAGTTATTAGCTTGAGGGAATTGTTTACATACAACAGCTTTTGTTCTTTGAACTCTAAGAGGAATTTAACTTCTTTTGTTCAAGTTTTTCCCTGCATAATCTTGTCTCAGATAGGGCTGTTCCATTGCTACCAAACTATTATCATCTTTATCCTCTACTCCTTGATTCCTCATTTACCAGGTTCTGGACTTTGATCTTGGTTACATTTAAATATTTTTGTAACACTCAGGAGGGCAGCCTAAACAGAACTTTTCCCCTCCACAGAACTGCCACGGCCTAGCACTGTTTGGAGACTTACAGCGCGCAAGGACTCAAGTTGCAAGAACAATGAGGGGACTCAAACCTGTGACCATAGCCTCACGTGGGACGACAACGGCAACAACTTCAGCCGCCAACTCAACCAAAAAACCATGGGGGAGCCATCCGTTGCCCACCATGTTCTCCCAGAGGGGTACAGGTCCTCATAAGCCACCCCAGCTGGACTCAACCAAGGAGGAAAGAGTCAAAGTATTAGTGAGAGAGCACGTGAGCTATTGGGAACAATTCAGGTTGGCTCAGACACAGGAGGATCAAAAAGGTATCAGAAAAGCCATTTCTCAGGCAAAGAAATCTCAGATTTCTCTGCAAAGGTTGATCCCAAAGAAAGAAGTAGAAGGCTACGTGCAGAACTGGAATCCTTGGGATCAGTTAGCTTCCTTCAAGGGAAAGGACCCCAAAAAGCAGAGGTCCTCAGCCCATCAGAAGTTAAGGAACCCAAAGGATTGGGAAAGCATAATATCCTTAGCCCTGAAGTTGAAAAAGGTGTACCACAATTAGATTTAGAAGCTCTTAATAGCTTTTCTGTAAATGTGTCTCACAGTTTTACTATTATTAGCCAATTCTTTGACAAAGTTTATCAACAATTGGGAAAATTAAGCTCAATTATTTTCAGAGTGATTGAAACTCAGTCTCAGATTATTAGAATTGATGAGTTGGAAATACAAAAAATCAAGGATAGTATAAGAGCTAGTAAGTTGGACCTGATGAAACATATTGATGACAAACAATCAATTCTTCAGGAAGATATTCTTGCAACCACAGACCAGCTTAAGGAAGAAGTTAAGAAAACTAGTCCTACTCCTTCAGCTCATCTGACTAACAAAATTGACTTATTAAGCAAAAAACTTGATTTAGAGTCAGGTATGATTAAGAATGATCTCAGAGATCTTAAGATCAACTCTACTAACTCTGCAGTCATTGACCTAGAAGAAACTAGACCTTCCAGGTTCACCAGTACTCTTATTGTTCCTCCCAGAACCAGGATAACTAGGAATGAGTCTTTCAGACCCATTCCTACTCCTGATTTGGAGCAGGCTTTGAAGATACTTCCTCCCATCACTGAATGTCCTAAATTCTCTGGAGAAGGAGAATACAACCATGTCAGTTTCATTCAATTTATTGACTATACTCTTTATTCTTATGAGCTCCCTGATGCAATAGCTGTGGTTAGATTGCCCAGATTATTTGAAGGAATAGCTCTTGATTGGTTTATCAAGAAAAGAGAAGAAGTTTGATCTTTATCCTAGAATTCTTGGGAAGAATTGATCAAAGTAATGTTTGGTACCAGGATTTGGAAAAGAAAGATGATGAAAACTTTTGAAAATTCCCAGTTTGATCCATCCAAGGACAAACCTCATAAGTGGTGCTTAGACAAGAAAAAGAGGTTAGACTGTTTTTATCCTGATGCTGACAAAGAAGAAGTCAATGAGAGACTCCTCAACTCATGTCCCAGACAAATCAACCACAGTATAAGGTGCAGAATGCCTATGGATTCAGATCTTTCCACATTAAAAGGTGTATTGGAAGAGACTATTGATATGCATGGTCTTGATAAAAGGGTCAATAGACCTCCCAGGGAACAAAAAACTAGGAACAGGGAAGAATATACTTCCAAAACTAAACAATCCCCTGCTACTAATCCATCTACCTTGGAAGTCAAGAAGACTCCAGAATCAAAAGAGAAAGTATGTTGGAACTGTAACCAAACAGGACATGTGAAACCTGATTGTCCTCCACCTAGGAAAACAATAAATCTTATTGAAGGAGAAGAGTATGACAATCCTGACCCTCACCTTACTGATACTGACAGATCACTCTCTGATTGTGATCTAATAATCACTAAACCTATCAATGTTATAGAAGGTAGTATTGAGTCTTCTCTTGACATAATTTCTGTCAATGAGGATTCAAACTTACCTCAAAAATGGAATCCCAACATGAAGATTGACCACATCTCTGAGGCTAATACTTTAACTCTAAAACCTTCTGCAGGTAAAAGTTACACTTCAGGAAAAACATGCTATGCTACTGGTTTAATCCAAGGTTCCCCTGTTAAGTTACTTTTAAACAGTGGAGCCTTTTGCTCTTTTGTTGGTTCAACTTATCTGGAGAAACAAGACCCAAACTGGAAACTGAACTTACTACCAGTACCTCAGGCTAAGTTCAGCAGTTGTGATTCTGCTCTAAATGCTGTTGGAGTATGATCTTCTGATATCATACTCCCTCACTCTAAAGGATCACTAAAACTGAACATTGAATGTTTAGTGCTCCAAAACGGAGTATTTTATTATTTTATCCTTGGAAATGATTCTCTTTTCTTATTTGGTATAGATGTATTCCAAAGCAAAGGTAGATACTTCAGTATAGGTGGAGACTGGAATAAGAAGTTCCAAATATGCTATATCAATACTCAAACTTCTGATTCAACTTATGAAAAACACTTTGAGAATTTCAATCAGGAATACTTCTCTCAAGCTGCTTTGAATTCCCTTCTCAATGAAGAACAAAAACGGGATATCCTACAAGTATGCTTTGAAAACCAGAATGCTTTCTATACCAATATTGACCCCATAGGTAAGATTGAAGGACATGATAAGATCCTAACTCTGACTATTAAGCCTTTTTACCCACCTAACCTCAGGAGACCTGCTTACCCTTCTAGTCCAAAATCCATAGCTGCTCTGGAAACCCATATTCAAGAGTTGTTTGACTTGCAAGTGTTAAGGAAAGTAGGACACAATGAAAAATTGGATATTACTTCCCCCGTAATTATAGCTTGGCAAAATGATATGTCAAAAATGGTTGGAGATTTTAGAATGCTTAACAACTACACCCAAGCTGATTTTAATCCAATTTCAAGAATTGACCATGCTCTGCATAACCTGTCCAAGGCTAAGTACATCACTACCATGGGCATGCTGAAAGGCTTTCACCAAATACCTATCAGCCCTTATAGCTGGAAACTCATGAGAATTATCTGTCATTTGGGAATTTATGAGTATCTTAGGATTCCTTTTGGCATTAAAAATGCTCCTTTTCATTTTCAAAGGATGTAGGACATAGTCCTAGGATTATTCATCAGACAGGGATGGATGATGGTATGCATTGATGATGTTATCATTTACTCTGATCATTGGGATACTCACATGGAGAAATTAAGGCTAGTCCTCAAAACCATCTCTGCCGTGGGATTGAAATTATCAATGAAAAAGTGTAACTTTTGCTACGGAGAACTAAAAGCCTTAGGACACAATGTCTCTGGACTAACCTAAGCTGCTGACCAAAACAAGATAGCAGAAGTAATGAATAGGCCTATGCCTCAGAATAAAACTGAACTCCTATCCTTTATCAGCTTCTGCAGCTACTATAGGAAATATTTCCCAAACTTTGCTCTGCTAACCAAATGTCTGTATGACATCTGCAACAACACCACCGTATTTGAAATGACTCATGATAGAGTCAAGAATTATGAGGAACTCAAAATTGCAATGACTTCAGCTCCAGTACTGATCCAGCCAGATTACTCTAAACCTTTCAAGCTCTACACAGATGCCAGCATGTAAGGGCTAGGAGCTGCTTTACACCAGGAAGTCATAGAAGATGACAAACCAGGGTAAAAACCTATACTCTTCATATCCAGACAAATTAAAGACACTGAGAAAAGGTACGGTGAAAGCCAAATGGAATGTCTTGCGTTAGTATGGGCTCTAGAGAAACTCCATTATTACTGAGAAGGCACCAACTTCACTGTTATTACTGACTGCAATGATTTTAGGACATTGATGAACATGAATACCCCTAGTAGGCACATGTTGAGATGGCAGATAGGTATACAACAGTACAGAGGACAGATGACCATAGTTCATCAAGCTGGGACTAAACACCAGAATGCTGCTAGTTTAAGCAGGAATGTGTTACCCAATGACCCAAGTAACCCTGCTATGATCCAGAGGATAATGACATCTTCCCTATCCTTAATATTAACAGGTTAAACATTAAAGCTCCTATAATGGGAATCCACGTTTGTGAACTGAATGAATCATTTTTCACTCTATCAAAGAAGCTTAAAGTTCTGGAATAAAGACTCTGATCACTATTATGGAAAGTACTTCTCCACCTCCTGAATTGATCAATAGCCTACCTGAACCTCTTTTGAAACCATACAAAGCCAGAAGGTTCACCATATGGGATGGTCTGGTATACTATAGGCATCAACATTCAAGTGTTATAGTCTTAACTAAGGATGACCATATCAAACATGTTCTGGCTGAGTGCCATGATAACTGCTCATCTGGTCATTTATCTGCTGATAGGACCTTGGATAAGGTTAAAAAAACTGCTTGGTGGGTTAATTGGAGAGAATCCACTAAACAGTATGTCACCAGTTGTGAAACTTGTCAGAGATCCAACAGGACTACTGGCAAAGGGTTTGGACTACTGAAAAAGATTTTTGAACCCAAGAAAAGATGGGAGATCATCAATATGGACTTTACCACCAGAAGGGGCCTATTCCTACAACTCAGTTATGGTTATTGTGGATAGGTTCTCCAATAAAGCAAAATTCCTACCTAATCTCAAGGAAGACACTGCTATGGAAGTTGCCCTATTGTTTTGGAACAGACTCATTGCTGATGTTGGAGTCACCAAGATTATTATCAGTGACAGAGATCCTAAATTCACCTTTGAGTTCTCGAGGAATCTACATGATATGCTTGGAACCACCTTAGCTTTTTCTACCGCTTATCACCCTCAGACGGATGAATCAGCTGAAAGGATGATTCAGACGCTGGAAGACATGCTCAGGAGATTCTGTGGCTTTTGAATAGAATACAAGAATTCTGATGGTTATTTCCACAATTGGGTTAGTCTTTTACCTGCACTGGAGATGGCCTACAACAGTAGCAAGCACTCTACCACTAAGGAAGCACCTTACATACTGGAAAGATGATGGATTCCTAGATTACCCAAGCATAACCTTAACCACCAGCTAACCAATATTCACCCTACATCACTTGATTTCAAAAACATGATAGATGGAGCCAAAAAAAATGCTTTTAAGTTTGTCCAGGATGCTGTGGAGTATAACCAGCAAAGATGGGACAAAACGCATAAGGGTTGATTTCAAGATTGGTGATCAATTCTTGATCTCTACCACTAACTTAACCAACTTGGGTGGAAAAAGAAAGCTTAGACCAGCTTTTGTTGGAACTTTCACCATTCAGAAACTTCATGGTAAAAATGCTGTGTAAGTAATTGTCAGTGATGAGCTTTCTAGGAAACATCCAGTCTTTCCAGTAAGCCTCATCAAAAAATACCACCCAAGGAATGGAGAAAATACTCCTTCACCTGCAATACCTGTTACAGAAGAACCTGAAAAGGACAAAGGAAAAATTAGCAAGATCCTTAAGGATATAAAAGATACAATCAATGGAAAAGATTTCAGACTCTACCTGGTTAGATACAAGGGAGAATCAGCTGATAAAGATGAATGGTTGCCTGAACATAATAAACCTGACATATGTGAACACCTGAGGAACTACAGAGCCAACAGAAGGCATCAACCCAAATTTCTTTTCAGATATAGACATATCTTGGAGTGGGGGAATGTCAGCTTGCTACTATGTACAGAGAAAAAGTAACACAAACTATGAAAAATCAGAATATCTCAATTTTTAAAATAATAAGTGAGAAATCCATGGATATTATTATAAAAATGGATTCCTCACTCAAAAGTAGGTAGGGTCACACACTGACCCCACCCTTGAATTCCAAGTCCTTATATTTTTAAAATAATTAAAAAGAAAAGTACAAAAAATTACAACACCAGTATGGCACTTTTTGGCCATTCTAATATTTCAAACGTATTTTCACGTATAGGGTTTACAACTAAAATTCACCCAGAATTGAGGTTTTGTGTATAGTTTAGGAGTTACACGCGGAAATTTGTTATGTCACAATTCCCGCGCGCAGCCCCGCATCATTAAATACCCCTACGTACTAGTAGCAGCAGATTCCAGCGTACTAGAGACCCGCTCGCAGCTGATTCTGCCACGCACGCAGCTGATCCTACCCCGCGCGAATCTGTACTAACTGATCCCCGCGTCTGGATCAGTTGTGACTAATCTGACAACCAGGTACCGCTCAGAAGAGCTACAACCTAGTTAGGTTTGCCTAGTATATGTAACAAACAGAAATATGCATTACTAATGATCTAAAAAGATCAAAATTAAATAAAATTAATGAAAATTAAGTTTAAAACATTTTTTAATAATAAATCAAAGATCAAAGATTATCATATAAATCACTGATCCTGATCTTTGAAGACCACAAAACACCACAAGGAGTGTTCATAAAAATTATTACAAATTATATACTTGATCAGCAGATGTTGGAAAATCATTAAACATCCACATCTGCACCCTTTAAAGCAATATCAAAAGTACAAATGAAGGATGAGTACAGAATGATCAAATTTACGCCATAACAGATTAACAGATCCTGTGGCTAAAATAGTACAGAAATCCAGCAGATCTAGGGACAGCTGATTTACAGCACCAAGTGGACGTGCTAATCTTTCCCTGACTGGCTTTCCAGCCTCAGCCCACGAGCAGAACCCTCTCTATTTTCCCTGAGGAGACTAAAACACCCCAAAAAGGTATTTATACCGACCTCTTTGAATCCATTATTCCATCATCAGTTACCAGGAATTATTTATTATCAAACAGAAACCGTTTCATTATTGATCAAGTGCTTATAAGAAGATAAGAAAGTGGTTTATGACTTAGTCTGTTGTAGTATCATTTACCTATATTAACAAATCAACCATTGAAGTTTAGTCAAGCAATCTACCACGTCTGCTCCGAAACCCTTCCAATTATTCCAGGATTTTTGTGGTAAAGTACTCAGAGTGAGTTTTACCCTTCCTGGCTTGGCCATTTGAGCTTTTAAGCCCGGCAATTAGTGGAATAAGTCCTTTGTAAGGCACCCATCTTTATTCCAAGGTTCTTAAACTGCCTAAGGAGGCCCCTTGAAGAGAGGTTGCTACTCTGTAAACATCCCCAGTAGTATATTACTGTGGCCCCTTTTTTATATTATATTGAAAACAATTTACTACCAAACCAATTAAACCTTGCAACTGCTCTTATTGAATCATTTATTTGAGCTTCTCAGTGTTTATTATTGGAATGATAATTATTATTATCATTCCAGCATTTTTATCACTCTCTGTAGCTAAAGTACTGCAAGGTTCCTGGTATCAGAGAGCTGACACCCTACCCCTGAAGCTTTGATGGAGGCCAGTAGTGTTTGGGTTGAGGCACTTCTGGAAAAATATTCCCGGCTTTTCTATTGCTCTTCAGCTGTCTTTGTTCCATCCAAGACAAAATATTTGATCTTTCTATGACTCAAAGCAATCTGAATTCAAAGAATTGATTTTTTTTTTTGAAAAACATGGTAAGTGTCTTTGTGAAAATTGAAGCTGATCTTGAGGAAGTCTTACAAACGCAGAAACCTTTTCCAACAAGAAAACACCTCCATCTTTCTTGGGCAATGCTTTTTCTCCAATTCATCCATGATCATGTGAAAATTGGGTGAGATATCCAGAAAAACACTTGAGTGAGAGTTGACCTAGTTGGGGTTTGTTCAAAATTAGGTGAGGTGTGTTGAAAAACACTTTAGTGAGAATGTAGCTAGGTGAGTTGTGTTGAAAAAGACTTCATTGAGAGTGTATCTAGGTGAGTTGTGTTGAAAAACTTTAGTGAGAGTGTAGCTAGTTGAGGTGTGTTGAAAAAAACCTTAGTGAGAGTGTAGCTAGGTGAAGTGTCTTGAAAAAAAACTTTAGTGAGAGTGTAGCTAGGTGAGGTGTGTTCAAAATTGGGTGAGGTGTGTTGAAAGATACTTTAGTGAGAGTGTAGCTAGGTGAGTTGTGTTGAAGAACACTTTGATGAGATCGTAGCTAGGTGGGGTGTGTTGAAAAAATCTTTAGTGAAAGTGTAGCTAGGAGAGGTGTGTTCAAAACTGGGTGAGGTGTGTTGAAAAAACCACGAGTGAAAGTGTAGCTAGGTAAGGTGTGTTGAAAAACACTTCAGTGAGAGTGTAGCTAGGGAAGGTGTGTTCAAAATTGGGCAAGGTGTGTTGAAAAAATTTGAGTGAGATTTTAGCTAGGTGAGGTGTGTTCAGAATTGGGTGTGGTGTGTTGAAAAATACTTTAGTGAGAGTGTAGCTAGGTGAGGTGTGTTCAAAATTTGGTGAGGTGTGTTGAAAAAAACTTTGGTGATAGTTTAGCTAGGTGAGGTATGTTGAAAAACACTCTAGTTAGAGTGTAGCTGGGTGAGATGTGTTGAAAAACACTTTAGTGAGAGTTTAGCTAGGTGAGGTGTGTTGAAGAACACTGTGTTCCAGGAGTAGCTTGGCTTATGTAATCACCCTGGAGGAAAGGGGGTGAGTTTCCTGGACCACAGTTGGGTTACTGCCATCTCAACTTCCTGTTCCTACCCTATTGTGTTTGTGGACAACACTTGGGTTCTGACAGTCCAAATTCTGGTGCCTGGCCTACTATGTGAGGCAGTCCACACAGGGTCTCTAGAAGTCCCATTTGCAGATCTGCTCACAACATTGGAGTGCTCTGCACTGGCCACAGTGAAAATACAACCACACAAGAGTGTATTCCCTCCTGAGCTTACCCCTGGGTGAAATAAATACTACACCTGTTTTTTGTAAAGTACTCTACCACTGAAAAGGGATTTATTGGTGTGGAATGAACCTAGCTCTTGAGTTACTAGTGAAACTATCACCTTTTGGAGTCACAGCATGTTTCCTCCAATAAAATCCCCCTCTTCAATGTTGGGATTTTTATTTAAAACCCTTCAAGAACCATTGCGCAGTGCCTAGTGAAAATTTGGGTCTATAAAGGTCAGATTGAGCAAATCAAAAATCTGCAAACAGTTTAGTGCTAGCTTCAGCATGCAAAGAGATAGTTATATAAAGCTTCATGCTTGAAATAAGCTATAAAATGTCAATATCATCACACACCTTTGATGTCATAATCTTTCAAAGCCTGCATTCTAAGGGATGAATCCAGTGTTTCATCACTGATCCTTTCCCAGGGGAGAATTGTCTGAGGAGAAGTTTACGCAGAGAGTTTATACAAGACAGGCACCCTGTATTGTTTCCCTGTTGAGGAAGTGACCTGAATGTTGCGCAAGCACTTCATGGTTCACATCATTATTTCCTGGGATGATAAGAATAAAATACATTTACTCTGTATGTTTTTGATGTCTGGTTGCCACAAAATGGGTATTGAATCTGGAAGTTTTATGCCCCCGTAGAGCCAAATAAGCATGGAATTGACACAAAAATTCACACTTGACCAGATTTCTTCTACTTTGAATCATGGGGTGTTTTATGCTCTACGCGGGCATAACACTGCCTGAGATTCCTGGTTTCCAGAAACTGGGAATAAGAATCAATAAATTTAACTGGTTATACAGAGTGAAAGCATGAGGTGAAGAAGGAAAAAGAAGCAGCATAATGTTTCTTTAAGGTATTCTGGTTTTGATGTTCTCTACAGGGGCAGAAAAACCAGATTATCTACAAGCCAAATTATGCTCCTTCTTTGTCCTACTTTACCCCATTTTTTCACTCGGTGAAAACAGTTGAATTTATGGATTTTGATTCCTGGTTTCTGGAAACCAGGAATCACAGGTAGTGTTATGCCAAACCAGAAATCAACCTTTGGGGTGTTTCATGCTCTACAGGGGTATAACACTGCCTGTGATGCCCGGTTTCTGGGAAAACGGGCATCACAGGCAGTTTTAAACCCCTGTAGAGCATGAAACACCCCAAAGGTTGATTCCCAGTTTCCGTAAACCGGGAATCACAGGCAGTGCTATTCCTGCATAGAGCGTGAAAAACCCCAAAGTTTGATGCCCGGTTTCTGGAAACCAGGTCTCACCTTGGAGCCATGTTATGCCCCTGTAGAGCGTGAAAAACCCCAAAGGTTGATGCCTTGTTTCTGGAAACTGGGAATCAACGGCAGTGGTAGACCCCTGTAGAGCATGAAAGACCCCAAAGGTTGATTCCTGGTTTCTGGAAACTGGGAATCACCTATGGGGTGCTTCACATTCTATGGGGGAATACCATGGCTCCAAGGTGATTCCTGGTTTCTGGCCAAAACCAGGCATCAACCTTTGGGGTATTTCACACTCTACACAGGCATAAAACTGCCTGTGATTCCCGGTTTCCAGAAACCGGGCATCAACCTTTGGGGCGTCTCATGCTCTACAAGGGTCTACCATTGCCTGTGATTCCCAGTTTCTGGAAAATGGGCAGAAAACTTTGGGGTGTTTCAAGCTCTGCTGAGCATAACACTTCCTGTGATGCCCTGTTCCCAGAAACAGTCCATTCACCAGAATTGGTATTTCCATGCAAATTTCTCAGAGATTTTACAATGGGTGTTTGGCTGCAATGCAAGAGGATGAGGTCATTGCTGCTGAATCATCTGCATGCCATGCAGAATCAAGAATTCAATTACCACCTTGTATGCAAACAGATTGATCTGCAGACTACATATCCTCTTTCATAGTATATGCAGTCTGTGTGCTGGATATTTTGTTTATAGATTTTCTAGCTGCTATATAGATGCACCAGCATCAAAAAATGAATATACTCTCATAGAAATTGTTGCAGGCTTTCAAGGACCTTTGATCATTTCTTTCATCCCATGTTTCCATAGAAAATACATTTAAGATCCCCCGGCACCATTATATAAAGAGCATCTTTACCTGTTCTTTTCCCCCCTCACCATCCACTAAATGTTTCTTCACTACACTACCATTTCATACCCAGGTCCTACATCCTACTTTCCATCCTTATCATACTCTTTTAAAATTATATATCTGATCATGGTTAATACTCAATCTGCTTGAAATTGCCTTGGGAATGATACTCCTGCACCACTTGCATCAACAGAAAATACAACTTCCCAGGTAAATACCCAAACTTTACCTGATAGCTTGGAGCCTGCAGAAACCAATTCCCCCTGCCCCTAGCTCAAACCTGCCAAAACATCCTGCTTGAAGAAAAGTTGTTGGTGAAAAAGACAATGCAGCCAAACCACTCCCAACCCCTCCTCCATCCAAGACTGGTGGATTCCTCAACAATTGAGAAGTATCTCTCATATCATGCCAGGAATTCCTTTGCAGTAACAAAATATAATGTCAACAATTGGAAAAAATTTCAAATGAATAAAAAGTCACCCGCTCTCTTTGTGATATTGCTTGTCAAGGGATTGAAGCCTGTGAAAAATATGATGCTAATAAGTCATTCCCACTAAGCTTCACTCTTGACCCCTGTTGACCATTGGGTTTTGTATCAGTCGTATCAAAGGGTGAAGAATGGCCTGAAGAACAAGAGGTCAGAATTGGTAGTGAAAAACTCCTCAAAAAGCAATCCGCTTCTCAATCATCCTCCAAAAGACCTGCCAAAAAAGAGCATGTATTTGTTGAGAAAGTGAGGAGGAATAAGATGAAATAAATATTTCTGCACCACCCAATACAGAAAAACCAGATGATTCTGGTGCAGTTCCCAAGAATGAAAATAGTACCAATCCAGCTGAGGATACAATCTCAAATATTGGCTCCTGTTAAAAAACATGTGCTCATCAACTCAAAATCTCCATCTCTCTAAGAGCCACCAAAACCCAGCTCCTAGTAAGGAACATGTATTTATTTATTATTTATTGATTGATAGAAAAACTAACCTTTAAATTTTTTTCATTTCATTCAAGATGGGATGCCTTTTCTCAAAAATTATCATTCAGAACCTCAGCCAATTCTCAAATTATTCTCTACCCCCTCACCCTTTCAGCATATTAGTTTTAAGTTTCATCAAGGCATAGCATTTCCCCCTTCTGGATGTGCTTAGCATCAAAGAATCACCACAATTTTTTTTTCCACCCAAGTTTCTCCACAAACACTAGTTGCTCCAAATGCACTTTCCCCAAAATCACCAAAAAACAATAGGTATCCATTAGATAATAACTGTGCAGATGTGGCCCAATCTCAAGATGATACCACTTCAATTTCACCTCCAGGTGGCGTTCCCATATTTCAAATTCAATAATTTTTCCTATTAACCTGGATACAAAACCAAACCCATATCATCCTTTCAATGGTGATCACAGCCATCATGAAGGTGAATCATCAAATTAGTATTGAGGCATCAAGCTTCCTGCTTTGTGCTTTCAATATTTGAAATAAAAACATTTCCAAAATCCTCTTCAAAACCTTCAGCTCAATAACAGCTAAAAGATTCCGCTCAGAATTTTGACCATCTTCAAGCATCTCAATCTTAATGCTTCACTGGAGATATATTTCTGTTGTCCAAAGTACTTCTACTTGGTTGACCAAGAAAAAAATGTCCCAGACCCTAATATCAAATGCACACAAAATTTAAAAAGATTTGACTGGGTTCCACCTTGCGCATCCACCTTGGGATCTATGAAGAATTCCATTAACTCCATGCCTAGCAGAAAACATTTACAAGAATCAAAATTCTCCTTAAGCAAAAATTTCATTTACCAACCATTTCAACAATCAATGGCAAGATTTTTTAAGCCTCCAGTTATTGAGGAAGAACTTCTCAAACATCTCCAAAAAAAACCTCTGAGATAATGAAAGGTATCTGGGAGGGGGTTTTTGGAAAAGATTCTAAGGCCCAAATGAAACTTCCACCTTTTTTTCAAAGCCTGGGAGCATGTCATCCACCCTATATATTGACTGGCTTAATGCTTTTGGCAATTCTAGTTGTCATGCCTCTCTTGGAGACTTTGCCAAGGTATGACTGAATCTTCCAACAGAAATATGTCTGAAATCAGAAAAAAATTATCTTTTCGGAATCATACCTGGCCCCAAGGAGCCTATTGGTCAACAACTGAATAATATACTCACCCTCCTAGTTAGAGAACTTCAAAAACATTTGAATGGTTTAAACTTCTCCAAGACCTATGATAATTCTTCAGGATTTACCATCAGAGCTTCTATAATTCATGTCATAGCAGAGTTTTTGCAATGCGCAAGATCATAGGACTGACCAGTTATTCAGGAAGAAATTTTTTCAACTTCTGTACCATTGAAATTCTGAGATAAATGACATTGAGCCTTTCAATCAGGCCCCAAGAAATTTATCAGAGCGAAAAATTCAAGTAATTTCATGGTTACATGCAACTCAATCACCCATAGATCATCTACTCAAATACAATTGTGTCGGTTACTCAATATTGGAAGGAATTTCTTATTGGGATGCAACAAAAATGGCCAACCTTGACATAATGGAAAATATGATTCTTGGAGCCTTGAAAGATCAGACTTTTACCTAATTAAAACTTCCAACATCCTCTAGGAAATAGATAAAGAAAAAGGCACCAGAATCATCAGATGATGAATTAAACTATGATGGAGATGAAAGTGGAGAAAATGAAGATCCAAGTGAAAAAAAAATTGATTCTAGAGAATTTTTTTACTTGAAAATAGATGCTCAGAAAGATATAAAAAATATACAAAAATCCAAAGGCAAATTGAGAGAACAAACTCTGGCTCAAACTAATGAAGAATTCATGTGGGCATCTTCTTCATTCCCTGATTAGATTATGTACCTGTTTCATTTTTTGATCCATGCACTATTGATATCACCAATCAAAGGCCTCCAATTTTATCAAAATTCGAGTTTGATTCTTTTCTGCTGAAAACACTTCAACAAGTCATCAAGATTACTCTAATCCCATCTGATTGAACAAGAGTACCAAAATACCTTGGAGAAAAAATCCATGGAAGTCTCAACGCTGCAGATTTTTCTCTTCTTTATAAAGTCTAAATTCAAAAACCCTGCTCATATCAGATTCAAGCCATTAAAAAGTGAGATTTTTCCAAAAATTTGTTTAAAAATTATTAATTATAAACTAACTTATAAATCTTATATCTGGTACTTTCTAGTGTCTGGACGGCCCACTGCCCCATCAACCCCAACTCCTGCCACTGCAGAGGTAGCAGCTCCACCAGTCACCACTCCAGTAATAGTACCCAACTACCCTGGTGTAGAAGCTACCATCCAACCTAGGTCCCCATGTCCTCCCCCATCTTCCTCTCTAGTTGGGGACCTAGGTTGGATGGGAGTGTCACCTTGCTACTATGTACAGAGCAACCTGTCAATAGCAACAAAAAACTATGAAAAATAAGAATATCTCAAATAAAAAAATAAGGAGTGAGAAATCCATATATATTTTTAAAGAGATAGATTCCTCACTCAAAATTAGGTAGGGTCACCCACTAACCCCACCCTTGAATTCCAAGTCCTTACATTTTTAAAATAATTAAAAAGAAAATTACTAAAAATTACGACACCATTATGGCACTTTTTGGCCATTCTAATATTTCACACTTTTTTTCACTTATAGGGTTTACAACTAAAATTCACGCAGAATTGAGGTGTTTTATATATTTTGGGAGTTACATGCGGAAATTTGTTATGTCACAATTGCCGCACGCAGCCACGCATCATTACATATCCCTACGTACTTGTAGTGGCAGATTCCCGCGTACTAGAGACCCGCGCGCAGCTGATTCTGCCATGCACACAGCGGATCCTACCCTGTGTGCATCTGTAATAACTAATGCCCGCGTCTGGATCCATCTTGACTAATCTGACAACCAGTTACCGCTCAGAAGAGCTACAACCTAGTTAGAGTTGCCTAGCATATGTAACAAGTTGACATATGCATTAGTAATAGCCTAAAAAGCTCAAAACTAAAATAAAATTAATAAAAATTAAGTTTAGAACATTTTTTATTAATAAATCAAAGATCAAGGATTACCACATAAATCACTGACTCTGATCTTTGAAGACCACGAAACACTACAAGGAGTGTTCATAAAAATTATTAAGAATTATCTACGTGATCAGAAGATGATGGGAAATCAGTAAACATCCCCATCTGCCCGCTTTAAAGCAATATCAATAGTAAGAATGAAGGTTGAGTACAGAATGATCAAATTTACGCCATAAAAGATTAACAGATCCTGTGGCTAGATAGTACACAAGTCCAACTGATCAAAGGACAGCTGATTGACAGCACCAAGTGGACGTGCCAATCTTGCCCGGACTGGCTTGCCAGCCTTATCCCACAAGAAGAACCCTCTCTAAGTGCCCTGAGAAGCTCAAAATCACCCCAAAAAGGTATTTCTAAAGACCTCTTTGGATCCAATCAGTTCATCAGTTTTACCAGGAATTATTATTATCAATCAGACACTGTGTCATTGTTCATCAAGTGCTTATATGAAGATTAGCAAGTGATTTATGACTTAGTGTACAGTAGTATTATTTATTCTTATTAACAAATCAACCCTTGAAGTTTAGTCAAGCAATCCACCCCATCTGCTCTGAAACCCTTCCAATTATTCCAGGATTCTTGTTGTAAAGTGCTCAGAGTGAGTGTTACCCTTCCCATCCTGGCCATTTATGCTGTTACGCCCGGCCATTAGTGGAATAATTCCTTTCTAACGCACCCATCTTTATTCCAAGGTTCTTAAACTGCCTAATGAGGCCCCTTGAAGATATTTTGATAGTCTTCAAAGATCCCCAGTAGTATAATACTGTGGCCCCTCTTTTATATAATATTCAAAACCATTTATTACCAAACCAATTAAACCTTGCAAATGCTCTTATTATATCATTTATTTGAGCTTCTAAGTGTTTATTATTGGAAAAAGAATTATTATTTTTATTCCAGCATTTTAATCACTCTCTGTAGCTAAAGGACTGCAAGTTTCCTGTTATCAGAGAGCTGACAGGGAGCTTCTATGACAGGGTAGTTGGGTACTATTACTGGAGTGGTGACTGGTGGAGCTGCTACCTCTGCAGTGGCAGCAGTTGGAGTTGATTGGGCAGTGGGCGGTCTAGAAACTAGAAAGTACCAGATATAAGATTTCTAATTTAGTTTATAATTAAAAATTTTTAAAGGAATTTTCTGAAAAATCTCACTTTTTAATAGCTTGAATCTGATATGAGCAGGCGGTTGAGGCTTAGCCCAATCTCTGTCATACTTCAAGATGATGTTGAAACGAAATCTTCCTTCAAATTTTGGTTCCTCTCTGAGTGTTGAGTGGACAGAAATAAATTTCTTCTGTTCTAAAGGAGATAGAAGTTCCCAATCAGTTGGTTTGTAATTTTTGATATACTCTTCTTTTCAGAGTTTTAGGAGTTTAAAATAGTATTTAATAAGTTCTGCTTTGTAATTAAGTCCACTGCAGAGTAAGGAGTCCGGAAAAATATCAGAAAATAATTTTTCAGATTTTTTTGTATTTTTTAAGTATTTTTGAAGTTTGGGAATTTATAATGATTTTTTCGGAATCTTTGGTTAATTTCTTTTTTTGAAAAATTATTAAAAAATTATTAAAAATGGCACAGGATCAATGAGTTATATCAATTATTTCCGGGAAAGACTCCCAATCGTCATCCTACTAGATGCCAAGGACCTAGCTCCTTCTAGCTACTAGAGGTGATAGAAAATTTAGAGAAAAAATGTCAAAAAATTCCAGAGATATATTTTGGCTGAAAGGGTTAAATTTATTTATATATATATAGAAATAAATTTAGAAGGAGGGGCCAAGAACTCAATGGGGTTTTGGAGCCCTCCGGAACACAGGTATATGTCTGTTAAGGACAATATAGATGCAATTTTGATGCCTGTGGGGCTTACAAGGACTCCTTTCAAGAAGGTTGTGTGTAATTTCCTTGGGGTTTGGGTTATGAAGAACCTAAAAAAAGGGATATAAGTCAGAAGGATCACTTACTAGGCCTAGATCCGGACTTATTCTTGATGGATGGGCCAATATGCACGGATTCAGGGTGCTAGAAGTTGATGCTGCGGCAGGCTGAATGGCTGGATGCATATTTTGGCCAAAAAGAAGGATTCAAGAGTTTTGTCTATAATTTTCTCAGAAATTGGTCCAGGATCACACACTTATTTCTTATAAGGGTTTGATGGCTTTAGGAAGAAAATATCTGAAGCAATAATGACTATAAAACTGGATGAATCAGTCAGAAACAGCTGGGGGAGGAGCCTTTATTTATATCATTTTGGGTCCCCTCATGGTGCAGTCTTTTTACCAACCAAAGGAGGGTGACAAAGGCTATTACTGAGGCCAAGAACACATCAGTGTGTTTTTATAGACCTAACCTGGTCACTACAGAGGTAAAGGAAGCCCTATGGCATCATGCTTGGGGGTTGATACAGGTTTCTGTACCCTGAATGACCTCACTGTATCAGCCAAAGTAGTAGTATTCAATTCATAAAATATTGTAAACAAGGCTAATGCCAAGGCTAAGGGACCATCAGTGTTTTTGTGTGTACCTGCTCTAGCCACTACAGAAGTATGGATAGTCTTATTTCATCATACTTGGGGCTTGGTACACATTTCTGTACCCTTAATGATTTCACCGTATCAGCCAAAGAGGTTGTATTCAATTAATATTTTTAAATATAAGCCACGGTCTCCTGAGGCCAGGGGCTTTAACACATGCTCAGGAGACTTCTTTCTGAGGGATTATTTTAAGTATGAGGCTCTTCTTTCCATATTTTTTTAATTGGGGTTTCTTGAATTGAATAGTGAGCCCCTGGTTGTGACTATTTACATACAGTCTAAATTGTACAGGGTACTAGGGAGGTTGTATGGGTGCCTGGTATATTGTGAGCAAGTTAGCACAAAGCTAATCTACTGTTTATCCCCATTGCACACTCTCAGGGTGCAACAGGAACTAATATTAGTCTAATTAAATCTACTTAATTGGGTATTAAGCCAGTGGTTGTGACTAGTTACATACAGTCTTCCTTGTATAGGGTACAGAGGAGGTTTTATAGGTTTCAGGTGTCTTGTGGGTATTCAGCACAAAGCTAGGCCTCTGTGTATCCTCAGTGTACCCTCTCAGGATGCTACTGTACCTATTGTGTACTCTTTTGGGCCCAAACCTTCTGTACAGGTCCAATTACAGGGGACCCTGACAACCTTTGATACAGCTCTCAAAAGGATGCAGGGACCAATTTTTCGGAACTTTCTGTTTGTTTGGGCAGTCTCATGCTGTTTTCTACCTTGTGGTGGTTCTCCTTGGGCCCCATGTGGTGTGAAACAAGGCTGTGGGGTTTATGTGAGGTACAGTACACAGGGGTGTCACGGTTCTACCTGAAGGAGCAGAAACTGAGGGGTGGTGCCAGTGGGTGACCCTACCTAATTTGGCACCAGGAATCCATTTCTGCAATAATATTCCTAATTTTCTTACTCATTAAGGGTTTTTATCTCATTTTTGTTTTTAAGTTATTATTTCCGTATTTTTGTATTCATTATTATTATTATTCATTCATTTTTATTTCTGGGGTCTTTAGTCAGTTGGTTCTGAATATTATCCAGCTGAAAGGATTGAAAAAAAATGATTTCTTGTGATTCTTTTGATAGCCAGTGTGCATATTTCTCTCAAAATTGAATAATACTAGTAACAAAATTATATCTTCCTGAAAGTGACACTTAAAATTATGGAATATTCCAAGTGTTATGAATTTTTTCTATTCTTTTTATTTTAATAATTTATGGAGTTAATTACAATTAAATGCATCAACCATTACCTATAGACAGAACAGAAATTTCATGTGAGAAGGAATTTTATGAATGATGAGGATAAATTCTTTTAAAAAAATTCTTTTATTTCAATTCAAAAAATTTGAAGGGATTATCCTTATAGGTGGAAAATGTAAAATTGTGGGAAATCAGGGAGAAATCAGGGAGAAATCAGGGAGACATGCGGAATAAATAAGGGAGAAATCAGGGAGGAAAAAATTGGAAACCACATGGAATCTGGAATGAAGTAAAATAGAAACCTTGGAGAATACCAATTGAAATCATGAGTAAGACAAGAATAAAAGAAGGAGAAAGCTAGGATATCAAATGGGGAAACAGAATGGAATGAAATCTGAAACAGAAGTGAATAATTGGAGAAATTGTGAGCCAACTAATTGTAAACTGAGGATAAGCAGTGTTTTTGAATAATGGAAAAATTCTAGAAATCAATTGGACGCAACCATCTTATCCAAAGGATGTGATTTCACTGGCTGACCAGATCCACCATATTTTTCCTGGTGGAGTTCATTACCATGTTATGTAATTTAAAGGACATGAAATGGTAATGACCTGGACTATGAAGCCTCCTTATGCTCCTAACCTAAGAAGACCCAATTATTTCTCTAGTCCTGAATCTAGAGTAGCTCTTAAAGAACACATCCAAGAAGTTATAAACCTACAAGTATTAAGGAAAGTAGGGAACAATGGGCAGGTAGATGTGACCACACCTGTAATCATAGCTTGACATAATGACAATTCAAGAAAGGTAGGAGACTTCAGAATGCTGAATAACCACACTCAAGCAGACTATTCTCCCATCCCCCGGATTGATCATGCTTTGCATAAACTGTCCAAAGCTAAATACATCAATACTATGGATATGCTTAAAGGGTTCCAGCAGATACCCATAAGTACTGAAAGTATAAGTTTTATGAGAAGAATCTGCCATTTAGGAAGATATGAATAACTCAGGGTTCCCTTTGGTATAAAGAATTCCCCATCACAGTTCCAGAGAACAATGGATACAGTTCCAGGTACTTACATCAGACAAGGATGGATGATGGTTTATATAGATGATGTCATCATATATTCTGATGATGAGGTTACTCATATAAATAAAATAATATCAGTCATCCAAAATATTTCAAAAGCAGGATTGAAAGTCTCCATGAAGAAATGTAACTTTGGATATGGAGAACTGAAAGCTCTGGGGAATATAGTCTCTGGTCAACTCTAGTTGATGACCAGAATAAGATAGCTGCTGTAATTAACAGATCCATTCCTCAGAATGAAACTGATTTGCTATCATTTATTAGTTTTTTTGCAGTTACTAAAGACAATAAATCCCAATGTTTGCTATTGTAACTAAAAATCTGTATGAAATATGCAACAATAACACTCTCTTTGAAATGACACATGAGAGGTTGAAAAACTATGAAGAATTGAAAATATCTATGACCTCCACTTCTCTACAAATCCAACCAGATTAATCTAAACCCTTTAAGCTGTACATTGATGCTTTTATGGAAGGGTTAGGAGCTGCGTGATACCAAGAAAGAATAGAAGAATACAGATCAGTGGAGAAACCAGTACTTTTTATATCTAGACAGATCAAAGACACTGATAAAAGATATGGATCAAGTCAGATGGAATGCTTGGCTCTTTTATGGGCTCTAAAGAAGTTGCACTATTACTTAGAAGGCATCACTTTCCAAGTAATTGCAAATTGTAATGCTGTGAGAACTCTCATGAACTTGGAGACTCCTAGTAGAAATATGATCAGGTGGCAAATTGCTATACAACAGTATAGAGGCCAGATGACTATAGTACATAAAGCTGGAGCTAAACATCAGAATTCTGACATTTGGAGTAGAAATGATTTGCTTAATGAACCTAGCAATCCAGCATATGGCCCTGAGGATCATGATATCTTTCCTATCTTAAACATCAATCTTTTTACATTAGATGCTCCAATTATGGGGATCCACCTATGTGAATTAGATACTGCTTTCTTTAATCTAGGAAAAGAGAATTATTCCTCTGACATCAAGCTGCTGATTTCCATTATGGAATGTGAATCCCCAGAAGCAGACCTAATAAATAGTTTACCAGCCTCATTACTCAAACCATACAAATCAGGAAGGTTCACTTTTTGGGATGGTCTGCTATACTACAGACACCAACATTCCAGTGTGTTGATACTGAGAAACAAAGATCATATACAACACATCCTTCAGGAATTCCATGACAACTGTTCATCAGGGCATCTATCCACTGAGAGGACCTTGGAGAAAGTAAAGCAGACTTCTTGGTAGATAGATTGGAAAGAGATTACTATTAAGTATTTTCCTAGCTGTGAAACCTGCCAAAAATCCAATAAAACTACTCACAAAAGTTTTGGACTCCAACAAAAGATCTCTGAAACCAAAACTAGGTGGGAAATAATTAATATGGATTTTGTCACAGGCCTCCCCCCTGGAGGTACACACTCCTATAAGTCTTTCCTGGTATAGTAGACAGATATTCTAAGAAGGAAAAGTCCTTACCTAACCACAAAGAAGACAATTCTATGGTTTTTTCTTTGTTACTTTGGAACAGGATTATAGCTGATGTAGGTATAACCAAGATTATAATCAGTGACAGAGACCCCAAATTCACTTATGAATTCTGGAGGAATCTACATGATATACTGGGTACTACTTCAGCATTTTCTACAGCATAACATCCCCAGACTGATGGATTGGCTGAAAAGATGATACAGAACCTGGAAGATATGTTAAGGAGGTTTTGTAGCTTTGGTCTAGAGTACAAGAACACAGATGTATATTGCCATGACTGGGTAAGCTAACTCCCAGCCCTGGGTATGGCTTATAATAGCATTAAACACTACTACCAAAGATTCCACTTACATACTAGAAAGAGGATTGATTCCAAACCTCCCCAGGAATACCCTGGAACAAAACTTAGCCACCATCAACCCCACATCCCTTGAATTGAAGAAAATCATAGACCTTGAAAATAATCATGCTTAAAAATGTGCAGATGAAGCAGTGGAATAAAACAAACAAAGATGGGACAAATCACACAGAGAACCTGACTTTAATATAGGAGATAATATATTGATATCTACTTCTAACTTCAAAAATTTAGCAGGGAACAGAAAGCTGAAACCAGCTTTTTTAGGGCCATTTTTTATCAAGAAAATGCATGGCAAGAATGCTGTGGAAGAATTCTTGAGTGAGAAATTTTCAAAAAAGCACCCCGTATTCCCTGTTAGCTTACTAAAGCACTTCCAACCAAGAGAAGGAAGCAACCTCCCTCCAGTAATAATCCCAAAAGAACCTGACCCTTTGAAAGAAAAAGGGAAAGTCAGCAGGATATTGAGAGAAAAGAAAGGGAGAGGTCAAGGTGAAGATGTTAGACTATACTTAGTAAGATACAAAGAAGAATATGCAGCTGATGGACCAATACATCTTAGAAACTACAGAGCCAGTAAGAGGAACTGAAATATATATGGAATTAATCTTTCCCAACAACTCCAGATTTTTCTATTCAGATATGGCCATATCTTGAAGTGGGTGAATGTCAGCTTGCTACTATTGCAAAGCAAGCTGAAAAAGGAAAAAAACGTAAATAAAATAAATAAATAAAAATATTATTAAAGGAGAAATAATATTAGAAACATAATTTCAAATTTGAAATCTACATAAACATTAACATAGGATAACCCACCAATACCCACCTCAAATTTGTAATGCTTATATTTCTAAATAAAATATGAACATTTGGAAAGAGAAATGGCGTTGGACTTTTGGCCATTTTAATATTTCACATGAAACCCCACGCATAGACTTAACAGTCAATTTTGTGACAGAATTCAAGAATTCTGTGATTTTGAGGAGTTATGGGCGGAAATTTGATTTGTCACAATTCCCGCATGCAGCTGCGGCAACCAAAACATGCGCGCGCAGCTGAACAGCAGCACTGAAATCCTTTCAGCGTACCCTTACAAGCCGTGTATTCAGCCCCAGGGATTTGACAAGTACGCAGCTGCAGGACTATGGGCTGACAGAGTGACAGGCAGCTCAAGAAGCCCAGGTACCATGTAAAGGGGCTAAAACTAGACGGGAACATACTAAATATGTAAAAAATGTCCCCGTAGATAATAGATAATCTAAAAATTCATAAAATTATATAAAAATACTTAAAGAAAACTTCTACGTATTTTTTTATAAAATATAAGAAAAATACCCATCATGTTGAAAATAAGATAACTACTATTTGTAAGATTTCTTAAAATACTTTAAATATACAATTGCAAGAATTTTGAAACATCAGTACTCCCGTGACATACCAAAGAAATGAATTATGTAATAATATTACATGAATTCTCATAACATATATTTTTAATTAATATTCTCAAGTAAATCAACAGAATTTCAAAAATAAAAGTAAAATCAATAACATGATTTTACTCCCATCAACTAATACATAATGAAAAACCACCTGAAATAAGATTACCCGTAGGAATGTCTAATAAGAAACTTATTAACATGCTGGTAATATTTACTAAGGATAATTAATTAAATAATAAACCTGTGGATAGATTGGTGTTATTCACACTTCTAAAAATCAATCAAAAATTAGAATAATTCCAATAAACTGGGGAATTAGATGTTTGCCATGCTATAGCACTAACAAAATGTGACAGGCTATACCCTGCTAGCCTTAGAAACCTTCCCTTTGAGCCCCTTTACCCCTCAGAAGGATAGAAATGGGATTCAAAGAGCTATAAATATAAAGCTCTTTTGAAGATATTGATACCCAAAGACCCAGTTATATTTTCATCCAGACACCATTCCAATGGAATCAAATACTTAAAAGAGATAAGTAAGTGATCTATGGCTTTATTCTGATTAATAATATTTTTCCCCAACCCTTTTTATAAATTTAAACTGCTGAAAAACCTAATTAACCCCAGTAATAGGTTTAACCCATCAGTACACATCCCAAACAGGCACCTAAAGGATTTTTTAATATACCAGTGATTCTTATTATCCTTTTTATTTAGTGATAGATTTGCTACAAGTCCCTGTCACACCACCATATATTCTATATATATATTATCTTTGTGAAATATCAACTTAAAGAATATAAATTAAAGGTTCCAAAGTAACCAGGTATACATATTTCCAAAGTGAATTCCCTGAAGAGAGGTGTTAAAGATCCCCAATATTATTGTGGACCCTCTATTAATTTATTTAATAATCAATTCATTAATATTGATTAATCATATTAAACCATTACCAAACCAATCAAACTTTCAATAGCTTTATCCAAATATTTTACAGATTTTTCCTGCATTTATTGAATAATATATTTATTATTTATTCTATCACCACTGGTAGCTAAAGGATAGCAAGGGTCTGGGAATCCAGGAGGCTGAATGCAAGAGGGATAAAGTGTCCTAGTGGAAGGTAACTAAACCCAAGCCCAATGTGATGACTGGCTTTAGCAAATGAAAGAATGTATCAAATTAGCTAACTGGGAAGAAAATCTTCAGGCAGGCAAAAAAGCCTGTATAAGGTAATCCAAAGGTGAAAATATACAACCTGATGGATGGCCAACTACAGCTAGAAGTTTAACATTGAATCAATGACAGGAAAAGAATGGGATAATTAAAAAACAGTAAAATTATTTCCAAGGTTTTAGGGTATGTGCAAGACAATAGAATATGAGTGTACAAGGAATTAATGGATTTTATGGGACAGAATGAAATGTGAGAACAATGCAAATATGAAGATGTAGTTTATGCAGGGTAAGGGACTGGTCCAATTGGGAACTATATATTTGATATGGCTATCTAGGCATGAATGCAAACTAGTCTGATTGCGTGTGTTATGCTTCAAGTTTAAGAGTCATTGTCTTCCATTCCTTCAACATATCCTTTTCCTCAGTACCATCTACCTTAGTCTATAAGAGTAATACAAACAAAGCACAAAATCAATGGTGCCTTCCTCTTACCAACTTTAGCTTGCGTAAAAAGCTTCCAATCTTGGTGAGTCAGTATCTACTTGCAAATCTTGAATTCAACTCTAAATACCACTTGACCATCCATTCAAACTTTGCCCTTCTACCCTGGATATAATCACTCATCCAACTTCCATTCTTGCGCACACACTAAGACTAGTTTGAACTTATTCCTAGAAAGCCACTTCAATTGTATAGTTTGCAAATGGAATAGTGCCTTACTCTTCATGAACTACATCTTCATATCTGCATTGACTTCACATGTCATTCCTTCCTGTCTAATCCATTACGTCCTTGTACACTCATATTCTATTGTTTTGCACCTACCCTAAAACCTTGGAAACAATTGTACAGTTATTTCATTTTCTCATTCTGTTCCTGTCATTCATCACCTCATCACCTTCTAGCTGTAGTGGCTATCCATCAGGTTATATCTAGTTAACTTTGGTTTACCTTACAAAGGCTGTGTCAACTGCCTGAAAATTGTCTCCTCAGTTAGTTAATGTCACGCCTCACACTTGGGGCTTATTGTCTTCATCACTTTGACATATCCTCTCCTCAGTACCATCTACCTCAGTCTATAAGCGTGACACAAATAAAGCACAACATCAATGGTGCAATCCGCTTACTTCCTCTGGCTTGCGTTGACCTTCCAATCTTGGCAACAACTCAGTATATACTAGAAAACTTTGCAGTTAACTCCATACCGGTTGGCCATCCATTAGGAGATCCAATCTCCTTCCCTGGCCCATCAACAGCCTTGGACTTCCATCTCCGGTCATGCAATTTTTGTTAGTTTGCATCTACGTCTAATTAAGCCATAATTACTGTACAGTTTGCAATTGGACTAGTCCCTACGCTGCATACACTATTACTTCTAACTTGTATTACCTTCAACGTCATTCACTCCTGTCTCAATTCATCATACATTTTTACACTCAGATTCTATTGTCTCGCACTTACGCCATGACCTTGGATATGATTGTACTATTGCTCTATTTCCTATCCCATTCCTGTCACTCATTTTCCTCACAGCCTTCAACTGTAGTTGGCTTCCAATCAGGTTGTATCTAGTCACTTTGGATTACCTTATAAGGGCTACCCCCTTGCCTGAAGATTTTCTCCTCAGTTAGTTAATTTCATACATTCTTGCATTTTGCTACAACTCAGTTATCACTTTGGACTTGGGTTGAGTTTCCCTCCTCAGAACACACTCCATTCCTCTTGCTGTTTGTTGAGTGGCATCACTGAGTTTGCACTTTGCAACTGAGTCTTGCCATTTGCACTTGCCCTTGCACTCAGCATTCCTCCGCGCTCACAATCATCTAAAAATTGCCCTATAGTACGTGGGGTGGTTGTGTGACAATAAATTAACTAACTCAAATCATCTATTGTAGCTTGCGAACCTATAGTAGACTTCTTCTTCTCAATTTCACGTAATTGCTCAAATAGGAACACTTCCCTTGCCCCTTACAATGATGATATCCATCGGGTAGGGAGAACCAGCGCTCCTTGGGCCCAACAACCCTTAGATCCCGTTCCTGCTTCTAAATTGCCATCTGTTGAACCCCTCGATGATCCTTGGACTCCTCCACGGGATGTTCCGGCGGACCCTCTTGCGGAATTTTCAGATTGTTGGAGTATATTCATATCTCCATATTTCCACATCTTCTTCTGTCTATTTCCTCTATTCTTTATTTACTTTCTGTTATATTCAATTCCTTTTTCTTTATTTCTTATTTTACTTTCTGTTATATTCACATTTCTTTCTTTCCATTCCATTCCTGTTCTCTTTGTATGTCACACACTGAACATGTCAGTGTTCCTCACCACTCAGTCTCCAAGCCCGCGCCCTCTTTTCTTTCACACTGAATGTTCTCTGTATTCCTACCATGTCACGCTGTACGTGAAACCTGACTGCTAGCACCTATACCTGAGGACAGAGTTCGATCAAAGTAGAAGGATTTCTTTCCTCATCCTTCTGTTTCATCTCACACCTCTGTTATTCCTCAGGTAAGATCTGTTTTCCTTTTATACTCTCTTTCACTATGTATTTCCTTTTGCTTATGAAACCATCCTTCTATTTCATCTCACACCTCTGTTATTCCTCAGCTCAACAGGTTATGAGCCCAGGGCCGCACCATTAAAACTTAACAGAAGGATCCAGTAAATCGTTGATACCGTTAAAGAGACAATCATGGACAAAAGTCAAAATTCCCATCCAGTCCTCAAGACACCATCCATAATCCCTATAAACTCACCCGGGTCTGACTCAAATTATCTCAATTGGGCTATGATCTTAAGGATCCATTTCCAAGCTTCTGGCGTTGGTTATCTCCTTTCTAAAAATCCTCCAAAGGATGAATCCTACTCTAAAGATATCCTGGCCGTGTGTTCGGTCATATCAAGATTGATTGGACCCTTGAATTTTCAATTCATTAGAAAACACAAAGAAAGTGCTATTGGAATGTGGAACTCCCTTAAGAAAGCACACCAAGACAGCTCCTCCGGAGGAAGGATGTATTGGCTTTGTAAACTCCTCCTCACTAGATTAAACAACAAGGACATGACAACTCATCTATCCAAAATAGTCACTTATGGAAAAAAACTTTCATCTCTTATCACTCCCGAGAACCCTTTGACAGCGGACAATTTACAATCCACAGCCATCCTGTTATCCTTACCCGACGACTGGCTGGCATGCGTCTCTGGAATGATGAACAAAGAATCTGTGCCATCATTGAAACTGATCAATGCATTGAAACAAGAGCATCTTAGACGACAGACAAGAAATGAAGACACCTACTCCATAAACTCTGCTAGAGCTCAAACATCCAACTCAAAATCCCAAAACCGACGGGATTGGGATAGTCAAAGTCACCCAAGGACGTACTTCTGCACTCACTGCAAAGTCAAAGGACATTTGTTTGCGAGATGTCCTGAAGTTCTTGAAGCTTTAGAATATTCAAAAAGAAAAAAAAAGTCTCTTAAAATCCAACCACCCGGGTCAAAGCAGGCGAAGGCAAATCTGGCAAAGGCCCAAGATAAACCCAACGATGAAGACAATGAGCATGATTTTACTGACTCCGAAGTTATCATTCACGCTGGATATGCTTTGTGCAATCTCATCAACTCTTCTGGCCAAACCCGCGGTCATGATCTGAACTTAGATTCAGGATGTTCACTATCAATGACTCCATACGACTGGCAAGTAAGCAAGAAGAAACCTAATTCAACCTCAATTCGGCTTGCAGATGGAACAAACATAACCTCAAATAAGGAAGGATTTCTTTCACTCCCTTTCGCCCGTGTTCGATCTTTGGTCGTCCCAGATCTCCACAAACCTCGTCTCTCAGTTTTGGGTCTTTGTGACGCTGGATTCCTTGTGACGTTCTCGTCCAACACATGCAAGATTTTTGACAGCTTGAAATCAAATATAAATACTTCACCAGTTGCAACCGGTTACCAAAAAGGAAATTTATACTATCTTCCTCAAGATAAAGTAAGCCGCGAGGAAAAAGTTCTTTCTGCTATCTCGCAAACACCTGACAACAGTATTTTTGGCTACCATTGCAGACTGTCCCATCTGAACCTTAAATATCTACGCAAGCTACTCAAGTCAAACAATACTGATCCCAACTCAAACAACAAATCTGATGTCCATAAATGCACGACGTGCATTGAATCAAAAATGACAAGAACCCCTTTTCATTCCCGACTCAGCCACAGATCTCAACGACAAGGAGAAATTATCCACTCTGACCTGTGTAGTTTCAACACCACATTGAGAGAAGGGTATAATTACTTCATAACCTTTATCAATGACTGTTCAAAAGCTCTTTTTGCTTATCCACTGCGTCAAAAATCGGACGCCTTTTAATCAATCAAACTATTCATCTCCTTCTTCAAAAATCAATTCAATCACCGGGTAAAATGCCTACAAACGGACAACAGTGGTGAATACGTAAACAACCAAATATCCTCCTTCCTCAACAAAAAGGGTATACACCAGAACCTGGTCCACCTCACTCTCCTCAACTCAACGGGGTTGCAGAACAATCCAACAGAACCATTCTAAACCTCATCTGCTGTTCTCTCTCTGACTCTAATCTCCCGAAATCATTCTGGGCTGACACACTCAGGCATTCTCTCTTCAACTTCAATTCCTACCCGTGTAAAACGCCCAGTGGTTTCACCTCTCCAAACTCCATCCTTGAAGCAAAGAACAATCCCCTTTCCTATCTTCACCCGTTCAGATGTCTGACATGGTACAAAGTACCCAAAGCCGACCAAACCAAGCTCTCCCCAAAGGGTCGCGCATCTATCCTACTTTCTTATCACTCGCAAGGCAATGGTTATTGTCTCCTCAATCTGTCCAGCAAGAAAGTGATCAAATCCAGAGACTGTATCTTTCATGATTCAGTTTTCCCGTACGGTCAACCTCTTCAGGAAGCTAGGAATGACGCACCCCCCACTCCTGTCTCCCTTCCCTGGCCTCGTTTTCCTTCAAGCTCCCATCTTCCCTGTCCTTCCGATTCCCTACCTCCACCTTCTCCTTCTGCTGATGTCCCCCGCCATCCCTGTAACTTTCTCAAATCCCGGACGTGCGGACGCAGTTACTCCTCACTCTTCTCCATCCTGCCCCCCCCCTCTTGAATCTCGTCTTCAACCTTGTTCCACCAGTCCCTGCATGTCTGAGGACTCAGATATCCTTCCACCTGTCTCTCTGTCACCAATCCCGTCTTCCTCCCCATCTCTCTCTTCCGCCTCCCCCCCTTCCGTTTCTCCTGTTCCTACCCCTTCCTCTCCTCGCTCCTCTCCCTCCTCTACTCCTCTCCCGGCACCCCGTCAATCAACCAGACCTAGACGCCCACCCTCACGTTTCGGGACGTATTCTTGATCTGCTTCAATCAAAGACGACATATTAGCCCCGAAAACGTGGAAGCAGTTGCTCAAGTCTCCCCACCGGCGCTGCTGGATTATCTCCGCTCACAAGGAACTTTCCTCTCTCCAAGGAATGAAAACCTGGACGCTCGTTCCCCCCCCCCAAAAGGACAAAAGATCATCCGGTCCAAATGGGTTTTTAAGGTGAAGCGTTGCCCTGACGGCTCCATCATCAAACTCAAAGCGCTCCTCGTTGCCATGGGGTTCACCCAAGTCCATGGTCTGGATTTCTCGGAAGTGTTCGCCCCCACTCTGCGCCTGGTAACCCTCCGTCTTCTCCTCACCCTGCTCGGCTCGAAGGATTGGATCGGAAGACAGGTTGACTTCAAAACAGCCTTCCTCAACGGCCACCTTGACAAGCCCGTATATATGTTGCAGCCCCCGGGATTTGAAGACCCACTACATCCCGACTGGGTCTGCAAGGTCTCCAGGGCTATCTACGGGTTAAAACAGTCTCCTTGCCAGTGGAACCTGGAGCTGAACGCCGCCCTCCTCTCCCTTGGTCTCTCTCGCTCCTCCTACGACCCATCCCTCTATTTCAAGATAACTGATGGTACTCTGGTGGGTGCGCTGACGGTTCATGTTGATGATCTGGCAGTCGTAGGCACGCCTAATTTCGTCTTGACTTTCATCTCTGACATTGGCCGTCGCTTCAAGATTGGCTCTGACGAGGACCTGAATCTCTTCCTCTCAATCTCTGTTAACCGCAATCTGAAGAAAAAGACCGTCTTGCTATGCCAGTCTCACTATATCTTGTCACTCGCCTCCACTTTCCTCCCTTCCAACTCTTCGCCTACCAAATCTCCGACGGGAGTTTCGTTCAAAGCACTGCGGAAACAAACCCCGTCCGACCTATCATCCCCCCCGCAGTACAATCAATTGATTGGCTCTCTGCTTTGGGTCTCTCAATGCACAAGACCCAACATCTTGTTTGCGGTTAATAAGCTGTCTCAATTCCTCCAGGACCCGTCAATTGGTCACTGGGACAGTGCCATCCGCGTGCTTCAATTCCTGAACTCGACGCGGGACGTCCGACTCACTCTTGGGGGCCCCTCCTTAACGCTCTCCAGTTACTCCGACTCCGAATGGGCTGAATACAAGGACGACCGCTGCTCTGTATCCGGGTACACCTTCCGTTTGGGTATTGGTGCTATCTCGTGGCGATCTAAAAAACAGCCTACGGTTTCTCTTTCCAGCTCTGAGGCGGAGTACAAGGCCCTCTCCGACTCCTGCAAGGAGGGGCTTTGGCTCTGTAATATCCTGTGTGAAATGCGATTACGAGACACCTCCCCTGTGCCCATCTACTTTGACAACGAAGGGGCCAAGTGCTTGGCAAAAAACCCCAAACATCATTCCCAAACGAAACATATTGACGCACGCCACCACTTTATCAGAGAATGTGTTGCTAAGGGCGCCTTCACAGTCCATCACGTGGGTACCAGAGGCATGATAGCTGATATGCTAACCAAGCCGCTTAACAGGGTTCTTCTGCAAATTCATCAACAACTGTTTGGCCTCAGCGGTAATGGTTATCAAGGGGGGGTGTTGGAGTATATTCATATCTCCATATTTCCACATCTTCTTCTGTCTATTTCCTCTATTCTTTATTTACTTTCTGTTATATTCAATTCCTTTTTCTTTATTTCTTATTTTACTTTCTGTTATATTCACATTTCTTTCTTTCCATTCCATTCCTGTTCTCTTTGTATGTCACACACTGAACATGTCAGTGTTCCTCACCAATCAGTCTCCAAACCCGCGCCCTCTTTTCTTTCACACTGAATGTTCTCTGTATTCCTACCATGTCACAATGTACGTGACACCTGACTGCTAGCACCTATACCTGAGGACAGAGGTTGAGCAAAGTAGAAGGATTTCTTTCCTCATCCTTCTATTTCATCTCACACCTCTGTTATTCCTCAGGTAAGATCTGTTTTCCTTTTATACTCTCTTTCACTATGTATTTCCTTTTGCTTATGAAACCATCCTTCTATTTCATCTCACACCTCTGTTATTCCTCAGCTCAACACAGATTCCAATCATTATTCCAATGAAACCTTGACTTGTGGTAGACCAGGGGTTCGCACTACTGCTCCCAAGCCCAATGCTTTGACCCTGCTTTTGACTTTGATCCAGGCCCTCACTCATGGTGCCCCGCGACCTAGTCCAAGTACTCCTAGCTTTTGCACTCCGGGCATGAAAAAACCTGATCACTTTATGGGAGAACACCCTCATAAGCTTAGATCCTACCTACAGTCCTGTAAAATCATCTTCTCAAACAACTCCAACAATTTCCCTTCCGATAGACATAAAGTTATGTATGCTTTGTCCTTCTTAGGAGGTAGAGCCTTGCAGTGGTTCGAACCGTACCTCAAATTTTTGTACAACAACAGTCCCACGTGTATTCTCAACAACTGGGACAGGTTTGAGCAACAACTGTTCACCCTGTTTGGCGACCCCAATGAAGTTTGAAACGCCAAATAAAAACTTAATAGTCTAGTTATGAAGGAAAACAGTAGAGCTTCCTTTAATTTTTCTCACCTTTGAACCTTGCAGTCTTGCATCCAGTGGAAGGAGGCTGCTCTTCTATTCCATTTCCAAAAGGTTCTACCGGAAAGTTAATCAAACAGCTTGCAGTTGGGGGGAATAAGACAACCTTGCTCCAGCAGCTAATTGATTGAGTGATTGAGCTTGATAATGGCTATCACAACAAGAATTGCTCTTGGCAAAACAAACATGGACCCTCCACCTTGGCTCTGAGGGTGGACAAATCCTCAAAGCAAAACGCGAGGAACCCAAAACCATCCAAACCAACCTCAACTTCAAACTCCAACTCAAAAGGGAAAACCGTTGCCAAAACTTTGAAGTTCTTGGACAAAGAAACCGGGATGCTACGGAACGAGGAACAGCTACGGAGGGAGAAGAATGGGCTGTGTATTTATTGTGGAGGAAAACATGATGTCAACAGTTGTGCAAAGCGGTTAGCGCGTGAAGCAGCTAAGCAGTCAAAAAGTTAGCTTGTAGTTTTTCTGATACTTGCAAGGAAAACTATACATTATCTAAATCACTGCGAGTAAATATTTGCACTTGCGAGTCACTAGGTGCTCCTAGTTCAAGATTTATCCTATTCCATTCCGACAACACCCCTTATTGAGTACTACTTGATTTAGGCACTAATGTTTCCTTCATCAGTGAACCTTTTTCCACTTCCAAAAATCTTACGCATTCCAAGATAGATAAATTTCCCATCTATCTAGTAAGTAGTGCAGCTGAAACATCTTGTTGGGTCTCCCAAAAGGCAAAATGGACCTTTTCATTCTCCAATTTCCCTGCCTTCGAATGGGATTTATTTGTCTTGGCTATACCCGGAATGGATGATACCATTCTAGGCCATGATTTCCTAGTTTACTAGAATTCAGATGTGAATTGGCAAGAAGGAGTAATTAAACTTTGAACCTTGCACCCGCAGAAATCTAATCTTTTGATCAAACAGGAATTAAACAGCCTACCTGACACTGTCATTGAGTTCGATGATACTTTTCTTCCAGGAGATTTGCAATATCCTGACCTTCATTCCCAAGTTCCCTCTTCAGATTTAGGAGTCATTGCCTGCCTATCCAGCTTGCCTCTTTCCTGTTCCTTCAAAGAGAAACAGACACCAACCAAAAGGTATATCTTGAGCTCCCTAATCCTCTTGCACCATGCGAGCACCTCAAATCTGGTGCTTAAAGATGACGAGATTGAAGATTTAGAAATCATTCGAGAGTCTTTACCTTCAGTTTATCATGACTTTGCTGACATCTTCTCAGCTGCAAGAGCAGATAAACTGCCTCCATCCCGTTCTTACAATCACAAGATCAAACTTACTGGCCCACCTCCGGCACCTGGACCAGTCTACTCTCTCTTGACACAAGAATCAATTGTGCTTCAAGACTACATTGCGGAAAATGTAGCAAAAGGATTTCTTCAATCAAGAGATTCAAATACTGGTTCACCTGTCCTATTTGTTTCAAAAAGGACGGTGGACTTTGCCTTTGTGTTGACTACAGGAAACTGAACCAGGTAACACGGAAGAATGCCTATCCAATACCGCCTATGTCACATCTCCTCACCCTCTTCCATGGAGCTGCTTATTTCTTGAAGTTAGACCTTCAAGGTGCCTATAAATTAATTTGCATTACAAAAGTTCACAAGTATTTGACAGCAATGAGAACCCGGTTTGGCAGTTATGAGTATACCGTCATGCCTTTTGGCCTCTGTAAGGATCCTTACACTTTTCAACATTTTGTCAATGAAATTTTCTCCAATCTTGTAGGTAAATACCTTGTGGTATATCTAGATGATATACTAGTCTACTTGAGGTACCTTGAAGATCACATCGCACATGTGCAAGAGGTGCTGCAGCAACTTTGCAAGAATGACCTGTTTGCAAAAGCCTCTAAGTGCAAATCCCATTCCTCTTCCCTTTGGTTTCTAGGTGTTGTAGTCTTGCAGAAAGGACTATTGATGGACCCAGCCAAAGGCAAATGCATATTGGACTGGCCCCCACCTTTTTCCCTTGAATCCCTTCAAGTTTTCCTTGGTTTCAGAAACTTTGATAGGAGGTTCATTGAGCGTTACGCCAAGAAAACCGTGAATTGTACTAACGTTCTTCAAAAAGACACTCCTTTTGTTTTTATCAAACATGCTGCTTTGAAGTTCAAAGCTCTGAAGAAAGCATTCACCACTTCTCTGATACTTTCTCACTTCAATGAGCTGGCTTGCACTATTGTCAAAACAGACGCAAGCAACTATGCAATTGCAGGAGTAATCTTGCAGTTCTCTTCCTCCACTTCTCTCTTTCACCCCATAGCTTTCAAGTCTTGCAAGTATCTCGCTGCAGAGCTTAACTATGAGATTCATGACAAGGAACGTCTTGCAATTGTTTATTGCTTAAAGAAATGGTGTTCATACCTTTTGAGCCTTCAAGAATCCTTTGAGGTTTTAACTGATCATAATTCTTTAAAGTGTTTCATGAGCTCGAAAGTCCTCACACGTAGACAGGCACGCTGGGCCAAATACCTCTCCGAGTTTGAATTTACAATCACGTACCGCCCTTGGAAACAAGTGGTAGTCCCTGATGCTTTATCACGTTGGGACAACGTTTACCCAGGGAGGGGGAGCACCTTTGCCAAAAACAACCCTGAAAATGTTAGCACACTCTTCTTGACCCAATCTGCCCAACTCAGTTCAATCATTGCTCACTTACAAGATTTGGCTTCCAAACTCCGACAAGCTCAACGCGACGACCCCAAGTGCATCAAACTTTTCAAGAGTGCAAACTTATTATATAGTAATTACAGTATTGATGATAATGACTTCTTAGTCTATGATAATTGTATATTAGTACCAGATAATTCTTGCATTAAGTTAGATATCTTTGAGTCACGGCATGATTCTCCACTTGCTGGTCATCATGGGCAGGATAAAACCTACCAATTGATTGCACAAGACTTCTACTGGCCTGGTATGACCAAAGAATTAAAAGACTATGTTAGCGCGTGCTATGATTGAAATTGTAACAATTCCTCAAATCACCAGAAGTATGGGCTGCTCCAGCCACTTCCAATTCCTCCTCATCCTTGGCACTCGCTTTCTATGGATTTCATCTCTCAATTACCTTCTTCTAGTGGATATGATGCTATTCAAGTAGTAGTAGATTGCTTCTCAAAGAAGGCTTTATTTCTGCACAGTCATGTGACGGCCTCTTCAGAAGACTTAGCTAACTTTTTCATAGAATATGTATTTTCAAAACATGGTCTCCCTGATAATATAGTTAGTGATTGTGGATCTCTGTTTGTCGTGAGCTTCTGGACCTTGCTATGCAAACATTTGAAGATCACTCACAATTTATCAACGGCGTACCACCTGGAAACGGATGGGAAAACCAAGTGAGTTAATCAGATTCTCAAACAATATCTTTGGATGTATGTTTCCTATCAACAAGACAACTGGTCGCAATGGCTCCCACTAGCAGAGTTTGCCTACAACAACTCCACTCATTCCTCCACCAAACAGTCGCCCTTCCAAACTCTTTATGGTAGAAAACCCACTTTCTCTTCCCTTCATGTAGCACCTTCTCAATCTGCTACAAATTACCTTGAACAAATTCAATCCCTTCAATTGCAACTTTGAACCAACCTTGAAGAAGCAAACCAGTACTATAAGGAGCAAGCAGACCGACTTTGCACTACTGCTCCAACCTTTGCAGTAGGAGATCAAGTGTGGCTCAATGATTGCAATATTTTCAGTACTCGCCCAACCCGCAAACTCTCAGAAAGAAAGCTTTGCCCCTTTAAAGTAGAATCAGTCATCTCCCCTAACGCCTTTAAAATTACCTTACCTGCAAAATGGAAAGGTATCCACCCGTTCTTTCATGTGTCTCTCCTAGAGCCAGCTTGAGTCCTATACCCGGGCAAGACTCATCCCCCTCCCAAACCGGTCACTGTCCTTGATCATCAAGAGTGGGAAGTAAGCCATATTCTGGATTCCAGGTTATGCAAAGGAAAACTTCAATAACTTGTTGAATGGTCTGGCTTCCAGTCCAACAAAGATTGCACCTTGTGGGAACCAGCCCATCACCTTGGAAATTATCCCAATCTGATTCAAGATTTCCATGCAAGCTACCCTTTTAAACCTCAACAATCATGATTCCATCCCATCCAATCCCATTCCATTCCATATTCCATCCCATCCAATCCCATTCCACCCCACATTCCATCTCATACAATCCCATTCCATTCCACATCACCATTCCATCAATCAAAACCTCCATCTCATTGCATTATTCCTTCTTCTCATCCTCCTCTCATTCTTACCAAATAAAATTCCCATTCCTTATACAACAAAAAAAAATATAATAATAATTACAAAGTCTCCTTCATTTCTTTCTCCGCATCTTCCCAATTAGAGGTCAACTCCGCAACGATGGATTGAAAGGCATCCAGGTCTTCAACATTTATCAATGATGACATTCTTCAAAGAACCAGCACCTCCGTTTCAATGTGCCTGTCAAATATCTCCTTGCACTTTGCAATTTGAGCTTGCTTTGGGCAAGCATTCCATCCACCTTCATCCAAGAGCTCCTTGTATGCTCACTTCCTTTGGTCTCCCAACAAACCTTCCCCAAAATTGCCCGTCAATTGCCTTGCATCAGTCTTGATTGGCACTTCCACTTGCAATGGGTTTGCTTTTCCTTGGCCCTCCATTCCTTCCATTCCATCCATTCCATCCCTTCAATCTCCTCCATTCCGTTCTCCCATTCCTTCCGTTACAGCCCCCTCTTCTTGTTCTTTTCCCTCTCTTCCTCCAATTCCGTCTCCATCTTCTCCATTTCCTGATTCCCTTTCCATTTCATTCCTTCCTTCCTCCCTCACTTCCTTGGCTATGACCCCAACCGTTTCCGCCCTGGGAACTTCATCTTGCACCTCGGTATTCATCTGGACTCCCGGAAATTCAGTCAGCGGTCCACAATAAGGTGGTTGTGGCGGTGGTGTGTTTGTGGTATACCTGCGGAAACGGGGCAAAACTAGCAAGACGAGTGAAATTGAGTCACTACCTTTATTATTACCAGTCAGTCCCAATTAGTACTCACCAGGAACTCAAGTAACCAGGAATTTGATCTCCGGAAATGGTGGTATCTTGTAATTAACCCTTGGCACAGACCTATGACTCCGCATTGCTCTCAATGACTCCGTGGGAGCATTGAAAGATGACTTGCTGTTTATGGGAAAGGTACAAACAAATTTGCAAAGAAAACACTGCTTGCGCTTGCCTCAAAGACCTCTGACGGTAGTACTAGGGATACACCGCTTGTTTTGCCAAATACAGTTTTTGCAACAGCGGGATGACAATGACAACATTTTATCTAACTTATAAGTCTAACAAGTAATGAAGTAAATAATAATAAAGGGTATACAGTATTATCAACAACTTGAAATCAATGGGAAAATTTATCTGAACGCTTGCAGGAGCTCGCGTCTTTATACCCGGGCCACTGTCACGCCTCGCACTTAGGGATTATTGTCTTCATCACTTTGACATATCCTCTCCTCAGTACCATCTACCTCAGTCTATAAGCATGACTAAAATAAAGCACAACATCAATGGTGTGATCCGCTTACTTCCTCTGGCTTGCTTTGACCTTCCAATCTTGGCAACCAACTCAGTATATACTTGCAAACTTTGCAGTTAACTCCATACCTGTTGGCCATCCATTAGGAGATCCAATCTCCTTCCCTGGCCCATCAACAGCCTTGGACTTCCATCTCCGGTCATGCACTTTTTGTTAGTTTGCATCTACGTCTAATTAAGCCATCATTACTGTACAGTTTGCAATTGGACTAGTCCCTACCCTGCATACACCATTACTTCTAACTTGTATTACCTTCATTGTCATTCACTCCTGTCTCAATTCATCATACATTTTTACACTCAGATTCTATTGTCTGGCACTTACGCCATGACCTTGGATATGATTGTACTATTGCTCTCTTTCCTATCCCATTCCTGTCACTAATTGGCCTCACCGCCTTCAAATGTAGTTGGCTCCCAATCAGGTTGTATCTAGTCACTTTGGATTACCTTATAAAGGCTACCCCCTTGCCTGGTGATTGTCTCCTCAGTTAGTTAATTTCATACGTTCTTGCATTTTGCTACAACCCAGTTATCACATTGGACTTGGGTTGAGTTTCCCTCCTTGGAACACACTCCATTCCTCTTGCTGTTTGTTGAGTGGCATCACTAAGTTCGCACTTTGCAACTGAGTCTTGCTATTTGCACTTGCCCTTGAACTCAGCATTCCTCCGTGATCACAATCATCTAACAATTACCCTATAGTACATGGGGCGGTTGTGTGACAGTTAATTTCATAGGTTCTTGCATTTTTCCAAATCCATTCATCACATTGGGTCTGGGTTTGATTTCCTAGTACCTTACCCTGCATAAACTACATCTTCATATCTGAATTATCCTCACATGTCACTCCTTCCTGCCTCATCCATTATGGTTTTGTATGCTTAAATTCTATTGTCTTGCACCTACCCTACAACCTCCAAAAAGACTTTAGTTTTATTGGATTTCCCATTCTGTCCATGTCATTCTTTGCCTCACCACTCTCAAACTGTAGTTGGCCATCCATTGGGTTGTATCTAGTCATCTTTGGATTACCTTATCAAGTATGTGTTGCCTGCCTGAAGATTGTCTTTCCAGTTACTTAATTTCAAAGGTTCTTGCATTTTGCTAAATCCAGTCATCAAATTTGTTCTGGTTTTGGTTTCCTAGTCCTTTGCACTTCATAAACTAAATCTTCTTATTTTCATTGTCCTCATATGTCATCCCTTCCTGTCTCATCAATTAATTCTTTGTACACTTGGATTCTATTGTCTCAAAATTAAGCTAAAACCTCCAATAAAACTGTACTTTTATTTCATTTCCCATTCTGTTCTTTTCATTCAATACCTCACCGCTCTCAAGCTGTAGTTGGCCATCCATTGGGTTTTGTCTAGTCATCTTTGGATTATCTTAAAAAGGCTGCATTGCCTGCATGAATATTTTCAGCTTCCTGGATGCCAAGACCCTTACTCTCCTTTACGTACCAGAGGTGATGGAATAAATAATAAATATATTATTCAATAAATGCAGCAAAAATCCATAAAATATTTGGAAAGAGCTATTGCAAGGTTGATTGGTTTCTTATGATTTAATGTTATTAATCCATATTAATGAATTGATTATTAAATAAATTAATACCGGGGCCACAATAATATTGTGAATCTTTAACACCTCTCTTCAGGAAATTCACTTTCAAAACACATATACCTGGTTACTTTCAAACATTTGATTTATATTCTTCAAGGAGACATTGCCCAAAGATAATATATATATATAATCTATTGTGGAGTGGCAGGGCCTTGAAAAAAAGCTGCCACAACAGAAAAAGGATAATAAAACTCACTGGTATATTATTGAATCATTTAGGTACCTGTTTGAGATGTTCACTGATGGGTTAAACCCATTACTGGGGTTAAAAAGGTTGTTCAGAAGTTTAAATTGATAAAAAGGGTTTTGGGACAGATATTATTAATCAGACAAAAGCCATAAATCACATAATTATCTCTTATAAGTATTTGATGACCTTGGCATGGTTTCTGGATGTAAATATAACTGGGTATCTGGGTATCAACAACCTCAAAAGAGCTCTATATTTATAGCTTTTTGAGTCCCAATTCTGTCCTTCTGAGGAATACAGGGGTTCAAAAGGATGGGCAGTAAGGCTAGCAGGGTAACCAGTGGTAGCCTGAAAAGTGATAATGGTGCTGTAGCACGGGTAACATCTAATTTCACGTGGTATGTGAATTATTCTACCTTTTGATTGTTTTTTTTGATGTGTGAATAACACTAATATATCCACATGATCATTCAACAGGGACAAATTGGGGTTTCTGGCTGACCAGTGACAAGAAGTCACTTTTGTGGCCACTGTTTTCCCCATTAAGTATCAAAAATTTCACCATGAAGTCACAGTGATCTATTCAATTTTTGACAATGCTGTACGGAATAGTTCTTGTGGGTTTCACCTTTATGGAAAAAAAAGTCTGTAAAATTTCACTTCTGTTGAAAATAAGAATCAATTTTATTTCACCTTTTTGAAAATTGAAAGTTACCTGTATCTCCCAAATGATTACCTTTTAATTCTGGCATTATCACCAAGATACAAAAAGAACTATTTCTGGAAAAAAAAAATTTCAAAACATGTTGATTTTTTTACAGGGAAGTTGATTTTTGAAGGAAGATTTTTGGTTGGAAAACTTGAAATGATTGTAATTTGTTTTCAGTTTTTGCCATTCCCTTCACAGATTGAAAATCATAATTTCACAAAGCTCCATATCCTCTACAAATCATTGGCATTGTTTTCCCAGGCCAAGATTGCAGGCCACAAATAGTCTATGAAAAATTTGACTATTCATACATGAATAAATAAAAACCCTCCCTGTGGCAAATGAAAGTTGTGCTAAATTAATCCCAACAAAAAAATGTATAAATAAACAGAGAAAAAAATAAAGCAGTTTATAGCAAAATCCCAAACAATTTTCTGTTCTGAGATGGGTGTTAAACTGCCTAGCATTTCTTTCAAAATAAAATTAACAATTCTTTTATACAAGTTTCCCCAGTTTTTACCAAAATTTCACAAGGGAGCCACTTCAAGTCAACTCACAGTTCACTTGTTTTTTTGGTTACACACCTGGGGCATAAGCCCGACTTTTCTTGTAGGTAAAAAATGGGCCATCACACATGATCCAAGGTTTACCTCTTCAACCTATTCCTTAGAGTTATTCAAGCCATCTCAGGGATGGAAAAATTGGTTTCCTACCTGGTAAAAAACCCTTAATTAAGTGCATGAACATCATGGACTTCCATCCCTTGGCTTATTCTCTACCAAATCCAGGTGTTTGAATGGTTTAGGAGTACTTTTCGATTCCCATATCCCTCTCATATAACTTCACAAGGGAATCATTTCAGATAAACTCATAGGTCACTTGAAATTTTTAAAATGTTTTATGGATGGGTTTTTACAGAAAAGGCTTTTGTTTAATTCTCAAAAGATTTATTTCATGTGAAAAAAATGGATATTTCTGCCAGAAAGTGCAGAATACAAATAGATATCTCCCTAAATGTTTCACATGGAGGATTGACACAAACCCAAGGTGGAACAAACTACCAGTACTTTAAAGAAGAATCTTACTAGGATAAAACAAGGAGCCAATTTGAGACTTTCATCAGGAAATGGAGGCAAGGCTCCAACGCAGTTTGGAGAGCTAACTACCATTTCAACAAAATCTTCAACAACTTTCAAGGCATGTGGTGGAAAATTTTCCTTTCTAAGATAAATCCTATCATTCCTCATTCTTGTCAGCTCTCTGATACCAGGAACCTTGCAGTGCTTTAGCTACAGAGAGTGATAAAAATGCTGGAATGATAATAATAATTTTCATTCCAATAATAAATGCTTAGAAGCTCAAATAAATGATTTAATAAGAGCAGTTGCAAGGTTTAAATGGTTTGGTAGTAAATGGTTTCCAATATAATATAAAAGAGGGGCCACAGTATTATACTACTGGGGATCTTTACAGACTAGCAACCTCTCTTCAAGGGGCCTCCTTAGGCAGTTTAAGAACCTTGGAATAAAGATGGGTGCCTTAGAAAGGACTTATTTCACTAATGGACCGGCTTTACAGCACAAATGGCCTAGACAGGAAGGGTAACACTCACTCTGAGCACTTCACCACAAAATCCTGGAATAATTGGAAGGGTTTCAGAGCAGATGGGGTAGATTGCTTGACTAAACTTTCATGGTTTATTGGTTAATATAGGTAAATAATACTACTGCAGACTAATTCATAAATCACTTGCTTATCTTCATATAAGAACTTGATTAACAATGACACAGTTTCTGATTGATAATAAATAATTCCCGGTAAAACTGATGATGGAATAATGGATCCAAAGAGGTCTGTATAAATACCTTTTTGGGGTGATTTTGGTCTTCTCAGGGCACGTAGAGAGGGTTCTGCTTGTGGGCTGACGCTGGCAAGCCATTCTGGGCAAGATTAGCACGTCCACTTGGTGCTTTCAATCACCTGTCCTTAGATATGCTGGGTTTCTGTACTATTTTAGCAACAGGATCTGTGAATCTGTTATGGCTTAAATTTGATGATTCTGTACTCATCCTTCATTTTTACTAATGATATGTTTTGAAGCGTGCAGATGTGGATTTTTAATGATTGTCCATCATCTGCTGATCATGTAGATAATTCTTAATAATTTTTATGAACACTTCTTGTAGTGTTTTGTGGTCTTCAAAGATCAAGATCAGTGATTTACGTGGTAGTCCTTGATCTTTGATTTATTATTAAAAAATGTTTAAAAATTAATCTTCATTAATTTTATTTAAGTTTTGATCTTTTTAGATCATTATTAATGCATGTTTCCGTTTGTTACATATACTAGGCAACCCCAACTAGGTTGTAGCTCTTCTGAGCTGTCAGCTTGCTACTATTGCAGAGCAAGCTGCAGAAGTAACAAAAATAAAATAAAAATAATAATAATACAATTAACCTAAAAAGGAGTTGGAAAACCATAAATATTATTTCAAAAATGGATTTCCCATTCAAAATTAGGTATGGTCACTCACTGACCCCACCCTTGAAATCCAACTCCTTATATTTTTAAATAATTAAGGAAAGAAAAATCAAAATACTACGGCTCCATTATTGAGCTTTTTCGCCAATTAAATATTTTACACACATTGTCACGTAAAGGTTTCACACCTAAAATTTAGTCAGAATTGAGGTGTTGTGTATATTTTAGGAGTTACGTGCGGAAATGTGTTTTGTCACAATTCCCACACGCAGCCGCAGCAGCCAATGCACCCGGGCGCCGCAGAGATACAGCCTTTTCACTCCTTTTAGGTCGCTTACGCAGCCCTGGGCCTCTGACAAGTACGCAGCCGCGGGACTACGGGTTGACAGAGTGACAGGCGGCCTGAGAGGCCCAGGTACCGCGTAAACAGGCGACAACATACACGGGAACTTTCTACATATGTGATAAATGTTCCCGTGGATAGTAGACTGTCTAAAAATACATAATATTATATTAAAATACATAAATAATCCTTACACGTATTTTTTACTTAATATAATGCAAAGTACCAAGAATGTCAAAAATAAGACAATGACAATTTCTAAAAATATATTAAAATAATTTTATATACTTTTATGAGAATTGCTAGACATAAATATTTTTGTGACATACTAAGGAAACTAATGATGTAAAAATATTACATGAATTCACATGACTGATAATTTGAAGTAATTATCTTAGTAAATCCACTAGAACTCGAAAATAAAGAGTGAAATCAATATTATGACTTTTAATCCATTTATATAACACATAATGAGAACTTTCCTGAAATCAAGATGCCCGTAGAAATGTCTATTTATATAATCATTAAACTTCTGGGAACATTTACTAAGGATAATTAATTAAATAATACATAAATAAGACAGATTAGTGTTATTCACACGTCCTAATGTCTACTATAAAGTGGAATAATTCTCATACCCTGTGGAATTAGATGCTACCCGTGCTATAGCACCAAGAACACATGACAGGCTACCCCTGGTTACCTTGCTAGCCTTAGTTTCCGTCCCTTTGAGCACCTACAACCCTGAGAAGGACAATATTGGGACTCCAAAAGCTATAAATAAAAAGCTCTTTTGAGGATGTTGATGGGCAGAGACCCAGTAATATTCATATCCAGACGCCTTGCAAAGGTAATCAAGTACTTAAAAAGAGATAAGTAAGTGATTTATGGCAATGTCTGATCAGTAATATCTGTCCTCAAACCTCTTTTTATCAATTAAAACTGTTTAACAACCTTATAACCCCAGTATACAGGTTTAACCCATCAGTACATGTCTCAAACAGATACCCAAAGGATTTCATAATATACCAGTAAGTTTTATTATCCTTTCTTTGTCGTGGTAGCTTGGCTACAAGGCCCTTCCACTCCATTATGTATCTTATATACATATTATCTTTAGGTAAAATATTCTTAAAACTAAAGAGCCCAAAATAACCAGGACTATGTGTTTTCATACTGAAATCCCTGAAGAGAGGTTTAAAGATCCCCAATATAATTGTTTCCCCTCTATAAATATTTAATCATAAATTTATCTATATTGATTCAAAACAATAAACAATAACCAAAATACTTAACCTTGCAATAAGCTTAATCCAAATATTCTAGGCAATTTTGCTGCATTGATTAAATAATATATTTATTATTTACTCTATCACCTCTGGTAGCTAAAGGATAGCAAGGGTCTTGGCATCCAGGAGGCTGAAAATTGGGGGTCTGGCTGGGAAATATTCCATTTTATTATATTTAATACCTTGGACCAGACATTTTCACTAAAAATAAAATCAAAGATAAATTTATCTGACTTTAGAACCATGATTTATTATTAAATTATTTTTCAGTGGATTTAAAAACAATGCAGAATTAATAATCTATTATTTAAATCTTTTAACAATAAGAAAAGAAGAATATATTAAAAATTATAAACCTACTGGTTGGAAAGCTTTAACTCAATCTGAGAAACTTAATATCTCTTTTGCACGTAAACACTTAGATAAACTCCTTGAACAAGAAGATCTTGAAAGGCGTATCAACTTTCAGGGTCTAATAAGAAAACATAAAGCTTGGAAAAAATACCGTATAAATTACTTTTTTTAATATAAAAGTAAGTACAAAACTTGCATGACCATATTATTTTTAAAGAAAATGATATTAATATATTTTACTAAAACAATAAAATACACTTTTTTATCAGTGAACCCTCCTGTACCAAAAACCACCGCCACTGAAATTGATTTATTGGATCAGGAAATCCCAGATATCTCTGGACTTCCTGAAAATATTGATTGGGAAAGTGAAGACCTCATTGGAACACACCAAGACCCCGTAGGATTACCTACTAAGGATCACTTTAAACCCAATAAGGTCTTGGTACCTTTGAACATCAATTTAAGTGAGTTTTGAAATAAAACTTATTTTTACGGATTTTTTCTGTAAAATACTTATAAAAATATTATTCTGAAAATGCATAGACGTAACACAAGAGCCTCAGGAAGAATTCCCTCCTATGGATCTTTGCCAACAGCTCTCAGTAACCGTGAGACCACCAGTAAGGACAACCATGAAGGGACTAGAACCCGTGAATCAAATGCTCATGGAAAAGAAGCAGCACCAATCACTTCTTCCCTCTCCCAACCTAGAGCCGGAGAAAGTAGCAGAATCAAGCCACCCTCCTTTACAAAAAGATTTCCTGCAGCCACCCCAGAAGAATCTGGCCAAGGAGGCCAGGATCAAAGACTTAGTCAAAGAGCACGTGAAATATTGGGAAGAATTCAAAGAAGCCCAAGCAAAGGAGGACATGGTATCTATTAAAAAGATAATCTCCCAGGCAAAAGCCACCCAGATAGCTCTTCAGAAAATGATTCCAAGGAAAGAGGTAGAATCCTACGTAGAAAAGTGGAATCCTTGGGATCAATTAACCCAACTGAAAGGCAAAGGATCAGGAAAGAAAAGATCCTCTTCCCATCCCAAACCAAAGGGAAAGAAAGAATGGGACCAGATAATATCCTTAGCTCAAAAGTGGAAAAAGGTTTACAAAAAATAGCCTCTAATTCTGAGCCCAAACAAACCTCTGATGTAATTACTTCCTTTTCTAATGATATGCGTCATAATTTCAAAATTGTTTGTGAAAGTTTGGACGGGGCTAACACCCAAATGGATAAATTAACCTCAGTGGTAGCCAAATTGATTAATAACCAAACAAAGACAGTAGGAATGGAAGAAATTAAAGAAAAACCAGAACAGTTATTGGAGGAATTAACCAAGGTAGGATCAAACAGACTCGAACAATTGAGAATAGGTTATCAGGAATCCAAGAAGATTTCATTATGTATTTCCACCCCTTAAAAGAAGAATTGGCAAACACCACCAACAGTTCTATTCTATCCCTTAGTGAGAAATTGTATGTGCTCAATAAGAAAGTGGACCTGCAACTTAATCTGATCAAAAATGATCTTAGAGACTTAAAGGTCCGTCTGACCAACTCCTTGGGGAGTACTGCAGATGAACCAAAACCTCCCAGACAAACCACTACTCCTTATGCACCACCCTTATAAGGAATGCATAGGAGTGACCCCTTTAGGCCTAGTCCTACTCCTGAGATGGAGCAAGCCTTCAAACTGTTACCCCCTATATCTGAATGGCCCAAGTTCTCCGGAGAAGGAGCATACAATAATACAAATTTTATTAAATTGATTGATTATACCATCTACTCTTATGACCTACCAGAAGCAATAGCTGTAGTCAGGCTACCCAGACTATTTGAAGGAGTAGCATTGGACTGGTTTATCAGTAAGAGAGAAGAAGTAGGATCCTTACCATGGAATTATTGGAAATTTCTGATCAAAGAGCAATTTGGTTCTAGAATGTGGAAAAGGAAAATGATGAAAAATTTTGAAAATTCCTCATTTGACCCCTCCAAGGACAAACCCCACAAATTGTGCTTGGAACAGAAGAAAAGATTGGATTGCTTCTATCCAGATTCTGATAAAGAGGAAGTAAATGAAAGACTCCTCAACCTGTGTCCTGGCAATCTTAACCATAGTGTAAGATGTAGGATGAGTATGGATGCGGACTTGCCCACTCTAATCAATGTGTTAGAAGAAGTAATAGACATGAATGGGTTGGACAAGAAAGCCCCTTCCAGACCCAAAGAGAACTATACCATCAACAAAACCAGAGAACAACCTCCTCTGATAAATGCCTCTGACATTAAGAAAACTAATGGGAATAGGGAGAAAGAGAGGGTGCCTGCAACTTGTTGGAATTGTAAGAAGACTGGGAATATGAGAAAAGACTGTCCATTACCAAAAAGGAAGATAGCAATCTTGGAAGGAGAACAGGATGTTGAAGAGAATCAGACTTTGAAGGCATAGCTGATACTGAAGGATCTCTTTCTGAATGTGAATTGATCTTGACCAACCCTGCCAATGTTATTGAAGGAGCTATAGGTACTTCTGCAGAGATCAATAACATCCATGGGGATTCTAGCCTGCCCCAACAATGGGATCCTACTATAGTTCCTAGATGTATTATGGATGTCAAACCATTCACAGTTAAACCTATGAGTGGAAAAAGTTATACCACTGGTCAAATGTGTTATGCAACTGGGTTGTATAAAAACAGACTTATAAGTTTATTACTGGAAAGTGGAGCTTTTTGCTCATGTGACTGTGCTGAATTCTTAAACAAATGGGACCCTAATTTGAGAGAACACCTTTTACCCGTCCCAAAAGCCAAGTTCATCTCTTGCAACTCTACCATGAATGCTATTGGATTATGGACTGCTCCCATAATACCACATCACACTAAAGGATCTTTGAGAATACAAGTGGAATTTGTAGTATTTCTCAACTGACTATGTGACTACTTGGTGCTTGGAACAGAAGAAAAGATTGGATTGCTTCTATCCAGATTCTGATAAAGAGGAAGTAAATGAAAGACTCCTCAACCTGTGTCCTGGCAATCTTAACCATAGTGTAAGATGTAGGATGAGTATGGATGCGGACTTGCCCACTCTAATCAATGTGTTAGAAGAAGTAATAGACATGAATGGGTTGGACAAGAAAGCCCCTTCCAGACCCAAAGAGAACTATACCATCAACAAAACCAGAGAACAACCTCCTCTGATAAATGCCTCTGACATTAAGAAAACTAATGAGAATAGGGAGAAAGAGAGGGTGCCTGCAACTTGTTGGAATCGTAAGAAGACTGGGAATATGAGAAAAGACTGTCCATTACCAAAAAGGAAGATAGCAATCTTGGAAGGAGAACAGGATGTTGAAGAGAATCAGACTTTGAAGGCATAGCTGATACTGAAGGATCTCTTTCTGAATGTGAATTGATCTTGACCAACCCTGCCAATGTTATTGAAGGAGATATAGGTACTTCTGCAGAGATCAATAACATCCATGGGGATTCTAGCCTGCCCCAACAATGGGATCCTACTATAGTTCCTAGACGTATTATGGATGTCAAACAATTCACAGTTAAACCTATGAGTGGAAAAAGTTATACCACTGGTCAAATGTGTTATGCAACTGGGTTGTATAAAAACAGACTTATAAGGTTATTACTGGAAATTGGAGCTTTTTGCTCATGTGACTGTGCTGAATTCTTAAACAAATGGGACCCTAATTTGAGAGAACACCTTTTACCCGTCCCAAAAGCCAAGTTCATTTCTTGCAACTCTACCATGAATGCTATTGGATTATGGACTGCTCCTATAATACCACATCACACTAAAGGATCTTTGAGAATACAAGTGGAATTTGTAGTATTTCTCAACTGACTATGTGACTACTTGATACTGGGTAATGATGCCTTATGTCTATATGGTATAGACGTGTTCCAGAGTAGAGGAAGATACTTTACAGTAGGAGGTAATTGGGATAAGAAGTTTAAGATATGCACCATTCAGTGTGACTTCCCCTCCTCTACTTATCAGAAGCATTTAGAAGACTTTGACCAAGAATATTTTTCTCAAGCAGCTCTGAATATGAAACTTTCCAAGGAACAAAAGAAAGATATATTGAAAGTCTTCTTGGAGAACCAGAATGCTTTTTGTACTAAAGATCATCCTATTGGTGATATTATAGGACATGATATGGTATTGACATTGACCATTAAGCCTCCTTGTCCTCCTAAGTTAAGAAGGCCAGCCTATCCGTCTAGTCCTAAGTCTAGAAAATCTCTTGAGGAACATATCCAAGAACTGATAGACTTACAATTATTAAGGAAAGTAGGGCATAATGAACAGGTAGATGTGACCACACCTGTAATCATAGCTTGGCATAATGACAATTCAAGAATGGTAGGAGACTTCAGAATGCTCAAAAATTACACTCAAGCAGATTATAATCCTATACCTTGGATTTATCATGCTCTACATAACTTGTCCAAAGCTCAGTACATCACTACTATGGATATGCTTAAAGGCTTCCACCAGATACCAATAAGCCCTGAAGGCAGGAAGTTTATGAGAATAATCTGTCATTTGGGAATATATGAATATCTTAGGATGCCTTTTGGTATGAAGAATGCTCCATGACACTTCCAGAGAACAATGGATACAGTTCTAGGCACTTACATCAGGCAAGGATGGATGATGGTATAAATAGATGATTTTATCATATACTCTGATGACTGGCATACTCATATTAACCAAGTAAAATTAGTACTCCAGACAATCTCCAGAGCAGGACTAAAGGTTTCCATGAAGAAATGCAACTTTGGCTACGGAGAATTGAAAGCCTTAGGACATATAGTCTCTGGTCTAACTCTAGCTGCTGATCAAAATAAGATAGCTGCTGTCATGAATAGACCTATTCCTCAAAACAAGATAGAATTACTGTCTTTCATCAGTTTCTGCATTTATTACAGACAATACATACCAAGGTTTGCTATGCTAACTAAAAGTCTGTATGAAGTATGCAACAAAAATACACTATTTGAAATGACTCATGAGAGACTAAAGAACTATGAGGAATTAAAAATAGCTATGACCTCTACTCCTCTACTTATCCAACCAGATTACTCTAAGCCCTTCAAGCTATACATTGACGCTTTCATGGAAGGGCTAGGAGCTTCTTTACATGAGGAAAGGATAGAAGAAGACAAACCAGTCAAAAAACCCGTAATCTTCATATCTAGACAGATCAAAGATACTGAGAAGAGATATGGGGCCAGTCAGTTGGAATGCTTGGCACTAGTATGGGCTTTGGTGAAGCTACACTATTACTTAGAAGGCACCACATTTCAAGTAATCATGGACCGCAATGCTGTAAGAACTCTTATGAACATGAAAACCCCCAGCAGACATATGATCAGGTGGCAAATTGCTATACAACAATGTTGAGAAATGGACGCCTTACAAGTCCCCTCTAGCATCCTACCACTGCGCACGCTAGAGAGGACTGTTCCAATATTTCCCAGAGCCACTCTCAAGACTCAGCTCCAGATCCCCGGGGGATCCTCCCCGGGGGTCCTGCTTCTTCCTGATCTTCTTGACCTCTCTCTGGTTGATCTTCCATCTCCAGAGAGCAACAACAATCTCACCAATACGACTCGATCAAACTCCTTTTCTGTTCTATTTTTCATTCTTTTATCTTCCTCTTTCTTTTCTTCTTGTTGAAGTTGAAGAATCATGTTTCCTTTTCTTGTTTCCTTTTATTTTTTTTTATTTTTTTATTTCTTTATTTTTATTCTTCATTTTATTATTTATTTTCACATTTGCTTTATTTTATAATTTTATCTCCATCAGAAGTGGCACGCGCGTTCCTTATCCTTCAAGACTTGCAAGTGGTACGCGCGGGCAAGGAAGTTATGCATATCCATATTCATCTGAGTAGTGGAAGTCTCATTTTTGTATGATAAATAGACGACCAACATCGCAGTCTTCTTCCTCTCTGATTGACTCTATCTTTTTCCAACATCCTTCTGATTTGTGTTCTCATCACTCAAGATATAGAAGAAAGGTGCTAAGTCAGATCACTGAAGAATTCTTCAAGTAATTCGGTGCAATCATTCATTTCTTTTTACTTTCTTATTTTTCCTTAAGTCCTTCTGAGTCATCTATCATTTCAAACAGATTTTATTTCTTTTCTATCCAAGGCGTGTGATCCTACTGCTTATTATTTGAAGTATCATCAACATCAGTCATTTTCATTCCTTGGGTAGGACAGGTCTCTTGTATTTGTTTTATGATTTGTTTTACGTTTTTGTTTACCTCTTTCTGACAAATGAAAACTAGTTTCTGGTCAAAATCTTCCTATCACGGCAAACAGATTTTATTTCTTTTATATCCAAGGCGTGTGATCCTACTGCTTATTATTTGAAGTATCATCAACATCAGTCATTTTCATTCCTTGGGTAGGACGGGTCTCTTGTATTTGTTTTATGATTTGTTTTACGTTTTTTTTTACCTCTTTCTGACAAATGAAAACTAGTTTCTAGTCAAAATCCTTCACTTCTTTTTTTTTTTCTTCTTTCTTTTTCTTCATAACCAAGACTTGCCGCCTAAACTCTCAATCCGTTATCTCGTGTCCTTCTTGCCTGGTAAAAGATCCATCCAAACGGTTCTTACCATTCATAAGCTCTGATCCTCTTTCTATTTCAGATACTCTTGCACCTCTTCTAGTCTCATCTCAGCTTCTCTTCTGCCGCTCATGTTTTCTTGACTCTGATCTTAGTCCTAGCTGTTGGTATCTTCATTATTCTTCTCATTGTCTGTCCTTGTCATGTCTGAATCAGTTGGTTCAATTCCTAACTTCCTGTCTCCAGCTTGCTAGTTTTTAGTTCTAAGAAATTCAATCTCAAAATCAACATGGTTAAAAGCCAAAAAGGACTCTAATCAACCAAAAATGAACAAACAAGCAGGAGCCAATGACTATTTTCATCAAGTCGCCCTTAAAGCCTTGGTCAATGCCATCCCTCCTCTCAATGAAGATAACTATTCTATTTGGCGAGACAAGATGCTGATGCTCTTCAATCTCAAGGAAATCAAGGACGTTATAACCAGGAATTCAGGCCAACTAACGATAAAACAAGATTGCAAAATCCAAGCTATCATCCTTTCTAAGTTAGACAGTGTCACCCAAGCCAAGGTGGTCAATTCAAAAAATATCTCTTCCTCTAAGCTACTCTGGGCCAAAATTACTCGTCAATTTGCCTTGTCTGAAACTGCAAATAGAGCTTGAGTCTTCAATCAGTTCCTACACGCTCCCTTTAAAGAACATGGGATAGAAAGCTTCATCACTGATACCAAGAAAGCACTTACTCAAATGGCGGATGTGGGCATAGAACTACCAATAGATATACTGGCATATCTCATTCTATTCACATTTCCTCCTCTTCTGGAGAATCTCAAACAGCAAGTTATGCATATGGAGAAGCTGATCACGGTGAAAGTATTTTTTAATCACCTCACTCAATACAACAACAAACAGAAAGCCCAACTCAAAGTAGGCAAGTCTATGACCAATGTCACTCTAGTAACTACCAAAGGCAGAGCTGAAAGAGACAATAAGAAGGTGTGACTCAGGTGTAGAGAAGGCTATCACAATCCAAAAGCTCCTCATCCTGAGAATTCTTGCTTTCATCTTCATCCTCAAATCGCGCCAGGATGGTGGGTTGAACAACAGAATGAGTGGAAAAATAAAATCAAAAAGAATCCAACTATTAATTACCATACCCTGCTCACTCTCTGGATCAATTCCAACAATACACAAAACCTTCTGTTGGACTCCAGCGCAAATGTTCATATATTCAACAACCTTAAGTTCTTTACTTCAATCAATCTTCAAGACAACCCTGAAGAGATTATGACGGGTAAATTTGAAGCTAATCTTAAGATTCAAGGTACTAGTACCGTTTGACTTGAATGGAATGAGTCTATTATAACGTTAGAGGAGTGTATGTATGTGCCTGATATAGTGGTCAACCTGATCAGTCCAGGACTTCTAGCAAAAAAGGGGTGTAGTCTACTTCAAGAACAAGACCGATTCACTATCACCCAAAACAACGTGATTGTTCTAAGAGGATTAATTTGAGACAACCTATTTGTAATTGAGAAACCTTGAGCCGCAGGAGATAACCTCTTGGTTAATCTCATAAATCAATCTTCCGGTTCCACCAACATTGAACCTCCGTCTCTATCAGATTTCCATAAGATGTATGGCCACACAGCAATCTCTACTCTGAAGCCTATTCTGAAAGATAACTTTTCTAAAGAAGAACTAAGTAAATTTCAATGCGACAACTGTGTAAGAAGCAAAATCACTAAATCCTCTTTCTCAGCAACTTCAACACCATCTTCTAAACCTCTCAAAAGGATTGATCTTGATCTGATTGGACCAATTACACCTCAATCAAAGGCGGGCCACCGCTACATTCTCACTCTTGTCAACAACTTTTCCAGCTATCTCTTGGCATTTCCTCTACTGTCTAAGGAAAAAACTCCAGAAGTCATAATCAACATCCTCTAAACAGAATTCAAGCGACTCAATTACTACCCAACAGAAATTTTCTTTGATAAAGGCACGGAGTTCACCACTAAAACCCTGAAGGTTTTTGCTATGTCTAAACACATCAAATTAATCACCTTGGAACCGTATCATTCTCAAAATAACGGTTGATTGTAACGGGCTAATTGAACAATTTTCAAATCTGCACGCGCAACGTTCTCCTCCTCCAGATTACCCAAAAACTACTGGCACATAGTAATCAGAAGCTGTTGTTTTATGTTAAATCAGATCCCGAGGGAAGGTAATGACCAATCCCCCTGGGAACTTATGTTCAAAAAGGATCTCCCTACTAACTATTTGAAACCCGTAGGATCACCGTTCATATACTTAGGAAGTCATCTTCAAAGAGGAAAGAAATTTAAAGAAAAAGGTTTAGAAGGAATCTTAGTTGGGTTTAATCCAATTTTCCACTCCTATCTTGTACTAAGCTCATCCGGTGCTGTTATTGAAACCAAACATGTCCAGTTTCTCAAGAACAATCTATTTCAATTCCCGCTCCTCGAGTCTCCCGGCCTTGATCTCTTCTCTCAAGGCAGTTTGGAATTTGACGAATCCAAATTTTCTTCTGCCAAGAAGCAATAAACTTTTTGGGATTTTCCGGAAGACCCCTCTGAATCAGAGTCAGATTGGGAAGAGAAGAACTGCAAGGATTCCACAGATTTTTCTACTCCAAGTTTTCCTTCTCACCCTATTCCCGCAGAGAAGCCTGAACCATCCTTATACCAAAGACCCCAACGCGAAACTAGGAAGCCTCAACGATATGGTTTCCACCATTACTAAAAACCTCCGTCATATAAGGCCGCACACAAATGCCCCAAGTGGCCTAAATGGAAGAAATCCATTGAAACAGAATTAGAAGGTATAGAATCGCAAGATGTTTGGGAAGAATACTACGAAAATCCAGATAACATTCTAAATACAACGTGGGTCTTCAAAGTGAAAGAAAATTTTCACGGCAAACCAGTCAAATACAAAGCCCGCTGATTCGTCCAAGGATTTGATCAAGTATTGGGAGTCAACTACAGTGAAACTTGGGCGCCAACTGGAAAAATTGGATCTCTGTGATTAGCTTTAGTATATGCCTTGAAAGAAAAGATGAAGATCACTCAATTCGACGTCAAAGGGGAATTTCTACATGCTCCTCTCAAAGAAATTGTAATCATAAGGACACCAGAAGGATCAAGTAGAAAATCCCCATATCTCAAACTAAAAAAATCTTTGTATGGCCTAAAACAATCACCAAAAAACTGGTACAAAACCCTCACTTTATGGATCAATTCTCAAGGATACGAGGAGTCGACGAGCAATCCTTGTCTCTATCTCAACCGGAATACAAAAGAAATGCTATATTTCCACATGGAAGACTTAATTCATGTGGGAAACTCCAACACCTTCAAATTTAACTTCCTCAGTCAATTTCAAAACTCATCATGTCATCCACCCAACACTATTGGGGCTGCTCATGGAAATCAAAGACAATCAAATTCTTTTGAGTCAACCTAATCACATCAATTGCGGACTTGAAGAACTTGGTCTCTCTTCTTGCAAAGACACAATGTCTCCAGTAACTCAAAACCTCAATATCCAACCTGCCTCTGACAATGATCACGCAGAATTCCTCCAGCTCAATATCAACTATTGGTCTGCAATAGGTCTTCTCAATCATATATCCCAGTACACTCGCCCAGATGTATCCTTCTCTGTATCTAGCCTAGCTAGGTTCAATTCCAAACCCCAAATGAGCCACTGGCGGGAAGTCAGAGAGGTCTGGAAGTATTTGAAGACAACAAAATATTTCAAGCTTATCATCAAATATGACCCAAATCAGGACCTCCTCTTGAGCTTTAGCAATGCTACTTGGGCAGACAACCCTACATTTTGAAAATCTCAAACCGGATATATTGTCTTCCACTACTGAAAGTCCAGTTATTTGGAACTTGACTCCTCAACAACAAAATATCACCTATTCCTCCACTGAATCAGAACTGAATGCCCTACTTGATTAGTATCTAGAAATCAAATGGATTGGACATCTCATCAATGAAATCTCCCAAGGTCTTGAATTCAAACCTAAACTACACATAGACAACAAAGGCTTAGATGACAAGTTAAGAAAATTTGTTTCCCACTCAAAATCTTGGCACATAGACATCAAAACTAAAGGTCTTTTTGAAGACTTAGAAAATCAAGAGTTTGATGTGAACCTCATTCCCGGTGTGGTGTCATTATATAGCCTCGGGTCGGGGACTGCGTCGCGGCCTGCGCGCTCAGCATCTGGTAGGTTAGGCTCAGCAGTTGGGGTGCGCCGGTTCTCAGCAGTAGCCGCTGCGGGTTCAGCAGCAGCCGCTGCGGGTTTAGCAGCAGCCGCTGCGGGTTCAGCAGCAGCCGCTGCGGGCTCAGCAGTAGGCGCGGCGGGATCGAGCACGCGACTGCGGGCCGGGCCTGACTAAGGGAGGCGGGCCGCGACCCGCTTGGATGTCCGACTCATGGATGGAGCCGGGCCGATTGGGTTCTCGGAGCGGCTAGTCGGGGAAGGAAGAAGCGGGGCGACAGCGGGGCTATATGCGTGGCAGCCGCGCGCAAGCGCGGGCCGGCCACGGGACGGGAAATTCGCGACGGCGCGTCGGGTGGATGCGCGCAAGCGCGGTGGATCTTGGGTATCGCGCGGCGGAGGGCCGCGCCACGAAGAGACGAACCGGATGCGCGTAATGACAGGCGAGCTGGCGGGGGTAGGGTATGGGTGTGGGTTTAGGGATAGGTTAGGGTTCTGGGTCTAGGTTTCCTTCTTCATGGTTGTCAGTCTGTCTTTGTGCTTGTGCTTAGGTTAGGGTTGAGGGGGAGGGCTCAAATACCCTTCCCCTCGACTTCGGGTTGTAGGGGGGCATTCTACGATTCCATTTTTCATCATCCACCATCTCTACATCTCATTCTCTCTCTCTCTCTCTCTCTCGGAGTAAAGGAAAGGAAGCATTCTCGGTCTTACAGACGCTAGAACCATCGATCCCGTAACTAGGGACAACTTCGTGAGGTTAACCTCTAAAGTTTCCACATCTGGGGGTCTGGCCGGGAAACTCTCGATCCGTTCTCAGTCTCTTGAAGATTACGCAGAATGCTACCGACAACCACTCCGGGATCCAATGCTCCCCTTCCCTACCCTCCACGCCCGACTCCCGTCTCTGCTGCTCAACCCCCTCCGCCACCGTCCGCTCATGCTCCTAGAGTCAGCGGGTTCGCTCCTCCCTCGGAAGGGTCGTCGGACATGGCGGTAGAGGCCCCTCGCCGCGTTTGGTTGAGGCCGAGGGATTTCCCCCATCTTCGGTTCAGTACTTCGGATGTCGAGCGGTTCCTTTCTAGGTTTGAAGGGATCGCGGACTCGGAGGGCGCGTCGGGCGCAGATAAGGTTCGGACTATCGTGCTGTTCATTACTGAGGAGGAGAAGCTGCGGGACGTGGAAGAAATGGTTGGATACGAGAGGCAAGACTGGGGGAAGTTGAAAAGCGAGATGTTGGCGAGGTGGGGAAGGCGTGAACCTCGGTTTCGGGAAAGCGACTTCGATCGAGCTGCGGAGGAGGCGATTGAGAATGGCGGGGTGCGATCGCGCAAAGGATTAGTGGAATACATGTCAAGGTTCGAGCGAATCTACGGGTACCTTGCAAGGAACGAGGTCGTCGCGGGTCAGACGGGTGCCATGAAGCGGGCTTTCCTGGGGGGTCTCGCGCCCCAGCTTCGTTCCAGGGTGCAACGATACCTGTACGACCACGGCCTGGTTAAGAGGTCGTTGGATGGGAGCGTCGCGATTCTCCCCGATCTTTCGGTTATCCGTCAAGCCGCGGAAAGCGAAATCGATTTGGACGAGCTCATCGCGGATACGGCACGAACGTACCCGTCTTCCTCCAAGAAATCGGTCACGATCTCGGCGCCGGCCCCCGACCAAACTTCGGCCGCGCGGCCGCCGACGCCCTCTCATGTCGGACTTTCCCAGCAGCCTCCGGGACCATCTGTCGGGGAGATAAGGAGATTCTGCGGGACATAAGGGTTTTCCTCAACTGGACACCGGCTCCTACGGCTCCGGCAGCCGCACCGTTTCCGGCGGCTCCTTCTCAACCGCGCGCGGTGCCGCCTCACATGGCGGAAGGGTTCCAGCCTCCTAGCGGATCATCCGGATCGTACGGGTCGCCGCGATGTTCATATTGCGGGGTGAGAGGGCACTGGAAGTCAGTTTGTGAGGATCTCACTCGGGACATGGACGAAGGGCTTGTTTGCGCATCCGGGATGACGTACGTATTTCCGACGGGTGAATCGGTGGATCTGACTAAGGACAAGCCGCCACCAATGGTGCAAGTGCGGGAAAGAGCGAAGGCTAAGACCGAGACTGCTCGGGTCTCGCTCGGGATTGTCACCGCGCCCGGAACATGGGTAGCTCCGAGAGTGGAGGCCGAAGTCAGGGCGTTGGCGACGAATGGCGCATTGTGATGGATGTCGACGAGCGATCAATGGCTTCGAAGCCAGTCGCGCGAGTGCCGATTTCGGACGGGGCGTCCTCTAATCCCGTGGGAAAGAAGAAGGCCGCGGACATCGTCCGGAGGGTAATGGGGAACGACTCACCAATACCCCTGACCCTACGAGAGCTAGCGGCGGTGTCCCCCGCGGTCGTCGACGAGATGGTCCAGGCCTTGAAAGATTGCGGTCAGGGTCGGGTGCCGACGACGGTTCAGCGGGTTAACGTGGCGGAGGAGGAAATCGATCCCGAGCCGTGCCAGTCGAAGTCGGTATCCGTCCCGCTCGCTTATGTCGCAATGACCATCGCCGGGCGGAAGGTGTGGGCAATGGTGGATAGCGGGTTGATGGTCAACCTGCTCCCATCAAGGTTAGTGGACGAGCTTGGTCTGGTGCGGAGGAAGTGTGCGATGGGTCTTCGGGCGTTAAATGGCGGGGAATGTCGCGTGGACGGGGTAGTAGAGGCGGAGGAGGTGGAAGTCGCCAAGGTCTGTAAGCCTCTGTCATTTCTCTCAGTGGAGTGCGGAGACGTGATTCTAGGACGGCCATTCATGTTTGGGTTCCGAGCCCAAATGGCCTTCAACGCCAAGGAAGGAACGGAGGCGCTGACCGTCGAAGACTCGCTCGGAGCACGGTTCAAGACGACGATCTGCGATCACGGGAGAGGGAAATGGGTACAGGACCTAATGTCTGGCGGCAACAAAGAGTCCGGCGCGGGGGTTGACCGTAAGGGTTACCCTGCGGAGGATTTTTCCTAGTCGGCCGCGGGAACCGTGCGGAGCAGGCTCCGGCTCTGCACGGGCGGCCGACAGATGAGGAGCAGGCGGGGGAGGACGCGCGTGTGGCGCAGGTGCCGGAAGTAAGTCCCATTCCTCAGTATGCATCGCCGGAAGGCTCTACGCTTCGAAAACCCTATCATCGTGCCACAGTCGTGAGCAAAGGCGAAAGCCCCGGTCTGGTTATTACTAGGACTTACGACGGCGACGATCGGGTCTGGATGGCGCGGTGCAATGCGGGCAAGTACAAACCGGTAGCGCGGAAAGTCCGGCCGCGGAACGAGCCAATGCCTCAGGGGCTCAACGGACCCTTACGACCGATTGCGTGGTCCCGCGACCCGTGGGAGACGCCCCTTAGGAAGAATGGATGGGTGAAGCGGTTGGCGCGAATCACGGACGAGCGGGTGGACGCCCTTAACTTCGGACCGACGGGATGGCTGAGTGCGGAGGAGATGGATCTGCTGGTGTCGGTATTGGTAATGAGGGAGAAGGCACTTGCTTTTGGACCAGACGAGCGCAGGTTGTTGAGAAGTGAGATCGGGGACCCTTACGTTATTCCCACTGTCCCTCACGAACCGTGGCAAATCAAGCCGATTCCGATCCCCCGTACCGTTCGGGAGCCCTTTCTGGAGCTGGTACGGGAGCGCGTGAGGACGGGGCTTTACGAGCAATCCACGTCAAGCTACTCGAGTCCTATCTTTGCGGTCGTTAAGCAGGACGGGAAGTCGCTAAGGATTGTTCACGACCTTCAGAGGCTAAATTCGTTCACTATTTGCGACGCGGGGCTTCCCCCGCGTGTTGAAGAATTTCTGGAATCGATGGCCGGGCGCGCTTGCTACGGGCTGGTGGACGTGATGGGGGGATATGACCAGCGAGAACTCCACCCTGACTCGCGGCCACTGACGGCGTTTGAAACCGGGCTAGGAAGGATGCAGCTGACGCGGCTACCGCAAGGTGCGACCAACTCAGTGGCGGTATACCAAGCCCAAATGACCTGGATACTACGCGACGACCTTCCGGAAGGCGTGCAGATCTTCATTGACGACGCTGGCATTAAAGGCCCCAGAACGGACTACGAGGGCGCGGTCTTAGAGGATGCACCCGCGATCCGGCGATTCATCTGGGAATACGCGGAAACTCTGGAACGAGTCCTCTTCCGAATTGAGGAGGCAGGCCTTACTGTGTCCAGGAAAAAGTTGGCGGTCTGCGTTCCGGCGCTCGAAGTACTGGGGCATGTCGTGGCCTACGACGGGAGGCGAATAGCGGAGAAGAAGCGGAATAAGGTTCTTGAATGGCCGACCCCTCGGACAGTGTCGCACGTCCTGCAGTTTCTGGGGTTGTGCAGCTACGTCCGCATGTTCATCGAGCGGTTCGCGGAAGTAGCAAGCCCAATGCGGGCATTGACGCGTAAGGGGGCGGAGTGGAAGTGGACCGAGGGATGCGATGCCGCTTTCGCGAAGCTCAAGGAAATCGTGGGGCGCGACATCGTCCTTCGGAACCTCAATTACGACGCCGGGGGGATACGCCTGGCGGTCGACTCTAGCGAGCTCGGCGCGGGGGGGGTCTTGACACAGGAGGAGGACGGAAAAGATAGGCCGGTGCTCTACGAATCGGTTACCTTTACCGCGACAGAGAGTCGGTATTCGCAGCCGAAGCTGGAACTGTGCGGTGTCACCAAGATCGTACGGCGGTTGCAGCACCTTTTGTGGGGCGTGCACTTCGAGCTCTTGGTTGACGCGGAGGCCTTGGCGCGAATGATCAACTCACCGACGCTGCCGAACGCGCCCATGACCAGGTGGGTAGCGTTCCTCCAGTTATTCTCCTTTGACGTGGTGCACATCCCGGGAAAGGCGTTCACGATGCCGGATGCGCTGTTGCGGTACCCGCGGGACGACCCATACGAGGGGGCGGAACCTTTGGACGTGGAAGCTCCGGTCGTTCGGGTAGCAAAGACGGAGGCGTCGGTTTGTCTTCCGTTGCGTCAGTCGGGACGTTACGCGGTCTTGTGCTCTTATTTGCAGGATCTCTGGTTTCCCGAGGGCACGACGGAAACGGTCACCCGATGGGTGAGGCAAAACGTTCTGAACTTCTTCTTACAGGACGGTCAGCTATGGCGGCGGAGCGGCTCCGTGCCTCTTGTTGTCGCGACTTCTAGGGCCGACCAGGAGGTGATTCTGGGAAGACTGCACGATGACCTTGGTCATCGGGGTGAGGTCGAGACGCGGAGGAGGGTGAAAGCGAGGTTTTGGTGGCCGGGGGTCGTTCGCGCGGTGCGCGACTGGGTAAAGTCGTGCGAGGCCTGCCAGCGGCAAAGCTCGAGGCTGCCCAAGGAGGTCGGCCACCCCACGGGCGAGGACGCGCTGTTTGGGCGCGTTTCGCTGGACGTGGTCCACATCAAGGCGGGTAAGTTTGCGTATTTGCTAGTTGCGCGCGACGATCTGTCTGGGTGGGTGGAAGCGAGGCCCCTGGCGAAACTATTGACGGAAAAGGTGGCTCAGTTTCTGGAAGAGGACTGGTTCGCGCGCTACGGGTCGCTTCGCTTGGTCACCGTCGACGGAGGGGCGGAGTTTCGGGGACGCTTGATGACGCTGGTGCAGAATTGTGGAGCAAAGTTCGGCCGCGTGACGGAATACTACCCGGAGGGCGCGGGGATGATCGAGCGGGGACATCAACCAATCAAGGATGCCCTGGTGAAAATGTGCGGCGAGGACGGCAAAAGGTGGCAGATGGCACTCCCCGCGGTCCTTTTCGCCGATCGGATCTCCGTGAAGCGCTCGACGGGGTATTCGCCTTACGAGTTACTCTACGGGCAGCGGCCCGTGCTTCCCGTGGACATCGAGCTGAACACGTTTTTGGGCGTGGATTGGTGGAAGGTTAAGACGTCCGCGGATCTGATCGAGGCGCGCGCGGAACAGCTCCTTAGGCGTGAGGAGACCTTGGAAAAAGCCGCGGAGCGGTTGAAGAAAACCCGGACGGCGTCAGTCCGCTATTGGGACGAGCGTTGTTCCCATTGGCTCCGGGATCCGTTGCGGAAGGGGGACCTGGTCCTGTTATATAATCGGAGTCTGGAATCCCAGTGGGGCCGGCTTTTCGCCAACCGGTGGAACGGGCCGTACCACGTGGCCTCTAAGTTTTTGGGCGGCAGCTACGGGCTCGAGGAATTGGACGGGACGCCGCTTAAACGGAAGGCTGCGGCTTCGCACGTAAAACGCTTCTTCGCGCGCGGTTCCACTTCCTTCGACAAGACGGCGAGCGATGATTCGGGGCCCGGGGGCGAGGTGGTCTCGGAGTCGGACGACGGTGCGGATCGTTCGGACAGCGTAGTAGCGGCGCGCGACGCGCTACCCCGGAGAAGTAGGAGGTTGCAGACGGCTGGGGACAGCTGTCAAGCTGGGGGGGGGCGCTAGGTGGTTAAAGCTTGATTTGGTAAGGGGGTGTTCTAGCCGGTTCACAGCCGGGACAACTAGACACCCCAGAATGTTCGTTTCCTTATGTTTTGGTTTGGGCTTGGCTTTGGATTGGTACTGGCTATGGGTTATTTATTGCAGGAACGCGGGCGCGGCGTGGTGTCGGGCCCGCAAACGCGAGGACGAGCCCCGCTCACGGATAGCGGGACGAAGAGCTAACTAACTGCAAAAAAAAAAAAAAAAAAAAAAAAAAAAAAAAAAAAAAAAAAAAAAAAAAAAAAAAAAAAAAAAAAAAAAAAAAAATGGAATGAATGGAATAATAAATATAGGATATTTTGTTTCTCTTCTTTGGATTCGGGCTGTTTTCTTTCCTTTTTTTTCCTATTTCTCTCCTGTTTCTTTCTTCAACGGACGGGCGCGACGGTCGGGGATGGTATGGACGCGGATTTAAGCTTAGCTTGGTAAGGGGGTGCTCTAGCCGGTTCACAGCCGGAACGACTAGACACCCCAGAATGTTCGTTCCCATCGCCTCTCCCTTATACTCCCGGTTGTGAGCGCGCGCTGTCGGCGCGGTGTTTGTTTTGTTTTGTAGAACGGGCACGGGGAACTGTGTGGCAGTCCGTCTGGGGCGGTCCAGGTACCTCTTTTGTTGGGATAACTGGTCACTTACGGTCTCTCACAGAGGGAGCGCGCGGACGCGGATCTCAACCTCAACCTCACTCACACTCACTTCTCACGCGGACGCGGATCTCGGCACTCACACTCACTTTTCACCCGGACGCGCGGACGCGGCCCTTTTGTTTCCTCGCGCAGCAATATATATTTCTCCTACGAACGCGGTACAACAATGGGACAAGAGAGTACACGGGAAAGGAGAAAAGGAAGGGGGTGAGGGCGTCTAAGCCATTCGCATCATCTCCTCCATGTCCGCCCTCGATGATGCCAGAAGGGCCCGGTAAGACGCCAAGAACTCGCGCCGGGATTCGGAGGATTGGGCTCCGGGGGTCGCCAGGAAGTTGCGGAGCATCGCGGTCGACCTTTCCGCGAAAGCCTCGAAGCCAGCCGCCGAGAGTGCCATCACGACCGGGATCTCCGGGATCTCGGGGGAGCTGGAGGAAGGCGGTGCCGGTGCTGGGACGGGGCTTGATCCGAGCGGACGAGGAGGTGATGAGGGGGTCCCTGGGGCATCGCGCGGAGGGCTCGGTCCATCTGGGGGCGACGACGGAACAACGATTGGGGACGGCGGAGGAGGGACCTCGGGAGTAGTAGGCCTCCCGTCTGAGACCACTGGTGACGCGGGCGGCGGTGGAGTACCTTGCGGAGCCGGGGCGGAAGGAGCTGGTGTAGGGGCCGGAGGGGGAACCGGGGCTGCGGCAGCGCGACGTCGGAGAATCTCATTGAGTCGTGGGTCCCTCGCGCCTTCCCTCATCCGAACACGGTCCGACCAGAATCGTACGGCCCTCCAATAGTCGTTAACGGACGAGAAATCCTCCTTCCGCGGCGGTCCCGCGCGGCGAAAGGGGGAAGCCGAGTCGCGATCCTCGCTCGGCGGAGGGCGACGGGACGGGGAGCCCGGCGGAGTCCACGAGTCCTCCAAGATGGTGTCGTCGTCCGAAACCACGAACGGGTCCGGACGAGCCCTTTTGCGCGGCCTGGGGCGGGAGCCGAAGTTGGGTGGAGCTCGGGGCATTCGATCGCTAAGTGAGCAACGGCGATGGCCGCGACGGCAAGCGACACAGGCGCGTCGACCAGGAGCGATTGAGCACGCCTGCCCGGTCCGGGCGCAGAATTCGCAGGGGAGCATGACGGCGATGAGTGTGGAAGGGGAGTTGGTGGAGTGTGGTGGAGTGTGGAAAGAGGAGTGGGTAGGGAGGAGCGGGGTGCGGGTAGTCGAGGTGGCGATGGGAAGGGACCTCTGGGGACAGAACTCAAGTTGGGGGGGGGATGTGGTGTCATTATATAGCCTCGGGTCGGGGACTGCGTCGCGGCCTGCGCGCTCAGCATCTGGTAGGTTAGGCTCAGCAGTTGGGGTGCGCCGGTTCTCAGCAGTAGCCGCTGCGGGTTCAGCAGCAGCCGCTGCGGGCTCAGCAGTAGGCGCGGCGGGATCGAGCACGCGACTGCGGGCCGGGCCTGACTAAGGGAGGCGGGCCGCGACCCGCTTGGATGTCCGACTCATGGATGGAGCCGGGCCGATTGGGTTCTCGGAGCGGCTAGTTGGGGAAGGAAGAAGCGGGGCGACAGCGGGGCTATATGCGTGGCAGCCGCGCGCAAGCGCGGGCCGGCCACGGGACGGGAAATTCGCGACGGCGCGTCGGGTGGATGCGCGCAAGCGCGGTGGATCTTGGGTATCGCGCGGCAGAGGGCCGCGCCACAAAGAGACGAACCGGATGCGCGTAATGACAGGCGAGCTGGCGGGGGTAGGGTATGGGTGTGGGTTTAGGGATAGGTTAGGGTTCTGGGTCTAGGTTTCCTTCTTCATGGTTGTCAGTCTGTCTTTGTGCTTGTGCTTAGGTTAGGGTTGAGGGGGAGGGCTCAAATACCCTTCCCCTCGACTTCGGGTTGTAGGGGGGCATTCTACGATTCCATTTTTCATCATCCACCATCTCTACATCTCATTCTCTCTCTCTCTCTCTCTCTTGGAGTAAAGGAAAGGAAGCATTCTCGGTCTTACAGACGCTAGAACCATCGATCCCGTAACTAGGGACAACTTCGTGAGGTTAACCTCTAAAGTTTCCACACCGGCCAGTCCACGGTCGCCAATTCACTCTCAGAAGCATCCTCAATAAGTTCTCTCCAGCTTCTGAAAAAGAAATTATTCTCCACAGACAATAAATAATTCATCAGAGGATCTACTTACCAGTCACGGGGAGTGTTGAGAAATGAACGCCTTACAAGTCCCCTCTAACATCCTACCACCGCGCACGCTAGAGAGGACTGTTCCAATACTTCCCGGAGCCACTCTCAAGACTCAGCTCCAGATCCCCGGGGGATCCTCCCCGGGGGTCCTGCTTCTTCCTGGTCTTCTTGACCTCTCTCTGGTTGATCTTCCATCTCCGGAGAGCAACAACAATCTAACCAATACAACTCGACTATATCATCAATACAACTTGATCAAACTCCTTTTCTGTTCTATTTTTCATTCTTTTATCTTCCTCTTTGTTTTCTTCTTCTTTTTTTTCTTCTTTCTTTTTCTTCATAACCAAGACTTGCCGCCTCAACTCTTGATCCGTTATCTCATGTCCTTCTTGCCTGGTAAGAGATCCATCCAAACGGTTCTTACCATTCATAAGCCCTGATCCTCTTTCTATTTCAGATACTCTTGCACCTCTTCTAGTCTCATCTCAGCTTCTCTTCTGCCTCTCATGTTGTCTTGACTCTGATCATATTTCTAGCTGCTGGTATCTTCATTATTCTTCTCATTGTCTGTCCTTGTCATTTCTGAATCAGTTGGCTCAATTCCTAACTTCCTGTCTCCAGCTTGCTGGTTTTTAGTTCTAAGAAATTCAATCTTGAAATCAACAAACAATATAGAGGACAGATGACTATAGTGCATAAAGCTGGAGCTAAACATCAGAATGCTGATAGTCAAAGTAGGAATGCTTTGCCTAATGACTCCAACAATCCAGCATATGACCCTAAAGATCAAGATATCTTTCCTATCTTGAACATCAATCTTTCTGGATTGAGTGCTCCAATAATGGGGATACACCTATGTGAATTATAAACTGCTTTCTTCAACCTAGTAAGAGATAGCTACTCTCCTGAAATCAAGCTGCTGATTACCATCATGGAATTTGAATCCCCAGAAGCAGCCTTCATAAATAGCCTGCCTGCTTCACTACTTAAACCTATAAAGCAGGAAGGTTTACCTTTTGGGATGGTCTCCTTTACTATAGACACCAACATCCCAGTGTATTAGTACTAAGCAACAAAGAGCATATACAACATATACTCCAGGAATGCCATGACAACTGTTCATCATGACATTTATCCACAGAAAGAACCTTAGAGAAAGTGAAACAAACTGCCTGGTGAATAGACTGGAAAGAAGTCACTACAGAATATGTTACTAGCTGTGAAACCTGCCAGAAATCTAATAAAACTACTGGAAAAAGGTTTGGACTTTTACAGAAGATATCTGAACCTACAACCAGGTGGGAAATTATCAATATGGATTTTGTCACAGGCCTCCCCCCTGTCGGTACTCATTCTTATAACTCTGTCCTAGTTATAGTCAACAGGTATTCCAAAAAGGCAAAATTCTTACCTAACCACAAGGAAGATAGTGCTATGGATGTAGCCTTACTATTCTGGAATAGGATTATAGCTGATGTGGGTATACCCAAGATTTTAATCAGTGACAGAGAGCCCAAATTCACATCTGAATTTTGGAGGAATCTACATGATACACTGGGTACTACTCTATCATTTTCTAAAGCATACCATCCCCAAACTGATGGATTACCTGAAAGGATGATACAGACCCTAGAAGATATGCTAAGAAGGTTCTGTAGCTTTGGTCTAGAATACAAAAACTCAGATGGTTATTGCCATGATTGGGTAAGCCTACTCCCAGCCCTAGAAATGGCTTATAACAGCGGTAAACATTCTACTACCAAAGAATCTCCTTACATACTACAAAGAGGTTGGATTCCAAAACTCCCTAGGAATAACGTGAATTAGAACTTAGCCACTATTCATCCAACCTCTCTTTACTTTCCAAAGATGATAGATCTGGCAAATAATCATGCTCAGAAATGTGTGGAAGAAGCTGTTGAATACAACAAACAAAGATGGGACAAATCCCATAAAGAACCTAACTTTAAGATGAGAGACCAGATAATGATACCTACAACTAATTTCAACAACCTGGCAGGCAACAGAAAGCTGAAAAAAGCCTTTGTTGGACCATTTGTAATCAAGAAGATGCATGGCAAAAATTCTGTGGAAGTAATTGTGAATGAAGAATTATCAAGAAAACATCCAGTATTTCCTGTTAGCCTAGTCAAACACTTTAAACCAAGAGAAGGCAGCAACCTCCCTCCAGCAATAATCCCAATAGAACCTGACCCTGTAAAAGAAAAAGGGAAAGTCAGCAGAATATTGAGAGATAAGAAAGAGAGGGTACAAGGAAGAGATATCAGACTATACTTAGTAAGATACAAAGGAGAATCTGAAGACAAAGGTGAATGGCTACCAGAAAATAATATACCTGATGGACCAATACATCTCAGAAACTTCAGAGCCAGAAAAAGGAACCGAAGCACATATGCAGTTAATTTTTTTCTCCCAACTTCCTCCAGATTTTTTCAGATATGGCCATATCTTGGAGTGGGGGAATGTTGGCTTGCTACTATTGCATAGCAAGCTGCAGAAGTAACAAAAATAACATAAAAATAATAATAATACAATTAAACTAAGAAGGAGTAGGAAAACCATAAATATTATTACAGAAAAGGATTCTCCACCCAAAATTGGGTAGGGTCACTCTCTGACCCCAACCTTGAAATCCAACTCCTTGTATTTTTAAATAATTAAGCAAAGAAAAACCAAAATACTACGGCTCCATTATTGAGCTTTTTGGCCAATTAAATATTTCACACACATAGTCACGTATAGGTTTCACACCTAGAATTCAGTCAGAATTGAGGTGTTGTGTATATTTTAGGAGTTACAGGCGGAAACGTGTTTTGTCACAATTCCGGCACACAGCCACTGCAGTCAATGCACCCGCGCGCGGCTGAGATACAGGCTTGTCACTCTGTCAAGGTTGTGTACGCAGCCCTGGGCCTCTGACAAGTACGCAGCCGCGGGACTATGGGTTGACAGAGTGACAGGCGGCCTGAGAGGCCAAGGTACCGCGTAAACAGGCTACAACATACATGGAAACTTTCTACATATGTAATAAATGTTCCCGTGGATAGTAGACTGTCTAATAATACATAATATTATATAAAAATACATAAATAATCCCTACACGTATTTTTTACTTAATATAATGCAAAGTACCAAGAATGTCGAAAATAAGACAATGAAAACTTCTAAAAGTATATTAAAATACTTTAATATAATTTTATGGGAATTGCAAGACAACAATATCTTCGTTAAATACTAAGGAAACTAATGATGTAGAAATATTACATGAATTCACATGACTTATATTTTTAAGAAATTATCTTAGTAAATCAACTGCAACTCAAAAGTAAAGAGTAAAATCAATATTATGACTTTTACTCCATTTATATAACACATAATGAGAACTTACCTGACATCAAGATGTCCGTAGAAATGTCTATTTATATAATCATTAAACTACTGGGAACATTTACTAAGGATAATTAATTAAATAATACATAAATGAGACAGATTAGTGTTATTCACACATCCCAATGTCTATTATAAAGTGGAATAATTCCCATACCCTGTGGAATTAGATGCTACCCGTGCTATAGCACCAAGAACACATGACAGGCTACCCCTGGTTACCATGCTAGCCTTGGTGTCCGTCCCTTTGAGCACCTACAACCCTGAGAAGGACAATATTGGGACTCCAAAAGATATAAATAAAGAGCTCTTTTGAGGATGTTGATGGGCAGAGACCCAGTAATATTCATATCCAGACGCCGTGCCAAGGTAATCAAGTACTTAAAACAGATAAGTAAGTGATTTATGGCAATTTCTGATCAGTAATATCCGTCCTCAAACCTCTTTTTATCAATTAAAACTGTTGAATAAACTTATAACCCCAGTATACAGGTTTAACCCATCAGTACACGTCTCAAACAGATACCTAAAGGATTTAAGAATATACCAGTAAGTTTTATTATACTTTCTCTGTCATGGTAGCTTGGCTACAAGGCCCTACCACTCCATTGTGTATCTTATATACATATTATCTTTGGGTAAAATATTCTTAAAACTAAAGAGCCCAAAATAACCAGGACTATGTGTTTTCATACTGAAATCCCTGAAAAGAGGTGTTAAATATCCCCAATATAATTGTGGCCCCTCTATAAATATTTAATAATCAATTTATTTATATTGATTCAAAACAATAAACAATAACCAAACCGCTTAACCTTGCAATAAGCTTAATCCAAATATTCTAAGGATTTTTGCTGCATTTATTAAATAATATATTTATTATTTACTCTATCACCTCTGGTAGCTAAAGGATAGCAAGGGTCTTGGCATCCAGGAAGCTGACATGAGCGGTACCTGGTTGTCAGATTAGTCACCACTGATCCAGGCGCAGGGTTCAGTTAGTACAGATGCGCGCGGGGTAGGATCCTCTGCTTGCATGGAAGAATCAGCTGCAGGCGGGTCTTTAGTACGCAGGAACCTGCTGCTACTAGTATGTAGGGTTATGTAATGATGCGGGGCTGCGCATGGGAATTGTGACATAACACATTTCCGCGTGTAACTCCTAAAATATACACAACACCTCAATTCTGAGTAAATTTTAGGTGTAAACCCTATACATGACAAAAGCTGTGAAATTTTAGAATGGCCAAAAAGTGCCATACAGGTGTCATAATTTTTAGTACTTTTCTTTTTAATTCTTTTAAAAATATAATAACTTGGAATTCAAGGGTGGGGTCAGTGAGTGACCCTACCTAATTTTGGGTGAGGAATCCATTCCTGTAAAAATATTTTTTCACTCCTCACTTTGTTAATTGAGGTATTCTTATTTTTCATAGTTTGAGTTACTATTTGACAGTTTTGCTCTGTACATAGTAGCAATCTGACATTCCCCCGCTCCAAGATATCTCAATATCTGAAAAAAAGTTTGGGCTAATGCCTTCTTTTGGCTCTGTAGTTCCTCAGGTGTATAGGTCCGTCAGGGATATTATGTTCAGGCAACCATTCATCTTTATCAGCTGATTCCCCCTTGTATCTAACCAGGTAGAGTCTGACGTCTTTTCCATTGATCCTATCTTTCTTATCCTTAAGGATCTTGCTAATTTTACCTTTGTTCTTTTCAGGTTATTCTGTAACAGGTATTGCAGGTGAAGGAGCATGTCCTTCATTCCTTGGGTGGTAGTGTTTGATGAGGCTTACTGGGCAGACTGGATGTTTCCTAGAAAGCTCGTCAGTGAGGATTACTTCCACAGAATTTTTACCTTGAATTTTATTAATGGTGTAAGGTCCAACAAAAGCTTGTCTAAGCTTTTTATTTCCACCAAGGTTGGTAAAGTTAGTGGTAGAGATCAAGACTTGATCACCAATTTTGAAATCAGGTTTGTTATGGGTTTTATCCAACCTTTGCTGGTTATACTCTAAAGCATCCTGGACACATTTAACAGCATTTTTGTTTGCTACATCTATCATGTTTTTGAAATCAAGTGAGGTAGGGTGAATATTGGTAAGCTGGCGGTTAAGGTTATCCTTGGGTAATCTAGGAATCCATCCTCTTTCCAGTATGTAAGGTGCTTCCTTAGTGGTAGAGTGCTTGCTACTGTTGTAGGCCATCTCCAGTGCAGGTAAAAGGCTAACCCAATCGTGGAAATAACCGTCAGAATTCTTGTATTCTAGTCCAAAGCCACAGAATATCCTGAGCATGTCTTCCAGGGTCTGAATCATCCTTTCAGCTAATCCATCCATCTGAGGGTGATAAGCGGTAGAGAAAGCTAAGGTGGTTCCAAGCATATCATGTCGGTTCCTCCAGAACTCAGAGGTGAATTTAGGATCTCTGTCACTGATAATAATCTTGGGAACTCCAACATTAGCAATGAGTCTGTTCCATAATAATAGGGCAAATTCCATAGCAGTGTCTTCCTTGTGATTAGGTAGGAACTTTGCTTTCTTGGAGAACCTATCCACAATGACCAAGACTAAGTTTTAGGAATAGGCTCCTCCTGGTGGTAGTCCAGTTACAAAGTCCATATTGATGAACTCCCATCTTTTCTTTGGTTCAGCAATCTTTTGTAGTAGTTCAAACCTTTTCCCAGTAGCCCTGTTGGACTTCTGACAAGTTTCACAACTGGTAACGTACTGTATATTGCAGTCTCTCCAATTAATCCACCAAGCAGTTTGTTTAACCTTATCCAAGGTTCTATCAGTAGACAAATGACAAGATGAGCAGTTATCATGGCACTCAGCCAGAACATGTTTGATACGGTCATCCTTAGTTAAGACTATGACACTTGAATGTTGATGCCTATAGTATAACAGACCATCCCATATGGTGAACCTTCTGGCTTTGTATGGTTTCAAAAGAGGTTCAGGTAGGCTATTGATCAATTCAGGAGGTGGAGAGGTACTTTCCATTATAGTGATCAGAGTTTTTAGGCCAGAATTGTAAGCAATTGTAAGCTTCTTTGATAGAGTTGAACAATGATTCATTCAGTTCACAAAGGTGGATTCCCATTATAGGAGCTTCAATGCTTAAACTGTTAATATTAAGGATAGGCAAGATTTCATTATCCTCTGGATCATAGGCAGGGTTACTTGGGTCATTGGGTAACGTTTTCCTGCTTAAACTATCAGCATTCTGACGTTTAGTCCCAGCTTGATGAACTATGGTCATCTGTCCTCTGTACTGTTGTATAGCTATTTGCCATCTCAACATATGCCTGCTAGGGGTCTTCATGTTCATCACTCCTTACTTTGTTAATTTAGGTATTCTTATTTTTCATAGTTTGTGTTACTATTTGACAGTTTTCCTCTGTACATAGTAGCAAGCTGTCAATTCTCCTATCCTAGATGGCGCTTTTGCGTTCCATTTACTTCATAACAATCCATTTTCTGCATGAAGGGTGCTAACATGTTTAACCCACAACAATCTTATATCTTAAATAGCCTTTTCCTTTCAGGGTTTATGGTATTCTTTCTCAACACTCACCTGAGGAGCTGCCTTAGTTGCCTTCATTTTACATGCATTCTTTGATCCACATGTTTTTGTTTGTTGGCTTTCTGTGCTCAAACTTCAATCATCCTTGTGGGATTGTTCAAGATCTTCTTTTTACTCATCATCTCAGAAAATAAAATTTCTATTTCTTTCACTACAAAAACTGCAATATAGCCTATGTTCAAAGGCTACATGCTTGGATTTTCAGTCAAAGCCTTAAATGACCATTTGTACAACTGAAAATGCCCCCCTGCAACATATTTAAGCCATTAACTTCCTGCATAATTATTTTATTTAAGCCTATCTAACTACAAATCAGATGTAGGAAGGAATGCCCATTGAGCATGGCACGGCCACAGCCCAATAAAACAAACAAAATAAACAACAAAAGCCCACACATTGCACAGTTTCCTTAATGGACTAATTTGCGCATGTGAACCAATGTCTCCAGCATGCAAAGGCCAACTAATATTGACCAAAGCAACTCCCCAAAAATCTTTGTTTTTCAATATTTTATACTTAAAAAGTAACATTTATTTTATACAAGAAACTTGTTTCTTATAAAAATAGTGAAGGTACTTTACAGACTCATCATAGTGTGTATTTCATCCACATGAGAGGGTGGGCAGAGGAGGGACTTCACTCTTATGTAGTTGTAGTTTCACCGGTTCCAGTGCAGTGATGTGCACTCCCATATAGTAAGGCATGCATTAAAAATTGGGCTGAAAGAACCCAAGTGTGGTCCAGGTGACTTGAGCCCCAGCACCAAGGTTAAATTACACAAAACCAGTAAGTGTAAACCACTTAAACCACACTTCACTCAACATTTTGAAAACTACACTCAATATTGAACACACCTGACCAACTTTTGAAAATTTCTCACCTGATTTGCAACACACCTCAACCTGCCACACCCTCACTCAAGTGCACTTCAACAATCCTCACCCTGCACACTCTCACCAGAGTAAATTTGAACAATTGTTACCCAATTTTCAACACTATTCACCCTTCCAACCTTGGCAAAAGTGAATTTGAAGGATTTTTACCCAATTTTCAACACTTCCCACCCTGCTAAACTCTCATCAGAGTGGATTTCAACACTCCTGACCTAATTTCAAAAAGACCTCACCCTGATACACTCTCACTGAAGTCGAGTTCAAAACACCTCACCCTGATACACTCTCCCCAAAAAGGATTTCAACACACCTTACCCAATTTTGAACACACCTTACCCTGGTACACTCCTACCAAATTAGATTTCTACACTTTCCAGAAACTTTGAACACTCCTCACCTGCTAAAATCTCACAAAAGTTGATTTCAACACACTTCACTGATTTTGAACAAACCTGAGCCTGCCTGTCAGCTCTCTGATACCAGGAACCTTGCAGTCCTTTAGCTACAGAGAGTGATAAAAGAACTTGGAGCAATAATATTCCAAAGAATAAACACTTTAAAGCTCCAATAATGGTACGGTAAGAGCAAGTGCAAGGTTTATTTGGTTTGGTTATAAATATTTTAAATATAAAATATAAAGAGGGGCCACAGTATTATACTACTGGGGATCTTTACAGACTAGCAACCTCTCTTCAAGGGGCCTCCTTAGGCAGTTTAAGAACCTTGGAATAAATATGGGTGCCTTGTAAAGGACTTATTCCACTAATGGCCGGGCTTAACAGCACACGTGGCCTAGACAGGAAGGGAAACACTCACTCTGAGTACTTGGCCACGAAAATCCTGGAGTAATTGGAAGGGTTTCAGAGCAGATGGGGTTGATTGCCTGACTAAACTTCAATGGTTGATTGGTTAATAAAGGTAAATAATACTACTACAGACTAAGTCATAAATCACTTGCTTATCTTCATATAAGCACTTGATTAACAATGACACCGTGTCTGATTGATAATAAATAATTCCTGATAACTGATTAACTCCTTTGGAAACAGAAGGGCAGAAGAGCCTGTTTAAATATTCCTTTTTGGGTGCTTGAGGACCTCTAGAAGGGGTACTAGCCGTGGGCTGAGGCTAGGGGGGCAATCAGGGCAAGATTGGCACGTCCTCAAAGTGCTGTTAGCCTGCTGGCCTTAGATCTGTCAAGGAACAGCTCCTTTTTAGCTGCAGGATCTGTTAATCTATAGATTAGTCATTTTGCTGATCCTGCACTGATCCTTAATTTGTACAGTAAGTACTGGTCCAAAGTGAGCAGACGTAGATTTTTATTGATTCTCCATTCTCTGCTGATCCTGTATGTAATTTTTAATAATTTTTACGACCACTCCTTATGTATTTTCGTGGTCTTTGAAGGTTCTGATCAACTTACTTCGTGGTGAGTCTGGATCTTTATTTAATTAATAAAAAATACTAAAAATTAGTTATTAACTAATTTCAATTGATTTTTAAGGTTTTTGAACCTTAATCTATGCTCGGGTGTTGGCTTTACATATGTAGTGTATATCCTACTATGTTGTAGCTTCTCTGAGCGGTACCTGGATGTCATAGGAGGCGCGGGGATCAGTCCATTCAAATGCGCGCGGGGACTGATCCGCTGCTCAGATGCGCGCGGGAGTTCAGCGCTGTAGGGACGCGGGGCTGCGTGCGGGAGTTGGCGTACGCGGGAGTTCAACGCTGTAGGGACGCGGAGCTGCGTGCGGGAGTTTGCGTACGCGGGAGACCAGCGCTGTAGGGACGCGGGGCTGCGTGCGGGAATTGTGACAAAACACAATTTCCCGTGTAACTCCTAAAATACACACAACACCTGGATTTCGACTGAAATTTAGGTGTGAAACCTATACATGACATATCATGTGAAATATTAAAATGGCTAAAAGGTGCCATACTGGTACCGTGGTTGTTTACCATTCTGTATTAAATTAATTAAAAAATATAAGGAGTACGAATTCAAGGGTGGGGTCAGTGAGTGACCCTACCTTATTTTGGGTGGGGAATCCATTTCTGCAATAATATTTATGGATTTCCTACTCCTTCATTTTATAATAATTTTATTTATTCATTTATTTTTATTTTGTTAATATTATTATTGTTGCTGCTTTGTCAGGTTGCTCTGTGCTAAGTAGCAGGCTGACATTCCCCCACTCCAAGATATGACTATATCTGAGAAAAAAAAATTTTTTGGGGTTCAGTGTCTTTTACTGGCTCTGTAGTTTCTCAGGTGTATAGGTCCATCTGGGATGTTGTTTTCAGGTAGCCATTCATCTTTATCAGCTGATTCTCCTTTGTATCTGACTAAGTAAAGTCTAACATCTTTTCCTTGGATCCTTTCTTTTTTATCTTTAAGGATTTTACTAACTTTTCCTTTGTCCTTCTCAGGCTCATCTAAGACTGGTATTTTAAGTGAAGGGGCCTTTTCTCCTTCTCTGGGATGGTAGTGTTTGACAAGGCTAACTGGGAAGACTGGGTGTTTCCTAGAGAGTTCATTACTGAGGATGACTTCTACGGCATTTTTCCCATGGAGTTTTTTGATAGTGAAAGGCCCCACAAAGGCTGGTCTGAGTTTTCTGTTTCCAGCCAAATTGTTGAAATTGGCGGTTGAAATTAGAACTTGATCTCCTATTCTGAAATCAGGTTCTTTGTGAGTTTTATCCCACCTCTGTTGGTTGTATTCAACAGCATCTTGTACACACTTAGCAGCGTGCTTGTTTGCCATATCTATCATGTTTTTGAAGTCCAGTGATGTTGGATGGATATTAGTCAACTCCTGATTGAGGTTATCTTTGGGCAATTTGGGGATCCATCCTCTTTCCAGTATGTACGGAGCTTCTTTGGTAGTAGAGTGTTTACTACTGTTATAGGCCATTTCTAGTGCAGGTAAAAGGCTAACCCAGTCATGGCAATATCCGTCTGTATTTTTGTACTCCATCCCAAAGCAACAGAACCTTCTGAGCATATCCTCTAGAGTCTGGATCATTCTTTCAGCTAATCCATCTGTCTGAGGGTGATAAGCTGTAGAAAAGGCTAAGGTAGTTCCTAACATATCATGGAGGTTTCTCCAGAATTCAGACGTGAATTTGGGGTCTCTATCACTGATAATAATCTTAGGAATTCCTACATCAGCAATTAGTCTGTTCCAGAAGAGTAAGGCTACTTCCATAGCGGTGTCTTCCTTATGGTTAGGTAGAAACTTGGCTTTCTTAGAAAATCTGTCTACAATAACCAGGACTGAGTTGTAAGAGTAAGCTCCACCAGGGGGCAGTCCTGTTACGAAGTCCATGTTGATAACTTCCCATCTTTTCCTGGGCTCAGCTATCCTTTGGAGTAGTCCAAACCTTTTCCCAGTGGTCCTGTTGGACTTCTGACAGATTTCACAGCTTGAAACATACTTGATAGTGGAGTCTCTCCAGTTGATCCACCAGGCAGTCTGTTTTACTTTATCTAGAGTTCTATCAATAGACAGGTGACCCGAAGAGCAATTATCATGACATTCAGCTAAAACAAGTTTGATATGCTCTGCTTTGGTCAAGACTATAACACTAGAGTGTTTATGCCGGTAATATAATATCCCATCCCACAGTGTGAATCTTCCTTCTTTATAGGACTTCAGTAGGGGTTCAGGTAAACTGTTTATGAGTTCAGATGGAGGGGAAGTACTTTCTATGATGTTAATCAAAGTCTTCATGTCAGAGTTGTATGCTTCTCTGATGGAGCTGAACAGTGATTCCTCTAGTTCACATATGTGAATTCCTATGATGGGAGCTTCCAGATTAAACAGGTTAATGTTTAGTATAGGAAATATATCATGATCTTCTGGGTCATGAGCAGGATTGCTAGTATCATTTGGTAGAGCATTTCTGCTAAGACTGTCAGCATTCTGATGTTTAACTCCAGCTTGGTGGACTATTGTCATCTGACCTCTGTACTGTTGTATGGCTATCTGCCATCTTAACATATGCCTGCTAGGAGTTTTCATGTTCATGAGAGTCCTAACAGCATTGCAATCAGTGATTACCACGAAGTTTGTACCTTCCAAATAATAGTGGAGTTTTTCTAATGCCCATACTAGAGCAAGGCATTCCATTTGGCTGGCACCATATCTCTTTTCAGTATCTTTGACTTGTCTAGATATGAAGAGTATAGGTTTCTCTACTGGTTTATCCTCTTCTACTACTTCTTGGTGTAATGCAGCTCCTAATCCTTCCATGCTAGCATCTATGTAAAGTTTGAAAGGTTTAGAATAATCTGGTTGTATCAACACTGGGGCAGTAGTCATAGCTACTTTGAGTTCCTCGTAATTCTTCAATCTTTCATGAGTCATTTCGAACAAAGTGTTGTTGTTGCAGATCTCATATAAACACTTGGTGAGGTTAGCAAATTTAGGTATGTACTTCCTGTAATAGCTGCAGAAGCTTATAAAGGATAAGAGTTCCGTTTTGTTCTGGGGCATAGGTCTGTTCATTACTGCTGCTATCTTACTTTGGTCAGCAGTTAAGGTTAGTCCCGAAACAATGTGTCCTAGAGCTTTGAGTTCTCCGTATCCAAAGTTGCACTTTTTCATAGATACTTTTAATCCTACTGCAGCAATTGTTTTAAGTACTAGCCTTACTTTATCCATGTGAGTATCCCAATCGTCTGAATAAATGATAACATCATCTATGTATACCATCATCCAACCTTGCCTGATGAACATTCCTAAGACTGTATCCATCATTCTTTGGAAGTGGGAAGGAGCATTTTTAATACCAAATGGCATTCTGAGATACTCATATATGCCTAAATGACATATAATTCTCATAAATTTCCTACTATCCGGACTGATAGGTATTTGGTGAAAGCCTTTCAACATGTCCATAGTAGTAATGAACTTAGCTTTAGAAAGATTATGTAGAGCGTGGTCAATCCTTGGGATAGGATAATAGTCAGCTTGGGTGTAGTTGTTGAGCATTCTAAAGTCTCCAACCATCCTAGACTTATTATTGTGCCAGGCTATTATCACGGGGGTAGTTACGTCTACTTGCTCATTATGCCCTACTTTCCATAAGACTTGTAAGTCCACTAGTTCTTGGATGTGGCTTTCTAGAGCAGTCCTAGATTTTGGACTAGAAGGGTAAGCTGGTCTCCTGAGGTTAGGAGGGTAAGGAGGCTTAATAGTCAAAGTTAAGACCATATCATGACCTTTGATATTACCAATGGGATGATCTTTAGTGCAAAAAGCATTCTGGTTCTCAAAGCATGCTTGGAGAATATCTCTTTTCTGGTTTTCACTAAGCTGGGAATTCAAGGCAGCTTGGGAAAAGTATTCCTGGTTAAAAGTTTCTAAGTGTTTCTCATAAGTGGAATCAGTAGCTTTAGCATTGATATGGCATATTTGGAACTTCTTGTTCCAATCTCCTCCTATAGTGAAATATCTCCCTTTACTCTGGAAGACATCTATCCCGTACAGGCAAAGAGAATCATTTCCTATGATAAAATAATCACATACTCCATTTTGAAGTACTACAAATTCAATCTTTATCTTGATTGATCCTTTAGAGTGGGGGAGTACGATTTCTGTTGGCCATACTCCAATAGCATTGAGAGGTGAGTTACAGCTGCTAAACTTGGCTCAAGGTACAGGTAGTAAGTTTTTCTTCCAGTTGGAATCCTGTTTATCTAAGTAGTCAGTTCCAACACAAGAGCAGAAGGCTCCACTGTCTAGAAGTAATTTTACGGGGGTACCTTGTATCAAGCCAGTGGCATAACAGGTTTTACCACCAGTGTACCCTTTTCCAATAGAAGGTTTAAGGGTTAAGGTCTTAGCTTCAGAAACATGTTGGATTTTCATGTTGGGTGTCCATTTTTGAGGCAAATTGCTATCTTCATTAACAGGGTTAATATCTAGGGAAGATTCTATGTTGCCTTCGATGACATTAATGGGATTAGTGATAATTAGGTCACATTCAGAGATGGAACCATCAGTGTCATCTAGTTGAGGGTCAGGATTAGTGTCATCCTCTTCTCCTTCAATAGGATTAATCTTTCTCCTGGGTAAAGGACAGTCAGGTCTTACATGCCCTGTTTGGTTGCAATTCCAACATGTCTTTTCTTTGGTCACCAAAGTATTCTTGGCTTCTGAGTTGTTAGGTAGAAGTTCTTTGTTCTTGTTATTATAATCTTCCTTATTCCTAGTAGTTGGTTCTCTGGGTTTATTAAGCTTTTTGTCTAAGCCATTCATGTCAATAGTTTCTTCTAATACTCCTATGAGAGTGGAAAGGTCAGAGTTCATGGGCATTCTGCACCTTACGCTATGGTTAAGTTGTCCTGGACATAGGTTGAGGAGTCTTTCATTGACTTCTTCTTTATCAGCATTTGGGTAGAAGCAGTCTAGTCTTCTCTTCTGGTCAAGGCACCATTTGTGAGGTTTGTCCTTAGATGGATCAAACAAAGAAGTTTTGAAAGTTTTCATCATTTTTCTTTTCCAAATTCTGGTACCAAATTGTTCCTTAATCAAATCTTTCCATGAATTCCATGACAAAGATCCTACCTCTTCTCTCTTATTGATGAACCAGTCAAGGGCTACTCCTTCAAATAGTCTAGGTAGTCTTACTACGGCTATGTTATCAGGAAGTTCATAAGAGGCCAGAGTATAGTCAATAAACTTAATAAAACTGACATGATTGTATTCTCCTTCTCCGGAGAATTTAGGCCACTCCGTGATAGGGGGAAGTAATTTTAATGCTTGTTCTACTTCAGGAGTGGGACTAGGTCTGAAAGATTCAAGCCTTGTTAGTCTTGGTCTAGAAGGTAGTTGGGGCGTACTGTGGTACCTGGAAGGTCTGATTTCGTCAGAGTCTGCATTGGGTTGAGATAAGTTTCTCTTTAGATCTCTGAGATCATTCTTAATCATACCTAATTCCAGATCAAGTTTGTTACTTAATGAATCAATTTTATTAATGATATGAGTAGGTGAAGCATGGTCTGTTTTATTAATACCTTCTTTGATTTGTTCAATAGATAGGAGAATTTCTTCTTGGATAGCTGAAGTATTGTTTTCCAGGTAATTTATTAGTTCTCCTTTACTCAAACTAATGCTGTCTCTTATTTGTTTTACTTCTAACTCATTGATTTTGATCAAGTTGGATTGGGATTGCATGACTTTACCAAAATTGGTATTTACTTTATCCAATTGCTCATATACTTTATCAAAACATTTGCCAATGATATCAAAGTTATGAGAAACATTTATGGAAAACAAATTGAAAGTTTCTACGTCTAATTGCGGTAAACTTTCTTCCATTTTCTTTCCAAAGATATTATGTTGTCCCACTCTTTGGGACTCTTTAACTTCTGATGGGCTAGAGATCTCTTCTTCTTGTTGTTGTTGTTTCCTCTTAAGGAAACTAATTGGTCCCAAGGATTCCAATTCTTCACGTAACTTTCTACTTCTTTCTTGGGAATTAATTTTTGGAGGGTTATTTGAGTCTTCTTTGCCAAATATATGGCCTTTCTCATACCCTGATGGTCTTCCTGGGTCTGAGCCTGTTTGAACAGTTCCCAATGACCCACGTGTTCTTTCACTAATACCTTTATTTTCTCCTCCTTGGAGGAGTCCGGCTGGGGTGGCGTAGGTGGAACGGTATCCTCCTGGGATTTCACGTTCAACAAGGGACGACCCTCCAACGGTGAGTTGGTCGAGTCGGCGGCCGCGGTCGTTGTCGCGGTCGCTCGGATCGGAGGGATCACTGGCTCGTTCGCGACTGGCATCCTTGCGCACACGGGTTCCTCCGGGCAAAGATCCATATGACGGGGCGCGTCCACTGGCACGGGTGTTGCGTCTGTTTTGATGCATTTTAAAGATTATATAAGTTTTTGTCGAAACTTTATAAAAATAATTTTTTTCGAGTAATTTTTTTTTTAAAAAAAAAAAAATATTTCTTACTTATATGAAGGTTTAAAGGCACTAAGTCCTTGTTGGGGTCAGGTCCGTCCTTGGAGGGTATTCCAACGGGATCTGAGTGGGTTCCAATTAAATCTTGGGACAAATCCAAGGGTCCACAGTCTGGGACGTCCTCTAAGAGGTCTTGGTCAATAAGATCACCAAAGACAAAGTCCACTAGAAATAATAAAATATAAGTTATATATTTATTTATTTTATAATAATTTTTATTATAATTTTCGAGTTTTTTTGTGATTTTTTTATAAAAAAAATAAAAAGGAGATCAAAGCTCACTTTTATAATTTGGATACCGTCTCTTAAAAGCAGAAAGCTTTCTTTGATAGGTTTTCCACTCTTTGTGCTGTCTTAACAAGGAGTTAAAATTGATAATTCTTTCTAACTCTTGTTCCTTTTCTTTTGAGAGTTGTTCTCTATAATAAAGAAGTCTCTCTTGTTTCTGCTCAGGAGTTATAACAACAGGCACAAAGTTACGTAATTTTTCTTCTTTTTTCTGTTTAAGAAGATTTAAATAATAATTGATCAATTCTCCGTTGGTTTTTAAATCCACTGGACGAATTAAAAGATCAAGATAAATGATAAGTATTTCTACTTATATAATTTTTATATAAATAACTGGTCCAGGAGATAATTAATTAAATAATTAATTATTGAGGATATTTCCCGGCCAGACCCCCAGTTGTCAGCTCTCTGATACCAGGAACCTTGCAGTCCTTTAGCTACAGAGAGTGATAAAAGAACTTGGAGCAATAATATTCCAAAGAATAAACACTTTAAAGCTCCAATAATGGTACGGTAAGAGCAAGTGCAAGGTTTATTTGGTTTGGTTATAAATATTTTAAATATAAAATATAAAGAGGGGCCACAGTATTATACTACTGGGGATCTTTACAGACTAGCAACCTCTCTTCAAGGGGCCTCCTTAGGCAGTTTAAGAACCTTGGAATAAATATGGGTGCCTTGTAAAGGACTTATTCCACTAATGGCCGGGCTTAACAGCACACGTGGCCTAGACAGGAAGGGAAACACTCACTCTGAGTACTTGGCCACGAAAATCCTGGAGTAATTGGAAGGGTTTCAGAGCAGATGGGGTTGATTGCCTGACTAAACTTCAATGGTTGATTGGTTAATAAAGGTAAATAATACTACTACAGACTAAGTCATAAATCACTTGCTTATCTTCATATAAGCACTTGATTAACAATGACACCGTGTCTGATTGATAATAAATAATTCCTGATAACTGATTAACTCCTTTGGAAACAGAAGGGCAGAAGAGCCTGTTTAAATATTCCTTTTTGGGTGCTTGAGGACCTCTAGAAGGGGTACTAGCCGTGGGCTGAGGCTAGGGGGGCAATCAGGGCAAGATTGGCACGTCCTCAAAGTGCTGTTAGCCTGCTGGCCTTAGATCTGTCAAGGAACAGCTCCTTTTTAGCTGCAGGATCTGTTAATCTATAGATTAGTCATTTTGCTGATCCTGCACTGATCCTTAATTTGTACAGTAAGTACTGGTCCAAAGTGAGCAGACGTAGATTTTTATTGATTCTCCATTCTCTGCTGATCCTGTATGTAATTTTTAATAATTTTTACGACCACTCCTTATGTATTTTCGTGGTCTTTGAAGGTTCTGATCAACTTACTTCGTGGTGAGTCTGGATCTTTATTTAATTAATAAAAAATACTAAAAATTAGTTATTAACTAATTTCAATTGATTTTTAAGGTTTTTGAACCTTAATCTATGCTCGGGTGTTGGCTTTACATATGTAGTGTATATCCTACTATGTTGTAGCTTCTCTGAGCGGTACCTGGATGTCATAGGAGGCGCGGGGATCAGTCCATTCAAATGCGCGCGGGGACTGATCCGCTGCTCAGATGCGCGCGGGAGTTCAGCGCTGTAGGGACGCGGGGCTGCGTGCGGGAGTTGGCGTACGCGGGAGTTCAACGCTGTAGGGACGCGGAGCTGCGTGCGGGAGTTTGCGTACGCGGGAGACCAGCGCTGTAGGGACGCGGGGCTGCGTGCGGGAATTGTGACAAAACACAATTTCCCGTGTAACTCCTAAAATACACACAACACCTGGATTTCGACTGAAATTTAGGTGTGAAACCTATACATGACATATCATGTGAAATATTAAAATGGCTAAAAGGTGCCATACTGGTACCGTGGTTGTTTACCATTCTGTATTAAATTAATTAAAAAATATAAGGAGTACGAATTCAAGGGTGGGGTTAGTGAGTTACCCTACCTTATTTTGGGTGGGGAATCCATTTCTGCAATAATATTTATGGATTTCCTACTCCTTCATTTTATAATAATTTTATTTATTCATTTATTTTTATTTTGTTAATATTATTATTGTTGCTGCTTTGTCAGGTTGCTCTGTGCTAAGTAGCAGGCTGACACTGCCATCCAAACAGGAGGATTTTGGTGCAACTTGGATTAAAGCACAGAAGTTGCACAAACATTTTATTGTTTGAATTCATGCATCCAAACAGGAGGATTTTAGTGCAACTTGGATCAAAGCAGGGAAGTTGCACAAAAATGTTAGTGTTTGGATGCATGCATCCAAACAGGAGGATTTTGGTGCAACATGGATTAAAGCATGGTAGTTGCATGAAAATGTTAGTGTTTGGATGCATGCATCCAAAAAGGAGGATTTTGTTTCAGCATGGATTAATACATGGTAGTTTCATGAAAGTGTTAGTGTTTGGATGCATGCATCCAAACGGGAGGATTTCAGTGCCACTTGGATCAAAGCACAGAAGTTGCACAAAAATTTTAGTGTTTGGATGCATGCATCCAAACAGGAGGATTATTGTGCAATTTGGATTAAAGCATGGAAGATGCATGAAAATGTTAGTGTTTGCATGCATGCATCCAAACAGGAGGATTTTGGTGCAAGTTGGATCAAAGCACAGAAGTTGCACAAAAATGTTAATGTTCAGATGCATGCATTGAAACAGAAGGATTTTAGTGCAACTTGGATCAAAGCACAGAAGTTTCACAAAAATGTTAGTGTTTGGATGCATGCATCCAAACAGGAGTATTTTGGTGCAATCTTGCTTTCCATCCCATCTTCCTTGAAACTCAATTTCTTTTCAACCTCACTTGGGATCTCAGTTGCTATTCAAAATCTCCACCTCAACCTTGCCCATCTGCACCCTGCTTGCAACGCTGTTGCTGCCTCTCATCCATCACGTCCTCTGCCTTCTGCAACCTTGCTTGCTTCAAAATTCATTCCTTGATCTTGCTTCTCCTGTCCAATTGATCACCAACTCCCTACACCCTATCCATCCATCATTTCTCTACTGGACCTTTGAACTCAAATTTCCACACGGTTAAAAGCCAAAGTGCTCCCCTGATCACCTTAGTCCTATTCTTAGTCTTAACACTTTCAATCTTTTTTCACATGGTTCTATACATAGTTATATTCAGACAATTGTCTGTCCTTGGTCTTGCCAGCAAGATACAATCTCAATTGCCTTCTCTAGCTTGCTCCTGAGAGCATCATTTTGCAATCTCAATTGCTGTCTATTAGCCTCTGTCTCAACCAGCTTCACTCCTCCTGTGATCTTGATTGCAATCGCTTAATTGCTCTTACATCAATTCCTCTACAATTGCTGTCCGATTCTTAATTATCTGAACATCCACCATTCTTACTGTCTTGTTTGCTTTCTTGAAATCATTATCCTGTGATCATGATTGAATTTGCTCAATCGCACTCACTCTTGCCTTTCCACTCTTGATCCACCATTGGTTGCCTTTTTCAATTTCCACTTGCAATCTCAATCCCTATTTCCTATTGTCTTTGAGCATACCATCCTGCAATTTCTGTCGCTCTACTCAAATTGGTCTTGCTCCTCTCTTCCTGCAAATTTTGATTGCGTCCGGCCAATTTCTCTCATTTGGTCGCCTCTGTGCCATCAAATTGGGTGCCCATCTTCCTTGGCATTGTCTTACAATCTCGTTTACCATTCCGGGTTGCTGTCGCGTTTGCTCGACTGATCTCTAGCCTTCAATCTCGGTCGGCAACCCGTTCTTGCGATCCTAGTTGCATTCTTTCTAACGACCACTCTCATGGTCATCAGCTCCCTGCGACTTTGATTGTCTTTTCTCGATCACTCTTGTTTGATCGTTTTAGCTCAATGCGTCATCTCACATCCCTCCACTTGGTCAATTTGTGATGTATTGCCTCAACCAAATCAATCAGTCCAATCGCTACCATCCTTCATCTTGGTCACTCCATCTTGAATGTTTGGCTTCAACCTTTCACCAGCCAATTTTTTTATTGTCTTAGCCCAACGCCTTTGCCATCTTTGCTGTGGCTTGGTCACTTGTCTTTTGACTGTTCCATTTGCTCGGCCGACTCTCATCAGACTCCGTGACCTTGCCGATGCACTCTTTAATTTGATTGGCGGACTGTTAGTTGTCCTCCTGTCGCGCGCTTGCAAATTCGCTGTTGCCGCCCTCAAATCTACCATCGCGCCGATTAAGTCGCTATCTACCATGTCCTTGTCGCTCATCCTGTACCAACTCGACTTGGCTTGTTTTGCCTTAACATCATCTTACCTAACTCCATCCTAGGTCCGGTAGCTACCTTATAAGTCTTCCATCACTATTGCTCCTTTGTAAGCAAATCTTTTTGAGTAGTTGTTGTTCAGAATAAACTGGGGTTTTAAAATTATGATAGGAATTTTTGTGTTACTTTTTGATGCAATAGGCTCTATTGAAAGTTTAATTTTATTTCAAAAATCACAGGATTTCCTTCCTTTCTAATGGAATAGGCCTTTATTTCAGCGTTCAAAAATCTCTTCATTCTAAGTAGTAATGTTGGATGTAATAGACATGCAAGTGTTCAAAAGTCTTCAACTCTTTATTTTGTTTTATTTCCCTCAAGCTGTAGGCAAGGGGGTTTGTTAGAATTTTAGTCTGATATTTATGTTGCCTAAATCTTGAGGGCAAACATACTAGTCTCAGCTTTATATTCTCTAATCTCAGTCCGCCTATGTTGTCCTCCAAGTTGTGTGGACTCTATGGTCCAATATTGAATTATCCATATTCATTGTTATTTCTTTCTGCTTAACCACTAGTTGGCCATATTGTACTTACTCTATTTAAGTCAGTGTCTGATATAGTGAAATTCATCATCAGTTCTTCCTCATTCTGAACTGGTTTGCCCCCATCTTACTCCTTAATCCGCTCCTCTTGGTGTCACAAGATCATTCCTCATCTTCTCTTAAATGTTTCAACTGGAGCTTCAAACTCAAATTTCCACAAAACCAGATTCATTATTATTCAGCAATGTCAGCTTGCTACTATGTACAGAGCAACCTGTCAATAGCAACACAAAAAATATGAAAAATAAGAATATCTCAATTAACAAAATAAGGATTGAGAAATCAATAAATATTATTACAGAAATGGATTCCTCACCCAAAATTAGGTGGGGTCACTCACTGACCCCACCCTTGAATTCCAAGTCCTTAGATTTTTAAAATAATTAAAAAGAAAAGTATTAAAAATTACAACATCAGTATAACACTTTTTGGCCATTCTAATATTTCACACGTATTGTCATGTATAGAGTTTAAACCTAAAATTCACTCAGAATTGAGGTGTTGTGTATATTTTAGGAGTTACACGCGGAAATGTGCTATGTCACAATTGCCATGCGCAGCCCGGCATCATTACATATCCCTACGTACTCGTAGTAGCAGATTCCCGCGTACTAGAGACCCGCGCGCAGCTGATTCTGCCACACACGAAGCAGATCCTACCCCACGCGCATCTGTACTAACTGATCCCCGCGTCTGGATCCGTTGTGACTAATCTGAAAACCAGGTACCACTCAGAAGAGCTACAACCTAGTTAGATTTGCCTAGCATATGTATCAAGTTTACACATGGATTAGTAATAGTTTAAAAAGATCAAAACTTAAATAAAACTAATGAAAATTAATTTTAGAACATTTTTAAATAATAAATCAAAGATCAAGGATTACCATGTAAATCACTGACTCTGATCTTTGAAGACCACGAAACACTACAAGGAGTGTTCATGAAAATTATTGAAAATTACCTACATTATGAAAAGATGATGGAAAATCAGTAAACATCCACATCTTCACGCTTTAAAACAATATCAATAGTACAAATGGAAGATGAGTACATAATGATCAAATTTACGCCATAACAGATTAACAGATCCTGTGGCTAAGATAGTATAGAAATCCAGCAGATCTAATGACAGATGATTGACAGCACCAACTGGACGTGCCAATCTAGCCCTTACTGGTTTTTCATCCTAAGCCCACGAGCAGAACCCTCTCTATGTGCCCTGAGAAGCTCAAAATCACCCCAAAAAGGTATTTATACAGACCTCTTTGGATCCAATCAGTTAATCAGTTTACCAGGAATTAATATTATCAATCAGAAACCGTTCTATTTTTGATCAAGTGCTAATTTAAAGATAAGCAAGTGATTCATGACTTATTTTGTAGTAGTATGATTAATTCTTATTAACCAATCAACCCCTGAAGTTTAGTCAAGCAATCCACCTCATCTGCTCTGAAACCCTTCCAATTATATCAGGATTCTCGTGGTAAAGTGCTCAGAGTGAGTGTTACCCTTCCTGTCTTGGCCATTTGTGCTGTTACGCCAGGCCATTAATGGAATAAGTCCTTTCTTAGGCACCCATCTTTATTCCAAGGTTCTCAAACTTCCTAAGGAGCCCCTTGAAGAGAGGTTGCTAGTCTGTAAAGATCCCCAGTAGTATAATACTGTTGCCGCTCTTTTATATTATATTGAAAACCATTTATTACCAAACCAATTAAACCTTGCAACTGCTCTTATGATGTCATTTATTTGAGATTCTAAGTTTTTTTTCTTTGGAATAATTATTATTATTATTATTCCAGTATTTTTATCACTCTCTGTAGCTAAAGGACTGCAAGGTTCCTGGTATCATAGAGCTGACAAGCAATATCACCCATCATTATTGTGGCTTTCTAATTCAATTCTATGGCATATGATTTGGAAATATAATAACTCATATATTTTATAATTTCAGATTTTGCATCATTAATATTCTTTCTGATTGAAATTCCTGAGTGGTATAAAATTAGTATGTTTTCAATAAAACACCTATGAAAATTTGGAGCTTAAATATTAGTTTCTATCCATATAATTGTCATTAAGGCTAAACTAAAATTGATTTGGAGCTGATTATTCAGTAATGCAACCAGATGTGAAACACAGATGAATGACTGGAAAAACATCAATGAAATTTGCAATATAGACTTGGTAGTTTTACATAAAAGTGATGAAATAAACTGTAAAATATTTTTTATGAATACTGAAATTAAGCACAATGAAGCTGTTATTGCATTGTGAAAAATATTGATCACTTGAATTGAAGCCGGGATATCAAAATAGGCAATCTTTAATTGGAAATTTTTATTTCATAGGGAATTTCAAGTGATTCCTGGTTGAATCAATGTGAACGTCTAAGTGAATTCAGGCTTTTTCCTTGGGGAATTACAAGTGGCATTCATTTTCCACCATGGTGAATACAACGTGAATCATTTTTTTCTTTTTGATGTAAACTGAGGTGAACTAAAGAATAATGATTGGTGAAGAGAAGTTAATTGTAAAGGGATTCAATTTGCCAGAAAATGGGACTGTATGGTGACATGAAGTCACTGGCCAGCCAGAGACTCTAATTTGGCCATGGTGATTATTTCATTAATTATCCTTAGCTAATATTCCCGGGATTTTTATGAGTTTTCTTAGTAAACATTCCTACGGGTAATGTTATATCAGATGGGTTCTCATTATGTATTAGTTGATTGGAGTAAAATCATAATATGTATTTTGCTCCTTATTTTCAAAATTCTGTTTATTTACTTGAAATTATTCATTAAAAATATAAGCTATGGGAATAAATGTAACATTTTTACATAATCAGTTCCCTTATTATTTCACAGAAATACTAATGTCTTGAAGTTTTCACAATTTTATATTTGAAGTATTTTAAGTTATTTTAAAAACTGTAGTTATCTTATTTTTTGACCTATTTGGTATTTTTATTATATTTTATAAAAAATACATAGAAAGTTTATTTAAGTATTTTTATTTGATTTTATGTATTTTTAGACTATTGACTATCCACAGGGAAATTTTTGACCAATGCAGTATGTCCCCATCATTTTTGAAGCACCTTTATGTGATACCTGGGCTTCTTGAGCCATCTGTCACTCTTTCAGTCTGTAGTCCTGCAGCTGCGTACCTGTCCGATGCCCAGGGCTGCATACACGGATTTTCATGGTATGTGGAAAGGATGGCAGTGATGCTGCTCAGGCGCACGCGGATGTGTTGGTTGCCGCGGCTGCGTGCGGGAAATGTGACAAATCAAATTTCCGCCAGTAACTTCTCTAAATCACAGAATTCTTGGATTCTGACACAAAACTCACTGTGAAACCTATACATGGGGTTTAATGTGAAATATTAAAATGGCCAAAATCCCAAGGCCGCTTCTCTTTTTAAATGTTCATAAATTATTTAACAATATAAGCAGTAGGAATTTGAGGTAGGTGTCAGTGAGTGACCCTATGTTAATGTTTATGTAGATTCAGAATTTGAAATAATATTTCTAATATTGTTTCTCCTTAAATAAGATTTTTAATTATTTATTTTATTTTATCACTTTTGCAGCTTGCTCTGAAATAGTAGCAAGCTGACAAAGATTGTCTCCTCAGTTATTTAATTTCATAAATTCTTGAAATTTTCTAACTCCACTCATTGAATTGCGTGTGTGTTTGGTTTCCTTTCCATTGAAACATGTCATCCCTCTTTCTGTTTGCTGAGCCATCAAACCAAAAGTTCCCACTTTGCAGTTATACTTGCTACCTTGCATCCTTCATTGCACTCAGTCCTCTCATTTGCAGTCACAATCATCTAAGATTGCTGTTTAGTATGTGTGCTGGTTGTGTGACAGTAAATTAACTAACTCAACTCCTCCATTGTAGTTTTCAAACCTATAATAGATTCTTCTTTTCCAATGTCATGTAATTGCTCATCCGGGAATTCTTCCCTGAGCCCTTTTAATGATATTATTTATCAGGTAGGGATATCCAGGGCTTCAAGGGCCCAAAAAAATTTATATCTGGTTCCTTCTTCTTGTTGGTTGAACCACTTGAAGATCCCCTTTCTCCTCAATGGGAAGCTCTTTTTGATCCTCTCAATAAAATCAAATATCCTGAAAATTCCTGCAATGCAACCTCAACTTGTTTGAAATCAAGGATTAAACTAGTTCTCCCAAGACCTAAGACTTGACCTTGCTCTTGACCTTGATCCAGGCTCTCAATTAAAATGCCTTGCAATCTGGCCCAACCGGTCCTGGTTTATGTACTCCAGGAACAAGGCAGCCTGGTCAATTTACAGTAGAACACTCCCATAATTTCAGATCTTATTTACAGTCTTTCAAAATCATCTTCTCAAACAATCCCAACAACTTTATTCTGATAGACATTAAGTTATGTATGCTTCCTCATTCTTAGGGAAAAGGACCTTGCAGTGTTTTGAACCGTATCTAAAACAATTATCCAATAATAACCCCATTTTTATTCTTAACAATTGGGACAATTTCAAGAAACAGGTCAGCTTGCCAATATTTACATAGCAACCTGTCAAAGTAAAATAAAATGAAAAAAATAAATAAAAATATTAATATAAACCAAAAAAGGAGCAGGAAATCCATATATATATTATTACAGAATTCGATTCCCCACCCAAAATTAGGTAGAGTCACTCACTGACCCCACCCTCGAATTATAACTCCTGTATATTTTAAATAATCAAATAAAAATTGACCAAAAGGTCAGGGAGCCACTATGGCACTTTTTGGCCAATTCAATGTTTCACACATCTTGTAAAGTGTACGTTTCACACCTAAATTTCAGTAAAAACAGAGGCTTTTTGTATATTTTAGGAGTTATAGGCGGTGTGGTGAACCATTTGGGACACCTTGGGAAAAGAATTCAAAAATTGTAAAAAAAAAAAAAAAAAAAAAACTGTCCCCGCGCGTCGCTCCTCATCCTCATCGCTCGCATCCTTCTCATCCTTGCGCGTCGCTCATCCTTATCCTCATTGTCGCGCGTCGCTCATCCTCATCCTCATTGTTGCGCGTCACTCATCCTTATCCTCATTGCCGCGCGTCGCTCATCCTCATCCTCATTGTTGCGCGTCGCTCATCCTCATCCTCATTGTCGCACATTGCTCATCCTCATCCTCATTGCGTCTTTCCTCCTCACCATCCATTTGCTCCGTCCTACTCTCAATTAACCCAACTAGTCATTGTCCCCGGTCATGCAATCTACATTGGCTCAAATCCTAACCTGCGCATTCCATTTGACCCCCACAAATGGATCTTGGAACCCTATCAGATCAATCATCCCTCCTGCTCTATCCATGCCTTACCAAACCCATCCCGACCGCCAATCCATCTCAAGTCCAACCATCCAATCCTGATGCAATGGGCGAGCTCTCTTGATTGCTGGATCACCAGACCTAAGCTGATTGACTCAACCTCATCACCCATAAAGATTTGATCAATCTGATCCAACCAATCTGGGCCACATACCTCCAAGCGCTTTTCCAATCCTTGGATACATCAATCTCCCAAATCAATCAATCTATCAGTTGTCAATCTCAACCCCTTCAGGATTTACTCAATTGCCTCAATCTGTCAAGTCCTGCCTGCCATCATCCTCCCATCCAATCTCACTCTGATCAAAATCAAGACGGTCTTGATGCCTACCTCAACTCCCTCACCTTCCCCCTGGGACTCTCCAACCCCCCTTCCATCTTTGGGCGGGGGTGGAAAGGCATTGTCTACCCCCCGCGGACATCCGCGGGCGGTCTGGTTCATTATCTTTTCCCACCCCTTCCGCCTTTGGGTGAGGGGTGGGTGATTCCGGTATTGTCGCGCGCGCCCCTCCACGGACGGACACAAAAGATGGTGAAGGGATCAGAAGGATCCCACCCCGGTCAGGCATGCTGGATTTCCACCGGCCTGTGTGATCAAATTTTTCTGATCACCTAAAAATCTGAAAATCAAAAAAAAAATCTTTCTTTCTTTTTCCGCTCCATTTGTAGTATCCCTTGTACATAGTCTAACGGGGCCTCCTGCCCATATAAGGAGGGGCTCTCCCCTGTCTTTTGGGGGAGAATTAGCACATCCTAAATCACATTTGATCAGCAAATGGTATCCTAACACACACCACATCCTAAGATCATCAGTATCCTCTTGAAATACATCATCTGTGGGGTCTTCATTCCCCTTTATCTGAGACAAAAAAATTGGGTATATCTATGATTGCCCCTTTATCCTTGAGCCTCCATACTCAAACCCCTTGATCCTTGATCCTTATCACCAACCAATAGCTTTTCTGGTTGAAGAAGAATTTGAATAATTGAATTCTTGAGTGTGTTACACCACTCCTGATCCTTTTATCCGACCATACTGGTCCTGATCATCCTTTGATTATCTTTCTGGTCCCAGTCAGGTTTGACTGAAGAGGTTTTATTAAGCTTAAAAAACCTGTATTGTTAAAACTCAATTTCATCTCTTTTGAGGTTGGATTGCTCCAAGCTACTCTTGAGTCCCTTGAGAAGTGTTGGGTTATTCTTTTTTGAATCAGTTATTGTTTTGCTTGTAGAGCTTCTTCAAACAATTAGCTTTGTCTTGTGCAGCCACCCACAGTTATCTGGCACCCTTCAAACACTTGATTGCGGAGAGTCGGGAAGGTTCATTGAGAACCTGGAGGTTGTTTTGGGATTTAGTTGATCTTTCCTAAGCTCCTGCTGACGACCAGAGCTATTAGCTTGTGGGCGTTGTCACTCACAATTGCCTTGTCTTGTTGAACTCTGAACAATTCTTTACTCCTTCTATTCAAGTTTCCCCCAACATCATCTTGCCTCAGATAGTGTTGTCTACAAGCTACCAACTACTATAATCTTTATCCTCTTACATTTGGTTCCACTTTTACCAGGTTCTGGACTTTGATCTTGGTTACATTTAAATATTTTTATAACTCTTAGGAGGGAAGCCTAAACAGCACCTTTCCCCTCCACAGAACTGCCACGGCCTTGCACCGTCTGGAGTCTTACAGCGGGAATGTGTTATGTCACAACTCTTGCGCGCAGTCCTGCCTCCCTACACAAACCCTGTGTACCTATAGCATCATATTAACGCATACAGAAGCCCCATGCGCAGCTAATCGTTTGACGCACACAGCAGGTCCTGTTGATATTTCTTTTTATGTTATCCTTTAATTTCAAATTTCCTATGTTCTTCCAGTCCTTGTTCACATTCTTCCACTCCATGAGTTTATCAGATGTTGTAGAAAAGATGGCAGTGCCTCTCACTCAACTGTTCAGGGGCTGAGTAGATTCAATGGCCTGTCAAACTTGCCTTTCATCTACCTGAACAGTTGTCTAGACTATTTGAAATAATTCTATCAACTTCTGTCTCTCTCTCTCTTTCATTCTAATCTTGTTTGTCTCCTTGCACTTTCATTGCACTTGGCACTCATCTCAGGCAACCAGACCTGATCATCAGCCTAGTTCAACATCACACCATCAGCTTGGCTAGGTAGGATCAGTCAACAGTTCAACTACTTAGGCTCATTAACCTGATCACCATTGACCATAACTTTGCAGTATGTTTCAACCAATCATTCAACTCAACCACAGGAGCTGAATTCCTTGTCACCCTACAGCATCATGTTATCCTGGGAGGATTGGTCTATTGTTTGACAGTGTCTTAAACAATTTACTTAGTCTGCTCAAGGCCATCAACTAGCCTGTAGAGGTGCCGTATCTGTTTTTTCTTTTTTTCTTTTTTTCTTTTATTTTTGTTCTTCTTTACTGGATGTTTTCTGTGTACTCAACTAAACATTGGAATACAAACAGCCTGGTCCATGTTTATCAACCAAGGTTTCTTTTTGCATGATTAAAAGCCAAAAAATGGATTTTTTAAGCTCAACCAACCTGGAAAGAACAACTGCATCACTAGGACCGGGAGTAGAAGGCAACTTGAAGGCACTTGCTCTCAAATCCTTCATGGAATCCATCACGCTTCTTTTGAAAACCAATTATTCCATCTGGAGAAAGAATATGGAACAACTGTTCAAGATAAAAGGCTTTCTGGATTTGATCAACTCTGAAAACGCTCATGTTGAAATTCCCAAGGAAGATAAGATGGCTGGATACCTAATGTCAAAATTAAAACCCACAACTCACACCAATATCATCACTCAGGAAACTGAAGATTTCCCCAAGTAGATTTGTCTGGCTGTTAAAAACCACTTTGCTGCAAGTCAGGCAGCCAACCAAGCCAGGATGTTCTTTCATTTCCTATATCTAGGTTTCAATCAGAATTGAATAAATGGTTTTTTGACCTCTTTAAAGGTGCATTTGGGAAAGCCGGTTTAAGACTCCAAACGGTGCTAAGCCGTGGCATTTCTGTGGAGGGGAAAGGTGCTGTTTAGGCTGCCCTCCTAAGAGTTACAATAATATTTAAATGTAAACGGAATCAAGGTCCAGAACCTTATGGATGAGAAATCAAAGTAAGGGAAGAGGATAAGAGTTGTCGGTAGCAATGGAAACAACACTATCTGAGGCAAGATGGTGCAGGGAAAGACTTGAACAAATAAGTCAAGGTTTGTTCAGAGTTCAATAGAACAAGGCAGTTGTAAGTAACAACGCCCACAAGCTAATAACTCTGGTCGTCAGCAGCTGATTAGGAAAGATCAACTCAATCCCAACCAACCTCCAGGTTCTCAATGAACCTGCCCAACTCTCCGCAATCAAGCGCTTGAAAGGTACCAGATAACTGTGGGAGGCTGAACAAAACAAAAGAAATTTGTTTATGAAGCTCTAGAAGCAAATCAATAACGAATTTGAGCAAGAATATCCCAACACTTCTCAAGGGACTCAAGAATAGCGTGGCGAAATTCAACCTCAAAGAAGAAGGGAGGTATAACACTCCAGGTTTTAAGCTTAATAAAACCTCTTCAATCAAATGTGATTGGCTCCAGAAAGATGATCAAGGAGAGATCAAGACCAGTATGGTTGGAAAAAGGGATCAGAGTGGTATAACACACGCAAGAATTCAGACAGGAATTCTTCTTCAACCAGCAAGGCTATTGGTTGGTGATAAGGATCAAGGTCACAAGGAACAGAGTTTGAGTATGGAGGCTCAAAGGATCAAGGGGCAATCATGGATATACCTCGATAAAATGCTCAGATAAGTGGGGAAGGATGCCCACGGATAAATTGCTTATGATGATGGGGAAACAAATGAGATGAGATGATGATGCCCCCCTAGGATGCTGGGCCAAAAGGCAGGGGAGAGCCCCTCCTTTTATAGACATGAGGCCCTGTATACTATGTACAAGTGATTCTACAAATAGGTGCGGGAAAATTAAAACATAAAATAAAAAAAAAAAAAAAAAATAACATGAGAGGAAGAAAAAAAAAGAAATGTCGCCCGCGTCGAGAATGACTGCGGGCAACCAGATGGACACCCCCGACAGCGGTCGCGGGTGTTGACAACGGCTGTTGTTGCCCGATTGGCGGCGACAGCGGGGTGAAGGTTCCAACGGCCGCGAGCGGTCGCTCGCGGTCATCGGTCGGATCAGATGATGGGCAAGATGGATGATGATCTCCTCGTCGGTCGGTATCAAGGGTGGAGCTCGATGGTGATGAGGGCAATGGTGATGATGAGAGCGCGTGGGGGAGACGAGATGGGGAACTTGAGATCACAGGCCAGGATTTTTTTTTTCATAGATCCCAAAGGGACTGTTGGAAGGTTGATGGGTGGTGGTAGTGGTAGGTTGATGAGTAAGTCATTGATCCGCTGGTCGTTGAGCATCAATCAAATGGATTGGTTATTGATTCCGACAAGTGGATCGGTGTTGAGTTGATGATCAAGGGCTAGGGGTAGGGTTGGATGATGGATGAGGTAGTTGTTGAGTAATCGTAACTTGAACTGATGAGCTCTCTTGATCTCCAATTCAAGTTGATGACGTATTTGGAGGTTTTCCTCCTCAAGGGCCAGGATGCGAATCTTGGAGAGATACTCAGCTTGGGTAGGGGAGATGGAGGGATGGAGGATGGATGGGATGAGGGGATCGTCAAAGGTGGCTTGACGATTGCTTGCGTCGCCAAAAGTCAGGGCTGCAAGAGCGACAAGCAGGAGTTGAACACAGAAGGGGGGGATTGAAGAGGAGAGACAGGCAAGAGGCCTGTCCTAGACTGCTAGGACAGGGAGAGGTTGAGAGATGGGGGGAAATGAAGGTACCCATAGGGGTACAACCAACAAAGATATTTTTTTTTTCTTTTTCTTTTTTTTTTTTTTTTTTTTTTGCTCCGTGGTGTCCTGGATTGGTCACCACATCTCTCCTCAACTTACAGACTGTCCCTAGTCTGCATCTAAAATTTGAAGGGATTAAAAAAAAAAAAAAAAAAAAAAAAAAAAAAAAAAAAAAAAAAAAAAAAAAAAAAAAAAAAAAAAAAAAAAAAAAAAAAAAAAAAAAACCAGGGAACAAAGAAATTGAAGCAAGATTGGCCATTTCTTGATCTCGAGAGCAATTGAAGAGTTGAGGAAAATATCTTGATTCTTCCAAATGAGCCCTAGAAGCGGCAAGAATAGAACAAGGAGGGCGTCCCAGGTGCTCACATATGTGGCATACAGTAGAGTTTTACAACAAAAACGCAGCAAATGACCCTGGTGGTGCACAATTGGGAGGACTTACTTCTGAGATAAGTTGCCCCTACGACAATGAAACTTCTTTACTTGATCAGTAGAGAAACTTCTGGCCAACCAAGTACCATCCAGCTCCTCCAAAACATAAGATCCACCACTAACTTGATGAACCACTCGATAAGGGCCATTCCAATGATTAGAGAAAAGCTTGCCCCACTGGATCTCCAAAGATCAATTATAAGCTAAAACTAGGTCACCAGGGTTCAGGGGCTCCCTGATTTGATTAGAGTGCTTGTCCTCCCAATACTGGACGGATTTTGTTCTGGACTCCATCATCGTTTGATAAGCTTCATCACAAACGTCTTCACTTTGCTCCAGTTGCTTGGATCTAGCAACTAACAGATCAGTGGTTGAGGACACCTCTTCCCAAGAGATACCCAAGAAAGATTCCATTTCCAGATCCAAAGGAAGGACTGCCCTTTGACCAAAGATGATTTCATAAGTTGAGTAGCCAGTAGTCCTTTTGGTGGAGATTCAATCAGAGAAGAGAACAAGAGGAAGGAATTTGCAACAATTCTTGCCACTTTCACCAGCCAGTTTAACAAGTGCAGCCTTCAAAGGGGCATGGCCTCGTTCCACCATGCCTTGGCCTTCAGGATAATAAGGAGTAGTAACTCTATGTTGTCCAGGAAGGGATTGGATCATTTCAGCAAGCTTGCCCCCAAATTCAGAGCCACAATCAGTAGAGTAAGATCAAGCCAGGCCATAACGCATTGTCCAAGTCTCGTAGAGGAAAGCTGCCACTGATTCAGAGCTAAGGTCCTTAAGAAATTTTGCTTCAACCCATCTGGAAAAATCATCTCTAGCCACAATGAGATACTTAGCACCACCTGCCTTAATATGAACCACATCCATAGCAATCCTTCCAAAGACAGTGGACTCCCCAGTAGGATAACAAATTTCAGCTGGGCGCCTAAGATCACGTTTTTGGCAAACTTCACAACTCTTGCACCATTGGGAGACGGATTTCTTGAAAGATGGCCACCAGAATCGTTTGGATAATCGTCAATAAGTTTTGGTTTCCCCACAATGGCCAAGGCCTTCATGGAGGCTTTCAAGGATAGAATCTTGTTTAGAGGGAATAGTAACAACAATAAGAGCACAACAATTGCCTCTCTTCATAAGTCTAGAGCCTTGAACAAAAAAATTAGAAGACTTTTGTTTAAGAGATCGAAATTCCTTAGCGGAGAGATCAGGAGGTTTTTGAAGAGTTGAAAGGTACTGCTCTAATTTAAACCAGAAGCCTTGTTGAAAGCCAGAATAATTTTGAGAAGAAAAAGAGAAAATAGGTTGAATTAAAGGTTCCTCTTCATTGAAATTGGTTCCAACATCAGATTTGTTGTCCCCAAGAGGTCGTCGAGATAAACCGTTGTGGTGTCAATATATAGCCTCGGATCGGGAACTGCGTCGCGGCCTGCGCGCTCAGCATCTGGTAGGTCGGGGCTCAGCAGTTGGGGTGCGCGCGTTCTCAGCAGTGGCCGCTGCGGGCTCAGCAGTGGACGCGGCGGGATCGAGCACGCGACTGCGGGCCGGGCCTGACCAAGGGAGGCGGGCCGCGACCCGCTTGGATGTCCAACCCAGGGATGGAGCCGGGCCGATCAGGCTCTCGGGCGGTTAGTTAGGGAAGGAAAGGACGGAGCGATCGCGGGGCTATACCCGTGGACAGCCGCGCGCAAGCGCGGGCCGGCCACGGGACGGGAAATTCACGACGGCGCTTCGGGCGGATACGGGCAATCGCAGTGAACTTCGAGAAGCGCGCGGCGGAGGGCCGCGCCGCGGGGACGAACCGGATGCGTGTAATGGCAGGCAAGCAAGCGGAATAGGACATGGATAGGGTATGGGTTGGTGGATGGGTCAGGGATCTGGGTCTAGGGTTCCTTCTTCATGGTTGCCAGTCTGTCTTTGTGCTTGTACTTAGGTTAGGGTTGAGGGGGAGGGCTCAAATACCCTTCCCCTCGACTCCGGGTTGTGGGGGGACCATCGTATCATCAGATTATCGTATCATTGTATCATCAGGAGGCGGGGAGAGGACTTAGGAAAACAGAATCCCTCTCCTCTTCCCTCCTTTTCTCTTGAACGGCTGCATCCAATCTCCTTACAGACGCTTTGATCAATAACTTCCGGAACTCGAGGACAACTTTGGGGGGGTTGCTCTCTAAAGTTTCCACACCGTCAGGCATGGTGAAAGATTTTCCCGGCCTGTGAACAATATCAAAAGAGAAAAGCTGGATAAAGGCCACCCAATGAGTCATAGGAGCATTGGGAAGACTGGGAGCGTTGATCATTTCAATGATGGATCAAGCATCAACTCGCAACTCGAAATGTTGGCCCCAGAGAACGGTTTGAAGTTTCTTCATCATTCGAGCCACACCACAGAGTTCCAGTTTGGGCTTGGAGTATCTAGATTCTACATCTGAAAACAACAAAGATTCATAAAGAGCAGGACGGTCCCAACCATTTTCATCTTCCTGAGTAAGGACGGCCCCAACAGATTGATAACTAGAATCGACAGCCAGCTTGATCTTGCCAGCTCCAGGTCCATAAGAGATCTTTTTCAAAACTATGTCTTTACCAACTATCCTTTTGAGTAGCTGGAAAGCACATTCACAATCTTGGGTCCAAATCCATTCAGCATCTTTTCTGGTTAGACGACGCAAGGGTGCACAGATTTTGGATAAAGATGGGATAAAGATTCTAACATAAGTGACAACACCTAGAAAGCCCCTAACTTCAGTTGGATTGATTGGGGTAGGCCAAGAGATGATCTTGTTGAATTTGGCTGGTGCCATCCTTCTTCCTTCCTTGCAGACCACATGACCAACAATTTCCAGAGCAGGGACACAAGCCGCCAGTTTAGATCCAGAGACAGTAAGGCCAGATTCCTCAATTTGAAACAGAATCCTCTCCAAGGTAGTAGCATATTCCCAGATAAAACAACAAATTCCTGGATGCCAAGGTAAGAGCTCATTATCATAGTCAGATACTGGACCTTTAATTCCACCATCGTCAATAAAGATACCAGCATGATCAGGGATTTCATCCTGGAGGATCCACATCATCTGAGCCTGATAGACTGCAACCAAGTTGGTGGCTCCTTGAGGTAATTGAGTAAGTTGAAATCAACCAAGAGGAGTATTGAAAGTAGTGAGAGGGAGAGAAATAGGATGTAAGGATTGTTCTTCATAGACACCCATAATATCCCCTAGACCATAGCAAGCTCTTCCTGCAAAGGATTCAACAAATTCTTCAGTAGCAGGAGGGATACCAGAGTCTTTAATAGTAACTTTATTAAGAGGTTGAAGATCATGAACTATTCTAAGTTTACCATTACTCTTGAGGACACAGAAGACGGGGCTGGAGTAACTAGAAGTTGACTGTTCATACAGGCCAGTTCAAACTTGTTCCCGGACCAACTTGATGAATTCGTCAACTTTAGCAGCAGGGATAGGGATATTTTTCTTTTGCCAAGGATCATGTTCAACTACAGGGATGATATAAGGGAGGCCATAGGATTCCCGCAAGAGACCTCTCTCTTCTTCACAGAAAGCAATAGATTTTTCCCTTAGAGATAAGACATTTTTGATTAAATTTAACTCATCAGGAAGAAGCCATCCATCTGGACCAAAGTTGACCACCTTCAGACATTCTTCAGTGACCCGTCCATTAGGCACAAAGGGACCAGTAAGAGATTGAGGAAGACCACAGTAAGGATCGCAAGATAGAGGAGGACGCATAAGGGGAGGATGGAGGTTGAGAGGCATAGGCTGGTTGACTGGTTGGATCTTCTTAGCAACTGGTTTATACTTAGTGGCAAAAGAGAGAATTTCTTGTTTCCTCCAAGAGTTGACCAGAGAGACTTGATTACGAAAGCTGAGTCCAAGTTCCAACATCTTCCAAGTCCAATGTTCTGCAATATCCTTGAAGGGTACCTTTTCCATAAAAGGAGTACCAGGAGATAATAGGTTGCTCACATGTGTGGCACAAGGTAGGGTTTCAAAAATGACGGTAAAAGATTGCCCTGGCAGTGCACAATTTGGGAGGACTTACTTCTAGGATAAGTTGCCTCCACGGATCAGATTTGAGAAGAGAGAAAAAAAAAAGAAAAAATCGGATTTCAAGGTTGATTTTAAATGTCTTGGGACTGTAAATCCCAAGGTTGCTGGTTTGATCCCGGCCCAGGGGACCAAATGTAAGACTCCAAACGGTGCTAAGCCGTGGCAGTTCTGTGAAGGGGAAAGGTGCTGTTTAGGCTGCCCTCCTAGGAGTTACAATAATATTTAAATGTAACCAGAATCAAGGTCCAGAACCTTATGGATGAGAAATCAAAGTAAGGGAAGAGGATAAGAGTTGTCTGTAGCGATGGAAACAACACTATCTGAGGCAAGATGGTGCAGGGAAAGACTTGAAAAAATAAGTCAAGGTTTTTTCAGAGTTCAATAGAACAAGGCAGTTGTAAGTAACAACGCCCACAAGCTAATAACTCTGGTCGTCAGCAGCTGATTAGGAAAGATCAACTCAATCCCAACCAACCTCCAGGTTCTCAATGAACCTGCCCAACTCTCCGCAATCAAGCGCTTGAAAGGTACCAGATAACTGTGGGAGGCTGAACAAAACAAAAGTAATTTGTTTATGAAGCTCTAGAAGCAAATCAATAACGAATTTGAGCAAGAATATCCCAACACTTCTCAAGGGACTCAAGAATAGCGTGGCAAAATTAAAACTTAAAGAAGAAGGGAGGTATAACACTCCAGGTTTTAAGCTTAATAAAACCTCTTCAATCAAATGTGATTGGCTCCAGAAAGATGATCAAGGAGAGATCAAGACCAGTATGGTTGGAAAAAGGGATCAGAGTGGTATAACACACGCAAGAATTCAGACAGGAATTATTCTTCAACCAGCAAGGCTATTGGTTGGTGATAAGGATCAAGGTCACAAGGGACAGAGTTTGAGTATGGAGGCTCAAAGGACCAAGGGGCAATCATGGATATACCCGGATAAATTGCTCAGATAAGTGGGGAAGGATGCCCACGGATAAATTGCTTATGATGATGGGGAAACAAATGAGATGAGATGATGATGCCCCCCTAGGATGCTGGGCCAAAAGGCAGGGGAGAGCCCCTCCTTTTATAGACATGAGGCCCTGTATACTATGTACAAGTGATTCTACAAATAGGTGCGGGAAAATGAAAACATAAAAAAAAAAAAAAAAAAAATAACATGAGAGGAAGAAAAAAAAAGAAATGTTGCCCGCGTCGAGAATGACCGCGGGCAACCAGATGGACACCCACGACAGCGGTCGCGGGTGCCGACAACGGCTGTCGTCGCCCGATCGGGGGCGACAGTGGGGTGAAGGTTCCGACGGCCGCGAGCGGTCGCTCGGGGTCGTCGGTCAGATCAGATGATGGGCAAGATGGATGATGATCTCCTTGTCGGTTGGTATCGAGGGTGGAGCTCGATGGTGATGAGGGCGATGGTGATGATGAGAGCGCGTGGGGGAGACAAGATGGGGAACTTGAGATCACAGGCCAGGATTTTTTTTTTCATAGATCCCAAAGGGACCGTTGGAAGGTTGATGAGTGGTGGTAGTGGTAGGTTGATGAGTAAGTCATTGATCCGTTGGTCGTTGAGCATCAATCGAATGGATTGGTGATTGATGCCGACGAGTGGATTGATGTTGAGTTGATGATCAAGGGCTAGGGGTAGGGTTGGATGATGGATGAGGTAGTTGTTGAGTAATCGTAACTTGAACTGATGAGCTCTCTTGATCTCTGATTCGAGTTGATGACGTAGTTGGAGGTTTTCCTCCTCAAGGGCCAGGATGCGAATCTTGGAGAGATACTCAGCTTGGGTAGGGGAGATGGAGGGATGGAGGATGGATGGGATGAGGGGATCGTCAAAGGTGGTTCGACGATTGCTCGCGTCGCCAAAAGTCAGGGCTGCAAGAGCGACAAGCAGGAGTTGAACACAGAAGGGGGGGATCGAAGCGGAGAGACAGGAAAGAGGCCTGTCCTAGACCGCTAGGACAGGGAGAGGTTGAAAGATGGGGGGAAATGAAGGTACCCATAGGGGTACAACCGACAAAGATATTTTTTTTTTGCTCCGTGGTGTCCCGGATTGGTCACCACACCAGACAAAGTTGGAATCTACTTACCAAGTGATATACTCAGTTATCTCATTATCTTGAGCTTCTTGATTCTCTCAGGCAAATGAGATGTCAGATTATGCACTCTGATGGTAAACTTTCCGTAACTTTGGTCCTGAAACACTTGATCCAAGACAAAAAATGAAGTTCAATCCAAAGCTGCTGGAACTTCTGACACCAATTCTCCTATGTATCATGTCAGTAATAAGAAAGAGCCTGACCTCCAAAAGTGCAAAAACTGAAAATATAATTGTTCATTCAAATCTCTCTTCAGTCAAATCTCATTCACCTTCCCCCTGCTGGGATGAATTTCCAGAGTTGCAACCTGATGGCCCTCCCAACAAGGCAAGATGTTGCAAGAATCCAAAAGGTACTAGGCCGTGGCAGTTCTTTGGAGGGGAAAGTTTCTTTTTAGGCCGCCCTCCTGAGTGTTACAAGAATATTCAAATGTAACCAATATCAAGTTCCAGAACTTTTTAAGTGAGGAATCAATTAGTAAAGGATAAAGTTTTATAATATTTGGTAGCAATGGAACAGCACTACCTGAGGCAAGATTATTTGTAATATATTTGAACAAAAAGAAGTTGATTTTTGTTTAAATTTCAAAAGAACAAAGCTGTTGTATGTAAACAACACCCACAAGCTAATAAATCTTATTTTCAGAAAATGATCAGGGATGATAAACTCAAACCCCAACCAAACTCCAGGTTCTCAATGAACCTGCCCAACTCTCCGCAATTAAGCGCTTGAAGGGTATCAGATAACTGAGGGTGGCCGTAAAAGACAAAGAAAAAATTTTTGAGAAGCTCTAGAAGCAAACAGTAACTAATTTGAACAGGGATAAACTTGAAACTTCTCAAGGAACTCAAGAGTAGGCTGGCAGAATGCAACTTAAAAAAAATAAAAGGAGGTATAACACTCCAGGTTTTCAGCTTAATATAACCTCTTCAATGAAATGTGATTGTCTCCAGAAAGATGATCAAGGAAGGATCCAGACCAGTATAGTCAGAGAAAGGGATCAAAGAGTGGTTTAAAACACTCAAGAATTCCAACAGACAGAATTCTCTTCAACCAGCAAGGCTATTGGTTGGTGATAAGGATCAGGCCACAGAGGGGCAGAGACTTAAGGAATAATGGATCAGGGGGCAATCAAGGATATACCCAGGATAATTATGATGAACTACTATGATACTGGGTGGAAATATGCACACACTCCCATGGATGATTAGAAAAAGGTAGGGGAGAGCCCCTCCTCTTATGGGCCATGGGTCCCTGTAGAATATTTACAAGTAATGACACAGATAGAGTGGAAAAAGACAAAAATTGAAAAAAAAAAATTTTTTTTAATGGATTTGATTTTGATCATGAGAAAAACAACAAAGACAGAGTTGAACAGGAACAGAAAGATACCAACCGGGGCCAATGATGGCAATGGGTGATGAGTTGCAGATGAGAACAGCACTGAAAACGGGTAATCTGCCTGGCCAGGGGTCTTTGGGAGGCGTGGGCCTTGAGGATGAGCAATGGAAACAGAAGTTTCTGTGGTGATTGGATGGGATGAGGGATGATGCTGAGAGGGTTTGTAGGTTGGGCTCCAACAAGTGTGGTTGGGATTGGTGGTATTGGGCGCAATGGATCATAATTGGTTGCTTGCCGTCATCCAAGGTGAAGGAAGGTGGAGGGTTGGATGAGGCAATGGGGGAGATGGATGAGTGGATGACTGGTGGTTGGATGAACAGTGTAAAGAGATGAGAGGTGAGATTGGTTGTGGGAACAACTGATTGGGTCAGGTGATGAGGTTTGTTCCTGTGATTGATCTTGCACAGAGGATTGGTAAGTTAGGGGGGGCTGGTGATGAAGGGTGCTTGGCCCAAGAGAGTAGGGAGAGTGATTGAAGAAGTTTCTTGGGGTTCAGATTGAGTCCAAGGGAGGATAATAACAACAATGCTGACAGATTATTGTAGATGATGGCTTTTCAATTGTTTCAGCTTGCTACTATGTAAAGAGCAACCTGTCAATAGCAACAAAAAACTATGAAAAATAAGAATATCTCAATTAACAAAAGAAGGAGTGAAAAATCCATAAATATGATTAAAGAAATGAATTACTCACCCAAAATTAGGTAGGGTAACTTTCATAACCATAGTTCTGACACTCCTTCATATAAACCAATCCAATCTCTTCATCAAACTCACCCTCATATCAAACCAAACTTCACTACTCCTGTACCTTCCACCAGATAGTACTACCTCTGCATCTCTTGCAGTCTCCATCCTCTTCCACCAGCTTCACCCTCTCCCTGTATGGTATAAGCTCTATGTCCATGTACACCTCACCTGTCATGTGATTCAGCCAACCTTCTCAGGACCTCTCACTCTCTCCATGGCTTGGTACAACCTTCATCACTCCTCAACACAATTGGTATATGACTTAGTACATACTACACTTAGTATATACATAGTAAATACTCCCCACTGTCTGTTCAGCCCATACTCCCAGGACTCCAGATCAGTACATGTCAAACCTTCCTGGATAGGCCCATCACCCAATTAGTCAACTGCAGCCTCCATCCCAATCAGTCAAAATGTATACCATGGGAACTCCAACCTGCAACACCAGCCACTCATCCCTCAAGGACTCCTTCTCAGCTCTCACATATATTGGCCTCTCCTTCCCTCCTGGACTAATTCCCCCCAAGGAATTAGTATACTACTTCTTACTGGTTAGTCCCTCTGCCAGTAGGTGTCATCTCAGCACAAGACAACCTTCACAAAGCCTGCTTAACTCATATCACCTTGCCCCTTCCTGGTGTTACTCTTATAGGATTCAACAACTTCCTCTTCTCATCACTTGTACTCCTCCTTTCATCTCCTTCATTGAAATCCAATCAAACATCCTTGAGTTCTATGAGTAGTAGTGCCTGTGCCTTCAGCCCCTTGCACGCCAGGGGCAGTCGTGACAGTCACTCACTGGCCCCACCCTTGAATTCCAAGTCCTTACATTTTTAAAATAATTAACAAGAAAAGTACTAAAAATTACAACACCAGTATGGCATCTTCTGGCCATTATAAAATTTCACACGTGTTGTCACGTATAGGGTTTACACCTAAAATTTACTCAGAATTGAGGTGTTGTGTATATTTTAGGAGTTACACGCAGAAATGTGTTATGTCACAATTCCTGCGCGCAGCCCCGCATCATTACATATCCCTACGTACTTGTAGTAGCAGATTCCTGCGTACTAGAGACCTGCGCGCAGCTAATTCTGCCATGCACGCAGCGGATCCTACCCCGTGCGCATCTGTACTAACTGATCACCGCGTCGAGATCCCTCGTGAATAATCTGACAACCAGGTACTGCTCAGAAGAGCTGAAACCTAGTTAGAGTTGCCTAGCATATGTAAAAAATTGACATATGCATTATTAATAATCTAAAAGGATCAAAACTTAAATAAAACTTATGAAAATTAAGTTTAGAACATTTTTTAATAATAAATCAAAGATCAAGGATTACCATGTAAATCACTGACCCTGATCTTTGAAGACCACAAAACACTAAAAGGAGTGTTCATAAATATTATTAAAAATTATCTACGTGATCAGCAGATGATGGAAAATCAGTAAACATTCACATCTGCTAGCTTTAAAACAATACCAATAGTACAAATGAAGGATGAGTACAGAATGATCAAATTTGCCCCATAAAAGATTAACAGATCCTGTGGCTAAAATGGTAGAGAAATCCAGCAGATCTAAGGTCAGCTGATTGACAGAACCAAGTGGACGTGCCAATTATTCCCTGAATGTCTTTCCAGCCTCAGCCCACAAGCAGAAACCTCTCTACGTGCCCTGAGAAACTTAAAATCACCCCAAAAAGGTATTTATAGTGACCCCTTTGGATCCATTATTCCATGATCTGTTTACAAGGAATCATTATTATCAATCAGAAACAGTGTCATTGTTGATCAAGTGATTATATGAAGATAAGCAAGTGATTTATGACTTAGTCTGTAGTAGTATTATTTATTATTATTAACCAATCAACCCTTGAATTTTAGTCAAGCAATCCACCCCATATGCTCTGAAACCCTTCCAATTATTTCAGGATTCTCGTGATTAAGTGCTCAGAGTGATTGTTTCCCTTCCTGCCTTGGCCATTTGTGCTGTTACGCCCGGCCATTAGTGGAATAAGTCCTTTCTAAGGCACCCATCTTCATTCCAAGGTTCTTAAACTGTCTAAGGAGGCCCCTTGAAGAGAGGTTGCTATTCTTTAAAGATCTACAGTAGTATAATACTGTGGCCCCTGTTTTATATTATATTGAAGACCATTTATTACCAAACCAATTAAACCTTGCAACTTCTCTTATTATATCATTTATTTGAGCTTCTAAGTGTTTATTTTTGGAATAATAATTATTATTATTATTCCAGTATTTTTATCACTCTCTGTAGCTAAAGGACTGCAAGGTTCCTGGTATCAGAGAGCTGAAAATTTTTTTAATAGGTTGACTTGATGGGGTGGTCATGGTCCTTGTGGTGGTGGTGGGAGAGATGAGAGGAGGATTTCCATTGCCATCAATGTTGAAAAAAATTCCAGTCCCAGCAAGGGTTGAGCCAAACCAAGCCGGTGTGAGAGATAGGCAAGATCAAGCCAAGCAGGTCTTGACCTGCGCATTTGGCAAAAAAAAGGGCCAAAGCAAGAAGGACAAAGATTGAACACAAGACCTGGGGAGTTGGACACTCCAGGGACCCATCCCTAAGCTACTGGGAGATGGGGAAGCTGGAGGATCTGAAGGCTAAAGGCACCTGATTCAGAAAAAGTAATTCAATTTTTTTTTTATAATGACAAATGATAGCCATAAAAAAATCATAAAAAAAAATTGAATTTTCTGCAGTGGTCCTGAGGTGTCCAGATTTGGTCACCACAACGCAATGCCAAGAAAAAGAACCAGCCTGAGTCTCCTTACTCCTTGTTCTTCTGCGCCTTCAAACATCTTGACAACCTTCATTTGAATTGATTCATCCTGGATAGTTGATGCTCTATCCATATTTTTCACAATCAAAATTCCTTTATTTCTCTGAACAAGGAAATGGGAAAAGTATTCATCAAGACTGGCATAAAGGGCAAAGGCTTAGCCATTCAAGGATTTGGGACTGTGGAGCTCTTTTTCAATGGCATATCAATTCACCTTGAAAATGCAGGTGGGTCACAGAAGACACTGTCAACCTAGTTTCTCTCAGAGCTCTTCTCTTCAAACAATCTAGTCTCAAGGTTAGCTCAAAATTGGAACCTCATTCTTTCACTCTTTGTTGTTCTGGAGCTTCAGTTTTGACTGGCATTGTAGAGAATAATTTTCTCATGATCCTTGCAGATAAATCAGAAAATTCCAAATCACCATTCTTGCCAGCAACTTTTTTAAATCAAGATTCCTCTTTTCTCTTAACTCAAACTGAGTTGCAAGATCTCCATCTTAAACTAGGTCATGAAATATTAGATAGAATGGAGAAGCATCTAGGATTCTCAATCAAGAAAGATTCTAAAAGTCTTTTTGAATTTCTATCTTGCACTCAAAAGTACTTGATCAACTTCATCTTGACCTAATGGGAACCTTCAATCCTACCAGCAAAGGAGGAATTCCGTAATCAATGATCATAGTGGACAAAAAATCTGGATATCTTTCAGCTTTTTGTCTCCCTTCAAAGGATGAAGCAGCATAAATTATCAAGTTTGTATCAAAAATGAAGCAAAGAAGCAAGGAAGGTACCCGTTCAAAGTTGTTTCAGACGGTGGGTGAGAGTTTGTAAATAAATATCTGATGTCATTTTTCAAAACCAAGTCAATAAATCATCTGTTTATTGAACTGTATTACTCTCAGCATAACGGAAATGAAGAGAGAGCCAAATTTACAATCATGGAGTCCCTATGATATTTTTCAGCTTGTAGAAAATACCAAAGAACTTCTGGCATGTAGTTATCAAAAGCTTTTGCCTGGCCCTGAATAAAATAAAATCCAAAAAAGGGGAAACCAATCCCTAAAAAATGCTGCACCACACCAAACTACCAGTTGATTATCTCAAACCAATTTTTTCAGGGATGTTTTATCTGCTGAAGTACAACAAGATCAGATCAAAACTACAGGAAAAAGGCAAACAAGGAATTTTAATTGGATACAATCCTTGGTTTTACTCCTACAAGATTCTGTCAAAAACTGGTAAAATAATTGAAAGAAAACATGTGAGGTTCCTCAAGAACCAAGATGCAAATGAAACCACACTAATTGAAGAGGAAATGCCCATTGGTGTGGTCTCATCCACTATTGAAGTTGAAGGAGCTACTCCCTGTATCAAATTAACTTCTGAAGACATTGGAGAGCAAAGGCAGCTTGTGAATGACTCAGAAGACCAGACTTTTTCTGACTCTAATTTTTTAGAATCTGAAGTTCTAAAAACTTTAAGATCATCACTGAGGGAATTCTCCAAGCTCAAAGCTCTGGAGAGTTACAGGTACTAATCTGAATCACTTCCAAGGAACATATATGGGGCTCTCAAGCGACCAATTTGGCTTCTTCCTATTGACAAAGAGCTCAAAACAATCAAGGATCTTGGTGTCTGGGGAGATGAAAATGAATCAGAGTTAGTCAATCCCCTCAACAAAACCTTGGAAGTTTGAGAGAAGAAATATCTCCATACCAGAGAATCCTTTCTGAAAGCCAGGTGGTGCATTCAAGTTTTCAAGCAGAGGTACGGCGTTGACTATTTCAATACCTGTTCTCCTAAAGGTAAAATTTCCTCCCTACCGGCTCTGCTCAGCTACTTGGTTGATAAAAATCTAACAATTCTCCAATTTGATGTAAAGGGAGTTTTTCTTCATGAACCCTTGGTGGAAAATGTTTTCATCAAAACTAAAACCGGTTCAAAAATGACCTCAAAATACTTGAAACTAAGAAATTTGTTGTATGGCCTCAAGCAGGCGCCCCTCAAATGGTACAAAAACCTTAGCTAGTGGATCAAAGAAAATGGATTTGAGTAGATTGAAAGCAATAATTATCCCTATCTCCATTGTGAAAAATTAACAGCTATTTTCTTTCATTTTTCCAATTTGGTAGTAGTTGGGAACAGTGATGAATTCAATAAGAAGTTCTTAGACAGGTTAAGCGGTTTTTTGGCCCATGAGGTGGACACTCTGCTGGGGATGAAAGTAGACAAGGGAAAAGAATGTATTGCACTGTCTCTCCCAAATCATATCAAAAAGGGGCTAGAAGAAACAGACTTACTCAAGCAAAAACCATGAATAATCTCTGCACTTCCAGTATACACCTCAAACCCGCCTCTCAACTTTAAATTGAGGACTTCAAGAAGCTGGGGAAAATTAATTGCTTGCCAATTGGTGTTCTAAACTTCATTGCCACCTTAGCTTGGCCGGATCAGTTTTGCAGTGTCAAACTTAGCCCAATCCTCAGAAGAGCCAGGAATCCAACATTGAAAAGAGGTAGAGCACATCTGGAGATATCTCCAAAAAAAAATTGATTTTCAATTAATTTTTCAAGCAAAGACTTCAAGAATGCGTTTGGTGGTCTACAGCAATGCCACCTGTGGATACAACCCAGTTACCAGACTATTGCAAACTGGTTTTATCTGTCTCTTGAAGAGGTCTCAAATTTTATGCACCCGCAAACACCAGCAGAGCATAGAACACTCTTTTACTGATTCAGGATGCAATGCTTTATCTGAGTCATCTTGAAGGGCAGTGGATCCACAATTTAATCAGCAAAATCTGAAGAACTCAAATTCCACCACTGATTAATCTGATCAATAATAAGGGTCTAAAAAATAAGATCAAGAAATTTGGATGTAAGTTGCATGCTAAGTACATAAAAATCAAGTTAAGGAGCCTAAAAAATAATTTTAAAAAGCAATTAATTTATATAAAACTCATTTCTTCACAAGAAATGCTAGTGGAATCTCTCACCAAGGCAGCCAGCACCACATCAGTAGAAAGACTCAATAAGTATATTGGTTCTTGAAAACCTTCCTGATGATGAGTTGAGAGGGTGTGTTGATATTTTTTTTATCTTATCCTTTATTTTCATATTTCCTACATCCTTCCAGTCCTGGTTCACATTCTAACTCTTCATGAATCCATCAGATGTTGTAGACCAGAAGGTAGTTCCTCTCACTCAACTGTGCAAGGACTTAGTAGATTCAATGACCTCTCACACTTGCCTGTCATCTACCCGACTACTTTTCCAGAATATTTGAAATAATTCTCTTGACTTCTGTCTCTCCCTCTCATTCATTCCCATCATGTTTGTCTCATTGCACTTTCATCTGTTGAGATTATCATGATTTATTTTTATCTATTTTCTTTTATTCTTATTTTTCATTTCCGTATTCCGTTTCTTCCTCTTACTCTGTCTGTCTCCGCCTCAGTACTTCTGTGAACTGAGGCAAATCCTGTGACATATCTGTACTACCCGGGTCTTCCCGCTTGGCGAGTCGACCCGGGTGAACATCTCATGGCCTCTGCCTCTATCTCAGTGACCAATTCTTCAATTCCATCTCTTGGTTCTCTTTTGCAATCTTCCTTCTCCTCCTATCTCCCATCTCTTCTTATCTGGTCTATGTCTTCTTGCCCAATGTCTCTCACCAACTCAAGATTCCTATTCTGGTCAGCCTCATCAATCTGCCCTTGAACCTATGCCTGGTAAGAGCTTAATCCTCAAGATCACTCTCACTCGAGCACTCTAACCATTCAGCTTTCTCCTCATAGTCTTCCATCTATCTACGCCCTGTCTTTCATCTCCGTTGTCTCAATCTCCTCAACCTCCTCGACATCTACACCTCGTGCCATCTCATCTTCTTTCTAAGTGATAAGTCTCTATAAGCTGTTGTTATTCTTTTTCTTTTTTTTCTTACGCCTTTTCTAATCTTCTCAGGTTCTAATCTTTGTTTATAGTCTTCTGGTTCTAGTTCTAAGAAATTCTATTCAAATCTCATCATCATCCCACTGGGAACTCATCTCAGGAAACCAGACCTGATCACCAGCTTACTTTGACATCACACCATTTTCTCAACTAGGTAGGATTGTTCAACAGTTCAATTACTTAAACTCATTAAACCAATCTTCATCAACCACAACATTGCAGTAGGTTTCAACCAATATGTGAACTAAACCTCAGTAGCTAAATTTCTTTTCACCCTAAATTCATCAAGTTATACTGGGAGGATTTTTCTATTGTTTAACAGTGTCTCAAATACTCTACTTAGTCTGCTCAAGGCCATCATCTAGCCTGTAGAGGTTCCATATCTGTTTTTTCTTATTCTCGTTTATTTTTATTCTTCTGTACTGGCTGTTTGCTGTCTACTCAAATAACCATTTGAATAAAAAAAGAATGTTCCAGGTTTATCAACCAACTTTTGATTTTACAGATCCTACCCTGTGTGCATCTAAATGGACTGATCCCCGCTCCAGGATTTGTTGTGACAAATCTTACAATAGGTACCGCTCACAAGAGTTAAAACCTATTGAAATCCACCAGGTATATGTAATAATGTGACATATGCATGAAAAATGGTCTAAAAACCTTAAAAACTTAATAAAAGAACAGAATAATTTATTTCAAAGTATTTTAAATTAAAAATAAAATATCAAGAATTACCACAACAGACAGATCCTAATCTTTTGAGACCACAAAACACAACAAGGAGTGGTCATAAAAATTTTTGAAAATTACATATGTGATCTGGAGATGATTGGAATTGATAAACATACACATCTGACCACTTTTTTCAATATTAATTGTACAAATCAAGGATAAGTGCAGAATCATCAATATAAGATAATTAACATAATAAAAGATCATGTAGCTAAAATAGTACAGAAATCCTGCAAATCTGAAGTAAGCTGCTTGACAGAACCAAGTGGACGTTCAAAAAATGCCCTGCAGAGCCTGATAGCCTCAGAAAATGAGCCAAACCCTCTCTAAGTGCCCTTAGAAGCTCTTTATCACTCCAAAAAGGTATTTATACAGACCTCTTTGGACCTATTGTTCCCCATCCGTTTTACAATGAATTTATTATTATCAATCAGACCCCTTTTCATTGTTAATCAAGTGCTTAGAAAGAGATAAGCAAGTGATTTATGAATTATTCTGCAGTATTACTATTATTTCCCAAAACAATCAACCTGATTAATTAATGTTTTGTCAAGCAATCAAGTCCATCTGATCTGAAACCCTTTATGTGAATATTTGCAGGCTTTGTGTTGAATTATTTCTCAGAGTGAGTTGTTTCCTTCCTGCCCTTTCCTGTGTGCTGTTTTTACCAGCCATATTAGTGGATAAGTACTTAGAATGAACACATCATCATTGAACTCCCCAAGGACGCCCCTTGAAGAGAGGTTGTCTCTCTGTAAAGATCCCCAGTAGTATAATACTATGGCCCCTCTTTTTATGAAATATTGAAGAACTTTTCAACCAAAACAATTAAACCTAGCACCAGCTCTCAATATATTTATTTGAGCTCTTTAAGTATTTTTCTTTTCAATATTATTATTCCAGTATTTTTATCACTCTCTGTAGCTAAGGTACTGCAAGGTTCCTGGTATCAGAGAGTTGACACAACTCCTTTTCACCTTGTTTGTTGACCCCAAAAAATTCCAACAAACAAAATATAAACTTAATAATCTGGCAATCAAATAGAAGAGTATATTTTCCATTTATATCTCCATTTTCCAAAACTTGCTTTCTTGCATCCAATGGAACAAGGAAGCACTTTTATTTCCCTTTCAAAAACGTTTACTGGCATGCCAAATCAAACAGCTTGCAGTTGGGGGACATAAGACAACCTCCATTCAGGAGTTAATTAACCAGTTGATTGAGATTGATTATGGCTATCACAAGAACCGCTCTCATAAAAACAACCATGTATTACCAAACTTGGCTCTGAACGCAGATGGCTCTTTGAAGCAAAATTTGAAAAACCCAAAACATTTGGAACCAAATCCAACCTCAAACTCCAGCCCAAAGGGGAAAGCCTTTGCCAAAACTCCAAAATTCCTGGATAAGGGAACCAGGATTCTCTGGAACAAGTTAAAAAAACAAGGGAAAAGTAGGGGTTATGTATTTATTGTGGAGGAAGGCATGATTTCAATAGTTTTGCAAAGTGGCTATAAATTCAAGAAATTATCTTTTAGTTTTTCTAATACTTGCAAGGAAAAATACACATTATCTAAACTAAAGCAATTCAATCTTTGCGCTTGCAATTCACTTGGTGCTCAAATTTCAAGATTTGTCCTCTTACATTCTGAAAAAACTCCTTATTGTGTTTTGCTTGATATTGTGTTTTGCTTGATTACGGTGCCAATTTTCCTTTTTTAATTTCATCATTTTTCACTTTTAAAAATGTTAGGCATTCCAAGATAAATAGATTCCCAGTCTATTTAGTAAGTAGTGCAACCAAGCCATCTCATTGGGTGACCCATAAGGAATAATGGACCTTCACAGTTTTCCATTTCCACAGCTTTGAATGGGATTTCTTTGTCTTGGATATCCCCAGAATGAACAACACCATTCTAGGCCATGACTCCCTAGTTTAATGGAAACTGGATGTGAATTGGCAAAAATGAGTAATTAAAATTTTAAACTTGAAACCCCAGGATGCTAAAATTTCTTTAAAATAGGAATTAAACAGCCTACATGATGCTTTCATTGAGTTGGATGACAATTTTCTATCAGGAAATTTGAAATATTGTGAAATTTATTCCCAAATTCCCTCTTCAGATTTAGAAGTTATTGCTTATTTTTCCGACTTAACTCTTCCTTGTTTCCTCAAAGAGAAACAGGCGCCTACCAAACAGTGTATTTTGAGCTACCTTATCCTCTTGCATTGTGCAAGAACCTCAAATCTGGTGCTCAAAAATAACAAGATTGAAGATTTACAAATCATTTGAGATCCTTTACCTTGGGTTTACCATGACTTTGAACATGTCTTTTAAGCTATAAAAGCTGATAAACTACCTCCTTCCCATTCTTATTATCACAGAATAAAATTTTCTGGTCCCCCTCCGGCACCCAAACCAGTCTACTCTCTCTCACAGTAATAATCAACCTTGCTTCAAGAATATATTGCGGAAAGTGTATCAAAAGGATATCTTTTAAAAAGATATTTGAATAGTGGCTTTCCCATCCTATTCTTTCCAAATAATGAAGGAAACCTTTGCCTTTGAGTTGACTAGAGGAAACCAAACCAGATAACCCAGAAGAATGCCTACCCAGTACCACCTATGTTTTGCCTCCTCAATCTCTTCCATGGAGCTTCTTATTTCTCAAAGTCAGAACTTCTAGGTTCTCATAACCTAATACTCATTGCAAAGGGTCATGAGTACTTGACCACTATGAGAACACGGCTTTTTAATGTAGCTCCAGGCGTGCTTGGCTTTAGTCCAATGGGTCAGAATGGGTTTGGCATTGAATTGACACAAGGAGGAAACAGCATATGAAATATTTGGTCTAGTTCTGGTGGCGATGAAGTTGAGAAAGTTGGTGGATGAACAATAGTTGATGTTGAGCGCAGAAAACTTGGAGGCATCTTTGTTGGAGGCGGATTCAAGAGTGACATTGGGAGTAATTGGGGTGTTGATGGGTTTTGAATTGGTGAGTCCCAATTCAGACAGGGAAGTGTTGATATGGGCTGGTTGATGAAGGCATGGTCCAGACGGCGAGTTGACGATATAGTTTCCAAGGATTCTTGACAAAGGTCCTTTGTGCAAAATGGAGAAGCGGGATTGAAAATCTTTTCTGAAATCTCTCAAATTGCCAATGACCACAAGATTGTTGACATAGCAGAATATGTAGACCTTAGTAAGCTTTTTGATGAAGAGGCAGGGATTGGATGAGGAGATAACAAAGTTCTGACTGGGTATCCAGCGTTTTAGAGTGTCAAACCAGGATTTGGTGGCCTGCTTCAACCCATACGGGGCTTTGTTCAACTTGAGATAGGGAAAAGGGGTTTCATAACGGGGAGGAGACTTAATATAAATGTCCTTGTCCAGTTTGGCATGGAGGGAAGCAGCTTTAATTTCCATTTGAGTGACTGGAAGATTGTGATGATAGGCGTAGACCAGTATAGTTTGAAGGGTTTTTATTTGACCCGTCGGAGCGTAGGTCTTGCCGTAGTCCAAGAATTTAAGTTGACGGGAACCTTGTACCGCTTTGAAGATGACTCCATCTCCATCAAGTTCTGTTTTGAGTCAATAAACCCAGACCGTAGAGAGGGCTCTCTTTCCTTCTGGAAGAGTGCAGCGCCCGGTCCAGGCTTTCATTGTTTCAATGCCATCAAGTTCTCTCTTCATGCCTTTGATCCAGTTTTTGCAATTTGGTGAGCGTTTTATCTCAGCGTAGTTTTGAGGGATTGTTCTGGAGAGGAAGCCATAACATTGAGGCGGCTGAAAAGTGGACCTATCTCTCAATTCTCTGGTGGGTGGAGAAAGTTGGTTCAAGACTTTTTTCTCATTGGATTACTCCGAGGACAATAGAGAGCCTTTGGAGGAGTCTTCCACTGGCAGAGAATCAGGATTATCAAAAGAATTGTGCTGGAGTTTGGGAGTGGAAGTGACGTCTGCATCAGGTTGATCTACGGGCTTATCATTGTGATTGATTGAGGACAGCGTGTCAAGGAGATTGGATTTGGAATCAAGGAGAGGATCAAGGGGAAATTCAGAAGTCAGAGGACAGTCAGTTAGTTTCAAACCCTCAAAGATTTTGAAATTTTTTGAACAAACAGTCTCTCCAAGTTTGGGGATGAAGATTTGATAGGAGTTGAGATGCAGATTATGGCCCACAAGTGTGCCTTCCCAACCCTTCTTCTCAAATTTTCCAAGTTTTTGACGCAGTTTGAGAACAATATTCTTGGATCCCAGCGCACAAATCAAACTGAGCTTGGGTTTAACTCCGTGCCACATTTTGGAAGGGCTCACCTTAGAGTCTACAGAAGGAACAAGATTTAGGACTTTGCTGCAACCAATCAGGACCTCATCCCACAAGTTGCTTGGGATGGACATGTCAATGAGCGTGGTCCTTGTGGATTCAAGAAGTGTCCGATTGCTGTGTTTGGCAATTAGATTATGTTGCGGAGTAAATGGTTTGGAAGTGGTGTGTTAAATTCCCAGGTCTGCAAGAAACGTGGATAATCTTGAGTTTGAAAATTTGCCGCCGTTTTCCAATTGAAAGCATTTGAGTTGATAGTTGAACTTGTTGAAGTTGAGCTTGATAAATTTTATCACTTCATCCATGAATTCGGACTTATTCTTGATTGGAATGCAGGTCTTGAAGCAGGAGTAGTTGTCAGTGAGAAGAAGGAAATACCAATTACCGGTCTTGGAGATAGGGTTGATTGGCTCACAGACATCAGCGTGAATTCAAGTAAAAGGTTTGGAAGGAGAGTGAATGTGATTGGGAAACAAAGAACAATGAATTTTTCCGAGACCACAGGACTTGCATGGCAGGTTTTCCCATTTGACACAAGGGAATTCCTTTGAGATCAGTTTATTTTGATTCATGTTGACGTGGCCAAAGCGTTTGTGAATGATGGACAGGCCAATGAAGGAGTAAGCAAATTCAGATTGAGGAAGCAAGAAGTCTTTGACAATGAGAAGGTTGTCTTTGATATCCCAAAAAGAATTGGTGTATCTTCAAAATTCACAATGAAGCCGGCTGGGCCTGCTCAATGGAGGGAGAAACCCTTGTTGAGCAATTGACCCAATGAGATGAGGTTTGCCGCCAGATGAGGGACAAAGAGTGACTTTTTGAGGAATACAGTGCAGTTGTCAGACAGAATTCTTGCGGTTCCAACCCCTTTGGCAGTCAATATGAAGCTTTCCTTTCCAGTTTGAATTTGATTGTCATCCTTGTTGAGGCTATCAAAGAAATCTGCGGAATTGAAAATTGACTGTGAGTCTCCAGATTCCAAGATGACAGAGTCTCTGGTCAGTCAACTGGAGTTTGTCATGGCAAAGGTGTATCATAAGTTTGCGGATGCGGTTTTGGCAATGGGCAGCTTTGAGGAGGTTCTGTGTTCACCAGAGCTTGTGTTCTGGCCTGGTCTCAGGTGAGGGTACAACCACCAACACAATTTCTTGGGGTGTGAAGACTGCCAATTGTGCCAGGTGGGTTTACATTTGATCACTTCCTGTCTCATCCCGTTGTTCATCATGGCGGAGGCTTAGGTCCCTGCTGCTATCTTGTTTTTTATTTGATTCAGGTGTCTAAGAACCAGATCGCCATTGATTTTTGACTCTCCAAGTGAATGCGTGATTGTGGTTTTGAGATGTTCAAGCTGAGGGGGAAATTTGTAGAGAATCAAGTAGGCAACGATATTGTTGTCCATTTGGATTCCAATTTCGGAAATTTGGATCAGGCAGGCTTTCACATCCGTGATGAATTTGTCAACCAATTTAGTATCAAACCCTAGATTCAGGAAATTGAAGAAGACTTGAGATCAATTTGCTGTTTGCAAGGAGGCATAAAACTTGTTAATCAATTTCCACAGTTTGATACCATTGGTTAGATGACAGTCCTTAACACAGTTGATGTAGGTTCTGTTTTCCAGCTTGGCAAGAATGTATCCGACTAGTTCGAGGTTCACTTTGGCAGGGAATTTCTCAGGTTTGGAGGATTGAAGCCATTTGGCAATTCCCTTAAGAGAGAAGATGGTCATGAGCTTTGAGCGCCATAGCAAGAAGTTGGACTCTGTGAGGATTGGAATTAAGTCAGTGAGTGTCTTGAGGAGCGGAGAGTTCAAATCTTCTGGTCTGGGTGAAGTCACCGGCAGTTTGGAGGTCGGCAAGAGTTTCCTTTTGGCTTTAAACAGTGAAGAGTTCTGGGAAATGTATTACCTAGACCAGCAGACTAAGGAAGCGGGTTTCAACAAACAAGCACAAAAAAAGAAATAAGGAAAGAATCAGGAGGAGAGCAGGAGGAGACTATCTCACTTCAAGGACAAAAACTAGGAACAAAAAAGGCAGGATGAGACAAGAACAAAGAGACAGGAAGAGGCGAGCAAACTGAGGCAGTCAAGCAAGGATGAGAAAACAATGAGGGAAGTGGAGGCAAACCCATGGCTTTATTGGAGTGAGTGGGTGGATGGGAGATTCATTAACAGAAAATTGTGGTTTATCTTGACAATATACTTGTCTACTTAAAAACTCTTCAGGATCAAATTGCACATGTGAAAGAGGTGCTTCAGAAACTTCAAAGGAATAGCCTGTTTTCAAAAGCCTCTAAGTGCAAATTTCACACTAATTCTCTTCATTTTTTAGGTGTCATAGTCTTGAAGCAAGGGCTATTGATGGACCTATCCAAAAATAATTGCATATTTGACTTTCCCATTGTGGAAACTTTAGAGAGCAACCCCCCCGAAGTCGTCCTCGAGTTCTGGAAGTTATTGATCAAAGCGTCTGTAAGGAGATTGGATGCAGCTGTTCAAGAGAAAAGGAGGGAAGAGGAGAGGGATTCTGTTTTCCTAAGTCTGCTCCCCTGCCTCCTGATGATACAATGATACGATAATCCGATGATACAATGAGCCCATCATACGATCCCCCCTACAACCCGGAGTCGAGGGGAAGGGTATTTGAGCCCTCCCCCTCAACCCTAACCTAAGTACAAGCACAAAGACAGACTGGCAACCATGAAGAAGGAACCCTAGACCCAGAACCCTGACCCATCCACCAACCCATACCCTATCCGTGTCCTATTCCGCTTGCTTGCCTGCCATTACACGCATCCGGTTTGTCCCCGCAGCGCGGCCCTCCGCCGCGCGCTTCTCAAAGTTCACCGCGATTGCCCGTATCCGCCCGACGCGCCGTTGTGAATTTCCCATCCCGTGGCCGGCCTGCGCTTGCGCGCGGCTTTCCACGGGTATAGCCCCGCGATCGCTCCGTCCTTTCCTTCCCTAACTAACCGCCCGAGAACCTGATCGGCCCGGCTCCATCCCTGGGTTGGACATCCAAGCGGGTCGCGGCCCGCCTCCCTTAGTCAGGCCCGGACCACAGTTGCGTGCTCAATCCTGCCGCGTCCACTGCTGAGCCTGCAGCGGCCGCTGCTGAGAACGCGCGCACCCCAACTGCTGAGCCCCGACCTACCAGATGCTGAGCGCGCAGGCCGCGACGCAGTTCCCAATCCAAGGCTATATATTGACACCACATCCCCCCCCCAACTTGAGTTCTGTCCCTAGAGATCCTCCCCATTGTCACCTCTGCCGTCCTTCGCGCCCTACCCCCTCTACCAACTCTAAACTCCGCTCCGCATCCCTATCCCTCCACTCCATCGTCATCATGGTCCGCTGCGACTTCTGCGCCCGAAACGGGCTTGAATTTTCTATTGGGTCTGGCCGCCGCGCCTGCTCCGCGTGCCGCCGTGGACACCGCCGCTGCTTGCTTAGCGAGGGTATACCCCGTGGCCCCAACCAATCCGGTTCTCGTCCTCAACCGCGCAAACGGGCTCGTCCGGACCCGTTTGTGGTTTTGGATGACGACACTATCTCGGAGGACTCGTGGACTCCACCCGGATCACCTCCCCGCCGTCCTCGTCCGAACTCCAACCGCGACTCCTCTTCTCCGCTTCGCCGCGCGGGACCACCGCGTAAGGATGACTATCCGTACTTCCCGGCTTATCGGAGGGCATTGCGATTTTGGGCGGATCGCGTCCGGGTTACGCAAGGCGCGAGGGACCTGCGAATCGACGAAATCCTTAGGCGACGCGCTACTCCGGCCCCGGCTCCTCCTCCACCCCCTGCTCCGGCTCCTCCGACTCCACGAGGCCCTACTCCTCCGCCCGCTTCTCCGACTCCTCCGACTCCACAAGGCCCTACTCCTCCGCCCGCGTCGCCGGCGGTCATCTCGTCATCGCCTCCTACTGGACTGGACCCTCCCGTTGGATCCCCTGAGCGCCCGTCTGCACCAGCCCCTCCTCCCACCGACTCTCCCGAGATCCCGGAGATTCCGGTCGTGATGGCGCTCCCGGCAGCCAGCTTCGAAGTTTTCGCGGAAAGGTTGACTACAATGCTCCGCCAATACCTTGCGACTCCCGGAGCCCAATCCTCGGAATACCGGCGTGAACTCTTGGCGTCATTCCGGGCTCTACTGGCGTCGTCAAGGGCGGAAATGGAGGAAATGATGAAGATGGCTTAAGCGCCTCGGCCTCGTCCCCTCTTCCCCTTTTCTTTTTCCCTTTCCTCTTTTATCCGCTTTTTTGTTGTACCGCGTTCCCTATTCATTGAGAGAAATACACGTCTCAAACGCGAATTTGTTTTACCGAGAAAAAGCCGCGCCGCGCGCATCGTGAAGGCGAGAATGAGAGCCAGGTCCGCGCCTGAGTGAGAACTAAGCCGCGAGGTTGAGAAAATCCGCGCCGCCCCCGAAAAATGAGAAAATAAGAAAAAAAGTGACGAGTGAGAAATGATAGAAAAGGGGAAAGATTTCTTTTTTTTTTTTTTTTTTTTAAAAAAAAGGTGAAAGATTTCTTTTTTTTTTTTTTTTTTTTTTTTTTTTCTTTTTTTATAAAGGTGAAAGATTTCTTTTTTTTTTTTTTTTTTTTTTTTTTTTTTTTTTTTTTTTTTATATATATACCATTGCCGCGCCCGCGCCCTATCCCCCAGTTCCCCCCCCAAACTTAGCTGCTGTCCCCAGCTGATGGCTTCAGCCAATGCCATGAGGGTCGCGTCCGTCGCCCGATCTCCCTGCATTCCTCCAAACCATGCCGTCGGTGCCTGATCCGTCCAATTCTCTGCCCCGGCGCGCTTCCCTTTCCCGTTCGGCGTCCGTCTCCTCCGCCGTCGAAAGGGTCTCGCCTCGGTTACGATTGCCCGACACATGACCTGCTCCCACCTCCGCTTGTCCCCCACCTCCCATCAGATTTATCCGTCGTTCACCAACTGTTGAACCGCGCGGAGTATCCTCTTCTCGCTTTGTCCTTGCTCGCTTCCCGTCGTTAGACTGAACCGGTCCCGCCGATACCCGCTTCCCCAACACGCACCCCGCCTCTGCCGGCCTCGGATCAATTGGGTTTGCCGTCCGACTCTTGTGTCTTGTCCGCCCACCATCACCGTTGCTTCCACGCGCGCCCGTACTTTCCGTTGCTGCCACTACCCTTTCCAAATGCGCGCTCTCCGCCGTCAAAGAGGTCTGGCTTGGGTCGCAATCCTCCAACGTGTGGTCCATCTCTTCCGCCGCGGCGTGTACCTTCTTCGCAAGATCCGTCCGCCGCTTGCCAATTCCCAGTCCGCACGGAGCATCAATTTCCCGTTCCGTTGTCCTCGCCCGCTTCCTGTCAGTAGGCCGCACCGGTTCCATCAAATCCTGCTTCCCCAACACGTTCTTAGCCCCCCCTGGGGAAACCAATTCCGTGTTTGAATCTGCTGTCCGGTCCCTTTGTCCCGCCCGCCAACGGTTGTTGTCCTCCCCATTTGCGTACACGCGGGACGCAGAAGTGCTGGGGGTCTGAATACTCTCCAGATAGGCCTCGAGGCCCCTTGCCACCTCCGTAAGTTTGCTAGCCCAAGAGATGGTTGCCGGTGGTGGGGCCGGAACATACTCTGCCCTGTAGTACTCCGGTTCCGCGTGGTCCACCTCTGCTTGCATCTGGGTCCCGTCGCGCGCGCCTGCCTGATAACCCCATTCCGCGGATGATTTTCGATTGTCCTTCCAAAAGCAAGAACCGCGCCTCCCCCATCTTGCCAGCATGTCCTCCTTCAGTTCCGGCCAATCCAGTTTCAGGTATCCTCCCATCTCCTCCACTTCCCGACGCGCTTCCGCGTCCTCGATGAACAGGACAACATGGCGCACCTTCTCAAAATCCAAAACGCCTTCAGAGTCCGCGATTGTTTCATAACGTGAGATGAATTGCTCCACCTCCGCAATGTTGAGTCTAATATGCGGGTAAATCCATGGAGTAGCGCGGAAGCCTTTGGAGGAGGAAGGAAGAGAAGCGGCTGTTGGTAGCATCCGTGAGTACCTTCAAGAGACTTTGACAAAAGATTGTTCCCGGCCAGACCCCCAGATGTGGAAACTTTAGAGAGCAACCCCCCCGAAGTCGTCCTCGAGTTCCGGAAGTTATTGATCAAAGCGTCTGTAAGGAGATTGGATGCAGCCGTTCAAGAGAAAAGGAGGGAAGAGGAGAGGGATTCTGTTTTCCTAAGTCCGCTCCCCTGCCTCCTGATGATACAATGATATGATAATCCAATGATACGATGAGCCCATCATACGATCCCCCCTACAACCCGGAGTCGAGGGGAAGGGTATTTGAGCCCTCCCCCTCAACCCTAACCTAAGTACAAGCACAAAGACAGACTGGCAACCATGAAGAAGGAACCCTAGACCCAGAACCCTGGCCCATCCACCAACCCATACCCTATCCGTGTCCTATTCCGCTTGCTTGCCTGCCATTACACGCATCCGGTTCGTCCCCGCAGCGCGGCCCTCCGCCGCGCGCTTCTCAAAGTTCACCGCGATTGCCCGTATCCGCCCGACGCGCTGTCGTGAATTTCCCATCCCGTGGCCGGCCCGCGCTTGCGCACGGCTTTCCACGGGTATAGCCCCGCGATCGCTACGTCCTTTCCTTCCCTAACTAACCGCCCGAGAACCTGATTGGCCCGGCTCCATCCCTGGGTTGGACATCCAAGCGAGTCGCGGCCCGCCTCCCTTAGTCAGGCCCGGCCCGCAGTCGCGTGCTTGATCCCGCCGCGTCCACTGCTGAGCCCGCAGCAGCCGCTGCTGAGAACGCGCGCACCCCAACTGCTGAGCCCCGACCTACCAGATGCTGAGCGCGCAGGCCACAACGCAGTTCCCAATCCGAGGCTATATATTGACACCACACCGTACCTTCTTCAGTCAAATTGCCTCAAGTTTTTCTTGTTTTAAGTAATTTTACAGGAGTTTTATTGAGAATTAAGGCAAGGAAACCATGAACCTTACTAAACTTCTCAAATATACACTCATTTTGCTTTTAAAGAACAAGCTCCTTTGGATTTTGAAGCTCTAAAGAAAGCTTTCACTACTCCTCCAATAATTACTCACTTTAAAATGCTAGTTTGCACTATTGTGGATAAAGAAGCAAGCAACTATCCAATTGCAGGAGTCATGTTGGAATATTTCCTTGATCTATTTATGTGTTCTATTATCCTTCCATATTTTCCTAATTTTTTGGTATCTATTTTCTCTTGTCTCTTTTCCATTTTTACCACTTTATATCCTTTATTATCTCTATCACGCGCGTTTCTTCTAGTCATCTGGATGCGCGCTTCATCTCTCAACTGGTCACCTTGCGCGCGCAACACTATGTTTAAGCATATTCATCTTGCGCGTATTCACTACGTCCAGAACTCGACCCGCTTAAATACCTGCAAGAGGGAGTCTTCTCCCTTCTTTTTTTTTCCCTTGCCAGACCTTCTTTGCAAACTCATCGACAATCCTCAAGCTCTTCATCCAATACAAAGCCTCAAGGATGATTTTGATCAGAAGGTTGTGGCCACTCTGGAAAACCTATTAGAATTCAGTGCGATGACCTGCTACTTTCTCCAGTGTCTGAATTAATTCTCTAATCTCATCATATCCAAAATCTTCACCCGTAAAGTTGCACATTTTCCTTTCTTAGCTTGTACACGTATGGTGGTTTCCTCCTGAGTCTTGTATTTCCAAGTGGCTCTGAGTCTTCTCATTTACTTCAGCTTGGGTATGACTATCTTCAACTGGTTGTTTTGTTGTGACTGCTGTCTAACCATTCTATTTAGTTTTCTGGTTTTTTGATTTATCATTCCTCAAAAATAAAAGAAATCAGTTTAACACAATTAACAGTTGAAAAGGAATCAACCATATCTCTCAACAATGAAGGACTTGCTCACTGCTACCATTCTCAAAACCGCCATAAAGGCCATTCCACTCTTAACTTTGGATAATTATTTGATCTGGCAAAATCAAATTGTTAACATAATGGACTTGCAGGAAGATCTCTACATCAAACTCACAAAGCAAAAAAGAGAAGCCAACGGTAATCCGGTTGGCCTCAACCATAGCAAGAATGTGAGAATCCGGACCATCTTGACCTCCAAACTTGACATAACGGTCCAAGCCAACATCATCACACCTGATAACAAGAAGGATGCCCATCAAATTTGGGCAGAAATTAACAATTACTTTGCCTCAAATCATGCTTCCAATCAAGCTAGGATCTTCAAGGAATTCCTACGTACTCCTTTCACGTTTGAAAATATCCCTGGATTCATCACCAAGACAAAAACTGCTTTATCTAGACTTCATGAGGTGGGTATTGACCTTCCGACGGATATCATTGCCTATCTTATCTTAGAGAAGCTGCCCCCTAGCATGGACACAGTGGTACAGCAAATCACTCATTCCGACAAGAAGATTTTTCTGGAACAAGTCTTGGACAACTTACAAATGTTCAACAACAATTGATTCTTGAACAGGGACTTACCCGCTGACAAGCCCAAAGAGAGCTCCAATTTGGTATCTTTCCTTACCTCAAATGTCAAACCATGCAATGATAAATGACACAATCCCAAGGCAGCTCACCCTGAAGGCAGATTTTGGCAATTGTATCCACATCTTAAACCCTCCTTTCCAAAAAAGAATAAGAGCGTGAAAGAACCCCCAGAGGGAAACTCAGCCTCTGTTAGCTCCTTTCTCACAACATCAATTTTTTCTTCAGGCCACTTTGTGGTTGATTCTGGTTCATCAAGACACATAGTGTCTGATTCTCAATTCTTCTCTCATCTAGACCAATTGTTGACCGGACTATTTTCAACCACTTTGGGGAAAAACTCTCTCAAATACAAAGTTGTTGGGTCAATTACAATGTTGGATGATCTAAGTCATGAGTTTACTCTTTCTAACGTGCTGTTCTCCCCCAACTCCACTGTCAATTTGCTTTCTATGCAATGTCTAATTCTTGGCGGATTCAACATTGACTTTGGAAGAGAAAATATTGTACTACAGAAAGAGAAATGGAAAAAGATTGGATTCTATGATTGCAATATACCAATTGTTCACCTCTCTGATTTTAAGCTAGCTCTCCTTACTCAGAACAAAATCTTTCATAAATCTCTGGGACACACCAGCTACGGCAGAATTTGACAAAAACTTGGTGTACCAATCAAAAGGCCCTCAACGTGTGAAGCATGCGCAATAAGTAAAATGAGTCAAAGTCCTTTCAACAAAAAGAATTCTTGTTCTAAAAGACCCTTTCAGGAACTTACTGCGATCTGGTTGGGCCCATTCATCCCTTGAGCACCAATGGGGATTCCTATTTCCTAACAGTCTTTGATAGTTGTACAAGATTCTTCTCAGTCATTCCAATCAAACACAAGAGTGAGGCGGCAAACACGGTGGAATTCTTTATTGATGTGGAATCCAAACAATTCAATTACAAGCCAATGGTTCTTCACTCAGATTGTGGAACAGAATTCTGGAATCACAGTCTCTCCAGCTACTGCAAGGACAACAAGATCAGGCAGACTTTTTCCAATCCATATTCACCTCAGCAAAACGGGATAGCCAAACGCTTCAACCGTCTCATTCTGGAATCTCTCAGAACTGTTCTTTTTGACTCTCAACTAAATAAACGCCACTGGAATGTAATCATCAGGTTGTGCGCATTAGCACTCAATCAAATTCCCGCTCACAAATCAAAAAAATTGCCTTATGAACTGTTAAAGGGGAAGACGCTGAATCTAGACTATTTTCATCCCTTAGGAAATCCCGTTAGCTACATCCTCAAGGACAGACCTCCATTCTCAAAGCTTGAGCCTCATGGCCTAGTTGGAAGATTGATAGGTTACAACGAAGAAATCCTATTGTAAAAAGTCTTAAAGGCCAATAATATAGTGTTCAATACAAAACACGTGACCCTACTTGATTTTTACTCCAATCTTAAGAAATTCAACAATGATGTAGATGTTGTCAATTGGTGCGTGGAATTGTACGAGAGGGAGGGAACCCTTGATGAACCAATCATGGAATCAACTTCTCAGTCTGAATCTTCCAGCAAAGATCCTTCAGCCCACAATGTCAGTACAATTTCTCCACCTGCGGAAGCCACCCACGTCATTGAGGATAACCAGACTCAAGCTTCTCAAACGTAAAACTTGCACAAACAAACATCTGCAATCAAACCACCAAAGTACTCCTATTGGTTGATTGCAAAGGTTAAAGGTTTGGACTAATCACGCAAAAGACAAACCAAAATCGACAAAATCAAGGCTCAAGATGTTTGGGTAGATGCCAATATTGAACCGGATCACTATCTGAGGACAATGTGGATTGATAAGGTAAAACCAGCAACCAGTCTTTCTCCGGAAAAATGCAAATCACAACTGTGTATCATGGGGAATCTACAAACTCCTGGTGTGGACTTTGGAGATACCTATGCTCCCACAGGGAAGTTTACAACCCTTCTTCTTCTTCTGTTAAGCGGCCTGGATCTTAATCTCAAAATCAGAAAGTTTGATGTCAAGGCGGCCTTTCTTCTTGCTCCGCTAGAGGAAGATATATACATTCTCAAGCCCAAGGAAAGCGCACGGTTGTCAAAATTTTTGAAGCTTAATAAATCTCTTTATGGAATTTGACAAGCGCCCTCAAACTGGTACAAAACTCTTACTAGTTGGCTTGAAGACATTGGCTATTTTCAATCCAACGGGGACCCCTGTCTATACACCCACAAGGATCAAGGCTCCTCTCTATTTTTTCACATTGATGATCTAATTGTGTGTGGGAAAGTTGAGTGGTTCAAACGCGAATTCTTAGAAAAATTTCCACGTTCCTCAGCACACAATCCAGATACAATCATTGGAATGGAATTCTCCCAGACTGATGGCTTCATAACTCTGAATCAAGCCAAACTTGTTCAAAAGACGCTGTTGGAATTTGACCTATCCAAGTGCAAACCAGTCATTACTCCCCTCACTCCTGGAATTCAACTGGTCCCCGCTTCCCTCACAGAAATCTTGGAATTTAACAAGCTTGGGATCAATTACAGGAAATATACGGGTTTGCTCAACTATCTCGCGTGTCGCACTAGACCAGACATTGCCGGGGAGTCCTCAATTCTATCTCAATTCAATCAAATTCCGGGTCTGTCTCACTGGAAGGAGGTCCTACACGATTGGAAATATCTTGCCGGGACTTCATCCTACTCTCTCACCCTCAAGCCTGATGGTTGTGGGCCAAATTTGTTTCAAGTCTACACCGACTTGACCTGGGAAGATGATCCCCACAGTTGTAAATCTCAAACAGGCTTCATCATCTTCTGGAAATCAACTCCTGTCGCCTGGAAAAGTCAAAAACAGACCAACATCACCCTTTCCTCTACTGAAGCCAAGCTAAACGCACTAGTCTATGGGGCACAAGAGTCGCTTTGGATTGAATCAGTTGTCAGTGACCTCTGGAAGAATTCTCACATTCAGCCTTCAAACTTCTACATGGACAATAAAGGTCTGGTGGATAAAATCAAGCACTTTGGCTCAAATTCCAAGACTAAATACATTGACATGAAGATGAAGTGGCTACGGGATAAATCAAACTCTGAGAAAATTCAAATCAATCTCATTGTCACCAAATCAATGGTTGCCCATTCACTCACAAAGGTGGCAAATAAGAAGGCTCTACATCTTCTAATGTCTAAGTATTTTTCAACTACATTGCACTGAATTATGGGGGGGTGTTGGAATATTTCCTTGATCTATTTATGTGTTCTATTATCCTTCCATATTTTCCTAATTTTTTTGTTCTATGTTATCTTGTCTCTTTTCTATTTTTACCACTTTATATCCTTTATTATCTCTATCACGGGCGTTTCTTCTAGTCATCTGGATGCGCGCTTCATCTCTCAACTGGTCACCTTGCGCGCGCAACACTACGGTTAAGCATATTCATCTTGCGCGTATTCACTACGGCCAGAACTCGACCGGCTTAAATACCTGCAAGAGGGAGTCCTCTCCCTTCTTTTTTTTTTTTCCTCACCGGACCTTCTTTGCAAACTCGTCAACAATCCTCAAGCTCTTCATCCAATACAAAGCCTTGAGGATGATTTTGATCAGAAGGTTGTGGCCACTCTGGACAACCTATTATAATTTAGTGCGATGACCTGCTACTTTCTCTGGTTTCTGAATTAATTCTCTAATCTCATCATCTCCAACATCTTCACCCGTAAAGTTGCACATTTTCCTTTCTTAGCTTGTACACGTATGGTGGTTGTCTCCTGAATCTTTTATTTCCAAGTGGCTCTGAGTCTTCTCATTTACTTCAGCTTGGGTATTACTATCTTCAACTGGTTGTTTTGTCGTGACTGCTGTCTAACCATTCTATTTAGTTTTCTGGTTTTTTGATTTATCATTCCTGGACAATAAAAGACATCAGTTTAACAAGTCATCTTGCAGTTTTCTTCTTCTTTCTCTCTCTTTCATCCCATCTCCTTTGAGTGCCACAAACTGCTTGATGCAGAGCTCAACTACAAGATTTGTTACAAGGAACTTCTTGCAATTTTTTAATGCTTGAAGAAATAGTGTTCATACCTTTTAAGTCTTATCTAACCCTTTGATTTTTTAACTGATCACAATTCTCTTAAATATTTCATGAGCTCACAATTCCTTACACAAAGAAAGGCACATTGGTCCAAATACATCTCCAAGTTCAATTCTAGGATCACATACCACCCTGGGAAACAAGTTTTAGTCCCTGGTGCTTTATCACTTGGGAAAACATTTACCCAGGCAGGGGAGCGCATTTGCCAATAAAACCCCTGAAAGCCTTAGGACACTCTTCTCTAACAAGTCTTCCCAACTCAGTTGAATCATCACCCACCTTTGAGACAAATATTCCAAAATTCAAAAAGCTCAACTCAACAATCCCAAGTTTATCAAATTTTGCAAGAGTGCAAAACTATAACATAGTGATTACAGTATTGATGAAAGTGGTTATTTAGTTTACAAATATTGTATAGTAGTACCTCATAATCCTTGCATCAAGTTAGATATCTATGAGTCTTTGCATGACTCTCCACTTGCTGGTCATCATGGTCAGGATAAAACCTACCAATTTATTTCACACAATTTCTATTGGCCTGGTATGACCAAGGAAGTAAAAGACTAGGGTAGCACCTGCTATGATTGCAATGGTAACAAGTCCTGAAAACACCTCAAGTATGGGCTGCTCCAGCCACTTACAATCCTGCCTATTTGTTGGAACTTTTTGTTGATGGATTTCATTTTTTAATCACCTATTTCTAGTGTTTATGATTCTATTTTATTAGTAGTAGAGTTCCTCTCAAAGATGGCTTTGTTTCTTTTCAGGAATGTGACTGCCTTTTCAGAATACTTAGCTAATTTATTCATAGAATATGTATTTTTGAAACATTTTCTTCCTAATAATATATTTCTTGATTGTGGATCTTTGTTTTTCTCTAGCTTCTGGACCTGGCTATGTCAACATTTGTAGATCACTCACAACTTATTGATGGCTTACTAACCAGAAACCAATGTGAAACCAAGCAAGTCAATCAGATTCTCAAACAGTATCTTCTAATGTACCTTCCTATCAAAAAAGAAAGCTGGTTGCAATTGCTCCCATTAGCCAAGTTTTCCAGAACAACTCAACTCATTCCTCCACAAAAAATTTTCCCTTGCACACTTTTTATGGCAGAAACCCAAATTTTGCTTCTATTCACATAGCACCTTCTAAACCTGCTAAAAATTATCCCAATAAAATTAAATCTCTTCAATTGCAAATTTGAACTAACCTTGAAGCAGCAAACAAGTGCTACAAGGAGAAAGAAGACCAACTTTGCACTATGGCTGAAACATTTGCAGTAGGAAATCAGGTATTTCTTGGTGCTGGCAACATTTGCAGCACTTGTCCAACACAAAAACTCTATGAAAGAAAGCTGGGCCCCTTCAAAGTTGAATCATTCATCTCTCCCAATTCCTTCAAACTTACCTTACCTGCATAATGGAAATTTATCCTCCCAGTCTTTTATGTGTCTCTCCTAGAGCCAGCTCAAGTCCTATACCCAGGAAAGAATCATCCCCTCCAGAATTGGTAAAAATTCAAGATAATCTCCCATGGAAACTAAGGCTTTTTCTGGATTCCAGGTTACGCAAAGGAAAGCTCCAATGCAGTTTTGAGTGGACTGGCTTCCAGTCTGACAAAGATTGCACCTGGTGGGAACCAGCCAATCATCTTTCCAACTTTCCCAATTTAATTTGAGACTTCCATGCAAAATAACCTTGAAAACCTTTCCAATATTAATTCCATCTCTTCCAATCCCATTCCACATTTCCATTATATTCCATCTCACCAATCCCATCACACTTCTCATTCCATCCCATCCTATCTCATTTCCAGTTTCTTAAATTTGTTTCTCTTGCTTTGCAACCTTTGATTTTCTACATTTATTTATTTTCCATATTTCAAGCAACAAAATCCTTTATCTCTGAAATATATATATATATATTTATATATATTCAAAATAATAAAATGAAATAAAAATTTTCAAATTCTACTTTATTTCCTGCTCTGCCTCTTCCCAATTCTTGCTCAATTCTGCTACCATTAGACTAAACTCATCCAAATCCTCATCATTTATTAGACTTGACATTTGTTGGAACACAAGAACTTGTAATACCAAAAGCTTCTTGAAAATCTCTTTGTATTTTTTGGTCCAAGCCCTCTTCTGCTGGGAATTCAATCCACCTCAACCAAGAGTTCTCCATAAGCTCTTTTTCTTTGATATTGCAACAAGCCCTCTCCAAAATTGCCAGTCAACCGCCTTGCATCAGTTTTAATTGGCACCATGACTTGCACTTGCTTCCCTTCACTTGGGTCTTCCATCCCATTTCCTTCCATTCAGTCTCTCCCGGTCTTGATTCTTTCATCCTCTCCCTTTCCTTTCCCTTCCTCTGCTCCATTTCTTCCACTTCCTTCATTTCTTTCCTCTTTTCCTGTTCCCTGTTCTCCTTCAATTTCAACCTGCTCTTGCCTTTTCTCCTGGGTTACCATTGCAATTTTCTCATCACCTTGCACCTTGCTTTGCCCCTTGGAATTCATCTGATTCACCTGGACTTTGTCCAACAGTTCAATATGGGTGTGGTGTTGGAGGAATATTAGTAGTATATCTTTGGAATAATGGCAATACCACAAAGAGTAACAGTAAAATGATATTGTTTTTCATCTTTCCCATTCATTCAGTCTCTAGCCTTACTCACACATATCCTGTACTCGTAAGAATTTGATCTCTGGCACTGGCGGGATGTGATAATTCATGCGTGGGGCAGGTCTTTTAATTTGGAATTATCTTGTGGATGCCACTGGGGTATTGAAAACCAGCTTGCTATTTAAATGAAATTTACATCCAACTTTTCAAAGACAACATTGCTCCCCCTTGCCTCGGAGAACCCCAACCAGCAAAACTAGGGACACATCTTTAATTTTGAAAAATGCAGTTTTTGGAACAACAAGATTGTCATCCTCCTGGATGCCAAGACCCTTTCTATCCTTTAGCTACCAGAGGTGATAGAATAAATAAGAAATATATTATTTAATAAATGCAGCAAAAATCTGTAAAATATTTGGATTAAGCTTATTGCAAGGTTAAATGGTTTGGTTATGGTTTATTGTTTTAAATCAATATGAATAAATTGATTATAAAATATTTTTATAGAGGGGCCACAATTATATTGGGGATCTTTAACACCTCTCTTCAGGGATTTCAGTATTAAAACATGTAGTCCTGGTTACTTTGGGCTCTTTAGTTGAAAGGATATTTTAGCCAAAGATAATATGTATATAAAATACACGGTGGAGTGGCAGGGCCTTGTAACCAAGCTGCCACAACAAAGAAAGGATAATGAAACTCACTGGTATATTATTAAATCCTTTGGGTATCTTTTTGAGACATGCACTGATGGCTTAAACCTGTATACTGGATTTATAAGGTTGTTCAGCAGTTTTGATTGATAAAAAAAGAGGTTGAGGATGGATGTTATTGATCAGACATTGCCATAAATCACTTATTATTGATCAGAATTAGCCATAAATCACTTACTTATCTCTTATAAGTACTTTATTACCTTGGCACGGTGTCTGGATATAAATATAACTGGGTCTCTGCCCATCAATATCTTCAAAAGAGCTCTTTATTTATAGCTTTTGGAGTCCAAATACTATCCTTCTGAGGGGTGCAGGGGCTCAAAGGGACGGACACTAAGGCTAGCAGGGTAACCAGTGGTAGCCTGCCATGTTTTCTTGGTGCTATAGCATGGGAACCATCTAATTCCTCGGGTTATTGGAATTATTCTACTTTATAATAGATATAAGGACGTGTGAATAACACTAATCTGTCCCATTTATGTATTATTTAATCAATTATCCCTAGTCAATGTTCCCATTAATTTAATAATTATTTAAATAGACATTTCTACGGACATCCTAATGTCAGGTGATTTCTCATTATGTATTGAATAACTGGATTAAAGTCATGATATTGATTTTACTCCTTATTTTCGAGTTCCAGTTTATTGACTAAAATAATTACTTAAAAATATAAGTCATGTGAATTCATGTAATATTTTTACATCTTTAGTTTTCTTCATATGTCACAAAGATATTGATGTCTATAAATTCTCATAAAACTATATTAAAGTATTTTAATATATTTTAATAAGTTCTCATGGTATTATTTTCGACATTCTTGGTACTTCAAATTATATTTAATAAAAAAATACATATAAGGGTTATTTAAGTATTTTTATATAATATTATGTAATTTTAGACTATCTACTATCCAGGGGAACATTTATTACATATGTAGAATGTTCCCGTGTGGTTTTTAGCATTTTTACGCAGTACCTAAGCCTCTCAGGCCGCCTGTCACTCTGTCAACCCGTAGTCCCGTAGCTGTGTACTTGTCAGAGGCCCAGGGCTGCGTACACGACCTTGATGGAGTGACAGGAATGTATCTCAGCCGCACGCGGGTGCATTAGCTTCCACGGCTGTGTGCAATAATTTTGAAAAAACACATTTACATCCATAACTCCTAAGATATACACAACACCTCAATTCTGACTGAATTTTAGGTGTGAAACCTATACGTGACAATGCGTGTGAAATATTTAATTGACCAAAGCTCAATAGTGGAGCCGTACTATTTTGATCTTTCTTTCCTTAATTATTTAAAAATATAAGGAGTTGTATTTCAAGTGTCAGATTCCTGATACCAGGAACTTTGCTGTCCTTTAGCTACAGAAAGTGATATTGGTGTTGGAATAATAATTCCAAGAAAATTACTGTAAAATTCTTTAATAATTGGTTTAAAAGCAAGTGCAAAGTTTGGTTGGTTTTGTTGGATTAAATTGGTTTAAATATATTTTTAAAAGGGGCCACAGTTTGTGCAAACTGGGGATCTTAATTGAATAACAACCTCTCTTCAAGGGGCTCTTTTGAACAGTCTAAAGACCTTGGTATAATGAGGTCTTATATGATTTCTCACAGAGACTAACTCAAGGGGATGGGTGGACTGGCTTTCTTACAGCACTTATGCCTGTGATGCAAGGAGGAGAAAACTTACTAGTTTAAGTACTTACTCCAGGAGGCTTGCAGAGATTTATGGTATGAAATGGTCTCAGGACAATTATTGGGGTTATTTGCTGATATTCTTCACGGAATCAATGTTGGGGTAATAATTATTAATAACACTATCAGACTATTGCCATATATCACTTGTTTATGTTGAATAAACACTTGATCAGCAATGGCCAGGGGTCTGGATTGATACTTAAGAATTACTGTGTATTAAATCATTTAAACAGAGGGTTGTTTATTTACCCTTTTGGGTAATAAGACCTTCTCAGGGCATGTAGAGAGGGTTGTGCTTGGACGCTGAGGCTAGCAGGCTGGTCAGGGCTATTTTGGCACGTATTTCTGGTGCTGTCAATCTGCTAGCCTTGTTTATGTCATATTTATTTGTGAAATAATTGTCAGAAGGTGTTTAAGTGTTAATTTGTTATTTTTATGATTCAGACATATTTCCTCATTTTTTATTAACTTCTTTTGAGTGAAATGGGTGGAAATGGGTATTACTAGATTCCATGGCATCTTCTGCACACGCTGGGAATTTTTAATAATTTTTAGGTTAACTCCTTGTTGTGTTTTGTGGTTCAAAAATATTTGGCAATCTCATTTACGTGACAACCTTCATTATTGTTTCCCCCAATTTATTTGCTTTATAGTTTCATTTTCATATTTTTTATTCAATATTCTTAGGTTTCAGACATCTCTCTGTCCGGCAGTCAAGTTGTTACATATGCGTGATGTGTGCATGCAGGTTGTAGCCTGTTCCTGCGGTACTTGGCTGTCAGGTTAGTGCAATTTCAGTTGACGCGCACAGGCTTGAAAGCTGTGTGCGGGAATCTGTTGCCGGCAGCCAGTCAGTCATTTTGCATGCAGGCCTTTTGACATGCGCCTACATATTGAGTGTCAGGCGCGTGTACCCTTACTGTATGAATGTGGGGCTGCGTGCGGGAATTGTGACACAACACAAATCCGCCTTTAACTCCTCAAATATACACAACACCTCCTCAATTCTGACTGAATTTTAGGTGTGAAACCTATGCATGGCATAATGTGTGAAATGTTAAAATGGAAAAAAGGTGCCATGGTGGTGTTGTGGTCTATTTTGTTTAATAATTTATTTAAAAATGTAAGGAGTTAGAATTCAAGGGTGGGGTCAGTGAGTGACCTACTTAATCTTGGGTGGGGAATCCATTTCTGTGATAATATCCATGGATTTCTCACTCCTTCTAATTTTATTTTTTTTATCTCTGTTTTAAATCTGCTTTGACAGGTTGCTCTGTCCAAGTAGCAAGATGACATCAAGGGTGGGGTCAGTGAGTGACCCTACCTAATTTTGGGTGGGAAATACATTTCTGTAATGATGTTTATGATTTTACTACTCCTTCTTTGTTTAATTATCTTATTATTCTTTTTATGTTATTTTTGTTACTTTTGCAGCTTGCTTTTCAATGGTAGCAAGCTGAAATTCCCCCACTACAACATATGGCCATATCTGAAAAAAAATCTGGAGGATGTTGGGAGAAAATCAACTTCATGTGTGTTTCAGTTCCTTTTGCTAGCCCTGTAGTTTCTGAGATGTATTTCTCCATCAGGTATTTTATTTTCTTGTAACCGTTCATCTTTGTCTGCAGACTCTCCTTTGTATCTTAATAATTATAGTCTAACATCTTTTCCTTTTACTCTCTTTTTCTTGTCTCTCAATATCCTGCTGAATTTCCCTTTTTCTTTCAAAGGGTAAGGTTCTATTTGAATTATTTCTGGAGGGAGTTTTCTACCTTCTCTTGGTTGAAAGTGTTTCACTAGGCTGACAGGAAATACTGAGTGTTTCCTTGATAATTCCTCACTCAAGATTACTTCCACAGCATTTTTGCCATCCATCTTCTTGATAACAAATGGTCCAACAAAGGCTGGTTTCAGTTTTCTGTTACCTTCTAGATTGTTGAAATTGGTTGTAGATATCAAGATCTGATCTCCTATTTTAAAGTCAGTTTCTTTATGTGATTTGTCCCATCTTTTTTTGTTGTATTCTACTGCTTCTTCCACAAATTTTTGAGCATGATTGTTTTCCAGATCTATCATCTTCTTAAAGTCAAGAGATTTTGGATGAATAGTGGCTAAGTTATAGTTTAAGGTATTCCTAGGGAGTTTTGGAATCCATCCTCTTTCTAGTATGTAAGGAGCTTCTTTGATAGTAGAATGTTTACTGCTGTTATAAGCCATTTCTTGGGCTGGGAGTAGGCTTACCCAATCATTGCAATAACCATCTGAGTTTTTGTATTCTAGACCAAAGCCACAGAACCTTCTTAACATATCTTCTAGGGTCTGTATCATACTTTTGGCTAATCCATCAGTTTGGGGATGGTATGCTGTAGACAATGCTAGAGTAGTCCCCAGTATATCATGTAGATTCATCCAAAACTCAGGGGTGAATTTGGGGTCCCTGTCACTGATTTTAAGCTTGGGTATACCCACATCAGCTATGATCCTGTTCCAGAATAGTAAAGCTACATCCATAGCACTATCTTCTTTGTTGTTAGGTAAGAATTTTGCCTTCTTAGAATATCTGTCAACTATAACTAGGACAGAGTTATATGGATGAGTACCTCCAGGGGGGAGGCCAGTGACAAAATTAATATTAATGATTCCCCATCTGGTTGTAGGTTCAGAGATTTTCTGTAAGAGTCCAAACCTTTTTCCAGTTGTTTTATTAGATTTTTGGCAGGTTTCACAGCTAGTAACATATTTAATAGTTATTTCTTTCCAGTATATCCACCAAGCAGTTTGTTTTACTTTCTCCAAAGTTCTTTCTGTGGATAAATGTGATGAATTACTTTGAAAGACTTGAATGAATTAAGAATAAAGAGGGCTGAATCATAAAAGAAATTAGTTAAGAATAAAACCAAGATCTTAAAGAAAAATAGAGAAGAAAAACAAAGATTAAAGGAAGAAAAACAAACATTGAGCAACAGTGTAGAATTGAGATCTTGACAAGTTCAAGAGTGTGAGTGTTTGAGGAAGAGAGGTGAAGGTGACAATAAAAGACTTGAAAAAGAAAGTTATTATAAGTAAATTGATGTGAGTTGAATGGCAGACAAGAGGGGTTGAGTTCTTACCAGTCAGAACTTGACAAGCTGGAGGATTTGATTAAGAGAATTGATGAAGAGATGATAGTCGAGTCATGGTTAAGAAAGAATTAAGAGAGAAGGAAAGAGTGAGGATGACAAGAAGAGAGCGCTGAAGGATGAAGGAAAAGATTCGAGTCGTAGAGGTTGTTTTTGAGGGACAATCGATTTAGTTGAGTCAAAGGAGTTGTACCCGGAGGATGAGGAGGAGAGCCTCCGTGTAGCTTCCTTAAGTATTGTAGATGAGAGGATTGTGAGAAGAGAAAGATCGAGCAACACAAATGTGAAATATGGAAGTGACAAGTGACAGTGGTCAGAGACCCGCGGATGTGACACTTGACCTTGACTCTTGACAGGGACAGATTGTGAACAGAGACTGAAGGAAAAGAAAATAAAAAAGGGATAAAGAGAAAAGAAGGAATACGAGGGAAAGTAATTTGTAGTGCTTTATTTGACACCCCCCGTGACTGGTAAGAATGAAGCCAGATTGGTAAAGGACGGATTTATAAGAAGAAGTAGAGAGGTTAGAGAGTTAAGAGGAAGGGCTTTAGTAAGACCGTTGGCTTTCATGTTGGTAGCGGAGATAAGTTCAATAGATAGATTTTTCGAGTTTCAATTCCTCTCAAAGAGCTTTTGTTTTTATGTCTATGTGGCGGGTTTTAGAATTGCAGCCAAATTTCTTGAGTTTGTCGTTGAGACCCTTATTGTCGATGAAGTGTTTGCTAGGAGAGATTTTTGATTTCCATAGTTCAGCCACAATTCCTTTCATCCAAATAGCTTCAAGAAACGAATCAACAAGAGGATTAAGTTTGTCTTTGGTAGTGGAGTGAGTGACATTTTGTTGACGGTAGCTGCTCCAGGAGATAAGTGAGTTAAAGAGAAGAGAGAGATGACCGGATTGAGATTGCCTGGTCTCTAAGTCATCGCTCCAGGTGGCATTGCTGTAGCACTGAATTTGAAGATTGGTGTGGTTGACTTGTAGAGTGAGTTTGAGATCCTTCGTCGCCTTTAAGTATTTCCAACATCGTTTAACCTCTTTCAAATGTTGAATTCCGGGTTTTTTGCAGAACCGGGCAAGACTCAAGACGGCGAAGCTGGGGTTGGGACGAGTTAAACAAGCTATGTAATTCATTAAGAAGACTGCGGAACAATAATTTATATTCAATGCTTTGAACTCTTTGTGTTCTTCATTGCTAGCAGAGGTCAGATTGACGTTTGCAGTTAGAGGGATAGAAGCTGGTTTGCAGTTGGGCATATTCAATTCTTCAAGTCCGTGCTCTATATGTTTAGGTTGAGAAAGTAGGATTTTATTATTGGTTTGTTCGTATTTCATTCCAAGAATCCTGTTAGGTTTGTGGTGATTGGAATTAGGGAATCTAGTTAGAAATTTCTTTTGGAAGTTGTCCCCAAGACCAACCAGGATGAGGTTGTCTACATGAAAGAACAGGACAGAATTTGAAGCTGAATGAATGTAGAGACATGGATCAGAGATTGATTTGTGAAATCCTTGCTCTCAAATCCACGACGTGAAAGTGTGAAACCAATTAGCAGGGGCTTGTTTAAATCCGTAAAGAGATTTTCGAAGAATAAGATATTTGGACTTGCAGTTTGAGCCTTTTGGTCTTTTGATGATTACTTTGTCAGATAGCGGCGCGTGAAGGAAGGAGCTCTTTACGTCGAATTGGGAGATTGGAAGAGAATGGTACAAGCCGAAGAGAAGAGCGATGCAAAGGGATGCAGCTTTACCAGTGGGTGAGAAGGTGTCTTGAAAATCAATACCGTAGATCTGATCAAAACCCTGAATGCAGAGCCTACTTTTATAGACCAATGGATCTCCATGGCAGTTGTCCTTGAGACGATACACCCATTTAGTGTTGAGAGGATTCACTGGATCGGGACCGTTGTAATCATCCCACACATTGTGTGCCTCAATACCGTTGAGTTCAACATCCATAGAGGCTTCCCATTTTGGGCTTTATGTACATGTTTTTGCCTGTTCATAAGTTCTGGGAACGTAATAGTGGTGGTAGCCATATCTTTGAGGGGGATTCAAACTAGATCAATTGCGAAGACTATATTTGGGAATCAATTGTTGCGCAAGTTTGTCAGAGGAAATAGATTTGGAATCGGAAGATGATTCGTCGCGCAGGTTGGGTGACGGAATCAGAGGAGGAGAATGATTGAGTACAGGGGAAACAGGTCGGGAGACGGAGACAGGGGAAGTCAAAGAAGGAGGAACATTTGGGATCTCAAAGAGATCATTGTCAAGTTTGACTATTAGATGATCTTCGACAGCCTTGGAGTTTGGGGAAACCTGGGAAGAATCGTTAGTTTTGAGAAAACGGACATGTTTAGAAGAAATGATTGAGCTATCAGGTTTAAGAATTCGGAATGACAGGAAACTCGGGTTGTAACCAACAAAGATACCAGGAAGTCCGCAATCCTTAAATTTTTTGCCTCAATTAATTTGGTGGTTGAGATAGACTAACTTAGATCCTATAGGATGGAATTAATGGGTGGGAAGAGATTTATTTGTGAAGAGAAGATAAGGAGAAGGGGAGTTGATTGTTTTTGGAATTTGATTTAGAGAAAGACAGGCGGCCTTAGCAACTTTGGCCCAAAGATCGAGAGGAAGATTTGAGCTTTGGAGAATGGCTCTCATAGATTCTGTAAGAGTCCGATTAGCTCTTTCAACCTTTCCATTGTGTTCGTGATGATAAGGCTCTGTGATTAGATGTTGAATCGAGTTGGTGTTGAAATAGCTTTTGAGTTTGGAAGAGGTAAATTCTCCACCGCCATTGGTGCAGATGGTAGCTGGAAAACAATCGCGTTTCTGTCTTTCGTGATTGAGGATAACTTTCAGCTGTTGATAAGCGTCTGACTTATATTGAAGTGGAATAGCAGAAATATATCCCAAAAATTTATCGACTACAGTCATAATGTAGTTCATGTTGTTTTGAGAAGGTGGAGATATGGGACCAATTAAGTCAATGTGGATTTGTTCGAACGGTTTAGAAGCAAGTCTTGAAGTGTTTTTGAAGGAGGTTTTTGCAATTTTGGAGAAAACACAATCTTCGCACTGAAATTCTGAGAGGGTTTTGGAGTTTAAAGATGGAAAAAGATTCTTGAGGCGAGGAGGACTAACGTGCCCAAAGGATTGGTGTAGGGATTTGATGTGAGATGAGTCCGAGTCCTGCAGTGAGAGATGAAAAAATTTTGAATTGTGACCAATTTGAGAGGGTGGATTGAGAAGAAATAAGTTTTCTTTAATGAATCCAGAAAAGGCTTGCTGAGAGCCAGCATAGAGGACAAATTGATTATTGGAAGAAGAGAAGGAGCAGTTTTTGGAGGAGATAAGCTCGCCGGCACTGATTAAGTTAACCACCAGATCTGGGACGTATAGACAATTGTTGAGAGTGATAGAGGAACCTTTCCACGATAGCTGGACAACACCTTTACCCTTAATGGGCATTCTAGCTCCTTCTTTTCCGGTGTTGATGAAGTCTTCGGGAATCTGTTTGTCCAGTTGAGTGAAGAAAAGTTTGGAGTTGAACATATGACTAGAGGCACCTGAGTCCATGATGATGCGATTTGACGGATTAATTTCTTCAATCCAGGTAGTGATAAGAGCCAAGTATTGGGCAACTTCTTTAGATTTGGATTGAGAATTGAGTTGAGCTCTCCATCGTATCTGATATTCTTTCCACCAGTCTGGGGCTTGATGCTTGTGTAGATGCCAGCATTTTTTTTGGGGGTGATCCGGGGATTGTAGATTATGATAACCCCTTCAGCATCAGAATTTGACAGGTAAGGATTTCTTGATAGGTTTGGAAGAAATGAGAGCAGTGTCATTGAGTTTAGGTTCCTTGTGTTTGACCTTAGTCTCATTATCTAGCTGTGTGAGGTGATTAATGACAAGATCCATGGTGACGACTTTGTCCGAGTGAATTATTTGTTGGCGTAAGGAATGCAGAGAGGATGGAAATTTAAAGAGAATGACATAGGCAAGAATATTGTCTGGAAGATCTATTCCTAAGTCAATCATTTTCTTAAGAGATACTTTTGTCTTGGTGATGAAGAGATTGATAGCTTTGGGTTTGAATTGTTGGTAAAGGAATTCGTTGAAGATGCGGGCTCTATTTGCGGTTTGAGAGGAAGCAAAGCGTTCTTTAATAGTTTTCCAGAGTAGTCGAGCTGAAGAGATGTTTGCCGGATTGACTACGTTTTTATGAGTAACTGAATCTATTTGAGAGAGTAGAATTACTCGCGTCTCCATATCATTGACCGGACTCAGGCTTTTTGAATCATCTTCAAGAGCCTCCTTGATGCCTTTGAGTTTGAGAAGCATGGACATTTTGTCCTTCCAAATTGAGTAGTTTTTGTCAGAAAGGATTGGAACGGCTTCAAGGGCGGCTTTGAGGATAATTTGTCGAAATCCATTGTTGCTGGATCCCTCCATTGTTTTGATTAGTTTCGTCGGACGGACCTTTGGCTTTTAACCGTGATGAATTACTGTGAAAGACTTGAATGAATTAAGAATCAAGAGGGCTGAATCATAAAAGAAATTAGTTAAGAATAAAACCAAGATCTTAAAGAAAAATAGAGAAGAAAAACAGAGATTAAAGGAAGAAAAACAAACATCGAGCAACAGTGTAGAATTGAGATCTTGACAAGTTCAAGAGTGTGAGTGTTTGAGGAAGAGAGGTGAAGGTGACAATAAAAGACTTGAAAAAGAAAGTTATTATAAGTAAATTGATGTGAGTTGAATGGCAGACAAGACGGGTTGAGTTCTTACCAGTCAGAACTTGACAAGCTGGAGGATTTGATTAAGAGAATTGATGAAGAGATGATAGTAAAGTCATCATTAAGAAAGAATTAAGAGAGAAGGAAAGAGTGAGGATGACGAGAAGAGAGCGCTGAAGGATGAAGGAAAAGATTTGAGTCGTAGAGGTTGTTGTTGAGGGAAAAGCGATTTAGTTGAGTCAAAGGAGTCGTACCCGGAGGATGAGGAGGAGAGCCTCTGTGTAGCTTCCTTAAGTATTGTAGATGAGAGGATCGTGAGAAGAGAAAGATTGAGCAACACGAATGTGAAAAATGGAAGTGAAAAGTGACAGTGGTCAGAGACCCGCAGATGTGACACTTGACCTTGACTCTTGACAGGGACAGATTGTGAACAGAGACTGAAGGAAATGAAAATAAAAAAGGGATAAAGAAAAAGAAGGAATACGAGGGAAAGTAATTTGTAGTGCTTTATTTGACAAGATGCCCTGATGAACAGTTGTCAGGGCATTCCTGGAGTATATGTTGTATATGTTCTTGGTTGCTTAGTACTAATACACTGGAATGTTGGTGTCTGTAGTAAAGGAGACCATCCCAAAAGGTAAACCTTCCTGCTTTATAGGTTTTAAGTAATGAAGAAGATAGACTATTTATCAGAGCTGCTTCTGGGGATTCAAATTCCATAATGGTAATCAGCAGCTTTATTTCAGAAGAGTAGTTTTTCCTAACTAGGTTGAAGAAAGCAGTATCTAATTCACATATGTGGATCCCCATTATTGGAGCATTCAATACAAAAAGATTGATGTTCAGGATAGGAAAATATCTTGATCTTCAGGGTCATATGCTGTATTTCTAGAGTCATTAGGAAAAGCATTCCTACTTATACTATCAGCATTCTGATGTTTAGCTCCAGCTTTATGCACTATAGTCATCTGACCTCTATGCTGTTGTATAGCAATTTTCCACCTGAGCATATTTCTGCTGGTATTTTTCATGTTCATAAGAGTTCTTACAGAATTACATTCCGTAATTACTTGAATCGTGGTGCATTCTAAGTAATAGTGTAGCTTTTCTAAAGCCCATACTAGTTCCAAACATTCCAACTGACTGGCTCCATATCTCTTTTCTGTATCTTTGATCTGTCTAGATATGAAGAGTACTGGTTTCTCTACTGGTCTGTCTTCTTCTATCCTTTCTTGATGTAGAGCAGCTCCTAACTGTTCCATACAGGCGTCAATGTATAGTTTGAAGGGCTTGGAGTAATCTGGTTGTATGAGTAAAGGAGTAGAGGTCATAGCTATTTTTAGTTCCTCATAGTTTTTCAGTCTCTCATGAGTCATTTTAATTAGAGTGTTGTTGTTGCATACTTCATACAGACTCTCAGTTAGCATAGCAAACTTTGGTATTTATTGTCTGTAATAACTGCAAAAACTAATGAAAGACAGTAACTCTGTTTTTTTTTTTGAGGCATAGGTCTATTCATGACAGCAGCTATCTTATTTTGATCAGCAGCTAGGGTTAGACCAGAGACTATATGTCCTAAGGCTTTCAATTCTCCGTAGCCAAAGTTTCATTTCTTCATGGACACCTTCAATCCTGCTCTGGAGATATTCTGGAGTACTAACTTTACTTGGTTAAAATGAGTATCCCAATCATCAGATTATATGATAACATCATCTATATATACCATCATCCATCCTTGTCTGATGTATGTACCTAGAACTGTATCCATTGTTCTCTGGAAGTGTGATGGAGCATTCTTTATACCAAAGGGCATCCTAAGATTCATACATATTCCCAAATGACAGATTATTCTCATTAAATTCCTGCTTTCAGGGATTATTGGTATCTGGTGGAAACCTTTAAGCATATCCATAGTAGTGATGTACTTGGCCTGGGACAATTTATGCAGAGCATGTTCAATCCATGGTATAGGATAATAATCTGCTTGAGTAGAATTATTGAGCATTCTGGAGTCTCCTACAATTCTTGACTTGTCATTATGCCAAGCAATGATTACAGGTGTGGTCACATCTACCTGTTCATTATGCCCTACTTTCCTTAATACTTGTAAGTCTATTATTTATTGGATATGTTCCTCGAAATCTTTTCTAGACTTAGTACTAGAAGGATAGGCTGTCCATCTTAAGTTTGGAGGATAAGGAGGCTTAATGGTCAATGTCAATACCACATCATGTCCTTTAATATCACCAATGGAATGATCTTTAGTACAAAAAGCATTCTGGTTCTCAAAGCAGACTTTCAATATATCTTTCTCCTGTTCCTCAGAAAGTTTCATATTCAGAGCTGCTTGAGAGAAAGATTCTTGGTCAAAGTATTCTAAATGCTTTTGATAAGTAGAGGAGGGGACGTTAGACTGAATGATGCATATCTTAAACTTCTTGTCCCAATTCACCTACTGTGAGGTATCTCAGTTTACTTTGGAACACATCTATACCATAAAGACATAAGGCATCATTACCCAGTATCAGGTAGTCACATAGTCTGTTGAGAAATACTACAAATTCCACTTGTATCCTCAAAGATCCTTTAGTATGAGGTAGTATTATAGGAGCAGTCCATACTACAATAGCATTTATGGTAGAGTTTCAAGAGCTGAACCTGGCTTTTGGGACGGGAAGAACGTGTTCTTTGCAATTGGGGTCCCATTTGTTTAATAATTCAGCCCATACACATGAGAAAAAGGCTCCACTATCCAGTAATAACCTTATAGGTCTGTTTTTATACAATCCTGTTGCATAACAAGTTTGACCAGTGGTATAACATTTCCCACTCATAGGTTTAACTGTTAATTGTTTGACATCCTTAATATATCTAGGAATTATGGTGGGATCCCATTGTTGGGGCAAGCTAGAATCCCCATAGATGTTATTGATTTCTAAAGAAGAGCCTATATCTCCTTCTACAACATTAACAGGGTTGGTCAGGATCAATTAACATTCAGAAAAATATTCTTCAGTATCAGATATATCTTCACATTTCTGATCCCCTTCAACCTCCTGCTCTCCTTCCAAGACTTCTATATTTCCTTTTGGTAATGGGCAGTCTTGTCTCATATGCCCAGTCTTGTTACAATTCCAACAGGTTGCAGGCATCCTCTCTTTATCCCTATTCTCATTAGGTTTCTTATTATCAGAGGTATTAATCAGAGGAGGTTGTTCTCTGGTTTTGTTAATTTTATAGTTCTCTTTGGGTCTAGAAGGGGCTTTCTTGTCTAACCTGTTAATGTCTATTACTTTTTCTAGCAGATTGATTAGAGTTTGCAAGTCAGCATCCATACTCATCCTACATCTTACACTATGGTTAAGATTGCCAGGACACAGGTTGAGGAGTCTTTCATTTACTTCCTCTTTATCAGCATCAGGATAGAAGCAATGCTACCTTTTCTTCTGTTCCAAGCACCATTTTTGAGGTTTATCCTTGGAGGGGTAAAATGAGGAATTTGAAATTTTTCATCATTTTTCTTTTCCACATTCTAGAACCAAGTTGTTCTTTAATCAGAAGTTTCCAAGAATTCCATGGTAAGGATCCCACTTCTTCTCTTTTACTGATGAAACAGTCTAAAGCTAATCCTTCAAATAGTCTGGGAAGCCCGAATAAATCTATAGCTTCTGGTAGGTCATAAGAGTTAATAGTGTAGTCAATAAATTTAATAAAATTTATATGATTGTATTCTCCTTCACCAGAGAACTTGGGCGATTCAGAAATAGGGGGTAACAGTTTGAGGGCTTGCTCCATCTCGAGGGTAGAATTACGCCTAAAGGTGTCACTCCTATGCATTCCTAATAAGGATGGTGCATAAGGAGTAGTGGTTTGTCTAGGAGGTTTTGGTTCCTCTGTGGTTCTCCCCAAGGCGTTGGTAAGATGGAATTTTAAGTCTTTAAGGTCATTTTTGATCAGATTAAGTTGCAGGTCGACTTTGTTGTTAAGCACATCCAGTTTTTTGCTAAGGGATAGAATAGAGCTGTTAGTAGTGGTTACAATTCTTCTTTTAAGGGTTGGAGAGACATAATAAAATCTTCTTGGATTCCTGATAACATATTCTCAATTTTTTGAGTCTGTCTGATCCTACCTTGATTAACTGTCTCCAATAACTGTTCTGTATGTTCTTTGATTTCTTCCATTCCTACCGTCTTTGTTTGGTTATTAATCAATTTGGCTACTACGGAGGTTAATTTATCTATTTGGGTATAAACACCCTCCAAAGTTTCACAAAAAATTTTGAAATTGTGATGCATATCATTAGAAAAGGAATTAATTACATCAGAGGTTTGTTTGGGCTCAGAATTAGAATCTAATTGTTGTAAACCTTTTTCCTTTTTTGAGCTAGGAATATTATCTGATCCCAGTCTTTCTTTCCCTTTGGTTTGGGATGGGATGAGGATCTCTTCTTTCATGATCCTTTGCCTTTCACTTGTGCTAATTTATCCCAAGGATTCCACTTTTCTATGTAGGATTCTACCTCTTTCCTTGGAATCATTTTCTGAAGAGCTATCTGGGTGGCTTTTGCCTGGAAGATTATCTTTTTCATAGACACCATTTCCTCCTTGGCGTGGGGTTCTTTGAATTCTTCCCAATATTTCACGTGCTCTTTGACTAATTCTTTCATCCTGGCTTCCTTGGCCATATTCTGTTGGGGTGGTTGCAGGGAATCTTCTTGTAAAGGAGGGTGGCTTGATTCTACTACCATCTCCGGCTCTAGGTTGGGAGAGGGCAGAAGTAATTGTTGCTGCTCCTTGTCCATCAAAATTTGATTCACTGGTTCCAGTCCCTTCATGGTTGTCCTTATTGGTGGTCTCACGTTTACAGGGAGCTGTTGGCAAAGATCCATAGGAGTGAATTCTCCCTGAGGCTCTGGTGTTACTTCTATTCATTTTAGAATAATATGTTTATAAGTATTTTACAGAAAAAAATCTTTAAAAATAACTTTTATTCAAAACTCACTTAAGTTGATGTTCAAAGGTACCAAGACTTTATTGGGGTTAAATTGATCCTTAGTAGGTAATCCTATGGGTTTTTGGTGTGTTCCAATGAGGTCTTCACCTGCCCAATCAATATTTTCAGGGCTTCAAGAGATATCTGGGATTTCTTGATCCAATAAAACAACTTCAGTGGCAGTGGTTTCTGGTACAGGAGGGTTCATTGATAAAAGAATTTATTTTATTGGTTAATAAAATATATTAATATTATTGTTTAAAAAAATAATATGGTAATTCAAGTTGCATACTTACTTTTATATTTCAAAAGTAGTTTATAAGGTATTTCTTCCAAGCTTTATGTTTCCTTAATAGGGCCTGAATGTTGATGCGCCTTTCAAGATCTTCTTGTTCAAGGAGTTTATCTAAGTGTTTACATGCAGAAGAGATATCAAGTTGCTCAGCTTGAGTTAGAGTTTTCCAACCAGTAGGTTTATGATTTTTATATATTCTTCTTTTCTTATCTTTAAAAGATTTAAATCATAGATTATTAATTCTGCATTTTTTTTTGAATCCACTGCAAAAGAATTTAATGATAAATCACGGTTATAAATTCAGATAAATTTATCTTTGATTTATTTTTTTGTGAAATGTCTGATCCAAGGTATTAAATATAATAAAATGCAATATTTCCCAGCCAGACCCCCAATTTTCAGCCTGCTGGATGCTTAGACCCTTGCTATCCTTTAGCTATTAGAGGTGATAGAATAAATAATAAATATATTATTTAATAAATGCAGAAAAAATCCCTAACATATTTGGATTAAGCTTATTGCAAGGTTAAATGGTTTGGTTATGGTTTATTGTTATAAATCAATATGAATAAATTGATTATCAAGTATTTTAATAGAGGGGCCACAATTATATTGGGGATCTTTAACACCTATCCTCAGTGATTTCAGTATGAAAACACATAGTCCTGGCTACTTTGGGCTCTTTAGTTTAAAGGATATTTTACCCAAATATAATATGTATATAAAATACACAGTGGAGTAGCAGGGCCTTTTAACCAAGCTTCCACAAAAGAGGAAGGATAATAAAATTCACTGGTATATTATTAAATCCTTTGGTTATCTGTTTGAGACGTGCACTGATGGCTTAAACCTTTATACTGGGGTTATAAGGTTGTTCAGCAGTTTTAATTGATAAAAAAGAGTTTGAGGATGGATATTATTGATCATACTTAGCCATAAATCACTTACTTATCTTTTATAAGTACTTGATTACCTGGGAACGGTGTCTGGATATAAATATAACTGGGTCTCTGCCTATCAATATCCTCAAAAGAGATCTTTATTTATAGCTTTTGGAGTCCCAAGACTATCATTCTGAGGGGTACAGGGGCTCAAAGGGACGGCTATCAAGGCTAGCAGGGTAACCAGTGGTAGCCTGTCACTTATTCTTGGTTCTATAGCACGGGTGGAATCTAATTCCTCAGGGGATGGGAATTATTCTACTTTATAATAGATATTAGGACGTGTGAATAACACTAATATGTCCCATTTATGTATTATTTAATTAATTATACTTAGTCAATGTTCCCAGTAATTTAATAATTGTTTAAATAGAAATTTCTACGAACATCCTGATGTCAGGTGAGTTCTCATTATTTATTGAATAACTGGAGTAAAGTATTGGCTGCTGCGGCTGCGTGCAGGAATTGTGACAAAACACATTTATGTCCGTAACTCCTAAAATATATACAACACCTCAATTCTGACTGAATTTTAGGTGTGAAAACTTTACATGAGAATACGTGTGAAATATTTAATTCACCAGAGCTCAATAGTGGAGCCGTACTATTTTGGTCTTTCTTTCCTTAATTATTTAAAAATATAAGGAGTTGGATTTCAAGGGTGGGGTCAGTGAGTGACCCTACCTAATTTTGGGTGGAGCATCCGTTTCTGGAATAATAGCTATGGTTTTCGTACTCCTTCTTAGTTTCATTATATTATTATTATTTTTATATTATTTTTTTTACTTTTGAAGCTTGCTTTGAAATAGTAGCAAGCTGACAAAGATGAGGATGAAAACATATTGATTCAAATTTAATTCTAAAGCAATAAATTATAGTTAGTAATTGAAGGGTATACAGTAGGTAAAACAAATTTTGGAATCAATGGGAAAATCATCTAAACACTTGCACAAGCTTGGGGCTTTATACATGGGCAAATGTCATTATTCAGGGTTAAGGGTCATTTTATTCCATTCCTTCAACATATCCTTTTCCTCAGTACCACCTAACTCAGTCCATAAGTGTGAAAAAAACAAATCACAAAGTCCATGGTGCAGTCCTCTTACCACCTTTGGCTTGCGTAAAAATGTTCAAATTTTGGAAACTCAGTATCTACTTGCAAATATTACAGTTAACTCTAAATACCAGTCACCCAACCATCCAAGCTTCTCCCTTCTACCCTGGATATCATCAATCCTTCTACTTCCATTCTTGGTCTTTCACTAACACTAAGAATGCCTAGAAAGCAACATCAACTGTTTAGTTACTCATGCATAGAAAGCACATCAACTGTATAGTTGAAAAATGGACTAGTAACTCACCCTGCATAACTAGATCTTAATATTTGCATTGTCCTCACATGTCACTCCTTTCCGCCTCATCCATTACATTCTTGTATTCTTAGATTCTATTTTCTCGCACTTAGGCTACAACCTCCAAGACAACTGTACTTTTATTTGATTTCCCATTCTGTTCCTGTCATTTTTTGTCTCACCCCTATATAGCTGTAGTTGACCATCCATTGGGTTTTATCTAGTTTTCAGCTCTCTAATACCAAGAACTTTGCATTCCTTTAGCTAAAGATAGTGATAAAAATACTTTAATAATTATAATAATAATATTTCAGCAATTAAAGCTTGAAAAGCTCAAATAATAAAAATATTTGACAACTGGTGAAAGGTTTAAATGGTTTTTTTAAAATTGTTTTCAATTTTTTATAAAAAGAGGGGCAAAAGTATTATACTACTGTGGATCTTTACAGGCAGAAAACCTCTCTTCAAGGGGCCTCCTTAGGCAGTTTAAGAACCTTGGAATGATAATGGGTGCCTTATAAGGACTTTTCCACTGATGTTGCTGGGAAAAACAGAACAATTTCCAAGGAAGGAAGGGAAACACTGACTCTGAGTGATTAATTCACAGAAACTCCTTCCAAGATCCAGTGAAAGGGTTTCAGGGCGGGTGGGTTTGATTTCCAGACTAAACTGTAGTGAATCATGTTGATTGGTTTTGGGAATTAATAATAATACTGCAGACTAAGTCATAAATCACTTTCTTATCTCTTTATAAGCACTTGATTAAAAATGACACATTTCCTGATTGATAATAATAAATTCCTGGTAAAACTAATGGGGAATAATGGATCCAAAGATTTCCATAAAAATACCTTTTGTGGTGATCATGAGCTTCTCAGGGAACGTAAAGAGGTTTTTTCTCATGGGCTAAGGCTGGTAAGCCATTCAGGGCATTCTTAGAACTTTCAACTGGTGGTTTCAATCAGCTGTCCTCAGATCTGCTGGATTTCTGTACTATTTTAGCCACAGGATTTGTTAGTTTTTTAATGGCGTAATTCTCATTATTCTGCTCTTATAATTCATTTGTACTATTAGTTTGGGTTTAAAGTAGACAGATGTGGATATTTATTGATTCTCCATCATCTTTGCAGCATGTAGGTAGTTTTTGATACTTTTTATAGCCACTCCTTGCAGTGTTTTTTGATCTTCAAAGATTAGGATATTTTTCTTTTCTGGTGACCTTCAATATTTGATGTATTATTTAAAATAATTTTAAATTAATTATAAAATAATTTTATTTAGGTTTTAAGGTTTTTAGACCATTTTTAATGCAAAAGTCACATTATTACATATGCCAGGTAAACCCTATTAGTATGTAGCTCATGTGAGTGTTAATTGTTTTCAGATTTGTCACAACTGATCCTGACACAGGGATCAGTCCATTCAGATTCATGTGGTGTAGGATCCGCTGTGTGTGTTGCAAAACTGGCTGCGCTCAGGAATTCTGAAAGCAGTAATGTGATGCTACAGGTATTTAGGGATGTGTAGGGACGCAGGACAGCGCCCGGAAATTGTGACATAACACATTTTTTTGTGTAACTCCTAAAATATACTCAACACCTCAATTCTGACTGAATTTTAGGTTTGAAACCTATACGTGAAAATATATGTGAAATACAAAATTGGCCAAAAGTTTCCATATTGGTGCTGTGACGTTTTGGTCAATTTTTTATTAATTATTTAAAGTATGAAGGAGTTATATTTCAAGGGTGGGGTCATCAAGTGACCCAACATTATTTTGGGTGGGCAATCCATTTCTGAAATAATATTGATGGATTTACCATTCATTCTCAATATTGTTTTCATTTATTTTTATTTTTTATTTTTGTTACTTTGACAGGTTTCTCTGTACATAGTAGCAAGCTGAGTACTTTAGTCATCTTTGGATTACCTTATAAAGGCTGCATTGCCTGCCTGAAGATTGTCTCCTCAGTTAGATAATTTCATATGTTCTTGCATTTTGCTAAATCCATTCCTAAAATTTGGTCTGGGTTTGGTTTCATTTCCAGTCAAACATCTCATCCATCTTTCCTTTTGCTGAGCCATAAAACCAACAGTTTGCCCTTCGTATTTAGCCTTGCTACCTTGCATCCTTCCTTGCAATCAGTCCTCTCATTTGCACTCAAAATCATCTAAGATTGCCCTTTAGTACGTGGGGTGGTCATGTGACAGTTTGACTGGGGATGGAAGTCTGAGGTTTTATGATACCCAGGGTAGAAGAGAAAAGCTCAAATCAATGGTCTATTGGTATCATTGTTAACTGTGAGGATTAACAATTTTAAACTTAGTTTCCAAGATTGGAAGGATGTTACGGGAGCCAAAGGTAGTAAGCAGAAGGCACCATTGATGTTGTGCTTTATTTGTTTCACCCTTATGGACTGAGGTAGATGGAACTGAGGAAAAGGATATGTCAAATGGATGAAGACAATAACCCTCAACCTTGAAGCATGACAGCTTCCCTGTTATTAAGCTGCAAGCTCCTGCAAGTGTTTAGATGATTTTACCATTGGATCCAGATTGTTTTACCTACTGTAGACCTTTTATTTATAATAATACAAATTAATCATTTTCGAAAGGTTTTTTTAATTAATTATTTTCTTATCCTTATTGCGTCATTGTAATAACCTTATCTACCGTAAAAAAATATGTGTCCCAAGAACTGCTGCCTGTGGTCTTGGAGGCAAGGGCAAAAAATGTTGCCTTCAAAAATCACTTGTACATTTCCCTTGAATAGAAAACAGTTGTTTGATACCCCAGAGGTGTCCACAAGTGAGGTCCAAAGTTGATGATCTGCTCATTGTGTGAATTAGCATATTCTGTCAGTGCCGGAGATCAAATTGATAGGAGTGCAGAATCCAGGTGGGTAAGGCTAGAGAATGACTAAATGAAAAAAATGAAATAATGGAATTTAATTGTTGTCTTTTGTATTATTTCCAAGGTTCCATAGGTATACTACCAATACACCACCACAACCATATTTTTCACCTTTGGCAAGAACAGATTGAGGAGATTTCCAAGGGGATGAGGGGAGAAGAAAATGAAGCGGAAGGAGGAAATAGAATGGGAAAGGAAGAGAGAAATCAAGGAAATGGAGTAAATAGAGAAGAGGAAGGGAGAAAGACAGGACCGGAGGAAAGAGATGGAACAGAAGGAAATAGGATGGAAGACCAAGGCAAGGGGAACCAAGTGCAATTTTTGGTTCCAGTCAAGACTGATGCAAGGCGACTAACTGGCAATGTTTGGGAAGGCTTGTTGCAAGGTCAAAGAAAGAGAGGTAATGAAGAGCTCTTGGAGGAAGATGAATGGAGTGCTTGGCAAAAGAGCGCTTTGACCTCAAAGTGCAAGGAGGTCTTTGAGAAGGCATTGGTTGCACAAGTTCTTCTGTTGCAATTTATTTCAAGATTGATTAATGATGAGGATCTTGATGAATATAAAAAAATGGTAAGGGAGTTGACAGAAAACTTGGAAGAGGGGCAAAAAGAAGTAAAGGAAAATTTGAAGTGTATTTTATTTTTTTATTTTACATATTCATTTTTATTATTATTTTAATTATTTTTTTATTTCATTTTATCTTTTTTTTTATAAAAGAATTTTGTTACTTGGAGTAAGGAAATAAAGAAATATATAAAAGAAAGGTTTGTAATGAAGAAATAAATGAAAATATTTTCAATAAATGAAAATGTGATAGGATGGGATGGAATGAGAAATTTGGTGGAATTGGATGGGATTAAATTTAGGATTGTCAAGTTATGCAAGGATAATTGTCATTGAAGTGTCAAACCAAATCAGGTGAGTTGAAAAGGTGATGGGCCGGTTTCCACAAGGTGCAATCTTAGTTGGACTGGAAGCCACTCCATTTGAGGAGGTATTGAAGTTTCCCTTTGCATAAACTGGAATCCAGAATTCTGATTACTTCCCACTCTAGATGATCTTGGACATTGACCAGTTTAGGAGAGGGATGAGTCTTGCCCAGGTATAGGACTCAAGCTGGCTCTAGGAGAGACACATGATAAACAGGTTGTATACCTTTCCATTTTTCATTTAAGGTAAGTTTCAAAGTGTTGGGAGAAATTACTGATTGGCTTTGAAGGGGCCAAGTTTTATTTCAGAGAGTTTTTGGGTGTGGCAAGTACTGAAAATATTTTGCAAGTTTCAAGCCATACCTTATCTCCTACTGCAATGATTGGTGCACTAGTCACAATTTGGTCTGCTTGCTACTTGTAGCGCTGATTTTCTGCTTCAAGGTTGGATCATATTTGTGATTGAAGTGATTTGATATGAGTAAGGTAATTGGTAGAATCTTCAGAAGTTGCTACATGAATGGAGGCAAAAGTTGTGTTTCCCACATAAAGAGTCTGGAAGGGAAACTGTTTGGTGGAGGAATAAGTGGGGTTTTTGTAGCCCAATTTGGCTAATGGGAGCCATTGCAACCAGTTTTCCTGTTGCTAGGCAAAGTAAATTTGTAAATAGTGTTTTAGTATCTGAGTAACTTGCTTGGTTTTCCCATCCTTTTCCAGCTGGTAAGTTGTTGATAGATTGCAAGTGATCAAATGCTGTAATATAAAGGTCCAGAAGCTAGAGACAAACACAGATCAACAATTGCTAACTATATTATCATGGGGGCCATTTTTTTGAAATGAATATTCTATGACCAAATGAGCTAGTTCTTCCAAAGAGGCAGTCACATTAACACAAATAAATAAAGCCATCTTTGAGAAGCAATCTACTACTACTAAAATAGAATCAGTACCACTAGAAATAGGTAATTGTGAAATGGAATCCATTTACAAAAAGTGCAAAGGAATAGGCGCCATAAGAAGTGGCTGGAGCAGCCCATAATTCCTGTCAGCTTGCCACTTGTACAGAGCAACCTGTCAAAGTAGAATCAAGAATAAAAATAGTGAAGAATCCTAAAATATCATTGCAAATTGGGAGTTCTCACCTAAGGTAAGGAAGGTAGGGTCACTCACTGACCCCACCCTTGAATTCCAACTCCTTATATTTTTAAAAAATTACAAAGGGAAATCACCAAGAGTCCATGGCACCACTATGGAACTTTTTGGTAATTTTAATATCTCAAATTTAATTTCATTTTAGGTTTTCACAACTATAATGCACTCAGAACTGAGGTCTGAGGTGTTCTGTATAATTCATGCGTTACAGCCAGATTTGTGTTCTTTCACAATTCCTGGGCGCATCCCTGCATCCATACAGTGACATTGCACGTGCCTGACACTCAAAATGCAGGAAACTGTCAAGAAACCCGCATGAAATATGCTAAAGGTGGCGGATGCTTGATTCTTGCACGCAGGTGTCAGTTCTGTGCGCTTCAAAAATAACTGCACCACTCCTGACAGTCAGGTACTTCAAGAACAGGTTACAACCCACATGCATGCATCATAAATATTTAAAAACCTTACTGACAGATAGAAGAATGTCTGAAACCTCTAAATATTGAATAAGAAGTATGAAATATAAATTGTAAGACAGAAAAATTAGGGGAAAAAATAATAGATGTTGTCACATAAATACTATTATCAAATCTTTATAAACCACAAAAAATATCAAGGTTCCCCTAAAAATTATTAAAAAGCACCAAAATTTTCAGAAGATGGTGTTGAATCAGAAAACACCCACCTTTGAAGATGTAACTCAAAAGAAAATAATACAAAACTAGGAGATATGCTAGAACTGTATAAATAACAAATTAACATTGAAAAACATTCTGAAAATTATTTAACACCTAAATTGACACATACAGGTCTAGAAAGTGACAAAACTAAGAATTTGTGCCAAAAAATCCCTGGCCAGCCTGATATCCTAAGCCCCAAGCACAACACTCTCCAAGTGCCCTGGGAAGACCCCCTTACCTGAAAAAAGTATATATACAGTCCTTTTTGGATGATTTAAACAACAGGAATTTTTAAGTTATCAATCCAGACGCATTTCCATCCATCATCAGGTGTTTATAAGTGAAAAAATTGATTTTTGGCCTCAGTCTGTTTTTATAATTATTAATTCTAACCCCATGATTAATTCCATGGAAGAAAGCCAGCAAAAACCCCAACCATTTCCCTGAGAACCTTTAAACTTTGAATATCTGCAAGATTCATGGAGTGCCTTCTTGAAGAATTAATTTGTCTCCTCCTGCACTCCAGGAATAAGTGCTGTGAGAAAGCCAGTGCACACATTCCCTTTGAGTAAACACCTTTTGAGGAATTACTTAGGACCTCATTTTTACAAGGTCTTTACACGGTTCAAAGTAGCCCCTTGAAGAGAGGTTGTTTCAATAAAGATCCCCAGCTTGGTATAAGGTTTGGCCCCTCTTTAAAAATATATTTTAAACTATTTAACCAAAGCAAATCCAAATCCTTGCACTTGCTCTCATCATATTATTAATATTGAGCATTTTAAATATTTTTTTGGAATAATGATTTTTGAAAACCAATATCACTTGCTGTAGCTAAAGGAATGAAATTGAACTGGTATCAGTAAGCTGAAAACTGGGGCTCTTGGCGGGAATATCCCTGAATAATTCATATTTAATTATTTGATTCTTTTGAACCAGATATACTATGTAAAAATAAGTAACAGTACTTTTTATGATCATTTTTTTATTTTTTTATTCAAGTGGATCTAAAGACCAACAAGGAATTGATTTATCATTATTTGAATATTTTTAAACAAAAGACATAGGAAAGATAATATAATTTTGTGACTAATATTGGGGATTCTTTCACCTATGAACAATGTCAGCTTGCTACTATTTACAGATCAACCTGTTAAAGTAACAAACCTAAAAACAATAAAAAAATAAATAGGAATATGTAGAAGCAGTGGAAAATCCATAAATATCATTGAAGAGGGGGATTTCCAACCCAAAATAACTTAGTTCACTCAATGAAGCCACCCTTCAAATATAACTCCTCCCTATTTTAAATAATTAAATAAGAATTGATGAAATGGTCACGGCACCAATGTGGCACCTTCTGGCCAATTTAATAATTCACAAATATTGTCATGTATAGGGTTCACACCTAAAATTCAGTCAGAATTGAGGTGTTGCATATATTTTAGGGGTTGCACACCAAGATGTGCCATGTCACAATTCTGGCACGCACTCCCCCATCCCTACACATCCCCTACGTACCTGTAGCATTGAATTCAAGCGTACAGAAGTCCCGCAAGCAGTCAATTTTGCCACGCATGCAGTGGATTGTACGCTGCGTGCATCTGAATTGACTGATCCCTGCGTCAGGATCAGTTGCAACAAATCTGACAACAGGAACCTCTCACAGGAGCTACAGCCTAGTAGGGTTTACATGGCCTATGTAATAATGTGACTTTTGCATTAAAAATGGTCTAAAAACCTTAAAAACCAAATAAAAATATTATATAAGCAATTTTAAATTATTTTAAATAATAAATCAAATATTGAAGGTCACCACAAAAGAAACAGATCCTAATATTTGAAGACCACAAAAAACTAAAAGGAGTGGCTGTAAAAATTACTAAAAACTACCTACTTGCTGATAAGATGATGGAAAATCAATAAGTATCCACATCTCTCTACTTTAAACCAACACTAATAGTACAAAAAAAGGATAAGTGCAGAATGATCAGAATTACGCCATTAACAGATTAACAAATCCTGTGGCTAAAATAGTACAGAAATCCAGCAGACCTGAGAAAATCTGATTGACAGTACCAAGTAGACTTTCTAAATCTTCCATGACTGGCTTACCAGCCTCAGACCATGAGCAGAACCCTCTCTACCTGCCCCAAAAATCTCATTATCACCCCAAAAGCTATTTCTAAAGAACTCTTTGGATCCATTATTCCCCATCAGTTTTACCAGGAATTTAGTATTATAAATCGGAACCTGTGTCATTTTAAGTCAAGTGCTTATAAATAGACAAGCAAGTGATTTATGACCTAGTCTTCAGTATAATTATTGCTTCCCAAAACAAATAAACCTGATTCATTGAATTTTAGTCTGGCAATCAACCCCACCTACCCTGAAACCCTTTAACTGAATCTTTGCTGGAGTTTTGGTGGATTTTTGACTCAGAGTTAGTGTTTCCCTGCCTTCTTTGGCCATTGTGCTGATTTTCCCAGCCATATCAGTGGATAATTCCTTAAAAGGCACCCATTATTCATTCCAAGGTTCTTAAACATCCCAAGGAGGCCCCTTGAAGAGAGGTTGTTTGTCTCTAAAGATCCCCAGTAGTATCAAACTGTGGCCCCTTTTATTATAAAAAATTAAAAAACTTCTTAAACAAACCAATTAAAACTTGCACCAGCTCTTAAAATATTTATTATTTGAGCTTTTTGAGTTTTTATCTTTGAAATATTATCACTATTATTATTCCAGTATCTTTATCAATCTCTGCAGCTAAAAGATTTCAAGGTTCCTGGTATCAGAGAGCTGGAAACTGGCGGTCTCTCCGGGAATTATCCCTAAATAATTGATTTTCAATCATTTATTCCTTGGTCCAGGCAATTGATTTTTTTCAAAAAAAATAAGTGAAAATACTTATAACCTATCTTTTGATTCTGCTATTCTTCCAGTGGATCTTAAGACCAACGGGGAATTGATTAATTATTATTTGAAACTTCTTAAACATAAAAAAGAAGAAAAACTCCGTCACTTTTTTTCTGTTAGTATAACTCTTGAACAACAACAGGAAAAGTTGCTTTATTATAAAAAACAAGTTATAAAGAACAAAGAACTTGAGATTAAAAGAGAAACAAATTTTAGCTCTTTATTAAGGCAACAAAAGGAGTGGAAAATATATCAAAGAAAGCTTTCTATCTATAAAAGAAATAAAAATAAATTTAAAAAGAAAAAGAAAAATTACAAGAGTGAGCATTAAAAATTATTGTCCACGTAAGTTTTGTTGAGTTTATTTATCACACTCTTTCCTCTTATGAAATCCCTGATACCATAGCTGTGGTAAGATTACCCAGGTTGTTTGAAGGAGCAGCTCTTGATTGGTTCATTAATAAGAGGGAATAAGTTGGATCTTTGTCCTGGAGTTCATGGAAAGAATTAATCAAAGAACAATTTGGTAACAGGATTTGGAAAAGAAAGATGATGAAAAATTTTGAAAATTCCTGGTTTGATCAATCCAAGGACAAACCTCTCAAATGGTGTCTTGATCAGAAAAGGAGGTTGAATTGTTTTTGCCCAATGCTGATAAAGAAGAGGTTAATGAGAGACCTCACACACAATTTCCAGGATAACTCAATCATAGTGTAGGGTGCAGGATTCCCATGAACTCTGACATTTCTACCTTGATAAGATTATTAGAAGAAACCATTGATATGAACAGTCTTGACAAGAAATTCAAAAGAACAGGGGAAAATGATATTAGGAGGAATAAGGAATATTCTTTCATGACCAAAGATTCCCCTGCCCCTAATACCACAACCTTGGAAGTCAAGAAGACTCCAGAGACAAAGGAATAGGTATGCTGTAATTGTAACAAGACACAATATGTAAGACCTAATTGTCCTTAGTCCTGGATAATGATTAATCCTATTGAAGGAGAAGAGTATGATAAAAATCCTGATCCTCAACTTGATGACGCTGATGGATCACTCTCTGAGTTTGAATTAATTATTCCTAACCCCATCAATGTTATTGAAGCAAGTATAGAATATTGCCTTGAAATAAACCCTGCCAATGAAGATTTTAACTTAATACAAAAATGGAATCCCAATATGAAGATTCACCATGTCTCTGGAGCTAAAACCTTGACCCTCAAACCCTCTTCCTTTAAAATTTACACTTCTGGAAAAACATGCTATGCTATTGTTTTAATTGAAGGTTCCCCTGTGAAGTTACTCTTAGATGGTGAAGCTTTTTGCTCTTGTGTTGGTTCAACCTATTTCAAAAATGAACTTTTCACCAGTCACTCAGGCTAAGTTTAGCAGTTGTAACTCTTCCCTCAAGGCCATTGGAGTATGGTCTTCTTATATCATACTCCCTCACTCTCAAGGATCACTCAAACTGAAAATTGAATTTTTAGTGCTTCAGAATGGAGTATTTGAATACTTCATTCTAGGAAATGATTCTCTTTGCTTGTATGGTATAGATGTATTTCTAAGTAAGGGTAGACACTTTATGTAGGAGGAGACTAGAACAAGAAAATCCAAATATGCCATTTCAATGCTCAAACTTCTGATTCAACCTATGAGAAACACTTGGAGAGTTTTAACCAAGAATACTTCTCTCAAGAAGCTTTGAATTCTCCGCTCAGTGAAGACCAAAAATGGGATATTCTTCAAGTTTTCTTTGAAAAACAGAATGCTTTCTGTACCAAGGACCACCCCATTGGTAATATCAAAGGACATGACATGATTCTAACCCTGACCATTAAACCTCCTTACCCCCCCAACCTCAGGAGACCTGCTTACCCTTCTAGTCAAAAATCTAGAGCAGTGCTAGAAGCTCACATCCAGGACTAAATTTACTTATAAGTCTTAAGGAAAGTAGCACACAATGAAAAAGTGGATATTACTACTCCAGTAATCATAGCTTGACACAATAATAAATCAAGAATGTTTGAAGACTTTAGAATGCTGAACAAGTATACCCAAGCTGATTACTATCCTATCCCAAGGATTGGCCATGCTTCCCATAACCTCTCAAAGGCTAATTTTATCACTACTATGTATATGCTGTGTCAGCTTCCTGATACAAGGAACTTTGCCGTCCTTTAGCTACAGAAATTGATATTGGTGTTGGAATAATAATTCCAAGAAAATTACGGTAAAATGCTTTAATAATTGGTTTCAAAGCAAGTTCAAAGTTTGGTTGGTTTGGTTGGATTAAATTGGTTTAAATATATTTTTAAAAGGGGCCACAGTTTGTGCAAACTGGGGATATTTATTGAATTACAACCTCTCTTCGAGGGGCTCTTTTGAACAGTGTAAAGACCTTGGTATAATTAGGTCTTATATGATTGCTCACAAAGATTAACTCAAGGGGATGGGTGGACTGGCTGTCTTACAGCACTTATGCCTGTGTTGCAAGGAGGAGGCAACTTACTAGTTTAAGTACTTACTCCAGGAGGCTTGCAGAGATTCATGGTATGAAAGGGTCTCAGGACAATTATTGGGGTTATTTTCTGATATTCTTCACGGAATCAATGTTGGGGTCAGAATTCTTAATAATACTATCAGACTATACCCATATATCACTTGTTTATCTTGAATAAACACTTGATCAAGGATGGCAAGGGGTCTGGATTGATACTTAAAAATTACTGTGGTTTAAGTCATTTAAGCAGAGGGTTGTTTATATACCTTCTTGGGTAATAAGACTTTCTCAGGGCACGTAGAGAGGGTTGTGCTTGGATGCTTAGGCTAGCAGGCTGTTCAGGGCTAGTTTGGCACGTATTTCTGGTGCTGTCAATCTTCTAGCCTTGTCTATGTCATATTTCTTTGTGAAATAATTTTCAGAAAGTGTTTAAGTGTTAATTTTTTATTTTTATGATTCAGACATATTTCCTCATTTTGTATTAACTTTTTGAGTAACATGGGTTGAAGTGGGAATTAGTAGATTCTACAGCATCTTCTGCACACGTTGGGAATTTTTAATAATTTTTAGGTTAACTCCTTTTTGTGTTTTGTGATTCAGAAAGATTTGGCAATCTCATTTATGTGACAACCTTCATTATTGTTTTTCATAATTTATTTTCTTTATATTTTGATTTTCATATTTTTTTATTCCATATTGTTAGGTTTCAGACATCTCTCTGTCCAGCAGTCAAGTTTTTACATATGCATGATGTGTGCATGCAGGTTGTAGCCTGTTCCTGCGGTACTCGTCTGTCAGGCTTAGTGCAATTTCAGTTGATGCGCGCAGGCTTGACATCTGCATGCGGGAATCTGTTGCCTGCGGCCAGTCAGTCATTTTGCATGCGGGCCTTTTGACATGCCCCTACATATTGAGTGTCAGGCGCGTGTACCCTTACTGTATGAATGCGGGGCTGCGCGCGGGAATTGTGACACAACACACATCTGCCTGTAACTTCTAAAATATACACAACACCTCAATTCTGACTGAATTTTAGGTTTTAAACCTATACATGGCATGATGTGTGAAATGTTAAAATGGCCAAAAGGTGCCATGGTGGTGTCATGGTCTATTTTGTTTAATAATTATTTAAAAATGTAAGGAGTTAGAATTCAAGGGTGGGGTCAGTGAGTGACCCTACTTAATTTTGGGTGGAGAATCCATTTTTGTAATAATATTTATGGATTTCTCACTCCTTTTAATTTTTTTATTTTTATTTCTATTTTAAATCTGCTTTGACAGTTTCCTCTGTCTAATTAGCAAGCTGACATGCTGAAAGATTTTCACCACATACCTATTGGCCCTAATAGCCAGAAATTTATGAGAATTATATTTCATTTGGGAATTTATGAGTATCTGAGGATGCCTTTTGGTATCAAAACTTCTCCTTCTCATTCCCAAAGGATTATATACAAATTTTTAGGAAATTTCATCAGACAAGGATGGATGATGGTAGAAATTGATGATTTTATCATTTATTATGATTACTGGGATACACAAATGGAGAAAGTAAGGCTAGACCTCAAAACTATCTATACTGTGGGATTAAAAGTATCAATGAAAAAGTGTAACTTTGGTTATGGAGAACTCCAAGCCTTAGAACATATTTTGTCTGGACTAACCCCAATTGCTTACCAAAGCAAGATAGCAGCTGTAATGAATAGGCCCATGCGCTAGAATAAAACTGAAATTCTATTGTTTTTCAGTTTTTGCAGCCACTGTAGGAATTAAATACCTCAGTTTAACCTTCTCACCAAGTCTTTGTATGAAATCAGCAACAAAAACACCTTGTTTGAGATGACTTGTGAAAGTCTGAAGAATTATGAGGAACTCAAGATAGCTAAGACTACAGCTCCAGTGTTGATTCAACCCAACTACTCTAAGCTATTAAATCTCTATATAGATGCTAGTATGAAAGGACTAGGAGATGCTTTACATCAAGAAGTCATGGAAGATGAAAAACCAGTGGAGAAACCCATAATCTTTGTATCCAGACAAGTTAAGCATACTGAGAAAAGGTATGGAGCAAGCAAAATGGAGTGTCTTGCTTTAATTTGGGCCCTGGATAAACTCCATTATTACTTGGAAGGAACTAATTTTACTTTAATTACTAACTGAAATGATTTCAGGATTCTAATGAATATGAAGACTCCTAGTAGGCACATGTTAAGTTGGCAAATAGCCATACAAGTATAGAGGCCAGATGACCATTGTTCACCAAGCTGGAGCTAAACATCAGAATGATGATAGTTTAAGCAATAATGCTCTATCCAATGATCCAAGCAATCCTGCTCATGATCCAGAGGGAAATGAAATATTCCCTATACTAAACATTAACATGCTTAATATTGAAGCTCCAATTCTAGGAATCCAGATTTGCCAACTGGATGAATCCCTGTTCAACTCAATCAAAGAGGCTTACAGATCATTCATGAAGACTCTTATCACGATTATGGAAATTACTTCACCCCCATCTGAACTAGTTAAAATTTTACCTGAATCTCTCCTAAAGCCTTACAAAGCCGGAAGATTCACCATATGGGATGGTCTGGTATACTACAGGCATCAACATTCAAGCATTATAGTCCTGACCAAGGATGAACATATCAAACATATCCTAGCTGAGTGTCATGACAACTATTTATCTGGCCATTTATCTACTGATAGAACCCTGGATAAAGTCAAACAAACTGCTTGGTGGATCAGTTGGAGAGACCTCACAATCCAGTATGTCTCTAGTTGTGAAAATTGCAAGAAGTCTAATAGGACTTAGCAAAAATAGTTTGGTCTCCTTCAAAAGCTCACTGAACCCAAGAAAGTGTGGGAAATTATCAACATGGACTTTGTAACTGGATTAACCCCTGGAGTAGCCTATTCCTATAACTCATTCCTAGTCATAGTAGATAGTTTTTCCAAGAAAACAAAGTTTCTACCTAACCATAAGAAGGATGATTCCATGCAAGTAGCATTTCTATTCTGGAATAGAATCATAGCTGACATAGGAGTTCCTAAGATCATTATCAGTAATAGGGACCCCAATTTTACCTCTAAGGTTCGGGGAAATCTCCATGACATGTTAGGAACTACCTTAGCCTTCTCTACAGCCTATCATCCCCAGACAGATGGACTAGCTGAAAGAATGATCCAGAACTTAGAAGATATGTTCAGGAGGTTCTGTTCCTTTTGTCTAGAATACAAGAATACTGATGGTTACTGCCATGATTGGGTTAGCCTTCTACCAGCACTAGAAATGGCTTATAATAGTAGCAAACACCCTACTACTAAGGAACCACCCTAAATACTGGAAAGAGGATGGATTCCTAAGTTACCCAAGGATAGCCTCAACCAGCAGCTAACCAATGTTCATCCAAAATCACTTTATTTCAATAAAATGATTGATGTAGCCAAAAAAATGCTTCTAAGTGTGTTCAAGATGCTTTTGAATACATCCAACAGAGATGGGAGAAAAATAACAAGGAACCTTACTTCCAAATTGGTGATAAATTCTTAGTTTCTACCACCAATTTTTCTAACCCAGCTGAAAGTAGGAAGCTTAGACCTGCTTTTTTTGGGCCCACTACCATCAAATAGTACATGGTAATAATGCTGTGGAATTAAACCTTAGCAATGAACTTCCCAGGAAACACCCTGTCTTGCCAGTGAGTCTCATCAAACACTACCATCCTAGAGGAGGGGAACATACTCCTTCACAAGAAATACCTGTTTTAGATGATCCTGAAAAGGACCAAGGGAAAGTTAGAAATATCCTCAAGGATAAGAAAGGCAGTATCAACAGAAAATTGTCAGACTTTACCTGGTCAGGTACAAAGGAGAGTCAACTGAGAAGGATGAATGGTTGCCTGAACACAATATCCCAGATGAAACTAAAAACCTGAGAAATTACACACACAGAAGGAGACATTAGACCTAAACTTTTTTCAAGATATGGAAATATCTTGGAGTGGGGGAATTTCAGCTTTCTACTATTTACAGAGCAACCTGTCAAATCAACAAAAATACAAAATAAAAACAATTAAATAATAATATTAAGAAGTAGTGGGAAATCCATAAATATTATTGTAGAAATGGATTCCCTACCCCAAATAAGGTAGGGTTGCTCACTGACCCCACCCTTGAAATAAAACTACTTCATATTTTAAATAATTAAATAAGAATTGAGTAAAAGGTCAGGGCACCAAATAGGAAACTTTTGACCAACTTTATATTTCACACACATTGTCATGTATATGTTTCACACCTAAAATTCAGTCAAAATTGAAGTTTTGTGTGTATTTTAGGAGTTACACATGGAAAAGTGTTATGTCGAAATTCCTGCGCACCCTCCCGCGTCCCTTCACAACCCCTACGTCCCTGTAGCATCACATTCCCGCGTACATAAGTCCTGTGTGCAGCCAATTTGTCAGCTTGCTACTATATACAGAGCAAAACTGTCAAATAGTAACACAAAATATGAAAAATAAGAATACCTCAATTAACAAGGCAAGGAGTGAGAAATCCATACATATTATTACAGTAATGGATTCCTCACTCAAAATTAGGTAGGGTCACTCACTGACCCCACCCTTGAATTCCAAGTCCTTATATTTTTAAAATAATTAAAAGGAAAAGTACTAAAAATTACAACACCTGTATGGCACTTTTTGGCCATTCTAAAATTTCTCACGTATTGTCACGTATAGGGTTTACACCTAAAATTCACTCAGAATTGAGGTGTTTTGTATATTTTAGGAGTTACACGCGGGAATGTGTTATGTCACAATTCCCGCGCGCAGCCCCGCATTATTACATAAACTTATGTACTAGCAGCAGCAAGATCCCGCGTACTAGAGACCCGCGGGCAGCTGATTCTTCCATGCACGCAGCGGATCCTACCCCGCGCGCATCTGTACTACTTATCCCCGCGCCTGGATCCATCATGACTAATCTGACAACCAGGTACCTCTCAGAAGAGCTACAACCTAGTTAGGGTTGCCTAGTATATGTAAAAAACGGACATATGCATTACTAATGATCTAAAAAGATCAAAACTTAAATAAAAATTAATTAAAATTAAGTTTTAAACATTTTTTAATAATAAATCAAAGATCAAGGAATACCACGTAAAACACAAATCTTGATCTTTGAAGACCACGAAACACTACAAGAAGTGTTCATAAAAATTATTAAAAATTAACTAAATAATCAGCGGATGACAGAAAATCAGTAAACATTCACATCTGCACGCTTTGAAGCAATATCAATAGTACAAATAAAGGATGAGTACAGAATGATCAAATTTACGCCATAACTAATTAACAGATCCTGTGGCTAAAATAGTACAGAAATCCAGAAGATATAAGGACAGCTGATTGACAGCACCAAGTAGACGTGCCAATCCTTCCCTGAATAGCTTGCCAGACTCAGCCCACAAGCAGAACCCTCTCTACGTTCCCTGAATCACCCCAAAAAGGATTCATACAGACCTCTTTGGATCTAATCAGTTAATCAGTTTACCAGGAATTATTTATTATCAATCAGACACCTGGTCATTGTTAATCAAGTGCTTATATGAAGATAAGAAAGTGATTTATGAATTAGTCTGCACTAGTATTATTTTACCTTTATAACCAATCAACCATTGAAGTTTAGTCAAGCAATCTACCCCATCTGCTCTGAAACCCTTCCAATTATTCCAGGATTTTCGTGGTAAAGTTCTCAGAGTGAGTGTTACCCTTCCTGTCTATGCTGCTTGTGCTATTAAGCCCGTCCATCAGTGGAATAAGTCCTTTCTGAGGTACCCATATTTATTCCAAGGTTCTTAAAAACTGCCTAAGGAGGCCCCTTGAAAAGAGGTTGCAAGTCTGTAAAGATCCCCAGTAGTATAATACTGTGGCCCCTCTTTTATATTATATTGAAAACCCTTTACTACCAAACCAATTGAACCTTGCAACTGCTCTTATTTGAGCTTCTAAGGGTTTATTATTGGAATAATAATTATTATTACCATTCCAGCATTTTTATAACTCTCTGTAGCTAAAGTACTGCAAGGTTCCTGGTATCAGAGAGCTGAAAACTGGGGATCTGGTCAGGAAATATCCTTAAATAATTAATTTTTCATTATTTATTCCTTGGACCAGTCTATTTATTTTTGAAAATAAGTTAGCATACTTATAACATATATTTTTGATCATTTGTTTCTCTAGTGGATATTAAGACCAACGGAGAATTGATCAATTATTATTTTGACCTTCTTAAAAAGAAAAGAGAAGAAAAACTCCCTAACTTTGTCCCTGTTATTATAACTCCTGAGCAACAACAGGAGGAATTGCTTTATTATAAACAGCAGGTTATAAAAGACAAAGAACTTGAGCTTGAAAGAATTATCAATTTCAATTCCTTGTTAAGGCAACATAAGGAGTGGAAAATTTATCAAAGGAAGCTTTATATTTATAAACTAAATAATCCTGAAGATAAAGAAAAACCCAAAAATAATAAAAGTGATTATTTTTTTCTGAAAATCACCTTATCACGTAAAAATACAAAAATATATTAAACTTATATTTTTTTTATCCATCTCAGTGGACTTTATTTTTGGTGATCTCATTGACCAGGACCTCCTAGAGGACGTCCCAGACAGTGTACCATTGGATTTACCCTTGGATTTATCCCAGGATCTGATTGGGACTCACTCAGACCCCTTTGGAATACCTTCCAAGGATAGTTGTGATCCCAACCAAGTGTTGGTACCATTGAATTTAACTCTAAGTAAGTTAATATATTTATAAAAAAATTATTAAAAATATAAAACACACAAAAAATATTATTTTTATAAATTTAAAGTCTTTTTTCAAAGTTTTGACAAAAGAATTACATATTTTTTTATGGTACTATGTATCAAAATAGGCGCAACACCCGTGCAACTGGTAGAGCCCCGTAATATGTATCTCTGCCTGGAGGAACTCGTACGCGCAAGGACTCCAGTTGCAAACGCAATGAAGGGACTCAAACCCGTGACCATAGCATCACATGGGACAACAACGGCAACAACCACGGCTGCCAACTCAACCAACAGACCGTTGGAGAGCCCTCCGTCTCCCACCAGGTTATCCCAGGAGGGTACAGGTCCTCCTACGCCACCCCAGCTGGACTCAACCAAGGAAGAAAGGGTCAAAGTGTTAGTGAAAGAGCATGTGAGCTATTGGGAACAATTCAGGTTGGCTCAGACCCAGGAGGATCAACCAGGTATGAGAAAAGCCATTTCTCAGGCAAAGTAATCTCAGATTTATCTGCAAAGGTTGATCCCAAAGAAAGAAGTAGCAGGCTACGTGCAGAACTGGAATCCTTGGGACCAGTTAGCTTCCTTAAAGGGAAAGGACCCCAAAACAAGGAGATCCTCAGCCCATCAGAAGTTAAGGAACCCAAAGGATTGGGACAACATAATATCCTTAGCCCAGAAGTGAAAAAATGTGTACTGCAATTAGATGTAGAAGCTCTTAATAGCTTTTGTGTAAATGTGTCTCACAATTTTACCATTATTAGCCAATGCTTTGACAAATTTTATAACCAATTGTACAAATTAAGTTCAAGTATTTTTAGAGTGATTGACACTCAGTCTCAGATTATGAGAATTGATGAGTTGGAAATACAAAAAATCAAGGATAGTATAAGAGCTAGTAAGTTTGACCTGATAAAACATATTGATGACAATCAATCAATTCTTCAGGAAGATATTCTTGCAACCATAAAACAGCTTAAAGAAGAAGTTAAGAAAACTAGTCCTATTCCTTCAGCTCATCTGACTAATGAAATTGACTTATTAAGCAAAAAACTTGATTTAGAGTTAGGTATGATTAAGAATGATCTCAGAGATCTTAAAATCATTTCTACTAACTCTCCGGTCATTGACCTAGAAGAAACTAGACCTGCCAGGTTCACCAGTACTCCTAGTGTTCCTCCCAGGACCAGGATAACTAGGAATGAGTCTTTCAGACCCAGTCCTACTCCAGAAATGGAGCAGGCTTTGAAGCTACTTCCTCCCATCACTGAATGGCCTAAATTCTCCTGAGAAGGAGAATACAACCATGTCAATTTCATTAAGTTTATTGACTATACTGTTTCTTCCTATGAGCTCCCTGATGCAATAGCTGTGGTAAGATTGCCCAGATTATTTGAAGGAGTAGCTCTTGATTGGTTTATCAATAAAAGAGAAGAAGTTGGATCTTTATCCTGGAATTCTTGGAAAGAATTGATCAAATTGCAGTTTGGTACCAGGATTTGGAAAAGAAAGATGATGAAAACTTTTGAAACTTCCCAGTTTGATCCGTCCAAGGACAAACCTCATAAGTGGTGCTTAGGCCAGAAAGAGAGGTTGGACTGTTTCTATCCTGATGCTGATAAAGAAGAATTCAATGAAAGACTCCTCAACGTATGTCCCAGACAAATCAACCACAGTGTAAGTTGTAGAATGCCTATGGATTCAGGTCTTTCCACCTTAATAGGTGTATTGGAAGAGACTATTTATATGAATGGTCTTGACAAAAGGGTCAATAGACCTCCAAGGGAACAAAATACTAGGAACAGGGAAAGATATACATCCAAAACTAAGGAATCCCCTTCTACTAATCCATCTACTTTGGAAGTCAAGAAGACTCCAGAATCAAAAGAGAAAGTATGTTGTAACTGTAACCAAACAGGACATGTAAAACCTGATTTTCCTCTACCTAGGAAAAGGATTAATCTTATTGAAGGAGAAGAGTATGACAATCCTGACCCTCACCTAGATGACACTGATTTATCACTCTCTGATTGTGATCTAATAATCACTAACCCTATCAATGTTTTTGAAGGTAGTATTGAGTCTTCTCTGGACATAAATTCCGTCAATGAGGATTCTAACTTACCTCAAAGATGGAATCTTAACATGAAGATACACCACATCTCTGAGGCTAAGGCTTTGACTCTAAAACCTTCTGCTGGTAAAAGTTACACTTCAGGCAAAATATTCTATGCTACTGGTTTAATCCAAGGTTCCCCAGTTAAGTTACTTCTAGACAGTGGATCCTTTTGCTCATGTGTTGGTTCAACTTATCTGGAGAAACAAGACCCAAACTGGAAACTGAACTTACTACCAGTACCTCAGGCTAAGTTCAGCAGTCGTAATTTTGCTCTCAATGCTGTTGGAGTATGGTCTTCTGATATCATACTCCCTCACTCTAAAGGATCACTCAAACTAAACATTGAATTTGTAGTGCTCCAAAAGGGAGTATGTGATTATTTTATCCTTGGGAATGATTCTCTTTGCCTTTATGGTATAGTGTATTCCAAAGCAAAGTTAGATACTTCACTATAGGAGGAGACTGGAATAAGAAGTTCCAAATATGTCATGTCAATGCTCAAACTTCTGATTCAACATATGAAAAACACTTAGAGAAGTTCAATCAGGAATACTTCTCTCAAGCTTCTTTGAATTCCCTTTTCAATGAAAAACAGAAACGGGATATCCTACAAGTATGCTTTGAAAATAAGAATGCTTTCTGTACCAAAGATCACCCCATTGGTAACATCAAACGAAATGATATGATCCTTACTCTCACTATTAAGCCTCCTTACCCACCTAACCTCAGGAGACCTGCTTACCCTTCAAGTCCAAAATCTAGAGATGCTCTGGAAACCCATATTCAAGAGTTGGTTGACTTACAAGTCTTAAGGAAAGTAGGCCACAATGAACAAGTGGATATTACTACCCCAGTAATTATAGCTTAGTAAAATGACAAGTCAAGAATGGTTGGAGATTTTAGAATGCTTAACAAATACACCCAAGCTGATTATTATCCAATTCCAAGAATTGACCACGCTCTACATAACCTGTCCAAGGCTAAGTACATAACCACCATGGATATGCTGAAAGGTTTTCACCAAATACCTATCAGCCCTGATAGCCGGAAATTCATGAGAATTATCTGTCATTTGGGAATCTATGAGTATCTTAGGATGTCTTTTGGTATTAAAAATGCTCCTTCTCATTTTCAAAGGATGATGGACACAGTCCTAGGATTATTCATCAGACAGGGATGGATGATGGTATACATTGATGATGTTATCATTTACTCTGATCATTGGGATACTCACATAGATAAATTGAGGCTAGTCCTCAAAACCATCTCTGCTGTAGGATTGAAAGTATCAATGAAAAATTGTAACTTTGGTTATGGGGAACTCAAAGCCTTAGGACACATTGTCTCTGGACTGACCTTAGCTGCTGATCAAAACAAGATAGCAGCAGTAATGAATAGGCCTATGCGGCAGAATAAAACTGAATTCCTATCTTTCATCAGCTTCTGCAGCTACTATAGGAAGTATTTACCAAAGTTTGCTCTTCTGACCAAATGTTTGTATGAGATCTGCAACAACACCACAGTTTTTGAAATGACTCATGATAGAGTCAAAAATTATGAGGAACTCAAAATGGCAATGACTTCAGCTCCAGTACTGATCCAGCCAGATTACTCTAAACCTTTCAAGCTCTATGTAGGTGCCAGCATGGAAGGTCTAGGAGCTTCTTTACACCAGGAAGTCATAGAAGATGATAAACCAGTGGAAAAACCTATACTCTTCATATCTAGACAAATTAAAGATACTGAGAAAAGATATGGTGCAAGCCAAATGGAATGCCTGGCCTTAATATGTGCCCTAGAGAAACTCCATTATTACTTAGAAGGCACCAACTTCACTGTTATTACTGACTGAAATGCTGTCAGGACCTTGATGAACATGAAGACCCCTAGCAGGCATATGTTGAGATGGCAGATAGCTATACAACAGTACAGAGGACAGATGACCATAGTTCATCAAGCTGGAACTAAACATCAGAATTCTGATAGTTCAAGCAGGAATGTGTTACCCAATGACCCAAGTAACCCTGCCTAAGATCCAGAGGATAATGACATCTTCCCTATCCTTAATATTAACAGGTTAAAAATTGAAGCTCCTATAATGGTCATCCACGTTTGTGAACTCAATGAATCATTGTTCAACTCTATCAAAGAAGCTTACAGCTCTGGCATAAAGACTCTGATCACTATAATGGAAAGTACCTCTCCACCTCCTGAATTGATCAATAGCCTACCTGAACCTATCTTGAAACCATACAAAGCCGGAAGGTTCACCATATGGGATGGTCTAGTATACTATAGGCATCAACATTCAAGTGTCATAGTCTTAACTAAGGATGACCGTATCAAACATGTTCTGGCTACGTGCCATGATAACTGCTCATCTGGTCATTTTTCTACTGATAGAACCTTGGATAAGGTTGAACAAACTGCTTGGTGGGTTAATTGGAGAGACTCCACTATACAGTACGTTACCAGTTGTGAAACTTGTCAGAAGTCCAACAGGACTACTGGGAAACGGTTTGGACTACTGCAAAAAATTGCTGAACCCAAGAAAAGATGGGAGATTGTCAATATGGACTTTGTGACTGGACTTCCACCAGGAGGAGCCTATTCCTACAAATCAGTCTTAGTCATTGTGGATAGGTTCTCCAAGAAAGCAAAGTTCCTACCTAATCACAAGGAAGACACTGCTATGGAATTGCCTTATTATTTTGGAACAGACTCATTGCTGATGTTGGAGTTCCCAAGATTATTATCAGTGACAGAGATCCCAAATTCACCTCTGAGTTCTGGAGGAATCTACATGATATGCTTGGAACCACCTTAGCTTTCTCTACTGCTTATCACCCTCAGATGGATGGATTAGCTGAGAGGATGATTCAGACCCTGGAAGACATGCTCAGGAGATTCTGTGGCTTTGGACTAGAGTAAAAGAATTCTGACGTTTATTGCCACAATTGGGTTAGCCTTTTACCTGCACTGGAGATGGCCTACAACAGTAGCAAACACTCTACCACTTAGGAAGCACCTTACATACTGGAAAGAGGATGGATTCCTAGATTACCCAAGGATAACCTTAACCACCAGCTAACCAACATTCACCCTACCTCACTTGATTTCAAGAAGATGATAGATGAAACCAACAAACATGCTGTGAAATCTGTCCAGGATGGTGTGGAGTATAACCAGCAAAGATGGGATAAAACCCATAAGGAACCTGATTTCAAGATTGGTGATCAAGTCTTGAACTCTACCACTAACTTTACCAACTTGGGTGAAAATAGGAAGCTTAGACCAGCTTTTGTTGGACCTTTCACCATTAACAAAATTCATGGTAAAAATGCGGTGGAAGTAATCCTCAGTGATGAGCTTTCTAGGAAACATCCAGTCTTCCCAGTAAGCCTCATCAAACACTACCACCCAAGGAATGGAAAACATACTCCTTCACCTGCAATACCTGTTACAGAAGAACCTGAAAAGGACAAAGGTAAAATTAGCAAGATCCTTAAGGATAAGAAAGATAGGATCAATGGAAAAGACGTCAGACTCTACCTGGTTAGATACAAGGGAGAATCAGCTGATAAAGATGAATGGTTTCCTGAACATAATATTGTTAGAGTTTGAGTTTTCATTTATGTGACTTTCACTGGAGTTCAGAGTACCATTGATGTGATTGATTTGATCTTATTATTGTTAACCTTCAAGTACTAAAACAACAGGTAAATGTAACTGGGCTGTGTTGTAGTATTGTGATTATCAGACTGTTTAGTCATGGCTATCAAACTCTTTATTCATAGCATTTCACTTACCATGTCACTTAAACTGCTTATGCTAATTTTACCTTATTCATTTTGTACTCAACCACTTTTCAGCCTATAGTGTATTTAGTCTATATAAACACCAGTGCTCTCAAGTGGAATTCATCATCTGTTCAGCCAATACATCAACTGGAGTTTCCTTTTCCTCCTGATCTCAGGTCCGTTACGCTTGACGTTACAAGCCTCTTTCACTCATTTCTTATTGATCTTTTACTTCATTCGAGCTTAAGCTCTTTTTATTTTTTCACGGTTCAAAGCCTTTGCTCAACCTGAGCCAACCATACTCAATGCAAACTGGTTGCCTTCAATAGTCTCATACAGAAATCGGTCTTCGACTCTTTTGGCGAGGGGGTGAGATGGGGATGAGCCTTGTCATTGACACTCATGCTCATCCTATCCATCTACTTTGATGGCGTCAGCCCTGGTCTCGACTTGCTTGGCACTGCAACTTGGTGACCATTGTCTCATTAGATCCATCTTTCCTCAAAACCTCCGACTCGTTGGAATTCTCAATGAGATGCAAACCATCAATTGAAGCAAACTATTCCAATCGGATGCTCAACTAAACGTTGCCGAGTTACGTCAAAAAAAATCCTTGGCTGATCATCAACCTAATGTCAATAATGGCTTCCCGATCATCCTACCTAGTAAAACCTTGATGTTCATCATCAATCAAAATAATGTTCATGTAGCCCAAAACGGTTTTGTAGCTCAGACGCTGGAACTTGGCTTGGTCTGAACATCTTAGTCTCTGGTTCGACTGATTGAGATATTTGGGTTTGGAGTTTCAAGGATCTGATTGCATCGGTCAATTGGAATCAAGTCAATTTGCTTGGCGTCTGAAATTGATGTCCATGATTCTTTGGAGGATGCTCTGAATCATCTATCCACAGTCGCCGGTTTACCTTTGAGTGATCGTAATAAATGGCCAGCAGCATTATACGGCCCAATGGCTTGCGTCACTATCCTCAAGTCACATACCCGTCCGATAGACGCTATAGCTTCCTTTCCAACTGTTTCTCCATTGAACCAGCAGCCCATCCCATCCTCGTCATCAACCCAAGCCATTCAAGAGGATCATCGAGTCGAGGATCCATTGCTTCAAGATCCCAAGACGTTAGGAATCCATCTAGGTGGCCATCGAGCCAGCCCATCCCATCCTCGTCATCGACTCAAGCCATTCAAGAGGATCATTGGGTCAAGGATCCATTGCTTCAAGATCCCAAGACGTTAGGAATCCGTCTAGGTGGCCATTGAGCCAGCCCATCCCATCCTCGTCATTGACCCAAGCCATTCAAGAGGATCATTGATTCAAGGATCCATCACTTCAAGATCCCAAGACTTTAGGAATCCGTCTAGGTGGCCATCAAGCCTCGCGTTGGAGTCAATTCAAGCATGATCTTGGTCTTCTACCTACACTTTATTTTTTTTTGTCAATCAACCATCAATTTTTCACCATCATTTCACTACTCAACTCCGAAAATCAACCAACTCAAACAAGTCTGTTCCACACAATTAAGGCCAACCTTGAACAAATTCAATGCATCTTACAAGTAATTCACCATTTGAACTGAAGAATTTTCCAGGAAATAGTAGAAATCATTAAGATAGCATTTAGAATCAGATATGCCCCAGGAAGTTTACCAGTCATTCAGCTCATCTTATTAATCAGTCACTAACCTGTATGTAGAATTATTCCAACAGTTAGTAGAACATTATTTTGATTGAAGAAAAAGAGTTAGATTCCTTTTTAGGACAGTAACTTCCTCCAGTGCAAGTCAAGCGGGTGTGTTAGGGTTTGAGTTTTCATTTATGTGACTTTCACTGGAGTTCAGAGTACCATTGATGTGATTGATTTGATCTTATTATTGTTAACCTTCAAGTACTAAAACAACAGGTAAATGTAACTGGGCTGTGTTGTAGTATTGTGATTATCAGACTGTTGAGTCATGGCTATCAAACTCTTTAGTCATAGCATTTCACTTACCCTGTCACTTAAACTGCTTATGCTAATTTTACCTTATTCATTTTGTACTCAACCACTTGTCAGCCTATAGTTTATTTAGTCTATATAAACACCAGTGATCTCAAGTAAAATTCATCATCTGTTCAGCCAATACATCAACTGGAGTTTCCTTTTCCTCCTGATCTCAGGTCTGTTACGCTTGACGTTACAAGCCTCTTTCACTCATTTCTTATTGATCTTTTACTTCATTTGAGCTTAAGCTCTTTTTATTTTTACAAATATCCCTGAGGGACCTATACACCTGAGGAACTACAGAGTCAACAGGAGGCATTAGCCCATTATCCCAAATTTTTTTTCAGATATAGACATATCTTGGAGCAGGGGAAGGTCAGCTTGCTACTATATACAGAGCAAAACTGTCAAATAGTAACACAAAATATGAAAAATAAGAATACCTCAATTAAAAAAGAAAGGAGTGAGAAATCCATGAATATTGTTACAGGAATGGATTTATCACTCAAAATTAGGTAGGGTCACTCACTGACCCCACCCTTGAATTCCAAGTCCTTATATTTTTAAAATAATTAAAAGGAAAAGTACTCAAAATTACAACAACTGTATGGCACTTTTTGGCCATTCTAACATTTCACACGTATTGTCACGTATAGGGTTTACACCTAAAATTCACTCAGAATTGAGGTGTTTTGTATATTTTAGGAGTTACACACGCAAATTTTTTATGTCACAATTCCCGCGCGCAGCCCTGCATCATTACATAACCCTAAGTACTAGCAGCAGCAAGATCCCGCGTACTAGAGACCCGGGCGCAGCTGATTCTTCCACGCATGCAGCGGATCCTACCCTGCGCACATCTGTACTACTGATCCCCGCGCCTGGATCCGTCATGACTAATCTGACAACCAGGTACCTCTCAGAAGAGCTACAATGTAGTTAGGGTTGCCTAGTATATGTAACAAACAGACATATGCATTACTAATGATCTAAAAAGATCAAAACTTAAATAAAATTAATGAAAATTAAGTTTTAAACATTTTTTAATAATAAATCAAAGATCAAGGACTACCACGTAAACTACCAATCTTGATCTTTGAAGACCACAAAACACTACAAGAAGTGTTCATAAAAATTATGAAAAATTGACTTAATAATCAGCAGATGACAGAAAATTAGTAAACATCCAAATCTGCACGCTTTAAAGCAATATCAATAGTAAAAATAAAGGATGAGTACAGAATGATCAAATTTACGCCATAACTAATTAACAGATCCTGTGGCTAAAATAGTACAGAAATCCAGCAGATCTAAGGACAGCTGATTGACAGCACCAATTAGACGTGCTAATCTTGCCCTGAATAGCTTGCCAGACTCATCCCACAAGCAGAACCCTCTCTACGTGCCCTGAATCACCCCAGAAAGGTATTTATACAGACCTCTTTGGATCTAATCAGTTAATCAGTTTACCATGAATTATTTATTATCAATCAGACACCGTGTCATTGTTAATCAAGTGCTTATATGAAGATAAGCAAGTGATTTATGAATTAGTCTGCAGTAGTATTATTTTACCTTTATAACCAATCAACCATTGAAGTTTGGTCAAGCAGTCTACCCCATCTGCTCTGAAACCCTTCCAATTATTCCAGTATTTTCGTGGTAAAGTGCTCAGAGTGAGTGTCACCCTTCCTGTCTAGGCCGCTTGTGCTGTTAAGCCCGGCCATCAGTGGAATAAGTCCTTTCTGACGCACCCATATTTATTCCAAGGTTCTTAAAAACTGCCTAAGGAGGCCCCTTGAAGAGAGGTTGCTAGTCTGTAAAGATCCCCAGTCGTATAATACTGTGGCCCCTCTTTTATATTATATTGAAAACCCTTTACTACCAAACCAATTAAACCCTGCAACTGCTCTTTTTTGAGCTTCTAAGGGTTTATTATTGGAATAATAATTATTATTATCATTCCAGCATTTTTATCACTCTCTGTAGCTAAAGAACTGAAAGGTTCCTGGTATCAGAGAGCTGACACAATACTTCCCTGGATGCAGCGGATCCTACCCTGCAGGAATTTGAATGGACTGATCCCTGCCTCCAAATCTGACCACAGGTACCCGTCATAGGAGCTACAACCTAGTAGGGTTTACCTGGCATATGTAATAATTTGACATATGAATTAAAAATGATCTAAAAACCTTAAAACCTAAATAAGAATATTATGTAATTAATTTTAAAGTATTTTATATAATAAATCAAACATTAAGGGTCACCACAAAACAAACAGATCCTAATCTTTGAAGACCACAAAACACTACAAGGAGTGGCTTTAAAAATAATGAAAAAATATCTATGTGGTAAGCAGATGATGGATAATCAATAACTATCCACATCTGTTTAGTTTAAGCCTATACTAATAGGACAAATAAAGGATATGTGCAGAATGATCAGAATAACACCATTAACAGATTAACAGATCCTGTGGCTAAAATAGCACAGAAATCCAGCAGATCTGAGGACATATGATTGAAAGCACAAATTGGACGTGCTGCAACTTCCCTGACTGGCTTTTCAGCCTCAGCCCATGATCAGAACCCTCTCCATGTGCCCTGAGAACCTCATTATCACCCCAAAAGCTATTTATACAGACTTCTTTGGATCCATTATTCCCCATCAGTTTTACAAGGAATTTATCATTATCAATCATACCCCGTTTCCTTGTTGGTCAAGTGCTTAAAGAGAGATAAGCAAGTGATTTATGATCTATTCTGCAGTATTATTATTACTTCCCAAAACCAATCAACCTGATTCATTGAAGTTTAGTCTGGCAATCAACCCCATCTGCCCTGAAACCCTTTACCTGAATCTTTGCATTCTTTTCTGTTTATTATTAAATCAGAGTGAGTTTTTCCCGTTCTGCTTTGGCCATTTAGCTGTTTTGCCTAGGCATATCAGTGGATAAGTCCTTATAAGGCAACCATTATTCATTCCCAGTTTCTTAAAGTGCCTAAGGAGGCCTCTTGAAGAGAGTTTGTCTGTCTGTAAAGATCCCCAGTAGTATAATGCTGTGGCCCCTTTTTTTATAACAAATTGAAAACCTTCTTAACCAAACCAATTAAACCTTGCACCAGCTCTTCACATATTTATGATTTGAGCTTTTTGAATTTTTATCTTTGAAATATTATCATTATTATTATTCCAGTATCTTCATTACTGTCTGGAGGTAAGGGACTACAAGGTTCCTGCTATCAGAGAGCTGACACCTGTTGCAACCTTGCGCCCACAAACCTGTGGACATTCATCCACTGCCACTTTCATCCTCCACTCTGGCCTGGTTTCATTGATTTCCCATCTCTTTTTTTTTTCATGGCCAAATCATCCTCTTGCTTCTTTTTGTGGTTGTTGTTGTTACTATTTTCACTAAAAAAAATACATATTTTTTTCCGCACTCATTTTTAGTTATCTCTTGTAAGTACTTTACAGGGTCTCTTTCCCATATAAGGAGGGGCTCTCTCCTGCCTTCTGCCCCATCCTCCAATCTTATGATGCATGATTCATCCATCATCTAAGTGAATAAATATAATCCATGGGGCCCTTCCCCTTTATCTGAAAATCATTATCCTGGGTATATCTATGATTACCCCTTAATCTTTGATTCTCCATACTTATATTTTTGATCCGTCCCCTGTGACCCTATCCATTATCACCAACCAATACCCTTTCTTGTTGAAGAAGAATTCATTTTGTTGAATTCTTGAGTTTGTTCTACTGCTCCTGAGCCCTTTTTTGAACATACTGGTCTTGCTCATTCTTTGATTGTATCTGTGGAATAAGTCACATTTGAATATGAAGTTTCATTAAGCTTTAAAGATGGTGTTTTAAACCTCCCTTCATTTCTTTAAAAGTTGAATTCCGCCATGCTATTCTTGAGTCCCTTGAGAAGTGTTGGGTTATTCTTGTTCAAATTAGGTTTTGCTTTGCTTCTGGACCTTTATAAAACAAATTTATTTGTTTTTAACATCCACCCTTAGTTATCTGGTACCCTTCAAGCGCTTGGTTTTGGAGAGTTGGGCAGGTTCATTGAGAACTTGGAAGTTGGTTGGGATCAAGTTGAAATTTACTAATCTTCTGCTGAAAACCAGAGTTATTACCTTGTTGGAATTGTTACTTACAACTGCCTTGTTCTATTGAACTCTGAAAAAACTTTAACTTATTTTTTAAAGTCTTTTGCCACACCATCTTGCCTCAGATAGTTTTTCTCCATTGCTACCAAATACTGTCAAACCAATCCCTTCCCATTGATTCCTTATTCATAAGGTTTTTCACCTTGATTCCAGTTAAATTTAAATATTTTTGTAACACTCAGGATGGCAGCCTAAAAAGCACCTTTCGCCTCTACAGAACTGCCTGCAGCTCAGCACCATTTTGAGTCTTACAATTGGTCCCCCAGGCCGGGATTGAACCAGAAACCTTGGGATTTATAGTCCAATTAACTTTGGAATCAACCTTGTAACCCAATCCTTTTTATTTTTTTTCTCTTTTTCTCTTTTCTTAGATCTGATTGGTGGAAGCAACTTATCTCAGAAGTTAATCCTCCCAATTGTGCACCATCTGGGCAAGGATTCTTTTCATTTTTGATTAAACCCTACTCTTGCCACACTCATGAGCCACTTTGGAATTCTGCTCTTTGGATCCTCTAGTAACTCTTTTATTTGAAATGAAATCTGCTGGTACTCCCACCACCTCTGTTTGACCTAAGATGGTCAAGATCAAACCACAGAACAAGAACTTAGGGTTCAATGGCGTCAATTTTGAACAGTTTTTGGACTTTTAAAAAATAGCTGCTGAAGTGGATGGGGCAAGCAAATACAATATGGCCTACCAGTTATGGTTTTTTATCTCCTCTGATGAATTAATTGAAGTAATTGAGTTTTTCAATTGATTCAAATCCCATGACTGGACCCTCCTAAGGGAAACAATGTTGGAATATTGGGGGGAAATGGATGTAGCCTGATTTCCTTTGCAGAAATTGGATGCTCTTGTCTCTCAATGGATCTCCAATGGTGGTGTCTATTCAGCCTCTGACAATCAGTCTTTCAGAAATTAATGGGATTAAATCCAAAGTTATCTTATCTGAAACAATAAAATTGATATGGTGGACAAAGTCCAAGTGCAATTTTTCCAATCTTTGTTGCTAGTAGTGCAGGAACAGATTAGGGATGAATTGGTAAAGTCTGGATCAATGATAACCAACAGGTATAATTGATTCAAGCTCCCTGTTTTCCTTGTCCTTAGGGGTACTGTGGATGAAGTTATGATAGCTCAAAATGCTTTAACCTTTGAAAATCCTAGAAACACTGAATCAGTCCATGCTCCTTCTTCAATGAATCCAAAAAAATTATGATTAAGATGGAGGCAGATCACAGGCCTAAATAAAATCCTCAGTCCAACCAGGAATCTCCTACTATAGACAAAATCACCAAGATACCTTGAGCTTTTGAGAAAAAAATTGATCAAAAGATTTCTTCTCCTGCTACTCTCAAACCCTCTAGCTCTGTCCCTGAATCCACTCTGGTCTGCTACTACTGTCATAGGGAAGGTCATGGAACTGGTCAATTTCTTCAACTCCAGAAGGATAAAGAGGAAAATTTGGTGAAGCAGAAGGGGAACAATTTATTTCTTCCTAATGATGCTTTGATCCAATTAAATTCATTTTTCCCTATCCGTCATTCAGTGGCCTCTTATCAGCTATCACCTCCTATGAATTCATCTTTGGCTTATTTGAATTTTTGATCTTCTTGTGGTACCCTTCAACCTTGGAACCCTCCAGCCATCTACTCCTCCAGTCTTTCTAGGGCTTATCAATGAAATCCAGCTAGGAAAAGAAATGACGAACCCAAAACTCATAATTTTCCTTCCTTGCCAACATAAATCCTTTGAAAATCAGTTAAATGTAAATTTTCACCTGAGCCTCCTTCCTCTGATGTAAAAGACATGGAGGTGGAAAACAAGCCACTCATTGAAAACTTTCAGGATAAATCTGATCCTCCTACTTCATCTAAATTGCCTCAACCATATTACCATTTCCATAACTTGCGGAAAAGTCTATTAGTTCCGCAAAGAATTCCAACATTTGAGCAGTTATGATTTCAACAAGAAGCGCCATCCACCAATTATAAGAAGGAATGGTATCCCCCAAGTTCCCATTTGCCAATTGAAAGTTTCAAGAAACCCAATCAATTATGGTTTTTACAATTGAAAACTGTGTCCCCTCTCATGGAACTTTTTTTTGTCATGAAATAAGCAAACCACCTAAATTTTCAAGTGTTTCCTGTAAATGAAACTGTAGGAAAAGCTGCTATTTCTTGTTAAGAATGATGACCGTTTTTTGTCTATTCCAGCAATTGGGATGAAATAGTTTGTTTTTTTTAATATAATTGATCTACTACTCTGCAAAGTTGGCTTATATCTTCCTCTCATTAATTTTTTCAAACATTACCTAACCCAGAAAAATCTTGAAAATCTTCAGCTAGGCCCTATATCTGGCCCTTAACTTTACAGAACTCTGAGTTAATCTTATTCAAGTCCCCCTGACTGGTGGGGCCTAAATTTTTCAAGGATAATTCACCTGATAGTTCCAAAAATTTAGTCTCCAGTGTTGGGTTGTTACAGGCAGAATATAGATGTGGAGTTGACAGTTTGGACATTCTCAATGCAAATGAGTCCATGACTGAATATATTGAAGGAGATGGTGAAATTATTTTGAGGAATTTCTGTAGATCAAATTAATGATTTCAATGAGAGACTCAGTATCTAGATTTTGGATTGTAACATATTGCAGCTGATCATCTACCAACTTTTGCTGTCAGCTTCAGGGTTTGGCCATCCCAGGATCCAAATCTCAGTGATTATATTGCATAATTTAATCCTTAACTGATCATCCACTACCAGTGGCCTTAAGCTTCAGGGTTTGGCCATCCCAGGACCCAAATCTTGGTGAAGAGAGAGAAGGGTCCTGGGGCGGGTGGATGTTGAGTTCTTATAGCTATATACAAGGTATCTGACATCTGGGAAATTGTGAAATCTGTGGGATAAATGCCTGTGACATAACTGTGCTTTATTGTGTATTCTAGCACCCCCTCCCCCACAATTAAGTCCTTAAACTTCTCCTAGGCAAGCTGTTGGGTTTGTTTGTTTGGTGGCACCCAAAGCTTTGGTCATGATGTTGGCTAGTTGTGTGTTCAACCTTTTCCATTGGAGGCTGATGCCATTGGGCCTTATGAATTCATTTAAACAGTAGAAGGCACATTCCAGGAATTTTTTCTGTTACATCAAGCCATTACTGGTTGCAATGAGTATAGCTGCTTCATTTTGGCGTTGGATAGCAGATCTACATTCAAAGTTGAGGTCAGCCAGGGTCAGCAATAAGTGAGCTAGTAATTTGGAAACCTCCAACAAAGCCACATACTCTGGTGAACAGGTGGATAGTGCCACAAACATTTTCTGTCTTTCCCCTCATTCCATGGTGCTACCGTTGTACCGCATTAAATATTTTCTTGTAGACCATTCATGCTCTCCTCCAAAGCTTTCATCAAACTACATGGAGAGGCCACCAAAACTGCCTCAGGTATATTGGATACATTAAGCCAATGTAACCTTTAGATATCCAACAAGATGGTCAAGCTCCTTCAAGTGTGCTTCTCACAGGGATGAAATCAACCTTGCAAGCAGATTCACTGTAAAGGTTATATTTTGGTGTCTCCCACATGCAAGTTACATGAGTGAACCAACAAGGGATTAATATTCTGTTGTTTTTACAGGACACCCATCATTTGTAGCAATGTGGGGGCCCAAAAGCAGAGCTTTTTTGGTAAATATTTTCTTCCGGTAATTTCCAATGATCTCCTGGGCAAAGAGTTCCTGTTCAAGCTTCATTTTTCCCCGTTTTTATTACTCTGTTCCCACCATTTTTTCTAGTGTCTGCTTCCACTTGATCTTCAGCTTTCTCTCCATCCCTTCTCTGTTTTTTTTTTGAAGATTCCATCACTACCCATTTGTCAACATGCAGCCATACTATCACAAATTTGCTACCATCCCTGCACATTTGCAGGGAGTCTTCCAACTTGCTTGCTTGAAGTCCAACTTGCTCCACCACCAACTCAAAATGCTTCCACCAGCACCTGGCCACCTTCATTTTGCTGTATATCAATTTTTTTAGCTTCATGAAATATCCATTCCATTGCGGGCAAATCTAAACTGGCAGCTGAATGTAGACCTCACCCTTGATTGGGCCGTAAATTTAAGCTGCCTGATTTCAAAACTGGACAGGGGATACTTCCCATGATGGGCCATTTCAAGGAGAATCCAGATGGTTTTTAGGGAGGCTGTTGGTGTTTAAATCTCATAAATTTTAACTCCCATTATCTGAGTGCAACCCTTAGCTATATATCAAGACTTGCACTGAATCAGATTGCCCTCAGGGTCATGTTTATGTTCCAATAAAAAAGTTTCCCCCAGGATCCTCATGCCCTTGTGCGGTCAAACTGGCTCTCAAAAATCCATTTTTTCAAACATCTTGAATTTGTTTTTGCCAGGCTTCAGCCAATCAGTTTCCCATTCCCCTCTCAGCGCTTCAGGCATTGATGAAGGTACTGCCAGCTCAATGGTCCTTGGCAGCCTATCAATTGCTCACTTCTCTGCTTGAGGAATTTCTTAGGTTGCCACTTTGCCCATAAAAAACTGGCTGATGATGTCCCCTGGCGGGTAAACTATAGGTTGGACTGGCAAGTTTTGAAAAAAAGGAAAGATGGCAGACGTGGAGTGAACAATGCACCTCTCTTCTTTGAACCAGAAGAGCCACCCTGCCCCCCCCCGGAGGAAATGCCCAGGAGGCAGAATTATTTTCCCCTTTTTTCTAGCTTTTTGTGTCTCTTGGAAGGTACCTGAATGATTGCCTTGATACCAAAAGGGTAAAGTATGGCAGGATTTGGCTTGGCCCCGGAAATTAGTTCCAGCAGGGTCTTCCCACTGGTCACAGGGTTTTACAGGTCCTTGATGATGTAGGCTGCAAGCTGTTAAGAGAAAAAACAGAACTTTTTATTCATACCTCTCTCATTTAGCCTAGTCTGTGCCATATCCCCTAGATTTTTGTTAACTCTCTCAGCCTTTCCATTCTGCTCTAGGTGGTAGGGTGAATAGCTTCCATCCGGTTCCCCAAAGCCTCCAGCTTGCATTTCAGTGGTCTGGTATATTCTGCTGCGTTATCACTACATATGTACTTTGGGTACCTCCTTTTTGTGTCATGAATTTTCTCAAGCCACCCCAAGATTTTTATTGGCACTTTGGACCTTGAATTAAGAACCAAAATAAAGGGGTAAGTGGACGCCTAATCTCTGAATGTCAATAGGAACCTAGCCCATACAATTTCCTCCTCAAAAGGGCCTTCAATGTTGGTGAAAAATAGGATTAGTGGTTTTTCCCTCACTATGCCTGACAGAAAATCTTGTGGCTTCCTGTTGAGGCTCTTCGAGATAGCACACCTCTTGCAGAACAAAGACTGCCATGGGCCACTTTTTTTTATGGGTATGGATTTCTCAGGAACTTCCACACTATGGCCTTGGACGCTGTGGTGACCAAATCTGGACACCCGGGACCAGATGCGGAAATTCAAAAATTTTTATGATTCTTTTATTTAGGTGTCATTCATCAAAAAAAAATCAGAATTTTTTTGTATCAGTGTCACTCCTCCAATTTCCTCATCCTTCCAAGCATTCCTCTGTCCCAGTGGTCTAGGACAGGCCTCTCTTGGTCTTATCACCTAGACATTGCGTTTGATTCCTTCTCTCTTTGTTCCCCCCTTCCTTTTGGCCAAACGCGCCAGCCAAGACCCGCTTGGCCCAATCTTCCTCCGCTTGGCTGGTGCTGGCCATTGCTTGGACTGGCATCCCAAACTAATCCATCCTTGATCAATCATCCCACAACCCTGACCATCCATGATTGATTGATCAACTACAACTAATCCACCCAGCCCAACCGTCCAAAGACAATTGGGCAAGGCAAGGCTCACTATCATTGTCATCCTCACTCTTGCCTCAATTGCCTGCGGAAAATTGAGGACACCATGGCTTCATCACCTGATCACTTTCTTCCACATCTCCTCACCATTGACCCTCTCCCATCCTACAACCTTGACCGACCAAAGACAGATGGACAAGACCCATCTCCATTCAATCTCCCTCAGCTTGACAAAAAATCCCCTGGTCCATCATCTTCCCCACAACAATGGCAATGATGACAAAAAATCCATCAATCAACCTCACCCTTGCAACCTGTTGCGATTCATCCCACAATCCCTTTGATTTTCTATCTACCCTCCATCTCTTCTCTCTTCACTTGATCCCCCTTGGTCAGCAAATTGGCCGCCATCAAGCACCTATCAACTTCCACTCAAACCTCCCTCCACAATTGGCCGACATCAACCAATTGCTCAACCAACCCCACCAATCCATCAATCACTTGCACCCCCCTTCCATCTTTGAGTGGGGGTTGAAAAGTGTTGTATACCGCCCGCAAACATCTACGGGCGGTCTGGTTCAATTTTTCCCCACCCCTTCCGCCTTTGGGTGAGGGGTGGGTGATCTTTGTGTTGTCGCGCGCGCCTGTCTGCGGACGGACACAAGAAAGGTGAAGGGATGAGAAACAATCCCACCCCAGTAAGGGAGGCCAGATTTCCACTGGCCTGCGTGATCTATTCTTCTGATCATCTAGTGTCTGGAAAAAAAACAATTTTCTGCTCTATCTGTAGTATCACTTGTACATAGTCTAACAGGGCCTCCTGCCCATATAAGGAGGGGCTCTCCCCTGCCTTTTGGCATGGAGGATCTTATGGCATCTTATCACAGAATTATCATCATTATAATCTCAAAATAAATTATCTGTGGGGTCTCATTCCCCTTTATCTGAGTCTGAATTCTGGGTATATCCATGATTGCCCCTTGATCTTTGAGGCTCAATACTCAAATCCTTATCACCAACCAATAGCCTTGCTGGTTGAAGAAGAATTTGAATGATTGAATTCTTGAGTGTGGTACACCACTCCTGATCCCTTTATCCAACAATACTGGTCCTGAGCATCCTTTGATTATCTTCCCGGAACCAGTCATGTTAGAGTGAAGAGGTTTTATTAAGCTTAAAACCTGGAGTGTTAAACCTCCCTTTATTTCTTTTGAAGTTGAATTCTGCCACACTACTCTTGAGTCCCTTGAGAAGTGTTGTGTTATTCTTTTTTGAATCAGTTATTGTTTTGCTTCTAGCGCTTCATCAAACAATTAGCTTTGTCTTGTGCAGCCACCCACAGTTATCTGGTACCCTTCAAGCGCTTGATTCCAGAGATTTGGGAAGGTTCATTGAGAACCTGGAGGTTGTTTGGGATTGGGTTGATATTTCCTAAGCTTCTGCTGACAACCAGAGCTATTAGCTTGTGGGTGTTGTTACTTACAATTGCCTTGTCCTGTTGAACTCTGAACAATCCTTGACTTCTTTTATTCAAGTTTTTCCCCTGCATCATCTTGCCTCAGATAGTGTTGTTTCCCAGCTACCAACTACTATCATCTTTATCCTTTACTCTTTGGTCCCTCATTTACCAGGTTATGGACTTTGATCTTGGTTACATTTAAATATTTTTGTAACACTCAGGAGGGCAGCCTAAACAGCACCTTTCCCCTCCACAGAACTGCCACGGACTAGCACCGTTTGGAGTCTTACAACGCATGGAGCACGCGTAAATACCATTTGTAGGGGTCAAAAGAATGCTTTTAAGTAACTTTCATTGCTTTTTTTCACCAAAAAGAGGTAGGAATTATCCAAAAGAAATATTTTAATGAAGCATTGTAGAAGTTTCAGAGAGGATCTTTCAGGATTTCCTTTAAACCATTTTAACTCAAAATTGATCCTCTTACCAGTAGCCTCCCCATTGACATGATGATCCTGTTAACACTGGGGCATAGATAGACATCATTTATGGTCATTGTCCCCATTTTTGTTGGGATAGTGAGACTGACAACAGTTGAAAAGATCACATGGTGCCCATCAGCAGCTAAAAAAATTGCCTTGGTTGAACCAGCATATGTGATGGAAGAAAATTTTGGGAGGGGCCACTCATGTGTGCGCTGTCCCCAGAATCCAAGAGGATCTCAACTCCATCAATTTCCAGCATATTGAAAAATCTGATGCAATCTCCTTTCCAATTCTTGCAGGGAGGCCATTGTGGTTGTAATTATTGCAAGAGGTGAATTGTATGGTTGGCAGGAGGGGAGGGGATCTTTCCCATCCTGAAATTGGCTCAGAAGATTTTGCGATCTGCATACAAGTAACTTTCATCCCCACAATATTGGAAGGTACAACTGTAAGCATCCAGGAGTGCCTCCAATTTTTGTTTCCTGGCGCAGAAAGTGGCCTGGTTGACTGATAAGTTGGGTTTAGCCACAGGAGGACTGCTTCCAGGTTGTCATTGCGGAGTGAAATAGCCTCCTCTGACTGCCTGTATTTTTTCTAGTTCCATGAGATCAACAGCCCTGGAGTCCTTAGGGTTTAGCTTTCCAATTGCACTCTGAAGCACATTGGCCATGTTGATGAATTGAGGTACCTTCTTTGTATTGTTCAGTTGTTGGGAGACTGAGTACTTGTATGTTTTCTTGTCAATGCCTGGTGGTGCAATAGCAATGGACAGCATGAGGAGGCCAATCAACTTGTTATGTGAGACTTCAATTCAGTACAAGTCAGACATGATTGGGTGAAAAGAAGTGATTCATGTCATGTTGGCTTACAGGGAAGTAATTAATGTGATCATTTTCTCCGCAAATGCAAGCTTGTGGTGCCTGTTGAATTTTTTGCAGGTTTCAACCAGCATCTTGTAAATGGCCTTTCCAGATTCCATGTGGGAAGCCTCAATTTTGGTGTAGAGATTGTCATTGACCAAGTTTCAAAGGAGTTTGAAAATGGCACTATTCTCTGTAGCAGCTAAAACCTTGAAGTTCTGTACATTGCCAAGAAACGTGGGGTCCCTATCAAAAGCCTGTTGGAGAGTTCAATCAATTGCATCCTCCCATAGGTTGAATTTGGACCCATCAAACACCAGTACTGGCCTCTTGGTGTTGATGTTCCAGTGGAACAACATTGAGTCCTTTAAAAACTTCAACACCAGCAGGTTGCCTGTTTGACATGTGTGGGTTTCAATTTGTGGTGGAATTGGCCGTCTCTGGGATTCCTTCTGGCTTGCCATCCTTCCCATGGCCAACTCAATGCATTGGAAATGTTGTGTGAGTGTGGATTGTAGTGTCTCAAAATGCAATTTGAATTTTCTCTTGGATACAAAAGTTGATGGTGTTTCCTGGTCTCCCATTGTGCTGTTATCCAATTCAGATCCTTCTCCGGTGGTATTCTATTTTAACCAATACTCTTTATTCTTTTGAAATTTTTGATTCATAAAATTCAGTTCTCCATTTAGTTGGGTTCCGCACGGCTTTTAACCTGTAAGATATTGCAGCTGATCATCCCCCACTGTTGGCCATCAACTTCAGGGTTTGGCCATTGCGTGATCCAAATCTCAGTGATTATATTGCATAAGTTGATCCTTACCTGATCATTGACAACCATTGGCCATCAGCTTCAGGGTTTGGCCATCCTGGGATTCAAATCTTGGTGAAGAAAGAGAAGGGTCCCAGGGAGGGTGGATATTAAGTTCTTACTATGCATTTTGAAAAAATTGTCCTGAAATTTTGATGCACATGTACAGATTGGCTGGCTGCTGAAAAATCAGGACAGCACTGGGAAAAAACCCAATGCATGGGGGTAATAAGTCTTTCTCAGGATTACCCATAACAGGTTGCCTGTTTTGGGATGCCTTTCTTGGTTTTGCTTAAACTGGACAAGAGACAGCGCCGGGGATGCAACTTCCTTCACTCACCAACCACATCAAAGGAGATGCCACAGGTGCATCACATTAAGTAAGTAAGTCCCCTCAAGTTGTCATTAAGTAATTCCTTTTGAATTTTTCAATGATTTAAGTACTTAACTAAGTAAGATTACTCACTTCCTTTTCCCATTTTTTTTAATTACTTAATCAGATCAAAATCAACAATGGAAAACTGATCTCCCAATGAAGAAGATGGAGTTCCAAATTATGATGAACGGGCACAACAGTACTAGGCCAAAATTGAATCACATTCATGTGCCATCCAAGAGGCTCATCAACAACTTCTTGCAAATCAACACTTATTGACAGCATTCAAGAGCCTGGGTCAAAAAAATAAAGAAAAGAAAAAACAATCCAAGGCCCAAACAAGTCAACCACAAAGGCCACATCAACCAATTAGTGGCAATGTGAAGGCATTGGTTGAAAACCAAGTTTTGATCAAAAACAAAATGCAGGTTGAAGTAGCCAAAAAATTTGGCATGTCCAAACGTCAAGTCCAAAGGATCATTGGGAACACTTGAGAGGGAAACAACAATCAATCAACTTCCTCAAGAGGGGCCAAATTGAAGATTTCAAACAACATGATTGCATCAATGCTGATCCATTTAGAAGAAAACCCCTCATTGCGTTTGAAGGATCTGTCTAGTCACATCAAGAGCAAATTTGATGTCTCTGTTTCAATCCTGTCCATTCAGAAGCTCCTCAAGAGCCTTGACATCACCTGGAAGATGGTGATGCAAGTACCTTGTGAGTGGAATGAGGCTTCCTTCCTACAACAGCAACACAATTTTGTTCTTAATTGTGTCACTGATGTAGGAAGGAACCTCATCTTTATTGAAGAGTCTTGGTTCAATTCCCAGACTCAGCCCACTCATGGGTATTCCCTTTCTGGTTGGTTTTCTTTATTTATCAAAGTTAAACCAACACTGAGATCATCCTTTTTTTTTGCTTGCCACGTCTTAGGTCAGGCTGCCACCCTGGCAACCAATGCCAGGGGGAGCATAATCCACCTCATTGGAGCCCTGGCTGAATCAGGCATGCTCTATTTTGAGTTGCTCAATGAAGATGGTAAGAAAAAAGGAGGCATTGTCTTGTTGCATATTGCCAATTTCCTTCCCCAACTCCACAAAAAATGCCCGCCAAATTCCCTCATCATAATGGATAATTCACTCATCCATTGCAGTGCAGATTTTGACTAAGTCATCAAGATCATGAAGGATTCAACCAAAAAACCAATATTGAATTTCTTCCAAAGTTCTCCCCCATGCTCAACCCAATCAAATTAATATTCAACATCATCAAGATCCATGTGAAGCACCAGGAAATCCAAAGTTGCAAGGATCTTGCCACAGCTATCCGTGGTGCTATTGAAGAAAAAGTTTCACCTGAAGTTTCCCAAAAGTGTTTTTTACACTTTCAAAAGTTATACAAAGCATGTGGGGACATTATCAAAGATCCCAGTAGTTACTTATCTCAACTCTGATTGAGTTTTTACTTGTTATTTTCTTTTGCTTTTTTTGTTCTTTTATTCTCATACTTATTCTCATTTGTTTATTTAACAAATTAGCTTATTTGTTGATTCTTATTTCAATTTGAAATTTGTAAAGACTGTGACTTCCAAAAGAGCAATTCACTTTTTTTTTCAAATTTTCGTAAGACAATTTTGTGTCAAAAACATGTTATCCGCCAAAATTAAAATTCGGACAGAATACTTGAAAACTGAGGACAATTCAAAGAAAAAAGTGGACAGTTATTTCTGAATAACCGACTGCATTTAATTAAATTCAGGACAAAAAAATAAAACTCCGGACAAAATAGAGATAAAATAGGACAAAAAAAACACAGGACAGGAATAAAAAAAAAGCGGACAAGATTTACAAAAATTTAGGACAATTTTTTCAAAATGCATAGTATAGCTATATACAAGGTATGTGACATCTGGGAACGTGTGAAATCTGTGGGATTTTCAGCTCTCTGATACCAGGAACCTTGCAGTCCTTTAGCTACAGAGAGTGATAAAAGAACTTGGAGCAATAATATTCCAAAGAATAAACACTTTAAAGCTCCAATAATGGTATGGTAAGAGCAAGTGCAAGGTTTATTTGGTTTGGTTATAAATATTTTAAATATAATATAAAAAGAGGGGCCACAGTATTATACTACTGGGGATCTTTACAGACTAGAAACCTCTCTTCAAGGGGCCTCCTTAGGCAGTTTAAGAACCTTGGAATAAATATGGGTGCCTTAGAAAGGACTTATTCCACTAATGGCCGGGCTTAACAGCACAAGTGGCCTAGAAAAGAAGGGAAACACTCACTCTGAGCACTTGACCACGAAAATCCTGGAATAATTGGAAGGGTTTCAGAGCAGATGGGGTTGATTGCTTGACTAAACTTCAATGGTTGATTGGTTAATAAAGGTAAATAATACTACTACAGACTAATTCATAAATCACTTGCTTATCTTCATATAAGCACTTGATTAACAATGACACCGTGTCTGATTGATAATAAATAATTCCTGATAACTGATTAACTTATTGGAAACAGAAGGGCAAAAAGAGCCTGTTTAAATATTCTTTTTTGGATGCTTGAGGACCTCTAGAAGGGGTACTAGCCATGGGCTGAGGCTAGGGGGGCAATCAGGGCAAAATTGGCACGTCCTCAATGTGCTGTTAGCCTGCTGGCCTTAGATCTATCAAGGAACAGCTCCTTTTTAGCTGCAGGATCTGTTAATCAATAGATTAGTCATTTTGCTGATCCTGTACTGATCCTCAATTTGTACAGTAAGTACTGGTCCAAAGTGAGCAGACGTAGATTTTTATTGATTCTCCATCCTCTGCTGATCCTGTATGTAATTTTTAATAATTTTTACGACCACTCCTTATGTAGTTTCGTGGTCTTTGAAGGTTCTGATCAACTTATTTCGTGGTGAGTCTGGATCTTTATTTAATTAATAAAAAATACTAAAAATTAGTTACTAACTAATTTTAATTGATTTTTAAGGTTTTTGAACCATAATCTATGCTCGCGTGGTAGCTTTACATATGTAGTGTAGATCCTAATATATTGTAGCTTCTCTGAGCGGTACCTGGATGTCATAGGAGGCGCGGGGATCAGTCCATTCAAATGCGCGCGGGGACTGATCCGCTGCTCAGATGCGCGCGGGGGACTGTACCGCTGCGCGCGTGACTAGGTCACGGGATTAACTGCGCGGGAATTCAGTTGCGCGGGAGTCCAGCGCTGTAGGGACGCGGGGCTGCGTGCAGGAGTTGGCGTACGCGGGAGTCCAACGCTGTAGGGACGCGGGGCTGCGTGCGGGAGTTTGCGTACGCAGGAGACCAGCGTTGTAGGGACGCGGGGCTGCGTGCGGGAATTGTGACAAAACACAATTTCCCGTGTAACTCCTAAACTACACACAACACCTGGATTTCGACTGAAATTTAGGTGTGAAACCTATACATGACATATCATGTGAAATATTAAAATGGCTAAAAGGTGCCATACTGGTGCCGTGGTCATTTACCATTTTGTATTAAATTAATTAAAAAATATAAGGAGTAAGAATTCAAGGGTGGGGTCAGTGAGTGACCCTACCTTATTTTGGGTGGGGAATCCATTTCTGCAATAATATTTATGGATTTCCTACTCCTTCATTTTATAATAATTTTTTTTATTCATCTATCTTTGTTCCTTTTAATGTTGTTAATATTATTATTGTTTGTTGCTTTGTCAGGTTTCTCTGTGCTAAGTAGCAGGCTGACATTCCCCCACTCCAAGATATGACTATATCTGAAAAATTTTTGGGGCTCAGTGTCTTTTACTGGCTCTGTAGTTTCTCAGGTGTATAGGTCCATCTGGAATGTTGTTTTCAGGTAGCCATTCATCTTTATCAGCTGATTCTCCTTTGTATCTGACTAAGTAAAGTCTAACATCTTTTCCTTGGATCCTGTCTTTTTTATCTTTAAGGATTTTACTAACTTTTCCTTTGTCCTTCTCAGGCTCATCTAAGACTGGTATTTCAAGTGAAGGGGTCTTTTCTCCTTCTCTGGGATGGTAGTGTTTGACAAGGCTAACTGGGAAGACTGGGTGTTTCCTAGAGAGTTCATTACTGAGGATGACTTCTACGGCATTCTTACCATGGAGTTTCTTGATAGTGAAAGGCCCAACAAAGGCTGGTCTGAGTTTTCTGTTTCCAGCCAAGTTATTGAAATTGGCGGTTGAAATTAGAACTTGATCTCCTATTCTGAAATCAGGTTCTTTGTGAGTTTTATCCCACCTCTGTTGGTTGTATTCAACAGCATCTTGTACACACTTAGCAGCGTGCTTGTTTGCCATATCTATCATGTTTTTGAAGTCCAGTGATGTTGGATGGATATTAGTCAACTCCTGATTGAGGTTATCTTTGGGCAATTTGGGGATCCATCCTCTTTCCAGTATGTAAGGAGCTTCTTTGGTAGTAGAGTGTTTACTACTGTTATAGGCCATTTCTAGTGCAGGTAAAAGGCTAACCCAGTCATGGCAATATCCGTCTGTATTTTTGTACTCCATCCCAAAGCAACAGAACCTTCTGAGCATATCCTCTAGAGTCTGGATCATTCTTCCAGCTAATCCATCTGTCTGAGGGTGATAAGCTGTAGAAAAGGCTAAGGTAGTTCCTAACATATCATGGAGGTTTCTCCAGAATTCAGACGTGAATTTGGGGTCTCTATCACTGATAATAATCTTAGGAATTCCCAAATCAGCAATTAGTCTGTTCCAGAAGAGTAAGGCTACTTCCATAGCTGTGTCTTCCTTATGGTTAGGTAGAAACTTGGCTTTCTTAGAAAATCTGTCTACAATAACCAGGACTGAGTTGTAAGAGTAAGCTCCACCAGGGGGCAGTCCTGTTACAAAGTCCATGTTGATAACTTCCCATCTTTTCCTGGGCTCAGCTATCCTTTGGAGTAGTCCAAACCTTTTCCCAGTGGTCCTGTTGGACTTCTGACAGATTTCACAGCTTGAAACATACTTGATAGTGGAGTCTCTCCAGTTGATCCACCAGGCAGTCTGCTTTACTTTATCTAGGGTTCTATCAATAGACAGGTGACCCGAAGAGCAATTATCATGACATTCAGCTAAAACAAGTTTGATATGCTCTGCTTTGGTCAAGACTATAACACTAGAGTGTTTATGCCGGTAATATACTATCCCATCCCACAGTGTGAATCTTCCTTCTTTATAGGACTTCAGCAGGGGTTCAGGTAAACTGTTTATGAGTTCAGATGGAGGTGAATTACTTTCTATGATGTTAATCAAAGTCTTCATGCCAGAGTTGTATGCTTCTCTGATGGAGCTGAACAGTGATTCATCTAGTTCACATATGTGAATTCCTATGATGGGGGCTTCAAGATTAAATAGGTTAATGTTTAGTATAGGAAATATATCATGATCTTATGGGTCATGAGCAGGATTTCTAGTATCATTTGGTAGAGAATTTCTGCTAAGACTGTCAGCATTCTGATGTTTAACTCCAGCTTGGTGGACTATTGTCATCTGACCTCTGTACTGTTGTATGGCTATCTGCCATCTTAACATATGCCTTCTAGGAGTTTTCATGTTCATGAGAGTTCTAACAGCATTGCAATCAGTGATCACCAGGAAATTTGTACCTTCCAAATAATAGTGGAGTTTTTCTAATGCCCATACTAGAGCAAGGCATTCCATTTTGCTGGCACCATATCTCTTTTCAGTATCTTTGACTTGTCTAGATATGAAGAGTATAGGTTTCTCTACTGGTTTATCTTCTTCTATTACTTCTTGGTGTAATGCAGCTCCTAATCCTTCCATGCTAGCATCTATGTAAAGTTTAAAAGGTTTATAATAATCTGGTTGTATCAACACTGGGGCAGTAGTCATAGCTACTTTGAGTTCCTCATAATTCTTCAATCTTTCATGAGTCATTTCAAACAAAGTGTTGTTGTTGCAGATCTCATATAAACACTTGGTGAGGTTAGCAAATTTAGGTATGTACTTCCTGTAATAGCTGCAGAAGCTTATAAAGGATAAGAGTTCCGTTTTGTTCTGGGGCATAGGTCTGTTCATTACTGCGGCTATCTTACTTTGGTCAGCAGTTAAAGTTAGTCCAGAAACAATGTGTCCTAGAGCTTTGAGTTCTCCGTATCCAAAGTTGCACTTTTTCATAGATACTTTTAATCCTACTGTGGCAATTGTTTTAAGCACTAGCCTTACTTTATCCATGTGAGTATCCCAATTGTCTGAATAAATGATAACATCATCTATGTATACCATCATCCAACCTTGTCTGATGAACATTCCTAAGACTGTATCCATCATTCTTTGGAAGTGGGAAGGAGCATTTTTAATACCAAATGGCATTCTGAGATACTCATATATGCCTAAATGACATATAATTCTCATAAATTTCCTACTATCCGGACTGATAGGTATTTGGTGAAAGCCTTTCAACATGTCCATAGTAGTAATGAACTTAGCTTTAGAAAGATTATGTAGAGCGTGGTCAATCCTTGGGATAGGATAATAGTCAGCTTGGGTGTAGTTGTTGAGCATTCTAAAGTCTCCAATCATCCTAGACTTATCATTGTGCCAGGCTATTATCACGGGGGTAGTTATGTCTACTTGCTCATTATGTCCTACTTTCCGTAAGACTTGTAAGTCCACTAGTTCTTGGATGTGGCTTTCTAGAGCAGTCCTAGATTTTGGACTAGAAGGGTAAGCTGGTCTCCTGAGGTTAGGAGGGTAAGGAGGCTTAATAGTCAAAGTTAAGACCATATCATGACCTTTAATATTACCAATGGGATGGTCTTTAGTGCAAAAAGCATTCTGGTTCTCAAAGCATGCTTGGAGAATATCTCTTTTCTGGTTTTCACTAAGCTGGGAATTCAAGGAAGCTTGGGAAAATTATTCCTGGTTAAAAGTTTCTAAGTGTCTCTCATAAGTGGAATCAGTAGCTTTAGCATTGACATGGCATATTTGGAACTTCTTGTTCCAATCTCCTCCTATAGTGAAATATCTCCCTTTACTCTGGAAGACATCTATCCCGTAAAGGCAAAGATAATCATTTCCTATAATAAAATAATCACATACTCCATTTTGAAGTACTACAAATTCAATCTTTATCTTGATTGATCCTTTAGAGTGGGGGAGTACGATTTCTGTTGGCCATACTCCAATAGCATTGAGAGGTGAGTTACAGCTGCTGAACTTAGCTCAAGGTACAGGTAGTAAGTTTTTCTTCCAGTTGGAATCCTGTTTATCTAAGTAGTCAGTTCCAACACAAGAGCAGAAGGCTCCACTGTCTAGAAGTAATTTTACGGGGGAACCTTGTATCAAGCCAGTGGCATAACAAGCTTTACCACCGGTGTACCCTTTTCCAATAGAAGTTTTAAGGGTTAAGGTCTTAGCTTCAGAAACATGTTGGATTTTCATGCTGGGTGTCCATTTTTGAGGCAAATTGCTATCTTCATTAACAGGGTCAATATCTAGGGAAGATTCTATGTTTCCTTTGATGACATTAATGGGATTAGTGATAATTAGGTCACACTCAGAGATGGAACCATCAGTGTCATCTAGTTGGGGGTCAGGATTAGTGTCATCCTCTTCTCCTTCAATAGGATTAATCTTTCTCCTGGGTAAAGGACAGTCAGGTCTTACATGCCCTTTTTGGTTGCAATTCCAACATGTCTTTTCTTTGGTCACCAAAGTATTCTTGGCTTCTGAGTTGATAGGTAGAGGTTCTTTATTCTTGTTATTATAATCTTCCTTATTCTTAGTAGTTGGCCCTCTGGGTTTATTAAGCTTTTTGTCTAAGCCATTCATGTCAATAGTTTCTTCTAATACTCCTATGAGAGTGGAAAGGTCAGAGTTCATGGGCATTCTGCATCTTACGCTATGGTTAAGTTGTCCTGGACATAGGTTGAGGAGTCTTTCATTGACTTCTTCTTTATCAGCATTTGGGTAGAAGCAGTCTAGTCTTCTCTTCTGGTCAAGGCACCATTTGTGAGGTTTGTCCTTAGATGGATCAAACAAGGAAGTTTCAAAAGTCTTCATCATTTTTCTTTTCCAAATTCTGGTACCAAATTGTTCCTTAATCGAGTCTTCCCACGAATTCCATGACAAAGATCCTACCTCTTCTCTCTTATTGATGAACCAGTCAAGGGCTACTCCTTCAAAAAGTCTAGGTAGTCTTACTACGGCTATGTTATCAGGAAGTTCATAAGAGGCCAGAGTATAGTCAATAAACTTAATAAAACTGACATGATTGTATTCTCCTTCTCCGGAGAATTTAGGCCACTCAGTGATAGGGGGAAGTAATTTTAATGCTTGTTCTACTTCAGGAGTGGGACTAGGTCTGAAAGATTCATGCCTTGTTAGTCTTGGTCTAGAAGGTAGTTGGGGCGTACTGTGGTACCTGGAAGGTCTGATTTCATCAGAATCTGCAATGGGTTGAGATAAGTTTATCTTTAGATCTCTGAGATCATTCTTAATCATAACTAATTCCAGGTCAAGTTTGTTACTTAATGAATCAATTTTATTAATAATATGAGTAGGTAAAGTGTGGTCTGTTTTATTAATACCTTCTTTGATTTGTTCAATAGATAGAATAATTTCTTCTTGGATAGCTGAAGTATTGTTTTCTAGGTAATTCATTAGTTCTCCCTTACTCAAACTAATGCTGTCTCTTATTTGTTTTACCTCTAACTCATTAATTTTGATCAAGTTGGATTGGGATTGCATGACTTTACCAAAATTGGTATTTACTTTATCCAATTGCTCATATACTTTATCAAAACATTTGCCAATGATATCAAAGTTATGAGAAACATTTATGGAAAACAAGTTGAAAGTTTCTACGTCTAATTGTGGTACACTTTCTTCCATTTTCTTGCCAAAGATATTATATTGTCCCAATCTTTGGGACTCTTTAATTTCTGATGGGCTAGAGATCTCTTCTTCCTGTTGTTGTTGTTTCCTCTTAAGAAAACTAATTGGTCCCAAGGATTCCAATTCTTCACGTAACCTTCTACTTCTCTCTTGGGAATCAATTTTTGGAGAGTTATTTGAGTCTTCTTTGCCAAAGATATGGCTTTTCTCATACCCTGCTGGTCTTCCTGGGTCTGAGCCTGTTTGAACAGTTCCCAATGACCCACGTGTTCTTTCACCAATACCTTTATTTTGTCCTCCTTGGAGGAGTCCGGCTGGGGTGGCGTAGGTGGAACGGTATCCTCCTGGGATTTCACGTTCAACAAGGGACGGCTCTCCAACGGTGAGTTGGTCAAGTCGGCGGCCGCGGTTGTTGTCACGGTTGCTCGGATCGGAGCGATCACTGGCTCGATCCGCATTGCGTTTGCGACTGGCATCCTTGCGCACACGGGTTCCTCCGGGCAAAGATCCATATGACGGGGCGCGTCCACTGGCGCGGGTGTTGCGTCTGTTTTGATGCATTTTTAAAGATTATGTAAGTTTTTGTCAAAACTTTGTAAAAAAAATCAAAAAAAAATAATTTTTTTGAGTAAATTTTTTTTTTAAAAAAATATATGTCTTACTTATATGAAGGTTTAAAGGCACTAAGTCCTTGTTGGGGTCAGGACCGTCCTTGGAGGGTATTCCAACGGGATCTGAGTGGGTTCCAATCAAATCTTGGGACAAATCCAAGGGTCCACAGTCTGGGACGTCCTCTAAGAGGTCTTGGTCAATAAGATCACCAAAGACAAAGTCCACTAGAAAGGATAAAATAATAAAAAAATATAAGTTATATATTTATTTATTTTATAATAATTTTTTTATAATTTTCGAGTTTTTGTGATTTTTTTTTATAAAAAAATAAAAAGGAGATCAAAGCTCACTTTTATAATTTGGATACCGTCTCTTAAAAGCAGAAAGCTTTCTTTGATAGATTTTCCACTCTTTGTGCTGTCTTAACAAGGAGTTAAAATTAATAATTCTTTCTAACTCTTGTTCCTTTTCTTTTAAGATTTGTTGTCTATAATAAAGAAGTCTCTCTTGTTTCTGTTCAGAAGTTATAACAACAGGCACAAAGTTACGTAATTTTTCTTCTTTTTTCTGTTTAAGAAGATTTAAATAATAATTGATCGATTCTCCGTTGGTTTTTAAATCCACTGGACAAATCAAAAGATAAACATAAATAATAAGTATTTCTACTTATATATATAATTTTTTATATAAATAACTGGTCCAGGAGATAATTAATTAAACAATTAATTATTGAGGATATTTCCCAATGAGGCCCCCAGTTGTCAGCTCTCTGATACCAGGAAGCTTGCAGTCCTTTAGCTACAGAGAGTGATAAAAGAACTTGGAGCAATAATATTCCAAAGAATAAACACTTTAAAGCTCCAATAATGGTATGGTAAGAGCAAGTGCAAGGTTTATTTGGTTTGGTTATAAATATTTTAAATATAATATAAAAAGAGGGGCCACAGTATTATACTACTGGGGATCTTTACAGACTAGCAACCTCTCTTCAAGGGGCCTCCTTAGGCAGTTTAAGAACCTTGGAATAAATATGGGTGCCTTAGAAAGGACTTATTCCACTAATGGCCGGGCTTAACAGCACAAGTGGCCTAGACAGGAAGGGAAACACTCACTCTGAGCACTTGACCATGAAAATCCTGGAATAATTGGAAGGGTTTCAGAGCAGATGGGGTTGATTGCTTGACTAAACTTCAATGGTTGATTGGTTAATAAAGGTAAATAATACTACTACAGACTAAGTCATAAATCACTTGCTTATCTTCATATAAGCACTTGATTAACAATGACACCGTGTCTGATTGATAATAAATAATTCCTGATAACTGATTAACTTATTGGAAACAGAAGGGCAAAAAGAGCCTGTTTAAATATTCTTTTTTGGGTGCTTGAGGACCTCTAGAAGGGGTACTAGCCATGGGCTGAGGCTAGGGGGGCAATCAGGGCAAAATTGGCACGTCCTCAATGTGCTGTTAGCCTGCTGGCCTTAGATCTGTCAAGGAACAGCTCCTTTTTAGCTGCAGGATCTGTTAATCAATAGATTAGTCATTTTGCTAATCCTGCACTGATCCTCAATTTGTACAGTAAGTACTGGTCTAAAGTGAGCAGACGTAGATTTTTATTGATTCTCCATCCTCTGCTGATCCTGTATGTAATTTTTAATAATTTTTACGACCACTCCTTATGTAGTTTTGTGGTCTTTGAAGGTTCTGATCAACTTATTTCGTGGTGAGTCTGGATCTTTATTTAATTAATAAAAAATACTAAAAATTAGTTACTAACTAATTTTAATTGATTTTTAAGGTTTTTGAACCATAATCTATGCTCGCGTGGTAGCTTTACATATGTAGTGTAGATCCTAATATATTGTAGCTTCTCTGAGCAGTACCTGGATGTCATAGGAGGTGTGGGGATCAGTCCATTCAAATGCGCGCGGGGACTGATCCGCTGCTCAGATGCGCGCGGGGGACTGTACCGCTGCGCGCGTGACTAGGTCACGGGATTACCTGCGCGGGAGTCCAGCGCTGTAGGGACGCGGGGCTGCGTGCGGGAGTTGGCGTACGCGGGAGTCCAACGCTGTAGGGACGCGGGGCTGCATGCAGGAGTTTGCGTAGGCAGGAGACCAGCGCTGTAGGGACGCGGGGCTGCGTGCGGGAATTGTGACAAAACACAATTTCCCGTGTAACTCCTAAACTACACACAACACCTGGATTTTGACTGAAATTTAGGTGTGAAACCTATACATGACATATCATGTGAAATATTAAAATGGCTAAAAGGTGCCATACTGGTGCCGTGGTCATTTACCATTTTGTATTAAATTAATTAAAAAATATAAGGAGTAAGAATTCAAGGGTGGGGTCAGTGAGTGACCCTACCTTATTTTGGGTGGGGAATCCATTTCTGCAATAATATTTATGGATTTCCTACTCCTTCATTTTATAATAATTTTATTTATTCATTTATCTTTGTGCCTTTTAATGTTGTTAATATTATTATTGTTTGTTGCTTTGTCAGGTTGCTCTGTGCTAAGTAGCAGGCTGACAGGGATACAGGCCTGTGGCATCATTGTGCCTTACCGCGTATTCTAATACGGAGAACCCAACTAGCATAATGAGTCTTCTTTAGGTTTGTGCGTAACGCAGATAACTGTGGGTATTATTATTATTTTTGTGTGAAAGTCTAGTGATTGTAAGAATAGTTACAAGAATTTCACCATGAGGAAATGAGAGTCCCTTCCGACGATTACACTGGCTATTGATACAAGATATGACCGTTCGGCCGAGTTGAGTCAACAAGAAGGTAGACGAGATAGTCAAGACTGGAACTGATGAAATTAACGCTTTGGGAATGAAAGCGACAAAACGGGTCTAATAAAGAAAGGCTGAGATGAATTAGTTTCATGATTTTTCCATGGAGCTATCTCAAAACGTAGTAGCCCTGTAAAGTTGCGCTCGAATTTGTTACACCCCCCTCGATTTATCTGGCTTGAAATGTTGTCTAGGGAGTCATCAAGGTGAAGATCATTCAATCACTCTCGTCGCTCTTACATCTTTCACCTAACGACTGCGTCTCATTTGACTTGAAGCTCCCACCCTCGATTTTAAGTACGATTCTAGCAACTGTCGAATTCTGCCGTATTTTGAAATTCTGGTATGCTGATAAGTATGACAACGACGGTTGGCCGGCACATGAACCACGTAAGCCCAAGACCTCATGTGTAGGAGCCAGCTCTCCCCGATGGACGACTCACCACCTATCGTCTCACCTTTACAGTATGCTGTTCTCCAAGGGTATAAATTGGTGAGCGTTTGCTTAACAGCGGCTTCTCATCCCACCGTAGCTTTCCATTCAGCCCTCCGCAGACAACTCCGACTTATCATTCCTTTTCATTCCGGCTATAGTAACTTCGCCGAAACAAAAAGCACAAAAACCCAACTACTTAAGGTCAATCATGCGTTCCTTCATCATCCTTGCCGTCTTGATTGCTTTGCTGCAAGCAAACTGGGGCCAGTCCGCCCCTACGGTCCCTGAAGGTTCAACAGTCAGTCGGAGCATTCTTTCGTCGCCTCTGCTCTTCAACTGCATAATGCCTTGATAGCCACGCTGGCAACTGATCATTAATCCTCCCTCCCTTCGGCCCACGAAACCCAGCTAATCAAACGGTCCTTGCTCGGATCTAGTGGCGCCGCCTCCCTGGGCTGTGGATCTCAAGCAGGCCTCGTCCACATCGGCCTCCTCAATCATTATGATTGTGGTAATGGTGGAGGGGCTGGTGGTAATGGTGGAAGGGCTGGTGGTAATGGTGGAGGGGCTGGGGGTAACAGTGGAGGAGCAGGCGGTAATGATGGCGGGGCTGGTGGGGCCGGCGGCTTCGGTGGTGCTGGAGGGGCTGGCGGCGTCGGTGGTGCTCGAGGGCCTGGCGGCATTGGTGGATTCGGCGGCGCGCAGGGTGGTGGTGGCCTCGGTGGTGCCGGGGGCTTCGGTGGTGCCGGTGGTGCCGGTGGTGCTGGTGGCTTCGGTGGTGCTGGTGGGGCTAGCGGCATTGGTGGATTCGGCGGGGCGGGTGGTGCGGGTGGCTTCGGTGGTGCTGGTGGGGCTAGCGGCATTGGTGGATTCGGCGGGGCGGGTGGTGCTGGTGGCTTCGGTGGTGCTAGTGGTGCTGGTGGCTTCGGTGGTGCTGATGGTGCTGGTGGCTTCGGTGGTGCTGATGGGCCCGGCGGCATTGGTGGATTCGGCGGGGCGGGTGGTGCCAGTGGCTTCGGTGGTTCTGGTGCTGGCGGCAATGGTGGATTTGGCAGGGCGGGTTCTGTTGGCTTCGGTGGTGCTGGTGGGCCAGGCGGCATTGGTGGATTCGGCGGGGCGGGTGGTGCCGGTGGCTTCGGTGGTTCTTGAAAGATGCAACCAGCGAGTGAGGACGAGTGGGGCTCAAATAGTGGGACCAAAGGAGACGAGGGAGATGGACAGTACCTGAAAGATGCAACCAGCGAGTGAGGACGAGTGGGGCTCAAATAGTGGGACCAAAGGAGACGAGGGAGATGGACAGTACCTGAACGAGGTACGAGAAATAAGAGACGAGAAAGCGACGAATGAGTGAGTTGATTTCAGGAAGCAAGCATGAGAGGGAAATTACAGACAAGAATTGAGACACAAGAGAAGTGAAACAAGGAATGAAAGATAAAGGGCAAACCTGAAAGATGCAACCAGCGAGTGAGGACGAGTGGGGCTCAAATAGTGGGACCAAAGGAGACAAGGGAGATGGACAGTACCTGAACGAGGTACGAGAAATAAGAGACGAGAAAGCGACGAATGAGTGAGGAGAGCAGAAAGAGGGACGGTACAACTGTTCTTTAAGTACAAGCTCTTTAAGACCTAACTGGGTGATAGACAAGGTTTGAATACACATAGTTAGGTTTCTCTACACTTGGATGTCCCCTTCAGATCTACTGGTCGTCCAATTGATCTGAGTGTTGGGTGTCGCGAGTTGCGGTCAGATTCCAACACCCCCCCGTGCTTGCTAATCTGAATGAAGTCCCAGGACGCCGGTGTCTTTCAAGAATTTTGAGTGGAGATGTGGAGGTAGGATTTTGGTCATCCCGTCCGCAAGGTTGTCGGTGGATGGAGTGTAGTATAAGGCAAAGTTGTTGTTGGCAATGTGATGTCTGATCCATTGGAGTCGGACATTGATATGGCGTGTTCGATGTTGGTAAATGGGATTTTCCAGAAGAGCTATGGTTCCCTGGTTGTCGCAAAAAAGGGAAGGGGAACTGAATGGATGTTGAAAAACTTTGGCCAGAATGGACAGAAGTTGAGAGGCCCAAAGGAGATCCTGTCCTGACTCGGAGCAGGATCTATGTTCTGCTTCGGTGGTGGACAGGGCTATGACAGATTGCTTAGAGCACCGCCAGATGACCGGACCGTTTAGAAAGACGGAGCTGCCAGTGAACGAGCGACGGTCATTACTTGATGCATGATCAGCATCGCAGTACGCCTTTAGTTTGAAGGAGGTTGACAAGTCGCCACCCAAGGAGATACCCAAGGATTTGGTGCGTTTAAGATAGCAAAGGAGATGAAGGAACTGCCGTTGATGGGTGATGGTGTGGTTGTTGAGAAACTGGGAAAGGTAGCTCCAGGTGAACGCAAGGTCCGGCCTGGTGCATTGGACAAGATAATTAAGGAGGCCCACCCCTCGTCGGTAGCTGAATGAGGAGTCTACTGGTTTGTCCGATATGGGGACCTTGGCAGGTTGTTGAGGAAGAGGGGTGGAGGCTGGTTTACAGTTGGTCATACCAAACTCGGAGAGCATGTTTGCGATGTATTGGTCCTGATGTAATTGAATCGTGTGACTCTTGCAATCTCTGGTGACCCTCATTCCCAGTACCCACTTGCATTCCCCTAAATCTTCCATCTCAAATTTTGATTTAATGTTTTCCTTGAATTTCATCTCATCTTGTAGTCTTCCACCAATGACAAGGTTGTCTACATGAACATACACAAGGCAAAGTTTAGTGGGATCGGAGTGAATGAAGAGACACGGATTGACAACGGATGATTTGAAATTTAAGGAGGAGAAGAAGGTGGACAGAGCCGAGTACCAACATCGCGGGCTTTGCTTGAGGCCGTAGAGTGATTTGGTGAGTCTGAGACCATATCCGGGGGGAATGGAGATTTCAACTTCTTCGGGACATTTAATAAAGATTTCTTCTTCTGGTTTCCCATTCAGAAAGGCGCATTTAACGTCCATCTGATGGAGTTCAAGGTCAAAGGAGGCAACCAGGCTGAGTAGGATGCAAAGAGAGGATAGGCGACCCGTGGGAGCAAAAGTCTCGTTGTAGTCGATGCCTTCAACTTGACGGAATCCCCTTGCGCAGAGTCGGGCCTTCCGTTTTACAAACAGACCGTCAGAATTAAATTTGGTTTTTAGGACCCATGTGGTGTCGAGCTCCTTGATGTGAGCTGGCTTGGGAACGACTTCCCACACCTGATGCCGGACACAATTATCCTTTTCGACGTTGATAGCGTCCTTCCAGTCCGGCCAGTCAGGGGACCTTTTAGCTTCAGACACGGTCCTTGGGTCGTAATGTGCGGAGGGCTCGGAAATGATGACATGCGCTTGGTTACGTCTTCTGGCAGGGAGGATCCGATCTTCTGAAATGTCAGATCCAACCTCCTTGGGAGCGGAGTCGTACCAGGGAACGTAGCAGTGATGCTTAGAGGCTGGGGGCTGAGAGATGGGACCGAGGTTTGAGGAAGAGTCATTGGCAGGAGATTGAGGAGGGTTGGTGCCCTCTTCCACAGCCGGCAGGTTGGCTGGATTTTGGCATTCGGTCAACTCGATTGGAGTCATGTTGGGAAGTGTAGGAGATGGAGCGACTGGCAGATCGTCCATTGGAAAAATGAGGAGTTTGGGGAGATCATGATTTTGGGGAAGGTCTTTACAGGGAAAGGTATCGAGACATATCTTGACATGGTGTGACCAGAGGATTTTATCTGATTTGGGCATCCAGATCTTGAATGAACGGTGGTGGGAGTTGAAACCTATTAGAACACCTTCTTCACCAGATGGATCGAACTTGGAATTTCTCCATTTCTTTTCAGTGTAGACTATGGCTTTGCTTCCAAAAGGAGCCAGATGATCTAGCTGAGGAGGTCTACTGGTCCATTTTTCAAAAGGAGTGGAGAAGTTTAAGGCGGAGTGGGGAGTGCGGTTTTCTAAGAAAACGGCTGTTGATACTGCATCTCCCCAGAAGGTCAGAGGGGTCCCACTGGTGTGAAGCAGGGTCCTGGTCTTCTCAATGGTAGTTCTATTCCCCCGTTTGGAGAAAGGATTTTGCTGAGGGGTGTAAGGAGCAGTGGTGATGTGGAGAATTCCTTTGTTGTTGAAGAGGGTACTGAACCTTTCATTGACAAATTCACCCCCATTGTCCGACACTACTGTTTTAACTTTGCGGTTGGAGAAGCATTCAGCTTCATTGAGAAAGGAGATGAAACAATCGTACACATCGGACTTACTCCTAATTGGATAGATGAACGCATAACGACTATAGCCATCCACTATCTTCAGGAAGTAACGGTTTCCTCCCTTGGACATGGGAGAAATAGGACCACAGATATCCATGTGGATACATTCAAGACAGGAGGATGGAGTAGGAAAATGACCGGTAAAAGGGGTTCGAGTCATTTTAGAAGCCAGACACTCGGAACAGTCGATAGGAGTGTTAGGGAGATTGGGAAATAACTTTCGGAGGTATTTGTCATTTGGATGACCAAGCGAGCGATGAAGATCAAGGGGGGATTTGGCTGTAAGAGCTCTGGGGTGCAAGATGTTAAGAGCAAGAATGTTGTTGGAGAAATTACCAGTCATTAGTTGATGACCGTCCTTGATACACTCAAAACCGTTGCTGGTTGGTCTGATGGAGTATCCAGATTGGAGGTAAGGTGTCATGGAGATCAAAGAATTGGATAGGTCAGGAACTAGCTGTGCATGCGGGATTTCAAGAATTCCCAAAGCCAGAGGGATAATGGCTTTGCCGTGTCCCACAATTTTGAGAGGAGTGCCATTGGCCGTATAGAGGGTTGAGCTGGAGGGTTGGAATGTAACAAAGTACCCCCGGTGCTTGAGATAGTGACCGGAGGCCCCGCTGTCTAGGATGATTAAGTCAGGGTTGACGTTGTTCGAACTGAGATTTGCTTTTCCAGGTTGAGTCTTATTTTGGATTCGACTGAGAGCAGCCTGATGGTAGGCAATGGCTAGCTCTGGATGCAGTTGGTGGCATTGATCAGGGGTATGTAGGGTATTTGGATTGTGTACCCCATTTTCGCAAACGTTTCGTCGTTTTTGATTTTTGTTCAGGGATGGATTGGATGAGGGTTGGCGTGATACGTTGAACGCAGAGGCTTGAGTCACTTTGGTGGATTCAGATTGTCGCTGTATTTCAAGTTCAAGGTCGGACAGGAATGTGTCCATTGGGATTTTGGCTTGTTTCCCTTTGTATTGGGCAAATTGCAAGGATCGCATGACAGCAAAAGAGGAAGGGAGTTGTTTGAGGATAATGATTGCCCAAAGAGTTTCTATAGTGGAGGTGTCCAGGTTGTCAAAAGACACTTCCAAGAGCAGTCGAAAATTCTCGCGGAACTTATTGATGGAGTCTTGTAGGTCACCATCGGAAAAAGGGATGTTGTATAGTCGATCCATAAGGTTGACCACGTTCTCGAGAGACTTGGTGGCGTAGTGGTCACAGATAGCGTCCCAGAGTTCTTTAGGCTTGTACTTAGTTGGATCCCTGACAAAACGAGTGAAGTTTTGTTGGTCCAAGTGCAAGCGGATAAAGGTGGTGGCTTGCTTCTTCTTTAGTTTAATCTCTGGAGTGACTTCATCGGGACATTCAAGAACAACAGTGTCCAGGTCCTTGTATCCAAGTGCTGTCATGATGTTGTTTCGCCAGCTGGAGAAGTTTCCGGGTCCGGAGAGCTTTTCACATAGGATACCGCGGGAGTCATGGGAGTCGGTCATGATGTTGGGAAATGAATGAGTTGAATGTTGGGATTTGGATCCTAGGAGATGGTTCTGAACAGTATTCCCGGATGATGCAGTAGAGTAGGTGGGAGAGGAAGGGAAGCCACTGGAGGAAGTGGGTGGAGGTGAGTTTGTTGAAGATGGGGAGAAAGGGAGATTGGCCACGGTTTCTGATGTCCTTGAATCTACACTACGCTCCTTGTCCTATTGGCCACACGGCTGGTATTTTACTGGGCTCATAACCTGAAAGATGCAACCAGCGAGTGAGGACGAGTGGGGCTCAAATAGTGGGACCAAAGGAGACGAGGGAGATGGACAGTACCTGAAAGATGCAACCAGCAAGTGAGGACAAGTGGGGCTCAAATAGTGGGACCAAAGGAGACGAGGGAGATGGACAGTACCTGAACGAGGTACGAGAAATAAGAGACGAGAAAGCGACGAATGAGTGAGTTGATTTCAGGAAGCAAGCATGAGAGGGAAATTACAGACAAGAATCGAGACACAAGAGAAGTGAAACAAGGAATGAAAGATAAAGGGCAAACCTGAAAGATGCAACCAGCGAGTGAGGACAAGTGGGGCTCAAATAGTGGGACCAAAGGAGACAAGGGAGATGGACAGTACCTGAACGAGGTACGAGAAATAAGAGACGAGAAAGCGACGAATGAGTGAGGAGAGCAGAAAGAGGGACGGTACAACTGTTCTTTAAGTACAAGCTCTTTAAGACCTAACTGGGTGATAGACAAGGTTTGAATACACATAGTTAGGTTTCTCTACACTTGGACGTCCCCTTCAGATCTACTGGTCGTCCGATTGATCTGAGTGTTGGGTGTCGCGAGTCGCGGTCAGATTCCAACAGTTCTGGCGCTGGTGGCATTGGTGGATTCGGCAGGGCTGGTGGTGCCGGCGGCTTCGGTGGTGCTGGTGGTGCTGGTGGCTTTGGTGGTGCTGGTGGTGCTGGTGGCTTCGGTGGTGCTGATGGGCCCGGCGGCATTGGTGGATTCGGCGGGGCGGGTGGTGCCAGTGGCTTCGGTGGTTCTGGTGCTGGCGGCAATGGTGGATTTGGCAGGGCGGGTTCTGTTGGCTTCGGTGGCGCTGGTGGGCCAGGCGGCATTGGTGGATTCGGCGGGGCGGGTGGTGCCGGTGGCTTCGGTGGTTCTGGCGCTGGTGGCATTGGTGGATTCGGCAGGGCTGGTGGTGCCGGCGGCTTCGGTGGTGCTGGTGGTGCTGGTGGCTTCGGTGGTGCTGGTGGTGCTGGTGGCTTCGGTGGTGCTGATGGGCCCGGCGGCATTGGTGGATTCGGCGGGGCGGGTGGTGCCGGTGGCTTCGGTGGTTCTGGCGCTGGTGGCATTGGTGGATTCGGCAGGGCTGGTGGTGCCGGCGGCTTCCGTGGTGCTGGTGGCTTCCGTGGTGCTGGTGGGTTTGACGGCACTGGTGAATTCGGCGGCACTGGTGGAGTTGGTGGCTCTGGTGGGGCTGGCGGCTTCGGTGGTGCTGGTGGTGCTGGCGGTCTTGGTGGATTTGGTGGAGCTGGTGGATTCGGCGGGGCCGGTGGAGTTGGTGGCTTCGGTGGGGCTGGTGGATTCATTCCTGGAGATTCTGGCTTTGTCCCCAGCGGCTCCTTCGGCTCAGCCGTCCCCCTTGGCCTCACCAGCGGCCTGGCCTCTTGGAACAACGCTCAATCTTCTGTTGACCAGACCCAGTCATCATCATCGGCTCAATCCCCGTTCCGATCCTCTTCTGCCGACCATGCCTCTTACAACTCCAACCAGTCTGCTAACTCAGGCTCGATCATGTACCAAAAGGACGTGAAGAAGCCTGCCGAGCAGGCCAAGTAGAACTCATTGACAGAACGCATCCGACCTCCTCAAGTTTTCAGCCTCATTTGCTTCTAACTACCCTTATAAATTGATTTTTTTGCTTCATTTCTGGACTTCGTTATTGAGCATCAATTTCTTTCTGCACTGACTAAAAAAGACTTCAATGATTTCTGAAATTGATCATTTAAATATATTTTGGGTTTTGTAAGGGACTAGCATGTGATTCATGATGAAATTTTTGAGCGTTGTGGAGTGTGGCAGACACACCAATGAATTATGGGATTGAAATAGATGTAGTTTCCGGCCTTTATTTGAATCAACGGTGGATTATTGATAATCAGTCCAAAAAGGAAGAACTGGTGATAGCCAAAATACAAATTTAAAGAAATAAATCTGAGTAGGAGTAAGGGACATGAACCAAAGTACAAGGCCAAATATCACCATTTCCCAATAATAAAAAAAACCAAAAGGGAGAGAAAAAACAAATTCTCTATGCTCACTTGGAACTCTTAGAATATTGAAAATCTTGAAGGACAAAAATGAAATTATAAACAAGTCTGGGATAATTTTGAAACACTTCATTATCAAGGATATTCATGAGTTGGTAACTGCCAAAGACTGTTTTAATAATGCTGAACTACCAGGAAACCTGTATTTTCATTCAATTGTTCAAACCAGAGTTCTGTGGAAAAAATTTGTTGGCATCACAACTGCTCTGGCATGCAAGAAGTGGGTTGGCACAGGGGCTACTACTCATAGAACTCAAGGATGGTTGATTGGAATTTCAATGGATAAGATGAGAGGAGGTTTACAAAGGATGAGAAATGGAAGGATGTGAAAAGCAATCCAGGAGGAGGTTGTTTGATCTGAGCTTAGCAGGCTGAGTGAAGGTTGTCTTGTACTGAGATGACACCTACTAGCTGAGGGACTAACCAGTAAGAAGTAGTATACTGATTCCCGGAGGGGAATTAATCCAGGGGTGAAGGAGGGGTCAGTGTATGTGAGAGCTGAGAAGGGGGCCTTGAGGGAGGAGTGGCTGGTGATGCAGGTTGGAGTGGCTGGTGATGCAGGTTGGAGTGGCTGATGATGCAGGTTGAAGTGGCTGGTGATGCAAGTTTTAGTTCCCATGGTATTACATGTTGACTCATTGGGCTGGAGGCTGTAGTTGACTGATTGGGTGATGGGCCTGTCCAGGAAGTTTTGACATGTACTGATCTGGAGTCCTAGGAGGATGGCATGACCAGGCAGTGGAGAGTATGTACTATGTATATACTAAGTATGTAATATGTACTAACCCATACACCAACTGGGTTGAGGAGAGATAGAGGATGCACCAAGCTATATATAGGGAGAGGGAGAGATCCTTTGAAGCTTGACTGAACCACATGACACAGTGGTAAGGTATACATTATTGGCAATAGCAATATAGTTGGTAGATAAATTGATATCATGTTTAAATAATTAGGAATTTATTTTTTTGATTCAATGTTGAATGGATGAATGTGCATGGAAGGGAAATACAACTGGGTAAAGGGGGTCTTTTATAGACAAGATCTCTCTCACCAATATGACTATATACAAGCTTAGAGGAAAGGAAATGAAACATGCTTTTCTCCTTGGTTTCTTGGTTTTACCATGGAGTGCAATGAACTTGAAATGTTGATTTGCTCTGATAGTTCTTGCCATTTGCATCCTCTTTTGATGAAACTTCCTTTTCTTTTTTTTGAAGTACATTTCAGCATTAAATACATAAACAATTATTTTAATTTTTTTACTTATAGATATCATTCTTTATCTTCTTATCTTCATTAGTATGATGTAACCGGGTGTCTGGGCTGTGTTGATATTTCTGTGACATACTTCACAGAGACTTAATGTTTGATAACTTTATTATTACTCAATATATTGGGTTGATTATTTTTTCCATCATGGTGCAAATTATCTTATCTTTCAATTGGTAATAGAATAAATTTGTTGTAACAAGGATTTTTCCCTCAACAGGGACTACAATCTCAACATACATGGACATAGAGATTATCCCATACAGGGAGAGGGTGAACGTGGTAGAAGAAAATGGAGACTGAAAGATATTCAGGACTACTATCTAGTGCAAGGTACAAGAGTGAGTGAATTTGGGTTTGAGCGGAGATTAAAGCTAATGGAAGGCTGGATTGGTTTAGTTTGACAAGTGTCAAAACTGTGTTATGACAGTACCCCCTCCTGAAAGGGAAGGGGAAGCTCCTGAATTCCAGAAAAAGAGGAGCTGGACTTGAGAATTGAGTTCCATTTTACTTGCTGATTGAATGCTGGGAGGCTTGGAAGCAATTCTGGATAGCTTGAAGCAGGTGAAGCATTACCCAGGTGTTGGTGCTTAAAGTCTTAAAATTAGAATGGAAATTAAAAGGTTTGAAAATGGAGGTCTGAAGTTTGTATTTTGGAGTTTGAATCTTGAGGGATCTAAAATTAAATGTCTTGTGATTTTTAATTAAAGGTTCCAGGTTTGAAGGAACTTGTTGTTCAAAGTTCAAGGTTGAAGTTTCAGAGTCTGTGTCAGCTTCCTGATTCCAGGAACCTTGCTGTCCTTTAGCTACAGAAAGTGATGGTGTTAGAACATTGATATTTCCAAGAAAAAATGTAAAATGCTCAAATAATGAAAATATGGCAAGAGAAAGTGCAAGGTTTGTATTGGTTTGGTTAAAAATGTTTTCAATATTTTTTAGGAGGGGCCACAGCTTGAACAAAACTGGCAATCTTTACAGTTACACAACCTCTCTTCAGGGTGTCACTTTAGACAGTATAAGACCCTGGAAAATGGGTTCCTTCAGAATTACTTGAAAGGGGTGAAAACCAAGGGAATTATTGTGTGTTTGGGCTTAACAGCACACAGAACTGGGCAGGGAGGAACAGACTTACTTTGAATTAATTGTTTCACAAGGTTACTGCAGAAATTCATGGTTGAAAGGGTCTCAGATCTAAGGTTGGGGCTTTTGCTGATTTTGTTCAATGGAATTTATAATGGGTTTAGAATTAATGTTTATACTATCAGACTGCAGCCATATATCATTTTTTTATCTCTTATAAATGCTTGATCATGTATGGCAATGGGATTGGAATCAATACTAAAAATTACTTTGGTTTAAAATAACCAAAAGGTACTGTATATATACCTTTTGTGGTGAAAGGTCCTCCTCAGGGAACATAGAGAGGTTTGTGCTGAAGGGATAAGGCTAGCAGGCTGGCCAGGGCTAGTTTGGCACGCATTCTTAGTTCCATCACTCAGCTGTACCTTTCTGTGTCATATTTATGTGTGAAATGATTTTCAGAAATTGTTTTAAATGTTAATTTTTTGTTTCTGTAGTTCTGACATATTTCCTAATTTTGTATAATATTCTTTTGAGAGAGGGTGTCAAGGGGGGGTATTTTGAGATTCTCTGTCATCTTCGGATCATTTTGCTAATTTTTTATCAATTTTTAAGGGGAATCTTTGATATTTTTTGTGGTTCATAAAGATTTGATAATATTCTTTTTGTGAAAACCTTCATTATTTTTTTCCCTAATTTTTCTATTTTATAATTTGATTTTTCTATTTTTTATTCAATTTTTGGAGGGCTCAAATCATCCGCTATCCGCAAGCTACAAAATTAAATATGAATGATTAATAAATAGAGGTTTTAACATGTTCCTGAGGTACCTGGTTGACAGAAGTTGCCCTCGAAGTTTTGAAATGCACATGCTTGGCAGCTGCATGTGGGAATCTGGCATCTGCGTCCAGAAGGATATTGAATGCATGTTTTTTTACAGGTGCCTTCATTTTGAGTTCAACAGGCATGCAACCTGTACTTTATGGAAGTGGGGCTGCATGCGGGAATTGTGACAGAACACAAAACTGGCTGTAACTCCTAAACTATACACAACACTCTAATTCTGAGTTAATATTGGGTGTGAAACCTGTATGTTAAAATGCATGTGAAATATTAAAATGTCCAAAAAATCACAAGTAGTGGTGTTGTGGTTTTGGTTTATCTTCTTGTGAATTTATTCAAAAATATAAGGAGTTGGAATTCAAGGGTGGGGTCAGTGAGTGACACTATCTTATTTTGGGTGAAAAATTTAAATTTGTAATAATATTTTTGGATTTCTCATTCTTTCTGCAATTTTTAATTTAATTTATTTTTTATTTTACTTTGACAGGTTGCTCTGTACAAGTATCAAGCTGACTTTCTGATGTTCAAAATTCAAGGTTTGAGTTTCACAGTTTGAAGGTTGAAGTTTGAAGTTCAACTTTTGAAGTTTGAACTTTCAGGTTTGAATTTGGAAGTTTGATATTCAAGTTTTGAATTTTAAAGTTAAACATTCAATATTTGAGGTTTGAGTTTCAACTTATTGAAGTTTGAAATTCAAGTGCAAATTTCAAAGTTCAACAGTTGGGTCAGTATTGAAGGGGTACTGAGAGGGGTTCTTCCTTGGACTAGGAAAATGATGAGACTGCTACTGGAGAGCTTGAGGGAGGATTATGGACTTGGATGAAAATGAAGAGAAGAAAGAATATACAGGAAGGGGGATAGAGAAGGAAGAATGAAGAAATAGAAGAAGGAGTTTTGGAGGTGACCAAGATTTGTGTAGAAGGTAAAGTAACTGGTAAAGAGGTAGATCTCAAGGAGGATTGAAGAAGTTGGAAGTGTTTGAGAAGGAGGTTGAATAGGTTGGAATGAGTTTTCATGGGCAGATTCTCATGTGTTGATGGCTGTTCCAGATGCTGGTGGTGTTAGAGGCCCTGAAGGGAATCTGGAGGTTGTCCAGGAATATTTGGGATGAATTATTGAAGGTAGCAAGGAGGTGATGTTTCCTGGTTTGAGGATTTATGATTTTGAAGAAGGAAGATAAGGGATTGAAAGGCCATTGATAGATGAAAAAGGATATTTTTTGATTTTGAAGTATTTTCTTACATGATATGTAAGATGGAAAGGGATTGTTTGGTAGGTGTGTGATAGGAAGGAAACTATTTTATTTCTTATTGTGTTTTATTATATTTTTTTTGTGAATTAATTTTGGAGATTATTGATTGGAAGAATTCAATTTTTCTGATGATGGAATACATTTATGGTTTTTTTTGATGGAGGGTAAATGAGTTGAGTTTGGGTTGGGAAGTGAGGGTTATTGGAATTTGGGTTGGTAAAGGAACTATGGAATCACTTGGGTTTGGAATAATAGATGTAGTGACCATGAAAAAAAATGCTTCACCTGCCAGTAGGTGTAGCACCTGGAACTTAGTTTGGTTTGATTTTGACTCTGAGAAAAACTGTTTCTAAAAAAAGAAAAAAAAATCAAAAAAAATCAGGGGAGGACAGCACCAAAGAAAACTCCAAAAAACGGTGGAGGAGATATTAGTGATTGATTGCTTGATCAATCCCAAGAAAATCAAACAATCAATTGCAATTTGATCAAGAAATTGATTTGCTTTTGATTGTTTGATCAAATTTCAATTGGTTGTTTGATTGTTTTGCAATCAATCAAGCAATCAATCACTAATGTCTCCTCCACTGTTTTTTGGAGTTTTCTTTGGTGCTGTCCTCCCCTGATTTTTTTTATTTTTAGGTGTCTCTGGACTGCACCCAAAGCCAACAGGGTCTTTTTTGATTAATTCAGGTGTTCTTTGCCATGGAAGGTATGTTTTTTTTTAAATTTTTTTGATAACTTTGCTTGTCGGTGTGTTGCATGGGTCACTCATGCCAATTTTTTTTGGGGGGGAATTCAGCTTTGGGTGTCCCTGGGTTCAAGTCCAGGTTTTTTTTCTTTTTTTTATTCAATCATGTTTCACCAAAAATGTCTATTGGACTGAAATTTTTTTTTTGGAAAATATTTAACTGCTTTTGGGGAACATTGTATTCTTCTCCCACCCCCTCAAAATGTTACACAAACATTCAAATCTATTCTTGTTCCTCGACCCAATCTAAGTATAAGATTTTCAGGGAACAAGATGGAAGGTAAAGGCTGGAAAAAAATACAGAGAGGTGGGAAGGGTAGGTCTGCTTGCCTAAAGAGGAATCAAATGAGAGATTCAAAAATCTCTTTGAAGGTTTCTGAGGAAGGTATTAATGAAAAGGTGGTCTGGTTTGGTCTGAAACCGCGTCCTTTGGATCTGTACCCTTCAATTGTTGCCAAAAAGTAACAGAATAGTCAAAAACCAACCCAGGAAAAGTTTGAGAAAGCAACAAAAACAATCAAACAGTTCCATTTCTTCCACCATGGAAAAGTAATTGTCCTCAATTGATCTGATCATCAAGCCCTGGTGGCAATAATTGAATTTTTCCTATTGGAGAAACTTTCTGACCAAGAAAAGAAGGTCATCAACTTTGTGAAAACTTTCCTTCACCAGTCAAAAAAATTTGTCAACCCAGTTGGTCCTTCAATATCTTGGGGTAAAAAAATGTGAGCGGTTGGATGGCAAAAATTGATGCACCCTTCAGAGTTATTTGGAAGTTATGTGAAGAAATCATCCATTAGATCTTCTCCTCAAGAGTATGCTTTCCTCAACCTTAAGGCCAAAAAAGTATCCCAAATTCTAAGACAAATGTTTGGCAATTTGGCCAAACTTTCATTTGAAGCAAACTGTGATGCCATGAAGTACAACAACATCCTTTCTTTCTCTTTTTTGGAATTTGGTTCCAAGCCTGCACCTTTTGATTTCTCCCCACACATCACTTTCACCTCCAATTCTTTTTACAACTCTCCTAATATCAACAAAGGTGACATCTCTGGCTACTCATTTTTACTTGTGGTTCAAACCAAGAAATAAAATGGTTGACTTATTGAAAATAGGGACAAATATCAAGTATTGGATGGCCAATTTGTTTTTCATGACCTTGGCTTTGGAATTTATTTCAATCAAAAAGGTATAGTCAAAATTGTTTGGGCAGCTAATAAGTGCAAGCACTGTACCTTTCCTGCTGTGGACAAAGAAACCCATACCCAAATGGCCATGTCACTTCAAATCAATAAAACAACTAGAAACACTTGTAGGGACTTGAATAATGGCCAAATTTACTCTAGAAAAAAATATTCAATAAAAACAAAAAAGATTTTAATGTTAGTGGGGTTGAGAATACTCTCAAACTTTTTGATCAAAAATAATTTTTTTATTTTTATTTCACGCATGAAAATATATTTACAAGCCCAGAATTCAAGTTATCTGCTTTATCTCATCTACTGTTCTACTGCTACCAATGCAAGCCAAGGCTACTGACACCTTATCCTTTTTTTTGGTTGCAAGTTGTTCCCTCTCCTTTTCCAGTTGTGCTTGCTGTTGATCCTTCTCTTTTTCCTCTTTTTGAAACTCTAGCTCAGCCTGTTTCAACTTCCACTCTGCATTCCATTTTTGTTGATGAGCCAAAATCTAGGCTTTCTACTTTTGAACATCCATTGCCAGTTGACAATCCCACTATTGCTTTTCAAACTCAAGTTTGTTGGATTCAATTTGTGATTTGACTGTTTTTTGAAGGGGAAAAGCAATGAGCATTTTTTTGAAAGCCAGTATATTAAACCAATGGACTTACATGAATCTTTCTTCTCCATGATTTCTTCAAATCCTGAACAAACAGAAGTGTTTCTCCTCTTTTGATGAATTTTGGGGTTGATATTGATGGAATTGGAGGCTTTTTGCTTACCCTTGGCAGAGGAGGTTTGAGTCTGAAAGTTGTCACTGGTGTTCCAAGGCAATGTGGGAGGCCCCATTGGCTTGAGTTTTTGGCAATTCTGGAATTGATGAGCCTATTTTTTTACAATCTAAATCAGTCAGGATTAACAAGACAGAAGAGAAAGGAGCTTGGTTCCTTAATTGACTGTATGTTGAGGTTAATGGAGACTGAGGAGTATCTTGTTCCAAATCAGCAAGGTTTATGAGATCTGCTAACCCAGGAAGAGAGCAATCCAAAGAAGGAGGGGATGGGTCCAAGGTATGGTTTGACACATCAATCAATGCAGAAGTAGATGTGATTGGAGCTTATTGCAATGGAATGTCCTCCTTGGCATCAGATGGGGGCCACTCCAAGGAAAAGGTTTCTTCAGGATCACCATTGCTAGGCTGAGCATCCCCAGCCAAGTCCTCAGCGTGGAATGAATTGGATTTTTGGGCATCAAAAGCGGCTAAAGGGGTGATGATGGCCTTCTTTCCAAAGATTTCATCAATTTGAATATAAAAAGGACAAATGGAGTCCAACTTATCAACCACCAAGTTGATTCCCTTGGCTTTGTCAGAGTTGGTGATACCAAAGCCAGTGGAGATTGACATGGAAGGGGCCTTTTTGTACTTGGATTGATAATTCTTGAATCTCTCCCTCATCTGTTTTGATGACATATCCAGCATACATTTTGTTTTGTTCTTGAGTTCATTGGCCATAAGGGGATAACCATTTACCTTACAGGATGGAGGTCAGCCAACTGTGTTTCATTGTTGGATCCAAAGCAGGCATCATAGTTGGAGGGAATTTTGAGCCAGTTGACCAGGATGATGTGATCAGCTCTTCTTGAGCTGACTTGAGCCCTGGGAAGCTGATGGGGGAGGATTGTTTGAGCCCTTGGAAGCTGATGAGGGAGGATTTTTTGAGCCCTTGGAAGCTGATGGGGGAGGATTGTTTGTTGTGGAGTTCCTTGGCAATGTTTTCTTTGGTGCGTTGGAATTTTTTGTGGACTTGCAGGGGGAGGTTTGTTGAGGGGCCATTTTGAAAGAGTAAGGGGAATAAGGTGATGAGAGGCATAAAGTGACAAGCAAGATGAAGTGATGAGAGATATGAAGTGTTAGAGAAATAAAGTGACAAGATCAAAAAACAATACAATGAAAAAAATATACAAAAATATGCAAAAAATACACAAAAATATACAAAAATATACAAAAATATACAAAAATATACAAAAATATACAAAAATATACAAAAATATACAAAAATATACAAAAATATACAAAAATATACAAAAATATACAAAAATATACAAAAATATACAAAAATATACAAAAATATACAAAAATATACAAAAATATATAAAAATATACAAAAATATACAAAAATATACAAAAATACACAAAAATATACAAAAATATACAAAAATATACAAAAATATACAAAAATATACAAAAATATACAAAAATATACAAAAATATACAAAAATATACAAAAATATACAAAAATATACAAAAATATACAAAAATATACAAAAATATACAAAAATATACAAAAATATACAAAAATATGGAAAAATATACAAAAATATACAAAAATATACAAAAATATACAAAAATATACAAAAATATACAAAAATATACAAAAATATACAAAAATATACAAAAATATACAAAAATATACAAAAATATACAAAAATATACAAAAATATACAAAAATATACAAAAATATACAAAAATATACAAAAATATACAAAAATATACAAAAATATACAAAAATATACAAAAATATAAAACAACATCTGTTGGCTTGCTGCTATTGCACAGCATGCTGCAAAATTAAGAAAAATAACACAAAAAAATAATATTAAAATTAACCTCAGAAGGAGTAGGAAAACCATAAATAGGGCATATCAAAGTTAGCAAACCCGCCATTAGAAAACCGCCATTTTTTTTGACAAAACCCGCCATTTTTAATGGCGGGTTTCTGAAATACACATACCCCCTAACTGGTGTATTTCAAAATGGCGTCTTTCATGAAAATGGCGGATTTCAATCATCAAACACGCCATTAAACCCGCCATTTATGCATCATCATCCATCCACCATCCATCACATCAAAAACACCCATCCACATCAGCAAATCCATACCGGTCCCATCTCCATCGCATCACACACATCTCTATTGTTTTTCACATACCTTCACATACCCATCTTCACACAAATCCCATCATCATCTCATCACCCCACATCACTCACCACCTTTCTCAACATGTCCAATCAAACATCCCGCCAGCAAGTTGAAAACGCAAAAAAGCTGACTGAACTTTTGCTACTGTTTGACTCCCATTCAGAATCTGATTCAGACTCCAATTTGGAATCAACTTGGTTAGCTTTGAATTCTCTGTTGGCAAAGTGATACATGGTTCCAAGAATACACACTCTCCATAACCCTATGTATGAAAGGCAAAAGCTTCATCTCATCCCTGACTTAAGCTTCCAGCAACTGTTCAAAACTTTGTTGCCTTCTTTCATGAAACTTTTGGCAATGATTGAAGACCACCACATCTTCCAGAACAATTCTCGCAATCTTCAACGCAATCCAGCCATCCAACTTGCCGTTGCTCTTTGTAGATTGGGGTCAAATGGAAATGGAGCAGCAATCCATCAATTGGAAAATCTATTCTCAGTCAGTTACGGAAGCATTGACTTATACACCAAAAGAGTCATGATTTCTATCCTATCTTTCCTTCTCTTGGTCCTTTCATGGCCAACCAAAGAAGAACGCAAGGAGATATCTCAATTAATGGAGACAGAAGGCTTTCCTGGTTGCATTGGTTTTGTTGATGGAACCACCATCCCCTTGAGTCAAAAACCCAACCTAGATGGCAACCACTATTTTGATTGTAAAAAAAGGCAATTGATTCATTTATTTTCCAATCGCTATGTTAAAACTTTAGATCACACACTGACCAAATATGTTCCATCTCTTTGTTTAGATACTCCGTGGCACTACAACTTGTTTGCAATAACAACAAGAAGTTCATCTCCCTCCATGCTGGCCTTCCAGGTTCTTGTAATGATTCATATGTTTTCAATCAGATGCGGATTGCCCAACAACCAGAGATCTACTTTGACCAAGATCAATACCTTCTGGCCGATTTGGCTTATGCTAGTGGGAAATATGTAGTTCCAGCATACTGGAATGTTTTGTCCAATGATCAAGGAAAAACCAATTTTAACTATCATCTTGCCCAATCACGAGTTCAGATTGAGCATGCCATAGGAATTCTGAAAGGCAGATGGGCCAGCTTATGGGAGATGGGAAACCAGCTCCAATTTTCCAAAGATATGAGGTTCCTCATCAAATGGATTATAACTTGTGTAATCCTTCACAACCTTTTGGCCGACATCAAAGATGAATGGGACGAAATATTCCAAGATGATATTCCTGATCCGTCTCAAGTCATCCCTGTCTCATCTGGTCCCTCATCTTCTTCTATGAGAGAGCGGATTCTTCCTCTCACCCTTGCTTGCTTTGATGAGTAATTTTTGATTTTGAAATTGGTAAAAATTCCCTTCACCTTATTTTTTTGGTTTTGGTTGTTCACCCAAGATTCATAGGCTGAGTTTTTTTTTTATTTTTTTTTAGTGGACTTGAATCCAAAAACACCTACACCTCAAACCCTGCCACTCACTAAATGCCACCCCCCTCCCCCTCACCACTCAACCCCTTCAACCTCACCCCACTCACTCACCGGTCAAACCCTGCTTCCTCCTCACCAAACCACCTCACTCATCACCACCACCACCTCATCTCACCTCACTCACTGAATCCCCTCCTCCTAATCCTGGTAAGCCCCCTCCACCCTCTTCCTCTCCCTTCCCCTCACCAGTTGCTGATCCTTTGATCATTCAACCTTTAATCCCCCCCTGGATCCATTGGTCAATCCATCAAGGTGAGCCCCTCCCCTCCTCCAATTCCTCCTCTCATCGATTGAGTAATCAATTGCCAATCAATTGCCTGATTGGTTTGAAATCAATCAAGCAATCAATTGCCCGATTGATTTCCAAAAAAAAAAAACAATGGGGAAGTCAGTTCCTGTACCCTACAAAAACCCTGCATCAATTGGCCCAAACAATCGGCCAATCAATCGCAAATTGATCGCTTGATCAATTGCCAATTGATTGCCCAATTAATTTCCAATCAATCAGGCAATCAATTGCCAATCAATTGGGCAATCAATCGCTTAATTGATTGCGAATTGATTGCTCAATTGATGAGAGGAGGAATTGGAGGAGGGGAGGGGCTCACCTTGATGGATTGACCAATGGATCCAGGGGGGGACTAAAGGTTGAATGATCAAAGGATCAGCAACTGGTGAGGGGAAGGAAGAGGAAGAGGGTGTAGGGGGCTTACCAGGATTAGGAGGAGGGGATTCAGTGAGTGAGGTGAGATGAGGTGGTGGTGGTGAGTAAGGTGGTGGTGATGAGTGAGGTGGTTTGGTGAGGAGGAGGCAGGGTTGGACTGGTGAGTGAGTGGGGTGGATCCAGGGGGGGACTAAAGGTTGAATGATCAAAGGATCAGCAACTGGTGAGGGGAAGGAAGAGGAAGAGGGTGGACGGGGCTTACCAGGATTAGGAGGAGGGGATTCAGTGAGTCAGGTGAGATGAGGTGGTGGTGGTGAGTAAGGTGGTGGTGATGAGTGAGGTGGTTTGGTGAGGAGGAGGCAGGGTTTGACCGGTGAGTGAGTGGGGTGAGGTTGAAGGGGTTGAGTGGTGAGGGGGAGGGGGGTGGCATTTAGTGAGTGGCAGGGTTTGAGGTGGAGGTGTTTTTGGATTCAAGTCCACTAAAAAAAAATAAAAAAAAAAACTCAGCCTATGAATCTTGGGTGAACAACCAAAACCAAAAAAATAAGGTGAAGGGAATTTTTACCAATTTCAAAATCAAAAATTACTCATCAAAGCGAGCAAGGGTGAGAGGAAGAATCCGCTCTCTCATAGAAAAAGATGAGGGACCAGATGAGACAGGGATGACTTGAGGCGGATCAGGAATATCATCTTGGAATATTTCGTCCCATTCATCTTTGATGTCGGCCAAAAGGTTGTGAAGGATTACAAAAGTGATAATCCAGTTGATGAGGAAACTCATATCTTTGGAACATTGGAGCTGGTTTTGCATCTCCCGTAAGCTGGCCCATCTTCCTTTCAGAATTCCTATGGCATGCTCAATCCGAACTTGTGATTGGGCAAGATGATAGTTAAAATTGGTTTTTCCTTGATCATTGGACGAAACATTCCTGTATTCTGGAACTACATATTTCCCACTAGCATAAGCCAAATCGGCCAGAAGGTATTGATCTTGGTCAAAGTAGATCTCTGGTTGTTGGGCAATCCGCATCCGATTGAAAACATATGAATCATGACAAGAACCTGGAAGGCCAGCATGGAGGGAGATGAACTTCTTGTTGTTATTGCAAACAAGTTGTAGTGCCATGGATTATCTAAACAAAGAGATAGAACATATTTGGTCAGTGTGTGATCTAAAGTTTTATCATAGCGATTGGAAAAGAAATGAATCAATTGCCTTTTTTTACAATCAAAATAGTGGTTGCCATCTAGGTTGGGTTTTTGACTCAAGGGGATGGTGGTTCCATCAACAAAACCAATGCAACCAGGAAAGCCTTCTGTCTCCATTAATTGAGATATCTCCTTGTGTTCTTCTTTGGTTGGCCATGAAACAAACGAGCGACGGAAAGATAGGATAGCAATCATGACTCTTTTGGTGTATAAGTCAATGCTTCTGTAACTGACTGAGAATAGATTTTCCAATTGATGGATTGCTGCTCCATTTCCATTTGACCCCAATCTACAAAGAGCAACGGCAAGTTGGATGGCTGGATCGCGTTGAGGATTGTGAGAATTGTTCTGGAAGATGTGGTGGTCTTCAATCATTGCCAAAAGTTTCATGAAAGAAGGCAACAAAGTTTAGAACAGTTGCTGGAAGCTTAAGTCAGGGATGAGATGAAGCTTTTGCCTTTCATACATAGGGTTATGGAGAGTGTGTATTCTTGGAACCATGTATTGCTTTGCCAACAGAGAATTCAAAGCTAACCAAGTTGATTCCAAATTGGAGTCTGAATCAGAGTCTGAATGGGAGTCAAACAGTAGCAAAAGTTCAGTCAGCTTTTTTGCGTTTTCAACTTGCTGGTGGGATGTTTGATTGGACATGTTGAGAAAGGTGGTGAGTGATGTGGGGTGATGAGATGATGATGGGATTTGTGTGAAGATTGGTATGTGAAGGTATGTGAAAAACAATAGAGATGTGTGTGATGCGATGGAGATGGGACCGGTATAGATTTGCTGATGTGGATGGGTTTTTTTGATGTGATGGATGGTGGATGGATGATGATGCATAAATGGCGGGTTTAATGGCGTGTTTGATGATTGAAATCCGCCATTTTCATGAAAGACGCCATTTTGAAATACACCAGTTAGGGGGTATGTGTATTTCAGAAACCCGCCATTAAAAATGGCGGGTTTTGTCAAAAAAAATGGCGGTTTTCTAATGGCGGGTTTGCTAACTTTGATACGCCCTATTGTTGCCTTTGGCCCAACCAAGCCCCTCAAATGATCCCCTGGGAACCCCCTTGTTGCCTCTGTTCTCCTTTGGATCAAGCTCTGCTCCAACTCCGGCCCCACCTTGCACGGTAGACATCCCCACTGGGCTAGCGCTAAGGGAGGCGCAATTTGATGACTTTGCGGCCAAGTTGGACAACCTTCTCCAGTGGTTTCTCTCAGCTCCAGGCGCCCATAAAGCCAAATCCCAACGCAAACTCTTAGCAGCCTTCCAAGGAATTTTGGACGCGGCCTGGTTGAAAATGGTGGTCCTTCACCAGTCAAAAAAATTTGTCAACCCAGTTGGTCCTTCAAGATCTTGGGGTAAAAAAATGTGAGCGGTTGGATGGCAAAAATTGATGCACCCTTCAGAGTTATTTGGAAGTTATGTGAAGAAATCATCCATTAGATCTTCTCCTCAAGAGTATGCTTTCCTCAACCTTAAGGCCAAAAAAGTATCCCAAATTCTAGGACAAATGTTTGGCAATTTGGCCAAATTTGCCTTTGAATCAAACCGTGATACCATGAAGGACAGCAACATCCCCTGTTTCTCTTCGTTGGAATTTGGTTCCAAGCCTACACCTTTTGATTGCTCCCCACACCTCACTTTCACCTCAGATTCTTTTTACAATTCTCCTCATATTGACAAAGGCAACATCTCTGGCTATTCCTTTTTACTTGTGGTCCCAACCAAAAAATCCAATGTTCGACTTATTGAAGATACGGATGAATATAAAGTTTTGGATGGTCAATTTGTTTTTCCTGACCTTGGCTTTGGAATTGATTTCAAGCAAAAAGGTATAGTCAAAATGGTTTGGGCGCCTAACAAGTACAAGCACTGTACCTTTCCAGCTGTGGACACAGCAACCAATACCAGAATGGCCATGTCACTCCAAATTAATAAAAAAACTCAGAGCACTTGTAGGGACATGAAAAACGGCCAAATTTACTCTAGAGAAAAAAATATCAATAAAAACAAAAAAGATTTGTATATTGGTGGGGTTAAGAATGCTCTCAAATGTTGCTGTAGTAAAAAATAATTTGTTTTTCTTTCATCCATGCAAATATATTTACAAGCCCAGCATTTGAGTAATCTGCTGTATTTCTTCTACTGATCTACCACTGCCAATGCAAGCCAAAGCTACTGATATCTTATCCTTTTTTTTGTTTGCCCGTTGTTCCCTCTCCTTTTCCAGTTGAACTTGCTGCCAATCCTTCTCCTTTTCCTCTTTTTGAAACTCTAGCTCAGCTTGTTTCAACCTCCACTCAGCATCCAATTTTTGTTGATTAGCCAAAGTCTTGGCTTGCTGCTTTTGACCATCCATGGCCAGTTGGCGATCCCACTTTTGCTTTTCAAACTGAAGTTTATCTGATTCAATTTGTGATTTCACTGTTTTTTGGAGGGGAATGGCAATGAGCATGATTTTGAAAGCAAGGATATTGAATCAATCAACTTACATGAATCTCACTTCTCCATGATTTCTTCAAAGCCCAAAAAACTGGAAGTGTTTCTCCTCTTTTGATGACTTTTGGGGTTGACATTGATGGAATTGGAGGCCTTTTGCTTACCCTTGGCAGAGGAGGTTTGAGTCTGAAAGTTCTCACTAGTATTTGAAGGCAATGTGGGAGGCCCCATTGGCTTGAGTTTTTGGCCAATCAAAAATGGATGAGCCTGTTTTTTTAAAATGTAAATCAGTCAGGAGCAACCAGACAGAATCAAAAACAATTTAGTTCCTTACTTGAGCAGATGTTGATGGCAATGGTGATCCAGGAATAACATCCTCCTCATTGGGCAAGTTCTCCAGTTGTTCTGCCCCAGGAAGAGAGCAATCAAAAGAAGGAAGTGAGGGGTCCAAGGTCGGGATTGACTGATCAATCAATACCAAAGTAGAAGTGATTGGAGCCGATTGCGTTTGAATATCCTCCTTGTCATCAGATGGGGGCCACTCCAAGGCCAAGGTTTCATCAAGGTCCCCGTTTGTAGGCTGAGCATCCCCAGCCAAGTCCTTGGAATCAACGGAATCGGATTGTTGGGCATTGAAAGCAGCTAGGGGGGTGATGTTGGCCTTCTTTCCAAAGATTTCATCCATTTGAATATAAAAAGGAAAAATGGAGTCCAACTTATCAACCACCAAGTTGATTCCTTTGGCTTTGTCCAAGTCAGTGATACCAAAGCCAGTGGAGATAGACATGGAGTGGGACTTTTTGTACTTGGCTCAATAGTTTTTGAACCGCTCCCTCATCTGTTTGGATGACAGATCCAGCCTACCTTTTGTTTTGTTCTTGAGTTCATTGGCCATCAGGAGATAACCATTGACCTTAGAGGATTGAGGTCGGCCAACACGTGTTTTGTTGTTGGATCCAAAGCAGGCATTGTAGTTGGAGGGAATGTTCAGCCAGTTTACCAGGATTATGTGATCAGCTCTCTTGAGCTGAATTGAGCCCTTGGAAGCTGATGCGGGAGGATTGTTTGTTGTGGAGTTCCTTGGCGATGTTCTCTTGGGTGTGTTGGACTTGTGGGGGGAGGTTCGCTGAGGGGCCATTTGAAAGAGTTTGGGCTACGCAAGTGATGAGAGTGGTGAATTTTTGAGAGCAATAAAGTGGATGAGAGTGATCAAGTGATGAGAGCTGTTAAGTGATTAGAGTGATGAAGTTTTGAGAGCGATGAAGTGGATGAGAGTGATCAAGTGATGAGAGCGATAAAGTGATGAGAGTGGTCAATCAATTTTATGATGAGGGTGGGGGTAAAAAATTTTCTGATGAGGTTGGAGGTAGAAGGAGGTGGGAAGACAGGGGTGTATGACGCGGACAGGTGGTGGAAGCATTTAAATACTTTATTTGAAAAAACCCACTTATTTCAGGTTAACTTTGACACGTCTGATCTGAAATAAGTGGTTTTTTTTGATTTTTAATGGCGGGTTTGAAATGGCGGATTTGGGTTGAAACCCGCCATTAAAAAATGGCGGGTTTCTGTTAACTTTGATACCCCCTAATATTATTGGAAAAATGGATTCTCCACCCAAAATTAGGTAGGGTCACACACTGACCCCACCCTTGAAATCCAACTCCTTATATTTTTAAATAATTAAGAAAGGAAATTCCAAAATATCATGGCACCACTATGGTACTTTTTTGGCCATTTAAATATTTCACATGTATTTTCACGTATAGATTTCACACGTAAAATTCAGTCAGAATTGAGGTGTTGTGTATATTTTAGGAGTTACAGGCGGAAATGTGTTCTGTCACAAATTCCTGCACGCAGCGACGGAAGCCAATACACCTGCATGCGGCTGAGCTGCATCACTTTCACCCTGTAAAGCCGTGTATGCATCCCCAGGCCTCTGAAAAGTATGCAGCCGCGGGACTATGAGTTGACAAAGTGACAGGCGGCCCGAGAAACCTAGGTACTGCGTAAACAACCTACAACCTACACAGGAACATTCTACATATGTAATAAATGTTCCATTTGATATTAGATAGTCTAAAAATACATAAAAGTATATAAAAATACCTAAATAATATTTATACGTATTTTTTATTAAATATAATTTAAAATACCAAGAATGTCAAAAATGAGATAATGACTATTTCAAAAAATATATTAAAATACTTTGATATACCATCATGAGAAATACCAATCATGATTATTTTTGTGAAATACTCAGGAAACTAATAATGTGAAAGTATTACACAAATAATCATGAGTTGTATTTTTAAATAATTATTTTTAGTAAATCAAGTAAAATTTGAAAATAAGGAGTAAAATCAATGTCATGACTTTACTCCAATTACTTTATACATAATTACAACTCACCTGACATCAGAATATTCGTAGGAATTTCTATTAAAATAATTATTAACTGAATGGGAACATTTACTAAGGATAATTAATTAAATAATAAATAAAATGGACAGATTAGTGTTATTCACACGTCCAAACATCAATTATAAAGTAAAATAATTCCCATACCCTGTGCAATTAGATGTTACCTGTGCTACAGCACCAAGGACACATGACAGGCTACCACTGATTACCCTGCTAGCCTCAGTGTCCGTCCCTTTGAGCCCATGTATCCCTCAGAAGGACAATATTGGGACTCCAAAAGCTATAAATAAAGAGGTCTTTAGAGGATATTGATACCCAGAGACCCAGTTATATTTACATCCAGAAACCATGCCAAGGTAATCAAATACTTATTAGAGATAAGTAAGTGATTTATGGCTTTAGTCTGATTAATAATATCCATCCCCAACCCTTTTTTATCAATTTAAACTGCTGAACAACCTTATAACCCCAGTAAACAGGCTTAACCCATCAGTGCACGTCCCAAAAAGTTACACAAAGTATTTAATAACATACCAGTGAGTTCTATTATCCTTTCTCTGTCGTGGCAGCTTGGTTACAAAGCCCTGCCACTCCACCGTGTATTGTATATACATATTATCTTTGGGCAATATGTCCTTTAAGAATATAAATGAAAGGTTCCAAAGTAACCAGATCTACGTGTTTTCATAATGAATTCCCTGAAGAGAGGTGTTTAAGATCCCCAATATAATAGTGGCCCCTATTTTAAATTATTCAATAATCAATTTATTTATATTGATTTATAACAATAAACCATATCCAAACCAATCAACCTTGCAATAAGCTTTTATCCAAATATTTTACAGATTTTTTCTGCATTTATTGAATCATATATTTATTATTTATTCTATCACCTCTGGTAGCTAAAGGATAGAAAGGATCTTGGCATTCAGGAGGCTGCCAACGTGAAAAAAAAAATAAAAAAAAAGAAAATGTGAAAAAAATAAAAAATAATAGAAAAAATAGAAAAATATATAGAAATAGACAAAAAAATTCAAAATTAAAAAAAAGAAACAAATAGAAAAAAGGGCAATGATAAATTCACGACTCCAGTTGTGTGGGAGTGGTGTAGGGCTCCACACAACCTGTGGGAGTGGTGTAGGGCCCCACACAACCTGTGGGAGTTGTATAGGGCCACACACAACCTTTGAGAGTTGTCTAGGGCCCCACAAGACCTGTGGGAGTCTTTTAGGGCCCCACACAACCTCTGGGAGTTGTATAGGGACCCTCAACGCGTGGGGGCCCATACACTACTCCAAAGGGTTGTTCTAAAAACACACAAACCCTGGGGGGAATATACCCCCCATAATTGGCGTTTTTGATTTTTGTGCCGCTGTACACAACCATATTATTTATTATTTATTATTTATTATTTATTATTTATTATTTATTATTTATTATTTATTATTTATTATTTATTATTTATTATTTATTATTTATTATTTATTATTTATTATGTATTATTTATTATTTATTATTTATTATTTATTATTTATTATTTATTATTTATTATTTATTATTTATTATTTATTATTTATTATTTATTATTTATTATTTATTATTTATTATTTATTATTTATTATTTATTATTTATTATTTATTATTTATTATTTATTATTTATTATTTATTATTTATTATTTATTATTTATTATTTATTATTTATTATTTATTATTTATTATTTATTATTTATTATTTATTATTTATTATTTATTATTTATTATTTATTATTTATTATTTATTATTTATTATTTATTATTTATTATTTATTATTTATTATTTATTATTTATTATTTATTATTTATTATTTATTATTTATTATTTATTATTTATTATTTATTATTTATTATTTATTATTTATTATTTATTATTTATTATTTATTATTTATTATTTATTATTTATTATTTATTATTTATTATTTATTATTTATTATTTATTATTTATTATTTATTATTTATTATTTATTATTTATTATTTATTATTTATTATTTATTATTTATTATTTATTATTTATTATTTATTATTTATTATTTATTATTTATTATTTATTATTTATTATTTATTATTTATTATTTATTATTTATTATTTATTATTTATTATTTATTATTTATTATTTATTATTTATTATTTATTATTTATTATTTATTATTTATTATTTATTATTTATTATTTATTATTTATTATTTATTATTTATTATTTATTATTTATTATTTATTATTTATTATTTATTATTTATTATTTATTATTTATTATTCATTATTTATTATTCATCATTTATTATTTAGTATTTAGTATTTAGTATTTATTATTTATTATTTATTATTTAGTGGAGGCTACAAAACTTTATTTTGGTTTTTCTGCGTGCCACACAGCCCATTTGAGTTGTGTAGCTTGCCACATGGCCCATTTGAGTTGAGTAGCTTGCCACATGGCCCATTTAAGTTGTGTAGCTTGCCACACGGCCCATTTGGGTTTTTTAGCATGCCACACAACCCATTTTAGTTTTGTAGGTTTCCACACTGCCCATTTGAGTGGTTTACACAACTATACACAACTCAAAGAGTTGTGAATTGAAGATTAACCATAAAAAAATAACCAAATATACAAAAATATACATTTAGAACCCATCCACAAATCCAATGGCTCAAGGGTCTTTAAAAAACCCCTGTTTTCATTGTGAAAAGTGTGTGAAAAGTTTCAAATTTAGCACTTCTCAAAAAAAATAAAATAGGAAAAATAAACAACAAAAAAATGACAATAATCAATGAATAAAAATAAAAAATTCAAACAAATATACAAAATGAAAATTAAAACTCATCAAATTGGTTCAAAGCCAGATTAATGATACCAAAAGAAAAAATTAAAGAATAAAAAAAGAATAAGCAATAATTTCTTTTTTCAAAAAAAGGCAAACATATTCAGTGAAAGTACTGATACATTTTCACATGCAGAGTATGGGTCTGATGGCATTCAGAACTTGTTTCTTGCTATTATTTTAACATGATTTCCTGAATCTATTTTTTCCAAAATGAGATTAATATGTGCCACAAGTATTACCATTCTTATTTGGGGAGGAAAAAAACAAAAAAAATTAAAATACAAATAATAATTGAATTTCTTTGTATTCAATATAATTGATATAATTTGATTTGGAAGCTTGATACCATTCAAAAGAAAATTTCCTTATCACATAGATTCAAACCAAATTTCTTAACAGTTTAATAGAATTTTGGAATTAGAAATAAATACATAATAGCCCAAATATTTCTGTTATTTGAAGATAATCAATTCAATTCATGAATTAAATAATTTTTTTTCAGGAATCTTCTGAAACCTTCAAAGAATCAGTTTGACATTTGACTCCAAAAATGCAAAAAATTCAAAACATGTTTCACTCACAAAACCAGGTTCTACACATGCCAGCAGTTGCAACCTTGTTTTTCATGGTGAGTGGAATTGATGGAAAGGGGAAACCCATTTGAGGTGAAGTTGGATGTTGGCTTCCAGAATTTAGTTGGTGAGATTGGAGAATGTTTGGGTGGATGAGTTGATAAATGTTTGAATTTTTAAGCATGAATATTGATTTTTTGCAGAATGAGAAAAGATTTCCAACAATTTCTTAAATTTCTATCTTGGAAGTTCTGTTAGTATTAATTTTATTTTCAGATATTCATACTTTATTCCCAGGATTGAAACCTTTTGTAAGTCAGTTTCTCTTCAGGTCAGCAAAGCTCCTATACTTATCCATAGGCTTTATTGAACTTGATCAAGGAATTGTGATTGATTCAAGGAGTATTTCTAGCTTTATTTGGTCAGCATGTTGGGTATACCCACTTTAAACATTAACAGGAGTAAGCCACTGCAGGAATCTATAGAATTGTGAGTCACCTCCTCCCCTTTCTTCATTCTTTTAATAATATATTGGAGAAACTTTTCAGCTTTTTGATTGGAGGTCAACTCACTAAGTTGAGCCTCAAGAATTTTCAAAGATAGGTTAAAAAATTTTAGAAGTTTTGAATTAGTCAGGATTCTGTTCGGAGTAAGCTTTCTACCATCTGGGTACACATTTTTCCAACATGAAATGATCTCTGGTGCATCAAATGAAGAAATTCCGAGGGCTGAGATTGAGGTGAAGCAAGAGAGGAACTTGACACAATATCCTTGTCTTCTGGAGAGATTGTGGGAACACATGGAAATAATTTAGAATATATTGCTCATTTATTGAATCAAAAGGCCAGTTTTGCTCAAGGTTTAAAAAAACTCAGAAAAATTTTGGTGAGGATGGTATAACCTAAGAAGACACTCAGTGAAAGTATTTGGATGAATTGGGTGAAGGTTCTCCTTTATAACAGCATCAGGTTTGCACAAACCAACACACAATTTTAAACCACTTGTCAAACATCACCCCACTTCCCACAGGGAAAACTTTTGACAAACGTGAGTGCAAAATAGGAGAGGCTGAATGCAAGAGATGAATTCACCATAGAAAGGCTAACTGAAAAGTGAAAACTGATGGTCCAATTGTTCAAAAAACAGAAAGAGGGATGAATTGTTCCATTGGAATGGAACCAAGGCAAAGCCTAATGTGATGACCTGTCTGAGCACAATGCAAGAATTATTGAAATTAACAAACTGAGGAGAAAATCTTCAGGTGGATGGCATAGTATTTATAAGTTAATCTAATGGTGACTAGATAAAACCTGATGGATGGTCATCTACAGCTAGAGATCAATGATGCAATGAATGACAGGAGTAGAAAGATAAAATGAAATAAAAATTATAGTTTTTTCCAAGGTCATAGCGTAGGTGTGCAACAACAAAATATGAGAGTACAAGAAATGAATAGATGAGACATGGAAGGAATGACATGTGAAGGCAATAAAAATGAATGGATGTAGTCATGTAGGGAAGGGAGATAGGCCGGTGGCCAACTATATAGTTTATGTGGCTATCTAGGCACGGGTGCAAGCTAGTGTGATTTTGTGACCAAGAATGGAAGTCCAAGGGCTAGAGAAACCCAGGGATAGCACAGAAAGGCTCAAATTGATGGTCAGCCATATTAGAGTCAACTGCAAATATTTTCAATTATATACTGAGTCTCCAGGATTTGAAGGTCATTACATAAGCCAGAGTTAGTAAAGGGAAGGAACCATTTATGTTTTGCTTTATCTGTATCAGCCTTATGGACTGAGTTAGATGGTACTGAGCAAAAAAATTTGTCAATATCAATAAGGAAATTAACCTAACATTGGAGAGTGACAGTTTTCCAGGTATAAATCTTTAAGTTCCTGCAAGCATCCAGATAAATTCCCATTGATTCCAAAAGTGGTTACCCTACTGTGGACCCTCATAAATTAGACTAATTGCTTAGATAAGTTTAAATTAATCATGTTTTCATCCTTTTCTTGCTGCTGAAACACTTTTATTTGCCAAAACAACCATTAGTACTGCTGCTTTTGGTATTCAAGGCAAGTGAAAGAAGTGTTGCCTTTGGAAGTGGGCTTGTTTGTTTACTTTAAATAGCAAGCCAATTTTCAATACCCCCAAGACCTCTTAAAGTGAAGCTAACAGTCAAAGTTCTCCTTTGCAAGTGAATTATCACATCTTGCCGGTAATGGAGGTTGAATTTTCTTGAGCCCAGAACCCAGCTGAGGAAAATTGGATACAAGCTATGTGAACAAAATAAAACTAATGAAATGAAATTTTTATCCTCCTAGTGTTACCACAGTTTCAAAAATATACCACCAATAGGCCACTGCCACCATCACCTTATTTTAGGATTCCAGCAAATTTTCAAATGAACCAAGTGGAGTCCAAGATGCAAGTTGAAGAGCAGGCTGAGGCAATCACAGAGTAAACAAGGGGGGAAGAAGTGTCAGCTTGCTACTATGTACAGAGCAACCTGTCATTAGCAACACAAAACTTTGAAAAAATAATAATATCTCAATTAACAAAATAAGGAGTGAGAAATCCATAAATATTATTACAGAAATGGATTCCTCACCCAAAATTAGGTAGGGTCATTCACTGACCCCACCCTTGAATTCCAAGTCCTTACATTTTTAAAATCATTAAAAAGAAAAGTACTAAAAATTACAACACCAGTATGGCACTTTTTGGCCATTCTAACATTCCACACGTGTTGTCACGTATAGGGTTTACACCAAAAATTCACTCAGAATTGAGGTGTTGTGTATATTTTAGGAGTTACACGCAGAAATGTGTTATGTCACAATTCCCGCGCGCAGCCCCGCATCATTACATATCCCTACATACTTGTAGTAGCAGATTCCCGCGCACTAGAGACCCGCGCGCAGCTGATTCTGCCACGCACGTAGCAGATCCTACCCCGCGCGCATCTGTACTAACTGATCCCCGCGTCTGGATCAGTTGTAGAGACTCCTGTGGGATTATATAAATAAAAGTAGCAAATAGCTTGCTGGCAGTCCTTGAAGGTGAATTTAGTATTACTTCTACTCCTTGGGAGTATTAGTATATACTAAGAGTGGTTTTGAATTTCCTTCCCTTCTAGTACTATAGTAAGTCTGCACAATACTTTATTTAAATTAATCGCTGGTTTCTTTGAGACTTAAAATAGGTCTCAGATCAGACATAGATTAATTATTTAACTGTTATTCTGGTAGGATTTGTTGAAGAATATACCAGATGTATTGGATTATTGGTTATTTATTGATCAGATATGTTTGATCTTAACTAATACCTCAATATTAAAGGGTTCAAGGGTTTATCAAAGGGCTGTTTCAGGAGAGTACCCAAGGATGGGTTTACCCACAGGGGGCTGGGAAGAGGAAAGGTTGGTGGTTTCTTTTTGTTGTGCTCTTTTTCTTTTTAAGGGTTATTTATTAACTAATGGGTGGGGTTTCTTTAATATGGTGCTGAATATTTAGGTCACAGAAGAACCCTTATTCAAGCACCTGATGGGTGGTTTAATTGGTTAAAGATTGGTAATAACTTGGTTTCTGATTTCTTGTTTTCCTTTATAACTGATTCACTACTAATATTTATCTGGGTAGGTACCACAGATGGATGGCCAAGAGGGCCTGATAGGGTGGATGGGGATAGCTGGGGATGGGTGATGATACAACTTGGATAGGGAAGAGAGGCCATCCTTAAATAGACAAATCCTACCTCAGGGGGTGCTCAAGGCTTTCCCTGAGGGATCTCCCTGTTCTGGTGAGGAACAGTGAGATACAGTTACATGAGGCATTTCTGCTGGTTGAAAAAATGTTTTACAGATACATGAGGCATTTCTGCTGGTTGGAAAAACTTGTACAGGGGTCTCCTGCATGCACAGCCTTGCATAAATTGCTGTGTAGTACTGATAAGATGTATTGCTGTGCTGTACTGTTAGTTTTTTCAGTTCTACTTGATTCTACCTACATTTCTTGCTGTGCAATACTGGTGGTTTGTTTGGTTATTCTTAAGTCTGGTCCCACATCCTCCTGCATATATTGCTCTTATACACTGCTGCACAGCCTCCTGTATTTATTACTCTTCTATTTGCTTCTGCACAGCCTCCTGTATTTATTTGTCTTGTATCTGCTCCTGCACATCCTCTTGTATGTATGCTTGCATGTTTGTTTGGTTTTGGTTGAGACTGGTTTGACCTCCTCCTGAATATATTGTTCCTGTATGCCTCTGCACAGCCTCCTGTATGTATTCTTGCATAGCCTCTTGCATATAGTGCTCCTGTATACCTCTGCACAGCCTCTGGTTTGTGTATTTGCTGATGCAGTGACTGGATCTAGACTGGTTGCACTGCCTCCTGGATCTTTATTGCTGTATGGTTATGATGTGATAGGATCTGGACTGGTTGCACTGCCTCCTGAATCTGTATTTCTGTATTTGATGAGGTGACTGGATGTGACTGATTGCACTGCCTCCTGGATCTGTATTGCTGTATTCTTATCTGAACTGGTTGTTGTGTGGTCCTGGTCTTGAGGATAAGCTGCCACTGGTATGTACTTGAGGGTTTGCTAGGTATGCCTTATGTCTTCAACAGAGATGTGACACCTGGTTGGGTATGAGTTTGCCACAGTTGAAGGTTTCTTGGGCTGTATCTTCTAATCCATGAGAGATAGAGGGGTAATTTAACTGAGTTACTATGGGTTATTTGTGATTTATAATCCATTTCTGAGGTTATCGTGATGGTTTGAGCTGTTGTTACACTAGAAAAGTGAGTCTGATGGCTATAGGACAGGTTTGGACTACCACACCATCATGACTAATCTAAAAACCAGGTACCACTCAGAAGAGCTACAACATAGTTAGAGTTGCCTAGTATATGTAACATACTGAAATATGCATTACTAATGATCTAAAAAGATCAAAACTTAAATAAAATTAATGAAAATTTAGTTTAAAACATTTTTTGATAATAAATCAAAGATCAAGGATTACCATGTAAATCACTGACCCTGATCTTTGAAGACCACAAAACACTACAAGGAGTGTTCATGGAAATTATTGAAAATTATCTAAATGATCAGCAGATAATAACCAATCAGTAAACATTCACATCTGCCTGCTTCAAAGCAATATTAATAGTACAAATGAAGGATGAGTACAGAATGATCAAATTTAGGCCATAACAGATTAACAGATCCTGTGGCTAAAATACTACAGAAAGACAGCAGATCTAAGGACAGATGATTGACAGCACCAAGTGGACGTGCTAATCCTGCCCTGACTGGCTTTCCAGCCTCAGCCCACGAGCAGAACCCTCTCTAGGTGCCCTGAGAAGACCAAAATTACCCCAAAAAGGTATTTATACAGACCTCTTTGGATTCATTATTCCATCATCAGTTACCAGGAATTATTTATTATCAATCAGACACTGTGTCATTATTGATCAAGTGCTAATATGAAGATAAGCAAGTGATTCATGACTTAGTCTGTAGTAGTATTATTTATTCTTATTAACCAATCAACCCTTGAAGTTTAGTCAAGCAATCCACCCCATTTGCTCTGAAACCCTTCCAATTATTTCAGTATTGTTGTGTTAAAGTGCTTGTAGTGAGTTTTTCCCTTCCTGTCTTGGCCATTTGTGCTGTTAAGCCCGTCCATTAGTGGAATAAGGTCTTTTTAAGGCACCCATCTTCATTCCAAGGTTCTTAAACTGCCCAAGGAGGCCCCTTGAAGAGAGGTTGCTAGTCTGTAAAGATCCCCAGTAGTATAATAATGTGGCCCCTCTTTTATATTATATTGAAAACCATTTATTACCAAACCAATTAAACCTTGCAACTGCTCTTATTATATCATTTATTTGAGCTTCTAAGTGTTTATTATTGGAATAATAATTATTATCATTCCAGCATTTTTATCACTCTCTGTAGCTAAAGGACTGCAAGGTTCCAGGTATCAGAGAGCTGACAAGAAGGGAATGGAAATGAGGAGGAGATGGAACAGGGAAAGAGGAGGAAAATGAAGGAAATGGAGCAGAAGGGAAAGAAATGGGAGATTGAGACAAGGGAACCCAGGTGAAAGATGTGGTTCCAATGGAGACTGATGCAAGTTGGGTGACTGGAGACATTGGAGAGGTTTTTTTGCGGCTTTGAATGAAGACAGTTTGTGAAGAACTCCTGGATGCAGATGAATGGAATGCCCAAAAAAAGAGGGCTCAAACCACAAGGTGCTAGGAGATATTTGAAGAGACATTGGTTGCACAATTTAAATTGATGAAAAGTATTTCTGGGTTAATAAATGAAAAAAATCTTGAAGAATTTAAATTGATGGTAAGTGAGTTGAATGCAAATTGGTAAAATGTGGAAGAAGAAGTAAAATAAAATCAATAGTGTATTTTATTGGTTTATCTTGATATTATTTCAATTTCAATATTATTTATCATTGTATTATTATTTTTATTGAAAAATGAAAGAAAACTTATTTAAATAAATTAAAGGAAAAGAAAAGTTAAAGGTTTATAAAATAAAAGTAATTGATGATAATAAAAGAATTGACAAGGAAAGCATAGGAAAATTATGGATTATCAGAGTTAAGCAAACACGCCTTTTTTTTAATGGTGGGTTCCAAACCAAATCTGCCATTTCAAACCCGCCATTAAAAATCAAAAGAAAAACCACTCATTTCACATCAGAAGTGTCAGAGTTACCTGGAAATAAGTGTTTTTTTCAAGTAAAGTATATAAAGGCTTCAACCACCTTTCCAATTAATACACCCCCTGGTTTTTCACCTCCACAAACCTCCAAAAAATTCTACCTCCAACCTCATCTGAGAAAAATTGATTCATCGCTCTTCATCTCTTCATCCCTATCCTTATCACTTTATTGCTTTAATCACATCCAGTTAACTCTCATTGCATCAATATCCTCATTGCTTCATCAATCTTATCTATTCATCACTCTCATTGCTTTATTACTTTCATCACATCCAGCTAACTCTCATTGCATCACTATCCTCATCACTTCATCACTCTCATCATTTTATTGCTTTAATAACATACTGACTCTCATTGCTTTATCCCTCTTTTCAGTTCATCACTCTCATATCTTCCTATCCTCTTTGCTTCATCAATCCCATCCCCTCATCACGACATCACTCTCATTGCTTGATTGCTTCATCCTTACTCTTTTTAAATGGCCCCTCATCAATCCTCCCCCCACAAGTCCACTAATGAAAACAATGGACCAAAGCAAACATCCTTCAGAAACTCAAAATCCAACAATCCTCCCCAATAAGCTTCCAAAGGCTCAATTCAGTTCAAGAGAGCTGATAAAATCATCCTGGTAAAATGGCTCAAAATTCCATCCAACTACAATGCTTGCTTTGGATCTGACAATGAAACACAAGTTGGCCAACCTCCTTCCTCCAAGGTTAATGTTTATCTCCTGATTGCCAATGTTATCAAGAATAAAACAAAAGGTAGGCTGGATCTTTCATCCAAACAGATGCAGGATTGATTCAAGAACTAATGAACCAAGTACAAAAAAGCCCACTCAACCTCAATCTCCACTGGCTTTGTTATCACTGACTCCAATAAAGCAAAGGGAATTAACTTGGTGGTTAATAAGTTGGACTCAATTTTTCCTTTTTACTTTCAAATGGATGAATTATTTGGTAAGAAGGCCAATATCACCCCTTTAGCCACTTTTAATTCCCAACAATCAGATTAAGTTGATGCTGAGGACCTGGCTGTGGATACTCAGCCTAGCAATGATGATCCCAATGAAACCTATGAGTGGCCCCAATCAGATGTGGAGGAGGACATCCAACAGAATCAGCTCCAATCACTTCTACATCAGCATTGATCAACAATTCAAACCCTTCCTTGAACCCCTCACTTCCTTCTTTGAATTGCTCTCTTCCTGGGGTGGAAGAACTTAACAACTTGGCCAACATGGAGCAAGTTATTCCTGTATTACCACCATTTTCATCATCTGGGTTGAGATAAGTGTACTCTTGAGGGGAAGATTGAATGGATGATTTCTTCACATAACATACAAATAACTCAAAGGGGTGCATTTATTTTTGCCATCCAATTTCCCATATTTTTCCACCCCAAGATCTTGAGGGACCAACAGTGTTGTCTGGTGAAGGGAAGTTGTCACAAAGTTTATTTCCTTCTTGTCTTGCTTGGAAAGTTTATCCAACTGGAAAAATTCAATTATTTCAACAAGACCCTTATTATCAGAATTATTGAGAAAAATCACTCTTCCATGGGTAAAGAAACAGAATCAATTGATTTTCTGCTTGGCATTTTCAAACACAGTGGGCAAGGGTTATCAATTGTTCTTTTTCTTTCTGGAAGTTATGGCAGGATACAGATCTAAAGGTTGTAGTTTTCATTCAGACAATACAACTTTTTCATCAATGCCCCCCTCTTCAATTTCCAAAGAGATTTCTGATGCCCTCATTTGATCCCTCTTTTGCTTTAAAGCCCTCTGCTTGCCACCTCTCTTTATATTTTTTACCTCATCTCCTTCCATCTTGTTACCTCCCAGGCAAATTCTCCCCTTGGGGTGAGGATCAAGAATGGATTCAATTTGGAGTATAACATTGTGAGTGCAGTGGGAGAAGCAAGAGAATAGAATCAAAAGGGGTCAAAGAATGGTTAAAAAAAATCCATGTCAGTCAAGTGATGACAAATAATTTAAAAAAAACAAAAAAAATACCATGGTGTGAAAAAAATGGGCCAGGGTCAGTGGGCCAGGAAGTATGGGGCAGGCTGGGCTTGATTGGCTGGGGAGGAGGTGGGGCTCCGTTGGCTGGGCAGGAGGAGGGGGGGTGGCTCAGTCAGCTGGGAAGCAGGGGGTGGGGCAGGGGCCCGCCGCAAGCAAGGCGGGAAGAGAGGAAGGCAAAGTAAGAGGGGGTCAGTTGGCCTTGGGCATTGCTGTTGGCATCAGCAAGCCAGGGGTGGGGGAAAGGGGGGTACCAGTTGGTGTTGGCAAGCCAAGGGGGTGGGCAGCAAGAGGGGGCGGGTGACCGTTGGCATTGGCAAGCAAGGTGGGGGGGAGCAAGAGGGGGGGGGGGAGCAAGAGGGGGGGGCATGAGTTGGGAGAAAGGGAGAGGGGGTGAGGGGGAGGTCAAAGGGTAATGAGGAGGAGGAGGGGGGGAGCTTAACTGGGGAATCAACCAAGGAGGTGAGGTGGGGGGAGCCTACCTGTGGAATCAACCAAGGAGGTGAGGTGGGGGGGGCTGAAGGGGGATAGAGGGGGATGGATGTCAGTATCAGATGATAGGGAGGATGAGGAGGAGGGGGGAAGCTTACAAGGTGTGCTGGTGAGGTGGAGGTGATGGGTGAGGTGGTGGTGGTGGGTGAGGAGGAGAGTGGACTGGTGGTTTGGTGGGGTGAGGTGAGTGGTTTGGTGGGGTGAGGTGTTGGGTCTGTTTTGTCTAATTCCACCAAAAGAGAAAAAAAAACCAAGTGATTCAGCCTAGGACTCTTGGTTGAACAACCAAAACCAAAAAAATACAGTGAAGGGATTTTTTACCTATTTCAAAATCAAACATTACTCATCCAAGCAAGCAAGTTTGAGAGGTATAATCCTTTCTGTCATATAAGAAGATGAGTGACAAGATGAGATAGGGATAACTTGAGGAAGATCAGGAAAATCATCTTCAAATATTTTTTCCCATTCATCTTTGATTTTGGCCAAAAGATTGGGGAGGATTAAACAAGTGATAATCCAGTTAATGAGGAACTTCATGTCTTTGGGGTTTTGAAGCTGGTTTTGCGTTTCCCTTAAACTGGCCTGTCTTCCTTTCAGGACTCCTATTGCATGCTCAATCCAAACTTGTGATTGGGAAAGATGATAGTTGAAACTGGTTTTTCCTTGATCATTGGACAAAACATTCCGGTATGCTTGAACCACATATTTCCCACTAGCATAAGCCAATTTGGCCAGAAGGTATTGATCTTGGTCAAATTAGTTGTCAGCCTCCTGGATTCCAAGACCCTTGCTATCCTTTAGCTAACAGAGGTGATAGAATAAATAATAAATATATTATTTAATAAATGCAGCAGAAATTGGTAAAATATTTGGATTAAGCTTTATGGTTTATTGTTTTAATTCAACATGAATAAATTGATTATTAAATATTTTCATAGATGGGCCACAATTATATTTGGGATCTTTAACACCTCTCTTCAGGGATTTCAGTATGAAAACAAGTAGTCCTGGTTACTTTGGGCTCTTTAGTTTAAAGGATATTTCACCCAAAGATAATATGTATCTTTGGGTGAAATATCCTTTAAGGGGCTCAAAGGGACAGACACTAAGGCTAGAAGGCTAACCAGGGGTAGTTTGTCACGTGTTCTTGGTGCTATAGCACGGGTAGAATCTAATTCCTCAGGGTATGGGAATTATTCTACTTCATAATAGATATTAGGACGTGTGAATAACACTAATCAGTCCCCTTTATGTATTATTTAATTAATTATCCTTATTAAATGTTCCCAGTAATTTAAAAATTATATAAATATACATTTCTAAGGACATCCTGATGTCAGGTGAGTTCTCATTATGTATTATATAACTGGAGTAAAAGTCATGATATTGATTTTAATCCTTGTTTTCGAGTTCCAGTTAGTTTACTAAGATAATTACTTAAAAATATAATTCATGATAATTCATGTAATATTTCTACATCATTAGTTTTTTTAGTATGTCACGAGGATATTGTTGTCTAGAAATTCTCATAAAAGTATATTAAAGTATTTTAATATATTTCAAGAAGTTGTCATTGTCTTATTTTCGACATTCTTGGTACTTTGAATTATATTTAATAAAAAGTATTTATAAGGGCTATTTAAGTATTTTATATAATATTATGTACTTTTAGACTATCTACTATCCACAGGAAAATTTATTACATATGTAGAATGCTCCCTTTTGGGTTGTAGCATGTTTACGCGGTACCTAAGCCTCTCAGGCCGCCTGTCACTCTGTCAACCCGTAGTCCCGCGGCTGCGTACTTTTCAGAGGCCCAGGGCTGCGTAAACAACCTTGACGGAGTGACAGGGCTGTATCTCAGCCGCGCGCGGGGGCATTGGCTGCTGCGGCTGTGTGTGGGAATTGTGACAAAACACATTTCCGTCCATAACTCCTAAAATATACACAACACCTCAATTCTGAATGAATTTTAGGTTTGAAACCTATACGTGACAATGTGTGTGAAATATTTAATTGACCAAAAGCTCAATAGTGGAGCCGTAGTATTTTGTTCTTTCTTTCCTTAATTATTTAAAAACATAAGGAGTTGGATTTCAAGGGTAGGGTCAGTGAGTGACCCTACCTAATTTTGGGTGGAGAATTTTTTTCTGTAAAAATATTTATGTTTTTCCTACTCCTTCTTAGGTTAATTGTATTATTATTTTTTTTTATGTTATTTTTGTTACTTTTGCAGCTTGCTCTGCAATAGTAGCAAGCTGACATTAGTTCTCTGGTTTTTGGGCAATCGGCATCCAATTGAAAACATATGAATCATGACAAGAACCCAGAAGGTCACACCATGACTGTCTGCATGTTGCTTACTAGCAAGCAACATCAAGGAATCTCTTGTTGCATCACGGTTGAAACTATAATACAAGCTCACTTTGTAATTGGGACATCAAAAACTCATGTAAAGTATGGTACATTACAACTTGGAGTTGCCTGTGCCTTACAAAAACTTTATGTAAGTACAAATGTATGAGCCAACTCAGGAACCTGTAAGGATTTGCTGATCCCCCCGTTCCCCCAAGCCAATTTTTTTTCTTTGTGCCTCCTGGTTTATTATCCAGTCAGTTTTACCAGAACCAATGGATGGGTCAAGCTTGAAGCCTTGGTAAAGATCCAAAGACAATCCCCTAACTTTTTGGCTTCACCCCTCACATGATTGTGCAATCAAATTTAAAAATTGATGATAAAACTTTTTTAGAGAAAAAGAATCAATAAAAGGAAGTCAAAAGTGCGGGTTGAGATCATTGGGCTCTGTTCAGCCACCTTTGCAAGCTAAAAGTAGACAGTAAGTGATTTGTGCCACCATCTAGCATGAGCAACTTTTCAAGGGTAAATAAGAATTAGAGAAAAATCATAGTAAGTGATCTAGAAGCGTAGATCATTGTATGGATGAACATCCACTTCAGAAAAGCAATCCCAATATTCCAACTGGGGCTAGCTCACACCAAAGGAAACCCTATAGAAGTGTATGGCTTGGAGATTACAATGTGTGCTTCATTTTTTAAAATCATCCCAAAGGAAAACTGGAGAGTGTGGAAATTGGAGCCACAACTTGTTTTTAATGAGGAAGAAAGTGGAGGGTAGATCAACATTCCTTTAAACAATCCATTCTACCACACACTGGGACAGGAAAAAAAGATAAAAAGGATTATAAATTCTGCTATCAAATCAAAACTGAAAGGAAAAACAATTGTGGGCCAGAGTTCTTGGTTTTTGGAGTGGGGGCCCCTCCTTTTTGTATGACCATAAGCTAGGCGGTGTATTCTTGGAGACATGATTCCTTCCTCAACAGGTACAAGTAACCAGTTTATATGCTCCTTTTTTCATCTCAATTCACCTTGTTATTTTTAGAAATAGTGTTGGTTTGAGTTTTTGAGAATGGTGCCTCCATTGTACAATATAAATAATGTTACATATGAATGATACAAATTTCTGGAAGTCCTGTATTGTTCATGTCAAGTAAGCATTTAATTGTCACTATCTTCAACTGATGCACTAATCAAGTGTGACTTTTTCAAGGAAGATATTTTTGAGCCATTTAATGAGCAGGAAGCTAGATTAGTACAATAAGGCTCCAGAATGAGACAAGAATAATGGGACAATTAAGAAGATCTACGGTAAAAAAGGAACTCACCACGTCTCCTAGACCAAAAATTGAGCATTTTTCTTGATTAACTGCAAAGGTTTTGGGTGGGTTGGTCAAAAGGGCAGCATGGCCTAATATCCAGGCACTCTTGACAACAACTTCTTCATTGGTTTTTGAATAAACCAAATGACAGTTGAGCTTGGGATAATTTTTGTATGGGTTGAGATGCATTGTCTCTAGTTCTATTTCTTCAAAAATTCTGTTTGAAATAATCTTCTCTTGTCTATTTGGGAAGAGGCAAATATCATCTTGATTTGGCCATACCATATTGAATTTAGATGTTTCACTTGGACTTTTGAGTTTCCAAGGTGATGATCCTAAGTGTTTTATTTTTTATTATGGATAATTGTTGAACTCAATTGACATATTTTTGTGGAAAGCTTCAATCCTTGATCATTTACCTGTGTAGAATTCCACTTAACCCAAAAACCTTGGCGTGGTGCAAATTCAGAGCAATTGCGTACAAGGAAGTCAAGCCATCTACAATAGGTTGGTCCATCTAATTATTTGTTTGGGCTTTTGCTGGGGCTGCATGCCTTGCAAGCAATGTGATTTACCAGCAATTCTGGGAGTTTTTTGACATGCACCATATGCTTAACAAGAGATATAAATTGAGCTTTCATATTCCATTGCTTGAAAATGGTCATGTTGAATATGTCTAAGCAAGTAATGCAGCTTGTTAGCTTTGAATCTTGAAAATAAGACAAAACTTGATGTCACATGTACTTAATTCATTTTTAGTGGGTATTTGGGACGATATTCCATTCAAAAATTCTTGATTCCACATAGCAGTTGCACATGGGGGATCAAATCTTGAGATAAATTCAGGATATTGATTTGAAATTTGAATATTTGGCTTTGATGCTATTCCCTTCCAACAATCAAGCAAAAGGGAGTAATACTTTTTGAAATGATTCAATAATGAATTTATCTGATGGAGAAATATTGAGTGCAATGTCAGAATATTGGTGATTGCAATGAGATTGGTTGTTGATTCCAGAAGGATTTTTCAATCTTTATTCATAGTTACAAGGATCCAAAGAGCAACAAGAGTCAAATAAATGTAGACTGAGTAAATCATAAGCCACTTGGAAGCTTTGAGGGTTCTGTTGAATGAAATTTGAAAATTTTTGGGAACTTTCAAAATCCAGGACAGAATCAAGGTCTGTTCAATTGCCACATGCAATGCCTCAAGCTCCCTGTGTAAGATTTGTGGTTTGCTATGTTTGAATGGTCCTCCAGAAAGTTTTCTTGTTTGGGTTGCCTTGGGGGTGAATTCCAATGATAACCTTGGTTCAGTTTCCTTGGGTGTGCTAGGAGGACTTGGTGTATTGCTTTTGAGATTTGGGAGTGACTTTTTGTCCATAATAAGATCTAGATCATTAGGCCCATTATTTTTAAGCCTACCACTAGAATAAAAAGAGGCACAGATTTATGATTCAGTTGCTTCAATCAAAAGTAATTTGTTGCCTAACTCAGATTCTCAAGCAGATTGTAGGGTTGGTGATTTGTTAACGGCTTTGGATAAAGGAGTTGTATTAGATGGTGCAATTGCCACGCCTAGTTTCTGCAAGCCAAGGCTACAAAAACAAGTTTTGGGTTGGGGAACTTGGTCATTGGCAGTAGAACTTTTTTTGGTGCTTAACCGTGAACTTTTGGTCCTGAATTCAGCTGGTGGATCAGCACGTGCTACAGTTTTGAGGTTGTATGGTGCGTTCTTTTGTTTTCTGGAGTTGGAACCAGGCCAAGAGGAGGAATTGCAAGTGATTTGATTCTTGTGATGTCGGATGGGTTGTGACACATTGATGGATTTTGATGCAACTCTGCAATGAAGAACCAAACCCAATGCGGAAACTTGGCTAGATTGGGAAAATAAAATAGATCAAAAATCCAAAAAAGGATTTAGATACTGTAAAGGTTTGGATGGACAAAGAACCAGATTTGAATGAAAAAAAAGAATGAGTTTCAGAATCATTGTCCCATGCTTGATAAAAAGAATCTGCAACTGAATTGCTTTTTTAGTCTGGCTCTAAAAGAAAAAAACAACCCTCTTTTGTACAAACTTCCACTTCTTTCTCTTCTCAATTTTGTTTTCAAGAATTTATCCTGCATTTGCAATTTCTAGATAGCTTGTTGCGTGATCTTTTAAAATACCAAGAATCAGGTTATGAATTATTTTGATGGAGCAGAATTTGATGGGCTGCCAATAAGCTAGTTGATTAAGAATACTGAATTGCACACCATTTTGCTGGACAAAGCAATCACGTTCTGCATGAGTATTCAATTTTTCCCATTCAAAAGAACAATTGATATGATCCTCATGAGTATGGAGGGAAGAATTATTGGGGTCTAAACTATCAATCTTCTTCTTTTTCATCAAGCAGAAAGAGTCAAAAATCCAAGAGCTATGACCTGAAAACCTGGAAGCTTTGCCAAGGGCTCAAAGATCTGCTATTAAAGGGAATATTACCGCCTTGATCATACGCCCTAGAGGCTCTCTAAAAGTTTGATAAAACCAAAAGCCCTTCCAAAACATTTTCAGTTTGTTTACAAGTCCTTGAAGAAGATGATTTATTTGATCTAGATTTGGTTTGTTTGGTCCTGACATGATGCCATATAAAAAGATGTTTTCTTCAAGGTATCTTATTCCAGGTGGGAGGTTCAAGCATATCAAACTATTGTACAAGTTGTTGTGGTTTTTTGGTGAGATTTTTATGGATTGAACCAGTCCAGGTATAAGCTAAAAACAAGATTTCCACTTTTTGAGGTTTAGTTGACATTTGAGTTTTGTGAATCTCTAAGCACGTTCCACACTGAGCCATCCCAGATGTCAAATTGAGGCAATTAAGTATTCCAAGGATGTTTGGCAAGAGGAAAGTCTAAGAGATCTTCAAAGCCAGGCAGCCACATCATGCGTGCCAGCCAAGTTACCATTGTTTGATGAGAAAACTTTTTGAGAGGCTTTCTTTTGCTTGCTGATTCTGAATTTTTTCAGAGGGTCATCCCACATTGTTCTGGTGAACCTGTTAGGACCCGCTTGACGTACATCTTGCTTTCTGAGAAAAATGGGGATTTGCAATTGCTTGGTATTGTCCCCGCATATTCTTCATTTTTAGGGTATAGGGAAAAACTTTCAGGACAGCAAGTGGTGTGTCTCACTTTGGGTTCCAAATGAAGTTGTTTTATTACTGTTGCAATTTTTCTGGTAATATTTTCTAAATGATACTTTTTTTCAGGAATTGACATATTCAACTTTTCTTTTTTTGATTTTGAGGAATAAGTTGATAGCTCATTCACTTTTTCCATCAAATGAAGAGCTAGCAGCAGCTTGAAGCAGTACAACCAATATGTACTTATTCATAAATTCAAAGTCCGGTAAGCCCAAGGATGCTGTTTCAAACTCTGTTTGGTTGTTTGGCCCCACAAATTCTTGAGTGGTGGGCTTTGGTGGGATAACAGATGATTTGCTCATTTGGTTTCTCAAACTTCAATGAAAAATTCAAATCTTACTTTGCAAAGAACAACCTGTTGAGGTGCTGCTGTGGTTTTTTTTGGCCATTGTGTGTTGTTTGTGAATGGTTTTCTTGTGGGTTCTATAGGCTGAGCTTGACATCCTGAAACCATTCTGGATGAACCCTCCATACTCAAATTGTTTTTTGTTACAGCCCAATTCCACACAGGTGCATGTGATATAGCTTACCACCATTGTTTTTCAGAAGTGGTTTTGAGTGTGAGGGATCTGGATTGACGGCAAAACACAGAGAATTTTTAAAATAAATCCTATCCTTACCTGAAATTGAAGCGTTGGATGTAGGAGGTTTGATGCTGAAAAGTCTGCACTGAAATTTGAGATGCACACATCAGATTCACAACCTTCAACCAAGACATTATTCAGGGAAATTGAATTGAGAGTGGCTGAACTGGGTTAGTAAGACAGTCCTGGTGCTTGAATATTCATTTTCAAAATGACTGGGTGCCTGTTGTGAATTGCACTTCCAAATGGAAGGAGATGCAGTGTTTGAGACGGTTTAGTGGATGATGATATATATGTGGTGGGAGGTGTGGTGTGTACCCTGGTTCCTTGCACTATCCCAAACTTTGCGCGGCAAAATAAGCTGCGTGCGGGTCTCTATTACGGGGGATCCTGCTGCTGCTAGTACGTAGGGTTATGTAATGATGCGGGGCTGCGTGTGGGAATTGTGACATAACACATTTCCGCATGTATGCGCCGGGTAGGATCCGCTGCGTGCATGGCAAAATAAGCTGCTCGCGGGTCTCTAGTACGTGGGATCCTGCTGCTGGAGGGGTCGCGCGCAGGAATAACACATTTCCGCGTGTAGTGTTGTAGTTTTTTAGTACTTTTAATTTTAATTATTTTAAAAATATAACAACTTGGAATTCAAGGGTGGGGTCAGTGAGTGACCCTACCTAATTTTGGGTGAGAAATCCATTCGTGTAATAATATTAATGGATTTCTCAATCCTTACTTTGTTAATTGAGGTGTTCTTATTTTTCATATTTTTGTGTTACTATTTGACAGTTTTGCTCTCTATATAGTAGCAAGCTGACAATTTTACAACCTTCTCAATTCATTCTGGAGGGTTTAAAAACCTCCAAATTCATTCTGGAGGTTTTACAACCCTACCAATTTATTCTGCAGGGTTAAAAACCCTCCCAATTCATAATGGAGGGTTTAAAACTCTCCCAATTCATTCTGGAGGGTTTACAACTCTCCCAATTCATAACACAGGGTTTAAAACCCTCCCAATTCATTCTGGAGGGTTTAAAACCCTCCCAAATCTTTCTGGAGGGCTTCAAAACGTCCCAGTTCATTATGGAGGGTTCAAAACCATCCCAATTCATTCCGGAGGATTTGAAACCCTCCCAATTCAGTCTAGAGGGTTGAAAACCCTCCCCATTCATTCTTGAAGGTTTGAAACCCTCAAAATTTATTTCGGAGGGTTTACAACCCCCCCAATACATTCTGGAGGTTTTGAAAGCCTCTCAATTCATTCTGGAGGGTTAACAACCCTCCCAATTCATTCTGAATGGTTAACAACCCTCCCAATTCATTCTGGAGGGTTAAAAACCCTCCCAATTCATTCTGGAGGGTTTACAACTGTCAGCTTGCTACTACGTACAGAGCAACCTGTCAATAGCAACACAAAACTATGAAGAATAAGAATATCTCAATCAACAAATAAAGGAGTGAGAAATCCATAAATATTATTACAGAAATGGATGCCTAACCCAAAATTAGGTAGGGTCACTCACTGACCCCACCTTTTAATTCCAAGTTCTTACATTTTAAAATAATTAAAAAGAAAAGTACTAAAAATTACAACACCAGTATGGCACTTTTTGGCCATTCTAATATTTCACACGTGTTGTCACGTATAGGGTTTACACCTAAAATTCACTCAAAATTGAGTTGTTGTGTATATTTTAGGAGTTACACATGGAAATGTGTTATGTCACAATTCCGGCGCGCAGCCCCGCATAATTACATATCCCTACTTACTTGTAGTAGCAGATTCCCGCGTACTAGAGACCCGCGCGCATCTAATTCTGCCATGCACACAACGGATCCTACCCTGCCCACATCTGTACTAACTGATCCCCGCGTCTGGATCAGTCGTGACTAATCTGACAACCAGGTACGGCTCAGAAGAGCTACAACCTAGTTAGAGTTTGCTAGCATATGTAACAAATTGACATATGCATTACTAATAATCTAAGAATATTAAAAATTAAATAAAATTAATGGAAATTAAGTTTAGAACAATTTTTAATAATAAATCAAAGATCAAGGATTACCACATAAATCACTGACTTTGATCTTTGAAGACCACAAAACACTACAAGGAGTGTTCATAAAAATTGATAAAAATTATCTACGTGATCAGCAAATGGTGAAAAATTAGTAAAAATCCACATCTGCCCGCTGTGAAGCAATACAAATAATACAAATGAAGGATGAGTACATACTGATCAAATTTACGCCATAACAGATTAACAGATCCTGTGGCTAAAATAGTACAGAAATCCAGCAGATCTAAGGTCAGCTGATTGACAGCACCAAGTGGACGTGCCAATATTTCCCTGACTGGCTTGCCAGCCTCAGCCCACAAGCAGAAACCTCTCTATGTGCCCTGAGAAGCTCAAAAATCACCCCAAAAAGATATTTATACAGACCTCTTTGGATCCATTATTCCAAAAATCAGTTAATCAGTTTACAAGAAATTATTATTAGCAATGAGACACCGTTTCATTCTTGATCAAGTGCTTATATGAAGATAAGCAATTGATTCATGACTTAGTCTGTAGTAGTATTATTTATTCTTATTAACCAATCAACCCTTGAAGTTTAGTCAAGCAATCCACCCCATCTGCTCTGAAACCCTTCCAATTATTTCAGGATTCTTGTGGTAAAGTGCTCAGAGTGAGTGTTTCCCTTCCTGTCTTGGCCATTGGGCTGATGTTGGAGTTCCCAAGATTATTATCAGTGACAGAGATCCTAAATTCACCTCTGAGTTCTGGAGAAATCTTCATGATATGCTTGGAACCACCTTAGCTGTCTCTACGGCTTATCACCCTCAGACCAATGGCTTAGTTGAAAGAATGATTCAGACCCTGGAAGACATTTTCAGGAGATTCTGTGGTTTTGGACTAGAATACAAGAATTCTGACAGTTATTGCCACCATTTGGTTAGCCTTTTACCTGCACTGGAGATGGCCTACAACAGTAGCAAGCACTCTACTACTAAGGAAGCACCCTACATACTAGAAAGAGAATGGATTCCTAAATTACCCAAGGATAAGCTTAACCACCAGCGCACAAATATTCACCCTAAATCACTTGATTTCAAAAACATGATAGATGTAGCCAACAAACATGCTGTTAAGTGTGTCCAGGATGCTGTGGAGTATAACCAGCAAAGGTGCAATAAAACTCATAAGGACCCTGATTTCAAGATTGGTGATCAAGTCTTGATCCCTACCACCAACTTTACCAACTTAGCTGGAAATAGAAAGCTTAGACCAGCTTTTATTGGACCTTTCACCATTAATAAACTTCATGGTAAAAATGCTGTGGAAGCAATCCTTAGTGATGAGCTTTCTAGAAAACAACCAGTCTTCCCAGTAAGTCTTATCAAACACTACCACCCAAGGAATGGAGAAAATACTTGTTCACTTGAAATACCTGTTACAGAAGAGCCTGAAAAGGACAAAGGAAAAATTAGCAAGATCCTTGAAGATAAAAAAGATAGGATCAATGGAAAAGATGTCAGACTCTACCTAGTTAGATACAAGGTGTTGAAAATTCAGCAGAATGCTCCAGTCAGATTTGAGTGAGAGGATGAGGAGGAGGAATCTTGTGTCGCCAAGCAGAGCGGATCGGAGAGTCAAGGGGGGCACTCAAGTTCAAGGTGAGTAAGAACGGATGATGATATTTCAGTTGAAGTTGGCAGGATTTAAATAGTAAATACAAGCCATAATCAACATGATCAAAATGTGGTTTTAACAATAACAAGTATAATGAATAATGAATAAGAAGCAACCAAAGAACTGTCACATAATCAGTGATAGACAGTATGCAACAAGGCAGAGACACAACAGGCCATAAGCCAGGACATAAAAGCTATCAAAAGAAGAGTGACAAGTACAATACAACTGAGGCGTTATTTCAAGCTGATTTGGTGATTAAACAAACATTAAAATTAAGAGGGATCAAGATAAGAAAGGAGGTTCTTAGAGATAAGAAGTCCATTAAAAGAACTAGTGACTCAGGGTTCTATGACTACAAGAGTTTGATCAGTAATGGAAAATCAGACTACTTTAACTAGCATTCTTTCAGACTTAATCATGACTTAACCTAGAAATATTCAACAGTAGGAGGGAAAACTGATGAGAGACATGAGAGACAATTTGATCATAACAAGCTACTTTTATGATGCCCATAATACTGGAGAACAGTCTTATATATATTTTTTTTATAGTATTTTATTTAATAATTTATTTTATATTTAAATCAAAAGGAGAATGAGGACACTTAGTTGCCATAATTCCAACACCCCTCCCCAACTAGTGAACAAAAGAACTCTTGATCCAGCTGACAATGGTGTAGTGAGCGGTTTCTAAGTGATTGCGCGATTGGAGACTGACAATTTTGACTGGGAGATGGCGCGCGGTTGAAATCAAGGTTTGGAACTTGACGGGTTGTCCAAATTGAGCAAGGCTGGCGAGTTGGGTGAATTTTGGAGAGGAAGCGGCGGAAAAGAGATGGGTGTGAGAAAGCCAAGGTGAGCAAACAATTGCAAGATCAAATTGATCAATCGGTCACTTGAGGTATCAGAAGTATTGGACCCCTTCAAATTTGACATTGTCCAGGGAGTAGAGCTTTCCATCTGGAGTATGGAAGTATTTGAATTCGCCGTTATTGTTCCGTTCTTCCTGGTCGCTTGCTTGTGTTAGGTGGGCCACAGCAGAGGGCTTGTTTTTTGGGGCTTTTCCTGGGAACTTGATTCAGCAATTGGCGGATCAATGACCAGGTTTTTTACAATGGACGCAGACAGGAATGGTTCTGGACGCGGGAGCGGCGGCAGAAGAAGATTTGGCCAAGGAGGTGAACATGGCTTGAGGAGATGGATAGTTTTTGTGACTGGATTGATCCATCTTTGTGAGATTGGTGACCGAGTAGGATTCCAATCTCTTGATGATGGACTCAAGGGATTTGGTTGCAAAACCCATGTCAATTATGTCCCTGAAGGATCGGAACTCTTCCTTTGGTAATTTCCAAAGCATCAGCAGGGTCTTAATCTGATTGTCTAGTCAAATGCCGTCCAGCAGAATTTTTTGATTAGCAAGGCGGATAGCAGGACAGAAAAGGTCTGTCTTGTTGAATTCCAGGTCAAGGAATTGATCCAGGGCAGGGGATCGAGCAGCAAGGTCGTTTCCAGCATGTTTGGATCTGAGCAGGTTCCACAGGGCTCATCCGTTGAATTGGTCATTGGAGGGGAGAGTGGTGCTCACAAGAGCAAGATTGTTGGTGTCAAGGTTCTGGACAATCAAGGTGTAAGCTTTTCTGTTTGCCTTCTGAAACTTGATTTTATCAATTTTGGTTTCCAACTGTTCCTCCTTGATCCTGCCAGTTACAATGTTGAGGGCTTCTATTTCTTCTAACTTGGCTTCCATGGGTACAACCCATATAGCATAGTTATCAGAGGTGAGAAGAAAACGGGGGGTCGATTCCGATTTTGTTTCCATTGGTGACGCACTTCAACTGTTAATTGGGTTGAAAATTCAGCAGAATGCTCTGGTCAGATTTGAGTGAGAGGATGAGGAGGAGGAATCTTGTTTTGCCAAGCGGAGCGGATCGGAGAGTCAAGGGGGGCACACAAGTTCAAGGTGAGTAAGAACGGATGATGATATTTCAGTTGAAGTTGGCAGGATTTAAATAGTAATAACAAGCCATAATCAACATGATCAAAATGTGGTTTTAACAATAACAAGTATAATGAATAATGAATAAGAAGCAACCAAAGAACTGTCACATAATCAGTGATAGACAGTATGCAACAAGGCAGAGACACAACAGGCCATAAGCCAGGACATAAAAGCTATCAAAAGAAGAGTGACAAGTACAATACAACTGAGGCATTAATTCAAGCTGATTTGGTGATTCAACAAACATTAAAATTAAGAAAGATCAAGATAAGAAAGGAGGTTCTTAGAGATAAGAAGTCCATTAAAAGAACTAGTGACTCAGGGTTATATGACTACAAGAGTTTGATCAGTAATGGAAAATCAGACTACTTTAACTAGCATTCTTTCAGACTTAATCATGAATTAACCTAGAAATATTCAACAGTAGGAGGGAAAACTGATTAGATACATGAGAGACAATTTGATCATAACAAGCTACTTTTATGATGCCCATAATACCGGAGAACAGTCTTATATATATTTTTTTATAGTATTTTATTTAATAATTTATTTTATATTTAAATCAAAAGGAGAATGAGGACACTTAGTTGCCATAATTCCAACACAAGGGAGAATCAGCTGATAAAGATAAATGGTTGCCTGAAAATAATATCCCTGACGGACCCATACACCTAAGGAACTACAGAGCCAGCAGAAGGCATTAACCCAAAATTCTTTTTTCAGATATAGACATATCTTGGAGTGGGGAAATGTCAGCTTGCTACTATGTACAGAGCAACCTGTCAATAGCAAAACAAAACTATGAAGAATAAGAATATCTCAATTAACAAAATAAGGAGTTAGAAATCCAAAATATATTATTACAGAAATGGATTCCTCACCCAAAATTAGGTAGGGTCACTCACTGACCCCACCCTTGAATTCCAAGTCCTTACATTTTTAAAATAATTAAAAAGAAAAGTACTCAAAATTACAACACCAGTATGGCACTTTTCTGCCATTCTAATATTTCACACGTGTTGTGGAGTATAGGGTTTACACCTAAAATTCACTCAGAATTGAGCTGTTGTGTATATTTTAGGAGTTACACGCGGAAATGTGTTATGTCACGATTCCTGCGCGCAGCCCCGCATCATTACGTATCCCTATGTACTAGTAGCAGCAGGTTCCCGCGTACTAGAGACCGGCGCGCAGCTGATTCTGCCACGCACGCAGCGTATCCTACCCCACGTACATTTGTACTAACTGATCCCCGCGTCTGGATCAGTTGTGACTAATCTGACAACCAGGTACTGCTCAGAAGAGCTACAACCTAGTTAGGTTTGCCTAGTATATGTAATAAACAGACATATGCATTACTAATGATCTAAAAAGATCAAAGCTTAAATAAAATTAATGAAAATTAAGTTTAGAAAATTTTTTGATAATAAATAAAAGATCAAGGATTACCACATAAATCACTGACCCTGATCTTTGAAGACCACAAAACACTACAAGGAGTTTTCATAAAAATTGATAAAAATTATCTACGTGATCAGAAAATGGTGAAAAATCAGTCAAAAGCCACGTCTGCCCGCTGTAAAGCAATAAAAATAGTACAAATGAAGGATGAGTACGTACTGATCAAATTTACGCCATAACAGATTAACAGATCCTGTGGCTAAAATAGTACAGAAATCCAGCAGATCTAAGGTCACTGATTGACAGCACCAAGTGGACGTGCCAATATTTCCCTGACTGGCTTGCCAGCCTCAGCCCACAAGCAGAACCCTCTCTATGTGCCCTGAGAAGCTCAAAAATCACCCCAAAAAGGTATTTATACAGACCTCTTTGGATCCATTATTCCAAAAATCAGTTAATCAGTTTACAAGAAATTATTATTAGCAATGAGACACCGTTTCATTCTTGATCAAGTGCTTATATGAAGATAAGCAAGTGATTCATGACTTAGTCTGTAGTAGTATTATTTATTCTTATTAACCAATCAACCCTTGAAGTTTAGTCAAGCAATCCACCCCATCTGCTCTGAAACCCTTCCAATTATTTCAGTATTGTTGTGGTAAAATGCTCGTAGTGAGTGTTTCCCTTCCGGTCTTGGCCATTTGTGCTGTTGCGCCCGTCCATTAGTGGAATAGGGTCTTTCTAAGGCACCCATCTTCATTCCAAGGTTCTTAAACTGCCTAAGGAGGCCCCTTGAAGAGATGTTTCTATTCTGTAAAGATCCCAATTGGTATAATATTGTGGCCCCTCTTTTATATTATATGGAAAACCATTTATTACCAAACCAATAATACCTTGCAAATGCTCTTATTATATCATTTATTTGAGCTTCTCAGCATTTATTTTTGAAATAATAATAATAATTATTCCAGTATTTTTATCACTCCCTGTAGCTAAAGAACTGCAAGGTTCCTGGTATCAGAGAGCTGACAACTGGGGGTCTGGCTGGGAAATATCCTTAAATAATTAATTTTTTAATTATTTATTCCTTGGACCAGTCTATTTAATTTTTAAAAAATAAGTTAACATACTTATAACATATATTTTTGATCATTTGTTTATCTAGTGGATCTTAAGACCATGGAGAATTGATCAATTATTATTTGAATCTTCTTAAAAAGAAAAAAGAAGAAAAACTCTGTAACTTTGTCCCTTTTATTATAACTCCTGAGCAACAACAGGAGAAATTGCTTTATTATAAACAGCAAGTTATAAAAGACAAAAAACTTGAGCTTGAAAGAATTATCAATTTTAATGCTTTATTAAGGCAACATAAAGAGTGGAAAATTTATCAAAGGAAGCTTTATATTTATAAACTAAATAATCCTGAAGATAAAGAAAAATCCAAAATAAATAAAAGTGATTATTTTTTTCTAAAAATATCATTTTAGCACGTAAAAATACAAAAAAATATTAAACTTATATTGTTTGTTTTTATCCATCTCAGTCTATTTTGTTTTTGGTGATCTGATTGACCAGGACCTCCTAGAGGATGTCCCAGACAGTGTACCCTTGGACTAACCCTTGGATTTATCCCAGGATCTGATTGGAACTCACTCAGACCCCATTGAAATACCCCCCAAGGACAGTTGTGATCCCAACCAACTGTTGATGCCCTTTAATTTAACTTTAAGTGAGTTAAAATATCTATAAAAAAATTATTTAAAATATAAAATACAAAAAAAATATTATTTTTATATTTTTAAAGTCTTTTTTCAAATGTTTTGACAAAAGACTTACTCATTTTTGTTTGGTGCTATGTATCAAAATAGGCGCAACACCCGCGCAACAGGTAGAGCCCCATTGTATGGATCTCTGCCCGGAGGAACTCATACACGCAAGGACTCCAGTCGCCATTGCAATGAGGGGGCTTGAACCCGTGGCCATAGCATCACGCGGGAAGACAACGGAAACAACCGCAGCGGCCAACTTGACCAACAGACCGTTGGAGAACCACCCGTTTTGCAACAGGATATCCCAGGAGGGTACAGGTCCTCCTATGCCACCCCAGCTGGACTCAACCAAGGAGGAAAGAGTCAAGGTATTAGTGAAAGAACACGTGAGATATTGGGAATAATTCAAATTGGCTCAGACCCAGGAGGATCAACCAGGTATGAGAAAAGCTATTTCTCTGGCAAAGAAATCTCAGATTTCTCTGCAAAGGTTGATCCCAAAGAAAGAAGTAGAAGGCTACGTTCAGAACTGGAATCCTTGGGATTAGTTAGCTTCCTTAAAGGTAAAGGACCCCAAAAAGAAGAGTTCCTCAGCCCATCAGAAGTTAAGGAACCCAAAGGATTGGGACAGCATAATATCCCTAGCACAGAAGTGGAAAAAGGTGTACCACAATTAGATGTAGAAGCTCTTAATAGCTTTTCTGTAAATGTGTCTCAAAAATTTACTATTATTAGCCAATTCTTTGACAAAGTTTATAAACAATTGGACAAATTGATTCTGAGTATTTTCAGAGTGATTGATACCCAGTCTCAGATTATGAGAATTGATGAGTTGGAAATACAACAAATCAAGGATAGTATAAAAGCTAGTATGTTGGACCTGATGAAACATGTTGATGATAACCAATCAATTCTTCAGGAAGATATTCTTGCAACTATGGACCAGCTTAAGCAAGAAGTTAAGAAAACTAGTCCTACTCCTTCAGCTCATCTGATTAACAAAATTGACTTATGAAGCAATAAACTTGATTAGGAGTTAGGTATGATTAAGCATGATCTCAGAGATCTTAAGGTCAATTCTACTAACTCTCTGGTCATTGACCTAGAAGAAACTAGACCTGCTAGGTTCACCAGTACTCCTAGTGTTCCTCCAAGAACCAGGATAACTAGGAATGAGTCTTTCAGACCCAGTCCTACTCCTGAAATAGAACAGGCTTTGATGTTACTTCCTCCCATTACTGAATGGCCTAAATTCTCTGGAGAAGGAGAATACAACCATGTCAGTTTCATTAAATTTCTTGACTATACTCTTTCTTGTTATGAGCTCCCTGATGCAATAGCTGTGGTAAGATTGCCCAGACTATTTGAAGGAGTAGCTCTTGATTGGTTTATAAATAAAATAAAAGAAGTTGGATCTTTATCCTGGAGTTCTTGGAAAGAATTGATAAAAGTACAATTTGGTACTAGGATTTGGAAAAGAAAGATGATGAAAACTTTTGAAACCTCCCAGTTTAATCCATCCAAGGAAAAACCTCATAAGTGGTGCTTAGACCAAAAAAGGAGGTTAGACTGTTTCTACCCGGATGCTGACAAAGAAGAAGTCAATGAAAGACTCCTCAACTTATGTCCCGGAAAAATCAACCACAGTGTAAGAAGAAGGTTGCCTATGGATTCAGATCTTTCTACCTTAATAGGTTTGTTGGAAGAGACTATTGATATGAATGGTCTTGATAACAGAGTCAACAGACTCCCCAGGGAACAAAATAGTAGGAATAGGAAAGAATATACTGCAAAAACTAAGGAATCCCCTGCTACTAATCCAACTAAATTGGAAGTCAAGAAGACTCCAGAATCAAAGGAAAAAGTATGTTAGAACTGTAACCAAATAGGACACCTAAAACCTGATTGTCCTCTACCTAGGAAAAGGATTAATCTTATTGAAGGAGAAGAGTATGAAAATCCTGATCCTCACCTTGATGATACTGATGGATCACTCTCTGATTGTGATCTAATAATCACTAACCCTATCAATGTTATTGAAGGTAGTATTGAGTCTTCTCTGGACATAAATTCCGTCAATGAGGATTCTAACTTACCTCAAAGATGGAATCTTAACATGAAGATACACCACATCTCTGAGGCTAAGGCTTTGACTCTAAAACCTTCTGCGGGTAAAAGTTACACTTCAGGCAAAACATTCTATGCTACTGGTTTAATCCAAGGTTCCCCAGTTAAGTTACTTCTAGACAGTGGATCCTTTTGCTCATGTGTTGGTTCAACTTATCTGGAGAAACAAGACCCAAACTGGAAACTGAACTTACTACCAGTACCTCAGGCTAAGTTCAGCAGTCTTAATTGTGCTCTCAATGCTGTTGGAGTATGGTCTTCTGATATCATACTCCCTCACTCTAAAGGATCACTCAAACTAAACATTGAATTTGTAGTGCTCCAAAAGGGAGTATGTGATTATTTTATCCTTGGGAATGATTCTCTTTGCCTTTATGGTATAGTGTATTCCAAAGCAAAGGTAGATACTTCACTATAGGAGGAGACTGGAATAAGAAGTTCCAAATATGTCATGTCAATGCTCAAACTTCTGATTCAACTTATGAAAAACACTTAGAGAGTTTCAATCAGGAATACTTCTCTCAAGCTGCTTTGAATTCCCTGCTCAATGAAGAACAACAACGGGATATCCTACAAGTATGCTTTGAAAATCAGAATGCTTTCTGTACCAAGGATCACCCAATTGGTAACATCAAAGGACCTGATATGATCCTAACTCTGACCATTAAGCCTCCTTACCCACCTAACCTCAGGAGACCTGCTTACCCTTCTAGTCCAAAATCTAGAGCTGCTCTGGAAACTCATATTCAAGAGTTGGTTGACTTACAAGTCTTAAGGAAAGTAGGACACAATCAACAAGTGGATATCACTACCCCAGTAATTATAGCTTGGCATAATGATAAGTCCAGAATGGTTGGAGATTTCAGAATGCTGAACAACTAAACCCAGCTGATTTTTATCCTATTCCAAGGATTGACGATGTTCTGCATAACCTGTCAAAAGCTAAGTACATCACTACCATGGACATGCTGAAAGGTTTTTACCAAATGCCTATCAGCCCTGATAGCCAAAAATTCCTGAGAATTATCTATCATTTGGGAATCTATGAGTATCTTAGGATGCCTTTTGGTATAAAAAATTCTCCTTCTCATTTTCAAAGGATGATAGATGTCAGCTTTCTACTATGTACAGAGCAACCTGTCAATAGCAAAACAAAACTATGAAGAATAAGAATATCTCAATTAACAAAATAGGGAGTTAGAAATCCAAAAAATATTATTACAGAAATGAATTCCTCACCCAACCTTAGGTAGGGTCACTCACTGACCCCACCCTTGAATTCCAAGTCCTTACATTTTTAGAATAATTAAAAAGAAAAGTACTCAAAATTACAACACCAGTATGGCACTTTTCTGCCATTCTAATATTTCACACGTGTTGTGAAGTGTAGGGTTTACACCTAAAATTCACTCAGAATTGAGGTGTTGTGTATATTTTAGGAGTTACATGCGGAAATGTGTTATGTCACAATTCCCGCGCGCAGCCCCGCATCATTATGTATCCCTATGTACTAGTAGCAGAAGGTTCCCGCGTACTAGAGACCCGCGCGCAGCTGATTCTGCCACGCACGCAGTGTATCCTACCCCGCGCACATTTGTACTAACTGATCCCCGCGTCTGGATCAGTTGTGACTAATCTGACAACCAGGTACTGCTCAGAAGAGCTACAACCTAGTTAGGGTTGCCTAGTATATGTAATAAATGGACATATGCATTACTAATGATCTAAGAAGATCAAAACTTAAATAAAATTAATTAAAATTAAGTTTAAAACATTTTTTAATAATAAATCAAAGATCAAGAATTACCATGTAAATCACTGATCCTGATCTTTGAAGACCACAAAACACTACAAGAAGTGTTCATAAAAATTATAAAAATTATCTACATCATCAGCAGATAATGGAAAATCAGTAAACATCCACATCTGCACGCTTTAAAGCAATATCAATAGTAAAAATAAAGGATGAGTACAGAAAGATCAAATTTACTCCATAACAGATTAACAGATCCTGTGGCTAAAATAATACAGAAATCCAGCAGATCTAAGTACAGCTGATTGACAGCACCACGTGGACGTGCTCATTCTGCCCTGACTGGCTTTCCAGCCTCAGCCCACAAGCAGAACCCTCTCTACATTCCCTGAGAAGACCAAAATCACCCCAAAAAGGTATTTATACAGACCTCTTTGGATCCATTATTCCATCATCAGTTACCAAGAATTATTTATTATCAATCAGAAACCGTGTCATTGTTGATCAAGTGCTTATATGAAGATAAGCAAGTGATTTATGACTTAGTCTGTAGTAGTATTATTTACCCTTATTAACCAATCAACCATTGAAGTTTAGTCAAGCAATCTACCCCATCTGCTCTGAAACCCTTCCAATTATTCCATGATTTTTGTGGTAAATCTCTCAGAGTGAGTGTTACCCTTCCTGTCTTGGCAATTTGTGCTGTTAAGCCCAGCCATTATTGGAATAAGTCCTTTCTAAGGCACCCATCTTTATTCCATTAAACTGCCTAAGGAGGCCCCTTGAAGAGAGGTTGCTAGTCTGTAAAGATCCCCAGTAGTATAATACTGTGGCCTCTCTTTTATATTATATTGAAAACCATTTATTACCAAACCAATTAAGCCTTGCAACTGCTCTTATTATATCATTTATTTGAGCTTTGAAGTGTTTATTATTGGAATAATAATAATTATTATCATTCCAACATTTTTATCACTCTCTGTAGCTAAAGGACTGCAAGGTTCCTGGTATCAGAGAGCTGACAATAGATATTGTCCTAGGATTATTCATCAGACAGGGATGGATGATGGTATACATTGATGATTTTATCATTTACTCTGATCATTGGGATACTCACATGGAGAAATTAAGGTTAGTCCTCAAAACCATCAATGCTGTGGGATTAAAAGTATCAATGAAAAAGTGTAACTTTGGCTAGGGGGAACTGAAGGCCTTAGGACACATTGTCTTTGGAATAACCTTAGCTGCTGACCAAAACAAGATAGAAGCAGTAATGAATAGGCCTATGCCTCAGAATAACACTGAACTCCTATCCTTTGTCAGCTTCTGCAGCATCTATAGAAAGTACTTACCAAAGTTTGCTCTTCTAACCATATGCCTGTATGAGATCTGCAACAACACCACCGTGTTTGGAATGACTCATGACAGAGTCAAGAACTATGAGGAACTCAAGATGGCAATGACCTCAGCTCCAGTACTGATTCAGCCAGATTATTCTAAACCTTTCAATCTCTACATAGATTCTGTCAGCTCTCTGATACCAGGAACCTTGCAGTCCTTTAGCTACAGAGAGTGATAAAAGAATTTGGAGCAATAATATTCCAAAGAATATACACTTTAAAGCTCCAATAATGGTATAGTAAGAGCAAGTGCAAGGTTTGTTTGGTTTGGTTATAAATATTTTAAATATAATATAAAAAGAGGGGCCACAGTATTATAATACTGGGGATCTTTACAGACTAGCAACCTCTCTTCAAGGGGCCTCCTTAGGCAGTTTAAGAACCTTGGAATAAATATGGGTGCCTTAGAAAGGACTTATTCCACTAATGGCCGGGCTTAACAGCACTAGTGGCCTAGACAGGAAGGGAAACACTCACTCTGAGCACTTGACCACGAAAATCCAGGAACAATTGGAAGGGTTTCAGAGCAGATGGGGTTGATTGCTTGACTAAACTTCAATGGTTGATTGGTTAATAAAGGTAAATAATACTACTACAGACTAAGTCATGAATCACTTGCTTATCTTCATATAAGCACTTGATTAACAATGACACCGTGTCTGATTGATATTAAATAATTCCTGATAACTGATTAACTGATTGGAAACAGAAGGGAAAAAAGAGCCTGTTTAAATATTCTTTTTTGGGTGCTTGAGGACCTCTAGAAGGGGTACTAGCCATGGGCTGAGGCTAGGGGGGCAATCAGGGCAAAATTGGCACGTCCTCAAGGTGCTGTTAGCCTTCTGGCCTTAGATCTGTCAAGGAACAGCTCCTTTTTAGCTGCAGGATCTGTTAATCAATAGATTAGTCATTTTGCTGATCCTGCACTGATCCTCAATTTGTACAGTAAGTACTGGTCCAAAGTGAGCAGACGTAGATTTTTATTGATTCTCCATCCTCTGCTGATCCTGTATGTAATTTTTAATAATTTTTACGACCACTCCTTATGTAGTTTTGTGGTCTTTGAAGGTTCTGATCAACTTATTTCGTGGTGAGTCTGGATCTTTATTTAATTAATAAAAAATACTAAAAATTAGTTACTAACTAATTTTAATTGATTTTTAAGGTTTTTGAACCATAATCCATGCTCGTGTGGTAGCTTTACATATGTAGTGTAGATCCTACTATATTGTAGCTTCTCTGAGCGGTACCTGGATGTCATAAAAGGCGCGGGGATCAGTCCATTCAAATGCGCGCGGGGACTGATCTGCTGCTCAGATGCGCGCGGGGGACTGTACCGCTGCGCGCGTGACTAGGTCACGGGATTACCTGCGCGGGAATTCAGTTGCGCGGGAGTCCAGCGCTGTAGGGACGCGGGGCTGCGTGCAGGAGTTGGCGTACGCGGGAGTCCAACGCTGTAGGGACGCGGGGCTGCGTGCGGGAGTTTGCGTACGCAGGAGACCAGCACTGTAGGGACGCGGGGCTGCGTGCGGGAATTGTGACAAAACACAATTTCCCGTGTAACTCCTAAACTACACACAACACCTGGATTTCAACTGAAATTTAGGTGTGAAACCTATACATGACATATCATGTGAAATATTAAAATGGCTAAAAGGTGCCATACTGGTGCCGTGGTCATTTACCATTTTGTATTAAATTAATTAAAAAATATAAGGAGTAAGAATTCAAGGGTGGGGTCAGTGAGTGACCCTACCTTATTTTGGGTGGGGAATTCATTTCTGAAATAATATTTATGGATTTCCTACTCCTTCATTTTATAATAATTTTATTTATTCATTTATCTTTGTTCCTTTTAATTTTGTTAATATTATTATTTTTGTTGCTTTGTCAGGTTGCTCTGTGCTAAGTAGCAGGCTGAAAGATTCCAGCATGGAAGGGCTAGTAGCTGCTTTACACCAAGAAGTCATAGAGGATGACAAACCAGTGGAAAAACCTATACTCTTCATATCCAGACAAATTAAAGACACTGAGAAAAGGTAAGGTGCAACTCAAATGGAATGTCTTGCCTTAGTATGGGCTCTAGAGAAACTCCATTATTACTTGGCCAAAAAATGCAGCAGAAGTAATGAATAGGCCTATGCCTCAGAATAAAACTGAACTCCTATCCTTTATCAGCTTCTGCAGCTACAATAGAAAGTACTTACCAAAGTTTTTGATTCTGACCAAATGCCTGCATGAGATCTATAAAAACACCACCGTGTTTGAAATGACTCATGACAGAGTCAAGAACTATGAGGAACTCAAGATGGAAATGACCTCAGCTCCAGTACTGATTCAGCCAGATTATTCTAAACCTTTCAAACTCTACATAGATGCCATCATAGAAGGGCTAGTAGCTGCTTTACACCAAGAATTCATAGAGGATGACAAACCAGTGGAAAAACCTATACTCTTCATATCCAGACAAATTAAAGACACTGAGAAAAGGTATGGTGCAAGTCAAATGGAATGTCTTGCCTTAGTATGGGCTCTAGAGAAACTCCATTATTACTTGGCAGGCACCAATTTCACTGTGATTACTGACTGCAATGCTTTCAGGACATTGATGAACATGAAGACCCCTAGTAGTCACATGTTAAGATGGCAGATAGCCATACAACAGTACAGAGGTCATATGACCATAGTTCATCAAGCTGGAACTAAACACCAGAATGCTGATTGTTTGAGCAGGAATGCTTTACCCAATGACCCAAGTAACTCTGCTCATGATCCAGAGGATAATGATATCTTCCCTATCCTTAACATTAACAGGTTGAAAATTGAAGCTCCTATAATGGGAATCCACATTTGTGAATTGAATGAATCATTGTTCAACTCAATCAAAGAATCTTACAATTCTGGCATGAAAACTCTGATCACTATTATGGAAAGTACTTCTCCACCATCTGAATTGACCAATAGCCTACCTGAACCTCTTTTGAAACCATAAAAAGCCAGAGGGTTCACCATATGGGATGGTCTAGTATACCATAGGCATCAACATTCAAGTGTTATAGTCTTAACTAAGGATGACCATATCAAACATGTCTTGGCTGAGTGCCATGATAACTGCTCATCTGGGCATTTATCTGCTGATAGAACCTTTGATAAGGTTAAACAAACTGCTTGGTGGATTAATTGGAGAGACTCCACTATACGGTATGTTACCAGTTGTGAAACTTGTCAGAAGTCCAACAGGACCACTGGGAAACGGTTTGGTCTACTGCCAAAGATTGCTGAACCCAAGAAAAGATGGGAGATCATCAACATGGACTTTTTAACTGGAATACCACCAGGAGGAGCCTATTCCTACAACTCAGTCTTAGTCATTGTGGATAGGTTCTCCAAGAAAGCAAAGTTTCTACCTAATCACAAGGAAGACACTGCTATGGAAGTTGCCCTATTATTTTGGAACAGACTCATTGCTGATGTTGGAGTTCCCAAGATTATTATCAGTGAAAGAGATCCTAAATTCACCTCTGAGTTCTGGAGAAGTCTTCATGATATGCTTGGAACCACCTTAGCTTTCTCTACAGCTTATCACCCTCAGACCAATGGCTTAGCTGAAAGAATGATTTAGACCCTGGAAGACATGCTCAGGAGATTCTGTGGTTTGGGACTAGAATACAAGAATTCTGACGGTTATTGCCACCATTGGGTTAGCCTTTTACCTGTACTGGAGATGGACTACAACAGTAGCAAGCACTCTACTAGTAAGGAAGCACCCTACATACTAGAAAGAGGATGTATTCCTAAATTACCTAAGGATAACCTTAACCACCAGCTCACAAATATTCACCTGAAATCACTTGATTTCAAAAACATGATAGATGTAGCCAACAAACATGCTGTTAAGTGTGTCCAGGATGCTGTGGAGTATAACCAGCAAAGGTGCAATAAAACCCATAAGGCAGCTGATTTCAAGATTGGTGATCAATTCTTGATCTCTAACACCAACTTTACCAACTTAGCTGGAAATAGAAAGCTGAGACCAGCTTTTTTTGGACCTTTCACCATTAATAAACTTGATGTTAAAAATGCTGTGGAAGTAATTATTAGTGATGAGCTTTTTACAAAACCTCCATTCTTCCCAGTAAGTTTATCAAACACTACCACCCAAGGAATAGAGAACATACTCCTTCACTTGAAATACCTGTTACAGAAGATCCTGAAAAGGACAAAGGAACAATTAGCAAGATCCTTAAAGATAAAAAAGATAGGATCAATGGAAAAGATGTCAGACTCTACCTAGTTAGATACAAGGGAGAATCAGCTGATAAAGATGAATGGTTGCCTGAAAATAATATCCCTGACTGACCCATACACCTAAGGAACTACAGAGCCAGAAGAAGGCATTGATCCAAAAAATTTTTTTCAGATATAGACATATCTTGGAGTGAGGGAATGTCAGCTTGCTACTATGTACAGAGCAACCTGTCAATAGCAACACAAAACTATGAAAAATAATAATATTTCAATTAAAAAAATAAGTCCTGAGAAATCCATAGATATTATTACAAAAATGGATTTCTCACCCAAAATTAGGTAGGGTCACTCACTCACCCCACCCTTGAATTCCAAGTCCTTACATTTTTAAAAATAATTAAAAAGAAAATTATTAAAAATTATGACACCAGTATGGCATTTTTTGGCAATTCTGATAATTCACACGTGTTGTCACATATAGGTTTTACACCTAAAATTCACTCAGAATTGAGGTGTTGTGTATATTTTAGGAGTTACACATGGAAATGTGTTATGTCACAATTCCCATGCGCAGCCCCGCATCATTACATATCCCTACGTACTTGTAGTAGCAGATTCCCGCGTACTAGAGACCCGCGAGCAGCTAATTCTGCAACACAAGCAGCGGATCCTACCCCGCGCCCATCTGTACTAACTGATCCCCGCATCTGGATCAGTCATGACTAATCTGACAACCAGGTACCGCTCAGAAGAGCTACAACCTAGTTAGAGTTGCCTAGCATATTTAACAAATTGAAATATGGATTACTAATAATCTAAAAAGATCAAACCTTAAATAAAATTAATGAAAATTAAGGTTAGAACATTTTTTAATAATATATTAAAGATCAAGGATTACCACGTAAATCACTGACCCTGATCTTTGAAGACCACAAAACACTACAAGGAGTGTTCATAAAAATTATTAAAAATTATCTATGTGATCAGAAAATGATTTAAAATCATTAAAAATTCACATGTCCTGCTTCAAAGCAATACCAATAGTACAAATGAAGGATGAGTAAAGAATAGTCAAATTTAAGCCATAACAGATTAACAGATCCTGTGGCTAAAATGATACAGAAATTCAGCAGATCCAAGGTCAGCTGATTGACAGCACCAAGTGGACGTGCCAATATTTCCCTGAATGGCTTGCCAGACTCAGCCCACAAGCAGAACCCTCTCTACGTGCCCTGAGAAGCTCAAAAATCACCCCAAAAAGGTATCTATACAGACCTCTTTGGATCCATTATTCCAGATGAGTTAATCAGTTTACCAGGAATTATTATTATCAATCAGACACCGTGTCATTGTTAATCAAGTGCTTATATGAAGATAAGCAAGTGGTTTATGACTTAGTCTGTAGTAGTATTATTTATTCTTATTAACCAATCAACCCTTGAAGTATAGTCAAGCAATCCACCCCATCTGCTCTGAAACCCTTCCAATTATTTCAGGATTCTCCTAGTAAAGTTCTCAGAGCAAGTGTTTCCCTTCCTGTCTTGGCCATTGGTGCTGTTATGCCCAGCCATTAGTGGAATAAGTCCTTTCTAAGGCACCCATCTACATTCCAAGGTTCTTAAACTGCCTAAGGAGGCCCTTGAAGAGAGGTTGCTAGTCTGTAAAGATCCCCAGTAGTATAATACTCTGGCCCCTCTTTTATATCATATTGAAAACCATTTATTACCAAACCAATTAAACCTTGCAACTGCTCTTATTATATCATATATTTGAGCTTCTAAGCGTTTATTTTTGGAATAATAATTATTATTATTATTCCAGTATTTTTATCACTCTCTGTAGCTAAAGGACTGCAAGGTTCCTGGTATCAGAGAGCTAACACTACTAAGGAAGCACCCTATATACTGGAAATAGGATGGATTCCTAAGTTACCCCAGGGTAACCTCAACCAGCAGCTAACCAATATTCATCCAACATCACTTGATGTCAAGAACATGATAGATGTAGCCAACAAACATGCTGCTAAGTGTGTTCAAGATTCTATTGAATACAACCAATAGAGATGGGATAAAACTAGAACCTGATTTCAAAATTGGTGATCAATTTTTAGTTTCTACCACCAATTTTACTAACTTATCTGGAAACAGGAAGCTTAGACCTGCTTTTTTTGGGTCCTTTACCATAAAAAAGCTACATGTTAAGAATGCTGTAGAAGTAATCCTCAGTGATGAGCTTTCCAGGAAACACCCCACCTTCCCAGTAAGTCTCATCAAACACTACCATCCTAGAGAAGGAGAAAATACTCCTTCACCAGAGATACCTGTTGCAGATGATCCTGAGAAAGACAAAGGGAAAGTCAGAAAGTCCCTCAAAGATGAGAAAGAGAGGATCAATGGTAAAGGCATCAGACTTTACCTGGTCAGGTATAAAGGAAAGACGGCTGATAAGGATGAATGGTTGCCTGAGCACAATATCCCAGATGGAACCATACACCTGAGAAATTACAGAGCCAGCAGTAGACATTAGAACACATTTTTTTTCAGATAGACATATCTTGGAGTGGGGGAATGTCACCTTGCTACTATGTTCAGAGAAACCTGTCAAAGTAACAAAAATACAAAAAATAAATAAAAAAAATAAAAAATTAAGAAGAAGTGTAAAATCCATTGATATTATTTCAGAAATGAATTCTTCACCCAAAATAAGGTAGGGACACCCACTGACCCTACCCTTTAAATATGACTCCTTCATATTTTAAATAATTAAATAAAAATTTACCAAAAGGCCATGGCACCAATATGGCACCTTTTGGCCGAGTTCATATTTCACATATATTGTCACATATAGGTTTCACACCTAAAATTCAGTCAGAATTGAGGTGTTGTGTATATTTTAGGAGTTACACATGGAAACATGTTATGTCACAATTCCCATGTGCAGCCCTGCGTCCCTATACAACCCCTACACATCACCCTCCTGCGTACAGAATTCCCACGTGCAGCCAATTTTGCCATGCCCTCAGCAGATCCTACTCCATGCCCATCTGAATAGACTGATCCCCATGTCAGGATCTGTTGTGAGAAATCTGACAGCAGGTACCTCTCACAGGAGCTACAACCTAGTAGGGTTTGCCTGTCATATGTAATAAGGTGACATATGCATTACAGATGATCTAAAAACCTTGAAAACTAAATAAAAATATTATATGATTAATTTTAAAATATTTTAAATAATTGATCAAATATTGAAGGTTACCACAAAACAGACAGATCTTGATCTTTGAAGACCACAAAACACTACAAGGAGTGGCCGTAAAAATTATTAAAAATTACCTATGTGCTCATCAGATGATGGAAAATCAATTAGTTTCCACATCTGTCTACTTCAAACCAATATTAATAGTAAAAATGAAGGAGAAGTGCAGTATGATCAGAATTATGCAATTAACAGATTAACAAATCCTGTGGCTAAAATAGTACAGAAATCCAGCAGATCTGAGGACAGCTGGTTAATAGAACCAAGTGGGCGTTCTAAACATTCTCAACTGGCCTTAGAGCCTCAGACCATGAGCAGAAACCTCTCTACGTGCCCTGAGAAGCTCATTATCACCCCAAAAGGTATTTATACAGACCTCTTTGGATCCATTATTCATCATCAGTTTTACCAGGAATTTACTATTATAAATCAAACACCGTGTCATTGTTGATCAAGTGCTTATAAATAGATAAGCAAGTTATTTAAGACTTAGTCTGGATTATTATTATTATTTCTAATAAGCAATCAACCCAATTCATTAAAGTATAGTCAAGCAAGCAACCACAACTGCTCTGAAACCCTTTACCTGAATCTTTGCAGGCTTTCTGTAGGATTATTTCTTGGAGTAAGTGTTTTCCTTCCTGCCTTGGCCATTGTTCTGTTTTGCACAGACATACAAGTGGATAAGTCCTTATAAGGAACCCATTATTCATTCTAAAGTCCTTAAACTGCCTAAGGATGCCCCTTGAAGAGAGGTTGTCTGTCTGTAAAGATCCCTAGAATTATAATACTGTGGCCCCTCTTTTTATAACAAATTGAAAACCCTTCTTACCAACACAATTAAACCTTGCACAAGCATGATTAAACCTTGCACCAGCTCTTAAAATATTTATTATTTGAGCTCTTTAAGTCATTATTTTTGGAATATTATTATTCAATCATTTTTATCACTCTCTGTAGCTAAAGGACTGCAAGGTTCCTGGTATCAGAAAGCTGACAGTAATGGCGGGTGATTTGGACATGATTTCAAACTCCTTGATTGTGTCTGGGGATTCAAGAAAACTCTTGAAGCACCTACCAGATTTTCAGATCAATGAAGATCTGTGCAGGCAAGCAGGAAATCCCTCCCAGAGCCTCTCCTTCTATTTTTTTACTTTATACAAGCTGCAGGAAGGACCAAACTTGTTTTTTGAATCTCACTGGGGATGCAGAGAGCCTGCACCTGCATGCAGGAGTTACAACAAAACCTAGACTTTTCAATAACTCCTCAGATATACAAAATTCTTGTTTTTTGAAATTATATTTTACTATTAGAATATTTATGTGCATGAATCTTCAAGATGTGAGTGCCAAAGGCTGCTTTTCAGTTTCTGACCAGTGGTATATTGGAATACCTACATCTACCTGAAGTTTTAGTGGGAAGTAGATGGTGGTTCCAGTAAATGAATATACCTAATTTGGAACCAAAAATCTATCTATGAAATAAAACTTTCAGTTTTCCTACTCCTTCTCATATTTTTGGGATTTAATCTTAATTTTTATTTCAAATAATGATTATTCTATTCTTTTTAATTAATATCTTATTACTCAAAAATTCTTGAGGTCTTTTTTTTTGTGATTAATTTTGATGATTTGATACTATGCCAAACATCTCCAAATAGTATCATGCTGAGATGTCCCTTGGGTTTTTCTAATTTATTTAGGCCAAGAATACTTGCCACATGGCTTCCTGAAATTCATTCATTTTAATTGCAAGTGAAAATTTACCTTGAGGGAAGTTTGAATGATTTGATTATAGAAATATATATATTCTTACACCATTTTATGTTGCAATTTAGCTTATTAAGAATATTTTCCCATATGTGTGTTATTTAACAAGAGCAGGATTCACATGTGTATTTATCAAAGTTCCTGTCAAAATTCTCATTTAATATCTTTGTGGCACTTTCTGCTGTGTCAAAGCTACTTCTTAGATTTGTTCACATATATTTCAAGTACTTTTGATTAATCTTAATTATCTTTAAGAAATATATGAAAGTTTATCACAGAGATGGAATATGTATGGCTGTCCCAATTCATACATAGCATGTTTTTGGTATAACTTACCCCTAGTTTTCAATGGTATTCCTTTTCTCACTCACATTTCACCTCCTTTAAGTAGCAGTTTAAATGCATGCATGTCATGGAGAGAATATGATGTACGTGGTTGTTCTGCATCTATTAATTGAGACTTCTGCAGCTTTTACTGTCCTGTTTTTTGCAGCTGTTCATGAGGTTTGGGGAAAGAAATAAATTTTTTTAGTAATTCCTTGACTATTCACACCCATAATTTTCTGAATTAATTCTTTCCATAATATATATAATTTTTGTGGACTTGACTTTTGATTTTCAAAACATATCTAGTTTTGGTATATCTCACAAAAAGGAATCCACATACATCACAAAAAAAACTGATGATACTCCCTAGCAAGTGATATGAAGGAGCTCAGGCCCAATATATGGCCATGTTCCGGCCAAGCTCTGACTAAGCTCAGGTCAAGCTTTCCCCAATCCAGTGCACAGAAACTGTGCACCAAAAATCTGGTTTAAGAATTAAGTTAGCTTCAAATATAGATTGGAAATAGCTTCAACTGGAGATTTCTTGATGACACTTGCTAGAAAGTGGCTTTATATCTTTTGTGGTGATAAGGAATTGAACTTTTGGGGTGGGGTCAGCGGGTGACCCTACCTAGAATGGGCTGAAAAGCTGAAATTAGGAACTATATTTGGTAAATCTTGACCATATTTTTTGAATTGTTTTATTTTTTATTTCAAGCTGTGGTCAATATTGCCAACTGGCTCTGAAATGGTAAAAATCTGAAAGTAAATCTTCATTTCAAGGTAGGAAGTTACAGTGGGTATCTTCTGGGAATAGCTGAGCCTTGATGCAGATAATAATGCACCAGAGTAGAAATTTGAAAACTGATTTTTCAAATCTAGCCATAATAAAATTTGATGAATCTGCACCTGAAATAAGCCTGTTGATTACTCAGGTTTGGTTTTCATAGTTGATTATTTAATGAAATGCCATGGATTGAAAGCTGAATCTCAGATGATGACATAACTGTGTCACACCATGGTATGTGACACCATAACAACTGCAAAGTGGACTGGCTTTCATTCAGTCTCCTAGCCTTTTGGTTAGGCCTTGCCTCTCAGTTGGTTTGCAGTTGTGCAAGCTATGAAAGTGGACAGGATAACCCTGTTGCGGGTTCAATTTGCAAACAGGACAAGTTTTAGGAATGGCTTGCTCCTGTGTCAATTGTTGGGTTTTTTGCCTGTCAACAGCATGATTCCCAAGTCTTGGTGGCTCCTTATGGTGTTCAGGAGTGTGTCTGAATATGGCTCCATGTTTTCAGAGGCATGGGTTAGTGCCACCAGCCATTCACACTTTGGGACAAAGTAACCTTAAACCTGGGGTTACTGTCACACAGTGGTATGTGACACCATAACAACTGTAAAGTGGACTGGCTTTCATTCAGTGTCATAGCCTTTTTGTTAGGCCTTGCCTCTCAGTTGGTTTGCAGTTGTGCAAGGTATGAAAAATTGTTGAAGATTAAATGGTCCCTTGATTATTTTTCATTGAAATCAGTAAGCAGAATACACTGGATTATCAGTTTTCTTTTACTGAAGTATGGGTCTTTTTTATGTTTTACTATTTATCAATTGAAAACAAGAAAATATTTTAGATCTGATTTTAAAACAGGTGTGGGTTACCACATCCACTCCCCAACTAATTTTGCCAATAGAATTCCTGTTTTAAGCATTGTATCAAAATACAGGTTTCCTGGTAGTTTTGCATTATTAATATTTGGTATGTACCAATTCATGAATATCCTTGATAATGAAGCATTTCAAAATGATTCCAGACTTGTTTCTCATTTTCATTGTTGTCCTACAAGATTTTGAATATTCTTAAGATTTTGGTTTTTCTCTCCATTCTTGTTTAATTTACATTGGGGAACTGTTGATATTTGCCTTGTAATTTGCTTCATGTACCTAATACTACACCTGATCCTACTTGAAATTTCTGGTTTATTCCTCTCATATCAAATTTTGACTATCACCAGATATGCCTTTTTGGCCCAATTTCCATTGACCAACCTTCGATTCAAGTAAAGGCTGGAAGCTACATTTATTCCAATCCCAGACTTCATTGGGGTCTCAGCCACACTCAACCATAAGACTCAAAAATTTCATCATTAGTTATGTCCCATAGTCAATTACAAAACCCAAAAGATAGAAATAAATTAATGTTAAATAACAAAGCCCAGAAATGAAGCAAAAAAATTAATCTATAAGAGAGATTAGAACCAAATGAAGCTGGAATCTTGATGAGGTCGGATGCGTCCTGTCGATGAGTTCTAATCACCTGGCGTCATCGGCAGGCTTCTTGACGTCCTTTTGGTACATGATCGAGCCTGAGTCAGCAGACTGGTTGGAGATGAAAGAGGCTTGGTTGGTGGAAGAGAACCCGAACGGGGATTGAGTCGATGATGATGACTGGGCCTGATCGACAGAAGATTGAGCTTCGTTCCAAGAGGCCAAGCCGCTGGTGAGGCCAAGGGGGACGGCTGAGCCGAAGGAGCCGCCTGGGAAAAAACCAGAACCTCCAGGAATGAGTCCGCCAGCCCCACCAAATCCACCAAGGCCGCCAGCCCCGCCAGCACCACCGAAGCCACCAACCCCACCAAAGCCACCAACTCCACCAAAGCCACCAAATCCACCAGCCCCGCCGAAGCCGCCAGGCCCACCGGCACCACCGAAGCCACCAATGCCGCCAGCACCACCGAGGGCACCAGCACCACCAACCCCGCCGAATCCACCGAATCCACCAGCACCAAAGCCACCAGCCCCGCCAATTCCACCAGCACCAAAGCCACCAGCCCCGCCGAGTCCACCGGCTCCACCGAAGCCACCAGCACCGCCCGTCCCGCCGAATCCACCAATACCGCCAGGCCCACCAGGCCCACCGGCACCACCGGCACCACCTGCCCCGCCGAATCCACCAATACCGCCAGGCCCACCGGCACCACCGAAGCCGCCAGCACCACCAGCACCACCAACCCCACCAGCACCACCAGCCCCGCCGAATCCACCAATGCCGCCAGGCCCACCAGCGCCACCGAAGCCGCCAGCCCCACCACCATAACCACCGTAACCACCACCAGGAGCACCACCACTACCACCACCACTACCACCAGCCCCACCACCATTTCCACAATCATAATGGTTGAGGAGGCCGATGTTGACGAGGCCTGCTTGAGATCCACAGCCCAGGGAGGGGGCGCCACCAGATCCGAGCAAGGTGCGTTTGAGCAGCTGGGTTTTGTCGGCCGAAGGGAGGGAGGATTAATGATGAGTTGTCAGCATGGCGGTGAAGGCATTATGTAGTTGGAATGCAGACGATACGAAAGAATGCTTCGACTAACTGTTGAGCCTTCAGGCACAGTAGGGGCGGACTGACCCCAGTTCGCTTGCAGCAAAGCCATCAAGACGGCGAGGATGATGAAGGAACGCATGTTTGACTTAAAGTACTTGGGGTTCGTGCTTGTTTGTTTCGAGGAAGGTACTATAGCCGGAATGAAAAAGAATGATAAGTCAGAGTAGTCTGGGGAGGGCTGAGTGGAAAGCTGCGATGAAGGAAGAAGGGGTTATAAAGCAAGCGCTCACTACTTTATACCTTTGGAGAACAGCATATTGTTGAGGTGAGACGATCGATGGTAAGTCGTCCATCGGGAGAGCTGGCTCCCACTCATGAGGTCTTAGGCCTACGTGGTTCATCTGCCCGCCAACCGTCGTTGTCATACTTATTAGCATACCAGAAATTCAAAGGATGGCAGGATTCGACAGTTGCTAGAATCGTACCTAAAATCGAGGGTGGGAGCAAGTCAAATGAGATGCAGTCGTTAGGTGAAAGATGCAAGAGCGAGTGATTACATTTCAAGCCAGATAAATCGAGGAAGGCAAACAACAAAAGCATTTTGGATTCGGCAGTCGAGGTATTGTTCTCGGACATGTCAAAGTAAGTCTGGTCCAAGGCTTATAATAAGTTTGAGAGTCATAACGCCGGAAGTGGCCCGATGTGAACTCACCGATAAGTTGACTGTTTTATTTCCATTATACGTCGATTCGTTTGACTTCTTGTCTTCCTTTTCTTTTGCCATGCCGCCAATTCTGGGGAGGGTAGTAACGTTGCCCAGTGCAAAAATTTTCACAGAACAGACGAATCTGTAGAGGATTTAGGAACTCATGATTGTCTTACTATCCATAAAGAGCGTAGGTATATATAAGTATGTACTTAAGGTGTGTTTGACAAGGTTTGGTGAGAGATCTATGTGACTCCCACGGTAGAGTCACAACACCCCCCCCCCTCACCCAGCCGACGCACGTCACTATATACAACATAACAAGAAAAATAAAAACATCAAATAGACAAGCGAGCCTCAAGGCATATTGAGAACTGAACGGGAAAGCCGCTCGAAGGATTCTGGGGGTAGACTTTTTGTGAGAATACCGGCCTTCTGTTTGGCTGAGGGGACCCATGTGATTTTCGCGTGTCCGTCGCGCACGGTCTGGTTAACAATGAAGAACTCGCGGTCGACGTGCCGGCACCGTTTGTTCGAGCTGTCGTTGGTACCTACGTGAATAGCGGCGTGGTTGTCGCATTCGAGGTGAATAACAAAGTCTCGATGGCACATATCAGCCAAAAGATGTCGGATCCACAAAGCCTGACGCATGCCCACGCCTAGGGTCATAAACTCGGCCGGACAAGTGGACGCCGCCACAGTCGCAAAACGCCGACTAGTCCAGAAAATCGGGCAGCCGAAAAACATAATAATGGTACCGTAGGTGGAGCGCGAGTACTGCCCCCCCCACGACGCATCCACGTAACATTATAAGGCTTCGAGCGAGCCCTGAGGGAAAAGACATAGCCCTCTCTCCCTGGTCGTCATGACAAAGTTCAGTAGATGGTGAAGCGCCTTCCAGTGCCCAACGCCGGGCAAGGAAGAATATCTGGCGAGGCAATTCAGGCATACGCTATGTCAGGGCGCGTGCCGATAGCCAGGTAGCTGAGAGTCATCACAACACAAGTATTCACGGCTTGTCTCGGCACGCCCTTCAGAGTCCGCAACGGGCTCGAAGGAAGCCGGCAACGGAGTGGAAGCCGCAGAGTTCCCATCCAAAAATTCGCTAGCCACCTTTCGCAGAAGCTTCTCTTAGTGTAACGAGAAATCCCTGTGATTATTGAGAGTTGAATATTGAAAGCAAACGGCCGCGTCGACCGCGCAGTTAGCGGCCACGCAGCACAGTGATGATAATTAAAGCTGTAACCTAATCTCCTCTGTCAACCAGTTAAAATGGAGCCTGGAGGACAGAGATCTCCTCCTCAATCAACTCTATTACTCATCATCGCACTCCCGTTGCTCTCTCTGTCCTCCAGGTAAGTTTCCTTCTCAACCTTCCTACTCTCGTCTCTTTATTGTCATTCCTCTAATTGCTTTGATTCCTCTTCATTTCTTCAGGTGTGGCCCCTCTGAGCTGCCTCCTCCTCGCGTGACCGCTCAACTCACCAACTCTGGTGTTTTATTAGGTTATGAGCCCAGCTTGCTGTATACAACCATTGCACCATGCAGACCAGAGACCAATTCAAAGCCTTGTTCATGCTCCAGGACAACAACTTTCTGGTATGGAAGTCAGCAATCAAGAGCTATCTAAGCATGAATGATTTGCTCTCCCACCTTACCACTGCAGTCCCTGGAGCTGGAGACAATCCACACATCTTTTACAAAGAACAGAGAAGGACAGCTGGCATTCTCACCATGTACATGGGATACTCTAACATCCAATGATTTGTCAACCCCAACATCAAACAGAGTCCCAGTGCACTCTGGACTCTCCTCTCAAGCCACTGTGGTGAACCAAAACCTAACCTATAGCCATCAGACTCACTTTTCTCATATAAGGAAAGCTCCAATCCTCAAATCAACCTCAAAAATGGATTCTACACCAAAAATGACCTATAGTCACCCAGCCCAAGTACCCCTCTATCTCTCATGGATTAGAAGATACAGCCCAATCAGGTGGCACAGCTCAGTGAAAGACATATATGGACATACTCTGGAAGACTTCAAGTACATACCACATACATTAAAACCATACACCACCCAAACTCCTCACCAGCCTATACAGAATTAATATATGCAAGACACTGCATGCAGCACCAAACAAACCACCTCAGCTGTACACAGCAATATATGCAAGCAGGCACATGCAGTACTGAAGCAACTGATACAGCACCAAACAAATCACCTCATCTGTATACACAGCAATATATGCAAGCAGGCTCATGCAGTACAGAAGCAATTTATACAGCACCAAACAAATCACCACACCTGTATACACAGAAATACATGCAAGACACTGCATGCAGAGGCTGTACAGAATCTTACAGGACATCATACAGAAGCAATATATGCAGGGTACTGCCTGCACAACCAGACAAACCACCCACAACCACAAGTCAGCCACCAGGTGGGATCCCCCCCTGATGTCTATAAATAGAGGGCCTCTCTCCAGCCATTTCCCCCACATCCCCCCTGGCACCCAGCCTGGGGTGGCCACCCTTACAAAGGGCATTAAACCCTTATAAAAAATATTAACCCCTTATATAAAATATCAAACCCTTATAACAGGTATTAAACCCTTATAAAAAATAATAAAACCTTATAAAAGATATTAAAACCTTATCATAGACCATGATCAACCATCAACAACCATTACCACATACCTTGACCACCATCCTCAACCATCCATCATCATCATCCATCATCATCACCACCCATCATCACCACCCATCATCACCATCCATCATCATCATCAAAAATCATCATCACCTACCTCAACCATCATCATCATAATAATAATAATAATCATCCATCATCATCAACAATCATCACCATCTACCTCATCCATCATCATCATCCATCACCATCATCAACAATCATCATCACCTACCTCATCCATCATTATCATCATCCATCATCATCAACAACCATCATCAGTATCAAGTATAGGCTGAAAAATTTCAACTTGATCAATTATCACCTGTAACATCAAAGGAGTTTTCATCAGAAGCCAATAAAACAAGATAAAGAACATATAAGGATAAGACAAGATAAAAGATTCTTCCCTTACTCAGCTTCTATATCCTCAGTCAACTATACGTTCCACCATTTCTTCCTTATCAAGCTTGAATACATTGATCCTAGGTCTGATAGAGACCACTATAGTAGCAACTCTATCTGAAAATAAGCCACCAATCTCTTTTCTTTTATTGTTGTGAGACTACTATAGTTGTTAGAGGGGCAGGCAATTCAAAACCACCCTTAGTATTCCTCTAACTTATTAGTAGTTGTAGTACTAAATTCCCCCTCAAGTGACTTCCAGCAAGCTATTTGCTAAACTTTACCCAATCCCAAAGGAGTCTCTACACCGCTACAAATACCACTCCAAAGATAACCAAGCAAGGGTTTACACCAAGTTTCTGGAACTCATGTTCAACAAAAGCATCCAAGATTTTTTGAATAATCTCAACGCGCACATCAATGCATTAACAGCAGTAGGATTGAAAATTGGGGACAAAATTCAAGGGTTTTTTCACCTCTAAAAACCTCTCATGGCTGAATATGTAGTTAGTTGGCTCCCAAGCTCACTGGAAATCACCAAAAAAAATCTACACTCCAAACACCCACTCATGCTGAGGCTATTGATGGATGCGCTTGACTCCAAGCAACAGGAATTTGGTATTAGTCCCTAATTGACCGTGAAAACGGAAGAGAAGGCCATGAAAGCTCATTCCAGGACCTATCCAATGTTCTTGAACTGGGTACACAATCCAAAGATAAAGCACAAGGAATCCAAATGCCACAATACAAAGAAGTCAGGGAAGAAAAGAAACAAAGATAATGCTGCCAAGGCATGTCTGGACCAATGCTCAGACAACTCTCAATCCTCATCAGGAGCTTATGTCTGCATTGCAAAGGCCCTAACTATCAAAGCCACTGGGGACAACACAATTCTTGATAGCGGGGCCAGAAACCACATGCTCAATAGAAAGGATGTGTTCTCCAACTATTGAATGCGGTCTACTACTGTTCAAATCACGGACGGCAAATTGCTGCAAGTGGAAGGAGACAGCTTTGTTGAGGTAAAAAATCTCAAGGGAAAAACTGTCACTCTCAAGGCGCTCCATGTCCCAAAGATGCAAGGGACGCTTATCAGCTTTGGTAGACTTCTACAGAATGGCTTTGAGATACTCCACATGAATGACTCTAAGCTTTTTTTTCTCTGAGAGGACACTCCCATCTTTGAGGCAAATGTTGTTAACAATTTTATTCTGATGAAAGCATCAACCCCAAAGGCAGGCTAATGTGCTCTGAACACCCACCAACCAATGATACTTACCTCCAACTACTGCACAGGCATGCCAGACACCCTAACAAAAAGGCATTCAAGCATATGTTTGGGTTGGATGCTTCATCTCTCCACTGAAAAAGCTGCTGCATGGCAAAGTCACATTGTCTCCCCTTCAAAGGCACAGTGCCTCAATCCACAGAAATACTCCAGACACTTTTCATGGATCTCAGCAGAAGGATCACGCCTCTCTCCCTCTTGGGTGGTTGCTATTACTTAAAAATTACCAACTGGTTCACTGGCTATAGATTTACTTATATTCTTCAGAACAAGTCTGAAACTCTTGCCACATTCATGTCATTTGTCACTAAGATGGAAAACTTGAAAAACAAATCTATAAAAAATGTTGTAATTTACGGTGGTGGCAAATTCAATTCCAAAGAGTTTACCAAGTTTTTTGAGCAAAAAGGGATTTCCATCCATGTGACAAGCCCACATAAACCCCAGCAAAATTCAGTTTCAGAACATGGGAATTGCACCACAAGCAAGAAAGCTAGAGCCTTGCTACAACAAGCCCATCTTCCATCTCCCTACTGAGCAGAGGCAGTCATGACCATGGTACTTCTCCAGAAAGTGACACCCAGGAGAAAATCTGGATGGATGTTGCCTCACCAACTCTGGTTTGATCATCCATTTGATCTTGGCTGGCTGAAGCCATTTGGGTTCTTTGCCTATGCTAAGGCCCCTCAGGCCTTGCAAGAATGCAATTCTGGCAATACGGCAAGGAAAGGACTCCTCCTTGGCTACCAGCTAGGCCTGGCCAACTGGAGAGTACTCACAGCTGATGGCCGGATCACTTGGAGCCACAAGATATGCTTTGTCATAAATGAGTTCCCGGGCCTGAGTTTCCACAATTCTCCCACTGTGGAAGGCATAGCTCCGCTCCTCAAAGAGATCAACAAGCCCATTCCTCCAGTAACTGAAGGCACCTCTATGATCAACCCTACCTTGCCCTCCAGCCATCCCAATGTGGACAACCCGCAAGAGCGCAGAGGATCACTTCACATCCCCAAGCCTACTGGCTCTGCAACCCCCAGCCCCAGTCCCACCACCTCTTCCCCTCAGCCCCACAGCGGACAGCCACGGCACAAGAAACGCCCTGGCTGGGACTATTTCCTGACCTTGGATAGGGCACCTCAAGAAATCTATGCTGATGTGGATGAATCAAACATCCTGAACCACAAAAGAGGTTCAGGACTGAGAGCCATGCTGGCAGAGGTGCATGCCCTTCTCTGCATGGCAAAAGCCGCAAATCCCTCCTCCTTCCAAGAAGAAAAGCTCTCTGCGGAATGGGAGGACTGGTTGAAAGCAATTGAAGATGAGCTTTTGGCAATGCAATGGCTCAAAGTCTGGGATATTGTCCCAATCCCTGCGGGCGCCCATTTGCTGAGCACTGTCTGGGTTTTCCACAAGAAAATCAACAATTTTGGCCACATCCTCAAATTTAAGGCGTGGCTCTGTGCCCAAGGAAACAAACGGCGGGATGAGTACTAAAATCTTACTTACTCTCCCACTGGTTGCTCCACAGCCCTCCAAACTGCGATATGTCTTGGCCTGGGTAAGGGGTATGGTATTCACCAAATGGATGCCAAGAATGTGTTCCTCAATGGGGAGCTCAAAGAAACCATCTACCTTTGTCCTCCAGCAGGGATGGAGGTTCCCACCGGGTTCTGCTTGCGGCTGAACAAATCCATTTATGGCCTAAAGCAAGCGCCTTGCATGTGGGGCGGGGACCTAAGAAACTTTCTAGTGTCTGTTGGCTTCATTGCCTTGCTGGGGGACCCCTGCCTGTTTGTCTTGGGCATCAATTGCTGGGAATACTTTGTCCACATGTACATTGATGATCTCATTTTTGTCAGCCACAATGTGGCTAGGTTCAAGCGGCTTATAACCCAAAAGTACCTCATGGAGGACTTGGGGGAGGCCTGGCTCCTCCTTGGCATGTATCTCAAGCAAGATGGAAACACCATGACCCTCTCCCAGCAGAACTATCAGGAGAAAATCCTGGTGAAGTACAACACGTGCAAGTCTTGCTCCATTGCCACTCCAATGATACCCAAAACTTGGCTATGTGCTTCCACCAATGACAGGCACTGCTCCTTCTCCCAAAAGAACATTAGCTACAGCCAGGCCATTGGCCTTCTCAACTATCTAGCTGTTTCTACGCGGCCAGATATTGCGTTCACCGTTTCCCAGTTATCCCAGCATCTCAAGAAGCCCAACTAGTCTCACTGGAACACGGTCCTCCACCTGCTATGCTATCTTTCCAGGACTTGTGGCGTCAAACTCACCTTGGACAGCGCTTACATTGGGAAAGTTGACATCTTCACCAACTCTGACTTTGGCAACTGCCTGGACACGCGCCGCTTGTACTGCAGCTATTTCAGCCTCCTGGATGCCAAGAACCTTGCTATCCTTTAGCTACCAGAGGTGATAGAATAAATAATAAATATATTATTTAATAAATGCAGCAAAAATCTGTAAAATATCTGGATTAAGCTTATTGCAAGGTTAATTGGTTTGGTTATTGTTTATTGTTATAAATCAATATTAATAAATTGAGTTTTAAATATTTTTATAGAGGGGCCACAATTATATTGGGGATCTTTAACACCTCTCTTCAGGGATTTCAGTATGAAAACATGTAGTCCTGGTTACTTTGGGCTCTTTATTTTAAAGGATATTTTACCCAAAGATAATATGTATATAAAATACACGGCAGAGTGGCAGGGCCTTGTAACCAAGCTGCCACGACAGAGAAAGGATAATAAAACCCCCTGGTATATTATTAAATCCTTAGGGTATCTGTTTGGGACGTGCAATGATGGGTTTAAAACTGTATACTGGGGTTATAAGGTTGTTCAGCAGTTTAGATTGATATAAAGAGGTTGAGGACGGATATTATTGATCAGACTAAGCCTTAAATCACTTACTTATCTTTTATAAGTACTTGATTACCTTGGCACGGTGTCTGGATATAAATATAACTGGTTCTCTGCCCATCAATATCCTCAAAAGAGCTCTTTATTTATAGCTTTTGGAGTCCCAATATTATCCTTCTGAGGGGTACAGGGGCTCAAAGGGACGGAAAATAAGGCTAGCAGGGTAATCAATGGTAGCCTGTCACGCGTTCTTGGTGCTATAGCACGGATAGCATCTAATTCTTCAGGTTATGGGAATTATTCTACTTTATAATTGATATTAGGACGTGTGAATAACACTAATCTGTCCTATTTATGTATTATTTAATTATCCTTAGTAAATGTTGCCATTAAGTTAATGATATTTTAATAGACATTTCTACCGACATCCTGATTTCAGGTGATTTCTCATTATGTATTAAATAACTGGAGTAAAGTCATGATATTGATTTTACTCCTTATTTTTGAGTTTCAATTGATTTACTAAAATAATTACTTAAAAATATAAGGCATGGGAATTCATGTAATATTTTTAAATCATTAGTTTTCTTTGTTTGTCAAAAAGATATTGATGTCTAGAAATTTTCATAAAAGTATATTAAAGTATTTTAATATATTTTTAGAATTTGTCATTGTATTATTTTTGACATTCTTGGTACTTTGAATTATATTTAATAAAAAATATGTATGAGGGTTATTGAAGTATTTTTATATAATATTATGTACTTTTTTACTATCTACTATCCACAGGAACATTTATTACATATGTAGAATGTTTGCGTGTGGTTTGTAGCATGTTTGGGGGGTACCTAAGCTTCTCAGGCTGCCTGTCACTTTGTCAACCTGTAGTCCCGCGGCTGTGTAATTGTCAGAGGCCTAGGGCTGCGTACACAAACGTGACGGAGTGACAGGGCTGTATCTCAGCCGTGCGCGGGTGCATTGGCTGCCGCGGCTGTGTGCGGGAATTGTGACAAAACACATTTCCGTCCGTAACTCCTAAAATATACACAAAACCTCAATTCTGAATGAATTTTAGGTGTGAAACCTATAAGTGACAATATGTGTGAAATATTTAATTGGTCAAAAAGCTCAATGGTGGTGCCATGGTATTTTGGTTTTTCTTTCCTTAATTATTTAAAAAAATAAGGAGTTGGATTTCAAGGGTGGGGTCAGTGAGTGACCCTACCTAATTTTGGGTGGAAAAATCATTTCTGTAATAATATTTATTTTTTCCCAACTCCTTCTTAGGTAAATTTTATTATTATCATTTTTATGTTATTTTTGTTACTTTTGCAGCTTGCTCTGCAATAGTAGCAAGCTTACAGGCTACGCATTAGGGCTAGGAGCCTCAGTGATTGCTTGGCGGTCCAGAAAGCAAGAATCAGTTTTCACTTCCATGACAGAAGCAGAATACAGGGCTACTTACAAGGGCCTTCAAGAGGCGGTCTGGCTACTTGCGCTGTTCAAATCTCTCAACCCACCATGAAGTGTTGCCCCAAGCTGCTTGTCAATAACTGTGGCGCCCTTATGCTCTCTCTCAACCCAATGTATCAGTTGCGCTTAAAACACATTGATGTAAAGTATCACTGGATTTGCAAGATTGTAGATGGCAGCTCTGTCTCAATTTCCTACATCCCAACCAATGAGAACATGGCCAACATGTTCACCAAGGCTCTTCCAAAAGTGAAGCATGTGAAGGACTTCCACGCCTTGAGCCTTATGAACTGAAAAGGAAGGGAGTGTATTTAGAGTTGAATATTGAAAGAAAACAGCCGCGTTGACTGTGCAGTTAGCCGCCATGCAGCGCAGTGATGATAATTAAAGATGTGACCTAATATCCTCTGTTGACCAGTTAAAATGGAGCCCGGAGGACAGAGATCTCCTCCTCAATCAACTCTATTACTCATCATTGTACTCCTTTTGCTCTCTCTGTCCTCCAGGTAAGTTTCCTTCTCAACCTTCCTACTCTCTTCTCTTTATTTTAATTCCTCTAATTGCTTAAACTCCTATTCATTTCTTCAGGTGTGACTCCTCTGAGCTTCCTCCTCCTTGCATAACCGCTCAACTCACAAACTCTGGTGTTTTATTAGTGATCACACTTGACCTTGATACAAACAACAGAGGAAAGGCCACATTCCCAATTTACTTTGAGAGAACCAGAGAGATCAGACTCCAGGTTCTTGAGTGCACCCTCAGATGACCCAGTAATGATACCATAATCCACGTGATCCAGATAAGTCCAGAGGACGCAGAGTCACAAAGAAGATAGAGGCTTGAGTTTTAGGCACTAGCAAGGTATCCCAAACACAAGAGAAAACCTTTCAGGTGCTGCAACAAACACCTTGCAGCCTGTTTAGTACAATACAGGGCCTTCAGAAGACACAAACCATGCCCAGGAGGGATAATCATACTGGGCGGGGGCCAACCCAGAACTCCTTGTCAATTGGCTAATTGAGGTAAGCAGTGAAAAAATCAAATGTGTGCATGGGCCAGTTGTCCTTAGCTGCTAAAGTCAGGATTATCTGCTGGGAGGAAAAGGTAGCTGTTGGAGTGAAAGTCTCCTAGTAGTCAATCCCTTCCTGCTGGCAATCACCCATAGCAATGCAGCCCGCCTTACAAATGAGAGGGGAACAATCCACCTTGTACTTCTTGGTGATAACCCATTGGGTGGGCATTAATTCCTTGCCAGGTGGAAGTGATTCAGACACCTAGACACCTTTGGGATGAAGGTTGTCAATTTCTTTGTTGAAAAAAGGCACCCACCATGGACCGTCCTCACCACACACGGCTTCCCAGTATAACCTGGGCGTACCAGTGCGGCGTATAACCTCCAATACTGCAGCCTCCTTGGTTTCCAAAGCATTCTCATTGGAGAAATCACCAAGCTTCAAACAGGCAGCAAGGGTGGTTGGGGAATCTGCAGGGGAAGTTGAACAAAAATCCGCCAGAGCCAAGGACACGAAAGATTTTGTGGCTGGTATTTAAAATAGCCATCCCTTGCTTTCAGGGAGATGACCAAACAAGCACCCCTCCAATGCCCAAGAATTCAGTTTCAGACGTTTCTCCATGGGAACATGAATGAACACACTGTCCCCAAAGGTATGCATATGGTCAAAGAATGGGCAAACTCCAAAAACCGCCTCAAAAGGAGTTGAAAACTTGAGATTGAGGTTTGGGAGGTGATTTATATGGTGTGGCACAAAGATGAGGGCAAGGCTCCAAAAGGCTTTCCCAAGCCCGTTGTCAGCCAATAATGTCCTTTCCATATTGGCAAGCAATTGGTTATGGCGCTCTGCGGCCCTGTTCTGAAAGTGATGGTACAGCAAAATCTGTTCCAAGCTGATTCCAGTAGAAGCCACAAAATCTATCTGAACCTTGGAGCAAAACTTGCCACCATTATTGCAAAAAATAATGCGCACAAAACACAGACTCTGAGTCTCAAGACAACGCACCATGCAAATTATCTGAGACATGGCACCACTTTCAAGCTTAAGAGGGATAGCCTGGCTAAAACCGGTTGCAATGTCATAAATAGTCACCAGATATTCCAATCCATCCAGCGCAACCTCCTCAAAGGGGCCCATAAGGTCCATGGCTAGGGCGTCTAAAGGCTCAAAATGGCGTGATGTAGGCTTGAGATGGATGGTCCAAGTACTCTTTGTAATCTTGCAAGAACGGCAGATCACGTGACCATGGGGCAGAGAAACCGGCAAACCTGGTCCCCCACAAACAACCCATCAGTTGGCGCAAGCGCCAAATGCCACAATGGCTCAAAGTGAAATGCCAATGGTGCAGTACATGCTTGTCCTTAGATAGGTGATAATCATGATTGGCCATTGAAGATTCAGGAAGCAGAGGAGCGGGGGACCAGGGATCCGCATCCCCTGCCTGACCAACACAAGCAGGGACAGATTGATTGGAGAAAACATGTGCAACAGAAAAATTTGAAGGAACAAATAAAATGGGAACAGAGAAACAGAAAGGAAAAAGCATAGACCATTGCCGCCAATTGGCTTGAAAGGGACATGTGAAAAATAAGGTTCCAGAGCCATTGAACACATAGAAAGCATCATTTGTCTGATTGTATTAGAAAAAAACATTAGCTTGCCAAAATTCCACAAGAGAAATCAAAGTGCCTCTGGCTGCCTCACAGTACAGGACATCTGGAACAACCACTTCTCCACCATTGGGAAACAGGAACATCAGATTACCAACTCCTGTGACACAAGTGGAACAGCCACCATCAGGGGCAACATTGAGGGGCACAGGGGGAATGGAACAAAAACTAAACAGGAGCGTACGGTCTCCAGTGAGATGATGAGAAACCCCAATATCAGAAATTGGCGAGGATTGCCAGTCTCCCACACCGAAAGAATGAAAACTTAGAGCATTGGGCTTGAGCCCCTCTTCAGGAGTAGTGAAAGCATGGACAGAGGGCAAAGGCTTAGCCAAGGGGTTATTGGAAGCCTGAGAAATTTTAAAACTACCAGAACCAGAACAATACCATGGCCAATGGAGGTTGGGATGGAGTGCCACAGGGACAGCTGAAACAGAGGGGCTCACATGCGGCATCTGGTATTGAGGTTGAGCCTGTAGTTTGGGGTAGGTGGCATTCATACCTACAGGGGCAAAAATTGGATAAAAGGATTGAAACTGCCTGTTCATCCTCTGCAGAAAGAAATTACAACTGGCGCCTTGGGGGAAGGAAAATTGAGGGTGACCACAATAAGGCAGCCTACAGCAATCAACAAGGGGATATGGGCAACAACTCTTGAAATGGTTGTAGGAACTGCAGTTCCAGAATTTCATTAGCCCAGCGGCATATGCCTCAAAATTGCGATAGTCATCTGATAATGGAGAAGGTTCTGCCCTGGGTGTATCAGACAGCGCTTGAGAGACAGCTGCTTTGTTGATAAATGTTGAGATTGTAGAGGTATCTACCCCGCGCTCTCTGCACTATGAACTCTGAGACAAGTCTGCGTGACATGTCTGTACCACCCGGGTCTTCTTACCTTACAGGTGAACCGGGTGAACTGACAACTTGGTCAAGAACTGCGGATTTGACTCCTCTACTCCGGCCAGATCTCTTCCATCTCTTGACTATCATTTCTTTTTCTTATTATCCTTTTCCTATTTACTCTTTCTATTCTTTCATATCTTTCCTCGCTCGTATCTCCCTGCTTGATGAACTCTTCCCTACTCGCTCGATGAACTCCTCTCTACTCAAATCCATCTCTATCCAAATCTCCTATTCTACTTGTCTCTTTGTGAACTAACCTCTGCCTGGTAAGAATTCAATCCTCAAGAACGTCTTAACACTTAACGTGATCTCTCTGACAATCTAACTTGATTTGTAGTCTTCCATCTTCTACGTCTAAACTCTTCCAACTTACACTCTGCCAAAACTTCATGCTGTCTAATCTTTCTCTTATTTACTAAATAACTCAAAGCTGTTGGTCCTCTCAATTTTTCCTTTCTTTCTCTCAATTCCTATTTGATCTATTAAGAGTCTAACTTGTTGTCCACAGTCTGCTGGTTTTCTGTTCAGAGGAATTTCATTCAAATCTTATCAATAAAAAAAGTGGAGAGATTATCAAAAGCAACTCCAGACAGTGCAGAGGGCAGGGATGGCAAATGTTTTTTAGAGAAATTGTAAAGCTCAAGGATCTTGCTGAAACTAGGAACAGATAGAAAGCAGCTCTTTCCCATCTCCCGTTCAACACAGTACTCAAAATAATGGTACAAATGACTAGAAGGGTCTAGGACTGTCTGAAGGAAGAAACCAGCTAGGCTGTCAATATTGAGATTCACCCCAAGGGCCCCTAGTTCTGTCAACTAGTCCTTCACACAGTGAAGGTTGCCAGTGTTCATACCTTCATTGACCTTGAATGCCAAAATACAACGGAACACCTTCATCTGCAAAGCGCGGTTATGTGGATGGAAGTGGTCCTTCAGACACATGGACATAGAACGGCAGGTAGGGCACTCCTGCAGCATCCTCTCCAGAGGGACAGTGACGGGGGCTAGGATGATAGGACACACTATGCGTTTGTGAAAATCATTGAAGGATTGGTCTTCCAGATAGTTAAGGTTTTCTACCGCCAAATGCATATGTCCCTTTGTATTGTACAGCCAGATGTGTCAATTGGAGCCATTAACCTTCAAAAATTTGGCATTGGATATGGTTTTTATGATAGTGTGAGAAGTAGAGGCTGCATTGCGGGCATCCTGTTCAGCCGTAAGGTTGGGTGTGTTGTAAGTGGTCTTGGACATTTTCCCAACAATGGAAATTTGTTTGAGATGATTTTCAATCAGTTTCTCCTTGTTGGTGATCCAATTTTCAACCGCACAAGCTTGCTCTTCAATTTCCTTTTCTTGCTCCTCCATTTTGGCTTTGATCTGGGCCCAAAGAGTGGCTTTGTCAAGGTGTTGCCCAGCAAATTTGGAGGAAGAGCAATATCTGACTTGCTCGGTGAGCATGTGGCAGTAGCAGCAACGGCCGCTGGTGTTAGATGGGATTAAGAGGCCTTGCAAGCATGCTTCTTGTCTTTGGAGGAGGATATCCCAAGTTCATGAGGTGAAGACATCCCGGGAGGTACAAAAATGAGAAAATAGGGAAGGACAAAGGATACGGTGTGGTAAACCAAACCTGTCTTATAAAAATCAGAATATTTTTTTTATTAATTATTCTTTTGGTCAAATTAACCTCAAAAATCAATTCCAAACCCCTCATGAACTATAGCCTGAACTCAAACCAACCTCAAAGCCCTAATCCATCACCAGATAATCCCCTTCAACTATACCAAAAACCTGTCACAAACAACCCAAAAACTTGCACAGAATGGATTACGTCACAGGAAGAAATAAATAAAAGCTTAATTGAACGCCTAATGGCAAAAAATGTTATGCTTAAGATAACCACAAAACAAAAACAACATACCCATACCTGGAACACTTGAACCATACCAGTACCAATGTTGCACTACAACCAATACTATGAACCCAAGTTACACTACCTTCCTGGATCATTCAGTACAATCCAGGGACTCTTAACTGTCCTCTCAAGCACTCTCATACTCATTTTTGCCATCAATCCAACCATACAACACTCATACATGCACCAACAGAAGTAGGGGCTCATGCAGCCAAGTATGTCTCAATTCTCACCCACCAGTCATAACAACTCAGTACACATAACTTTTCTGGAACTTTCATCACCAGATAAGAACTCTGAACCGTCCTCCAAAGCACTCTGATACCCAGTTTGCCACCATATCAACCACAAAACACCTGCAAGCCACAATTTCAAGTTACCCAAGGGAGCATGCAGTCAAACAGCATATCTTATATCTCTACAACTAATTTCATTGAAACAGCATGCAGGTAGTTTGTGCAACATTTTATGCATGATAAGGGCTCAGAATCGTTCTCAGAAACACACAAAAAAGTAGTATTCCACCACTTCAACCATACAAGTTATACAATGTCAGTCACCAAAGAGGGCTTGAAGCTACCAAGCATGTTTCATGCTTTTCCCAACCAGCAAAATTAACTCAAGCTGCAGGGAACTTCTGCATAATTTTTGATACAAGATAAGCACTCAGAAGCGTCCATATCTCACCAATCTTATCCATTATCTCATATCTTAGCCTGAACATTGAAAATCATACTAAAAGATACAATTATCTCTCAGTATGATTTACACATTTTCTCACCAGAATTACCTGTCTTGTGTAACTGTACCCTCCTGTGATTCAACAGTGCAGAGAGAGGCTCAGAAAAGGACTCAGGGGAGCCCTGAGGCTCCCCTGAGGAAGTATTTTTCTATTCAAGAGGGGATCTTTTTCCCTATCCAAGCTGTAGGGCATGGCATCTACCCCTGTGATATGTCTGCCCCTATGTTATTATGGCATCTGCGTAAACCAAAACCAGCTTTTCAGTGAAACAGAATCAATTCAAAAGGAAATATAGGATCATACAAAAAAATATCATTGACCATTTGAACCAACCCCAGGTGTTCTTGAAGAAGGGTTATTGAGAAAAGACCTGCTATTCAGCACCTATTATTAAGAAAAAAAAAATCACTGATTTGTGATTAGTAAATTTATTAAAAAGGAAAAGCACAACAGAACAACCAACCAACAATTTTTTCCACCCATCTCCCTGTGGGAAAACCCATCTTTGGGCCCTTCAACTGGTTAAACACCTTTTAGTCAACCCTTAAATCCTTTTATTGGAATTTGGGAAAATAATCAGAAAAGATTGAAAACTCTTGATTATCAATTGGTGGAAGCTTTCCAATAATCAAATCCACATTTGAATAGTCTTCCAGCTCCTAAAAATATCTATTAATAATTAATCTAGGTCTGATTAGATACATATTTTAAGTCTCAAATAAAAACCAGCCATTAATTGAAAAAGATCATTTTGCAGACTTATTATAGTTCAGAAGGGCAGGCAATTCAAAACCATCTTTGTTTACCTCTATCTCTTCAAGATTATTAGTAAACTAAATTCCACTTCTAGTGACTTCCAGCAAGCTATTTCCTGAATAATCCCATTATCCCTTGGAGTATCTACAACAGAAAAAATATAAACAACAAGAAGAGAGAAGAAAAAAAGGGTATGCAAGCCTATTTGATTGACCAATTGGCCATTTTCATGGCCAATTTGAGTAAGGGTAGCTAATCTGAAATTGGTGAAAAAAACAGGTCCACACAAAAGGGAAAGGAAAAAGATTCATGCTTTTGGAGGTTTTCAATGCTAATGGAAGATATAAAGATATAATGGATTCTAGTAACTATGCACCAGCTAACAGAGCAACTGTGATGAACCCATGAAAAACCTTCTATCATGAATAATTTGACTTATTTTTATTTTATTCCTCTAATGATAAGGTTGAAATACCACACCCAAAAAACCCAGCAACTTTCAATATTCAGAATTTCAGTATTTGAAAGAGAGAATAGATTTTCAGTGCGGTAAAAGGCTCATAAACTGTGGAGGTACAGGAACTCATGATTGCATTACTATCCATAAAGAGTGTAGGTATATATAAGTATGTAATAAAGGTGTGTGTGAAAAGGTTTGGTGAGAGATCTACGTGACTCCCACAGTGGAGTCACAACAGAATCCACAACCTTGGTTCATGCTAGAAGTAGCTCCTTGACTGCTTTAATGCATTGCTGGGGAAGACAATGTTGGTTTTAAGTAAGAGTGCAGAGGGCCATGTGTGGCATTGGCAGGGAAGAAAGATTGACGGACTAGTGTAGGGAATTTGGAACCCATGATTATGATCTGTTTGATCATAGCTAAATATTTATATGTATGCATTTAGGTATGCATAGAAGGTTTTGGTGGAAAGTATATGTGATTAGTATGTATTTTTTTTTGTAAAGTGCAATTTTGCAAAATTCATTGCGCACTATGAATACTAAAAACAACCAGTACAAAAATTTGCTGTCAACCAGGGGTGCAAGATGACCACAAAAACCATACCCAGCAAAGGCACAGGGTTGAAGAATGCAGAAGGATATGAGGTTTAAAGGAAATAAAGAAAGAGAGAAAGAAAAAGGGAAAAATAATAGGCAATAGACAAATATAGGGGCGCAATAGAGGGGAATAGAAAGCCAAATTTTCAGCTTGCTACTATTAAAGAGCAAGCTGCAAAAGTGATAGAAAATAGCATAAAAATACAAAAATAAATAGATAAGTATGGAAGAGGACATAAACTTAAAAAGATTATTTCAAATTCGGATTCTCCATCAGAATTAAGGTAGGGTAACTCACTGACACCTACCCCGAATTGCTATCCCTTTTATTTTTAAATAAATAATGAAAAATTGCCAAAGGCATGGCCTTGAGATTTTGCCAATTTTGATATTTCACAGGAAACACCATGTGGGGGTTTCACAGTGAAAATGTTGTCAGAATCAGTGATTTCTGTAAATTGGAGGAGTTATGTGTGGAACAGTGATTTTTCAAAATTCCCGCACACAGCCATGGCAACCAATACACCCCGGCGCAGGGCTAAGCAGCAGCACTGCCACCCTGTCTGCCTATTGGAAAAATCTGGGTACACAGCCCTGGGCATCTGACAAGTATGCAGCCGCAAGGCTACAAGCTGACAGGCTGACAGACGGAATGAAAAGCCAAGGTACCATGTAAAGGTGTTATTGCCAATATGGGGACATACTAAATATGTAATAAATGTCCCTGTGGTTAGTATATAGTATAAAAATACATAAAATTATATAAAAATACTTAAAATAAACTTTTTACATATTTTTACTAAATGTAATAAATAAACACCAAAATACAAAAATAAGATAAACAGAGCCTGAGAAATATTTTCAAATACCCTAAATTTACAAATTTGAGAACTTCAAGATATCAGCATTTCTGTGACATACCAAGGAAATGAAATATGCAAAAATATTACATATGTTCCCACAGAATGTGTTTTTTGTTAATTATTTTAAGTAAATGAACAAAAATTTCAAAATAAGGACCAAAAATCAATATTATGATTTTGCTCCCAGCAGCCAATACATAATGAGAACTTGAATCAGAGTGACCATAGGAATGTATACTAATAAGACATGCCAAAAATCTTGGAATATCTACCAGAAATAAATAAGTAAATAAAGGTCATGTGAATAAATAAGGTGGCATTCAGATGCCAATGAATCAATCAAATAATAGTATAATTCCCTTAAACTGTAGAATTAGATTCTGTAAGCCTCCTGGATGCCAAGACCCTTGCTATCTTTTAGCTACCAGAGGTGATAGAATAAATAATCAATATATTATTCAATAAATGCAGCAAAAATCTGTAAAATATTTGGATAAAGCAATTGAAAGGTTAAATGGTTTGGTTATGATTGAATATTATTAATCAATATTAATAAATTGATTATCAAATAAATAAAAAGAGCGGCAAAAATCATATTGAGGATCTTTAACACCTCTCTTCAGGAAATACACTTTGAAAACACGTAGACCTGGTTACTATGGAACCTTTAATTTATATTCTTAAAGGAGATATTTCCCAAAGATAATATATATATAAAATATATGATGGAGTGGAAGGGATTTGTTACCAAGCTTCCAAAAAAGAAAAAGGAAAATAAAATCACTGGAATATTATCAAAGAATTTGGGTACCTTCTTGGGACGTGTGCTAGTGGGTTTGAATCTGTGACTGGGGTTGAAGGTTGTTCAGCAGCATAAATTGATATAAATGGGTTTGGGACGGATGATATTAATCAGACTAAAGCCATAAATCACTTACTTATCTCTTTATAAGTACTTGATCACTTTGGCATGGTGTCTGGATATATAATTAAATGGCTCTGCAGTCTCAATAACCTCAAAAAGGGTCCTTTATTTATATCCTTTTGGGTCTCATTACTGTCCTTCTGAGGGCTATAGGGGCTCAAAGGTAAAGATGCTAAGGCTAGAAGGGTAACCAGTGGTAGCCCATCACATTTCCTTGGTGCTATACCAAGGGTAGTGTCTAGTTCCACTGGGTAATGGAACTATTTTCTATTTTAATTGAGTGATTGGCATGTGAATAACACCTTATTTATCCACATGACCTTTATTTAATTAATTATCCTTAGTAAATTTTTCCATCTTGTTAATATTTCTTCTTAGTAAAAATTCCTAAGGGTAATCTTATGTAAGACAATTTCTCATTATGTATTCACAGCTGGGAGCAAAGTCATAATAATGATTTTGGTCCTTATTTTAAAAATATGATTCATTTACTAAAAATAATTAATAAAAAATATACTTTGTGGAAATTTATGTAATATTTGTACATATTAAATTCCCTTGGTAGGTCACAGACATGCTTCTATCTTGGAGTTCTCACATATTTAAGTTTAAGGTACTTTAAAATATTTCTTAATCTCAGATTAGCTTTTTTTGAAATATTGGTATTTTTTATTATATTTAGTAAAAGATGTGTAAAAATTTTATTTTAAGTATTTTAAGTATTTTTAAGTATTTTTAAGTATTTTTATACTCATTACTAACCATGGGGACATTTATTACATATTTAGTATGTCCCTGTATTAGTTGTAGCACTTTTACGTGGTACCTTGGCTCCTCAAGCCATCTGTCAGTCTGTCAGTCCATAGTACCTCAGCTGCATACTTTTCAGATGCCCGGGACTGTGTACCCAGCTAGTCCGTATGAGGGCAGTGCTGCTGCTCAGCCACGTGCAGATGTCCTAGTTTCTGCAGCTGAATGTGGGAATTGTGACACAACACAAATCTGTGTGTATATCCTAAAATATACACAACACCTCAATTATGACTTAATTTTAGGTGTGAAAACTATACATGAAATTAAATGTGAAATATTAAAATGGCCAAAAAGGTGCCATGTGGTGCTGTGACCTTTTTTGTCAATCATTATTTAATTATTTAAAATATGAGGGCATTATATTTCAAGGGTGGGGTCAGTGAGTGACCCTACCTTACGTTTGGCAGGGAATCCATTTCTGAAATGATATTTAGGGATTTCCTGCTCCTCCTTATTATTTTTGTTTATTATGTTTTTATTTTTTAATTTTGTTACTTTGACAGATTTCTCTGTACATAGTAGCAAGGTGACAGATAATACCCATGCTATAGCACCAAGACCACATGATGAGCTATGATTGGTTACTCTGCTAGCCTTAGAACTCGTCCCTTTGAGCCCCTACAGCCCTCAGAAGGACATAAATGGGAATCAAAAACATACAAATAAAGGCCCCTTTTTGAGGTTGTTGTTACCCAGACCCAGTTATATATAAATACAGACACCGTGCCAAAGTAATCAAACAATTATAAGGGATAAGTAAGTGATTTATGGCTTTAGCGTGATCAATATCATTGGTCCCAAACCAATTTTTATCAATTTAAACTGCTGAACAACCTTTCAACACCAGATACAGGTTTAAACCATCAGTAAACGTCCCAAACAGGTAACCAAAGGATTAAATAACATACCAGTGATTTTGTTATCCTTTCTCTGTTGTTGAAGCTTGGTTAAAAAGCCCTGAAACTCCATCATATATTTTTTATATATATTATCTTTGGGAAATAACTCCTTTAAGAATATAAATTAAAGGTTTCAAAGTAACCAGGTCTACGTGTTTTCAAAGTGAATTTCCGCAAGCGAGGTGTTAAAGATCACCAATATGATTTTTGCTGCTCTTTATATTTATTTGATAATCAATTTATCAATATTGATTAATAATATTCAATCATAACCAAACCATTCAACCTTGCAATTGCTTTGTCCAAATATTTTACAGATTTTTGCTGCATTTATTGAATAATATATTTATTATTTATTCTATCACATCTTGCAGCTAAAAGATAGCAAGGATCTTGCATCCATGAGGCTGTCACAAATGATGTAACTGAGATGGCCAGATGTGGTTGGGCAAAAGGCCACTCCAGCACAGTCTTTTCCAGAGGTGAAAGGCTCATTGCAGAAGATGGAGAGTGACTGATCATCATTAGACAGGGTGGAGAAGAGGGAGAGGATCTTGGACTTAACTGATTCCTTTGTGGCGTCAAGATATCTCAAAGGTGGAAAAATTTGCTAAACTGGAAGGTAAGATCCAGTTGGCAAGTTTCCATGCCAAACAGAAGGATTTGCTGCACCTGCTGGCAAACAAAAGGGTAATAACTTATAAGTCACAACCCCCCCCTCACAAAAGCCAACTCATACTCCTATATACAATAGTGATAGACAGATAATGAGAAGAGAGATGGAAAAAATGATCCAGGCCAAGGATTTTGGTGAGAATTTGGGCTTTCTGATCCACCAAAGGAATCCAGTCAAGTGTTGCTTCCCCATTGTGTAAGGCCTTGTTGACAATGAAGAATTCCTTCTCAAAATTTTGACAGTGTTTTTTGGATCTGTTTTTGGCGCTGACATGGACAGCGCACTGATTGCCGCATCTCAGACAAATGGGAAATTCCTGCCGGCAGATATTGATGAGCAGATGCCAAACCCATAGCGCCTGTGGGGTCCCAATATGCAAAGCCATGACTTCTGTCTGGCATTTTGAGGCTGCCACTGTGGCAAACCTCCTACCAGACCAGTAAACAGGGCAGCCATTGGATTTAATCAGAATGCCATAGGTGGAACAGGAGTATTGTCTGCCCCATGAAGTATCAACAAAACATTGAAGAGTATCCTTTGTCTTGGGCAGGAATAGCCGTAGCAGACGCCCACGCTTGGACATGAAAAAATTAACTAGGTGATTGAGGGCCTTCCAGTGTTGGAAACTATGCAAGTTGTTGAATGTGTGAATTGAATAAACTGAAAAACTGGGAACTGATGAATAGAGGAATCAACATAGGAACAGGAAACATGAGGAGATGATAAATATCACAAAAATCTAACATGGGCTAGGTTGAGGCGTTGGTGTTAAGTGAGGAGCAATGGGACAAGAGACAAAATGAACTGAACCAGAAGACTAGTTGTCAATACAAGATTGAAAGGAGATAAAAAAGAAATGGAAAAGAAGGAATATCTCACCAGGAACACAGAAAAAGCTTGAGGCATTCAGACAAGCAGAAAAGAAAGGAAGAGCAAGAATGGATAGATGAGGAGATTGAGGAGGAGATTGAGAAGTAGACAAAATGTTGAGATGATCAGAGGTCAAGACGATTGAAGTTTACAATGATGATGAATGATTTTCCAAGGAGGAGGATCACAAGAATCAGAAGAGAAGTCTTCCAAGTCTGATCTGGATTTGGAGTGTAAAGGAAATTAGAGTTTCTCCACTCCTTGTCTGTCTGTCCGCGTGCCGTGTCTGTGTACCCAATAAGGGGAGAAGACCTAACATCTTAACACCCCACCATACCCAATGAGATATTACAGCAGAAAACATGTAATGAAAGAATCAAAGAAAAAGAAATGATGAGAAGAAATTTAAGATTTGTCTGAGTGGAGGAAGGGAGACAACAGGGCAATACTATGAATGGAGAATGCCTTAGTTAACACATCAGCCAACATTTGTTCCAATTTTATCAATTTGATTTTGATTCTTCTTGTGCTAAGTTCATCCCTCATACCTTTAGTTTTTAGATCTAAGTGCCATGTATTTGAGTTTGATGTGAATTTGCATAGCTTATTTTCTAATCCGCTGTCATCAATGTTGAGAGGAATTGCTTGTAAAGATAAGTCCAAAATTTCATTCACTAATGCCTTGATCCATGTAGCCTTGTGATATGAATCCACCAAGGCATTTAACTTGGCATCAGTAGAGGATCATGTAATGTTCTTTTGTTTGCAACTGTTCCAGGAGACCAAGCTCCCAAATACAGTCCACAGATACCCTGTTTGGGATTTACGAGTGGAGGGATTGTCTGCCCAGGATGCGTCCAAGAAAGCCTCCAATGGATTTGATTGGGGTAGATGCCTGAGTTTCAGCCTATAGTGCTGCTTTGACTTAAGATACTTCCAAGTTTTCTTCAGTTCATTCCCATGTGTAATCCCTGGTTTGACATTGAAACGCGCTAGAATCAACACTACAAAACTGACATCAGGCCTTGTATAACAAGATATGTGGTTTAGGAACCCTAAAGCTGATCAATAATTAATATTCAACGCTTTGAATTCTGCATGTTCTTTGTTGGTGGCAAGTTTAAGCTGACAATTATGAGTGAGAGGTGTTGATAAATCTCTGGCTTCCCCCAGACCCAATTCTTCCAGACCATGTTGAATTTGATTTGGCTGGCTGAGCATTATTCTGTCCCCCTTGACTTCAATTTTCATTCCAAGAATGGTATTTGGATCTTGGCACGTCAATCCCTTGAACTTGTGTACAAATTTCTCTTCAAAGCCTTGACCGTTGCCTACCAGTATTAGATCATCCATATTGAAGAATAGTTGCAATTTTCCATCCTTTGAGAGGTACAAGCACGGGTCACAGGTTGATTTGTAGAAACAAATCTCTTTGAACCAGTCAGTCAAGGTTTTGTACCAGTTCTTGGGTGCTTGCTTCAGCCCGTACAGTTATTTCTTTCATTTGAGAAATTTTGCAGATTTGTCAGCTCTCTGATACCAGGAACCTTGCAGTCCTTTAGCTACAGAGAGTGATAAAAATGCTGGAATTATTATTATTATTATTCCAATGATAAACACTTAGAAGCTCAAATAAATGATATAATGAGAGCAGTTGCAAGGTTTAATTGGTTTGGTAATAAATGGTTTTCAATATAATATAAAAGAGGGGCCACAGTATTATACTACTGGGGATCTTTACAGACTAGCAACCTCTCTTCAAGGGGCCTCCTTAGGCAGTTTAAGAACCTTGGAATAAAAGATGGGTGCCTTAGAAAGGACTTATTACACTAATTGCCAAGCTTAACAGCACAAATGGCCAAGACAGGAAGGGTAAAACTCACTCTGAGCACTTTACCACGAGAATCCTGGAATAATTGGAAGGGTTTCAGAGCAGATGGGGTGGATTGCTTGACTAAACTTCAAGGGTTGATTGGTTAATAAGAATAAATAATAATACTACAGACTAAGTCATAAATGACTTGCTTATCTTCATATAAGCACTAGATCAACAGTGACACGGTTTCTGATTGATAATAATAATTCCTGGTAAACTGATTAACTGATTAGATCCAAAGAGGTCTGTATAAATACCTTTTTGGGGTGATTTTGAGCTTCTCAGGGCACGTAGAGAGGGTTCTGCTTGTGGGCTGAGTCTGGCAAGCCAGTCAGGGCAGGAATGGCACGTCCAATTGGTGCTGTCAATCAGCTGTCCTTAGATCTGCTGGATTTCTGTACTATTTTAGCCACACAATCTGTTAATCTGTTATGGCGTAAATTTGATCATTCTGTACTTATCCTTTATTTGTACTATTGATATTGCTTTGAAGCAGGCAGATGTGGATGTTTACTGATTTTCCATTATCTGCTTATCATGTAGATAGTTTTTAATAATTTTTATGAACACTCCTTGTAGTATTTTGTGGTCTTCAAAGATCAGGGTCAGTGATTTATGTGGTAATCCTTGATCTTTGATTTATTATTCAAAAATGTTTCAAACTTAATTTTCATTAATTTTATTTAAGTTTTGATCTTTTTAGATCATTAGTAATGCATATGTCAGTTTTTTACATATACTAGGCAACTCTAACTAGGTTGTAGCTCTTCTGAGCGGTACCTGGTTGTTAGATTAGTCACAACAGATCCAGACGCGGGGATCAGTTAGTACAGATGCGCGCGGGGTAGGATCCGCTGAGTGCGTGGCAGAATCAGCTGCGCGCGGGTCTCTAGTACGCGTGAATCTGCTACTATGAGTACGTAGGGATATGTAATGATGCGGGGCTGCGCGCGGGAATTGTGACATAACACATTTCCGCGTGTAACTCCTTAAATATACACAACACCCCAGTTCTGAGTGAATTTTAGGTTTAAACCCTATACGTGACAACATGTGTGAAATATTAGAATGGCCAAAAAGTGCCATACTGGTGTTGTAATTTTTAATACTTTTCTTTTTAATTATTTTAAAAATGTAAGGACTAGGAATTAAAGGGTGGAGTCAGTGAGTTACCCCACCTAATTTTGGGTGAGGAATACATTTTGGTAAAAATATTTATGGATTTCTCACTCCTTATTTTGTTAATTGAGATATTCTTATTTTTCATAGTTTTTGTGTTCCTATTTACAGGTTGCTCTGTACATAGTAGCAAGCTGACAAGATTGATTCAAGCCTTTTGGTGTTCTGATAACAACTTCTTCCTTGATCAGCAAGTGCAAAAACGCACTCTTCACGTTGAACTGGCAAACCTTTTGTGATGACTTCAGAGCATACAGGAGCAATAGTTGAAGAGATGACGCCTTACCAGTAGGGGCAAATGTTTCAAAATAATCTATTCCTTCAATTTGACTAAAGCCCTGCATGCAAAGTCTTGCCTTAAATTTCACCGGATTGCCATGAAATTTTTCTTTCAGTCTATAATTCCAGGTTGTCTAAAGCAGGTTTTCTGGTTCAGGTCCCTCATAATCCTCCCATACGTTGAAGGATTCAATTGAATTTAGCTCTGTATCCATAGCCAAGATCCATTTAGTTCTTTCCTTGCTTGTTACTGCATCCTTGTAACTTTTAGGCTGGTAATAATGAAAGAAACCATAGCGTTGAGGAGGCCTAATGGCCAATTGATCTCTGAGGCTTCTCACCAATCAAGTTGCTGGTATTGTTTTGGATTGCGATTGAACCGTCCTGACAGGAGTAGGCAAGTCCTCTCTTTCAGATGATCCCAAATCCATTGATGTACTGATATCTGAAATTGAGGGTAGGTTGTTCTCCGGTACGTTCCTGTAGTTTGTAAAAGATGGGTTATCTTGTTGATGCAAAAATTCATAATTCTGGTCTGATGGAGCAAGAGAATTTCTAGCCGGGTCACTTGTGCAAGACTCATCCATCCAGTTGTCCGTTGAGACAGTTAATATTGAGTTTTGAGGATTTGGCATCTTCAGAAACTTCACGTTCTTAGAGAAAATGATTGAGTGAGATTTAGTTAGAATGCAATAAGAACAAAATAGTGGATTAAAACCTACAAGAGTTCCCTCTTCCCCTTTTTCCTTGAATTTATGCGCTTTTTCTTGTTGCATCAACAGGTACACACGGACTTCCAATTGGCTTGAGGTAGGATGGCGGTAGTGAGTGGCCATGTAGTCTAGACCACGGCGAATCAGGGTGGTTTTCCCTTGGGATTTGATTGAGAATCAGGGCACTAGATTTGATTACCTCATGCCAGAGGTTTGCAGGTAGACAGGCGTCCTTGAGGATGGTGTGGGTTGATTTGATGATAGTTCTGTTTGCTCTTTCTGACTTGCCGTTGTGTTCAGGGTGGTAAGGTTCTGAGATGATTTGGCGTATGTGGTTCGTGTTGTTAAAGATTTGCAGTTTTTGATTGACAAATTTGGATCCACCATTGGAGCATACTTCAGACAGATAGTATCCCCTTCATTGGTGTTCTTTCTCTATGAGATCTATTACAATTCCAGGAGTTTCCTCCTGAGAGATTAAGGGAATTGCAACAATATACCCTGTAGCACTGTCCATCAAGGTGAGGATGAACCGGTTACCTCCCTTGGACTGCGGCTTGAGAGGCCCCATGAGATTGAGATGGATTTGCTCAAAGGGTTTATCAGCATTGAAGGACGTTCCCATGAATGTTGATTTGGTGATCTTGTTTTTAACGCAATGGATACATTTGAAGTTGGTTTTGATTTCAGATGGTATGTGTTTTGTGATATTCTCAAGTCTTGAGATTGAAGCATGCCCGTAGTTTTGATGGATTTCCATGAGTTCCTCTTTGGCGGTCCAGAAAATGTTTGCTGAATAATCTCAAATCAGAGCTTGATTGAACCTAGGAGTATCCAGAGTGTACAATTTGTCCACAATAGTCCCACCAAAGACCCTGTGCCCATCCTTTGAAACCTCAAATTGATTTTTGCTTGCTTTTAACAAGCATCCCAACTGATTGAGTGCTCCTGCGCTTATCAAGTTGATGGTGAGATTATGAACATAGAACACATTGGAGATTTAAAGCGTAAAGTCATTCCAAACCAGAACCACTGTACCCCTGCCCTTGATCTCTAGTTCTTCCCCCTCCTTTCCAGGTTTGATTGATTGGTTGTCACAAGGAGACATATTTTTGAAGTATTGACTTTTGTTAATAATGTGAATTGAAGCACTTCTGTCCAGAATGAATCAATATTTGGGACTTCCATGATTGATCCACATTAAGAGGAGTGCAAGATAATGGGCAACCGGGTTTGGGTTTGATTTGGAGTGATTTTTACAAGACTTCCATTTAGCCTGTTCTTCTCTCCACCAGTCAGGCGCAACTTCTGGATGTAGGTGCCAGCAGTTGTATGCTGAGTGGTTTTTATCTTGTTTTGGATTGTGGTATCCTTTGGTACATCTCTGGCGCTCTCCAGATTTATTGGCGTGATTTGAAGCTGTGGGTTTTGAGTTTTTCAACGCCACTTTTGTCCAAGGAGGCTGATGATCTCAAGTTGTCTGCGCTTTTGATTCATTATTCAGTTAAGTGAGGTGGTTAAGAAAGTAATCCACTGAGAGTTCCTTGTCTGTGTGCATAATTTGTTGTTTGATGTCATTCATAGAATTGGGAAATTTGAAAAGAAGGTGATAGGCCAAGATGTTGTTTGGAAGGAGGATTCCAACTTTGGACATTTTCTTCAGACAGAATTTAGCATTAGTTATGAACTCATCAATGTGGTCCAAAACAAATCGTAAGTAAAGAAATTCATTGAATATCCTAGCTCTATTCAATGCTTGCAAGGAAGCGTATTTTTCCATAATAGCTTTCCACAGAAGTTTGGTGGAATTCTTGTTGAGCAAGGTAACAATTTTGTCGTGCATGGCTGCTTCTAGTCTAGATATAATAAGGAGTTTGATTTTGTCATTCACATCGGGATTGAGAACAAAAGAGTTGTTGTTAATGGGTATGGAGCATCCGCAGACGTCAAGAATGGTGTCCATCTTATCTTTCCACACGCCGCAGTTGTCCTAACTGAGTCTGGGGATTGTATCAAGGGCGGTTTTCAGCATGGCCTGCCTAAATCCCTCCAAAGTTGAGCCGGCCATAATTTCCCAGTTATTTGATGGTGTCACAGAAAAGGCTTGAGGCATTTAGACAAGCAGAAAAGAAAGGAAGAGCAAGAATGGATAGATGAGGAGATTGAGGAGGAGATTGAGAAGTAGAAAAAAGGTTGAGATGATCAGAGGTCAAGACGATTGAAGTTTACAATGATGATGAATGATTTTCCAAGGAGGAGGATCACAAGAATCAGAAGAGAAGTCTTCCAAGTCTGATCTGGATTTGGAGTGTAAAGGAAATTAGAGTGTCTCAACTCCTTTTCTTTCTTTCCCCGTGCCGTGTCTGTGTACCCAATAAGGGGAGAAGAACTAACATCTTAACACAAGGCAGAGTAATGCGCTAAGAAATACAACGCATAGGTAATTAAAGGGCGCATAGCAACAGAAAGGTAACTCAAGGTTCTTACAACCCATTGGAAGCCACCGCTTGTCTTGGCCAACCATCCAGGTCTGCAATAGCTTTGAAAGATTTACAAAGGGGGGTCTTGGCCACTGAGGCACAATCTCCAAAATCCCCCGCAATCTTGTGCAGGAGTTTCTCCTTGTGGAGAGAGAAACCTTCATCTGTATGCTCCATGTTGACACCAACAACAGAAGTGAGTGTGAAATCCCATTTGATCTCAAGAAATTTTGTCAGGCTGTATTCAAGCTTCCAAAGAACTTTCTCTGAGGAACTCATGATGAAACCATCATCTGTGCATGTGTATCCACACCAGACTGTACAAATCAGGATCTCTGATCAGGTAGAGACTGGATTCATGGGTACTAGCATGATGCCCTAGCTTGGACAGGACACCCTTCAGGTATTGCCACCAGCACCTTGTGGCATGTTTGGTGCCATATAAGGCTTTCAGAAGCCACAGGACGTGTCCCGGTGGGACAGGAATCCCAGCCAGGGGTCCAATCCAAACTTCCTTGCCAATTGGTAAATTTAGGTACACAGCCACGGAATCAAAAGTATGAACCAGCCAGCTGTATATGGCTGTAAAGAAATAAATGGATAAATATAACAAATAAACAAACAAATAAATAAAAAAATTAATAGATAAATAAACCAATAAATAAACAAATAAATGAATAAATGAATGAATAATAAAAAATAAATAAATAAATAAATAACTAAATAAATAAATAAATAAAAAATAAGTGCCTAAAATATATAAAAAATATAAATATAAAAAAGTATTATAAATATATAAAAATAGAAATAGAAATTTGTGACCCTACACAACCCTTTCACACCTTGAAATGGGTTGTGTGGTGCATTTTGCAATCAATCTGGGCTGTGAAAAGCTGTTCACACCTCAGATGGGTTGTTTAGGGTTGAAAATTTCACATTTCCCTTTATGTTTATATGAACTGATTCAATATTAACAGTCCTTGACATTTTTTATTCTATGTATTTGAGCTTTTAGTAGGGATAATAAACAATTTCAAGAGCTAGAAATTCATTCATTTTGGAACAGTACTTGCAAAATTTATTAATCATGGAATGAAATATTGAAGTAATATGTTACTTTCCAACTTCTTGAGATGAAACTTCTGGAGGATATTCCATGTCCTAAAAAGTAAGGAAATATATGTTGGAAGTTTGATATTTTGTACCAGAAAGTTCTTTGTTGCTTTTTGAGTGGATTTTGATGTGGAAATGGTATATTTGCGCATTTAAGATGCAGCTGGGTGCAATGAAAGAAGATGAGGGAGATCCTTAGCTCAAAGAAATGAAAAATAGAACTCTTTCATACCCCATCAATTGACTGGTCCATCTAATACTCCTGGAAGTAGCATCAATCCCACATTTGACATCTTTTAAAAGTTGCTTTCATGAATGTGAAGGAAGTTGCTCCACCAATCCACTACACAAATACTTATGTGACACCATAAAGTCATATTTTGCTCTCTTGAATTTTCAAAAACTGCCCTGAAAGTCCTTCTCCATCTCTGATTGGGTGCCCGCAAAGCAGCCCCAATCCCCATCTTGTGACCAAGCCCAACCTGCAAAGTCCACTGGGCTTCCACAAAATCCAATTTTGGTCTGAGGGGTAGGCCCAAACCCAACCTTCAACCTTTTGGATACAGGCTGGCCCATGGGCTACCTGGCCTGATAAGCATTCTGACATACACACCCATTCTCAAATACATGGTATTTCAAGCTTGTTTTGGAACCCACCCAAATTAGCAAATTTTTTGCTAAAGCACACTTTTCACCCCCTAAAGCCCGCTTGGCACATAGCCAAGCACAAATTGGCCCACAGCCAAGTTTGGGTGGGTTGGGCAAAACCTTGACTTGGCCAACAACCAAGACAATTGGCCACACCTTCCAAATCAATAAATGGGGAGTGATATTACATATAGATTCTTGATGATTTCCAATTCAAAAAGATCCAATTGGGTTCAAGAAATCAATCATTCTTATCTCACACCAAAAACTTGGTTCAAAATCTCATCCCCCATCAGATTCTTAATCAGATTTTCAAACCACAAGTTTCCTAGAAAATATCAACTATCCAACATCATAGCATCAATCCTCAGATCACCCAACTTCACCAATCATGATAAGATTGATTGAATTAGCCTTGCTCATGACCCAAAGCCTGATTTAATGTGATCATTGGATGGTCTACTACTTGCCTTGAAAAGATTTGCCAAGCTCAAGAATTGGGACAATCAATTTCAATTTTTGATTCATGCTTTGGTCTCCCAAAAGGAGTTTCAAATTGAGATACATACATACATAACTTTGATTCCAGATCATTTTCCAACTATCCTAACTACCACACCAACAATGTTGATGAAGATATCCCAAAAGATTTATACAAGAGGAGTTAGCGGGAGAGGAGCAAGTGAGCATGGTGGTGCAAAAAGCTTGGCTTTGGCCAATTGGAGCTTGGCTGTGTGCCAATATCCGCAGTGAAAACTGATGCAGAAATCACGCCTGCTGGGCACTGTGCCAAGCAGGAGTTGGGAGTGTGCCCAGACAAGCTTACAATACCATATGTGCAACCCCAACCGACTCACTCAACAAACCTACCTGCAAAGAACTAAATTGCTCAACACAAAAAACTAAAAGCCTCCAGCAAGTCCTTCCTGCCTCCACTTCAGCTCTGCCTCATCAAAACCACCCCACCTGCCATCAAACCTCCACCATGCCCTCAACTATCATCACCCACCCCCATCACCTCAATCAAAATCCTGGTGTAGAGACTCCAAGGGATAATGGGATTATTTAGAAAATAGCTTTCTGGAAGTCACTACAAGGGGAATTGAGTTTACTACTTATCTTGAATAGATAGATGTAAGCTAAGATGGTTTTGAATTTCCTGCCCTTCTGAACTATGATAAGTCTGCAAAATATTTTTTTTAATTAATGGCTCGTTGTTATATGAGACTTAGAATAGGTCTCTGATCAGACCTAGATTAATTATTAATACAGATTTTAAGAAATTGGAAGACTATTAAAAGTTGTATTGGATTATTGGCAAGCTTCAAGCAATTTAATAATCAAGAATTTTCAACTTTTTCTGAATATTTTTCCAAATTCCAATTAAAGGATTTAAGGGTTGACTAGGAGGTGTTTAGCCAGTTGGAGGACCCAAAGATGGGTTTTCCCACAGGGATCTGGGCGGGAAAAAAGGCTTGGTTGGTTGTTCTGTTGTGCTCCTGCTTTTTAATGAATTTAATGATTGAAAAAAATGGTTTTTCTTCTTAATAATAGGTACTGAATTCTAGGTCTTTTCTCAAGAACCTTTATTCAAAGACACCTGGGGTGTGTTCAATTGGTTGATAATAATTGCGTGTTTGATCCTTTATTTCCTTTTGAATTGATTCTTGTTCACTGATAATCTGGTGCTAGGTAGGTTGTGCATAACCCATTGGTCATAGGGGCAGATGCCATTGGGCCAGGTGCCATGCTAACCAACTTGGATAGGGGAAAAGAGCCCCCCTTAAATATAAAAATACTTCCTCAGGGGATGCTCATGGCTCCCCTGATTGCGGTTCTGAGCCTCTTTTTGCACTGTTGAAGCACAGGAGGGTACAGTTACATGAGGCAATAATGCTGGTGAGAAAACATGTGAAAGAAGCCAAGAGATAGCAATATTTTTCAGTATAAATTTTGATAGACAGGCAAAAATATGAGGAACAGGCTAATATTGGTCAGTTATGGAAGCTTCTGGGTGCTTATCTTGTATAAAAAATGATGCATCAGTTCCCTGAAGTTTGATTTAATTTTGTTGGTTGGGAAAAGCATGAAACATGATTGGCAGCTGCAAGCCCTCTTTGGTAACTGAAATTGTAAAAATTGTATGTTTGAAGTGGTTGAACAATACTTTTTGTGAGTTATCTGGGGACGCTCCTAAGCCCTTATCATTTATAAAATTTTTCTGGAACTACCTGATTGCTGTTTCAATGTGAATAGCTCTAGAGATATGCAGTATTCTGTTTTACCGCACGCTCCATTGGGTGACTTGAGAGTGTGGCTTGCAGGTGTTGGGTGTTTTTTATGATGGAAAACTGAGTATAAGATTGCTTCAGGGGACGGTTCAGAGGCCTTATTTGGCTGCATGAGCCCCTACGTTTTTTGGTGCATTTATGAGTGTTGTATGGTTGGATTGGTGGCAAAATGAGTATCAGTGCTTCAGAGGATGGTTAAGAGGCCTTATATGTTGGTAAATGGTCCAGAAAGGTCATGTGTACTGAGTTGTTATTGCTAGTTGGTGAGAATTGAGACATACTTGGCTGCATGATCCCCTACTTTTGTTGGTGTGTATATGTGTGTTGTATGGTTGGAATGGTGGCAAAATGTGTATCAGAGTGCTTCAGAGAAAATTTCAGAGTCCCTGAATTTTACTGAGTGATCCAGGAACATGGTGTAACTTGGTTTCATAGTCCTGGTTGTAGTGTAACATTTTTACTGGTATGCTTTAAGTCCTGATGGTATGGGTATTTTATTTGTGTGGTTATTTTAAGCATAATATTTTGCTATTAGAAAATCAATTAATCTTTTATTTTTACTCCTTGTGACACAATCCAGCCTGTGCCAGGTGTTGGTTTTTTTGTGACAGGTGTTTGGTATGGTTGAAGGGGGTTATCTGGTGATGGATTTGGGATTTCAGGTGGGTTTGAGTTTAGAGCATATTTTATTAGGTGTTTCAAATTTATTTGTGAGTCTAATTTGATAAAAAGTATTAGTTTAATTTGATAAAAAGAATACTAATCAATGAAAAAATAAGTCTGATGGCTATATGACAGGTTTGCTTTACCACAACGGCCACAAAATGAAAAACACCATAAACTATCCTTAATTCACAGCCTCATGGCTGTGACTGCAACTAATCTCTACATTCAAATCATGATCAAGCATAGAACTTCAAAAATTGTAAAAAAAGGTATCCTCACTCTCTGGATGTCAATGGATACAAGAAATGATTGAAAATGAACATCCCCTAACAATTTATGAAAAATTGTGAATGAAAAAAGAAGTTTTCCTATCACTTCTAAAATTACTAGTAGAAAAAAAAATTAATCTGCCCCTCCAGATATTTTTCTACCTTAGAGAAATTTGGCATTTTTCTTTATTTTTTGGTGACTGGAAATTACAATAGAAAACTTCAGCAAAGATTCCAAAGAACAGCCTCTGCCATCTTAAAGCGAGATTTATTTAAATTTTTTTTCTATTAATTCTAATAATTTTTGATCATAATAAAAACATTTTATTTTATTTTTACCATAAATTCTAATCATTTTTGATCATAAAAAAACATTATCAGTAAATTTTTGTTAACCATTCTTCACTGAATTGACAATTTTAGAATAATAAAGAAATTTTTCACCAACCTGGTCTCTAACCAAGAATTTATTGAACAATTTATTACGCTTCCCACTGATAAAACTCCAGTTTTCAACTTCATCTCAGAAAATACCAAATTAAGATCATTTTTCAAAACTGTATTGGGGAAATAGATGGCACTCACATTCCAATCATGGTTCCAGCTTCAAAAAGAGATACATTCATAGACTGAAAAGGAAATGTTTCAAAAAATTTCTTGACAGCTTGAAATTCTGAAATGAAATTCACCTTTGTTCTTTCTGGATGGGAAGGAAGTGTGTCAGGTGGAAGACTCTGGAAAATTGCAAGAGAAAGCTCACTCAAAATACCTAAAGGAAAATGCTTTTTGTGGGATTCTAGTTTTTCTTTGTGAGATACTTGCCTGGTTCCATACAGAGAAATAAGGTATCATTTGAAATATTGGTTCATGTGAATTTTTTTTTTTCATTTTTTCATTTTCAATTTATTTATTATTTTGGGTTCTCAATTTTATTATGAATTTTCATTCAATTTGAATTTTGTTTGAGAACAAAAAATAAAGAAGAATAATTCAAACGGCGCCATTTTCAGCAAGAAATGTGATTGGGAGGATGTTTGGTGTCATCAAAAGGAAATTTAAGGTTATGGCCATAGGAAGTGAATATCCACCTGAGTTACAATCAAAAATGATCACTGTGTCAGCTTGCTACTTAGACAGAGCAACCTTTCAAAGCAGATTTAAAATAGAAATAAAAATAATAAAATTAGAAGGAGTGAGAAATCCATGAATATTATTACAGAAATGGATTCTCCACCCAAAATTAAGTAGGGTCACTCACTGACCCCACCCGTGAATTCTAACTCCTTACATCTTTAAATAATTATTAAACAAAATAGACCACGACACCACCATGGCACCTTTAGGCCATTTTGACATTTCACACATTATGCCATGTATTGGTTTCACACCTAAAATTCAGTCAGAATTGAGGTGTTGTGTATATTTTAGAAGTTACAGGCGGATTTGTGTTGTGTCACATTTCCCGCGCGCAGCCCCGCATTCATACAGTAAGGGTACACGCGCCTGACACTCAATATTTAGGTGCATGTCAATAGGCCCGCATGCAAAATGACTGACTGGCCGCAGGCAACAGATTCCCGCATGCAGCTGTCAAGCCTGCGCGCATCAACTGAAATTGCACTAAGCCTGACGGCCAAGTACTGCAGGAACAGGCTACAACCTGCATGTACACATCATGCATATGTAACAACTTGACTACCGGACAAAGAGATTCATGAAACCTAAGAATATGGAATAAAAAATATGAAAATCAAAGTATAAAGCAAATAAATTATGAGAAAAAATAATGAAGGTTGTCACGTAAATGAGATTACCAAATCTTCATGAACCGTGAAACACAACAAGGAGTTAACTTAAAAATTATTAAAAATTCCCAAAATGTGCAGAAGATGCCTTAGAATCTACTAATACCCACTTCCACCCATGTTACTCAAAAATTTAATACAAAATGAGGAAATATGTCTGAATCATAAAAATAACAAATTAACACTTAAACACCTTCTGAAAATTATTTCACAAAGAAATATGACAGAGGCAAGGCTAGCAGATTGACAGCACCAGAACTACGTGCCAAACTAGCCCTGACCAGCCTTCTAGCCTTAGCATCCCAGCATAACCCTCTCTACGTGGCCTGAGAAGGTCTTATCACCCCAAAAAGGTATATAAACAACCCTTTTAAGTGATTTAAACCAGAGTAATTTTTAAGTATCAATCCAGACCCCTTGCCATCCATGATCAAGTGTTTATTCAAGATAAACAAGTGATATATGGCTATAGTCTGATAGTATTATTAATAATTCTGACCCCAACATTGATTCCCTGAAGAATATCAGCAAATAACCCCAGTAATTTTCCTGAGACCCTTTCATACTGTGAATCTCTGCAAGTCTCCTGGAGTAAGTACTTAAACTAGTAAGTTGTATGCTTCTTGCAACCCAGGCATAAGTGATGTTAGACAGCCAGTACACCCATCCCCTTGAGTTAATGTTTGTGAGAAATCATATAAGACCTCATTATACCAAGGTCTTTACACAGTTCAAAAGATCCCCTTGAAGAGTGGTTGTTATTCAATAAACATCCCCAGTTTGCACCAACTGTGGCTCCTCTTAAAAATATATTTAAACAAATTTAATCCAACCAAACCAACCAAACTTTGCACTTTCTTTTAAACCAATTATTAAAGCATTTTACCATAATTTTCTTGGAATTATTATTCCAAAACCAATATCACTTTCTGTAGCTAAAGGACGGCAAAGTTCCTGGTATTAGGAAGCTGACACACTGCATGATGCTCTTCAAAAAGTTTATCAAAAAGGTTTCCCAGAATCACCAGAACATTAAGAACCTTTAGAAGATCAATATTTTGAGCCAATGAATCAATAGCCAATTACTCAATCTAATTTAGCTCAAGATAATGAAGGATTTTGTTTAGGATTTTCAAATAAAGAAACCAAGAGGGAACCCAAAAAGAGAGATGCCATTGCAGCCAAAATGTGGAAAAGTTAAAAAAAACATTTAAATTATGTTAACCTTTGATGATATTTTATTACTCAATATCAATCAATTAATTATTCCTCAAATTTTCCAAAAAAAGGAAATGAGTCAGATTAATTTTTATTACTCAATATTAAACAGAAATTATCAATTATTTTCTTACCCATTATTACTCAGTCATTTTTTGAATTTCTTACTCAATATTACTTGGTAATTTCTGATATTTATACCTCATATTAACTCATTTGATTCTAAAATATTTATAGCTCATATTAAATTAAAAAAAAAGGACCCCCCCAAAAAATACCAAAAACCAAAAAGAACCCCCCCTAAAAAAATTAAACACAAGGAAAAAGTTCTTTTCAAAAAAAAAATATTTGAGAAGAAAAAAAAATTGGGGTTTTTATTTTTAAAAAAAAACCAGAATTGAACAAAAAAATTGAATCATATTAATTATTGAGAACAAATTCCCTGAACCACTTGCTTTGAAGATCAGGGGCCAATGCTAGGTAAATCCCAGTCAAGTCTTGATTCATTGCAAATGCCTTGCTGGCACCCATCACCTTGTGCAGGGTTAACCTTGAATCATTTTGAAGCGCCTGGATTGCATCAGACAATACCCTCAAGCCAGATAATGATTGTTGGATTTATTTGAGGGTCCTGTTGATCATCTTTGTTTTTTTTTGGCTATCTCCCGGTGAGACCTTTTTTTCTAACTGATTGGCCTTGAGTGTTGACCAATGAACCTTCATTGTTGGATGTCCATGGGCTCCCCAGCAATTGAATTGTTGCATTTAACAATGATTGGCTTTAGGAAATGGCTTAGTTAGCTGAATTGACTTCTTGTTGCACTTGGACTAAAAAATAAAATTCAATGATTGATTAAAAAGAAGTAAGTTAAACATAAATAAAGAAAAGAAAATTTTTCTTTGTTCCAGATGGGCCCATTGCTCATCTGAAAGCTCAATGGTTTGATTGGTTTGATCCCACCTGGCCCAACTATGTTTGCCTAATTGCTTGACCTCACCATACTGGGCCCCAAAGAAATTGAAGAGTGATTGAAACACTGATCCATTCATGTTCTTTGTTTCTGGTTCCTTGGTACCTTCAAGGTCCTTTTTGATCACCCTCCAAACCAAATCCTTGAAGCCATTGAGGCTGCATGGATGAAAACTCCATTGCTTCTTGTAAGCTTGGAGGAGGTTGTAGTTGTTTGATGGGATCCATTTTGATTGGGATCCCAGTGGTGTTGGTAGAGGTGCCTCTTCCATCCTATGGGTGGAAGAGAACATTGATTAGAATAAAATTGATAAAAAAATTGAGAGGAACAAAAAAGACTTACAATGGGGCTTTTATCAAAGACTTAGGCAAAATTAGGTGGTGGTGGTGGGGGGGGGGGCTGAAGGCAATGCAAGGGGGAGAGATATAGGGTTGACCATGTATTCCTGGCCCCACAATGAATGAGGGCTGTAACATACAGTGTGAATGGCAATGCACATGCGCACATACAGGTTGTCAAGACAACCTGTATGTCACATCTGGGACATACAGCGTGAATATTTGTTTTTGCATGGGGGCTCAAGTTACACCCCTGTTTGCAAACAGAGCCTAAAGAAGTATAATCATCAGTTATACCACCAACAGGTAATGAGCCCTCTTTGCACACAAAAATTCATTCATTCTCCTATTGGAAAAATCTACTATATACTAACAATGTCAGCTTGATACTATTGCAAAGCAAGCTGCAAAAGTAACAAAATAACATAAATGAAAAAATAAATAAAAATTTTATTAAAGGATAAATAATGCTAGAAATATTATTTCAATTTCTGAATCTACATAAAACTTAAGGTAGGGTCACTCACTGACACCTACCTCATTTTCCTACTTCTTATATTTTTAAATAAATTATGAAGATTTAAAAAGAGACATGGCATTGGGATTTTGGCCATTTTAATATTTCACATGAAACCCCACCTATAGTTTTCACAGTGAATTTTGTGACAGAATCCAAGGATTTTGTGATTTGCAGGAGTTATGGGTGGAAATGTGATTTGTCACAATTCCTCCACGCAGCCGTGGCAACCAACACATCCGCGCGCGGCTGAGCAGCAGCACTGCTGCCCTGTCTGCGTACCCTTACAAGCTGTTTATGCAGCCCTTGGCAGCTGACAAGGATGCAGCGGTGGGAATACGGGCTGACAGAATGACAGGCGGCTTGAGAAGCCCAGGTACCATGTAAAGGTGCTACAACCTAGACAGGGACATACTACATATGTAATAAATGTCCCCTTGGATAATAGATAATCTAAAAATACATAAAAATATGTAGAAATACTTAAATAAACTTTTTACATATTTTTTTATAAAATATAATAAAAATACCCAATATGTTGAAAATAAGATAACTACTATTTGTGAAATATCTTAAAATACCTTAAATATTGAATTGTGAAAATTATAAGACATCAGTATTTCTGTGACATAACAAGGAACCTGAGCATTCAGAAATATTACATGAATTATCATAGCTTATATTTTTAATTCATTATTCTGAGTAAATCAACAGAATTTCAAAAATAAGGAGTAAAATCTATATCATGATCTTACTCCCATCAACTGATACATAATGAAACCCAACCTGACATCAGATTACATGGAAGAATGTTTTCTAAGAAAATCATTAACATCCTTGGAATATTTACTAAGGATAATTAATTAAATAATAAACATGTGGATAGATTAGTGACATTCACATAATTAAACATCAATCAAAAAGTAGAATAATTCCCATAAACTGTGGAATTAGATGTTACCCTTGCTAGAGCACCAAGTAAAATTGAAAGGCTACCACTGGTTATCCTTCTAGCCTTAGAACCTGTCCCTTTGAGCCCCTGTACCCCTCAGAAGGACAGAAATGGGACTGAAAAAGATACAAATAAAGGCCCCTTTTTCAGGTTGTTGATAGCCAGAGATCCAGTTATATTTACATCCAGACACCGTGTCAAGGTAATCAAATAATTATAAGAGATAATTAAATGATTTTTTGCTTTATTATGATTAATAATATCCGTCCCCAACCCTTTTTATCAATTTAAAACGCTGAACAACCTTTTTAACCCCAGTAATAGGTTTAACCCATCAGTGCACGTCCCAAAAAGGTACCTAAAGGATTTCATAATATACCAGTGAGTATTATTATCCTTTTTCTGTTGTGGCAGCTTGTCTACAAGGCCTTGCAAATCCAAAATATATTTTATATATATATTATCTTTGGGAAATATCTCCTTTAAGAATATAAATTAAAGGTTCCAAAGTAACCAGGTATACGTGTTTTCAAAGTGAATTCCCTGAAGAGAGTTGTTAAAGATCTCCAATATTATTGTGGCCCCTCTATTAAATTATTTAATAATTAATTTATTCATATTTCTTTATAATATTAAACCATAACCAAACCAATCAACCTTGCAATAGCTTTATCCAAATATTCTATGGATTTTTCCTGCAATTATTGAATAATATATTTATTATTTATTCTATCACCTCTGGTAGCTAAAGGATAGAAAGGGTCTTGGAATCCAGGATGCTGACAATTGGGGGTCTGGACGGAAAATATTCCATTATATTGTATTTAATACCTTGGACCAGACAGTTCACGTAAAAATTACTCAAAGATAATCTATCTGAATTTTTTAACTGTGATTTATAAGTAATTTATTTTGAAGTGGATTTAAAAACCAATGCAGAATTAATAATATATATTATTTAAATATTTTAAAAATAAGAAAATAATAATAGATTAAAAATTATAAAACAATAAGTTGGGAAGCTTTAACTCAAGCTGAACAACTTAATATCTCTTTTGTCCGTAAACAATTAGACAAACTCCTTGAAAAAGAAGATCCTGAGAGGCGTATCAACTTCCAAGCTCTATTAAGACAACATGAATCTTGGAAAAAAATAATGGATAAATTAACTTTTAAAATATAAAAGTAAGCAAAAAAATTATATTACAAAATTATTTTATTAAAAGAATTTTAATATATTTTATTAACCAATAGAAAATCTTTCTCCTAATATCAGTGAACCCTCCTATCCCAGAAACCACCGCCACTGAAGTTGATCTATTGGATCCATAAGTACAAGATATTTCTAAACGTCCTGAAAATATTGACTGGACTGAAGAAGAACTTATTGGAAAACACCAAGACCCCATAGGATTACCTATTAAGGACCAGTAAAATCATAATAAAGTCTTTGTACCTTTAAACATCAACTTAATTAAGTTTTAATAAAACTTATTATCATGGATTTTTCTTTAGAAAATAATTATAAATATTTTATTAAACATAAACAGACGTCACTCAAGGGCCTCAGGAAGAGTTCGCTCCTATGGGTCTTTTCCAGGAGCCCCCAGTAACTGTGAGGCAACCAAGAATGACAACCATGAGGGGGCTGGAATCCTTGAATCAAATTTTGGTGGACAAGGAACAGCCCCAAGTACTGTTGCCCTCCCCCAACCTAGAGCCCAAGAAGGTAGTAGAACCAAGCCTCCCTCAATCACAAGGAGGTTCCCTGCAGCCACCCCAGCAGAATCTGCCCAAGGAAGCCAGGATCAAAGACTTAATCAAAGAGCACGTGAACTATTGCAAAGAATTCAAAGAAGCCTAAGCCAAGGAGGACATAGTATCTATGAAAAAGATAATATCCCAGGCAAAGGCTACCCAATAGCTCTTCAGAAAATGATCCCCAGGGAAGAGGTAGAGTACTACGTACAAAAGTGGAATCCGTGGGATCATTTTTTCAGCTCTCTGATACCAGGAACCTTGCAGTCCTTTAGCTACAGCGAGTGATAGAAGATATTGGAATAATAATGATAATAGTATTCCAATGATAAAAAAATAAAAAGCTCAAACAATGAATATGTTAACAGCTGGTGAAAATTTTAATTGGTTTGTTTAAAAGGGTTTCCAATTTGTTATAAAAGAGGGGCCACAGTATTATACTACTGGGGGTCTTTAAAGACAAACAACCTGTCTTCAAGGGACCTCCTTAGGCAGTTTAAAAACCTTGGAATGAAGATGGGTGCCTTAGAAAGGGCTTATTCCACTGATATGGCTGGGAAAAACAGCACAATGGCCAAAAAATGAAGGGAAACATTCACTCTGAGCACTTTACCACAAAAATCCTGCAATAATAGAAAGGTTTTCAGAGCAGATGGGGCAGATTTGCTTGACTAACTTCAATGGGTTGATTGGTTTTTTTGATAAATAAATAATAGTACTACAGAAGAACTCATAAATCACTTGCTTATCCCTTTCATAAGCACTCAACTAACAATGTAACAGTTTCTGATTGAAAATGATAATTCCTGGTAAACTGATGGGGAATAATAGGTCCAAAGAGGTCTGTTTAAATATCTTTTTGGGGTGAATATGAGCTTCTCAGGGTACGTAGAGAGGTTTCTGCTCTTGGGATGAGGCTGGAAAGCCAGTCATGGCACGATTAGCACGTCCACTTGGTGCTTTCAATCAGCTGAAATCAGATCTGCTGAATATCTGTGCTATTTTAGCCACAGAATCTGTTAATCTGTTATGGCGTAAATGTGATCATTCTGCACTCATCCTTCATTTTTACTATTAAAATAATTTTAAAGTGGAAAGATGTGGATGTTTACTGATTTTCCATCATCTGCTGAGCACGTAGGTAATTTATAATAATTTTTATGATGAATTCTAGTATTTTTTTGTGGTCTTTGAAGATCAGGATAAGTGATTTAGGTGGTAATCCTCAATATTTGGTTTATTAATAAAAAATACTTAAACTTAGTTTCCTATTAATTTTATTAAAGTTTTATAGTTTTTAGACTATTAATAATGCATATTTCAGGTTATCACATATGCCAGTCAAGCCTAACTAGGTTGTAGCTATCTTGAGCGGTATCTGGTTGTCAGATTTGTTATGACTGATTGAGGCGCAGGGATCAGTCAATTCAGATGCGCGCGGGGTAGGATCCGCTGCGTGCGTGGAAAAATTAGCTGCGCGCGTGACCTCTGTACGCGGGAATGTGTAGCTACGGGTATGTAGGAGTGTGTAAGGATACGGGGCTGCACACAGGAATTGTGACATATATACAATACATTTCTGTGTGTAGCTCCTAAAATATACACAACACTCCAATTCTGAGTGAAATTTAGTTTTAAAACCTATATGTGACAATAAATGTGAAACATTGAAATGGCCAAAAATTGCCATATTGGTGTTGTGGCTTTTAGTCCCTTTTTTATTTAATTATTTAAAAATAGAAGGAGTTGGATTTCCAGGGTGGGGTTAGTGAGTGACCCTACCTAATTTTGGGTGAGACATCTATTTCTGGAATAATATTTGTGGATTTCCCACTCCTTCTTTAGTCAATTTTACTTTTCTTATTTAATTTTTTCTATCATATTTCTTCTGTTACTTTGACAGGTTGCTCTGTACATAGTAGCCAGCTGACACAATTAGCCCAACTGAATAGCAGAGGATCAGGAAAGAAGAGATCTTCCCATCCAAATTCAAAGGGAAAGAAGAATTTGGATCAGATAATATCCTTAGCTCAAAAGTGGAAAAACGTGTACCACAATTACCTTCTAATTCTGAACCCAGTGTTTTGTCTAAACCAACCTCTGATGTAATTACTTCCTTTTCTGATGATATGCGTCATAATTTCAAAATTTTTTGTGGAAATTTGGACGGTGTTAACACGCAATTGGATAAATTGACCTCAGTAGTGGCCATATTAATTAGTAACCAATAAAAAGCTGTAGGGATAGAAGGTATTAAGGAACATACTGAACAATTATTGGAAACAATAAACCAAGGTAAAACAAGTCAGACTCAAATCATTGAGAATATGTTATCAAGTATACAAGAAGATTTTATTATTTCCTTTCAGCCTTTTAAAGAAGAATTAATGAATACTACTAACCAATCCATTCTGCCTCTAAGCGAAAAATTGGATATGCTTGATAATAAAGTGGACCTGCAACTTAATCTGATCAAGGATGATCTTAGAGACTTGAAATTCTGTCTGACCAACCCCTTGGGGAGTACCACAGAGGAACCAAAACCTCCCAGACAAACAACTACCCCTTATGGGCCACCCCTATTAGGAATGCATAGGAGTGAAACTTTCAGGCCTAGTCCTACTGCTGAGATGGAACAAGCCCTCAAAATTTTACCCTCCATCTCTGAATGGCCTAAGTTCTCTGGTGAAGGAGAATAAAACCATATGAATTTCATCAAATTTATTGACTATACCATAAATTCCTATGACCTTCCAGAAGCCATAGCCGTAGTCAGGCTTCCTAGAATCTTTCAAGGAGTAGCATTGGATTGGTTTATTAATGTGGAAAACAAAAATGATGAAAAATTTCAAAAATTCCTTATTTGAACCCTCCAAGGATAAGCCTAACAAATGGTGCTTAGAACAGAAGAGGAGACTATACTGCTTCTATCTAGATGCTGATAAAGAGGAAGCTAATGAAAGACTTCTCAACCTGTGCCCTGGAAACATTAACCATAATATGAGATGCAGAATGAGTAAGGATGCTGACTTCCCAACTCTAATCAATGTGCTGGAAAAAGTAATGGATAAGAATGGGTTAGACAAGAAGGCTCCTTCTAGACCCAAAGATAGCTTCAATACCAACAAAAAAAGTAGAAAAAAATCATCTGATAAATTGCCATGAAAATAAGAAATCCAATGAGAACAAGGATAAAGAAAGAATACCTGGAACCTCTCAGAACTGTAACAAAACAGGGCATATGAGACAAGAATGCCCATTACCAAAGAGAAAGACAGCAGTAATGGAAGGAGAACCTGAAACTGAAGGGAACCAGAAATATGAAGAAACAGCTGAAACTGAAGGATCAATTTCTGAATGTGAATTGATCCTGACTAACCCTATCAATGAAATAGAAGGAGATTTAGGCACTTCTATAGAAATCATTAACATCCATGGTTAATCTAGTTTTCCCCAAAAATGGGACCCTTCCATAATGCCTATAAATGTCACTGATGTTAAACCTCTAACTGTTAAAACTATGAGTGGTAAGATTTATACTACTGTTCAAACTTGTTATGCAACAGAATTGTATAATGAAAGATGTCACAACTGCCCCTGGCGTGCAAGGGGCTGAAGGCACAGGCACTACTACTCATAGGACTCAAGGATGTTTGATTGGATTTCAATGAAGGAGATGAAAGGAGGAGTACAAGTGATGAGAAGAGGAAGGATGAGAAGATCAGTCCAGGAGGTTGTTGAAGAGAGAGTTGTTGAATCATATAAGAGTAACACCAGGAAGGGGAAAGGTGATATGAGTTAAGCAGGCTGGGTGAAGGTTGTCTTGTGCTTGAGATGACACCTAATGGCAGAGGGAATAACCAGTAAGAAGTAGTATACTAATTCCTTGGGGGGAATTAGTCCAGGAGGGAAGGAGAGGCCAGTATATGTGAGAGCTGAGAAGGAGGCCTTGAGGGATGAGTGGCTGGTGTTGCAGGTTGGAGTTCCCATGGTATTACATGTTGACTGATTGGGCTGGAGGCTGCAGTTGACTAATTGGGTGATGGGCCTATCCAGGAAGGTTTGACATGTACTGATCTGGAGTCCTGGGAGTATGGGCTGAACAGACAGTGGAGAGTATGTACTATGTATATACTAAGTGTAGTATGTACTAACTCATATACCAATTGGGTTGAGGAGTGATGAAGGTTGTACCAAGCCATGGAGAGAGTGAGAGGTCCTGAGAAGGTTGGCTGAATCACATGAAAGGTGAGGTGTACATGGACATAGAGCTTATACCATACAGGGAGAGGGTGAAGCTGGTGGAAGAGGATGGAGACTGCAAGAGATGCAGAGGTAGTACTATCTGGTGGAAGGTACAGGAGTAGTGAAGTTGGGTTTGATATGAGGGTGAGTTTGATGAAGAGATTGGATTGGTTTATTTGAAGGAGTGTCAGAAATACAGTTATGAAAAAAGACCTATAAGGTTATTGCTTGACAGTGGGACTTTCTGTTCATGTGTTTGCACTGAATTCTTGAACAAATGGGATCCCAACTGGAAATACCACCTTCTTCCCGTCCCAAAAGCTAAATTTAAATCTTGCAACTCCACTATGAATGCTATTGGAGTATGGAATGCTCCCATGGTACTTCCCCATACTGAAGGATATTTGAGGATTCAAGTGGAATTTGTGGTATTGCTCAATGGATTATGTGACTACCTAATAACAGGGAATGATGCTTTATGTCTATATGGCATAGATTTGTTCCAAAGTAAAGGAAGGTATTTCACTGTGGGCAGTAATTTGGACAAGAAGTTCAAGATATGCACTATCCAAACTGACTTGCCCTCTTCTACTTATCAAAAGCACTTGGAAGTATTCAACCAAGAATACCTCTCTCAAGCTGTCAGCTTGCTACTATGTACAGAGCAAAACTGTCAAATAGTAACAGAAACTATGAAAAATAAGAATATCTTGATTAACAAAATAAGGAGTGAGAAGTCCAGAAATATTATGACGGGAATGAATTCCTCACCCAAAATTAGGTAGGGTGACTCACTGACCCCACCCTTGAATTCCAAGTCCTTATATTTTTAAAATAATTAAAAAGAAAAGTACTAAAAATTAAGACACCAGTATGGCACTTTTTGGCCATTATAATATTTCACACGTATTTTCCCCTATAGGGTTTACACCTAAAATTCACTCAGAATTGAGGTGTTGTGTATAGTTTAGGAGTTAGACGCGGAAATGTGTTATGTCACAATTCCCGCGCGCAGCCCCGCACCATTACATATCCCTACGTACTAGTAGCAGCATATTCCCGCGTACTAGAGACCAGCGCTCAGCTGATTATGTAAAGCACGCAGCGGATCCTACCCCGCGCGCATCTGTACTAACTGATCCCCACGTCTGGATCAGTCGTGACTAATCTGACAACCAGGTACCACTCAGAAGAGCTACAACCTAGTTAGGGTTGCCTTGAATATGTAAAAAACGGACATATGCATTACTAATGATCTAAAAATATCAAAACTTAAATAAAATTAATGAAAATTAAGTTTGAAACATTTTTTAATAAAAAATCAAAGATCAAAGATTATCACCTAAATCACTGATCCTGATCTTTGAAGACCATAGAAAACCACAAGGAGTGTTCATAAAAATTTTTAAAAACTATCTACATGATCAGCAGATGATGAAAAATCAGTTAACATCCACATCTGCACGCTTTAAAGCAATATCAATAGTACAAATGAAGGATGAGTACAGAATGATCAAATTTACGCCATAACAGATTAACAGATCCTGTGGCTAAAATACTACAGAAAGCCAGCAGATCTAAGGACAGCTGATTGACAGCACCAAGTGGACGTGCTAATTTTGCCCTGACTGGCTTGCCAGCCTCAGCCCACGAGCAAAAACCTCTCTACGTGCCCTGAGGAGACCAAAATCACCCCAAAAAGGTATTTATACAGACCTCTTTGGATCCATTATTCCATCATCAGTTACCAGGAATTATTTATTATCAATCAGACACCGTTTCATTGTTGATCAAGTGCTAATAAGAAGATAAGCAAGTGATTTATGACTTAGTCTGTAGTAGTATTATTTACCTTTATTAACCAATCAACCATTGAAGTTTAGTCAAGCAATCTACCCCATCTGCCCTGAAACCCTCCAATTATTCCAGGATTTTCGTGGTAAAGTGCTCAGAGTGAGTGTTCCCCTTCCTGTCTTGGCCATTTGAGCTGTTAAGCCCGGACATTAGTGGAATAAGTCCTTTCTAAGGCACCATCTTTATTCCAAGGTTCTTAAACTGCCTAAGGAGGCACCTTGAAGAGAGGCTGCTAGTCTGTAGAGATCCCCAGTAGTGTAATACTGTGGCCCCTCTTTTATATTATATTGAAGCCCATTTACTACAAAAACAATGAAACCTTGCAACTGCTATTATTAAATCATTTATTTGAGCTTATAAGTGTTTATTATTGGAATAATAATAATTATTATCATTCCAGCATTTTTATCACTCTCCGTAGCTAAAGGACTGCAAGGTTCCTGGTATCAGAGAGCTGACAACTGGGGGTCTGGCCAGGAAATATCCTTAAATAATTAATAATTAATTATTTATTCCTTGGACCAGTCTATTTATTTTTTAAAAATAAGTTAACATACTTATAACATATATTTTTGATCATTTGTTTCTCTAGTGGATCTTAAGACCAATGGAGAATTGATCAATCATTATTTGAAACTTCTTAAAAAGAAAAAAGAAGAGAAACTCCGGAACTTTGTCCCTGTTTTTATAACTCCTGAGAAACAACAGGAGAAATTGCTTTATTATAAACAGCAGGTTGTAAAAGACAAGGAACTTGAGCTTGAAAGAAATATCAATTTCAATTCTTTATTAAGGCAACATAAGGAGTGGAAGATTTATCCAAGGAAGCTTTGTATTTATAAACTAAATAACCCTGAAGATAAAAAAAATCCAAAAATAATAAAAGTGATTATTTTTTCTAAAAAACATCATTTTAACACGTAAAAATACAAAAAAATATTAAACTTATATTTCTTTTTGTTATCCATCTCAGTGGATTTTGTTTTTGGTGATATCATTGACCAGGACCTCCTAAAGGACGTTGCAGAAAGTGTACCATTGGACTTACCCTTGGATTTATTCCACAATCTGATTGGAACTCACTCAGACCGCGTTGGAATACCCTCCAAGGATAGTTGTGACCCCAATCAAGTGTTGGTACCCTTGAATCTAACTCTAAGTAAGTTAAAATATTTATAAAAAATTATTAAAAATATAAAACACACAAAAAATATTATTTTTATAATTTTAAAGTCTTTTTTCAAAGTTTTGACAAAAGACTTACATATTTTTTTGGTGCCATGTATCAAAATAGGCGCAACACCCGTGCAACAGGTAGAGCCCCGTCATATGGATCTCTGCCTGGAGGAACCCGTGCGCACAAGGACTCCAGTTGCAAGTGCAATGAGGGGACTCAAACCCGTGACCATAGCATCATGCGGGATGACAACGGCGACAACCGCAGGCGCCAACTCGACCAAAAGACCGTTGGGGAGCCAAACGCTGCCCACCATGTTATCCCAGGAAGGTACAGGTCCTCCTACGCCACCCCAGCTGGACTCAACCAAGGAGGAAAGAGTCAAAGTATTTGTGAAGAAGCACGTGAGCTATTGGGAGAAATTCAGGTTGGATCAGACCCAGGAGGATCAACCAGGTATGAGAAAAGCCATTTCTCAGGCAAAGAAATCTCAGATTTCTCTGCAAAGGTTGATCCCAAAGAAAGAAGTAGAAGGCTACGTTGTAAGACTCCAAACGGCCCAGGGCGTTGGCAGTTCTGTGGAGGGGATAGGTGCTTTTTTAGGCTGCCCTCCTGAGTGTTACAAAAATATTTAAATGTAACTGAGATCAAAGTCCAGAACCTGGTAAACGGGGAACCAAAAGTAAGAGGATAAAGATTGTAGTGGTCAGTAGCTGGGAGACAACACTATCTGAGGCAAGATGATGTTGGGGAACACTTGAATAGAAGGAGTCAAGAATTGTTCAGAGTTCAAAAAGACAAGGAAATTGTGAGTGACAAAGCCCACAAGCTAATAGCTCTGGTTGTCAGCAGGAGCTTAGGAAAGATCAACTCAATCCCAAACAACCTCCAGGTTCTCAATGAACCCGCCCAACTCTCCGCAATCAAGCACTTGAAGGGTACCAGATAAGTGTGGGTGGCTGCACAAGACAAAGCTAATGGTTTGGAGAAGCCCTAGAAGCAAAACAATAACTGATTCAAACAAGAATAACCCAAAACTTCTCAAGGGACTCAAGAGCAGCATGGCGGAATTCAACTTCAAAAGAAGGGAAGGGAGGTTTAACACTCCAGGTTTTAAGCTTAATAAAACCTCTTCAGTCAAATGTGACTGGTTCCAGAAATATAATCAAAGGATGATCAGGACCAGTATGGTCAGATAAAGGGATCAGGAGTGGTGTAACAAAATCAAGAATTCAATTAGAAAAATTCTTCTTCAACCAGCAAAGCTATTGGTTGGTGATAAGGCTCAAGGATCAAGTGGTTTGAGTATGGAGGCTCAAGGATCAATGGGAAATCATAGATATCTGATGTGATGATAGGATTATGCTCATTCCATGCTGCATGATGATCCAAAAGTCAGGGGAGAGCCCCTCCTTATATGGGCAGGAGGCCCTGTTAGACTATGTACAACGGATCCTACAAATAGAGCGGAAAAAGAAAGGAAATCAGGTCATCTCTTGCGTCCGTCCGTGGATGGGCGCGCGTGAAAATACCGGAATCACCCACCCCTTGTCCAAAGCCGGACGGGGTTGGAAAGGAAAATGAACCAAACCAGACCGCCGCGGATGTCCGCGCGCGGTAGAAGACACTCTCCACACCTTGCCCAAAGGCGGAAGAGGGTGGGAGAGTCCCAGGAAGGGTGAAGGATGAAGTTTGTGAGAGCGCAGATGGGCGGATAGGAGATTGGCTCGAGGCAATTGAGTAAATCCTGACGGGCTTGAGATTGGCGACTGACAGACTGAGTGAGGTGGGAGATGGATGGGTCCAAGGATTGGAAAAGCGCTTGGAGGTGCGGTTGGGATGGGTTTGGTAAGACATGGATGAGCGACGCGCGAAGCGCAAGGATGAAGGTGAGCGAGGAGCAACAAGCAAGGATGACAATGATGGATGAGTGACAAGCAAGGATGACAATGATGGATGAGCAACAAGCAAGGATGACAATGATGGATGAGCGATGCGCAACGATGACAATGAGGATGAGCGACAAGCAAGGATGACAATGATGGATGAGCGACAAGCAAGGATGACAATGATGGATGAGCAACAAGCAAGGATGACAATGATGGATGAGCAACGCGCAACAATGACAATGAGGATGAGCGACAAGCAACAATGACAATGAGGATGAGCGACAAGCAACAATGACAATGAGGATGAGCAACAAGCGAGGATGACAATGAGGATGAGCAACAATGATGATGAGGAAAAGCAATGTGCAAGGATGAGGATGAGGATGAGAAACGCGTGAGGATGAGGATGAGGACGCGCGAGGATGAGGATGAGGATGAGCGACGCGCAAGGATGAGGATGAGGACAAGCGACGCCTGAGGACAGGAATTTTTTTTTTTTTTTTTTTTTTTTTGAATTCTTTTCCCAAGGTGTCCCAAATGGTTCACCACAACGTGCAGAACTGGAATCCTTGGGATCAGTTAGCTTCCTTAAAGGGAAAGGACCCCAAAAAGAAGAGGTCCTCAGACCATCAGAAGTTAAGGAACCCAAAGGTTTGGGACAGCATAATATCCTTAGCCCAGAAGTGGAAAAAAGTGTACCACAATTAGATGTAGAAGCTCTTAATAGCTTTTCTGTAAATGTGTCTCACAATTTTACTGTTTTTAGCCAATGCTTTGACAAAGTTTATCAACAATTGGAAAAATTGAGCTCAAGTATTTTCAGAGTGATTGACACTCAGTCTTAGATTATGAGAATTGATGAGTTGGAAATACAACAAATCAAGGATAGTATAAGAGCTAGTAAGTTGGACCTGATGAAACATATTGATGACAAACAATCAATTCTTCAGAAAGATATTCTTGCAACCATAGACCAGCTTAGGGAAGAATTTAAGAAAACTAGTCCTACTCCTTCAGCTCATCTGACTAACAAAATTGACTTATTAAGCAATAAACTTGAGTTGGAGTTAGGTATGATTAAGAATGATCTCAGAGATCTTAAGATCAACTCTACTAACTCTCCAGTCATTGACCTAGAAGAAACTAGACCTGCAAGGTTCACCAGTACTCCTATTGTTCCTCCCAGAACCAGGATAACTAGGAATGAGTCTTTCAGACCAAGTCCTACTCCTGAAATAGAGCAAGCTTTGAAGTTACTTCCTCCCATTACTGAATGGCCTATATTCTCTGGAGAAGGAGAAAAAAAATGTCAGTTTCATTGAATTTATTGACTATACTCTTTCTTCTTATGAGCTCCCTGATGCAATAGCTGTGGTTAGATTGCCCAGATTATTTGAAGGAGTAGCTCTTGATTGGTTTATCAATAAAAGAGAAGAAGTTGGATCTTTATCCTGGAATTCTTGCAAAGAATTTATCAAAGTCAAGTTTGGTACCAGGATTTTGAAAAGAAAGATGATGAAAACTTTTGAAACTTCCCAGTTTTATCCATCCAAGGACAAACCTCATAAGTGGTCCTTAGACCAGAAAAAGAGGTTAGACTGTTTTTATCCTGATGCGGATAAGGAAGAAGTCAATGAAAGACTCCTCAAATTATGTCCCCAACAAATCAACCACAGTGTAAGGTGCAGAATGCCTATGGATTCAGATCTTTCCACCTTAATAGGTGTATTGGAAGAGACTATTGATATGGATAGTCTTGATAAAAGGGTCAATAGACCTCCCAGGGAACAAAATACTAGGAACAGGGAAGAATATACTGCCAAAACTAAAGAATCCCCTGCTACTAATTTATCTACCTTGGAAGTCAAGAAGACTCCAGAATTGAAAGAGAAAGTATGTTGGAACTGTAACCAAACAGGACACGTAAAACCTGATTGTCCTCTACCTAGGAAAAGGATTAATCTTGTTGAAGGAGAAGAGTATGACAATCCTGTCCCTCACCATGATGATACTGACGGATCACTCTCTGATTGTGATCTAATATTCACTAACACTATCAATGTTATAGAAGGTAGTATTGAGTCTTATCTGGACATCAATTCCGTCAATGAGGATTCTAACTCACCTCAAAAATGGAACCCCAACATGAAGATTCACCACATCTCTGAGGCTAAGGCTTTAACTCTAAAACCTTCTGCCAGTAAAAGTTAAACTTCAGGCAAAAAATGCTATGCTACTTGTTTAATCCAAGGTTCCCCTGTTAAGTTAATTCTAGACAGTGGAGACTTTTGCTCTTTTGTTGGTTCAACTTATCTGGAGAAACAAGACCCAAGCTGGAAACTGAACTTACTACCAGTACCTCAGGCTAAGTTCAGCAGTTGTAATTCTGCTCTCAATGCTGTTGGAGTATGGTCTTCTGATATCATACTCCCTCACTCTAAAGGATCAGTTAAACTGAACATTGAATTTTTAGTACTCCAAAACAGAGTATTTGATTATTTTATCCTTGGAAATGATTCTCTTTGCTTATATGGTATAGATTTATTCCAAAGCAAAGGTAGATACTTCAATATAGGTGGAGACTGGAATAAGATGTTCCAAATATGCCATATCAATACTCAAACTTCTGATTCAACTTATGAAAAACACTTAGAGAATTTCAACCAGGAATACTTCTCTCAAGCTGCTTTGAATTGCCTTCTCAATTAAGAACAAAAATGGGATATCCTACAAGTATGCTTTGAAAGCCAGAATGCTTTCTGTACAAAGAATCACCCCATTGGTAACATCAAAGGACATGATATGATCCTAACTCTGACTATTTAGCCTCCTTACCCACCAAACCTCAGGAGACCTGCTTACCCTTCTAGTTCAAAATTTGAAGCTGCTCTGGAAACCCATATTCAAGAGTTGGTTGACTTACAAGTCGTAAGGAAGGTAGGTCACAATGAACTAGTGGATATTACTACCCCAGTAATTATAGCTTGGCACAATGATAAGTCATGAATGGTTGGAGATTTTAGAATTCTTAGAAACTACACCCAAGCTGATTATTATCCAATTCCAAGAATTGACCATGCTCTGCATAACCTGTCCAAGGCTAAGTACATCACTACCATGGACATGCTGAAAGGTTTTCACCAAATATCTATCAGCCCTGATAGCCGGAAATTCATGAGAATTATCTGTCATTTGGGAATCTATGAGTATCTTAGGATGCCTTTTGGTATTAAAAATGCTCCTTCTCATTTTCAAAGGATGATGGACATAGTCCTAGAATTATTCATCAGACAGGGATGGATGATGGTATAAATTGATGATGTTATCATTTCCTCTGATCATTGGGATACTCACATGGAGAAATTAAGGCTAGTCCTCAAAACCATCTCTGCCGTAGGATTGAAAGTATCAATGAAAAAGTGTAACTTTGGCTACAGGGAACTCAAAGCCTTAGGACACATTTTCTCTGGACTAACCTTAGCTGCTGCCAAAACAAGATAGCAGCAGTAATGAATAGGCCTATGCCTCAGAATAAAACTGAACTCCTGTCCTTTATCAGCTTCTACAGCTACTATAGGAAGTATTTACCAAAGTTTGCTCTTCTAACCATATGCCTGTATGAGATCTGCAACAAAACCACCGTATTTGAAATGACTCATGACAGAGTCAAGAATTATGAGGAAATCAAAATGGCAATGACTTCAGCTCCAGTACTGATCCAGCCAGATTACTCTAAACCTTTCAAGCTCTACATAGATGCCAGCATGGAAGGGCTAGGAGGTGCTTTACACCACGAAGTCATAGAAGATGATAAACCAGTGGAAAAACCTATACTCTTCATATCCAGAAAAGTTAAAGACACTGAGAAAAGGTACGGTGCAAGCCAAATGGAATGTCTTGCGTTAGTATGGGCTCTAGAGAAACTCCATTATTACTTATAAGGCACCAACTTCACTGTTATTACTGACTGCAACGCTGTCAGGACATTGATGAACATGAAGACCCCTAGTAGGCACATGTTGAGATGGCAGATAGCTATACAACAGTACAGAGGACAGATGACCATAGTTCATCAATCTGGGACTAAACACCAGAATGCTGATAGTTTAAGCAGGAATGCGTTACCCAATGACCCATGTAACCCTGCTTATGATCCAGTGGATAATGATGTCTTCCCTATCCTTAACGTTAAAAGGTTAAACATTGAAGCTCCTATAATGGAAATCCACATTTGTGAACTGAATGAATCATTGTTCAACTCAATCAAAGAAGCTTACAGTTCTGGCATAAAAACTCTGATCAATATTATGAAAAGTACTTCTCCACCTTCTGAATTGATCAACAGCCTACCTGAACCTCTTTTGAAACCATACAAAGCCGGAAGGTTCACCATATGGGATGGTCTGGTATACTATAGGCATCAAAATTCAAGTGTTATAGTCTTAACTAAGGATGACCATATCAAACATGTTCTGGATGAGTGCCATGATAACTGCTCATCTGGTCATTTATATGCTGATAGAATCTTGGATAAGGTTAAACAAACTGCTTGGTGGGTTAATTGGATAGACTCCACTATACAGTATGTCACCAGTTGTGAAAACTTTCAGAAATGCAACAGGACTACTGGGAAACGGTTTGGACTACTGCAAAAGATTTCTGAACCCAAGAAAAGGTGGGAGACCATCAATATGGACTTTGTGACTGAAAAATCACCAGGAGGAGCCTATTCCTAAAACTCAGTCTTGGTCACTGTGGATAGGTTCTCCAAGAAAGCTAGATTGCTACCTAATCACAAGGAAGACACTGCTATGGAAGTTGCCCTATTATTTTGGAACAGACTCATTGCTGATGTTTGATTCCTCAAGATTATGATCAGTGACAGAGATCCTAAATTCACCTCTGGGTTCTGGAGGAATCTACATGATATGCTTGGAAACACCTTAGCTTTCTCTACCGCTTATCACCCTGAGATGGATGGATTAGCTGAAAGGATGATTCAGACCCTGGAAGACATGCTCAGGAGATTCTGGGGCTTTGGACTAGAATACAAGAATTCTGACGGTTATTTCCACAATTGGGTTAGCCTTTAACCTGCACTGGAGATGGCCTACAACAGTAGCAAGCACTCTACCACTAAGGAAGCACCTTACATACTGGAAAGAGGATGGATTCCTAGATTACCCAAGGATAACCTTAACCACCAGCTAACCAATATTCACCCTACATCACTTGATTTCAAAAAAATGATAGATGAAGCCAACAAAAATGCTGTTATGTGTGACCAGGATGCCGCGGAGTATAACCAGCAAAGATGGGATAAAGCCCTTAAGGAACCTGATTTCAAGATTGGTGATCAAGTCTTGATCTCTACCACTAACTTTACCAACTTGGGTGGAAATAGAAAGCTTAGACCAGGTTTTGTTGGACCTTTCACCATTAATAAAATTCATGCTAAAAATGCTGTGGAAGTAATCCTCAGTGATAAGCTTTCTAGGAAACATCCAGTCTTCCCAGTAAGCCTCATCAAACCCTACCACCCAAGGAATGGAGAACATACTCCTTCACCTGCAATACCTGTTACAGAAGAACCTGAAAAGGACAAAGGAAAAATTAGCAAGATCCTTAAGGATAAAAAAGATAGGATCAATGGAAAAGACGTCAGACTCTACCTGGTTAGATACAAGGGAGAATCAGCTGATAAAGATGAATGGTTGCCTGAACAAAATATCCCTGATGGACCTATACACCTGGGGAACTACAGAGCCAACAGAAGGCATTAACCAAAATTCTTTTTTCAGATATAGACATATCTTGGAGTGGGGGAATGTCAGCTTGCTACTATGTACAGAGCAAAACTGTCAGATAGTAACACAAACTATGAAAAATAAGAATATCTCAATTAACAAAATAAGGAGTGGGAAATCCATAAATATTATTACAGGAATGGATTTCTCACCCAAAATTAGGTAGGGTCACTCACTGACCCCACCCTTGAATTCCAAGTCCTTATATTTTTAAAATAATTAAAAAGAAAAGTACTAAAAATTACAACACCAGTATGGCACTTTTTGGCCATTCTAATATTTCACACGTATTGTCCCCTATAGGGTTTACACCTAAAATTCACTCAGAATTGAGGTTTTGTGTATAGTTTAGGAGTTACACGCGGAAATGTGTTATATCACAATTCCCGTGCGCAGCCCGCATCATTACATATCCCTATGTACTAGTAGCAGCAGATTCCCGCGTACTAGAGACCCGCGCGCAGCTGATTCTGCCACGCACGCAGCGGATCCTACCCCGGGCGCATCTGTACTAACTGATCCCCGCGTCTGGATCAGTCGTGACTAATCTGACAACCAGGTACTGCTCAGAAGAGCTACAACCTAGTTAGGGTTGCCTAGTATATGTAACAAACGGACATATGCGTGACTAATGATCTTAAAATATCAAAAAGTAAATAAAATTGATGAAAATCAAGTTTGAAACATTTTTTAATAAAAAATCAAAGATCAAAGATTATCACGTAACTCACTGATCCTGATCTTTGAAGACCAAGAAACACCACAAGGAGTGTTCATAAAGATTATTAGAAATTATCTACATGATCACCAGATGATGTAAAATCAGTAGACATTCACATCTGCATGCTTTAAAGCAATATCAATAGTAAAAATGAAGGATGAGTACAGAATGATCAAATTTACGCCATAACAGATTAACAGATCCTGTGGCTATAATAGTACAGAAATCCAGCAGATCTAAGGACAGCTGATTGACAGCACCAAGTGGACGTGCTAATATCGCTCTGACTGGCTTTCCAGCCTCAGCCCACGAGCAAAACCCTCTCTACGTGCCCTGAGGAGACCAAAATCACCCCAAAAAGGTATTTATACAGACCTCTTTGGATCCATTATTCCATCATCAGTTACCAGGAATTATTTATTATCAATCAGACACCGTGTCATTATTGATCAAGTGCTTATAAGAAGATAAGCAAGTGATTTCTGACTTAGTCTGTAGTAGTATTATTTACCTTTATTAACCAATCAACCACTGAAGTTTAGTCAAGCAATCTACCCCATCTACTCTTAAACCCTTCCAATTATTCCAGGATTTTCGTGGTAAAGTGCTCAGAGTGAGTGTTCCCCTTCCTGTCTTGGCCATTTGAGCTGTTAAGCCCGGACATTAGTGGAATAAGTCCTTTCTAAGGCACCCATATTTATTCCAAGGTTCTTAAACTGCCTAAGGAGACCCCTTGAAGAGAGGTTGCTAGTCTGTAAAGATCCCCAGTAGTATAATACTGTGGCCCCTCTTTTATGTTATATTGAAAACCATTTACTACCAAACCAATTAAACCTTGAAAATGCTCTTATTAAATCATTTATTTGAGCTTCTAAGTGTTTATTATTGAAATAATAATAATCATTATCATTCCAGCATTTTTATCACACTCTGTAGCTAAAGGACTGCAAGGTTCCTGGTATCAGAGAGCTGACACAAGCTGCACTGAATGAGGAACTTTCTGAAGAACACAAGAAAGATATATCAACAGTCCGTTTTGAGAATCAAAATGCTTTCTGTACTAGAGATCATTCCATTGGTGATATCAAAGGACATGACATGATATTGAACTTGACTGGTAAGCCTCCTTATCCTCCTTACCTAAGAAGACCTGCTTATCCCTCTACTCCTAAATCTAGAATAGCTCTTGAGGAACACATCCAGGAACTTATAAACTTAAAAGCATAAAGGAAAGTTGGGCATAATGAACAAGTGGATGTGACCAACCCTGTAATCATGGCTTGGAATAATGATAAGTCAAGAATTTTAGGAGACTTCAGAATGCTGAATAACTATACTCAAACAGACTATTATCCCATCCCCTGGATTGATCATGCTTTGCATAACCTGTCTAAAGCTAAATACATCACTACTATGGATATGCTTAAAGGGTTCCAGCAGATACCTATAAGCCCTGAAAGTAAAAAGTTTATGAGAATAATCTGAAATTTAGGAATATATCAATACCTCGGGGTGACCTTTGGTATAAAGAATGCCCTATCACACTTCCAGAGAACAATGGATACAGTGTTAGGCACTTACATCAGACAAGGATGGATGATGGTTTATATATATGATGTCATCATATATTCTGATAATTGGGATACTCATATAAATCAAATAAGATCAGTCCCCTAAACTATTTCTAAAGCAGGATTGAAATTCTCCATGAAGAAATGTGACTTTGGATATGGAGAACTGAAAGCTCTGGGGCATATAGTCTTTGTACTAAATCTAGCTGCTGACCAGAATAAGATAGCTGCTGTAATGAAAAGACCCATGCCTCAGAATAAAACAGCGTTGCTATCATTTATTAGTTTTTGCAGTTACTACAGACAATAAATTTCAAAGTTTGCTATGCTAACTAAAAGTCTGTATGAAATATGCAAGAATTACACTCTCTTTGAAATGACACATGAGAGGTTAAAAAACTATCAAGAATTGAAAATAGCTATGACCTCCACTCCTCTACTAATCCAACCAGACTACTCTAAACCCTTTCAACTGTAAATTGACGCTTGTATGTAAGGGTTAGGAGATGCCTTACACCAAGAAAGAATAGAAGAAGACAAACCAGTGGAGAAACCAGTCCTTTTTATATCTAGACAGATCAAAGACACTGAGAAAAGATATGGAGCCAGTCAGATGGAATGCTTGGCTCTAGTATGGGCTCTAGAGAAGTTGCACTATTACTTAGAAGGCACCACTTTCCAAGTAATTACAGATTGTAATGGTGTAAGAACTCTCATGAACAAGAAGACCCCTAGTAGAAATATGCTCATGTGGCAAATTGATATATAACAGTATAGAGGCCAGATGACTATAGTACATAAAGCTGGAGCTAAACACCAGAATGCTGAAAGTTTAAGTAGAAATTCTTTGCCTAATAACACTAGAAATCCGGCATATGACCCTGAGGATCAGGATATCTTTCTTATCTTAAACATCAATCTTTTTACATCAGATGCTCCAATTATGGGGATCCACCTATGTGAATTAGATACTGCTTTCTTTAATCTAGTAAGAGAGAACTATTCCTCTGAACTCAAGCTGCTGATTACCATTATGTAATGTGAATCCCCAGAAGGAGCCCTAATAAATAGTTTACCAGTCTCCTTACTCAAACCATACAAAGCAGGAAGGTTCACTTTTGGGGATGGTCTCCTATACTACAGACACCAACATTCCAGTGTGTTGATACTGAGCAACAAAGATCATATACAAGACATCCTTCAGGAATTCCATGACAACTGTTCATCAGGGCATCTATCCACTGAAAGGACCTTGGAGAAAGTGAAGCAGAATGCTTGGTGGATAGATTGGAAAGAGATTACTATTAAGTATGTTTCTAGCTGTGAGACTTGAAAAAAATCTAATAAAACTATTGGCAAGAGGTTTGGACTCCTACAAAAGATCTCTGAGCCCAAAACTAGATGGGAAATAATTGATATGGATTTTGTCACAGGCCTCCCCCCTGGAGGTACACACTCATATAACTCTGTCCTGGTTATAGTAGACAGATATTCTATGAAGGAAAAGTTCTTCCCTAACCACAAAGAAGACAATGCTATGGATGTGGCTTTGTTATTTAGGAATAGGATAATAGCTGATGTAGGTATACCTCAGATTATAATCAGTGAAAGAGACCCCAAATTCACTTCTGAATTCTGGAGGATTCTACATGATATACTGGGTACTACTTTAGCCTTTTCTACAGCATACCATCCCCAGACTGATGGATTAGCTGAAAGGATGATACAGACCGTGGAAGATATGTTAAGAAGGTTCTCTAGCTTTGGTGTAGCATACCAAAACTCAGATGGATATTGACATGACTGGGTAAGCTTACTCCCAGCCCTGGAGATGGCTTATAATAGCCATAAACACTCTACTACAAAAGAATTCCCTGGCATACTAGAAAGAGGATGGATTCCAAAAATCCCCAGGAATACCCCAAACCATAACTTAGCCACCATCCACCCCAACTCTCTTGACTTTAAGAAAATGATAGACCTGGAAAATAATAATGATCAAAAATGTGTAGAAGAAGCAGTGGAATACAAAAAAAAAAAGATGGGACAAATCATGCAGAGAACCTGACTTTAGGATAGGAAATCAGATATTGATATATACTACCAACTTCAACAATTTAGCAGGGAACAGAAAGCTCAAACCAGTTTTTGTAGGGCAAATTTTTTCAAGAAAATTCATGGAAAAAAGGCTCTGGAAGTAGTCTTGAGTGAAGAATTATAAAGAAAGCACAGAGTATTCCCTGTTACGTTAGTAAAGCACTTTCAACCCAAAGAAGGTAGCAAACTCCCTCCAGTGATAATCCCAATAGAACCTGACCCCATCAAAGAAAAAGGGAAAGTCAGCAGGATATTGAGAGACAAGAAAAAGAGAGTGCAAGGAAAAGATGTTAAACTATACTTAGTAAGATAAAAAGGAGAATCTGCAGACAAAGATGAATGGTTACCAGAGAGAAATATAACTGATGAAAAAATACATCTTAAAACCTACAGAGCCAGTAAAAGGAACTGAAATATATATGGAATTAATTTTTCCCAACAACTCCAGTTTTTTTTTCAGATATGACCATATCTTGGAGTGGGGGAATGTCAGCTTGCTACTAGTGCAGAGAAAGCTGCAAAAGTAACAAAATAACATAAATAAAAAAATAAATAAAAATATTATGAAAGGACAAATAATATTAGGAAAAGTATTTAAAATTCTGAATCTACATAAAAATTAAGGTAGGGTCACTCACTGAAACCTACCTCAATTTCCTACTGCTTATATTTTCAATATATTATGAAGATTTGAAAAGAGCCATGGAATTGGGATTTTGGCCATTTTAATATTTCACATGAAACCCCAGGTATAGGTTTCAAAGTGAATTTTCTGACAGAATCCAAGAATTATGTGATTTTTAGGAGTTACGGGCGGAAATGTGATTTGTCACAATTCCTGCACGCAGCCGCAGCAACCAACAAATCCGCGCACGGCTGAGCAGCAGAACTGCCAGCCTTTCCGCATACCATGACAAGCCATGTACGCAGCCCCAGGAAGCTGGCAAGAGTGAAGCCGCGGGACTACAAGCTGACAGATTGACAGGCGGCTCGAGAAGCACAGGTACCACATAAAGGTGCTACAACATAGATGGGGACATACTGAATATGTATTAAATGTCCCCATGAATAAAAGATAATCTAAAAATACATAAGATTATGTAAAAATAATTAAATAAACTTTCTATGTATTTTCTATAAAATATAATAAAAATACCCAATATGTCAAAAATAAGATAACTACTATATGTAAAATATCTTAAAGTACCTTAAATATACAATTTTGAGAATTTTAAGAAATAATTATTTCAGTTACATACCAAGAAAACTGAGTATGTACAAATATTACATGAATTATCATGGCTTATATTTTTAATTAATTATCCTGAGTAAATCAATAGAATTTCAAAAATAAGGAGTAAAATATATATCATGATATTACTCCCATCACATGACAAATAATGAAACCTCAGCTGACATCAGATTAACCTTAGGAATGTCTACTAAGAAAATTATTAACATCCTGGGAATATTTACTAAGGATAATTAATTAAATAATAAATATGTGGATAGATTAGTTTCATTCACATGTCTAAACATCAATCAAAAAGTAGAATAATTCCCATAAACTGTGGAATTAAATGTTACTCATGCTACAGCACCAAAAAAACGTGAAAAGCTAACACTGGTTACACTGCTAGCCTTAGCAACCGTCCGTATTTGAGCCCCTGTACCCCTCAGAAGGACAGAAATGGGACTCAAAAAGATATAAATAAAGGCCCCTTTTTGAGGTTGTTGATACCCAGAGACCCTGTTATATTTACACCCAGACATTTTGCCAAGGTAATTAAATACTTATAAGAGATAATTAAGCGATTTATGGCTTTATTCTGATTAATAATATCCATTCCCAACCCTTTTTATCAATTTAAACTACTGAACAACCTCTTTAACCCCAGTGATAGGTTTAAACCATCAGTGCATGTCCCAAACAGGTACCTAAAGGATTTAATAATATACCAGTTAGTCTTATTATCCTTTTTCTGTTGTGGAAGCTTGGCTACAAGGCCCTTTCACTCCACCATTTATTTTATATATATATTATCTTTAGACAATATCTCCTTTAAGAATATAAATTAAAGGTTCCAAAGTAACCAGGTATACGTGTTTTCAAAGTGAATTCCCTGAAGAGAGTTGTTAAAGATATCCAATATTATTGTGGCCCCTCTATTAAATTATTTAATAATTAATTTATTCATATTTCTTTATAATATTAAACCATAACCAAACCAATCAACCTTGCAATAGCTTTATCCAAATATTTTATGGATTTTTGCTGCAATTATTGAATAATATATTTATTATTTATTCTATCACCTCTGGTAGCTAAAGGATAGAAAGGGTCTTGGCATCCAGGAGGCTGACAATTGGGGGTCTGGACGGAAAATATTCCTAGCTTTATCCAAATATTTTACAGATTTTTGCTGCAATTATTGAATAATATATTTATTATTTATTCTATCACCTCTGGTAGCTGAAGGATAAAAAGGGCGTTGGCATCCAGGAGGCTTACAAAAAATATTGGGTCCTTCACCCTTGATAAATACTGGCATCATTGGCCTTGGGCCTAAATCCTCTACTCATTTCTTGACTTCAAGGATGAACCTCTTTAATCTCTAAGATTTTGAACCAGGAAAAAGCTTAAATTGGTAAAATGCACCTCCCCAAATTTGGACCAATAATCCTAGTTAAAAAACTGAAAATTTGCTGTGTAGACCTGTATGCCCCAGCATGGGGTTGATATCTTTATTAAATTGGAAAAGTTTCTATTGAGTGTGTCTTTCCTTAGTCTTCTGTCATTTTAAATTTGCTATTTAGCATTTCTACCTTCATTATTATCGCATTGTGTCTATTTTTTGCACATCTCTGTTGATCATTCATTATTTGTCTTGTTTACTACCCTCCTCTTTTTTGCAAATTTTTTGCCGGGCTGTCTAGTAGAATTTCTCAACTAAGAATCGATTAGCTACCCATTGTGATAAAAGCCATGAAAAAAGCTGTTTGATTGATTAATTGGAATGGGGTGTCTATTTCCCATTTCCCCTAATTTGTTCCATTTTCATTTTTTATGGCTTTGATCACTACTTTTTCTTTGCTGCTTCTTTTCTCCATTTCATCACCATTCAACAATCCTGTTCCTTCCTCCAAAGATAAACACCTTGAAAGACATATATCTTCTGTCATAAACCTAAAACTGGTGGTGGTTGCAGAAACTGAACAATTAAGGACCAATCAAGTCAAAGAAAAATGGCCTCTACATTTCACAAAATCATCTCCACCATATCAGACAAAGAACACCACAAGATTGATGGTTCAGAAAAAACCTTGGCCCACAAAGCCACTTGCAGGCATGGATGTTGGTAGTGACCATCCTGGCCTCCACAAGGTAGTTGCACAACCACCTGTGGGGCTGGCATTCAGTAGCAACTATAAACATAAACCAGCCCTTCTGGAAAAACTACATGCAGGGCTGGCTTGGTTGCATCAGTGGCTGGCTTTCTGGTCTGCTGTTAGAAGTATTTACTTGGCAAAATAACTTGTACAGATTAAATGATACCGTTTTTTAATTTCCCCTTTCTCCTTATACTGTTTGACCATCAAGACCTTGTTCTATTTCCCTCATACCTTTTCCTTTCTCCTCATCCTCAAAATTTCATTCACAATTTAGGCCAACCAACTTGTGGTTCTTGCCTTTCACACAAAACTTTCCAGATGGCCAACTTTTACCCTTTTTCCCAAGTCAGTTGTCTCTGAATAGTAGCCAGGTTGAAAACTCAAAAATTAAAATCACATATTTTTATGTCTGCGCAATGTAACCCCAACATGGACAAATACTCAATTTCACAGGGGTTTCAAGAAACAACTTTTTTTGGGATTTTGAAGCAAAAGCCCTGTTCCTGGGTGTCTCAAACCATCAAAAAATATTAGGTAATTTTGCAAGTGTTAGAACACTTTAAAACATTCATTCAAAAAATCAAAAAAAAAAAAATTCATTCCAATTTGGAATCAATTTCTTTTCCTTTTTAGTTAAATTCTTTTTTTGATTTGAGCCTCCTTAAATTTAAGGAATCAATCAACAATATTTTGAATATTTATTCTGGATTTTTTGGATGTATTCATACGCCTTAAAAAAATCATTCAAAAATTCTAAAAATTCTAAATTCTCATTGCACTTTTGAATCCTTTCCTTTTCCTTTTTAATTAAAATTTTTTTGGATAATCCAGCTCTCAGAATTTTATAGATAAAAAAAAAATTCTTAATTTTTTTCTGGATTTTTTTGGATGAAATCCTACACCTCAAACACCTTCATCAAAAAATTCAAAAAATAAAAATAAAAAAATAAAAAAAATAATTCTAATTGCACTTTTGTATCTGTTTCTTTGCCTTTGGAATCATTTTTAGGTGATTTGATGTTTAAACTTTTCTAGGGTTCTCTCAGTAGATAGATGTCCTTATGAGCATTTATAATGAAATTCTTTCAATATATTCTGTATGTGATCTTTTGTATTTATGGTCAGTACACTAGAGTATTGATGCCTATAATATAGGAGACCATCCCATAGAGTAAATATTCCAGCTTTGTATTTTTTAAGGAGTGATTCTGGAAGGCCATTAACCAGAACAAGTTCTGGAGACTCACATTGCATAATAGTAATCAATAACTCAAGATCAGGGGATTAGTCTTACTTCAATAAGTCAAAGAAAGCAGTATCTAATTCACATATGTGGATTCCCAAGATTGGAGCTGCTAATGCAAGAAGGTTAATATTCAAGATGGGGAAGATTTCATGATCTTCTGAATCAGAAGCTGGTTTTCTTGGATCATTGGGTAAAGCATTTCTACTTACACTTTCTGTATTCTGGTGTTTAGCACAAGATTTATGAACTATAGTAATCTGAACTCTGTACTGTGGTATTGCAATTTGCCATCTGAGCATATGTCTACTAGGGTTCTTCATATTCATCAGGGTTCTTACAGCATTACAGTCTGTAATTACTTGGAATGTTGTACCTTCTAATTAGTAGTGTATTTTTTCTAAAGCCCATACTAGAGCAAGGCATTCAATTTGGCTGGCTCCATATCTTTTTGCCGTATCTTTGATCTTCCTGGATATGAAAAGTACAGGTTTCCCTACAGGTCTGTCATTTTCTATCATTTCTTGGTGTAATTCTGCTCCTAACCCATTTATACAAGCATCAAGGTATAGTTTAAATGGTTTGGAGTAATCTGGTTTTATTAGTACTGAGGCCAAAGTCCTAGCTAATTTTAAGTCTTCATAGTCTTTCCAACTCTCATGTGTCATTTCAAAGAGAGTATTGTTATTGTAAAGCTTTTAGTTATTACTGCAAATTTTGAGATATATTTTCTGAAATAAATAAAGAAAATAAAAAAGGATAGCAATGCTGTTTTATTCTGAGGCATTGGTCTATTCATAAAAGCAGCTAAATATTTGATTTGGATTAGGAGCTAGAGTTAATACGGATACTATATGTCCCAGGGCTTTCAGTTCTCCATACCCAAAGTTGAATTTCTTCATAGATGCTTTTAATCCTACTTTTGAAATCATCTGGAGGAATAATCTGACCTGATTTATATGAGTCTCCCATCATCAGAGTATATAATGAAATCATCTATATAAACCATCATCTATCCTTGCCTGATGTAAGTTCCTAGAACTGTATCCATCATTCTTTGGAAGTTTTATGGGGCAATGTTTATACCCAAGGGCATTCTGAGGTATTCATATATACCTAGGTGACAGATTATTCTCATAAAACTTCTACTCTCAGGGCTTATTTGTATTTGGTGAAATCCTTTAAGCATATCCATAGTAGTGATGTATTTTGCTTAAGACAATTTATGCAGAGCATGATCAATCTGGGGGATACAATAGTAGTCTTCTTGTGTATATTTATTCAGCATTCTGAAGTCTCCAACCATTCTTGAATTATCATTATGCCATGCTATTATAAAAGAAGTAGTTATATCCACTGGCTCATTGTGTCCTACTTTCCTTAATACTTGAAGGTTTATTAGGTCTTGAATATGCTCTTCAAGAGCCAACCTGGATTTAGGTCTAGTAGGGTAGGTAGTCCTCCTTAGGTTGGGTGGGTAAGGAGGTTCGATGGTTAAGGTCAGAACCATTTCATGGCCATTGATATTACCAATGGGATGATCTTTGGTGCAGAAAGAATTTTGATTCTAAAAAAAAATTTTCAGTATATCTTTCTTCTGTTCTTCAGAAAGGTTCTTATTCAAAGCAGCATGAGAGAAGTATTCTTGGTTGAATTCTTCTAAATTTTTCTGATAAATGGACAAGGGTACATTGGTCTGGATAGTGCATATCTTGAACTTTTTGTCCCAATTAACCCCTACAGTAAATAATCTACCTTAAATTTGGAAAAATTATTTACCATATAGACACAAAGTATCATTACCTATTATCAGGTAGTCACATAATTGGTTAAGTAACACTACAAATTCCACTTGAATCCTCAGGGATACTTTGGTGTGGGGCAGTACTATGGAGGCTGTCCATACTCCAATAGAACTCATGGTAGAGTTTCAAGAGCTGAATTCGGCCTTTGGGACAGGAAACAGGTGATTTTTTCCAAGTGGGATCTCATTTGTCAAATAAATCAGTAAAGACACATGAACAAAAAACCCCACTTTCAAGTAGTAATCTTATTGGTTTTTCTTTATGCAGTCCTGTTGAATATCAAGTCTTTCCTGTGGTGTAACTTTTATCACTCATGGTTTGCACTGTTAATGGTTTAGCTTCAGTAATATGCCTAGGGATTATGGAAGGGTCCCATTGTTGAGGTGAACTGGATTCACCATGAATCCTGTTGATTTCCACAGAGGTAGCTATATCACCCTCTATTAAACTTAAAGTATTGGTCATGATTAACTCAAATTCTGACAATGACCCTTAAGTATCATCTTTCCCTTCATCATTCAAGTTATCCTCATTTTCTGGTTCTCCTTCCATGACTGCTATTTTTTTGGTTAATGTGAAATCTTGTGTCATTTGCCCAGTTTTGTTGCAATTCCAGCAAGTTCAAGGTATTCTTTCCTTATCCTTATTCTTAGCAAGTTTCTTATTATCAGGGACAGTCATATGAGGAGGTTTTCCCCTAATGTTTTTGGGTTTAAAGCCCTCTTTAGATCTAGAGGGAGCCTTTTTCCCAATCCATTCATATCTATCACTTCATTCAAAACATTGATCAGTTTTGGTAAGTCAGAATCCATACTCATTCTGCATCTTACCCCATGCTTAAGATGACCAGTACACAGATCAAGAAGTCTTTCATTAACCTCTTCATTATCAGCATCTGGATAGAAGAAATCTAGTTTCCTCTTCTGTTCCAGACACCATTTATGAGGTTTATCTTTAGAGGGGTCAAATAAGGAATTTTCAAAATTCTTCATCATTTTTCTTTTCCAATCCTAGAACCAAATTTTCCTTTAATTAAGAGTTTCAAAGAATTCCATGGTAAGGATTCTACTCCCTCTCTTTTACTGATAAACCAATCTAGTTCTCTTATTTCAAAGAGCCTAGGCATTCTGACTACAGCTATAGCTTCTGGAGGGTCATAAGAATTTATGGTATAGTCAATAAATTTGATGAAATTTATATGTTTGTATTCTCCTTCACCAGAGAACTTATGCCATTCAGAGATAGGGGGTAAAATTTTGAGGGCTTTTTCCATTTCAGGAGTAGGACTAGGCCTGAAAGTTTCACTCCTTTTCACTCCTGTTAATTGGGGTGCATAAGGAGTAGTAGTTTGTCTGGGAGGTTTTGGTTCCTCTGTGGTACTCCCCAAGGGGTTGGTCAGATGGAATTTTAAGTCCCTAAGATAATTTTTTATCAAATGAAGTTGAAGGTCCACTTTACTATTAAGAACATCTAATTTTTAACTAAGAGGCACAATGGAATTTTTAGTAGCATTATTTAATTCTTCTTTGAATGGTTTGACGGAAATAATAAAATCTTCTTGAATAAATGATAACATATTCTCAATTGCTTGGGTTTGACTGGTCTTACCTTGATTTATTGTTTCCAATAACTGTTCTGTATGTAACATAAGGTCCTCCATCCCCAAAGCCTTTGATTGATTTCTAATTCATTTGTCCACTACTGAAGACAACTTATCCAATTGGGTATAAACACCATTCAAATTACCACAAAAAAGTTTGAAATTATGACTGATATAATTAGAAAAGGAAGTAATTAAATCTGAGGTTGGTTTAGACAAAACAGTCGTTTCTGGCTTAGAAGATAATTGTGGTACACTTTTTTCTGCTTTTGAAATAATGATATTATCTAATCCCAATCATTATTGCCCTTGGGATTTGGATGGGAAGAGGATCTCTTCTTTCCTGATCCTTTGCATTTCATTTGGGCTAATTGATCCCAAGGATTCCATTTCTCTACTTTGGATTCTTCCTATTTCCTGGGGATCACCTTCTGAAGATCTATCTGGGAAGCCTTTGCTTAGGATATTATCCTTTCATTTAGATTAAGTCCTCTTTGGACTGGGCTTCTTTGAACTCTTCCCATAATTTCACGTCCTCTTTGACTAAGCCTTTGATCCTGGCTTCCTTGGGCAGATTGTGTTGGAGTGGTTTTAAACACCCTTCTTTCAATTGAGAGTGATTTGATTCTACTACTTTCACTGGCAATAGGTTGGGGGAGGGCAGAAGCACTTGGTTCTTCTCCTTTTCCATGAACATTTGACTCACAGGCTCTAATTCCTCAATTTGTCATAATTGTCCACCTGATGGTTACTGGGAGCTCCGGGAAAAGATCAACAGGAAGGTGTCAGCTTGCTACTATTTAAAGAGCAACCTGTCATAGCAACACAAAATAGAAGTTTCCCGCGTACAAGAGACCCACGCGTAGCTAATTCTGCCACGCACGCAGCGGATCCTACCCCGCGCGCATCTGAACTGACTGATCCCTGCTTCTGGATCTGTTGTGCCTAATCTGACAACCAGGTACCGCTCAAAAGAGCTACAACCTAATTAGGGTTGCCTGGCATATTTAAAAAGTTGACATATGCATTAGTAATAATCTAAAAAGATCAAAAACTAATTAAAATTAATAAAAATTAAGTTTAGAACATTTTTTAATAATAAATTGAAGATCAAGGATTACCACATAAATCATTGACTCTGATCTTTGAAGGCCACAAAAAAGTACAAGGAGTGTTCATAAAAACTATTAAAACCTATCTACGTGATCAGCAGATGATGAAATATCAGTGAATTTCCACATCTGTTCACTATAAAGAAATAATAATAGTACAAATGCAGGATGAGTGCAGAATGATCAAATTTACGCCATAATAGATTAACAGATCCTGTGGCTGAAATAGTAGAGAAATCAAGCAGATCTAAGGTCAGCTGATTAACAGCACCAAGTGGACGTGCTAATCTTGCTCTGACTGGCTTTCCAGCCTCAGCCCCTGAGCAGAACTCTCTCTACGCGCCCTGAGAAGCTCAAAATCACCCCAAAAAGGTATTTATACAAACCTCTTTTGGATCCATTATTCCCACATCAGTTTACCAGGAATTATGATTATCAATCAGAAACCGTGTCATTGTTAGTCAAGTGCTTATGGAGAGTCTAAGCAAGTGATTTATGACCAATTATGTAGTATTATTATTCATTTCATAAAACCAATCAACCCTTGAAGTTTAGTCAGGCAATGCACCCCATCTGCTCTGAAACCCTTCTTATTATTGCAGGATTTTCGTGATAAAGTGCTCAGAGTGAGTGTTTCCCTTCCTGTCTAGGCCAGTGTGCTGTTATGCATGGACATTAGTGGGATGAGCCCTTTCTAAGGCACCCATCTTCATTCCAAGGTTCTTAAACTGCCTAAGGAGGCCCCTTGAAGAGAGGTTGCTTTGTCTGTAAAGACCCCCAGTAGTATAATAGTGTGGCCCCTCTTGTATATACATATTGAAATCCTTTTATTACCAAACCAATTAAACCTTGCAACTGCTCTTATTACATTATTTATTTGAGCCTCTTAGCGTTTTTATTGGAATAATAATAATTATTATTATTCCAGTATTTTTATCACTCTCTGTAGCTTAAGGACTGCAAGTTTCATAGCATCAGAGAGCTGAAAACTGGGGGTCTTGCCGGGAAATATCCTTAAATGATTAATCTTTGATAATTTATTCCTTGGACCAGTCTATCTTTTTTTTTAAAAAAAAAAATTTAAAATACTTATAACATATATTTTTGATCCTTTGTTTCTCTAGTGGATCTTAATACCAACAGAGAATTGATCAATTATTATTTGAACCTTCTCAGAAAAAAAAAGGAGAAAAACATGTAACTTTGTCCCTGTGATTATAACTCCTGAGCAACAAAAAAAGAAATTGCCTTATTATAAATAGCAGGTTATAAAGGAAAAAGAAATTGAGCTTGAAAGCATTATCAATTTAAATTCTTTATTAAGACAACATAAGGAGTGGAAAATTTTTCAAAGAAAGCTTTTATATTTATAAACTAAATAATCCTGAAGATAAAGAAAAATACAAAACTAATAAAAGTTATTATTTTTCTAAAAACATCATCTTGCCACGTAAAAACACAAAAAAATATAAAACTTATATTTTTTTGTCTTTATCCATCTCAGTGGATTTGGTTTTTGGTGGTCTGATTGACCAGGACCTCCTAGAGGACGTCCCAGAAAGTGTACCCTTGTACTTACCCTTGGAGGTATCCCAGGATCCAATTGGAACTCACTCAGACCCCATTGGAATACCCCCCAAGGACAGTTTTGATCCCAACCAAGTGTTGATACCCTTGAATTTAACTTTAATTGAGTTAAAATATATATAAAAAAATTATTAAAAATATAAATACACAAAAAATATTATTTTTTTTATATTTTTAAGTCTTTCCTCAAAAGTTTTGAGAAAAGACTTACTTATTTATTTTGGTGCTATGTACCAAAACAGGCGCAACACCTGTGCAACAGGTAGGGGCCCATTGTATGGATCTCTGCCTGGAGGAACCCGTACGCGCAAGGACTCCAGTCGCAAGCGCAATGAAGGGGCTCAAACCTGTGACCATAGCATCACGCAGGACAACAACGGCGAAAACCGTGGCCAAACAATCAACCAACAGAGCGTTGGAGAACCACCCATTGCCCAAAAAGTTATCCCAGGAGGATACCAGTCCTCCTATGCCACCACAGCTGGACTCAACCAAGGAGGAAAGAGTCAAAGTGTTAGTGAAAGAGCACGTGACCTATTGGGAACAATGCAAGTGGGCTCAGACCCAGGAGGATCAGCCAGGTATGAGAAAAGCTATTTCTCTGGCAAATAAATCTCATATTTCTCTGCAAAAGTGGATACCAAAGAAAGAAGTAGAAGGCTACATGCAGAACTGCAATCCTTGGGATCACTTAGCTTCCTTAAAGGAAAAGGACCCCAAAAAGAAGAGGTCCTCAGTCCATCAGAAGTTAAGGAACCCAAAAAATTGGGAAAGCATAAAATCCCTAGCCCAGAAGTGGAAAATGGTGAACCACAATTAGATGTAGAAGCTCTTAATAGCTTTTCTGTAAATGTGTCTCACAATTTTACTGTTATCAGCCAATTTTTTGACAAAGTTTATCAAAAATTGGAGGAATTGAGTCTGAGTATTTTAAGAGTGATTGATACCCAGTCTCAGACTATGAGGGTTGATGAGTTAGAAATACAACAAATCAAGGATAGTATAAGATCTAGTAAGTTGGACCTGATGAAACATATTGATGAAAACCAATCAATTTTTCAGGAAGATATTCTTGCAACCATGAACCAGCTTAAGGAAGAAGTTAAGAAAACTAGTCCTACTCCTTCAGCTCATCTGATTAACAAAAATGATTTACTAAACAAAAAACTTGATTTGGAGTTAGGTATGATTAAGAATGATCTCAGAGATCTTAAATTAAATTCTACTAACTCCCCAGTCATTGACCTGGAAGAAGCCAGACCTGGTAGGTTCACCAGTACTTCTAGTGTTCCTGCCAGAACTAGGACAACTAGGGATGAATCTTTTAGGCCCAGTCCTACTCCTGAAATATAACAGGCTTTAAAGTTACTTCCACACATTACTGAATGGCCTAAATTCTCCAGAGAAAGAGAATACAACCATGTCAGTTTCATTAAATTCATTGATTATACCCTTGCTTCTTATGAACTCCCTGATAAAATAGTTGTGGTAAGATTTTGCAGACTATTTGAAGGAGTTGCTCTTGATTGGTTTATCAATAAAAGGGAAGAAGTTGTATCATTATCCTAGAGTTCTTGGCAAGAATTGATTAAAGTACAATTTGGTACTAGGACTTGGAAAAGAAAGATGATGAAAACTTTTGAAACCTCCCAGTTTGATACGTCCAAGCACAAACCTCATAAGTGGTGCTTAGACCAGAAAAGGAGGTTAGACTGTTTTTATCCAGATGCTGATAAAGAAGAAGTCAATGAAAGAATTGTCAACTTATGTCCCCAAAAAATCAACCACAGTGAAAGGTGCAGAATGCCTATGTATTCTGATCTTTCTACCCTGATAGGTGTTTTGGAAGAGACTATTGATATGAATGGTCTAGATAAGAGAGTCAAAAGACTCCCCAGGGAACAAAATACTAGGAACAGGGAAGAGTATACTGCCAAAACTAAGGAATCCCCTGCTACTAATCCATCTACCTTGGAGGTCAAGAAGACTCCAGAGTCAAAGGAAAAAGTATGTTGGAACTGTAACCAAACAGGAAATGTAAAACCTGATTGTCCTCTACCTAAGAAAAGGATTAACCCTATTGAAGGAGAAGAGTATGGTAATTCTGACCCTCACCTACATGATACTGATGGATCACTTTCTGAGTGTGATTTGATGATCACTAACCCCATCAATGTCATTGAAGGAAGTATTGAGTCTTCTCTAGACATAAATTCTGTTAATGAGGATTCTAACTTACCTCAAAAATGGAATCCCAACATGAAGATTCACCACATCTCTGAGGCTAAGGCCTTGAATCTAAAACCTTCTTCCAGTAAAGGTTACACTTCAGGAAAAACATGCTATGCTACTGGTTTAATCCAAGGTTCCCCTGTTAAGTTAATTCTAGACAGTGGAGCCTTTTGCTCTTGTGTTGGTTCAACTTATTTTGAGAAACAAGACCCAAACTGGAAACTGAACTTATTCCCCGTACCTCAGGTCAAGTTCAGCAGTTGTAATTCTTCTCTTAATGCTGTTGGAGTGTGGTCCTCTGATATCATACTCCCTCACTCTAAAGGATCACTCAAACTGAAAATTGAATTTGTAATGCTCCAAAATGGAGTATGTGATTACTTTATCCTTGGTAATGATTCTCTTTGCTTGTATGGTATAGATGTATTCCAAAGCAAATATAGATACTTCAATATAGGTGGAGACTGGAACAAGAAGTTTCAAATCTGCCATGTCAATGATCAAACTTCTGATTCAACTTATGAAAAAAACTTAGAGAGTTTTGATCAGGAATAATTCTCTCAAGCAACTTTGAATCCTCTGCTCAATGAAGAACAAAGAAGGGACATCCTACAAGTATGCTTTGAAAATCAGAATGCTTTCTGTACCTAGTATCACCCCATTGGTAAAATCAAAGGAAATGATATGATTCTGACTCTAACCATTAAGCCTCCTCACCCACTTAACCTCAGGAGACCTGCTTACCCTTCTAGCCAAAATCTAGAGCTGCTTTGGAAACTCACATCCAAGAGTTGGTTGAACTACAAGTGTTAAGTAAAGTAGGAAACAATAAACAAGTAGATATAACTACTCCAGTGATTATAGCTTGGCATAATGATAAATCAAGGTTGGTTGGAGATTTCAGAATGCTGAACAACTACACCCAAGCTGATTATTATCCAATTCCAGGGATTGAAAATGATCTGCATAACCTGTCACAAGCTAATTACATCACTACAATGGAAATGCTGACAGGTTTTCACCAAATACCTATCAGCCCTGATAGCCAGAAAATCATGAGAATTATCTTTCATTTGGGAATTTATGAGTATCTCAGGATGCCTTTTGGTATAAAAAATGCTCCTTCTCATTTTCAAACTATGATGGACAGAGTTCTAGGATCTTTCATCAGACAAGGATGGATGATGGTTTACATTGATGATTTTATCATTTACTCTGATGATTGGGATACCCACCTGAGTAAAGTAAGATTAGTCCTCAAAACTATCTCTGCTGTGGGAGTAAAAGTATCAATGAAAAAGTGTAATTTTGGTTATGGAGAACTGATAGCCTTAGGACACATTGTCTCTGGACTAACCTTAGCTGCTGACCAAAAAAAGATAGCAGCAGTAATGAATAGGCCAATGCCTCAGAATAAAACTGAACTCCTATCTTTTATTAGCTTCTGCAGCTACTATAGGAAGTACTTACCAAAGTTTTCTCTTTTAACCAATTTTCTGTATGAAATCTGCAACAACACCACCTTGTTTGAAATGACTCATGAAAGAGTTAAGAATAACAAGGAACTCAAGATGGCCATGGCTTCAGCTCCAGTACTGATTCAGCCAGACTATTCTAAACCCTTCAAGCTCCATATAGATGCTAGTATGGACAGGCTAGGAGCTACATTACAACAGCAAGTCATAGAGGATGAAAAACCAGTGGAAAAAACTATACTCTTCATATCCATAAAAGTTAATGATACTGAGAAAAGGTATGGTGCAAGCAAAATGGAATGCCTTGCTTTAGTATTGGCTCTGGAGAAAGTTCATTACTACTTGGAAGGCACCAAGTTCACAGTGATTACTGACTGCAATGCCGTCAGGACTTTGATGAACATGAAGACCCCTAGTAGGCACATGTTAAGATGGCAGATAGCCATACAACAGTACAGAGGTCAGATGACCATAGTTCACCAAGCTGGTGCTAAACACCAGAATTCTGATAGTTTGAGCAGGAATTCTTTACCCAATGACCCAAGTAACCCTGCTTATTATCAAGAGGATAATCATATGTACCCTATCCTTAAAATTAACATTTTGAACATTGAAGCTCCTATAATGGGAATCCACATTTGTGAATTGGATGAATCCTTGTTCAACTCAGTCAAAGAATCTTAACATTCTGGCATGCAAACTCTGATCACCAATATGGAAATTACTTATCCACCATCTGAATTGATCAATAGCCTACCAGAACCCCTCTGGAAACCATACAAAGACGGAAGGTTCACCATATGCAATGGTCTAGTATACTACAGGCATCAACATTCAAGTGTTATAGTCTTAACTAAGGATGACCATATCAAACACGTTCTGGCTGAATGGCATGATAACTGCTCATCTGGTCATTCATCAGCTGATAGAACCTTAGATAAGGTTAAACAAACTGCTTTGTGGATCAATCGGAGAGACTACACTATCAAGTATGTTACTAGTTGTGAAACTTTTCAGAAGTCCAACAGGACCACTGGGAAAAGGTTTGGTCTACTTCAAAAGATTGCTGAACCCAAGAAAAGATGGGAGATCATCAACATGGACTTTGTAACCGGACTACCATCAGGAGGAGCCTATTCCTACAACTCAGTCCTAGTCATTGTGGATAGGTTCTCCAAGAAAGCAAAGTTTCTACCTAATCACAAGGAAGACACTGCTATGGAAGTTGCCCTATTACTTTGGAACAGACTCATTGCTGATGTTGGAGTTCCCAAGATCATTATCAGTGACAGATATCTTAAATTCACCTCTGAGTTCTGGAGAAATCTTCATGATATGCTGGGGACTACCTTAGCTTTCTCTACAGATAATCACCCCCAGATGGATGGCTTAGCTGAAAGAATGATTCAGAACCTGTAAGACATGCTCAGGAGATTCTGTGTCTTTGGTCTAGAATACAAGAATTTTGATGGTTATTGCCACAATTGGGTTAGCCTTTTACCTGCAACAGAGATGGCCTACAACAGTAGCAAGCACTCTACCACTAAGGAAGCACCCTAAATACTGGAAAGAGGATGGATTCCTAAATTACCCTAGGATAACCTTAATCACCAGCTAACAAATATTCATTCTACATCACTTGATTTCAAAAACATGATAGATGTAGCCAAGAGACATGCTGTTAAGTGTGTCAAGGATGCTGTGGAGTATAACCAACAAAGGTGGGATAAAACCCATAAGGAGCTTGATTTCAAGATTGATGATCAAGTCTTGATCTCTACCACCAACTTCACCAACTTATCTGGAAATAGAAAGCTTAGACCAGCTTTTGTTGGACCTTTCACCAGTAATAAACTTCATGGTAAGAATTCGGTGGAAGTAATCCTTAGTGATAAGCTTTCTAGGAAACACCCAGTCTTCCCAGTAAGTCTCATCAAACACTACCACCCAAGGAATGGAGAAAATACTCCTTCACCTGAAATACCTGTTGCAGAAGAACATGAAAAAGAAAGAGGAAAAATTAGCATGATCCTTAAAGATAAAAAAGAAAGGATCAATGGAACAGATATCACACTCTACCTAGTTAGATACAAGGGAGAATCAGTCGATAAGGATGAATGTTTACCTGAACACAATATCCCTGATGGACCCATACACCTAAGGAACTACAGAGCCAGCAGAAGGCATTGAACCAGAATTATTTTTTCATATATAGACATATCTTGGACTGGGGGAATTTCAGCTTGCTACTATGTACAGAACAACTTTTCATAGCAACACAAAACTATAAAAAATAAGAATATCTCAATTAACAAAAAAATGAGTGTGAAATCCATAAATATTATTAAAGAAATGGATTTCATACCCAAAATTAGGTAAGGTCACTCACTGACCCCACCCTTGAAATCCAAGTCCTTACATTTTTAAAGTAATTAAAAAGAAAAGTACTAAAAATTATGACAAAAGTATGGCACCTTTTTGCCATTTCAACATTTCCCACATGTTGTCACGTATAGGGTTTACACCTAAAATTCACTCAGAATTGAGGCGTTGTGTATATTTTAGGAGTTCCATGCATAAATGTGTTATGTCACAATTCCTGCGCGCAGCCCCGCATCATTACATACCCCTACATACTCATAGTAGCAGTTTTCTGCGTACAAGAGACCCGCACGCAGCTAATTCTTCCACGCAAGCAGCGGATCCTACCCTGCGCGCATCTGAACTGACTGATCCCTGCGTCTGGATCTGTCGTGACTAATCTGACAACCAGGTACTGCTAAAAAGAGCTACAGCCTAATTAGGGTTTCCTGGCATATGTAAAAAGTTGACATATGCATTATTAATAATCTAAAAAGATCAAAACTTAATTAAAATTAATAAAAATTAAGTTTAGAACATTTTTCAATAATAAATTAAAAATCAAGGATTACCACGTAAATCATTGACTCTGATCTTTGAAGACCATGAATCACTACAAGGAGTGTTCATAAAAATTATTAAAAATTATCTATGTGATCAGCAGATGATGGGATCTCATTGAACCTCCACATCTGTCCACTTTAACAAAATAATAATAGTACAAATGAAGGATGAGTGCAGAATGATCAAATTTACACTATAATAGATTAACAGATCCTGAGGCTAAAATAGTACAGAAATCCAGCAGATCTAAGGTCAGCTTATTAAAAGCACCAAGTGTACTTGCTAATCTTTCTCTTAATGGCTTTCCAGCCTCAGCCCAAGAGCAGAACTCTCTCTACGCGCCCTGAGAAGCTCACAATCACCCCAAAAATGTATTTATACAGACCTCTTTGGATGCATTATTCCACCATCAGTTTACCAAGAATTATTATTATCAATCAGACACAGTGTCATTGTTAGTCAAGTGCTTATGAAGAGTCTAAGAAAGTGATTTATGAACAAGTCTGTAGTATTATTATTCATTTCTTAAAACAAATCAACCCTTGAAGTTTAGTCAGGAAATCCACCCCATCTGCTCTGAAACCCTTCTTATTATTGCAGGATTTTTGTGACAAAGTGCTCAGAGTGAGTGTTTCCCTTCCTTTCTAGGCCAGTGTGGTGTTATTCATGGCCATTAGTGGAATAAGCCCTTTCTAAGGCACCCATCTTCATTCCAAGGTTCTTAAACTGCCTAAGGAGGCCCCTTGAAGAGAGGTTGCTTTGTCTGTAAAGACCCCCAGTAGTATAATAGTGTGGCCCCTCTTGTATATACATATTGAAAACTTTTTATTACCAAACCAATTAAACCTTGCAACTGCTTTTATTACATTATTTATTCAAACCTCTAAGTGTTTATTTTTGGAATAATAATAATAATTATTATTCCAGTATTTTTATCACTCTCTGTAGCTAAAGGACTGCAAGGTTCCTGGTATCAGAGAGCTCACAGTAGGAAGATCTAGTGCTCCACAGGCCCAACAACCCTTATATTCTGTTCCTTCTTCTAGACTTCCTTTATTTGAAACGCTCATCAATCCCCCTGCTCCTTGGAATTACTCCAAAGTCTCAGCGGGCCCTCTCGAAAAATAGAGGATTCCAAAGACTCTTCCAATTAAATTTCAAATTGCATTAGGTCAAGGGCTTGCAAAAATGCTCCTTATTTGGAATCCCCAAAACGTTTCTCTGATTATCCAGGCTCTTAACCAAAATGAATTGCAACCTAGCACAAATGGCTCTAGCTTTCACACTCCAGGCATGAAGCAGCCTGACTTTCACACAACCACCCTATTTAATATAGGGAAATATTTAGATGATTATGAGTGCAAATGGGAGATTCTGATTCCAAGGAAGGGGTGCAAGATAGCAGGGCTAACTGCAAAGGGAAAACTTACAATTTGATGGCTAAGCAACCAGCAAGGGGGATGGTTTGTTTCAATGGATAGAAAATAATGCAAAGCCCAATGTGATGACTTGTCTTAGCAAATGCAGGAATTTATGAAATTAAATAACTGAGGAAAAAATCTTCAGGAGGAGGTTTTAGTCTTCATAAGGTAATCTGATGATGACTAGATACAAACTGATGAAGATTTGTCTACAGCTAGAAGGAAATGATGCAAGGAATGACAGGAACAGAATGGGAAAATGAAATAAGCGTTAAACATATTTCCAAGGTGATAGTGCAGATGCAAGAAAATAGTGTATGAGAGTACATGAGTGTAATGGGTGAGATATGGAAGGAATGAAATGTTAAGACAATTCAAATGAATATATATATTAATGCAGGGAAGGGAGCTTGTCCATTGGCAGAACTATACAGTTTATGTCGCTATCTGGGAATGGGTGCAAGCCAGTTTAGTTGTGTGAAAAAGAACAGAAGTCCAAGCACTAGAGATACCCAGGAGTAGAAGAGCAAAGATTGAATGTATGGTCAACTGGGTAGGGGTTTAATGCAAAGATTGCAAGTATAGACTGATTTTCCAACATTGGAAGATTGTTTTATGCAAGCCAGAGGTAGTAAGTCAAAGGCACTATTGATGTTGTGCTTTACTTGTATCACTCTTATGAACTGAGTTGGATTTAACTGAGTAAAAGGACATTTCATGATGAGGAAAATAAGCTTTTACCTTGGAGCATGACAGTTTCCTGGGTATAAAGGCACAAGCTCTTGCAAGCATCATGAAGAATCACATCAATTCCAAAAGTTGTTACCTCACTGTATGCCCCTATAAAATTCACTAATTGCTAGAATAAGTTTAAATTAATAATTTTGTCCCCCTTTTATTTTTTCTGAAAAAATTTTATTTGCTGTAAAATCACCTGTATCCCAATTAGCACTTGTTGCAGTATCCAAGGCAAGTGCAAGAAATTTTTTCTTTGAAAATTGGCCTGTTTGTTTACTTTTAATAGCAAGCCAATGTTCAATACCCCCAAGGCCTCAAGAAGTGAAGGTTGAAGTCAAAGATCTTCCCCAAGAGTGAATTACCATGTCCCTCCTCTGCGGGAGATTGAATTTCTTTTAGTGAAAAAAAGGTGAGAAAGGTTTGATCCAAATGAACTAGATGAAATAGAACTGATTAAACAAGAATGTTGCCCTTATAGTGTCACCCCAATTCCAAAGATACACTACTGATACCCCACCACCACCACCACCATATTTTGGACTGCAAACAAAATTTAAGATGAACCAAGTGGGGCACAAGGTGTGCAGGGAAGAGAAAAGCAAGGTGATCATGGGGGGAAAAGGGAGGATGAAAAGAACAGAAAAAAGGGAGGAAGGATATAAAGGACATAAGAAATCAAAAAATGAGTCAGAAGTAGATGGAATGGAAGTAAATGAAGTGGAGTGCAGAGTTTGGGGGACCCGTGTTTGATTCATGGTGTCAGTTGAGACTGATGCAAGGCAATTGACTGGAGATGTTGGTGATGATTATTTGCAAATATGGCAGAAAAGAGCCCATGAAGAACTACTTGATGCAGATCAATGGAATATTTTCCCAAAGTGAGCTCAAACTGCAAGGCGCAAGGAGGTTTTTGGGGAGGTGTTGGTTGGACAGGTTCACCTAATGGAATTTATCTCTGATTTTATTGATGACAATTAAGTCAATAATGAGGGAATTGAATGCAAATTGAGAAAATGTGGAAGAAAAAATGAAAGAAGATTTATAATTTATTGTGTATATATATTTTTATTATTTTAGGGCATAAACTTTCTCATGCCCCCAATACTTTACTTCATGGAATTTTATGTCTACCCACCGTTGCGCGCCTCTGCTGCCCCACCAACAAATATTTTATTTCATGGTACTTTCAAGAATTTATTTTTTTAAAATGATGAAGCCTCATTCCTGTAGCTACAGTTTTCCAAACCCCCAAAAATATCTTTTGTAATTTTTAAGGCATTAAAACCCCTCCAAAAATGGAATCAAAAAATTAAAAAATTTTGCAAAAATCAATTTTTGTATGGGTTTTTGGATCCTTATTTTGGCTATTTATTTTTTTTGGTTATTTCAGCTACAAAATACTTCAACAAAAATTGAATGACCTTTGCAATATTTATTTCAGATTTTTTGGATGTATCATTTTACCTTAAAAAATTCCATCAAAAAACCAAAAAATTCAAGAAATTCAAATTTTTCATTGGAAATTTTCATCCTGTTATTTTCCTTTTGATTTCATTTTTTTTGGTGATTCAAGCTTTTAAAACATTGGAAAAAAATTCAAAGAGAATTTCAATATTTTTCCCATATTTTCTGGATGTATTATATTACCTTAAACAATTCCTTCAAAAAAGCAAACAATTTGAAAAAATCAAGTTTCTCATCAGACTTTTGGATCCACATGTTTGCCTTTTTGATTATTTTATTGGTATTTCAACCTTTTATAAATTCCAAGCATCTTCCAAACACATTCTTAAAATTCTTATAAGAATTTTAGGACATCATTTTTCATCTTGAAACTTTCCTGAAAAAAACCAAAAAATTCAAAAACTCGAATTTTCTCATTGTATTTTTGAATAATTTTGTTTGCCTTTTAAAATATTTTTTTGGGGTATTCAAGCTTTCAGGAATTTCAAAAAAATTAAAAAATATTTTTTTTTAATACAGACCTTTTGGATGTATGAAAAAACCTTTCAAACTTCATTCAAAAAATCAATAATAAGGAACAAATATGGATAAAAATATTCAAAACTGTTAAACTATGATTGTTTTTATATTTCTACTTGATTTTCTTGGAGGTAACAAAACCTCATTGCCAAGATCTAAATTTTCCTGAAAAATGTTTTTCCAAGATTTGAAATCCTTGGTCACAAAGCTTTTTCAAAGTGGATATAACCAGGGAGCTTGCCAATTATCAAACTTGAACTTGAATGAAACTATATATTTGCAATATTCTACAAGAATGAAGCAAATAGGAGAATATTTGGAATTTGGAGTGGGGTGAATTCAGAGGAAAATAAGTGCAAGGCATTAAATAAGAAAACAGAACCACTGGAAACTTATATGTTTCAGCCAGAAGTAAACCATGACATGGAATTTTGTCCACACATTTATGAGAGCTGGGCCAGAAATGGGGTTCAGTTTCCTTCTTGCTTCTTGGAAAGTTTCAACTCAGATATCACGCAGTAATTTTTTGTCCTTGAAGATTGGGTTGGGATCAAGCTCTTCCACAATTTCATTCCTGAATTGAATCCAGTCTTCTGATTTCCTCCCAAAAAAGGGAATTTCCCATTCCCTGTGACATCTTGAAAATGTGATATATGTGGAGTGGCTGTTTTTGAGGAAATAAAATCTTCCAATGGGAACTAAAACCAAAAATTGTAATTTTTAATAACGGAAAATATTTTCTAAAGATAAAACTCACTTCTTCAATTGATAATTTGTCAAAGATTCCACAATAAGAATATTATAATGTGCAGGAAAACTAGAGGAAAACCCTCAAAAAATCCTACAAAATTAAACAATAAGAAAATTGAAAATTTACTCACTTTCTCACTGATTTTTGGTGCTGCTAATACCTTCCTTCCAGGAGGATGGTAAGGAGAATTACCATCTTCATTTTAAACCTTAAGTCTCTTGATTCTTTTCCCAAGATTTTATTGAGAAAAAGCAACCCGCTTATCCATAATGGTTCCAGACCTCTGATAATAGTTTGAATGAAAGAATTAATGAAAAATAATATCCAAAAAAAGCAAAAAAAAAAATGAAAGAAAATGAAAGCTCACCATCTTAATAAAATCCAAATCTGACAGCTCTTCATCTGCTGAATTTTCACCTTCATCCAAATCTTGCATCTCTTCATCTTCTGAATATTCCTCTTCAGTCAGAAATTCACCCTATTTTAAACAAATGACAAAGACTCATAAAAAAAAACCATTGCAGAAGAAATAATTATAGATATAAAATTACCTCTTCCTCTGATTCCTCCTTATTTTTTCCCTACCCTGGCCCCTTGATTGCCTTCCATTTTCTTGAAACCTGAACACATAGGATGAAAATAAACAATATGAAATTTGATGTTTTTTTCCCCAAATAATGGTGACTGAAATTTGAATTTGCTATGAATTTCTTCTTTGGCCTTCCTCTCCTCTTGGTATCTTCTAAATATTCAAAACCATATTCATCTCTCTTACTTGAGGACTGAGAGATCTTCTTGAAATTATTGGCTGCTCCTTTGGGTCTTCCTCTTACTTTGGATCTTTGAGTGGAATTGGGCTCTTGAATCACATGAAGTTGATATTTTCCACTGTATAGATTCTTGCTTTCACCCAGGTAACATAGCTGTTCTCCAGGTGGCAAATTGCTGAATTCTTCAAACATTTCAGTGAAATAAATTTGTCATTACTATCTCTGGTTGTAAATTCAAGGTTTTCATATTCTTGAGTTGCATCAGGCTCCCAATTTAATTGGAGGAATAAAAATTAAATCACTCAAGCAATTATTCATTTGAGCTCGAATCCCAAAAAAAAAGAAAAAAAAAGAAAAAAAGCTCACTGATGCAAGGGCTTTGACATGCCATTGAGGATGAAAATCTTCAAGCTTGCAGATTTCACCCTTCCTGATAGCTAATTTGACTTTGTGGATAGATAATATACCCATTCAAGAACAGTAGTCACAGTTTTTTCAATTGGTGGAAGATTCAGGAACTTGATGCAATGAATGAATGGTTTTGAGGGAAAAGTGGCTGATTTTCCCAGAAAGATGATTCACACAGTTAGGTAAACCAATGAGATTCTTGAATTGTTGCTGAGGGGCTTCAATGGCTCTCTTGTGATTTTGGATGCTGATGCAAATGTAAATTTTTTGAACTACATTGTAGAAAGAGTCAATAAAAGATTGATGAAACTTTAATTGGGACGGATATTATTAATCAGACTAAGCCATAAATCAGTTACTTATCTGTTATAACTACTTGATTACATTGGCAAGGTGTCTGGATATAAATATAACTGGGTCTCTGCCCATCAATATCCTCAAAAGAGCTCTTTATTTATATCTTTTTGAGTCCCAATATTGTCCTTCTGAGGTGTACAGGGGCTCAAAGGGACCAACACTGAGGCTAGCAGGGTAAACAGTTGTAGCCTGTCACGTGTTCTTGGTTCTGTAGCACAGGTAGCATCTAATTCCTCAGAGTATGGGAATTATTCTACTTTATAATTGATATTAGGACGTGTGAATAACACTCATCTGTCCTGTTTATGTCATTATTTAATTAATTATCCTTAGTAAATGTTCCCAGTAAGTTAAGAATTATTTCAAGAGACATTCCTACGGACATTCTGATTTCAGGTGAGTTCTCATTATGTATTACATAATTGGAGAAAAGTCATGGTTTTGATTTTACTCCTTATTTTCAAATTTGAGTTGATTTACTAAAATAATTACTTAAAAATATAAGTCATGGGAATTCATGCAATATTTTTACATCATTAGTTTTCTTGGTATGTCCCAAAAAATATGGATGTCTAGAAATTCTCATCATAGTATATTAAAGTATTTTAATATATTTTTAGAAGTTGTCATTGTCTTATTTTTGACATTCTTGGTACTTTGAATTATATTTAATAAAAAATACGTATAAGGGTAATTTTAGTATTTTTATATAATATTATGTACTTTTAGACTATCTACTATCCACAGGAACATTTATTACATATGTAGAATTTTCCCGTGTGAGTTGTAGCATGTTTACGCGGTAACTAAGTTTCTTAGGCCGCCTGTCACTTTGTCAACCGGTAGTCCAGCGGCTGCGTACTTGTCAGAGGCCCGGGGCTGCTTACATGACCTTGACGGAGTGACAGGGCTGTATCTCAGCCGCGCGCAGGTGCATTGGCTACCGCGGCTGCATGCGGGAATTGTGACAGAACACATTTCCATCCGTAACTCCTAAAATATACAAAAAACCTCAATTCTGACTGAATTTTAGGTGTGAAACCTATATGTGAAAATACGTGTGAATTATTTAATTGGCCAAAAAGTTCAATAGTGGTGCCATGGCATTTTGGTTTTTCTTTCCTTAATTATTTTAAAAATATAAGGAGTTGGATTTCAAGGGTGGGGTCAGTGAGTGACCCTACCTAATTTTGGTTGGAGAACCCATTCCCGTAATAATATTCATGGTTTTCATTCTCCTTCTTAGGTTAATTTTATTATTATTATTTTTATGTTATTCCTGTTACTTTTGCAGCTTGCTCTGCAATAGTAGCAAGCTGAAAAATGAACCAAAGAACTTTCACTCATTCAGTGACAGGAAGTACGCAACAATTCAGAAAAATAGAAAGCCATAGTACAGGGCATAAAAGCAGTCAAAATAAGAGTGGAAGGACAATAAAATTTATTTGTTAATTAAATTGATTTGGTTATTCAACAAACTTAAAAATTCAACCAGCAGGAGGACAACTAATTAGAGATATGAGAGATAGTTTCTTTTTTTATAATAAAATACTACTTTGATGAGGCTCACAGTACCCAAAGATATTCCAAATCAAGAAGAATTTTATATAATTTTTATTTAATGTTTTAAGTCAAAAAAGAAGGGCACTAAATGCAAGAATTTCAACACTTCTTTTTCCAAAGTGATAGTGTTTTTTTTGACCAAATAGGAGACAAATTTTCTCTTTAGAGGAATCCAGTTCTCAAGAAGATAGTCAGAACTGGGAGGGTTCCATACAAGAGAAAGTTTTTCAAAGTTTTCCTGATAGCTTGATTCAGAGTTGGAATGGACCAACTGATACCATTGTTTCACAAATAGCTTCCATTCATCTTCAGATTCAAAGAACTTCCTGCAATTAGTTTGAATATTCATGAAAATGTACTAAAAATGGAGAAGATGATGAGAGGAATGAAAAAATGTTATGATTGAACTGATGAGTGCTTTTTCCTTGTCTGTAATAGTCACGCTAGGTTTTTTATCTTCAAAAATTTCCTGAAGTTGAGTCAGGTCCCATTCATATTTCTGTTTTTTCTCTGGATATGAAAAAAAGAAGGCAACTGAGAAACTTCTGCAACAATTTTTTATCCAAAGAATATGAAGAAGGGGAATTAAAACCTTTTTTGTTTTATATATACATTCAATCATTATCAGAAGTGGTAAAAGTTTGAGAACTCTGATGGAATCAGAGTGAGAAATGAACAATGAAATTATTCCACCATCCATGTTGTGGAAGAACTCCAGAGTTCCAGTATGAGTGCTTCAACAGGATTTCCATAAAGGGCATTTTTTTTATTTGTGATCTTTTGTTTTAAATTGTATGGAGTTTTGTTTGAGTAGGTCATGAAGAGTTTTGTACAAGAGAGTTGAGAATTTTCAATGATGGAACTGAGGCTTTGGATAAATTTTCAACCACCTCCTTTTGATTCTGTTGAATTCTTCTGTGGATGGGATGAGTGAAAGGATCAATGGAAGGTGGATGGTTGTGCTCTGGAAATATAAACTTCACCAACCAAACACCAAATCATTTGGAAAAAGTTCCTGATAACCTGAAATGAAAATTTTTCTTTCTTTCTTTTTTTTTTTTTTAATTTAATTTTTTTTAATGGGTTTATATTCCCCAAATTTATCAAATTGATAGTGGTAGGTATTTTTCTAGAAATTGGAGACTCTGGTAGATATGGCATATCCATGAGACTTTTCCCATGATTTGATTGCTTCAACCAGGTCCTCCATTTGATTATATGATAGCTCAGGAGGAGGGGCAAGAGGGGTGGAATAAGGGGTTGGATTAGATGAATAAGGAGCCAGAGGAGTTGAATCACTAAATTGGTTAGATGAGATAATTGATAATGAGCTTGGTGAAACAGTTCTGAAAAATGGATGGATGTTTTCTTGAGCCATAGAAAAAAAATGTCAGCTTGCTACTTGAACAGAGAAACCTGTCAAAAGTTGAATAAAAATTGAAAAAAAATAATGAAATACAGGAGGAGTGGGAAATCTTCAAATATTATGATAGACTCAGATTCATCACCCAAAATCAGGTAGGGTCACTCACTGACCCCACTCCTCAATTTCAACTGCTTAAATTTTGGGATAAATTTACAAGAAAATTTCCCAAAACCAGAAAATCACTGAAAATAGTTTTTTGGCAATTTTAATATTTCACCTGTATTTTCACATCTAGGTTCCACACCTTAATTCACTCACAATGGGAGTTTTTTGTATGTTTTAGGAATTACACCCAGTTTAGTGAAGTTGAGTGGAGTGGAGTGGAGTGGAGTGGAGTGGAATGGAGTGGTGTGGTGTGGTGTGGTGTGGTGTGGTGTGGTGTGGTGTGGTGTGGTGTGGTGTGGTGTGGTGTGGTGTGGTGTGGTGTGGTGTGGTGTGGTGTGGTATGGTGTGGTGTGGTGTGGTGTGGTGTGGTGTGGTGTGGTGTGGTGTGGTGTGGTGTGGTGTGATGTGGTATGGTGTGGTGTGGTGTGGTGTGGTGTGGTGTGGTGTGGTGTGGTGTGGTGTGGTGTGGTGTGGTGTGGTGTGGTGTGGTGTGGTGTGGTGTGGTGTGGTGTGGTGTGGTGTGGTGTGGTGTGGTGTGGTGTGGTGTGGTGTGGTGTGGTGTGGTGTGGTGGGGGGTGATGGGAGGGTGGAAATGGTCAAGGGACTGGTTTATAATATAATTGGAGTGCTGAACAATGGGTGAATTTCCCGGGAAAAAAGTTTCCATCATATTGAATATATGCATGTGAATGGGCTCAAAGAAGAGTCCCAGAACCCAAAGGGGGCCTTATATGATGCTTTTTTGGTATGGCTTTTGAGACACAAATATTGCCCCAAAAATTCCAAACAAATTGTTTTTGGAAATCTTCAGATATTTTCTTGAAATCTGCTAGTTCAAATATCTTGTATCATCATTATTTGATTTGGGAAAAAGAAATCAAAAAAGGATCATTAAAGAGAGACCACCCTTTCTTTTGGTATTACGTTCATTGTCATTTATAATTTGTGGGGTAAAAAATGTGACAAGCAGTCAGAAGTTTTTTATTTGAGTCTTTGGATTCTATTCTAAAGGTTCTTCAAAAAGGGTTTTCAGAAATTTTGATCTAAGATGTAAGAAAAAAAATTGCAATAGATGTGATAATTTGAAGGATTTTTGCATTGGAGTGTATTTTATGCAAAAATTCTGAAAACAATATAAGAAATCTCTTCAATATTTTTCTCAAATTGCAGAAAGCATGAAAAACCAAGAAAAATTATCAAAAAAGCAAACAAAAGGATCCAAAATTCTAATGAGAAAATTGAATTTTTCAATTTTTTTGCTTTTTTGAAGGAATGTTTTCAGGTAATATAAAACATACAAAAAATCTAGAAAAATATTAAAATACTCTTTGAATTTAAGTTAAAATTTTTGAAGGCTTTAATCACCCCAAAAATGAAATAACCAGGAATTAATAGGATGCAAAGATCCAATGATAAATTTGATATTTTTGAATTTTTTGGTTTTTTGATGGAATTATTTAAGGTAAAATGATAAATCCAAAAAATATGAAATAAATATTGAAAATCTCTTCAAATGTTTCTCAAAATATATGGTAGCTGAAATAACCGAAAAAAAAAATAATTAAAATAGCCCAAATAAGGATCCAAAAACACATGGGAAAAATTTGATTTTTGAAGAATGTTTTGATTTTTTGATTCCATTTTTGGAGGGTTTCAGATGCCTCAAGTTACCAAAGATTTTTTGGGGGGTTTATGAATCTTAGCTGGTGGACTGCGGCTTCATAATTTTTCAACAAAAATTGTTGAAAGTACTGTGAAATAAAGTTTTTGTCTCTGTGGCAGCAGAGGCATGCAATGGCAGGCAGATATAATGTCAGCTTGCTACTTAAACAGAGCAACCTGTAAAAAGAAGAAATAAAAAAGAACTAGAAGGAGTGATAAATCCATGAATATTATTACAGAAATGGATTCACCACCCAAAATTGAGTAGTGTTGCTCACTGACCCCACCCTTGAATTCTAACTCCTTACATTTTTAAATCATTATTAAACAAAATGCCCAACAGACCACGACACCACCATGGAACCTTTTGGCCATATTTAAATTTCACCCATTATGCCATGTATAGGTTTCACACCTAAAATTCAGTCAGAATTGAGGTGTTGTGAATATTTTAGGAGTTACAGGCGGATTTGTGTTGTATCACAATTCCCGCGCGCAGCCCCGCATTCATACAGTAAGGGTACACACGCCTGACACTCAATATGTAGGCGCATGTCAAAAGGCCCGCATGGAAAATGACTGACTGGCTGCAGGCAACAGATTCCTGCACGCAGCTGCCAAGCCCGCACGCATCAACAAAAATTGTACTAAGCCTGACAGCCAGGTACCGCAGGAACAGGCTACAACCTGCATGCATACATCATTTATATGTAACAAATTTACTGATGGACAGAGGGATGTCTCAAACCTAAGAATATTTCAAAAAAAATATGAAAATCAAAATATAAAGCAAATAAATTGTGGGAAACAATAATGAAGGTTGTCACGTAAATGAGATTGCCAGATCTTTATGAACCACAAAACACAACAAGGAGTTAACCTAACAATTATCAAAAATTCCCAAAATTTGGAGAAGATTCCTTAAAATCTACTAATACACACTTCTACCCATTTCACTCAAAAAAAATTAACACAGAATAATGAAATGTGTCTGAATCATAAAAATAACAAATTAAAATTTAAACGCCTTCTGAAAATTATTTCAAAAAGAACTATGACATAGACAAGGCTAGCAGATTGACAGCACCAGAGCTACGTGCCAAACTAGCCATGGCCAGCCTGCTAGCCTCAGCATCCAAGCACAACCCTCTCTACGTGCCCTGGGAAGGTCTTTTTACCCCAAAAAGGTATATAAACAACTCTTTTTAAGTGATTTAAACCCCAGTAATTTTTTAAGTATCAATCCAGACACCTTGCCATCCGTGATCAAGTGTTTATTCAAGATAAACAAGTGATATATGGCTATAGTCTGGTAGTATTATTAATAATTCTGGCCCCATCATTGATTCTGTGAAGAATATCAGCAAATAACCCCAATAATTGTCCTGAGACCCTTTCAACCGTGAATTTCTGCAAGCTTCTTGGAGTAAGTACTTAAACTAGTAATTTGTCTCCTCCTTGCAACCCAGGCATAAGTGCTGTAAGACAGCCAGTCCGCCCATCCCCTTGAATGAGTCTTTTGTGAGCATTCATTTAAGACCTCATTGTCCCAAGGTCTTTACATGGTTCAAAAGAGCCCCTTGAAGAAAGGTTGTTATCCAATAAAGATCCCCAGTTTGCACAAACTGTGTCCCCTCTTGAAAAATATATATTTAAACCAATTTAATCCAACCAATCCAACCAAACTTTGCACTTGCTTTTAAATCAATTATTTAAGTGTTTTACCGTAATTTTCTTGGAATTATTATTCCAACACCAATATCACTTGCTGTAGCTAGAGGACAGCAAAGTTCCTGGCATCAGGAAGCTGACATAAAAAATTGCATGAAATAAAGTATTGGGGGTGTGAGAAAATTAATTTCCTTATTTTATTATTATTATTATTTGAAAGAGGATTTGTTTTAATAAATTAAGTGGAAAGAAGGAAAAGAAAGTATTGAAAATAAGAAGTGATTTGTCACAATAATGAATTGACATCAAAAGCATAAGAAAATTAAACTGAAACAAAAGGATAGACAGGATAGAATGAAATTGAGAATTTGAAGGGATTTGATTTAATGGGATTATGGAATGGAATGGGATCAAAATTGGAATTTTTGGCAAGGGTAGTTTGCTTGGAAATCTTGGACCAGGTTAGGAGAATTGAAAAGGTGATGGGCTGTTTCCCACAAGGTGTAATCTTTGTCAGACTGGAAGCCAGTCCATTTTAAAAGGTATTGAATTTTTCCTTTCCTTAACCTGGAATCCAGAATATGGATTTCTTCCCACTCTAAGCAATCTTGAACATTGACCTTGTCAGGAGGGCCATGAGTTTTGCCTGGGTATAGGACTCAAGCTGGCTCTAAGAGAGACACATGAAAGACTGGGTGGATACTTTATCATTTTTCAGGTAATGAAAGTTTTAATGTTTTAAAAGAGATGACTGATTTGTCTTTTAAGGGGCCTAATTTCTTCTCAGAGGTTTTTTTTTGGGAAAGTGCTGCAAATTTTTCAAGAATTGAGCCATAACTGATCTCCTACTGCAAAGGTTGGTGCTGTGGTGCAAATTTGGTCTTCTTTCTTGTTGCAGTGTTCTTTTTTTGCATTGAGGTTGGATTAAAGTTTCAATTGGAGAGATTGGATAAGGTTGAGATAATTGGTAGCAGGTTGGAAGGTTGCTACATGAATAGATCCAAAATTTGAGTTTAATCCATAAAGAGTCTGAAAGGGTAACTTTTTGGTGGAGGATTCCATGTGTGACTTCTGAAATATACATCAAAATTCATTTTTGACTTAACTTTAGGTGTGAAACCCACACCTGAAAACAAGCGTGAAATATTCAATTGCCAAAAAACTGCCATAGTGGTTCTGTGAATTTTTTTGATTTTTATTTTGATTATTTAAGATATGAAGGAGTAAAAATCCAAGGGTGGGGTCAGTGAGTCACCCTACCTAGTTTTGCGTGGGTAATCCAGAGCTCCAAAAATATATCAGATTGGGAGCCTCATCCTGTTTATTGGAAATTTAAATTCCAAGATACTGTTTGAGAATCTGATTGACTTGCTTGGTCTGCCCATCTTTTTCCGGGTGGTAGGCCCCTGACAAATTTTGAGTGATCTTCAAATGTTGGCAGAGGGAGTTCCAACATCTACAGTAAAAATTAAGATCCATGATCACTAACTATATTACAGGGAGGCCATTCCTCAAAAGGAAATATCCTATGAATATATTAGCTAGATCTTCTTAAGAGGCCATCACCTTACTGCAAATAAATAAAGACATCTTTGACAAGCAATTTACTACTACTAATATAGCATCATAACCACTAGAAATAGGGAATTTAGAAATAAAATCAATTTACATCCAGTGACAAGGAATAGGTGGGATTGGAAGCAGTTTGAGAATCCCATATTTCTGGTGTCTTGAGGAATTGTTATGATTTCAATCATAGCATTCACTAACGTAGTCTTTTCCTTCCATGGCATACCAGGAAAGTAGAACTCTTTTTCAATCAACTGTTAGTTGTTATCCTGCCCTTAATTACCAGAAATCAGAGATTTTTTCCAAGAATAAAAGATATATAACTTAATGCAAGGATTATTGGGTACTACTATACAATATTTACAAAATAAATAAACATTTTTTTCAATACTTTAATTTCTTTTCAATATTGTTGCACTCTTGAAGGTTTTATCACACTTGGTGTAGTATAGTTGGGATTGTTGAATTTTGGAAGCCTTCTCTTGAAGGTGGGTGATGATCAAACTGAGTTGGGAAGAATGATTAGAGAGAATGGTCCTAAAGTTTCTAGGGTTCTAATTGGCAAAGTAGTACCCCCCCCCCCCTGGGTAAATATTGTCCCAATGTGATAAAGCAGCAGGGACTACAGCTTGTTTCCCAGGGTGGTACCTCATTGTAAAGTTGAACTTGAGAGGTATTAATCAGGAGAAAAATGGATGCAAATGCTAGCATGTGCCGCCCTGTAATGTTGGTGTTACTGACATAAATAAATATGGTATAACTGGAGTTTAATCAAACCATATCTTCAACATAAAAGAATGTAACTCTTTTGAAACCAACATCAAAATCATTTCCAATTTTGATACAAGTCACATTTTTCTGTAACACATAGGCTTGACACAGAGCCAGGGTGGAATCAGCCAACAGAAGAAGTAAGACTAGTACCAGGGGGGGCATCCACAATGGATTGAGCTGAGAGATTCAGCAGAGAGGATTGAAGAACCCAAGGTGATTAATGACCCAAGGATAGCTCAGAATGAGTTGGGATGGTACTAGTAGGAGGGTAAATCCAGAAAGGAGTGGACTGGAAGTAAGGGTGAAGGAAAATTAGAATTTATTTTGTAAGGAAAGAAGGATAAATATCAAGAGATTTAATAATTGTATATTGCTAGATACAAACTTTCAATCTCCTACTTGTAAAATATTTTTAATATATCAAAAAAATTATAAAAATAAAATATTTATGTGAATTAGATGAACTGAAAATTTCTAAATTTTGAGAGAATCCCCCAATGAAGAATAAGTGTACTCCTGAACACCTTCAAAAAATAAAGTAGGTTTAGAAACACATGGTAAATAAGAGATTGTAGTATGCTAATGTAGAAAGGTACTAAAGTCAAACATGATACTAGATTCTGGGGGTGTACATTTATTTTTTTTGATTACTGAAAGCTTTCCATCAAATTTCTTTGTGATTCTGAGCATATTTAGTTCATATGGAATTCATATTACTGTACTCCCACTACAATTTGCACTCCCACTTATCAAGGTAACATTTTTTGGACACCCTAATGGTCTCTTGAGAAAATTTTCAAACAATAATGCCAGCCCTTCCAACCATAATGCTACAAAAATCAATTGAAAAATTTTATGAAACATCTTTCAACTCACAGTCTGGTTATCAATTGTAGAGCCAAAATTATTCAAAATAGATTTTTAAGAGATTTTGGATCAATCCTAGGGGCTGTATGAAAATGATGAAGAGGGTGGAAGAGCCAATGGAGGAGCTGAAGCAATGGAAGACCTAGAGGATATTTTACCTGGAGCAATGGCACCAAGACCTCCATTTCAGCCACACCTGGATCAATATACAACATCAAGGTTCTGATTGGTAAGAGAACCACCAAATGACCTGTTTCTGAGTATTAGGAGAGAGGCACAGGTGAAGGGACTCACTTTTCCAAGACCAGTTCCACTAAAAGCGCTACTGTGGCACCAACCGCCTACACTACCCATGCTGGGGTCATGAATGCACAAAGTGTCCCCCAGACATTTTTACAAAGGTCTGGGGGACATTTATGTCTCAATTTTATATCTTTTGTGGAATCAATTTATTTCAGGAATCTTTTAACATGCAATTAAACCCCCAATCCCATATTTTCAACATTGATAACTCAATCAAACCTGGATGGTATTTATATCTTTGAGGGGCTGCAACTCGATTGCCACAATTTAACATACCTTGAATCTGTTTTCCCCCTTCTCCAAGAGCAACACTGCCATTTTTCTTTTCTGAATTCTACCTACCTGTAAATGAGTTAAGAGATATTTTGAGAAAAGTGATAGGTGCAAAATAAAACAACCAAATTCTACTCATAAAATCTTCTAGACCATTCACTGGTTGGAAGAAAATTGACAAAGGTTTCTGGAAGGTTAGCAGCCAGGAAGATTGAATAGTTGAGGGGTGAAAAAGTTTATCTGATAAATTTAGCAATGATGTATTATAAAAATTCCCTTTTCAAGACATTTAAAAATTTATTCAGTACAAAGAAGATGCTATGGAGTCAATGAAAAACCCCAAAGCCATATTGCACTCCATCATGAAAATATATCTAAACAAGAACGCTGCAGGTAAATCAGCAAATCTGGTACATAATCATAGCTTTCAAATTCTCCCAATTTATTGGTTTTCTATGGTTGATGTTAAATTCATGGCTCCAACCGTGTGGTAGTTGTGTAGGGCCATAAACAGCTCAAATGAGCCGTGGGGGCCCCAAGACAACTACAAAGGGCCATTTCAAACAGGCGCAACGCCGGGGTGTTGTGTAGGAGCCGTGTAACCCCCGCACACAGCCCATTTGAGCCTTGTACCCCTGCACACGGCTCAAATGAGCTGTGTGCGGGGGTGCACAACCCCCTGGAAGTTGTGCCAGAATTTTTGGCACCCCCTGGACCACACTTTGGGTCTGGCAACCCAAATTTGGGATTAATGCATACTTTGTGGGACTGTTGTTCCACACCTAGCAATCCCAAAGAGACATTAAAGTGAAAACCAAGTGAAATTAAATTGAAAACTCAAATCACAAACTATATAAAAATCTGCAATTTATTATTTCTCAACTCAAAAGTGAGCAAACTTTGTTTGATCAATTAAAAGTTGGATTGAATACTGAAGTATACCATTGCATTTTTTGCATGGGAACAGTGGCAAGCCCTTCTTCTTCTTACATGGCTGCGTGGAAGGTCTACATTGATAGTGCCATCAACAAAGCTTTGGAAAAAGAAAAAAAGGATTTGGGTAATGAAACATTGGAAGCCCCAATTGCATCCTCATCAAGGGTGAAAATTGAGGGAAAAAATGATTCACAAATGGACATGACCGCTGGTGGTGAGTAACATTTTATGTTACTGGTCTTTGCCATATTTAATCTGATTGAAACTGATGGGTGCATTTAACTATGAAACTACAACTTAACCAATGAATTTTTACTAGATCCACTTGAACCACCTACTTTGAGAGCTTCTCCTACTAGGTAAGAGACACAGAACTATTTTCAAAAATGAGCAATGAAGCATGTTTACGCTTTAAAAGTTTTCAACTCAAAGCATGACCAATATGTGGATTTAGCCTGTGATAGACATGGTTCCTATTCAGGACCACTTCTTACCAAATAGTCTAGAAAAACTGACGCAAGTAAGGTTGGGTGCAAGTTTTTAACTCATGCAAGTTGCACAAAGGCAGACCCCTAGTGGCAAATCTCCTGCAAAAAAACCCAACATAAACATCAACCATCTGAACATCCCTCTGTGCATCCTCAACTGAGGAGAATCTTGGGGGTGGCCTTAGACAATCTAGTAGAAGGCATGAATGATGCGCTCAATATGTTACAACTGAAGAGAAAATTGAGCAAGACTGATGGGCAGGATTATGTTGATGACCAAACAATCTATAACACTAAGTGGAAGGTCACACTTGCAGAACTAAAGGGAAAAAGTTTTATGGAGGTAATATATGAAAATCTTGAAGAAACAAGTTGGATTCACCGGTCAAAGTTCAGTGGAGAGGGTCACTTGGATGCCCTGTACTTAGCACATCCAGAGGAAGGAAAGCTTTCAAAAAAATTCCATCATATTGCTATGTTGGATTGTACTTATAAAACAAAGGAGTACAAAACCCCACTATTGCATGTTGTAGGAATGAAAGCCAATTGTAAAACTTTCACAAAAGCTCTTGTTTTTATAACAAAAGAAACTTTTGAGTTCTACAGTTAGTCTGAAAATTCATTAAATGAGTTGGCTTATTATCCTGAGAGACTTCCAAAAGTCTTTGTGATGGACCATGAAAAAGCTCTGATTTGTGCAATTGAAACTAGTTTCCCAGATTCATCAAGACAATGTTTGACTTGGCACTTGTCTAAAAAAATACAAGCAAACTGTAAGGTGCGCTTTGTTAATGACGTTGAAGGATGTAAAAGCTTTATGAATCTGTGGGCAAAGTATGGGGCCTCAAAGACCAAGGAGGAGGTGGAGGTCAATGATGCAGAACTCAGAGTAGGTCCAAATCACTCCTTCTAATTCTTCCTAGTTTTGAGTGCTGATTTTTTGAATTGTATAGTGTTTATTGAAAGACTATGAGGATGTACTTGAGTATATGGAAAGTAACATTCTCCCTATCAAAGAGACGTTTGTAACAGCGTGGAATTGTATAAACCCAGATTTTGGAAAAAAAACAACATCTTGGGTTGAAGAGGCCCATGAGAATCTTGAACAATTCCTTTCAAACTCTTTGGGAAACCTGTTGGATGTTTGGAAAAGCCTAGACGGAAAAGTTTTGAATTAAATTAAACCATTTCATGCATCACTTTATAACTCTTGAATTAAGTTGGGGACAGTTCTTCCACCTGAACTGTTACCATTGGATTACAAATTGTCTTTAGAGGCAATCCATCTTGTTAGGGAACAATTCAAGAAGTTCAAATGTGATCATGATGGCAAATTCTGAACCAAGTCATATTTCAAAACTATGGGTTTTCCCTGTTCCCACTAAATAGGTGACTGTCTAGCATTCAGAGGATCTGTGGTACCTGAAGATGTTCATCCTCAGTGGAGGTTGGACTATGACCCTTGCAGTTCTTGTTCTTTAAGTTGGCTTAAGTTGGATTCTTCAAGTCACTATGTGATTAATGCTTTTTGATTAATGAATCCTAATTCACCAATGGTTGATCCTTTTGAATTTTTCCAGTGAAATTTTGATGAAATGCTAAGCATTACTCAGTTATGTGAAAAAGTCAATGAAATCATCTTGGAATCTCCCAATAATGAGAGAAGCGGCCTATTGAAGTATATCATTCAGAAGATTACAAAATATTGATTCAAGCCAAGACTTGAACCTAAATTCTTAAAATCAAGCAGGCTCCTTCCAAAATTGACAGATATGCGGTAAGAAACATCTCAGTTTGAGCTTGTTGAAAAACAAATCAAGGGGGAAAAAAGAACTTGAAGGGCTCCAAACAAGAAAAGCCAAAAGATTTTCAGTCTTTTATTTTTGGATATGTTCATTTTTTTAGTTAAATGAACTTAGTTACTAACTAATGATGTATTACTAGTCAAAGCCGGCAGAATCTGAATCTGAATTTCATAGTTCAGAGGAAGAGACTGAAAGTGAATCAGGATCACTTAATTTTGAATTAGAATCCTCTTCAGAGGAAGAGAAAATGCAGAAAAGCTCAACCAGAAGCTCATCTTTGGTTAGTTTTCATTTCATTGATCCAATTAAAGAAATGAATACAAAGTTAGTTTTAATGATAGGAACCAAATGTGAAATACCTCAATCAAATACCCAAGAAATTTTATAAGTTCTTGGGTGAGGTTTGGGATCCAATTGGAGATGGGAATTTCAGATTTAAAGTCATTGCTAAATCTCTTGGTTATGAAGAACATGGTTGGTTTAAAGTTAGGAAGGAAATGATTGATACATTAGAGAAACATAAAGCATGCTACATTAAGATTCTTGGTGGTTCAAAGGAGGTTGAAAATATTAAACAAAGAATTTATGTTTAAGAAATCTGTCATCTCCCTGATGCCAGGAACTTTGCCATCCTTTAGCTACAGCAATTGATATTGGCGTTGGAATAATAATTCCCAGAAAATTACGGTAAAATGCTCAAATAATTGATTTAAAAGCAAGTGCAAAGTTTGGTTGGTTTGGTTGGATTAAATTTGTTTGAATATATATTTTTCAAGAGGGGCAACAGTTCATGCAAACAGGGGATCTTTATTGGATAAAAACCTCTCTTCAAGGGGCTCTTTTGAACCGTGTAAAAACCTTGGGACAATGAGGTCTTAAATGAATGCTCACAAAAGACTAACTCAAGGGGATGGGTGGACTGGCTGTCTTACAGCAATTATGCCTGGGTGCAAGGAGGAGGCAACTTTCTAGTTTAAGTACTTACTCCAAGAAGCTTGTAGAAATTCACAGTTCAAAGGGTCTCAGGACAATTATTGGGGTTATTTGCTGATATTCTTCAAGGAATCAATGATGGGGCCAGAATTATTAATAATACTACCAGACTATAGCCATATATCACTTGTTTATCTTGAATAAACACTTGATCATGGATGACAAAGGGTTCTGGATTGATACTAAAAAATTACTGGGGTTTAAATCACTTAAAAAGGGTTGTTTATATACCATTTTGGGGTAACAAGACCTTCTCAGGGCCTTTAGAGAGGGTTGTGCTTGGGTTCTGAGGCTAGCAGGCTGGCCAGGGCTAGTTTGGCGCGTAGTTCTGGTGCTGTCAATCTGCTAGCCTTGTCTATGTCATATTTCTTTGTGAAATAATTGTCAGAAGGTTTTTAAATGTTAATTTGTTATTTTTATGATTCAGGCACATTTCCTTATTTTGTATTGAGTTCTTTTGAGTGACATGGGTGGGAGTGGGTATTAGTAAATTTTAAGGCATCTTCCGCACATTTTGGGAATTATTAATAATTTTTAGGTTAACTCCTTGTTGTGTTTTGTGGTTCATAAAGATTTGGCAATCTCATTTACGTGACAACCTTCATTATTGTTTCCCACAATTTATTTGCTTTATATTTTGATTTTCATATATTTTTATTTTCATATATTTTTATTCAATATTCTTAGGTTTCAGACATCCCTTTGTCCGGAAGTCAAGTTGTTACATATACATGATGTATGCATGCAGGTTGTAGCTTGTTCTTGGGGTACCTGGCTGTCAGGATTAGTACAATTTTTGCTGACGCGCCAAGGCTTGAAAGCTGCGTGCGGGAATCTTTTGCCTGAGGCCAGTCAGTCATTTTGCATGCGGGCCTTTTGAAATGCGCCTACATATTAGGGCTTATCAAAGTTAGCAAACCGGCCATTAGAAACCCGCCATTTTTTTTGACAAAACCCGCCATTTTTTATGGCGGGTTTCTGGAATACACATACCCCCTAACTGGTGTATTTCAAAATGGTGTGTTTCATGAAAATGGCCAATTTCAATCATCAAACACGCCATTAAACCCACCATTTATGCATCATCATCCATCCACCATCTATCACATCAAACACACCCATCCACATCAGCAAATCCATACCAGTCCCATCTCCATTGCATCACACACATCTCTATCTTTTTTCACATACCTTCACATACCCATCTTCACACAAATTCCATCATCATCTCATCACCCCACATCACTCACCACCTTTCTCAACATGTCCAATCAAACATCCCGCCAGCAAGTTGAAAACGCAAAAAAGCTGACTGAACTTTTGCTACTGTTTGACTCCCATTCAGACTCTGATTCAGACTCCGATTTGGAATCAACTTGGTTAGCCTGAATTCTCTATTGGCAAAGCAATACATGGTTTCAAGAATACACACTCTCCATAACTCTATGTATGAAAGGAAAAAACTTCATCTCATCCCTGACTTAAGCTTCCAGCAACTGTTCCAAACTTTGTTGCCTTCTTTCATGAAACTTTTGGCAATGATTGAAGACCACCACATCTTCCAGAACAATTCTTGCAATCCTCAACGCAATCCAGCCATCCAACTTGCCGTTGCTCTTTGTAGATTGGGGTCAAATGGAAATGGAGCAGCAATCCATTGATTGGAAAATCTATTCTCAGTCAGTTACGGAAGCATTGACTTATACACCAAAAGAGTCATGATTGCTATCCTATCTTTCCATTGCTCGGTCCTTTCATGGCCAACCAAAGAATAACTCAAGGAGATATCTCAAGTAATGGAGACAGAAGGCTTTCCTGGTTGCATTGGTTTTGTTGATGGAACCACCTACCCCTTGAGTCAAAAACCCAACCTAGATGGCAACCACTATTTTGATCATAAAAAAAGGCAATTGATTCATTTCTTTTCCAATTGCTATGATAAAACTTTGGATCAAACACTGACCAAATATGTTCCATCCCTTTGTTTAGATACTCCATCAAACTACAACTTGTTTGCGATAACAACAAGAAGTTCATCTCCCTCCATGCTGGCCTCCCAGGTTCTTTTCATGATTCATATGTTTTCAATCGGATGCAGATTGCCCAACAACCAGAGATCTACTTTGACCAAGATCAATACCTTCTGGCCGATTTGGCTTATGCTAGTGGGAAATATGTAGTTCCAGCATACCGGAATGTTTTGTTCAATGATCAAGGAAAAAACAATTTTAACTATCATCTTGCCCAATCACGAGTTTGGATTGTGAATGCCATAGGAATTCTGAAAGGAAGATGGGCCAGCTTACGGGAGATGCCAAACCAGCTCCAATGTTCCAAAGATATGAGGTTCCTCATCAACTGGATTATCACTTGTGTAATCCTTCACAGTCTTTTGGCCGACATCAAAGATGAATGGGATGAAATATTCCAAGATGATATTCCTGATCCGCCTCAAGTCATCTCTGTCTCATCTGGTCCCTCATCTTCTTCCATGAGAGAGCGGATTCTCCCTCTCACCCTTGCTTGCTTTGATGATTAATTTTTGATTTTGAAATTGGTAAAAATTCCCTTCACCGTATTTTTTTGGTTTTGGTTGTTCACCCAAGATTCATAGGCTGAGTTTTTTATTGTTTTTTTTTTTTAGTGGACTTGAATCCAAAAACACCTCCACCTCAAACCCTGCCACTCACCAAATGCCACCCCCCTCCCCCTCACCACTCAACCCCTTCAACCTCACCCCACTCACTCACCGGTCAAACCCTGCCTCCTCCTCACCAAACCACCTCACTCATCACCACCACCTTACTCACCACCACCACCTCATCTCACCTCACTCACTCACCCCACTCACTCACCGGTCAAACCCTGCCTCCTCCTCACCAAACCACCTCACTCATCACCACCACCTTACTCACCACCACCACCTCATCTCACCTCACTCACTGAATCCCCTCCTCCTAATCCTGGTAAGCCCCCTCCACCCTCTTCCTCTTCCTTCCCCTCACCAGTTGCTGATCCTTTGATCATTCAACCTTTAGTCCCCCCCTGGATCCATTGGAATTGATCTCTTGATCAATTGCCAATTGATTGCAAATTGATCGGGCCATCAATTGGCAATTGATCAAGCGATTGATTTGCAATTGATTGGCCAATTGTTTGGCCGATTGTTTGGGCCAATAAATGCAGGGTTCTTGTAGGGTACAGGAACTGACTTCCCCATTATTTTTCCATTGTTTTTGTTTCTTTTTTTTTTAGGTTTTTGAGCTCTGCCAGAACACATTCTCTCAAGTCTTACACCAACCGGGCTACGTCCTGGGACAGTCTGGTTTGCCTAGTATGATGCCGGCTGTGGCTCCTCATCATTACCACTCCTCCCCAGCTAATTCTATTCTTTTGATATCTATCAATTCCTTCACTGGCTACCAAACTCAAAATGTTATACATCCATTCAAATTTCACCTTGATCCTCACCTTGGGTGCAGCAAGTTCCTTGGAGGGAGAAAGATGGAAGCAGATGGTATGAAAAACATAAAGAGAGGTGGAAAGCAGAGGAATTGTTGATTTTCATCTCTTTTTTATTTTTTTAATCCCACCTTTTCAATAATGAGAACTTTGCTGACATTTTTTTTTTATTTGTTTGACCGGTCTTTTCGTTTTTCCAACCCCTTTTTTGATATCAATTCCTTCACTGCCTACCAAACTCAAAATGTTATACATCCATTCAAATTTCACCTTGATCCTCACCTCGGGTGCAGCAAGTGCCTGGGAGGGAGAAAGATTGAAGGAGATGGTATGAAAAACATAAAGAGAGGTGGAAAGCAGAGGAATTGTAGAAAAAGGAGGGCTCAAATGAGGGATTCGGAAATTTCTTTGGAAGTGACTGACAACTTGATCAAGGAAAAGTTTGCCTGGTCTAGACGAAAGCTATGCCCTTTGGATCTGTACCCTGCTATCATGGCTGAAAAGAAAAACAACACTTGAAAACCCACCCAGGAAGAATTTAAGCAACCAAAACATACAATTGGGGATTTCCACTTCTTCCACCATGGAAAAGTTATTGTTCTCGACCAATCTGATCACCATGCTCTTGTTGACGTCATTGAATTTGTGCCTTTGGATTGACTATCTGAGCAAGATAAGAAAGATATCAACTTTGTGACAACTTTTCTTCACTGTTCAAAAAAATTTGTCAACCCGGTTGGTCCCTCAAGATCTTGGGGTGGAAAAATGTGGGTGATTGGTTGGCAAAAATTGATGAACCCTTTGGAGTTATTTGGACGTTATGTGAAGAAATCATCCATTAGATCTTCTCCTCAAGAGTACGCTGTCCTCAAACTGAAGGCTGACAAAGTATCCCAAATTTTAGGACAAATGTTTTGTAATTTGGCCAAACTTGCCTTTGAATCAAACCGTGATACCATGAAGGACAGCAACATCCCCTCTTTCTCTTTGTTGGAATTTGGTTCCAAGCCTACACCTTTTGATTGCTCCCCACACCTCACTTTCACCTTGGATTCTTTTTACAATTCTCCTCATATTGACAAAGGCAACATCTCTGGCTATTCCTTTTTACTTGTGGTCCCAACCAAAAAATTGAATGGTCAACTTATTGAAGATACGGATGAATATCAAGTTTTTGATGGTCAATTTGTTTTTCCTGACCTTGGCTTTGGAATTGATTTCAAGCAAAAAGGTATAGTCAAAATGGTTTGGGCGGCTAACAAGTACAAGCACTGTACCTTTCCAGCTGTGGACACAGCAACCCATACCAGAATGGCCATGTCACTCCAAATTGATAAAAAAACTCAGAGCACTTGTAGGGACATGAAAAACCGCCAAATTTACTCTAGAGAAAAAAATATCAATAAAAACAAAAAAGATTTGTATATTAGTGGGGTTAAGAATGCTCTCAAACGTTGTTGTAGTAAAAAATAATTTGTTTTTCTTTCATCCATGCAAATATATTTACAAGCCCAGCATTTGAGTAATCTGCTGTATTTCTTCTACCAATCTACCACTGCCAATGCAAGCCAAAGCTACTGATACCTTATCCTTTTTTTTTTGTTTGCCCGTTGTTCCCTCTCCTTTTCCAGTTGCACTTGCTGCCAATCCTTCTCCTTTTCCTCTTTTTGAAACTCTAGCTCAGATTGTTTCAACCTCCACTCAGCATCCAATTTTTGTTGATTAGCCAAAGTCTTGGCTTGCTGCTTTTGACCATCCATGGCCAGTTGGCGATCCCACTTTTGCTTTTCAAACTGTAGTTTATCTGATTCAATTTGTGATTTCACTGTTTTTTGGAGGGGAATGGCAATGAGCATGATTTTGAAAGCAAGGATATTGAATCAATCAACTTACATGAATCTTGCTTCTCCATGATTTCTTCAAAGCCCAAAAAACTGGAAGTGTTTCTCCTCTTTTGATGACTTTTGGGGTTGACATTGATGGAATTGGAGGCCTTTTGCTTAGCCTTGGCAGAGGAGGTTTGAGTCTGAAAGTCTTCAATAGTATTTGAAGGCGATGTGGGAGGCCCCATTGGCTTGAGTTTTCAGCCAATCAAAAATGGATGAGCCTGTTTTTTTACAATGTAAATCAGTCAGGAGAAACAAGACAGAATTGAAAAGAATTTAGTTCCTTACTTGAGAAGATGTTGATGGCAACGGTGATCCAGGAATAACATCCTCCTCATTGGGCAAGTTCTCCAGTTGTTCTGCCCCAGGAAGAGAGCAATCAAAAGAAGGAAGTGAGGGGTCCAAGGTTGGGATTGACTGATCAATCAATACCAAAGTAGAAGTGATTGGAGCCAATTGTGTTTGAATATCCTCCTCGTCATCAGATGGGGACCACTCCAAGGCCAAGGTTTCATCAAGGTCCCCATTGGTAGGCTGAGCATCCCCAGCCAAGTCCTCGGCATCAACGGAATCGGATTTTTGGGCATCAAAAGCAGCTAGGGGGGTGATGTTTGCCTTCTTTCCAAAGATTTCATCCATTTGAATATAAAAAGGACAAATGGAGTCCAACTTATCAACCACCGAGTTAATTCCTTTGGCTTTGTCCAAGTTGGTGATACCAAAGCCAGTGGAGATAGACATGGAGTGGGCCTTTTTGTACTTGGCTCAATAGTTTTTGAACTGCTCCCTCATCTGTTTGGATGAAAGATCCAGCCTACCTTTTGTTTTGTTCTTGAGTTCATTGGCCATCAGGAGATAACCATTGACCTTAGAGGATTGAGGCCGGCCAACACGTGTTTTGTTGTCGGATGCAAAGCAGGCATTGTAGTTGGAGGGAATTTTCAGCCAGTTTACCAGGATGATGTGATCAGCTCTCTTGAGCTTACTTGAGCCCTTGGAAGCTGATGGGGGCGGATGGTTTGTTGTGGAGTTCCTTGGCGATGTTCTCTTGGGTGTGTTGGACTTGTGGGGGGAGGTTCTCTGAGGGGCCATCTGAAAGAGTAAGGGCTACGCAAGTGATGAGAGCAATAAAGTGATGAGAGTGGTGAAGTTTTGAGAGCAATAAAGTGGATTAGAGTGATCAAGTGATGAGAGTGATGAAGTTTTGAGAGCAATGAAGTGGATGAGAGTGATCAAGTGATGAGAGCGATAAATCAATCAATTTTATGATGAGGGTGGGGGTAAAAAATTTTCCAATGAGGTTGGAGGTAGAAGGAGGTGGGAAGACAGGGGTGTATGACGCGGACAGGTGGTGGAAGCATTTAAATACTTTATTTGAAAAAACCCACTTATTTTGGGTTAACTTTGACACGTCTGATCTGAAATAAGTGGGTTTTTTTGATTTTTAATGGCGGGTTTTAAATGGCGGATTTGGGTTGAAACCCGCCATTAAAAAATGGCGGGTTTGGTTAACTTTGATACCCCCTATTGAGTGTCAGGCTTGTGTACCCTTACTGTATGAATGAGGGGCTGCACACGGGAATTGTAACACAACAAAAATCCGCCTGTAACTCCTAAAATATACACAACACCTCAATTCTGACTGAATTTTAGGTGTGAAACCTATGCATTGCATAATTTGTGAAATGTTAAAATGGAAAAAAGGTGCCATGGTGGTGTTGTGTTCTATTTTGTTTAATAATTATTCAAAAATGTAAGGAGTTAGAACTCAAGGGTGGGGTCAGTAAGTGACCCTACATGATTTTGGGTGGAAATTCCATTTCTGTAATTATATTCATGGATTTCTCACTCCTTCTAATTGTATTATTTTATTTCTGTTTTAAATCTGCTTTGACAGGTTTCTCTTTCCAAGTAGCAAGCTGACATTCCCCCACTCCAAGATATGTCTATATCTGAAAACAATTTTGGGGCTCAATGTCTTTATTGGCTCTGTAATTTCTTAAGTGGATAGGTCCATCTGGAATGTTGTTTCCCGGTAACCATTCATCTTTGTCAGCAGATTATCCTTTGTATCTGACTTGATAGAGTCTGACATCTTTCCCATTTATCCTTTCTTTCTTGTCTTTAAGGATTTTGCTTATTTTTCCTTTGCCTTTCTCAGTTTCATCTGCAATAGTAATTTCTGGTGACAGAGTGTGTTCTCCTTCTCAAGGATGGTAGTGTTTGACAAGGCTTACTGGGAAGACTGGGTGCTTTCTGGAGAGTTCATCACTGAGAATTACTTCCACAGAATTCTTTCCATGGACTTTCTTCATGGTGAATGGTCCAATAAATGCAGGTCTGAGTTTCTTGTTTCCAGCTAAGTTAGAAAAATTGGTGGTAGAAACTAAGACTTGATCACCAATCTTGAAGTCAGGTACTTTATGGGTTTTGTCCCATCTCTGTTTGTTGTACTCAACAGCTTCTTGAACGCATTTTGCAGCGTGTTTGTTGGCTGTATCTATCATATTCTTGAATTCAAGTGATGTGGGGTGGATATTGGTTAGCTGCTGATTCAGGGGCTTCTTGGTTAATTTAGGAATCCACCCTCTCTCCAGTACCTAGGGGGCTTCCTTGGTGGTAGAGTGTTTGCTGCGGTTTTAAGCCATTTCTAGAGCAGGCAAGAGGCTGACCCAGTCATGGCAGTACCCATCAGTATTCTTATATTCTAGACCAAAGCAGCAGAATCTTCTGAGCATGTCTTCCATGGTCTGGATCATCCGTTCAGCTAATCCAACCGTCTGGGGGTGACAAGCTGTAGAGAATGCTAGAGTGGTTCCTAACATATCATGGAGGTTTCTCCAGAACTCAGAGGTGAACTTGGGGTCTCTGTCACTGATGATTATCTTGGGTACTCCTACATCAGAAATAAGTCTGTTCCAAAACAGTAGAGCTACTTCCATAGCAGTATCATCCTTATGGTTAGGTAGAAATTTAGCTTTCTTGGAAAACCTATCTACTTTGACCAGGACTGAATTGTAATAATAAGCTCCTTGAGGTGGTAGTCCTGTCACAAAGTCCATATTGATGATTTCCCATCTCTTGTTGGGTTCAGTAATTTTTTGGAGGAGGCCAAAATTCTTTCCTGTGGTCCTGTTGGATTTCTGGAAAGTTTCACAACTAGAAACATACTGGATTGTGGAGTTCCTCCAATCAATCCACCAAGCAGTCTGTTTGACTTTATCCAAAGTTATGTCAGTAGACAAGTGTCCAGATGAACAGTTATTGTGGCATTCAGATAGGACATGCTTGATGTGTTCTTCCTTAGTTAGGACTATGACACTAGAATGTTGATGTCTGTAGTAAACTAGGCCATCCCACAAGGTGAATCTTCCCTATTTTTAAGGCTTCAGCAGAGATTCAGGTATACTATGAATAAGCTCAGTAGGCGGGGAGGTGCTTTCCATGATAGTGACTAGGATTTTTATGTCAGAGCTGTAGGCTTCCCTGATTGAGTTGAATAAGGATTCATCCAATTCACAGATGTGAATACCTAGAATAGGAGCTTCCATGACTAACATGTTAATGTTGAAGATGAGAAAAATTTCATGATCTTCTGGATCATAGGCAGGTTTACTCAAATCATTAGGTAGATCATTCCTACTCAGACTTTCAGCATTCTGGTGTTTGTTCCCAGCTTGATGTACTATTGTCATTTGTCCTCTGTGCTGTTGGATAGCTATTTGCCATATTAACATGTGCCTTCTGGGAGTCTTCATGTTCATCAGGGTTCTAACAGCATTGCAATCCGTAATAACCACAAATTTATTACCTTCCAGATAGTAATGGAGCTTTTCTAAGGCCCATACTAGAGCTAGGAATTCCATTTGACTGGCACCATATCTTTCCCCTGTGTCCTTCACTTGTCTATAGATCAAGAGTATTGTTTTTTCTACTGGTCTATCATTTTCTATGACTTCTTGATTAAGTGCAGCGCCTAGCCCTTCCATGCTGGCATCAATATATAGTATAAAGGGTTTACTGTAATCATGGTTGTATTAGTACAGGGGAAGTAGTCATAGCCACCTTGAGTTCCTCATAGTTCTTAACTCTTTCATGAGTCATTTCAAACAGGGTATTGTTGTTGCAAATCTCATACAAACACTTAGTTAGTAATGCAAACTTGGGTAGATACTTCCTATAGTAGCTGCAGAAACTGACAAAGGACAGGAGTTCAGTTTTGTTCTGAGGCATTGGCCTGTTCATAACAGCTGCTATTTTTCTTTTGTCAGCTGTAAGAGTTAGACCAGATACTATGTGACCTAATGCTTTGAGTTCACCATATCCAAAGTTGCACTTTTTCATGGATACTTTTAATCCTACAGAAGAGATGTTTTTTAGGACAAGTCTTACTTTATTCATATGGGAGGTCCAATCATCACTGTAGATGATAACATCATCAATATATACCATCATCCATCCCTGCCTTATTTACTGGCCTAGTAAAGTTTCCATCATCCTCTGAAAGTGGGAAGGAGCATTCTTGATTCCAAAGGGCATCCTCAAGTACTCATAGATACCTAGGTGACATATGATCCTCATGAACTTCCTACTGTCTGGGCTGATGGGGATCTGGTGGAATCCTTTCAGCATGTCCATGGTAGTAATAAACTTAGCTTGTGAGAGATTATGAAGGGCATGGTCAATCCTAGGAATGGGGCAATAGTCTGCTTGAGTGTAATAGTTCAGAATCCTAAAATTTCCAACCATTCTTGGCTTATCATTGTGCCAAGCTAGGATCACAGGAGTAGTGATATCTACCTGTTCATTGTGTCCTACTTTCCTCAGGACCTGTAATTCAATTAACTCCTGGATATGAGTTTCCAAGGCTGATCTTGATTTTGGACTTGAAGGATAAGCAGGTCTTCTCAGATTAGGAGGGTAAGAGGGTTTGATAGTTAAGGTAAGGATCATATCATGTCCTTTGATGTTACCAATAGGGTGGTCCTTAGTGCAGAAAGCATTCTGATTCTCAAAGCAGACCTGAAGGATATCACGTTTTTGATCTTCAATGAGTTGGTCATTCAGGGCAGCTTGGGAGAACAATTCCTGGTTAAAGGTTTCCAGGTGGTTCTGATAAGTGGAATCAGTGGTTTGAGCATTAACATGGCATATTTGAAACTTTTTGTTACAATTGCCTCCTATAGTACTTTGAAGAAGTTAAAAAAGATAAAAAAAATGTTTTTATTTATTTTTAAATTAATTCAGGCTTACTTAAGCTTAAATTCAACGGTACTAAAGCTTGACTGCGGTTCAAAGAGTCCTTGGGGGGTAGTCCCAGGGAATTTTGGTGGGTACCAATCAAGTCTTGGCTTAAATCCAAAGAACCCTGGTGGGAACTGTTTTCCAAAAGGTCCTGCTCAATAAAATCTGCTAGGGAAAAGGTTCTTTCCACAAGTTTAACTTAAAAAATTAAAATTAATAAGTTTTTGGTTTTATTATATTTTTATAAATTTTTATCAAACTTTGATTTCTTTGAATTTTTGTTATATTTTTTTTAAAAAAAATAAAAAATTATTTTAAGCTTACTTTTTTTATTCTTATTAAAGAAATAAATTTGCCTCTGATATTTCTTCCAGGCCGTGTGTTGCCTGAGTAAAAAATTAAAATTAATAAGTCTTTCAAGCTCCAATTCTTTTTCCTTAATAGCTTGCTTCGTATAATGAAGTAATCTAGCTTGTTGTTGCTTGGGAGTTATGATAAAAGGCACAAAATTACAGAGTCTTTCTTCTTTTTGTTGTTTAAGAAGGTTCAAATCATAATTGATTGATTCTCCGTTGGTTTCAAGGTCCACTGGAGAAACAATAATCAAAAAACAAGGATAATAAGTATTTTTGCTTATTTTTATGTAGAATATCTGGTCCAAAGAAATGAATTAATTAAAAATTAATTATTCAGGGATATTTCCCGCCCAGACTCCCAGTTGTCAGCTTTCTGATGCCAGAAAATTTGCCATCCTTTAGCTACATCAAGTGATATTAATGTTGGAATAATAATTCCAAGAAAATTATGGTAAAATGCTCAAATAATTCATTTAAAAGAAAGTGCAAAGTTTGGTTGGTTTGTTTGGATTAAATTTGTTTGAATATATATTTTTCAAGAGGGGCCACAGTTCATGAAAACAGGGGATCTTTATTGGATAACAATCTCTCTTCAAGGGGCTCTTTTGAACCGTGTAAAGACCTTTGGACAATGAGGTCTTAAATGATTTCTCACAAAAGACTAACTCAAGGCGATGGGTGGACTGGCTGTCTTACAGAACTTATGCCTGGGTTGCAAGGAGGAGAATAATCACTTGTTTAAGTACTTACTCCTGGAAGCTTGCAGAGATTCACGGTATGAAAGGGTCTCAGGACAATTATTGGGGGTATTTGCTGATATTCCTCTTGGAATCAATGTTGGGGCCAGAATTATTAATAATAATATCAGACTATAGCCATATATCACTTGTTTATCTTGAATAAACACTTGATCACGGATGGCAAAGGGGTCTGGATTGATACTTAAAAATTACTGGGGTTTAAATCACTTAAAAAGGGTTGCTTATATACCCTTTTGGGGTGATAAGACCTTCTCAGGGCACGTAGAGAGGGTTGTGCTTGGGTGCTGAGGCTAGCAGGCTGGTCAGGGCTAGTTTGGCCCGTAGTTCTGGTGCTTTTAATCTGCTAGCCTTGTCTATGTCATATTTCTTTGTGAAATAATTCTCAGAAGGTGCTTAAGTTTTAATTTGTTATTTTTATGATTCAGACATATTTCCTCGTTTTGTATTATTTTCTTTTGAGCAACATAGGTGGAAATGGGTCTTAGTGGATTCTACGGCATCTTCTGCACACGTTGGAAATTTTTAATATTTTCTAGGTTAACTCCTTGTTGTGTTTTGGGGTTCATAAAGATTTGTCAATCTCATTTACGTGACAACCTTCATTATTGTTTCTCACAATTTATTTGCTTTATATTTTGATTTTCATATTTTTTATTCCATATTCTTAGGTTTCAGACATTCCTCTGTCGGGCAGTCAAGTTGTTACATATACATGATGTGTGCATGCAGGTTGTAGCTTGTTCCTGCGGTACCTGGCTGTCAGGCTTAGTGCAATTTCTGTTGACGCAGGCAGGCTTGACAGCTGCGTGCGGGAATCTGCTGCCTGCGGCCAGTCAGTCATTTTTCATGCAGGCCTTTCAAAATGCGCCTACATATTGAGTGTCAGGCGGATGTACCCTTACTGTATGAATGCAGGGCTGTGCGCAGGAATTGTGACACAACACAAATATGCCTGTAACTCCTAAAATATACACAAAGCCTCAATTTTGACTGAATTTTAGGTGTGAAACCTATACATGGCATAATGTGTAAAATGTTAAAATGGCCAAAAGGTGCCATGGTGGTGTTGTGGTCTATTTTGTTTAACAATTATTTAAAAATGTAATGAGTTAGAATTCAAGGGTGGGGTAAGTGAGTGACCCTACTTAATTTTGGGTGGGGAATCCATTTCTGTAATATTATTCATGGATTTCCTACTCCTTCTAGTTTTATTATTTTTATTTCTGTTTTAAATCTGCTTTGACAGGTTGCTCTGTCCAAGTAGCAAACTGACATTCCCCCACTCCAAGATATGTCTATATCTGAAAAAAATTGTTGGGGCTCAATGTCTTTTAATAGCTCTGTAATTTTTGAAGTGGATAGGTCCATCTCGAATGTTGCTTTCAGGTAACCATTCATCTTTGTCAGCAGATTATCCTTTGTATCTGACTTGATAGAGTCTGACATCTTTCCCATTTATCCTTTCTTTCTTGTCTTTAAGGATTTTGCTTATTTTTCCTTTTTCTTTCTCAGTTTCATCTGAAATAGGAATGGCTGGTGACAGAGTGCGTTCTCCTTCTCGAGGATGGTAGTGTTTGACAAGACTTCCTGGGAAGACTGGGTGCTTTTTGGAAAGTTCATTACTGAGAATTACTTCTACAGCATTCTTTCCATGGAGTTTCTTAGTGGTGAATGGTTCTACAAATGCAGGTCTGACTTTCTTGTTTCCAGAAAAGTTAGGGAAATTGATGGTAGAAATTAAGACTTGGTCACCAATCTTGAATTCAGGTTCTTTATGGGTTTTGTCTCATCTCTATTGGTTGTACTGAGAAGCTCCTTGAATGCATTTTGCAGCGTGTTTTTTTGGCTGTATCTATCATATTCTTGAAGTCAAGTGACATGGGGTGGATATTGGTTAGCTGCTGATTCATGTTATCCTTGGGTAATTTAGGTATCCATCCTCTTTCCAGTATGTAGGGTGCTTCCCTAGTGGTAGAAGGCTTGCTACTGTTGTGGGCCATCTCTAGTGCAGGTAAAAGGCTAACCCAATTGTGGAAATAACTATCAGAATTCTTGTATTCTAGACCAAAGCCACAGAATCTCCTGAGAATATCTTCCAGGGTCTGGATAATCCTTTCAGCTAATCCATTGGTCTGAGGGTGATAAGCTGTAGAGAAAGCTAAGGTGGTTACCAGCATGTCATGAAGATTTCTCCAGAACTCAGAGGTGAATTTAGGATCTCTGCCACTGATAATTATCTTGGAAACTCCAACATCAGCAATGAGTCTGTTCCAAAATAATAGGGAAACTTCCATAGCGGTGTCTTCCTTGTGATTAGGTAGAAACTTTGCTTTCTTGGAGTACCTATCCACAATTACTAGGACTGAGTTGTAAGAATAGGCTCCTCCTGGTTGCAGTCCAGTTACAAATTCCATGTTCATAATCTCCCATCTTTTCTTGGGTTCAGCAATCTTTTGTAGTAGACCAAACCTTTTCCCAGTGGTCCTGTTGGACTTTTGAAAAGTTTTACAACTAGTAAAATACTGGATGGTGGAGTCTCTCCAATTGATCCACCAAGCAATTTGTTTAACTTTATCTAAGGTTTTATCAGCAGATAAATGACCAGATGATCATTTATCATGGCATTCAGAGAGGATGTGTTTGATATGGAAATCTTTGGTTCAGACTATGACACTTGAATGTTGATGCCTGTAGTATACTAGACCATCCCATATGGTGAACCTTCCCGCTTTGTATGGTTTCAAGAGGGGTTCAGGTAGGATATTGATCAATTCAGATGGTGGAGAAGTACTTACCATAACGGTGATCAGGGTTTTCATTCCAGAATTGTAAGATTCTTTGATTGAGTTGAACAAGGATTCATCCAATTCACAAACATGGATTCCTATTATAGGAGCTTCAACGTTCAATATGTTAATGTTAAGGATGGGGAAGATATCATTATTCTCTGGGTCATAGGCGGCAAGGGTATAATCAATTAATTTAATGAAACTGATATGGTTATATTCTCCTTCACCTGAGAATTTGGGCCATTCAGCTACAGGAGTTAAGAGTTTCAGAGCTTGTTCCACTTCAGGAGTTGGACTGGGTTGGTAAGATTTATTCCTTATTGTTCCAACATTAAGAGGAATGTTAGGAGTGTTACTTATCCTAGTAGGCTTTAAATCTTGCAAATGGACCCTAGGAGGAGAAGTTGAATTGACTTTGAGGTCTCTTAAGTCATTCTTGATCATACCTAATTCCAGATCCAACTTGTTACTCAATAGGTCAATTTTATCAACTAGGTGAGCAGAATGGGTATCAGTTTTTGTTTTCACTTCCCCTTTGAGCTGCTCAATGGAAAAGAGGATCTCTTCTTGTCCCGAGGAGCAAGTGGTATTGATGTGCTTGATAAAGTTTGTTTTGTCAGCACTGATAATATCCTTTAACTTATTATTTTCTAACTCATTGATGTGCAACTATTCAAGTATACTGACTCTGTTTGACTCAATGCTGTCTTTTAATACCTTAGTTTTAGACTCATTAGTTTTCATATGGTCAGCTTGACCTTGGATCATTATGTTAGTATTCAGGAGGACTTTATCAAGTTGTTTATGAATTTTATCCAAGTTGCTGCTCAAGATTTTAAAGTTGTAAAAGACATCATCAAAAAATTTTTTAAACAACAGTTTAATATCATCAGATCCTAGTTTTGATAGAATTTCTTCCATTTCTGAGATAGAGATATGATATTCTCCCAATCTTTTGGGTTTCTCATTCTTTGATGATGTGAAGACCTCATCTTTTTGGGGTCTTTTCCCTTTAATTTGGCTAATTGGTCCCAGGGGTTCCATTTCTCCACGTATTTCTCTACTTCCTTGGGGATTAATTTCTTCAGGGCTATTTGAAAGGACTTGGCCCGTGATATGGCCCTTCTCATACCTGCTGAGTTCTCCTGTTTGTGGGCTAGCTTGTAAGCCTCGCAATGACTCACGTCATCATTCACCAACTCTTTGATTTTGGACTCGTTGACTAGGTCAGGAGTGGGAGGCGTAGGAGGAGGGGTGACTGCGTGGGACAACTGTAGGGGAGAGGGACTCATCTCCAACAATTTTTTGGTTGAGTTGAAGGGCGCGGGTGCTGGCGGTTCTTGAAACACTTGTGTCGCTTGTTTGAGTTGCCTCATTGTGCTTGCTGCGGGCACTTGTATGGGGGCGCATTCCTCCAGGAAGAGGTCCATAGGATGGGGCTTGTATTTTTGCGGGGGTGTGGGGTCCCTTTTGCAACATAATGCAAAAATATATAAGTTTTTTGTCAAAAAGACTTTGAAAAAGGTAAAAAAATAAAAATAAAAATTTATTAATTTATTTTTGAATGAATTTAGGCTTAATTAAGCTTAAATTCAACGGTACTAAAGCTTGGGTGGTGTTAAAAGAGTCCTTGGGGAGTAATCCAGGGGGATCTTTGTGGGTACCAATCAAGTCTTGGCTTAAATCCAAAGAACCTTGGTGGGGACTGTTTTCCAACAGTTCCTGATCAATAAAGTCTGCTAGGGAAAAGGTTCTCTCAACTAGTTTTAAGATAAAAATTAAAATTAATAAGTTTTTGTTTTTATAATAATTTTTATTAATTTTTATCAAACTTTTATTTCTTTTGAATTTTTGTTATATATATTTTTTTAAAAAAAAGGAAAAAAAATATTTTAAGCTCACTTTCTTTATTCTTATTAAAATAAAAAAGTTGCCTTTGATATTTCTTCCAGGCCTTGTTTTCCCTGAGAAAAGAATAAAAATTAATAAGTCTTTCAAGCTACTTTTCTTTTTCCTTAATAGCTTGTTGCTTATGATGAAGTGATCTGGCTTGTTTTTGCTCAGGAGTTATGATAACAGGCACAAATTTATGGAGTCTTTATTCTTTTTGATGTATAAGAGGTTCAAATAATAAGTGATTCTTTCTCCGTTGGTTTTGAGGTCCACTGGAGAAACAATGATCAAAAGTAAGGATAATAAGTATTTTTACTTATTTTTACGTAGAATGTCTTGTCCAAAGAAATAAATTAATTAAAAAATTAGTTATTCTGGGATATTTCCCTGCCAGACCCCCAGTTGTCAGCTTCCTAATGCCAGGAACTTTGCCATCCTTTAGCTACAGAAAGTGATATTGGTTTTGGAATAATAATTCCAAGAAAATTACCGTAAAATGATTTATTAATTGGTTTAAAAGTAAGTGCAAAGTTTGGTTGGTTTGGTTGGATTAGATTTTGTTTATATATATGTTTTGAGAGGGACAACAGTTTGTGCAAACTGGAGATATTCATTGAATAACAACCTCTCTTCAAGGGGCTCTTTTGAACCATGTAAAGACCTTGGTATAATGAGGTTGTAAATGATTGCTCGCAAAGACTAACTCAAGGGGATTGGTGGACTGGCTGGCTTACAGCACTTATTCCTGGATTGCAAGGAGGAGACAACTTACTAGTTTAAGTACTTACTCCAAGAACCTTTCAGAGATTCACGGTTGAAAGGGTCTCAGGACAATTATTTGGGTTATTTGCTGATATTCTTCACAGAATTAATGTTGGGGCCAGAATTATTAATAATACTATCAGACTATAGCCATATATCACTTGTTTATCTTGAATAAATACTTGATTGCGGATGGCAAGGGGTCTGGATTGATAGTTAAAAATTGCTCTGGTCTAAATCACTTAAAAGGGTTGTTTATATACCTTTTTGGGGTGATAAGACCTTCTCAGGGCACGTAGAGAGGGTGTTGCTTGGGTTATGAGGCTAGCAGGCTGGTCAGTGTTATTTTGGCACGTAGTTCTGGCTCTGTAAATCTGCTAGCCTTGTGTATGTCATATTTCTTTGTGAAATAATTGTCAGAAGGTGTTTAAGTGTTAATTTTTTATTTTTGTGATTCAGACATATTTCCTTATTTTGTATTAACTTCTTTTGAGTAACATGGGTGGAAGTGGGTATTAGTAGGTTCTACGGCAGGTTATTCACACATTGGGAATTTTTGTTATTTTTTAGGTTAACTCCTTGTTGTGTTTGGTGGTTCATAAAGGTTTGGCAATCTCATTTACGTGACAACCTTCATTATTGTTTCTCACAATTTATTTGCTTTATATTTTCATTTTCATATTTTTATTCCAAAATCTTAGGTTTCAAACATCCCTCTGTCCGGCAGTCAAGTTTTTACATATACATGATGTGTGCATGAAGGTTGTAGCCTGTTCCGGCAGTACCTGGCTGTCAGGCTTAGTGCAATTTCTGTTGACACGCGCAGGCAGGACAGCTGCGTGCGGGAATCTGCTGCCTGCGGCCAGTTAGTCATTTTGCATGGGGGCCTGAAAATTATTGGGGTTATTTGCTGATATTCTTTGCGGAATCAAAGATGGGGCCAGAATTATTAATAATACTATCAGACTATAGCCATATATCACTTGTTTATCTTGAATAAACACTTGATCACGGATGGCAAGGGGTCTGGATTTATAATTTAAAAATTACTGGGGTTTAAATCACTTAAAAAAGGTTTTTTATATACCTTTTTGGCGTAATAAGACCTTCTCAGGGCACATAGAGAGGGTTATGCTTGGGTGCTGAGGCTAGCAGGCTGACCAGGGCTAGTTTGGCACGTATTTCTGGTGCTGTCAATCGTCTAGCCTTTTATATGTCATATTTCTTTGTGAAATAATTTTCAGAAGGTGTTTAAATGTTAATTTGTTATTTTTAGAGCTCAGACACATTTCCTTATTTTGAATTAATTTTTTTTGGGTGACATGGGTAGAAGTGGGTATTAGTAGATTCTACGGCATTTTCTGCACATGTTGGGAATTTTTAATAATTTTTAGGTTAACTACTTGTTGTGTTTTGGGGTTCATAAATATTTGGCAATCTCATTTACGTGACAACCTTCATTATTTTTTCCCACAATTTATTTGCTTTATATTTTGATTTTCATATTTTTTATCCAATATTCTTAGATTTTGGACATCCCTCTGTCCGTCAGTCAAGTTTTTACATATAAATGATGTATGCATGGAGGTTGTAGCCTGTTCCTGTGGTACCTGGCTGTCAGGCTTAGTACAATTTTTGTTGACGCGCGCAGGCTTGACATCTGCGTGCGGGAATCTGTTGCCTGCGGCCAGTCAGTCATTTTCCATGCGGGCCTTTTGACATGCGCCTACATATTGAGTGTCAGGCGCGTGTACCCTTACTGTATGAATGCGCGGCTGCGCGCAGGAATTGTGAAACAACACAAATCCGCCTTTAACTCCTAAAATATACACAACAACTCAATTCTGACTGCATTTTAGGTGAGAAACCTATACATGGCATAATGTGTGAAATGTTAAAATGGCCACAAGGTGCCATGGTGGTGTCGTGGTCTGTTGGTCATTTTGTTTAATAATCATTTGAAATTGTAAGGAGTTAGAATTCAAGGGTGGGGTCAGTGAGTGACCCTACTTAATTTTGGGTTGGGAATCCATTTCTGTAATGATATTCATGGATTAGTTACCCCTTCTGATTTTATTATTTTTATTTCTGCTTTAAATCTGCTTTGACGGGTTGCTCTGTCCAAGTAGCAAGCTGACATCACGCCCCTCATGGATCAATTTTTCATAAACTCAATGTTGACCTTCCTTACCATGATGTAAAATCAGAACTAAGATTGATGGTTCTATTCAATATCAACCAAAAAATGGGTAAAAAGCCCCTGAAAAATTTGGAAAAGTTTAGGAATATGCTTTAAGTATGAATAAAGTAGCTCATTCAACTCTGGATTCTACTTTTTGCTTGAAATAATGAGCTTATGAGAATTTTTGTCAAATATCAAAGCATTAATTGAATATTCCTACAATACTGGTATTTTAATCAACTTTTTGATGCATATACAGCCTCATCCTGCTGAGTATATTAATTCAAACAACCAGTTTGAAAACAGGTTATAAATGTATTTTTCCAAATGAATAAAGACCCAGCTGGGGTGGTGTGCTGTTCTAAATTTCCAGTTCCAGATTTTCAGCAGTAATATTATCCCACCTTTTATTGATTCATTTCATTTTGGTTTTATTTGGAAACACTCTTGAATTTTTCAATGAATTTCTAACAATCAAAAAATTAAAAAAAAGGTATAATCTATATGAAACTGATTTTTTGATCATACATCACCAAAATATAATATCAATTTTAAGTAAAGTTTGAGTTAAAATTTAAACTCCTTTCAAGCATGAATTAAAGTTGATTTCAAATTTTTTCTAGAGTATTTTGAAAGAAATTGTGGTGTGGGTATTTGGGATTTTTTTGAATAGATTACCTGAATTAGGACAGTCACAACCCAGTTTTAACCAAGTTGAAACATTTTTACAGGGTGGCAAATGCTAGCATGTGCCCACCTTTTCCCTTGGTGATTTGGCTCAACATGCCTGTCTGATTTTAAGGACTTTAGACCATGACACCACCATGGCACCTTTTGGCCATTTTAACATTCCACACATTATGCCATGTATAGGTTTGACACCTAAAATTCAGTCAGAATTGAGGTGTTGTGTATATTTTGGGAGTTACAGGCAGATTTGTGTTGTGTCACAATTCCTGCGCACAGCCCCGCATTCATAAAGTAAGGGTACACACGCCTGACACTCAATATGTAGGCGCATGTCAAAAGGCCTGCATGCAAAATGACTGACTGGCCGCAGGCAACAGATTCCTGCACGCAGATGTCAAGCCTGCGCGCGTCAACAAAAATTGTACTAAGCCTGACAGCCAGGTACCACAGGAACAGGCTACAACCTCCATGCATACATCATTTATATGTAAAAACTTGACTGACGGACAGAGGGATGTCCAAAATCTAAGAATATTGGATAAAAAATATGAAAATCAAAATATAAAGCAAATAAATTGTGGGAAAAAATAATGAAGGTTGTCACGCAAATGAGATTGCCAAATATTTATGAACCCCAAAACACAACAAGTAGTTAACCTAAAAATTATTAAAAATTCCCAACATGTGCAGAAAATGCCGTAGAATCTACTAATACCCACTTCTACCCATGTCACCCAAAAAAAATTAATTCAAAATAAGGAAATGTGTCTGAGCTCTAAAAATAACAAATTAACATTTAAACACCTTCTGACAATTATTTCACAAAGAAATATGACATATACAAGGCTAGACAATTGACAGCACCAGAAATACGTGCCAAACTAGCCCTGGTCAGCCTGCTAGCCTCAGCACCCAAGCATAACCCTCTCTATGTGCCCTGAGAAGGTCTTATTACGCCAAAAAGGTATATAAAAAACCTTTTTTAAGTGATTTAAACCCCAGTAATTTTTAAATTATAAATCCAGACCCCTTGCCATCCGTGATCAAGTGTTTATTCAAGATAAACAAGTGATATATGGCTATAGTCTGATAGTATTATTAATAATTCTGGCCCCATCTTTGATTCCGCAAAGAATATCAGCAAATAACCCCAATAATTTTCCTGAGACCCTTTCAACCGTGAATCTCTGAAAGCTTCTTGGAGGAAGTACTTAAACTAGTAAGTTTTCTTTTCCTTGCACCCAGGCATAAGTGCTGTAAGACAGACAGTCCACCCATCCCCTTGAGTTAATCTTTTGAGAGCAATCACTTAAGACCTCATTGTCCCAGGGTCTTTACACGGTTCAAAAGAGCCCCTTGGAGAGAGGTTGTTATCCAATAATGATCCCCAGTTTGCACAAAATTTGGCCCCTTTTGAAAAATTTATTCAAACAAATTTAATCCAACCAAACCAACCAAACTTTGCACTTTCTTTTAAATCAATTCTTTGAGCATTTTACTGTAATTTTATTTGAATTATTATTCCAACACCAATATCACTTTCTGTAGCTAAAGGACAGCAAAGTTTCTGGAATCAGGAAGCTGACATTTTTCTTGGCTTAGTGCTCAATAAACCTCTGGTAAAAATTACTGACTCCAAGGAAAACTTGAAGTTATTAGACTGAAGAAGGTGGGGGCCAGTCCAGTATGCGCGTGCTTTGTGCTGGATCCATAGATATTCCTTGTTGCAAACCTATAAAACCTAAAAAATGAAAAGAATGCATAAGGAATTTTTACTTGGCCACTGTTTCAAACAGTTTGTCCTTATAAAGTTGCTGCAGCACCTCTTAAACATGTGCAATGTGATTCACAAGCATTTTTGAGTAGAGAATTATATCATCAAAGTAAACCACAAGGTGTTTCTCTACAACGTAAGAAAAAAATTCATTCACAACATGTTGAAAAGTGGAAGGATTTTTTCAGAGGCCAAAAGGCATGATGGTATACTCATAACTTCCAAAATTTGTTCTCATTGCAGGAAAATATTCATGGCCATTTAAAATTAAAATTAGGTTATAGGCACCTTGAAGGTCTAAGTTCAAGAAGTAAGCAGCTCTGTGGAAGAGAGTGAGGAGGTGCAACATAGGCAGTTTTGGATAGGCATTCTTCAAGGTTTCCTGTTTCAGCTTCCTGTAGTAAAAAGAAAGAAAAAGGCAGCCATGTTTCTTTGGAAAAAACAGGCAGTCAACCCAATGTTTGAATGGCTTGCTAAAAGAAATCCTTTTGATACATTTTCTGCAATTTATTCTTGAATTGCAGTAAATTCCTGCTTAAAGAGAGATTAAACTTGTCCAGGTGCCAGGGATGGGCCAGTGAGCTTTATCCTGTGGTCATAAGAATGGAAAGGATGTTGTTTATCTGCCTTCAAAGCCGAAAAGCAGTTGGTAAATTCATGGTAAACTAGTGGTAAAATCTCTCAAATGATTTGTAAATCTTCATCTTTTTTTTCTTTGATAACTGGTTTCAAATTATTTGAATGATGCAAGAGGATTAGGTAGCTCAAAATAAACCCTTTATTAGGTCCCTTTTTCTCTTCAAATAACCAAGGAAGGGTTTAGTTGGAAAACTAAGCAATAAATCCTAAATCTCAAGCAGGAAATCAGGAATGAAGGTAAGGATTGTCAGCTTTCTACTATGGCAGAGCAAGCTGCAAAAGTAACAAAAATAACATAAAAATAATAATATTAAAATTAACCTTAGAAGGAGTAGGAAAACCATGAATATTACTAAAGAAATTGATTCTCCACCAAAAATTAGGTAGAGTCACTCACTGACCCCACCCTTGAAATCCAACTCTTTATATTTTTAAATAACTAAGGAAAGAAAGACCAAAATTCCATGGCACCACTATGGTACTTTTTTGGTCAATTAAATATTTCACATTTATTGCCATGTATAGTTTTCACAAAAAAAATTCATTCAGAATTGAGGTTCTGTGTATATTTTAGGAGTTACAGACATAAATGTGTTCTGTCACAATTCCCGCACGCAGCAGCAGCAGCCAATACACCCGGGCGTGGCTGAGCCGCAGAACTGTCACCCTTTCAAGCTGTGTACGCAGCCACGGGCCTCTGACAAGTACGCAGCCGCGGGACTACAAGTTGAAAAAGTGACAGGCGGCCTGAGAAACCTAGGTACTGCATTATCATGCTACAACATACACAGGAACATTCTACGTATGTAATAAATGTTCCCTTGGAGAGTAGATAGTCTAAAAATACATAAAAGTATATAAAAATACCTAAATAAAATGTATATGTATTTTTTATTAAATATAATTTAAAATACCAAGAATTTCGAAAATGAGATAGTGACTATTTTTCAAAATATATTAAAATACTTGAATATACAATTGTGAGAACTAAAAGACATCAATATTTTTTTGAAATACAAAGGAAACTGATGAGGTAAAAATATCACATAAATACTCATGACTTATATTTTATAAATAATTATTTTTAGTAAATCAACTAAAATTTGAAAATAAGGAGTAAAATCAATGTCATCACTTTACTCCAATTATTTAATACATAATGAGATCTCACCTGACCTCAGACTATCCCTAGGAATGTCTATTATAATAATTATTAACTTACTGGGAACATTTACTAAGAATAATTAATCAAATAATAAATAAGATGGACAGATTACTGTTATTCACACGTCCAAACATCAATTATAAAGTAGAATGATTCCCATACCCTGTGGAATTAGATGTTACCCATGCCACAGAACCAAGAACACTTCACAGGCTACCACTGGTTCCCCTTCTAGCCTCAGTGTCTGTCCCTTGGAGACCCTTTACCCCTCAGAAGGACAATATTGGGAATCCAGAGGCTATAAATAAAGAACACTTTAGAGGGTATTGATACCAAGAGACCCAGCTATATTTATACCCAGACACTGTGCCAAGGTAATCAAATACTTATAAGAGATACGTATGTGATTTATAGCTTTAGTCTGATTAATAATATCCTTCCCCAACCCTTTTTATCAATTTAAACTGCTGAAAAACCTTCTAACCCCAGTAAAGAGGTTTAACCCATCAGTGCACTTCCCAAACAGGTACCCAAAGTATTTAATAATATAACAGTGAGTCTTATTATCCTTTCTCTGTCGTGGCAGCCCTTTTACAAAGCCCTGCCACTCCACCGTGTATTTTATATTCATATTATCTTTGGGAAATATATCCTTTAAGAATATAAATTAAAGGTTCCAAAGTAACTAAGTCTATGTTTTTTCATGCTGAATTTGCTGAAGAGAGGTGTTAAAGATCCCCAATATAATTGTGGCTCCTCTGTTAAATTATTTAATTATCAATTTATTAATATTGATTTACAACATTAAACCATATCCAAACCAATCAACCTTTCAATAAGCTTTATCCAAATATTTTACGTATTTTTGCTGCATTTATTGAATAATATATTTATTATTTATTCTATCACCTCTGGTAGATCAAGGATAGAAACAATCTTGGCATCCAGGAGGCTGACAAGGATGTTGAAAATCTCCAGGTGAAAATCTGTCATTGAACTCAATGACAGTGTCAGGTAGGCTGTTTGATTCCTGTTTGACCAAATGGTTAGTTTAATGGGGTTTCATCGGTAGAATTCTGACTACTCCTGCTTGCCAGTTCACATCTGGATTCCAGTAGACTAGAGAGTTTGGCCCTAAAATGGTGACATCCATTCCAGTTATGTCAAAGAAGAATAAGTCCCATTCAAAGCTGGGGAAATTGGAAAATTCAAAGGCTCATTTTGTCCTATGAGTAAACCAATGGGATGGCTTGGTTGCATTACTTACTAAAAAGACTGGAAGCCTATGAATATTGGAAAATGTAAGATTTCAGGAAGTGGCAAAGGACAAACTGATAAAAGAAGCATTAGCACTAGAATTGAGTAAAACACAATAAGGGGTGTTGTTGGAATGGAAAAGGACAATGCTTGAACTCAGCGCATTTATTGACTTGCAAGTGCAAAGATTGACTTTCTGATATTTAGATAATGCGGTGTCTTCCTTTGAAGTTTCAGAAAAAATCCAAGCTAATTTCTTGACAGGTTAGCTGCTTTACGCACTAGCTACTTTTAAAAATGTTGAAATCATTCTTTCCTGTACAATACATACATGAACCAACTCTTTCCCTCCTTGGCTGTTCCTTGTTAAGGAGAATAAAAGTTTATTTTTCCAAGATGACCATCCAATGTTTTTTTTGTTGAGAGGAATTCTTTTTTTGATATCCATTCTCAAGATTGATTACCCAATTTATTAGCTGCTCAAGGAAGGTTGTCTTGTGTCCCCCAACTGCAAGCTGTTTGATTAGGCATGCTGATAAACCCTTTGGGAAATGAAATGAAAGTTCTGCCTGTTCCATTGTATTCAAGACTGAAATTTTTAAAATTGAGATATTTAAAAAAAAACTTACTATTCTCCTTCATCCATAAAATTTGAAGTTTGTATTCTGTTTTTTGTACTTTGCTGGGGTTTCCAAACAGGATGAAAAATTTTTGCTCAAACCTTTCCCAATTTTTTTCACCTTGCCACTATTGCAGAGCAAGCTGCAAAAGTAACAAAAATTTAATAAAATAAGAATATTAAATTAAACTCAAGAAGGAGTAGGAAATCCATAAATATTATTTCAGAAATGGATTTCCACCCAAAACTAGGTAGGGTCACTCAATGACCCACCCTTGAAATACAACTCCTTATAATTTTAATAATTAAAGAAACAAAAGACCAAAATACCACCGCACCACTATGTAAATTTTTTGCAAATTAAATATTTCCTATACATTTTCACGTATAGGTTTCACACCTGGAATTCAGTCAGAATCGAGGTGTTGTGTATATTTTAGGAGTTATACATGGAAATGTGTTCTGTCAAAATTCCCGCATGCAGCCACAGCAACCAATACACCCCCGCGCGGCTGAGAAGCAGCACTGCCACCCTGTCTGCGTACCCTGACAAGCTGTGTACACAGCCCTGGGCATCTGAAAAGTCAACAGCCACGGGACTATGGGCTGACAGAGTGACAGGCGGCCTGAGAAGCCCAGGTACGACACAAATGTGCTAAAACCTGGAAGGGGACTTTCTAAATACTTTATAAATGTCCCTGTGGATAGTAGATAATCTAAAAATAAATAAAAGTATATAAAAATACTTAAATAACCTTTATTTGTATTTTTTATAAAATATAATTAAAAATACCAAAAATGTTGAAAATAAGATAACTACTATTTGTAAAAATATATTAAAATACTTCAATACAAAATTTTGAGAGCTTCAAGACATCAGTATTTTTGTGAAATACTAAGGGAAATGATGATGTAAAAATATTACATGAATTCTCATAGGTTAAATTTTTAATTAATTATTTTAAGTAAATCAATTGAATTTCGAAAATAAGGAATAAAATTAATATCATGATTTTACTCCAATCAGTTGAAACATAATGAGAACCTGCTTGACATCATATTACCCGTAAGAATTTCTATTAAAAGAATTATTAACATTCTGGGAATATTTACCAAAGATAATCAATTAAGTAATAGATAATATGGATAAATTAGTGTTATTCACACGTCCAAATATCAATTAAAAGGTAGAATAATTTCAATAAGCTGTGGAATTAGATATTACCCGTGCTACAGCAACAAGGAAACATAAAAGGCTACCACTGGCTACCCTGACAGCTTTAGAATTTGTCCCTTTGAGCCCCTGTATCCCTCAGAAGGATAATATTGGGACTCAAAAAGCTATAAATAAGAAGCTCTTTTGAGGATGTTGATACCCAGAGACCCAGTTATATTTACATCCAGAAAACGTGCCAAGGTAATCAAATACTTATAAGAGATAATTAAGTGATTTATGGCTTTATTCTGATTAATAATATCTGTCCCTAATCCTTTTTATCAATTTGAAATTTTGAACAACCTTTTTAACCCCAGTAATAGTTTCAGTGCATGTCCCAAACAGGTACCCAAAGGATTTAATAATATACCAGTGAGTCTTATTATCCTTTTTCTGTTTTGGAAGCTTTGCTACAAGGCCCTTTCACTCCACGATATATTTTATATATATATTATCTTTAGGAAATATATCCTTTAAAAGAATATAAATTAAAGGTTCCAAAGTAACCAGGTATATGTGTTTTCAAGGTGAATTCCCGGAAGAGAGTTGTTAAAGATCCCCAATATAACTGTGGAACCTCTGTTAAATTATTTAATAATCAATTTATTAATATTGATTTATAATATTAAACCATAACAAAACCAATCAACGTTGCAATAGCTTTATCCAAATATTTTATAGATTTTTGGTGCAAATATTGAATAATATATTTATCATTTATTCTATCACCTCTGCTAGCTAACGGATAGCAAGGGTCTTGGCATCCAGGAGGCTGAAAATTGTTGAGAACACCAGTGGGACTTGGATTTTGGGATAAAATTATTTTACAAGATTGCAGATACAATCTAATATTATGGGCATGTTCTCTCATAAAGTGGTCAGGCAGCTTCATTCCCAGAGTACAAAAACTGGGACCACTTGTGCTAGGTTTCAAGGCATTTTGATTTAAAGCCTGGATCAAAGCAGAGACGAGGGTCAATGCTTCTGTCTTGGCAGAAGTTGTTCAAACCCTTGACCTACCTCAAGTCAAGGTTTCATTGGAGGATTTTTTCAAATCTTTTATTTTCTCAAGAGGATCCACCAAGTCTTTGGAGTGAGTCCTAGTATATAGTGGGTTGTTGAGAGGTTCAACTGAAGTATATTTAGAGGAAGGAAAAGGATCTAAGGGTTTTTGTTCCTGTGGAGAACTGGATCTCCCAACCCAATTAATATCATCATTATAAAGTGTGAGGGAAGCGTTCCTGGTCAAGCAAGTATGTGAAATTTCAAAATAAATCCACTATAGTGGCAAAATATGATAGATGAGTTGGTTTAGTTAATTTACTTTCACACAGTGGTATTTGAAACCATATAAACTGCAAAATGGGCCGGTCTTTCAGACAGTTTTGTAGCCTTTTGGTAAGTCCTTTCCTCAATTGTTTTTCAGTTGTGCAAGATATGACAGTTAACTGGCTTACCCTGTTGCAGGTTCAATTTGCAATCAGCATAAGTTTTAGTTTTGGCTTGTTCCTATCAAAATTGTGGGATCTTTCACCTGTCAACAGCAAGACTCCCAATTCTTGGTGGCTCCTTATGGGGTTCAGGAGTGTGTCTGAATATGGCTCCATTTTTTGGGAAGCATTGGATAGTGCTACTGTCCATACACAATTTGGGAAAAATGCTCTCAAACCCAGGGGTACTGTCAAATGGTGGTATGTGAAACCATAACAACTTCAAAATTGACTGGTGTTTCAGGACGTTTCATTGACCTTTGGTAATGCATTGCCTCTGAATTATTTTTTAGTTTTGCAAGGTATGAAACTGAACACTTTACCAGCAAGAATGCCCATAAGTCTAAATATTATTTGCAGTCTTTTTGAATCATCTTCTCAAAAAATTCCAAGAACTTCCCCTTCAACAGGAACAAGGTCATGTAAGCATCTTCCTTCTTAGGGGGCAGAGACTTGCAGTGGCCAAAACTTTATCTCAAACTATTATCCAATACTTATCCCATCTTTATTCTAAAAAATTGGGACAATTTGAGAACCAACTCTTCACCCTGTTTGGAAACCCCAAAAAAGTTCAAAATTCCAAATAAAATATTAATGCCTTAGTAATGAAGGAGAATAGTAGGGAATCCGTTTACATTTATCAATTTTAACCTTTAAATCTTGTATCCAATGGAACAAGGTGGAACTCTTATTCCACTTTTGAAAAGGCTTACTGGAACACCTAATTGAACAGCTTGCAGGTGAGGTTCATAAGACAAATCCCCTTCAGGATTTGATAGATTGGTTTATTTAGATTGATAATGGCAATAAAAACAAGAATTTCCCTTGACAAAATAGTCATGTATTTTTAACCTTGTCTGCAAATGCAAATTAAAAATTGAAACAGAATTCAAAGAATCCAAAGGAATCCAGACCAAATCCAAATTTTAACTCCAACAATAAATTAAAACTTTTTCCAAAACTCTGAGTTTCTTGAACAAAGAAACAAGGATTCTCTGGAACAAGGAATGGCAGCAGAGGGAGAAGGATTGGTTATGTATGTTTTTGGAGGAAAGCATGAGGTGAATAGTTTTGTTAAGCGGCTAAGTTGCTACAAAAATTTCTTGAAGTTTTTCTGACACTTGCAAGGAAGAATAAAAGTTATCTAAATATTTTCAAATTAATCTTTTAACTTATGATACTGCTAATATTCCAAGTTTGAGATTTATTATTTTCATTCCAACAAAAACCCTTATTTCATTCTCCTTGAATCCAGTGCTAATGTGTCTTTAATAAGTCAAACTTTTGCCACTTTAAAAAATCTTAAGTGTTCTGAAATAGACAAATGTCCCTTCTATTTAATAATTAGTTTTAGAATTTGAGTTTTCTAAAATTTGACTTTCACTGGAGTTTAAAGTGTAATTGATTGGATTGATGTGATCTTATTATTGTTATCTTAAAGTACTCAAACAACAGGTAAAATATAACTAGGCTGTGTTATAACCAAGATAAATTATATCTGTTATTTAATAGAGGATCTTGTGTTGTAGTATTGTGAATGTCAGACTGTCTAATCATAGAATTTAACTTACCATGTCACTTAAACTGCTTATGCTAATTTTACCTTATTCATTTTGTACTCAACCACTTTTCAGCCTATTTTGTATTTAGTCTATATAAACACCAGTGCTCTCAAGTGGAATTCATCATCTGTTCATTCACTACATCAACTGGAGTGTCCTTTTCCTCCTGTCCTCAGGTCCGTTACGCTTGAGATTATAAGCTACTTTCACTCATTTATTAATTCCTTGATCCAATTTGAGCTTCAGCTCTTTTCACTTCTACAATTAGTGACTCTGAACCATCTCATTGGGTTACCCATAAGAAAAAATGGACTTGCATTTTCCATTTTCCCCATCTTTGAATGAGATTTATTTGTCTTGGATATCCCTGGAATGGATGACACCATTCTAGGCCATGACTTACTAGTGTATTGGAATCCAGTTTTGAATTGGAAAGAAGGAGTACTTAACCTGAAAGTCTTGAAACCCCAAAAAAAATTTCAGCTTCCTGATTCCAGGAACCGAACCTTTCAGTCCTTTAGCTAAAGAAAGTATTGCAGTTATGGAATTATAATATTCCATGAAATGAACATGTAAAAATTTCAAAAATAATGAATATAATGAGAGCTGGTGCAAGATTTAAAGTTGTTTGGTTAAATTTTTTTTCAACATATTTTAAGAGGGGCCACAACCTATACAAAGCTGGGAATAGTTACCTCTTTACAAACATCTCTTCAGGAGATCAATTTGGACCGTACAAAACCCTTGGAAAATGGAATCCTTATGACTTAACAAAAAGTGGTCACACCCAAAGGAATGGTGGTTATGGCTGGACTAAAAAGCACACAAGCCTAGGCAGACAGAAATTAAATTACTTTGAGATATTTGCTCACAAGGGTTTTGCAGGAATTCATAGTTGAAAGGGTCTCAGATCAAAGGTTGAGGTATTTTTGCTGATTTTCTCCAAGGGAATAATATGGTGTTGAATTAATAATAAATCTATACAAATGAGGCCATATATCACTTGGTCATCTCTTATAAGCACCTGATCATGGATTTCAGAAGGTCTTGAATGATAATTAGAGTTCACTGTGGTCGAAACAACCAAAAAGATACTGTATATATGCCTTTTTGGGGTGAAGGGGAACTCCCAAGGGATGTAGATAGGGTAGTTCTTGTGGACTATGGCTGGAATACTGGCCAGGGCTATTTTTGCACTTATTCTTAGTCCTTTCACTCAGATTTACTTGTATTTTCTTTCCATGGAGATTTTTTAATGTGATTTTTGTGACAATCTTTATTATTGTTTTATTCAAGTTGTCAACTTTATGATTGATTTTTATATGTTTTTATTCATTTTCTAAGGTTTTAAACTGTCATCTATCCATCTTTTAACTTATTACACATGCATGGCACATTCATAGAGTTTTTAGCAGTTTCCTGAAGTACCTTGTCAACAAATTTTTCCTTGCAGGTTTGACATGCACGTGCTTGACATCCTGCATTGTATGTATGCAGGGCTGCATGCAGGAATTTTGAGAAGACACAAATCTGGCCATAAATACTAAACTAAACACAACACTAAAATTCCGAAGGAATTTTTGTTGTGAAACCTACAGGTGACAACACACGTGAAATATTAAAATTTCCAAAAAATCACTTGTAGTGGTGTTGTGTTTTTTGGGCCATTTTATTATCAATTTATTTAAAAATATAAGGATTTTGGATTCCACAGTGGGGTCAGTGAATGACCCTCCTACCTTAACATGGATAAGGAATCCAAATATTCAATAATATTTTAGGATTTCCTACTCTTTCTTGTGATTTATAATTTATTTATTCATTTATTTATTTGATTATTTTATTCTCTGCTTTGAAAGTTTTCTCTTTACAAATCAAAAGATTCCAAAAATATTGATTCTGTCAACCAGGAGTTCAAAAGCCTGCCTGAAACTTTCATTGAGTTGGATGACACTTTTCTCTCAGTAAATTTGGAATATCCTCACTTTGATTCCCAATTTCCCTCTTCAGATTTAGGAGTTATGGCTTATTTATTCAACTGAACACTTCGTTGCTTTTTAAAAGAGAAGCAGGGGCCTAACAAAAGGCGTATTTTGAGCTCCCTAATTTTCTTGCCACATGAAAGTACTGTGAACTATGTGCTGAAAGATGATGATGACATTGAAAATTTAGAAATCATTGGAGAGTCTTTACCTTTGTTTTACCATGAATTTTCTGATTTATTTTCAGAAGTAAATGCAGATAAACTACCTCCTCCCTATTTTTGTGGTCACAGGCTCAAACTCACTTTCCAGTCCCTGGCACCTTGATCATTCTACTCTCTCTTGAAGCAAGAATCAACCATTCTTCAAGAATAAATTGCAGAAAATTTATTGAAAGCATTTCTTTGACCAAGCCATTCAAATACAGGTTTGCCAGTACTATTTGTTCCCAATATAGATGGTGGCCTTTGCCTTTGTGTTGACTATAGGGAACTGAACCAGTTCCAGAAGAATGCCTATTTTTCACCTCCTTAATCTCTTCCATTGAGCTAATTATTTCTCAAATTTAGACCTTTGAGGTGCCTATAACTTGATTTTCATTTCCAAATTTCACAAATAATTTTTGCATTGAAGAATATTTTTGAAGAACTTACCATGGAAACAGCCAAAAGCCAATGCATATTGGACTGGCCCATACCTACTTCAGTCAAAAATTTAAAATTTTTCCTAGGATTCAGTAATTTTTATTGAATTTTCATTGAGTGTTATGAAAAAGAGACTTTTAAACTTACCAACCTACTTCAAATGGACACACATTTTGTTTTTAGCAAACAAGATTCTTGTGAATTTGACGCTGTGGTGTCATTATATAGCCTTGGGTCAGGAACTGCGTGACAGCCTGTGCGCTCAGAATTTGATAGGTCAGGCTCAGCAATTTGGGTGCGCGCGTTCTCAGCAGTGGCCGCTGCAGGCTCAGCAGCTGCTGCTGCGGGGCTCAGCAGTAGGGGCAGCAGGACCAGCACGGCAGTTGCAGGCTGGGCTTGAATAGGGGAGGCAGGCTTCAACCCGCTTGGTTATTACGGGCTCAGGAATGGAGCCGGATCAATCACGTTTGCAGGTGGTTAGTTCAAGTAGTAGGAGCGAGGCAACCAGGGGGCTATGTACGTGGACAGCCCCGCGCAAGCGTGGGCTGGCCCACGTGACTGGGATATTCACAACAGCGCTTGGGCTGATGCGGACAAGCATGGTGAACTTTGAGTAACATGCAGCGGAGGGCCCCGCCATGGCAAGGAAAAACCAGATGTGTGTAATGGCAGGCGGGCTGAAGGGATAGGGTGGTAATGATTAAGGTGGGGTTAGGGTTCTGGGTCTAGGGTTTCTTCTTCAATTTTTTTCAGATTGTTCTTGTGTTTGTACCCAGGTTAGGGCTAAGGGGGAGGGCATAAAGTGCAACTCCTGCAGCACAAGTTGAGGGGGTGGTCCTTACAGTATCAGGGGAAGAATCATCATCTCTCTCTTTTCTCTCTCTCTTAAAGGGGCATCCTCAAACCTTACAGAAGCTAGAACCATTGGCTCCATAACCAAGGGACAACTAAGTGAGGATTGAACACTTAAGTTTCAACATCTGGGGGTCTGGCCGGGAACCTCAATCCATTCTCAGTCTCTCAAAGATAGCGTAGGATGCTACCAAAAACCGCTCTGGGATCCACTGTTCCCCCTCCTTATCCTCTGTACTTGACTCCTGTTTCTGCGACTCAACCTCCTCCACCGCCATCTGCCCAGGTTCCTAGAGCCAGCGGTTTGGCTCCTCCTTCAGAGGGGTTGTCAGATATGGTGGTGGAGACCCCTTGTTGCATGTGGCTGAGAACAATGGACTTCCCTCATCTTTGGTTCAGTACCTCAAAGTTGGAACAGTTTCTTTCCAGGTTCAAAGGCATTGCCAATTTGGAGGGCGCGAGGGGCGCGGACAATGTTTGGACTATTTTGCTTTTCATTACCAAGGAAGAGAAGCTGTGGGATGTGGAGGAAATTCTTTGTTAAGAGACGCAGGATAAGGGGGAGTTGAAAAGGGAGATGCTGGCAAGGTGGGGAAAGTGCAAACCCTGGTTTGGGGAAAGCAATTTTGACCAAGCCGCGGAGTAAGCAAGCCAGTGTGGGGCGTGCAATCACGGAAAGGATTAGTGGAGTATATTTTGAATTTTGAGCGCATCTATGGTTAATTGGCAAAGAAAAAGGTTTTTGTGGGCCAGACGGGGGCTATGAAGTGGGTGTTTTTGGGAGTTCTTGCGCCTCAGCTCCTTTCTAGGGTACAGCGGTATCTGTATGATCATGGCCTGGCTAAGAGGTTGCTGAAGGGGAGTGTTGCAATCCTTCCCAATACCTTGGTTATTTTTCAGGCGGTGGAGAGCAAAATTGACTTAGATGAGCTCATTGCGGACATGGCACAAACATACCTGGCGGCCTCCAAGAAATTGGTCACAATCTTGGCGCCAGCCCCAAACCAAACCTCAACTTCACAAACTCCAACTCCCTCTCATGCTGGAACATCACAACAAGCTCTGTGACCATTGGTTGGCAAGATGACAGAGATTCTACAAGACATAAGGATCTTCCTCAACCGGACAGTGGCCCCCACGGCTCCAATGGCCACTATGGCTCCAGTGGCCCCTACTCAACTGCGCGCAACACCGCGGTTCCAGCCTCCCAGCCACATCTCTGGGCCATTTGGGGTTTGCATCTGTACTTACTGCAGGTAAAAAGGGCACTGGAAGTCAATATGCAAAAACCTCACCCAGGATGTCAACAAAGGACTGGTTTTCACATCCAGGATGACGTACATATTCCCATTGTGTGAATTGGTGGATTTGACCAGGGACCAGCTGACACCAATGCTGCAAGTACAGGAGCGGGCAAAGGCCCAGGCCAAGATCGCTTGGATTTGTCACTGCACCTGGGACCTGGGAAGTGCCGGGGGTAGAGTCCAAGGTCAGAGCATTGTGGGAAAACAAACAGATTGCAATGGATGTCAATGCCAAGGAGCAACCAACAGCCCCAAATCCAACAATGCATGTACCAGCAATGGATGGATTGTCAACTAATTATGTGGGGAAGAAGAAGGCCTTGGATATTTTCCAAAGGGTGATGGGAAACAACTCACCAATACCTCTGACCCTACAAGAGTTAGCAGCGGTGTCCCCAGTGTATTTTGATGAAATGGTCCAAGCATTGAGAGAGTGTGGTCAGAAACAAGTGCCAACAACAGTTCAATGGGTAAATGTGGAGGAGGAGGAGGTGGGTTGCAAGCTGTGCCGGTCAAAGTTGATATCAGTCCCACTTGCTTATGTTGCAATGACTATTTCAGGGCGGAAGGTATGGGCAATGGTGGATAGAAGGTCAATGGTCAACTTGCTTCCATCAAGGTTGGTGGACAAGCTTGTTTTGGTGCAGAGGATGTGTGCAATGAGTCTCCAGGCGTTGAATGGCGGCAGATGCTGCGTGGATGGAGTGGTGGAGGCAGAGGAGGTCAAAGTTGCAAAGCTTTGTAAGCCCCTATTGTTTCTCTGTGTAGAATGCAGTTACGTGATATTGGGTCAACCGTTCATGTTTGGGTTCCAAGCTCAAATGGCCTTCAACGCCAAGGAGGGAACGGAGGCTCTTACAGTCAAGGATTTGTTTGGCAGGTGGTTTGAGACGACTATCTGCAATCACAGGAGGGGTAAATGGGTGCGGAAACCAGCGGCTGGAAACAACCAGGAGTCCAACGTGGGTGCTGACTGTAGGGTCACCCCACAGAATATTTTTCCTAGTTGGCTGCGGTTACCGCGGGGAGCAAGCTCCGGCTTTGCACGGGAAGTTAATGGGTAAGGGGAAAGTGGAGGAGGGCGCGCCTAGGGCACAGGCTTCAGAAGTAAGTTCCATTCCTCAGTGTGCATTGACGGAAGATTCTACACTTCAAAAACCCTATCATTGTGCCACATTTGTGAGCAAACCAGAAGCCCTGGTCTGTTTATTGCTAGGACTTACAAAAATGATGGTTGGGTATGGATGACAAGGTTCAACCCTAGCAAGTACAAGCCGGTGGCGCGGAAAGTCCATCCGTGTAACAAGCCAATGCCCCAGGGATTGAATGGGCCCTTGCGTCCAATTGCATGGTCCCAAAACCCGTGGAAAATGCCCTTGAAGAATTCTGGCTGGGTAATGCAGTCAGCAGGGATCACCAAAAAATTGATCAATGCGCTTAACATTGGTCCCGCAGGGTGTCTAAGCCCAGAAAAGAGGGATTTGCTTTTTTCTGTGTTGTTACTGTGGGAGAAGGCCCTTGCCTTACACAAGTGCAATTCTGAGCAAGGCCGCCTTACCAGTGGGAGAAAATGTATCTTAATAGTCCAGGCCTTAGATTTGGTTAAACCCTTGGACACACAATTGGCTTTTGTAGATTAGAGGATCCCCATGGAAGTTGTCCTTGAGGAAATATACCCATGTTGTGTTGAGAGGATTGGCAGGCTTGGGACCTTCATAGTCTTCCCAGAAATACATCTTTTTGATGCCTTCCAGTTCTGTATCCATTGACAGGTCCCACCTTTGGAATCTTGGCATTTATTGGCCTGCTCAAATGATTTGGACACACAGTAGTGGTGAAATCCATATTGGTTGGGTGGTCTGAGCGTGGATTGGTAATGTAGAGTTCTAGGAGGGACAAGTTTATCTGCAATCTCTTGAGAGGACAGGTTGTTGTCTGACTCCAGAGACTCAGGTTCTGAGAGGTTAGGTTTTGCAGTTGCAGAGTCAGGAAAGGCGGCGGTAGGATAGTTCAGAGTTGATTATACGGGTAGAGTAGGGAAGCTATTTTGAGAGATGAGTTTGCAGGAGAGTTGATGTCTGCAGATGTGCCAGGAAGAGATTTGATAACTCTGATGTGTTTTGAGGACATGACTGAGTTGTTGGGTTGAAGGATACAGTATGATAAAAGAGCAGAATTGAAGCCTATAAGAGTACCCTTTAGCCGGCAATTATTGAATTTTGCCTTGTGGTAACTTCATATTCCAGTAAGCCACCTTGGAGCCTAATGAATGGAAATAATCTGGCGGTAAAGTCTTGCCCGTAAAGGCTTGGTAAAGCAATTTTTGATTTGGAAGTTTGAAAATTTGGTTGAGCGTCAATGTAGAAGCCTTTGAAACTTCATCCCAAAGATTGAGGGGAAGGTTGGAAGAGTGAAGGATGGTTCTGAAGGACTTGGCAATGGTGCGGTTCCAGCACTCCACTTGTCCATTATGTTTGTGATGGTAAGGTTTGGTGATGATGTGTTTAATGGAGTTTTCCTCAAAAAAAAGTCCTGAGCTTTTGAGAGATGACTTATCTTCCACTGTCAGTGCAGATGGTGGCAGGAAAGTGTTATTGTTTTTGTTCTTCAAATCTAAGAATACACAAAATTTGAGTACAAGCATCACATTTGGAATCAAGGGGAATCTCCAAAAAATAACCAGTTCAGCTGTTGAAAATGATCATGATGTACCTCATCCCATTGTGGGATTCTGGATTGATTGGTTGCATGAGATCTATATGCAGCTTTTTGAAGGGTTTGGACGCTTGTTTGCCTTTGTGATTGAAGGAGATTTTTGTTATCTTGGAGAAGACACAATTGGTGCATTGGAATTTATCAATTATGGATTTGGGAATTTCAGGCTTGATGTTTTCAACCAGTATGGAATGGTCTTCCCAATAGATTGATGAGGATAGAGGGGCTTGTTGTAGTCAAAAACTTTTTGATTAAGGTAGCTGATTTTTAAATCTTTACCAATGGAAGATGGAATATTGAGAGCAAAAAGGTTGTCTTTGATGAATCCTTTGAACTCTAGAGTTCTATTGTAAGTGACCTTGAAGGATTTTCCTCTTGCAAGGACAGAGAATTGCTTTTCAGCAACAAGGATACCCGGGCTAATTAGATTGATGACAAGGTTGGGAACAAAAAGACAATTGGAGAGTTGAATAAGAGAGGTTCTCAAGGTTAGGACCACTTCTCCCTTTCCTTTTATAGGGAGGTTAGCTCCATCCTTCCCAGTGCTAATGTGTTCACCGTTGCATTCCTGTAAGGAGGTGAAGTATTTGGTAAAGTTGAAAATATGGCAGGATGCCCCCAAGTCAAGAATGATGCAATGGTGGGATTTACTTTGTTGATCCACATGGTGAGTAGGGTATGGTAGTGAGCAACCTTGTTGTTTTTGGGTTTCTTCTGAGCTCTCCATTTGGCCTGGGCTTCTTTCCACCACTCAGGCGCTAGGTGCTTGTGCTTATTCCAGCATCTTTCCTTGGTGTGTTCTGTTGAATTTGGGTTGTGATATCCTTGTCTGCAGCCTTGGGGCTGGTAGATAGGAGTCTTGGACTTGTTGGTGACCAATGCAGTTTCACCCAAAGGGGCTTTAGTGAGTGTTGACTTGGATTCTTTGTTGAGCTGAGTTAGATGGTTGAGAACTAGATCAATGGTAAACTGCTTTTCTGAGTGAATTATTTGCTGTCAGAGCAAGTAAAGAGATGAGGGAAATTTGAAAATAACAAGATAAGCAATTATGTCTGTTGGAAGTTCAATACCAACATCAAGCATCTTTTTGAGTGAAATTTTGACTTTGGTTATGAATGAGATAATTTCTTTGGGCTTGAAAGGGAGGTAAAGAAAGTTGTTGAAGACTCAAGCTTGGTTTTTACTTTGAGAAAAAGCAAATCTTTCCCTGATCATCTTCCAGAGACTTTTAGCGGATTTGGTATTATCTTGATTTGCCACATTTTTGTGGTTTATGGCATTGGTTTTGGAAAGTATGATAACACAAGTTTTGAGATCATCCATCAGGCTGAGAGCTTTGGCCTTGTCTTCAAGTATTCCTTTGATTCCCTTAAGTTTGAGGAGTATGTATATCTTGTCTTTCCAGATTGAGTATTTCTTGTCTGTCAGATTTGGGATGGCTTTGAGTGTGGCTTTGAGCATTATTTGTCAAAAGCCATTGATGTTGCCAGGTCACTCCATGGTATTTCAAGATTAGGGAGTTTTGCATTTTGGCTTTTAACTGTGTTGACTGAATTGCTAATGAGTGAGAAAAGATCTCATATTGGAGGGACCAGGAACAAACTGAAGAGCAACTATTAGAAGAGTTGGGAAACAAAGAAGTGGAATAAACTGTCAATAAAGAAGAAAATGAATGGAAATAAATCATACCAGACAGTCAAGAACAACAGCTGAGAGGAGTGACGCTAATGGTGGCAGTTTGGCTTGAAGGTGTTGTATGATCAAAGGATGAGTGACAGTTGTGAGATTTGAGAACAGGAAGATGGTTTGAGGAAAAGAAGTAGGAAAGTAAATAGAAATAAAAAAGAAAAGAAAAGAAGATGAATCAAAAAATAGGAGATGGTCTCATTCAAAAGGAGAACACTTGGGCCAAAATCAAAGTGGCCAGCAACCAGGTGTTAGTCAATTTTAGACCGCGGGGCAATTGGACAGGGGAAGACTGAGCAGGGGATTCAATGATGGGGGATTTGGAAGAGGATTTTACAGTTGGATGGGAGTATCCCGCTTCTTCCGGAAATCCTTATCATCTTTTGGGCAGTGGAAAGCAAGTTGGACTTGAAGGAACTGATGGAGTACATGGCAAGGTCCTTCCCTATGGGGTCAAAGAAGTCCTCTTCCCACACTCCCAAAACACCAAAGCAGGCTCCGGTTGTAGGCCCCTCAAAAATAAAATGCACTTTGGCAACACCACTGACAACAGGCCCAGAGATTAGCAAAATGAAGGAATTGATGAGGGATTTATGGATCTTCCTGAGTCAAATTTTGTCATTGCAGCTCAATCTACCTCCTCACATTGGGGGACCGCTTCTTCCTTCAAATTTGCCCGCACCGCAGTCATGCAATTACTGCAGGGACAAGTGGCATTGGCAGTTGGGGTGCAATGACATGACAAGGGACCTCAAGGGGGGATTGGTTTGACCATTGGGAATGGGATTCATGTTCCCAACAGGCAAGCAAATCTTGAATTAACCAGGGAATCTGACCTTCAAGGAGCAAGTGCGGGCCCAAGGTCAGGATTCAGGGGTAACTGCTTGAGCTTTGCTTGGGATCTTCAGCAGTCCTGTGGTATTACAACCACCCCGCATGGAGGCAGAATTAAGGTTACTAGTGACAGAGGTTCCGGTGGCGCTGGAGAGGATGGATATGGATGCTAAAGAGAGGGTACCGCCAGTAGCTCCTAAGCCAGTGGCGCGTTCCAGAAATGGATTGGCGGCTGGAAAATGAGGTAGGGAAAAAGAAGGCGGTGGATATTGGGTGCATAGTGATGGGGAACAAAATGAATATTGCCTTGACCTAGAAGGAGTTGGTAGCAGTGTTGCTGGTGGTAGTGGGCAAGAAGGTTGCCCAGATGACCTGGATACTGTGCAACAACCTTCCAGAAGGGGTTGTGGTGCCCCATCCTGGACACCCTGGCCAGTGCAGAGATTTTAATTTTTTTATGATTTTTCCTTATCATCATTCATAGGCATCATGATCCCAAAAAAAAAAAAAAAAAAAAAAAAAAAAAAAAAAAAAAAAAAAAAAAAAAAAAAAAAAAACATAAGAATCAAAAACAATACATAACTACTAGAAGTAATCCTCAATCATACTCATCATTATCCTCTAGTTAAACTCAAACTCATCCTCATCCTCATCCTTGAACAAGACTATCAAAATCTCACCATCACACTTCCACAACACTCAATTGCTCAATCTCAAACAATCTCAGAAGAAAAAAATGGCTCTCAACTGTTCTATGATCTCCTCCAATAACAATCCAATCCCCCTGCCAGTTGAGAAGATCTTCCTCAGCGTCCAATTGGTCTCAATCTCCCTAAGCCCAACCACTCCCAATCAAGCTACCACCGATCAACCATTGATCTCACCCACCTCCCCAATTTATCATATTGATGATCCAGATTCAAAGAAGAAGGGCAAGTTGCCCTCAATTGCTGGTATGCTCTCCACCTTCTCCTCCCTCGCTAGTTCAAACCCTTTGACCAATGGATCCACCAATGGCACCATCTACGTCACCAATTAACAAATCCTCTTCATGCCCAGAACTTATCCTCCCTATCCAATCCTATACCATTGTCCGATCCCAACCAACCCACTCGGATCAAAACCCTCACGGTGCCCCTGCAGAATTCCTTCAACGGTCAATTTTTCCAACCTTGGTTATCTCCCAACTATCATCTCTCCACCATCATCCCTTTCCCCGCAGGTTGATCTCGACCACAATCATCATCACCCCTCATCTGATCCGCGCTCTCAACGCATCACCGGTTTCTCGCGCAAGTCTTCTGTTGCCTGCGCGGGTTGGTGATGTGTCCCGCGCCCCTCAAGGATTTTGACCGCGCGGGCATCCGCGGGCCAGCGGATGCCAAGGGGAGTTGGCCTGTCTGCGCGGCCCGTCACCCTTGCTCATTCATTTCCTTTTATTATTTCATTGATCCGTAAAAAAAAAAAAAAGAAAAAAAAAATTTTTTCCGTTCTCTTTGTAAATCTCTCTTGTAAATAGTCTACAGGCCTCTGGTCTATAAAAGGAGTGGCTCCCCCAAGCCTTTTAATAGGAAATCATCCATGGGAGTGTGTTCTTGTGTCCCCCCATTATTGTGAAATTAAGATCCTGATCCTTATCCTGGGTATATCTCTGATTGCCCCCTGATCCATCTTTGACCCTGAGTCTTTGCCCCTCTGTGGCCTGATCCTTATAAACAACCAATAGCCTTGTTGGTTGAAGAAAAATTCTGTCTGTTGGAATTTTTTTGAGTGTGTTATACCACTCCTTGATCCCTTTCTCTGACCATACTGGTCCTGATCCCTGATCATTTTTCTGGAGCCAATCACAATTGATTGAAGAGGTCTTATTAAGTTTAAGACCTGGAGTGTTATACCTCCCTTTATGTTCTTTGGAGTTGCACTCTGCCAGCCTACTCTTGTGTCCCTTGAGAAGTGTTGAGGTTATCCTTGCTTCAAATTGGTTACTGTTTGCTTTTAGAGCTTCTTAAACATTGTGGTTTGTCTTGTACAGCCACCCTCAGTTATCTGGTACCCTTCAAGCGCTTGATTGTGGAGGGTTGGGCAGGTTCATTGAGAACCTGGAGGTTGGTAGGGTTTGAGTTTATCATCCCCAATCTTCTGCTGACAACCAGAGTTATTAGCTTGTGGGCGTTGTTTACATACAACAGCATTTGTACCTTGAACTCTAGGCAGACTTTAACTTCTTTTGTTCAAGTTTTTCCCTTCATAATCTTGTCTCAGATAGTGCTGTTACATCGCTACCAAACTACTTTCACCTTTATCCTCTACTCCTTGATTCCTCATTTACCAGGTTCTGGACCTTGATCTCGGTTACATCTAAATATTTTTGTAACACTCAGGAGGGCAGCCTAAACAGCACCTTTCCCCTCCAAAGAACTGCCATGGCCTAGCACCATTTGGAGTCTTACAGCGTTCAGATCTTCATTGAAAACGTGGGTATCAAGGGCCCAAAGATGGACTATGGAGGAGAGGTTCTTGTGGAGGCCCCTTTGGTCTGCTGGTTCATTTGAAAAAAACCCTGTGACGTTGGAACGGGGTGTTTTCTGGATTGAGGAGGCAGGCCTTAGGGTATTGGGGAAGAAAATAGCGGTCTGTGTTCCTTTCAGAATCCTGGATGCCAAGACCCTTGCTATCCTTTAGCTACCAGAGGTCATAGAATAAATAATAAATATATTATTTAATAAATGCAGCAAAAATCTGTATAATATTTGGATTAAGCTTTTGCAATTTAATTGGTCTGGTTATAGTTTATTGTTATAAATCAATATAAATAAATTGATTATTATATATTTTTATAGAGGGGCAACAATTATATTGGGGATCTTTAACACCTCTCTTCAGGTATTTCAGTATGAAAACATGTAGTCCTGGTTACTTTGGGCTCTTTAGTTCAAAGGATATTTTTCCCAAAGATAATATGTATATAAAATACACGGTGGAGAGGCAGGGCCTTGTAACCAAGCTGCCATGTCAGAGAAAGGATAATAAAACTCAATGGTATATAATTAAATCCTCTGGGTATCTGTTTGAGAAATGCACTGATGGGTTAAACCTGTATACTGGGGTTATAAGGTTGTTCAGCAGTTTTAATTGATAAAAAAAGAGGTTGAGGACGGATATTATTGATCAGACTTAGCCATAAATCACTTACCTATCTCTTATAAGTACTTGATTACCTTGGCAAGGTGTCTGGATATAAATATAACTGGGTGTCTGCCCATCAATATCCTCAAAAGAGCTCTTTATTCATAGCTTTTGGAGTCCCAATACTATCCTTCTGAGGGGTACAGGGGATCAAAGGGACGGACACTAAGGCTAGCAGGGTAACCAGTGGTAGCCTGTCACGTGTTCTTGGAGCTATAGCACGGGAAGCATCTAATTCCTCAGGTTATGGGAATTATTCTACTTTCTAACAGATATTAGGATTTGTGAATACCACTAATCTGTCCTATGTATGTATTATTTAATTGATTATCCTTAGTAAATTTTCCTATCAATGCAATAATTATTTAAATAGACATTTCTACGGACATCCTGATGTCAGGTGAGTTCTCATTATGTATTAAATAACTGGAATAAAGTCATGATATTGATTTTACTCCTTATTTTTGAGTTCCATTTGATTTACTAAGGTAATTACTTAAAAATATAAGTCATGGTAATTCATGTAATATTTCTACATAATTAGTTTTCTTAGTATGTCACAAACATATTGATGTCTAGAAAATTTCATAAAAGTATATTAAAGTATTTTAAGATATTTTTAGAAGTTTTCATTGTCTTATTTTCGACATTCTTGGTACTTTGAATTAAATTTAATAAAAAATACATATAAGGGTTATTTAAGTTTTTTTTATATAATATTATGTACATTCAGACTATCTAATATCCACAGGAACATTTATTACATATGGAGAATGATCCCGTGTGGGTTTTAGCATGTTTACGCGGTACCTAAGCCTCTCAGGCCGCCTGTCATTCTGTCAACCCATAGTCCCGCCGCTGCATACTTTTCAGAGGCTCAGGGCTGCATACGCAACCTTGACGAAGTGACAGGGCTGTATCTCAGCCGCGCGCGGGTGCATTGGCTGCCGCGGCTGCGTGCGGGAATTTTGACAAAACAAATTTCCGTCCGTAACTCCTAAAATATACACAACACCTCAATTCTGACAGAATTTTAGGTGTGAAACCTATACGTGAGAATGCGTGTGAAATATTTAATTGACCAAAAAGCGCAACAGTGGAGCCGTGGTATTTTGGTCTTTCTTTCCTTAATTATTTAAAAATATGAGGAGTTGGATTTCACGGGTGGGGTCAGTGAGTGACCCTACCTAATTTTGGGTAGAGAATTGATTTCTGTAATAACATTTATGGTTTTCCTACTTTTTCTTTGGTTTATTAAATTATTATTATTTTTATGTTATTTTTGTTACTTTTGCAGCTTGCTCTGCAATAGTAGCAAGCTGACATTCCCCCACTCCAAGATATGGCCATATCTGAAAAACAAATCTGGAGGATTTTGGGAGAAAATTAACTTCATTTGGGTTTCAGTTCTTTTTTCTGGCCCTGTAGTTTCTGAGATGTATTGGTCCATCAGGTATGTTATTTTCTGGTAACCATTCATCTTTTTCTGCAGATTCTCCTTTGTATCTTACTAAGTATAGTCTAACATCTTTTCCTTGTACTCTCTCTTTCTTGTCTCTCAATATCCTGCTGATGTTCCCTTTTTCTTTCACAGGGTCAGGTTCCATTGGGATTATTGCTGGAGGGAGGTTGCTACCTTCTCTTGGTTGAAAGTGTTTGACTAGGCTAACAGGAAATACTGGGTGTTTCCTTGATAATTCTTCACTCAAGATTACTTCCACAGCATTTTTGCCATGCACCTTCTTGATAACAAATGGTCCAAAAAAGGCTGGTTTCAGTTTTCTGTTACCTACTAGATTGTTGAAATTGGCTATGAATATCAAGATCCGATCTCCTATTTTAAATTCAGGTTCTTTATGTGATTTGTCCAATCTTTTTTTGTTGTATTCTACTGCTTCTTCTACACATTTTTGAGCATGATTATTTTCCAGATCTCTCATATTCTTAAATTCAAGAGATGTTGGATGAATAGTGGCTAAATTGTCAGCCACGAGACAGTTAGACTTGTCCAAATGTCTGGAGACTCATATGTCCTGCTGGTATAGTGGCTAAGTACTAGGCTCACTTCCCAGTATCTGATACCAAGGTCACTGGTTCAAACCACAATGGAGACAATAATGAAAATGTTGAATAGTTTTGTAATTATATAGTAAATCTTAATAATATTATATAATATTGTTTTATAAGTATGTTTTTATGAGTATGAATTATGGAATTAAAACCTTGATAATTTATATTGTCAAGAAGGGGATCCAATATAACTTTAAATTAAGTTATGAGGACTCAGATGCGTCCCAATTATTGATTTAGAAGTTCCCAAAGTGTTTCCTCTCTTTGGGAAGGAGTTACAGTAATCATATTAACCCATACTCTCTATACTGTATAAATTAATTACACATTATCCTTCTTTGGGATGTAATTATAAGTAATACTCCCTCTGTACACTTAATACACCTTACTGAGCCTTGAGAGCGTTCACTCAGAGGCTTTAGAACTTAATTGTAAGCTATGAACCTTCTAGTAGCACTGCCAAGAGTATATACCCCTTATAGGTATAGTATAATTATAAATTAATTAATTATTTAATACTATCCCCTTTTGGATGTAAAAATGCTTTAATATACTTCACTGAGCCTTGATTGCGTCCACTCAGAGGGCTCAGAGTTCATCTGTAGGCTGTAAACCTTTTAATAAACATTGCAAAGAGTATACATACTCTATGTGTATAGTATGAGCTAAGATACTTATAATTAAAATTAAATTATTTGCCAAGGTACTAAGCTACATTAAATCAATATAAATAATCATTATGATGGAATCTAAGGCTTCTATACCGTTCATCTGAGTGATGTATAAGTCCTAAGACCCAGTAAGTAACCTTTTAGTAAGTAAAATGAAAACTTTACCTTGAAAATCCTTCCCAATGGGTACTAGTTCTTCATTACCCATTGAGAATGATGTAATTATGTCTTGGGCCTTTGAGGACGAAACCAAGGAGAGCCTGACACTCCCCTGGTGATTACTAGAGTCCCCTGAGGGCTCCTGTTACCTTAAAAGAGCAGGGTCTTTACCCTATAGCCCTTTCATCATCCATTATATATTATTATTTAAACAAGAATACAAGCAAGAGTTAACAAGCCCATTAACCTTAATCTCAAAAAGAAGATTGACTGGGGCTATAAACTTTGGTATTAAATTCAATCAATAACCTATCTGGCAACACCAATTTCGAGTGGAAGGTCTCACTTGAATAAGTAACCCCTGTGTGTTACTCTTTAAAGGGTGTGAGCTTATTTATAAGAAAATCTCCTTTTGGTCTTACTCCTTTAAGACTAAGGCCCCTTACCTATTATAAAGGTTTAAGGTGTGGCTATTTACTCATAATACCTTGGTATTATTTGAGTCTGTAAACTTTTAAAGTTGCTGTTTGGAATATATAAGTCAAAACTAATTTAAATATTGGTTTGACTTTATTCTTTTGCAGGTTTAACCACGGCTAGGTATAGCAATAGAGGTTAAATCCCTGACAATTGGGGGCCTCATCTGGTTTCAGTACCTTTGAGATTGTTTTGTCTGCTTAAAGTACGCAATTTTGTGATATTTTAGGCAAAAGTTTTTGCTGATTTATAAATTTTCTGATTAAAATCAGTAAATATATATATAAAAAAAAAAAAAAAAAAACAGCAAATTTTCGAAAATTCTGGGATTTTTTGCTTTGAGCTTTAAATTCCTTCTGTTTTAAGTGTTGAAGCATATTTTGTGCGCACTTTTGAGCAATTTTGAACAAAGTTTGTGCTGATTATTGATTTTTTATAGGAAAATTATAGAAAATACAAAATAAAAAAAAAAAAAAAAAAGGGACAATTTTCGAAAACTGCTTTTGAAACAGTTAGCCTTTTTACAGATATTATTTCACTGAGATTAAGCAATCTTAATCTAGTTTGCTTGGTTTTGACCTGGTTTTGTTTTTTTTGTTTTAAAATAAAAAAAAAAGAAGAAAAAAAAAACAAAACAAGATTTGATTAGGAGAAACCGTAAAAAAAAAAAAAAAAAAAAAAAAAAAAAAAAAACAACCAAGTTTTTTTTTTGCACAGCATCCTAAAAGGGAAGACGTTGTCTATTTTCCAACAGTGTGTTTGACGATCTCGCTCTCTGTCCACTCGGAAATTAACCAAAAAAAAAAAGCGACTGCCGCGTAATTCCGGCTAACGTATCTCCGTGTGATTTCGCGCCAGAGCAGAGAACGACTGATTGTTTATCGATTAGCGGTGTCGGCGACCTACCGTTGCCCGAACAGAGGATTGATATCGTGACCAGTACCATTTTTGGTTAGAGAGACAAGTTAGTATAATTTTTTTTTTAAAAAAAGAAAAAAAAAAAACAAAATAATAAAAAAAAATAAGAATACTATAAACGTACCTAAGTTATCTCTTGACACTACATAGTGTCGAGACAACTTTCTATTGCCTCCTTCCTTCCGTCTAACCGAGGAAGGTTGCCAAGTTTCGTATCGGAAACGAGCTCAGTCCCGCGAAGCGAAGCACGGGGACCAAGTATCCGTAGCATTGAACCTACGGAAAGGGCGAGATTGCCAACGACGGATATCGTGACTCACCGTGAGTCTTCCGTCGTCCTTTGACTGGCGTAGGACGTATTGATTTTCCTATTGATTATTGTTTCTAACTGCGTACATGGCGATGAACACCAGAAGCAAGGGGGCTGAGCTTGTGCCCCCCGGCGAATTTAGTCAGAGAACAAAGAGACCTACCTCCAGGAACAGCAAACCTTCTGACCTGCCACAGTCAGAACAAGATAAGCTACCTGGAGGCGGTAGCTGCGAACAACGTCAAGAACCAGTCCAAGTTCTTGACTCAGGCCCTGGAGACGTACAGGGCCCTCATGAAATTAATAGGAAGGGAGAGGTTGATGAAGGAGACTGAGTGCTGGGATCCAACTCAGATCAAGAAGCCAGTGGCTCCCAAACCAAAGGCAAAGAAGAAAATATTAGGGGGGATAACCCCACAACCAGTAGCCTCTGGTTCCCAGGTTCCTTTGAGGAACAGAGATCCCTCTCCTCCTCACAACCAGGGAGGAAGGATGAGGAAAAGAAGGGATCACAGGAATTCAATTTATGGAGAAATGATGAGGATGGCGAGATCTCTCCAAGGGGGATTTCAATATTTAGAGGAGGAAAGAGCCAAGAGGGCAAAGAGGGGTTAAGATTATCCCTTGAATCAGAAATTTTGTTAGAAAAATTTCGTGATGTTGTATTCAAAGAGACCCTTCACATTAAGAAGGCAGTAGTACACAAAAATCAATATTGTGTTGAAGGCTTTGCAGCCATGGACAGGAAGTACAGCTGTATAGTATCTGATAGCATTGCCCTTAAATCTATTTTAGAGAATTCTGCAAAAGATATAGAAGATTTGACTAATAAGACCATTGAACTGGACCTTATCAAGGTCCAGAATAGTGATTTAAGTAATTTAGATGACAAAGTAACAAGTATTAGTGAATCATTGAAAGATTCTGCAGAAGAATCTGTAGCAGTAAGGAAGGATGTCCATTCATTGAAATCCATGATGTTACAAATAAGTCATTCCTTGGAGCTGCTGGAACATAAATTTGAACAAAATATGAATTCTGTCAGAGAAGAAATATTGAAATATCAGGTTGTGTCAGAACAAGGTTTAGGAAGTTTGAGTACAAAGATTGATAAGGTACATCAACAATTAGAGCAGAACCATGACAAGCTTGTCCGTAGATTGCTCTCCTTGTCCCCAAGCAACCTCAGTCATGCCATGGAAACCACCAACCATGACAGAGGTCATAAGATGGATAAGAAGATAGCGGAAAAAATTGATCCAGTACAAGATTCTAGTAAGAATGAAGTTTTCAAACAGATACTGCAGGGATTGCCCAAGATCAGTGAATGGCCTGATTTCTCCGGAGAAGGTGAATATGACCACACTGAATTCATTTCATGGATTGACACATTGAAAGAGGACACAGGATTACCTGATACTTTGATCACTGACAGGTTAAGTATCTTGTTTAAAGGTATAGCCTCAGACTGGTACAGAGACAGAAGGAATTCAGTAGGTGTGCAAGACTGGGAATTTTGGAAAAAAGAAATAAGTTCAAAATTTGGTACAGCAAATAGGAAGAGGAAGTGTTTGAATGCTTTTAACAAAGACAGATTCCTACCAGGTGTTACACCACCAGCAACATGGGTAACCAGACAGAGGAAGAGGCTTAGAGCCTGTGATCCATACCTGGATCAAGATAGTATTAATTTCAAGTTACTATCCTTGATGGATGGTGAAGTTTCATTCGCAGTAAAAAATAGTATGAAAACTACGGATGATTGCTCAAACTTGATTAATATACTGGAAGACATAGTAGAAGACACATCTCTAGGTAGGAGGAAATCATATCCTCCCAAAGAAGTTCCTATGGAGAAATCCAAAGGCAAAACTCAACCAAAATTGAACCTGCAGGGCACAGAAGTCTCTTGTTACACATGTGGGAAGGCAGGACATACTTCTAGGACTTGTCCTCAGAAGGCAAGCAAAGTAAATAACATAGAAACTAACAAAGAAGAACAAGTGGAGATTGCTTATGATTCTTGTGATGACCATAGTGAGGAGGATGATAACCACTTAATCATAGGATGCATAAATTCAATAGAATCAGAAAATGACTTGGTACAAATTTCATTCTGCGGAAAGCCTTGCAAGGTGCTTCTGGACTCTGGTGCTTGCAAGTCCATAGTAGGAAGGAGATACCTGGAGAAGTTCTATCCCCAATGGAAAGAGCACTTATTAGACTCACCCAAGTTAAATTTACAAAGCTGTTCTGGTGCACTGGAACCTTTAGGAATGGTAAAGATCAGATTGTTCCTGAAAGATTTGGCTCTGGTGATCAAGTTTGTAATAATTGATAATACAATGGTTGAATACTTCATCATTGGAAGTGACTATATGAAAAAGTATTGTTTTAGTTTATTCCATGGGCAAAGTTCTTCATCCTTTACCATTGGAAACAGTGAAAGGTTTTACTTCAATAATTTTGGCATGGATATGGTGAACAATGTTTCAAAAAAAGGTTTTGGCCAAGAGCTCTTTAGAGACTCAAAAATCATTTCTTCCTTGAAAGCAGAGGAAAAGGAAGAACTATTTTCCTTGTTGTTTAGGCATCAAGCAGCTTTTGCAACAGTAGATTAGCCTTTTGGGTCAATCAAAGGTCATGAGGTCAAGATTACTTTAACAATAGACCAACCATATCCCCCAGCTTTGAGGAAACATCCTTTCCCTGCTAGTCCTAGAAGCAAGGTGGCATTGAAAGAGCATATAGATACATTATTGAAGTTGAATGTGTTCAAGAAGCAGTAGAGTACAATAAGGGTAGATGGGATAGAACACACAAGGATCATGACATCAAAGTTGGAGACATGGTTTTAGTTTCAACAGTGAATTTTTCTAATATAGCAGGGCATAGAAAACTCAAAGACTCATTTGTTGGGCCATTTGTGGTAAAAGCCTTACATGGTAAGAATGCAGTAGAGGTGATTCTGAGCAAGGAGTTTGACAGGAAACATCCAACTTTCCCAATCAGTCTGGTTAAGAAGTTCTTAGAACCCACTGCAAAGTTCCCACTGAGGAAGGTACCTGTGGTTGTGGTCCCACCTCTACAGGATGTTGAAGAGGGATTACCTCACAAGATATTGAACCATAAGATTATTAGAAAGGACAGTAAAGATGTAAGAGTTTATCTAGTCAGGTTTAAGAATAAATTAGCTGATAGTGACTTATGGTTGGAAGCTAAAGACATTAAAAACTCTGATATTGTATTAAGGAGATATAGAGCATCTAAAAGAGCTAAAAATTCCTCTGAAGAGTAATTTTCTTTTGGTGGTAGGGAGTGTCAGCCACGAGACAGTTAGACTTGTCCAAATGTCTGGAAACTCATATGTCCTGCTGGTATAGTGGCTAAGTACTAGGCTCACTTCCCAGTATCTGATACCAAGGTCACTGGTTCAAACCACAATGGAGACAATAATGAAAATGTTGAATAGTTTTTTAATTATATAGTAAATCTTAATAATATTATATAATATTGTTTTATAAGTATGTTTTTATGAGTATGAATTATGGAATTAAAACCTTGATAATTTATATTATCAAGAAGGGGATCCAATATAACTTTAAATTAAGTTATGAGGACTCAGATGCGTCCCAATTATTGATATAGAAGTTCCCAAAGTGTTTCCTCTCTTTGGGAAGGAGTTACAGTAATCATATTAACCCATACTCTCTATACTGTATAAATTAATTACACATTATCCTTCTTTGGGATGTAATTATAAGTAATACTCCCTCTGTACACTTAATACACCTTACTGAGCCTTGAGAGCGTTCACTCAGAGGCTTTAGAACTTAATTGTAAGCTATGAACCTTCTAGTAGCACTGCCAAGAGTATATACCCCTTATAGGTATAGTATAATTATAAATTAATTAATTATTTAATACTATCCCCTTTTGGATGTAAAAATGCTTTAATATACTTCACTGAGCCTTGAGTGCGTCCACTCAGAGGGCTCAGAGTTCATCTGTAGGCTGTAAACCTTTTAATAAACATTGCAAAGAGTATACATACTCTATGTGTATAGTATGAGCTAAGATACTTATAATTAAAATTAAATTATTTGCCAAGGTACTAAGCTACATTAAATCAATATAAATAATCATTATGATGGAATCTAAGGCTTCTATACCGTTCATCTGAGTGATGTATAAGTCCTAAGACCCAGTAAGTAACCTTTTAGTAAGTAAAATGAAAACTTTACCTTGAAAATCCTTCCCAATGGGTACTAGTTCTTCATTACCCATTGAGAATGATGTAATTATGTCTTGGGCCTTTGAGGACGAAACCAAGGAGAGCCTGACACTCCCCTGGTGATTACTAGAGTCCCCTGAGGGCTCCTGTTACCTTAAAAGAGCAGGGTCTTTACCCTATAGCCCTTTCATCATCCATTATATATTATTATTTGAACAAGAATACAAGCAAGAGTTAACAAGCCCATTAACCTTAATCTCAAAAAGAAGATTGACTGGCGCTATAAACTTTGGTATTAAATTCAATCAATAACCTATCTGGCAAAACCAATTTCGAGTGGAAGGTCTCACTTGAATAAGTAACCCCTGTGTGTTACTCTTTAAAGGGTGTGAGCTTATTTATAAGCAAATCTCCTTTTGGTCTTACTCCTTTAAGACTAAGGCCCCTTACCTATTATAAAGGTTTAAGGTGTGGCTATTTACTCATAATACCTTGGTATTATTCGAGTCTGTAAACTTTTAAAGTTGCTGTTTGGAATATATAAGTCAAAACTAATTTAAATATTGGTTTGACTTTATTCTTTTGCAGGTTTAACCACGGCTAGGTATAGCAATAGAGGTTAAATCCCTGACATAAGTTATATTTTAAGTTATTCCTGGGGAGTTTTGGAATCCATCCTCTTTCTAGTATGTAAGGAGCTTCTTTGGTAGTAGAATGTTTACTGCTGTTATAAGCCATTTCTAGGGCTGGGAGTAGGCTTACCCAATCATGGAAATAACCATCTGAGTTTTTGTATTCTAGACCAAGGTACAGAACCTTCTTAACATATCTTCTTGGGTATGTATCATTCTTGCAGCTAATCCATCAGTTTGGGGATGGTATTCTGTAGAAAAAGCTAGAGTAGTACCCAGTAAATCATTCATATTCCTCCAAAACTCAGAGGTGAATTTGGGGTCTCTGTCACTGATTATACTCTTGCGTATAGCCACATCAGCTATGATCCTGTTCCAGAATATTAAAGCTACGTCCATAGCACTATCTTCTTTGTGGTTAGGTAAGAATTTTGCCTTCTTAGAATATCTGTCAACTATAACTAGGACAGAGTTATATGAATGAGTACCTCCAGGGGAGAGGCAGGTGACAAAATCCATATTGATGATTTCCCACATAGTTTTGGGTTCAGAGATCTTCTGTAGGAGTCCATACCTTTTTGCAGTAGTTTTATCAGATCTTTGGCAAGCATCACAGCTAGGAACATATTGAATAGTGATTTCTTTCCTGTCTATCCACCAAGCAGTTTGTTTTTCTTTTTCCAAAGTTCTTTCTGTGGATAGATGTCCTGATGAACAGTTGTCATGGCATTCCTGGAGTATACGTTGTATATGTTCTTTGTTGCTTAGTACTAATACACTTGTCAGCTCTCTGATACCAGGAACCTTGCAGTCCTTTAGCTACAGAGAGTGATAAAAGAACTTGGAGAAATAATATTCCAAAGAATAAACACTTTAAAGCTCCAATAATGGTATGGTAAGAGCAAGTGCAAGGTTTATTTGGTTTGGTTATAAATATTTTAAATATAATATATAAAGAGGGGCCACAGTATTATACTACTGGGGATCTTTACAGACTAGCAACCTCTCTTCAAGGGGCCTCCTTAGGCAGTTTAAGAACCTTGGAATAAATATGGGTGCCTTAGAAAGGACTTATTCCACTAATGGCCGGGCTTAACAGCACAAGTGGCCTAGACAGGAAGGGAAACACTCACTCTGAGCACTTGACCACGAAAATCCTGGAATAATTGGAAGGGTTTCAGAGCAGATGGGGTTGATTGCTTGACTAAACTTCAATGGTTGATTGGTTAATAAAGGTAAATAATACTACTACAGACTAAGTCATAAATCACTTGCTTATCTTCATATAAGCACTTGATTAACAATGACACCGTGTCTGATTGATAATAAATAATTCCTGATAACTGATTAACTGATTGGAAACAGAAGGGCAAAAAGAGCCTGTTTAAATATTCTTTTTTGGGTGCTTGAGGACCTCTAGAAGGGGTACTAGCCATGGGCTGAGGCTAGGGGGGCAATCAGGGCAAAATTGGCACGTCCTCAAGGTGCTGTTAGCCTGCTGGCCTTAGATCTGTCAAGGAACAGCTCCTTTTTAGCTGCAGGATCTGTTAATCAATAGATTAGTCATTTTGCTGATCCTGCACTGATCCTCAATTTGTACAGTAAGTACTGGTCCAAAGTGAGCAGACGTAGATATTTATTGATTCTCCATCCTCTGCTGATCCTGTATGTAGTTTTTAATAATTTTTACGACCACTCCTTATGTAGTTTCGTGGTCTTTGAAGGTTCTGATCAACTTATTTCGTGGTGAGTCTGGATCTTTATTTAATTAATAAAAAATACTAAAAATTAGTTACTAACTAATTTTAATTGATTTTTAAGGTTTTTGAACCATAATCTATGCTCGTGTGGTAGCTTTACATATGTAGTGTAGATCCTACTATATTGTAGCTTCTCTGAGCGGTACCTGGATGTCATAGGAGGCGCGGGGATCAGTCCATTCAAATGCGCGCGGGGACTGATCCGCTGCTCAGATGCGCGCGGGGGACTGTACCGCTGCGCGCGTGACTAGGTCACGGGATTACCTGCGCGGGAGTCCAGCGCTGTAAGGACGCGGGGCTGCGTGCGGGAGTTGGTGTACGCGGGAGTCCAACGCTGTAGGGACGCGGGGCTGCGTGCGGGAGTTTGCGTACGCAGGAGACCAGCGCTGTAGGGACGCGGGGCTGCGTGCGGGAATTGTGACAAAACACAATTTCCCGTGTAACTCCTAAACTACACACAACACCTGGATTTTGACTGAAATTTAGGTTTGAAACCTATACATGACATATCATGTGAAATATTAAAATGGCTAAAAGGTGCCATACTGGTGCCGTGGTCATTTACCATTTTGTATTAAATTAATTAAAAAATATAAGGAGTAAGAATTCAAGGGTGGGGTCAGTGAGTGACCCTACCTTATTTTGGGTGGGAAATCCATTTCTGCAATAATATTTATGGATTTTCTACTCCTTCATTTTATAATAATTTTATTTATTCATTTATCTTTGTTCCTTTTAATTTTGTTAATATTATTATTTTTGTTGCTTTTTCAGGTTGCTCTGTGCTAGGTAGCAGGCTGACAACACTGGAATGTTGGTTTCTGTAGTAAAGGAGACCATCCCAAAAGGTAAACCTTCCTGCTTTATAGGGTTCAAGTAATAAAGCAGGTAGGCTATTTATCAAAGCTGCTTCTGGGGATTCACATTCCATAATGGTAATCAGCAGCTTGATTTCAGGAGAGTAGTTTTCCCTTACTAGGTTGAAGAAAGCAGTAGCTAATTCACATAAGTGGATCCCCATTATTGGAGCACCCAATGCAAAAAGATTGATGTTCAGGATAGGAAAAATATCTTGATCTTCAGGGTCATATGCTTTATTGTTAGTCATTAGGCAAAGCATTCCTACTTAGACTATCAGCATTCTGATGTTTATCTCCAGCTTTATGCACTATAGTCATCTGAACTCTATACTGTTGTATAGCAATTTGCCACCTGAGCATATGTCTTCTGGGAGTTTTCATGTTCATAAGAGTTCTTACAGAAGTACAGTCCGTGATTACTTGAAATTTGGTGCCATATAAGTGATATTGTAGCTTTTCTAAAGCCCATACTAGTGCCAAACATTCCAACTGACTGGATCCATATCTCTTTTCTGTATCTTTGATCTGTCTAGATATGAAGATTACTGTTTTCTCTACTGGTCTGTCTTCCTCTATCCTTTGTTGATGTAGAGTAGCTCCTAACCCTTCCATACAGGTGTCAATGTACAGTTTGAAGGGCTTGGAGTAATCTGGTTGGATGAGTAAAGGAGTAGAGTTCATAGCTATTTTTAGTTCCTCATAATTTTTCAGTCTCTCATGGGTCATTTCAAATTGACTGTTGTTGTTGTATACTTCATACAGAATCTTAGTTAGCATAGAAAACTTTGGTATGTATTGTATGTAATAAATACAAAAACTAATAAAAGAAGGTAATTCTGTTTTGTTTTGAGGCATAGGTCTATTCATGAAAGGAGCTATCTTATCTTGATCAGCAGCTAGTTTTAGACCAGAGACTATATGTCCTAAGGCTTTCAATTCTCCGTAGCCAAAGTTGCATTTCTTCATGGACACCTTCAATCCTGCTCTGGAGATAGTCTGGAGTACTAATCTTACTTGGTTAATATGAGTGTCAGCTTGCTACTATGTTCAGAGCAACCTGTCATAGCAACAAAAAACTATAAAAATAAGTATATCTAAATTAACAAAAGAAGGAGTGAAAAATCCATAAATGATATTAAAGAAATGGATTCCTCACCCAAAATTAGGAAGGGTCACTCACTGACCCCACCCTTGAAATCCAAGTCCTTACATTTGTAAAATAATTAAAAAGAAAAGTACTAAAAATTATGACACCAGTATGGCACCTTTTGGCCATTCTAAAATTTCACACGTGTTTTCACGTATAGGGTTTACACCTAAAATTCACTCAGAATTGAGGTGTTGTGTATATTATAGGAGTTACACACGGAAATGTGTTATGTCACAATTCCCGCGCACAGCCCTGCATCATTACATACCCCTACATACTCATAGTAGCAGTTTCCCGCGTACAAAAGACCCGCGCGCAGCTAAGTCTGCCACGCATGCAGCAGATCCCACCCCGCGCGCATCTGAACTGACTGATCCCCTTGTCTGGATCCGTCGTGACTAATCTGAAAACCAGGTACCGCTCAAAAAAGCTACAACCTAATTAGAGTTTCCTGGCATATGTAACAAGCTGAAAATGCATTAGGAATAATCTAAAAAGATCAAAACTTAATTAAAATTAATAAAAATGAAGTTTAGTACATTTTTTAATAATAAATTAAAGATCAAGGATTACCATGTAAATCATTGACTCTGATCTTTGAAGGCCATGAAACACTACAAGGAGTGTTCATAAAAATTATTAAAAAATATCTAAATGATCAGCAGATGATAGACAATCAGTAAACGTCAACATCTGTTTGCTTTAAAGCAATAATAATAGTACAAATGAAGAATGAGTTCAGAATGATCAAATTTAAGCCATAATACATTAACAGATCCTGTGGCTAAAATAGTACAGAAATCCAGCAGATCTAAGGTCAGATGATTAACATCACCAAGTAAACCTGCGAATCCTTCTCTGGATGGCCTTCCAGCCTCAGCTAATGAGCAGAACTATCTCTTTGCACCCTGAGAAGCTCAAAATCACCCCAAAAAGGTATTTATACAGACCTCTTGGATCCTTTATTTCATCATCAGTTTACCAGGAATTATTATGATCAACCAGAAACTGTTTCATTGTTATTCAAATGCTTATGAAGACTCTAAGCAAGTGATTTATGACCAATTCTTTAGTATTATTATTTATTTCTTAAAACCAATCAACCCTTGAGGTTAAGTCAGGCAATCCACCCCATCTGCTCTGAAACCCTACCTATTATTGCATGATTTTTGTGGTAAAGTGCTCAGAGTCAGTTTTTCCCTTCCTGTCTAGGCCATTGTGCTGTTATGCCCAGCCATTAGTGGAATAAGGCCTTTCTAAGGCACCCATCTTCATTCCAACGTTCTTAAACTTCCTAAGGAGGCCGCTTGAAGAGAGGTTGTTTTTTCTGTAAAGACCCCCAGTAGTATAATACTTTGGCCCCTCTTTTATATACATATTGAAAACCTTTTATAACAAAACCAATTAAAACCTTTCAAATGCTCTTATTATATTATTTATTTGAGCCTCTAAGCGTTTATTTTTGGAATAATTACTATTATTATTATTCCAGTATTTTTATCACTCTCTGTAGCTAAAGGACTGCAAGGTTCCTGGTATCAGAGAGCTGACAATGAGTATCCCAATCATCAGAGTATATCATAATATCATCTATATATACCATCATCAATCCTTGTCTGATATATGTACCTAGAACTGTATCCATTTTTTTCTGGAAGTGTGATTTGGCATTATTTATACCAAAGGGCATCCTAAGATATTCATATATTCTCCAATGACAGATTATTCTCATAAAATTCCTGCTTTCAGGGCTTATTTGTATCTGGTGGAAACCTTTAAGCATATCCATAGCAGTGATTTATTTGGCCTTGGACAAGTTATGCAGAGCATGATCAATCCAGCGTATAGGATAATAATCTGCCTGAGTATAATTATTGAGCATTCTGAAGTCTCCTACCATTCTTGACTTGTCATTATGCCAAGCTATGATTACAGGTGTGGTCACATCTACCTGTTGATTATTCCCTACTTTCCTTAATACTTGTAAGTCTATGAGTTCTTGGATATGTTCCTCAAAAGCCTTTCTAGACTTAGGAATAGAAGGATAGGATGGCCTTCTTAAGTTTGGAGGATAAGGAGGCTTAATGGTCAATTTTAATACCATATGATGTCCTTTAATATCACCAATGGGATGATCTTTAGTACAAAAAGTATTTTGGTTCTCAAGGCAGACTGTCAATATATCTTTCTTCTTTTCCTCACAAAGTTTTTTATTCACACCTGCTTGAGAGAAATATTCTTGGTCAAAGTCTTCTAAATGCTTTTGATAAGTAGAGGAAGGGAAGTTAGACTGAATGGTGCATATCTTAAAGTTCTTGTCCCAATTACCAACTACTGTGAAGTATCTCCCTTTAATCTGGAACACATCTATACCATGTAGACATAAGGCATCATTACCCGGTATCAGGTAGTCACATAGTCCGTTGAGCAATACTACAAATTCCACTTTTATCCTCAAAGATCCTTTAGTATGAGGTATTATTATAGTGGCAGTCCATACTCCAATAGCATTCATGGTAGAGTTGCAAGAGCTAAACCTGGATTTCGGGACGGGAAGAAGGTGTTCTTTCCAATTGGGATCCCATTTGTTTAAGAATTCAGCACAGACACATGATCAAAAAGCTCCACTATCCAATAATAACCTTATAGGTCTGTCTTTGTACAATCCTGTTGCATATCAAGTTTGACCAGTGGTATAACTTTTCCCACTCATAGGTTTAACTGTTAATTGTTTGAAATCTGTAATATGTCTAGGCATTATGGTAGGATCCCATTGTTGGGGCAAGCTAGAATCCCCATGGATGTTATTGATTTCTAAAGAAGTGCCTATATCTCCTTCTACAACATTAACAGGGTTGGTCAGAATCAATTCACATTCAGAAAGAGATCCTTCAGTATCAGCTATATCTTCATAGTTCTGATTCCCTCCAACTTCCTGCTCTCCTTCCAAGACTTCTATCTTTCTTTTTGGTAATGGGAAGTCTTGTCTCATATTCCCAGTCTTGTTACAATTCCAACAAGTTGCAGGCATCCTCTCTTTATCCCTATTCTCATTAGGTTTCTTATTATCAGAGGTATTCATCAGAGGAGGTTTTTCTCTGGTTTTGTTAATGTTGTAGTTCTTGTTGGGTCTAGAAAGGGCTTTCTTGTCTAACCCATTCATGTCTATTACTTCTTCTAGCACATTGATTAGAGTTGGCAAGTCAGAATCCATACTCATCCTACATCTTACACTATGGTTAAGATTGCCAGGACACAGGTTGAGGAGTCTTTCATTCACTTCCTCTTTATCAGCATCTGGACAGAAGAAATCCACCCTTTTCTTCTGTTCCAAGCACCATTTGTAAGGTTTATCCTTGAAGGGGTCAAATGAAGAATTTTCAAAATTTTTCATCATTTTTCTTTTCCACATTCTAGAACCAAATCGTTCTTTAATCAGAAGTTTCCAAGAATTCCATGGTAAGGATCCTAATTCTTCTCTTTTACTGATAAACCAGTCCAAGGCTACTCCTTCAAATAGTCTTGGCAGCCTGACTACAGCTATAGCTTCTGGTAGGTCATAAGAGTTAATAGTGTACTCAATAAATTTAATAAACTTTATATGATTGTATTCTCCTTCCCCGGAGAACTTGGGCCATTAATAAATATGGGCTAACAGTTTGAGGGCTTGCTCCATCTCAGGGGTAGAAATTGGCCTAAATTTTTCACTCTTATGCATTCCTAATAAGGGTGGTGCATAAGGAGTAGTGGTTTGTCTGGGAGGTTTTGGTTCCTGGGTGGTACTCCCCAAGGGGTTGGTCGGACAGACTTTTAAGTCTCTAAGATCATTTTTGATCAGATTAAGTTTCAGGCCCACTTTGTTATAAAGCACATCCAGTTTTTCACTAAGGGATAGAATGGAGCTGTTGGTAGCGGTTACCAATTCTTCTTTTAAGGGTTGGAAAGACATAATAAAATCTTCTTGGATTCCTGATAACATATTCTCAATTGTTTGAGTCTGTCTGATCCTACCTTGATTAATTGTCTCCAATAACTCTTCTGTATGTTCTTTGATTTCATCCATTCCTACCGTCTTTGTTTTTTTATTAATCAATTTGGCTACTACTGAGGTTAATTTATTCATTTGGGTATAAACACCATCCAAATTTTCACAAACAATTTTGAAATTATGACGCATATCATTAGAAAAGGAAGTACTTACATCAGAGGTTTGTTTGGGCTCAGAATTAGAAGCTAATTGTTGTAAACCTTTTTCCATTTTTCAGCTCAGGATATTATCTGATCCCAGTCTTTCTTTCCCTTTGGTTAGGGATGGCAAGAGGATCTCTTCTTTCCTGATCCTTTTCCTTTCAGTTGGGCTAATTGATCCCAAGGATTCCATTTTTCTACGTAGGATTCTACCTCTTTCCTTGGAATCATTTTCTGAAGAGCTATCTGGTTAGCTTTTGCCTGGGAGATTATCTTTTTCATAGAAAACATGTCCTCCTTGGCTTGGGCTTCTTTGAACTCTTCCCAATATTTCACATGCTCTCTGAGTAAGTCTTTGATCCTGGCTTCCTTGGCCAGATTCTGCTGGGGTGGCTGCAGGGAATCTTCTTGTAAAGGAGGGTGGCTTTATTCTACTACCTTCTCTGGCTCTAGGTTGGGAGAGGGAAGAATTAATTGGTGCTGCTCCTTGTCCATCAACATTTGATTCAAGGGTTCCAGTCCCTTCATGTTTGTCCTTATTGGTGGTCTCATGGTTACTGGGAGCTTCTGGCAAAGATCCATAGGACGGAATTCTCCCTGACGCTCTTGTGTTACGTCTATTTATTTTTGAATAAAAAGTTTGTAAGTATTTTACAGAAAAAATCCATAAAAATAAGTTTTATTCAAAACTCACTCAAGTTGATGTTCAAAGGTACCAAGACTATATTGGGATTAAATTGATCCTTAGTAGGTAATCCTACGGGGTCTTGGTGTGTTCCAATGAGGTCTTCACTTGCCCAATCAATATTTTTGGGGTTTCCAGAGATATCTGGGATTTCTTGATCCAATAAATCAATTTCAGTGGCGGTGGTTTTTGGTACAGGAGGGTTCACTCATTGAAAAAAAGGTTTATTTTATTGGTCAATAAAATATATTAATATTATTTTTTAAAAAATAATATGGTAATACAAGTTGTATACTTACTTTTATATTTCAAAAATTAATTTATACAGTATTTCTTCCAAGCTTTATGTTTCCTTAATAGGGCCTGAAAGTTGATACGCCTCTCAAGATCTTCTTGTTCAAGGAGTTTATCTAAGTGTTTACGTGCAGAATAGATATTAAGTTGCTCAGCTTGAGTTAAAGCTTTCCAACCAGTAGGTTTATAATCTTTAATATATTCTTCTTTTCTTATCTTTAAAAGATTCAAATAATAGATTATTAATTCTGCAATGGTTTTTAAATCCACTGAAAAATAATTTAATGATAAATCACGGTTATAAAGTCAGATAAATTTATCTTTGATTTATTTTTACATGAAATGTCTGGTCCAAGGTATTAAATATAACAAAATGGAATATTTCCTGGCTAGACCCCCAATTTTCAGCCTCCTGGATTCCAAGACCCTTGCTATCCTTTAGCTACCAGAGGTGATAGAATAAATAATAAACATATTATTGAATAAATGCAGCAAAAATCCGTATAATATTTGAATTAAGCTTTTGCAAGTTTAATTGGTTTGGTTATAGTTTATTGTTATAAATCAATATGAATAAATTGATTATTATATATTTTTATAGAGGGGCCACAATTATATTGGGGATCTTTAACACCTCTCTTTAGGGATTTCAGTATGAAAATATGTAGTCCTGGTTACTTTGGTCTCTTTAGTTTGAAGGATATTTTGACCAAAGACAATCACCATGAAAAAAATGGCTGCACCTGCTGGCAGGTGTAGCACCTGGGATAGTGAGTGAAACCTGTTTTGACTTTTTTTTGGTTTTGGAGTCAAACATCAAATTGATTTTGGGATGGTCCCAGAAGATTCATGCACCATATTTATGTAATTCATGAATTGAATTGAAAATAATTACATAAATGGAATGATTCAGAATTCTTTATTTAATTGTAAAACCATACTTTAACACAAGGAATTACAATGAATTCCAATCAGAACCAGGTGATATGGGCTGTGATTTCCACCAATATAGAATTTGAAAATGTGGAATATTCAATTGGTAGCTCATGATCAATTCAAAGTATTGTTGTGAACAAAGACTACTGCGGTCATTGCGGTTTTCCACCCAGTCAGAGTCAGAGTACCCCAAAAGAGTAAGTTGGCCTCCAAGACAAAGCCTCAGATGCTTTGTTGAGACAATTTAGTTGAGAACCCGCAGCGCAGCTCAATAGTGAGCTTTGGAAGGATCACGCAGATGTTGGGATAAGTGATTGGCCACAAATGCTATATCAGGATGTGTGCACTGAGACACCCAAAGAAGGGAGCCAATCAGCTGATTGTATGGGCCTGACAAAGGGGGGTCACCAGATGATTTCCAACAAATGGACTTGAAGGTGGAGTAAGTGAGGGTTGCCACTGGCGTGTGCTTACTGTCAAGGAACTGGTTGCACAGATCCTCAATATAGTTGGACTGGTTCAAGAAAATGTGCCGGTTGGCACAGTTGTGCGTGATTTTCAGGGAGAGGAAATGGTGTAGGTCTTGATTGTCCCCAATCTCAAACTTTGTACCCAGTGAGCTAATCAAATGGTCCACAAATGCAGGCTCACCCACAATTGCAAGGTCATCAACATGAGTGGTCAAGGCCCCAATGATGCAATCATCCTCAACTTTGAAGTACAGGTTAGGATTGTATTTGGAGACGGAGAGGCCAAGGTTGAGCAGGGCTTGATGCAGCTCTGCGTTCCACTTTCTGGGAGACTGCTTCAGACCATATATTGAGCGGTCCAGCTGACATACCCAATCTGGATGCCGCGAGTCCTCAAAGCCAGGAGGCTGCTCCATATACACAATGTGTTCAAGATGCCCATTGAGAAACGCAGTTTTGAAGTTGACTTTCCAACCTTTCCAGTCTTTGGAGGCCATCAGACTCAGGATAAGGCGTAAAGTTTCCAAACAGAGAGTTGGGGAGAAAACCTCATTGTAGTCAAGACCGCGTATTTGAGTGTGGCGTGTAGCAACAAGACAAGCTTTGAGCTTGTGGACAGAGTGATTGGGACGGCGTTTTATCTTGAACACCCACTTGGATTTGATGACTTTCCGTCAGTGGGGGCGGGGAACCAGACACCAGGTTTCCATGCCAAGGAGGGAAGCAAATTCTTCCTCAGCGGCGCGTAAACATTGGCGTTTGTTGGGGGATTTAAGAAGCTGGTGCCACTTTTTGGGTGTGTCCATATAAGCAGGAACCTTTGCCTTCCTCAACCATTTTCTGTAGCGCTTGGGTGCTTTATGTTCTCTCCCAGAACACCTCCTGGTTGGGGAGGAGGGAGGTGAACGCGCCAGAGGTATTGACAGTGGGGAAGTTCTGCCAGAGGCTCCTGGACAAGAGGGAGAGGATGAGTGGGGTTGTGGGGAGGGGCGGGCCAAAACTTGAGGCAACGGCGGGAGATCTAACTTCACAACATCGTCCGTGCTGGAAGAAGTGGGAGACAGACCCAGCAAAGGGCTCAGGGAATCATATTCTGATGACACAACGTCCGCGCTTTGCAGTTGGTTGGCGGGTGCATGAATGGAAGCCAAGAGGCAATGGTCCACATTCCCTCTGAGGGGAATGTCAAGGGGAAGAGAATCAGTTGGCGGAGAAGGACCTGGGGCCGGAGGATCAACTAAAACAGATGGGGCTGGTGATGAGCAGGCCGGCCAGGGAATTTTGACTTGGACGGATTCCGGTGATGATTTAGCCCCAGCAGAGTAAGGGAAGGAGGAATTAATGAAAACTACATCTCTTGACTTTACAACAGTGCGTTTTTCAAGATCCCATATTTGGTAACTGTTTCCGTCTGAAAGGTACCATAGTAGGATGGAAGATCAAGCTTTGTGATTGAGTTTCTGACAATCCGCCTTGGGGAATTTGTACCAAGCAAGGAATCTAAAGGGGTGGAGATAGTCAAGAGGGACGGAGTCTAGACCAAGTATGGACATTGGTGAGCTGAAACCCGCTGGAGTGTTGCAGGGAAAGGAATTGTGGGCAAATAAGGAGTTCCTGAGGGCATCAGCCCAGAAGGACTTGGGAAGTGAGGCTTGAAGTAGCGCACACCAAACCAAATTGTGTATAGTTCTGTTCGTACGTTCTTCTACGCCGTTCAGCTCAGGGGAGTGAGGGGGGCCTGGCTCATGAAGTATGCCAGAGGATGAAAGAAATGCAGAGAAAAAGTGGGACAGATATTCTCCACCGTTTTCTGTGCGCAACGCTCTGATGATGTGCTTGCCGCTTTTCTCAAACAAGGACTGGAAGAGCTTGAAACATGTGAGGGCATCACTTTTGCATTTCATTGGATAGACACATTTAAATTCAGAGAAATCATCAACAAAAGTCACAAATTATTTGTAGCCCTCTTTAGAGCAAGCCTTGTAGGAGGCCACATTGGAGTGTATAAGCTGTCCCAGAGAAGTTGACCAATGCGGCTTACGGTATTTGAAGGCTTTTCTGGGGATTTTACACTGGATGCAGGTGGGACACTGTTGTACAGAAATTTTGTTCATGGTGTTCGGAGTGATGTTGTCAAGTTGGAGAAGGCGTTTGAGGGGTTTAAGGCCTATAGATTTTGCATGATCCACTCGTGAAGAAAACCATTAAACCAATATCGCACAGACCAGCAACAGACAGCAGTGGCTCATGAAGAGAGGGTAAAACAAGTGTCTTGATTGTCTTGTTTCCAGAGATTGGCACATGAATGAAGCCCTTCTTGGTAGCTTTGACAAGAGAATGATCTGCAAGACGCACAGGAGTGTGATTGGGTTTGGTATTGGAAACGGATGATGCGTCCGGAGTCATGGAGATTGAGCAGCCCAAATCCAGATTGGCATCATGGGAAGTAACATTGGGGATAGTGGAGGAGAGAGAGACAGCAGAGTGGCCGGCAACAATGTTGTATTCAGGTCTGGAGTAATCAGACTCCTTGGAGGGAGTACCAAGGGATGCAAAGGTGGCTTGGCCTGCCTTAGCAGCGGACTTGTTGACCACCTAAGGGTTGGATTGGGCTTTCTGTGAGGCCTTGTGTTCTTCTAATATGCAATGAGTATTGTTGCACATATTGAGGTTGTGACCATCAACGTTGCAGAAGGTGCAGTGGCGTGACTTCTTTTTGTTTTTGGCTTGACGCTTCTGCGGTTGAGATTTTGTCTTGGCAGAGGAGACTGTGGCAATGGTGTCTGGCTGAGATTGACGGCAAGTGTACTCTTTTTTGAGGGCAGACACTATTGCCTCAGTTCTCACACCATCCTGATTGATTATTGCCGAAACGCAGTGCATCCAATCTTGAGGGATTGAGCTGAGCAAGGCGGCGGAGTGGGAATCATTGGGGGTGAGAGTTTTTTTGGCAGATACCAAGGAGTTGAGGCATTCATAGTAGTTTGCCATGGTGTTGATGTGTCCTAGGATGTCATTGTTCTCCATTTTGGTGAGAAGGAGTTTACAAATCCAGTAAACCCAACTGCCTGTTGAAGAATCTTGATGTGCGCTTGTGAGTGAGATCCACATGTGGTAGGAATTGCAGCAATGTTCTCAAATATGTCGTAGGTTCCAGGCATCAATGTTTTGGGTTATTACTGAGCAGACAAGCTTGTTGTCAGACATCCATGAGGTGGAGGGTTTATCTGGCATTGGATGGGTGATGACATAGTCAAGATTGGCTGCCTCAAAATATGCCATTACTACCAACTCCCAATCCAGGTAGTTCAAGTCCAGTCCCGGGGCATTGAGAATAGGGAGACAAGCATTGGAAGGTTTTGGGGAGTTGGTGGAGATGGGGTCCAAGCCATTTTGGATGGAAGTGCTCATTGTGGACAGTAAAATTAGGGTGCTGTAACAAAGAGCTGAAGGATCCTTGTAGTGGGGTGAGATGGCAGCGCTCTGGGCTCATAACCTGATGAGATTGACTGGAGCCATGTAGATGGTGTGTGGAAGGATGAGTCATTTTGTTAATTTATCTAAGTAAAACATTGGAAAAAGAAAAAGAAAGAGTACATACCTTTATCCATGTAGATGGTGTGTGGAAGGATCAAGAGTAAAATCCTTTGATGTACCCTGCTCCAGGTATGCTACATGGCTTGTGACATTTGTGTAAAATGAAACTGAAAGTTTTGTAGCAGACACAGAAGAGATAGAAGGAGAAGGGGAAAAGAAACAACATGGCATAGCTCAACATAATCATGGCAGACTGTAACTCTGAATTATTCCATTCAATTTGTTTTGGTAAGGACCAATACCCTCAGGCATGATGGAGAAGTTTTTGGGAGGATGGTGCACTTAGGCTAAATGCACACTGCTCCCGTAAAATTTTGGTATTTTTGACAACTCACAACAATACTTTTTATTGATATTTCTACTTTTTGAAACAAATGTATTATTTTTTTCATCCTAAACCATTTTTGATCTCAAAGAATGCAATCTGAATTCTTGAAACCCTTTTGCTGTTGCAGGAGTGTGATGAATTTCTGGAAATTTTTATTGAATGAATTTCAAGCCCTCAATGTTGAAATGCAACAAAACCTCATTTCAAATTTTTAAAAGAATTAATCAGTTATGTTTGTGTATTCATGGCACTTCAGAACACACATATTTTGTTTTGATGGAAGAAGCATTTACAAGGCAACAAAAAAGAAATGTTGAATTATATATTATTTCAGGTTTTTGGTTTGCGCATTGTAAGATGCTAATTCACTGAAGGAAGCAGGTGTATGTAAACCAAATCTATTTTTAGATGGATTGATTGAAAGTACAAAAAAGTTCAGAAGATGGCGTTTCCTAACTCCCAACTGAAAATGAAATTTATTTACAGTTTTTGATATCATTTCATTCTGATGGAAATCTTGAGAAGCATGGAATTTGAATTCATTTTTGAAAGAAGAATAGATGAGATTAAATTAATTGCATACCATTGTGAATATCTTGCGTTTAGGTAGTTTTTATGTTTTCTTTGCAGCATTTCTAATTTCAAATGCATTATAGTAAATTATTTGGATTGAGGCAGATTTATTTTGGATAAGGAATCATTAAATAGAAAATATTATTAAACCCTATTGTTCTTTCAATTAGCACAAACTGTCATAAAATCTTTTTTAACCATAAACATAAATAAGAAAAGAAAAGAAATTGCAATTCAGTCTTGCAAAAGCTAACTCATGCATTAATATGGATGACGGCTGGTGATTTGTAACCAAAATTCCTGGCAAGTTTTCCATTTGCGGAAATGGTGACTGCCCCCACAGATCACCCAGGTGGTTGAGCATCAAATAATGCAATAGGCTTAGGTTCATAGTGTTTTGGTGATGGTAGAATCATGACACAACAATTCACTGAAAGAGTGTATGTGGAATAAAAAATAATCTTTATAAAGCCTCCTCATTTTTTCTGTTGTTGGAAAAGTTTCATTTGGTTTTGACTATTTTCTGATGAAAAAGCATTTCAATCCACAATAAATGAGTGGAAGCAGCTGTTGGTTGGAACATGCAATTCCAAATTTCTAACAGCTGGTAGATATAGTCTGAGAAAAATTTAAGATGCCTCAAAAAAAAGTGCTGGAAGACCAGGTGAAGTGTCTTTGAAAAGGATTTAGGCAGGAGCATATACAAGATCCCTTGATTGTACAAGTGGATTTTGAAGAGGATGTCATATCTTGAACCATGAATTCCAAACACAAAAGGATTTACTGTTCTTAAACATTAGGTTTTCAAGTTCACATTGAATGTCTACATATGAGATGAACTGAAGTTTTGGAGGATTTTTGTTGAAAACCATGTTCAAACAACATGGTTTCTCCAAAATCAACATTATTTTAGGAATAGTTTAATGATTTTTAGAAGCCAATCATACACTGGGCAAGGTGATAAAATCATGAATATTGAGGCTATCTTGATCAATCCATGAAAGAAGTTTTTGCTCTATTTCTAAGAATGCATTCTTTCTGAAGAAAAAAATAATAAATTGGAGGTAAGTATAATCAGTGAATCAGGCTACATGGACTTCAATATTTTTTCAAAAGCATCTGGAAGTTTTCTTATTGGAATCAATCAAAAAATCTTTTTTGAACCGAAAATGGATTATCCAACATTTGATGGGCGTTGTGGACAACTTAGGCCAAGTCATCAACCCCTCCACATCTCCTTGGAAACTTTGGGGAAAAGAGCCAATATAACCAATTCAATATGTCATGGGCAGGTATAATGGGGTTTTAATATTTTCTGAAATTTTGTTCTGGTAACAATTGGATGGGTATTTGACCCTTTGGCCATCAAATAAAAACAAAAAAGAATAAATCCAAGCCAGAATGACATTCAAAGGCACCAAGATGGATTCGCCTGCTGTGCTGTGTGTTGCATGCACCTGATAGTTCTTTATCCACATTATTGAATGATTGCGACCACCCTTCAATTTTAATTTTGTAAGAAAACTCCAATACTTGAAGAAACTGAAGAACATCTTTCAGATGTAACCAGGTCACCAATTTTGTTATAATGATTATTAAAATTGGAAGAATTAATTATGAGGCCTTAAGGAAACTCAGCTCTATTGTGTTTGGTTGAATGGCCAAACAAATGGTGTGATTTTGGTCTCAATTAATATTTTGAAAAATTAATTGCATTTCTTGTGAGTTTTTTGGCCAGAAAGAAAATGAATTGGGTATTCAAAAATACTTGAATTTGGACTGAATCCAAATTTGGGTATAAATATTGAGATCTTTATAGAGTCACTCAAGATAGTTTAAAGATAAGATGTTGCTGAATAATCCTTGGTAAGGGGCCTGTCTTTCTCACCCTTAATTCAAAAAAGGCTACTGTAATAGATAAGGTAGTCAACCCTTTTTTAAAGCTTTAATCAATTACACTGCTGTTTACAATTCAAGGAAATGTGGAATCATTTTGTGAAAATTGTTTCTCTGATGAACATCAAACAGAAACTTTGATGGTGATCCTCCCAAACATTATTCTAAGGAAAAATACTCTGGTGTGATGTTAGGAGTGGCAGAGTGGCTTTTGTAGTATTTAGGACCACAAATTGTGATTCTGTGGAGAGTGAAAATTTTTGGTTATATTGCAATAATAGTAATTTGGGATTATTTTTGGATATTCCAGAATTTGTCTAGGCTTACGTGAATGCATGAGCAAGGAATGATTCTTGTGGCCAACAATTCAAATTAACCTTGTTAATTGCTTTCTAATTTTTTCCCACTTAGGTCTTTATTATTGTGGCCATGTCTTTTATGTGATTCTGCGCTTTCTGGAATAGGTTCATAAATGACAAAAGATGGTAAATGATGTATGTCAGATTTCCTAGTCCCACAACCACAGTCAACTTTTCTTCAGCAGCATGGTGCACTATGCTGCTGACAATGTACAATCCTAAGTCAGCATTGTCTGATTACCCCAGCTCTTATGATGAACCCCTTTGTATACACCACAGCCTCAAATGTTTTTCAACAATTTGTTATCTGTAACCATCATGGCCAACATACTCTCAACCATTTTGGATCATGAATCCATGAATTCATGCCCTCCTGAGGAAATTCATTTATAGATAAATATTCAAATCATTAATAATACAATGCCATATTCAGTTTGGAATCTGCGAATAAAAAAGTTCCTCAAACAGACACAGCACATACTTTTTTCACATTTCTTTAAATTTGTGTTCTGAATTGAACAAATATCAGCATGTGAGTTTTGTTGATGGCAGTCAAACTTCAAGAATCATGAAAATTTTTTGGTGTCAAGATTTGGAGCCATAAAATCCCACCAAACCTTTTTAAAGTCTCTTCTCCAGCATCATACAAGTTTTTAAATAAATTTCCTTAATTTCAGTCATAATCCATAACATGAACCAATCTTTCAATGAATTATACTTTTTCTGAAAGTTATTGTTGTCATTTTTCCTTTCCACTGTTGTCATGTTGTTTTCTTTCTTTTCTACTCTTGTCACTTTCCTTCCTTTTCTGCTGCTGTCTCCACTTCCTCACTCCTTGTCCACTATCCGCTCCCACCTTCCCATAACACCGCGACCTCTCAACTTGACCCGGTGGGGAATCCTCAAATGAAGAGAGTCGGCACACCCAACTCTTCCCTGACACAAAATTGAATCAATCCCTAACTCATCCGGCTCCTCCACTTCATCCTTGACGGCTCTCTCATCTCTTTACTCTGCATCATTTGTCGTCGACTGGTCTCTATCCCTTTGATCCATCCATTTAATTCAATCCTCTGTTTCCTTCCGCTTCCCATCCAATCACTCAACCTCAAAGCTATCAATCCTCCATCTCAATATCTTAACCATCCAGCTACTCCTTTGACTACCCTCTGAAATCATTTGCAACCACTCCTCACGCAGCTCTGATCACGATTCACCTCAACATTACTCTCAACGACTATTTCAGACAGATCACTCAGGCTGATCAGATGTGAGATATCTGTCTGCCGCTCTCATCATTTCTCAATCTCTTCATTCTCATCCTCATGTGCTTTCTTATTATCACAGATCCATTTCTTTCTTTATCTCTTCATTATCTGTTCCTCTACTCATTCTACCACTCATTACCGCCAATTTCATCATTAGAAAAGGTGCCCTGGTTCATTGGTCTTTGCAAGAAAAAAAAATTTAGTTTCCTCTGTTAAAATACGTACACACTTACGCGGGTGCTACGTATAAGTGTAATCCAAATGGGATGCACAAATGGGCCTCTAAGGCCCATTGGACACACACACGGACCATACGGGCCCATGTGGATGTCACGGATTTGGGGAAACTGGCCTCAAAATGCGTGAAATAGGCCTATTGGTACACGGGCCCTAACGGGCCCGGTGGGGTATATGGGCAGATACAGCCAGATGGGCTTGTATGGGCATAATTGGGCCCAAGGTTTATTTTGGACATACTTGGCCAGACGGGCTGGCCCGCCAAAGTATGTTTTTCTCAGTTTTCGGGCTTGGGGCGGCCCATTGGGGCCGCCGCCAGTGTCGCGGCCCACCCGGGGCCGCTGCCCGCGCCGCGGCCCGTTCGGGGCCGCCTGTGTTCCTCGGCACGGCCCACGCGGGGCCCGACGGCCCGCGCGGGGCTGTTGCGCGGCCGAGGGACCCCGCGCGGTGCGATGCCGCGCGGGCCCGGCTGGTCGCGCCCGGCGACCAGCGCCGCGGAGCCGGGGCTCTCGGCCCCGGCTCGCTCCCCCTCCCCTCGCTCGCCGTTGCGAGGGGGATGGGGGCGGGCTGGCTGGGTTGAACCAGCCAGCGACCGGCCGCGACATCGCGGTCGGTCAGGGCATGGGGGACCTGACCACCCCCTTGCCCAGGGAGGTGGCGGCGCCGGCCGCGGTAGTAGCGACCGGCAGGTGGGGGGGATTTGATCACCCCCCCACCTAGCGAAGCGATGCAGAGGGAGCGAGGGGCGCTCTCCCCCCCCCTTTACCGAGGGGGAGGAGCGTCGGGCTGAGGGGACCTGATCACCCCCAGCCCAGTCCTTTTCCTAATGACGACGCCCTGGGGGTATCGACCCCCAGGGCCCCTGGTGAGGGGATTTGACCGCCCCCACCAGGGATTTGAGAGAAGAAGGGGGGGGGCGGCATGTCCGCCGGTTACACCCCCCCCTAGTGAGGTTGAAACCGGACCCAGGTGAGTCCTGGGTCCCACCTGGCCCATTTGAGGGGCCAGGGGCTGGATGCATGAGTCAACCAGCCCGTAAGTATGACAATGAGGTCATCAGGACCGGTTGTAACAGACAACCGGTCCAGGGGATTGAACAGCAAAGGGGCTGGTTCAGCCCCGTAACGGTGGAAACACCAGAATGGACCGGAATAGGCAGGTCGTAAGGGTTCAGGGACTGATGCCATGTGGGCTGATGTAGTCCAAACCAAGTAACAAGGCTTGTAGAGCCTGTAGAGCTCTTTTGGGGCGGAAAATTTGCCTTTTGGCTTGTTGTATCATGGGTTCACAATAGGCCAATCTTTTGTACTTAAGGAGCTCTTCTCCCTGCTGTTTTCCATCATTCATTCATCATCCAATCGAATTCATCCAACATATTGCCCCATTGTGAGAGCCCCATTAGCCATTATTGACACACAGTGTCCAGCATTTCTTTTGCTTTAAATACTGCTCATTTGCCTAAGCTAATTGCTGGCCATAATTATAACATCCTCCTGTCAACTTAACACGGTTAAAAGCCAAAAGTTTTCTCAACCGAAGTTACCCGAAGAACCCTTGACCATCAAAGACCAATGGACCCCTCGCAATCCCTACTGAAAACTCTGACGGATTCCATTCCCACTCTTAGCAACTCCAACTTCTCCCTGTGGCGATCCAAGATCACAAACATTCTCTCCCTGAAGGGAATCTCCCACTGGCTCAATACCTCTGAACCCAACAAGTGTCCACTGGAGGTGAATCTCAAAATAGTCGGATATATTCTTGCCAAGTTGGACAACCTTACCTACATCAATTGCGTCAAGGATCATCATCTGACCAATGGAATAGAACTGTGGAAATTGATAAACAAATACTATGCCTTGTCTCAAACTGCCAACCGCTCTAGAGTTTTCTTTAACCTTCTCAATCTCCAATTCAACCCCAAGAGAGTTGAAAAATTTATCACCAATGCCCAATCGTGCCTTCTTCAAATCGCCAAGATTGGTATACAAATGGACAATGACATAGCCGCCTACCTGCTTCTCTACAAGTTCCCTCCAGCACTTGAGCACCTCAACACCACTATTACCCACTCGCTTGGAGAGGCCAAAATCGGCGCCGACCTTGTCCTGCGACATCTAAATCAAGTTAAAAACGAAATCTTGGGTGGATCAAGTACGTCAGCTCTGGTTGTTAAAAATGAAGCCATTAAGTGCCAATCAACCTGGCATAACCCCCAAGCCAACCACGATCAAAGCAAATGTTGGTGGCTTTACCCTCATCTGCGGCCAAATTATAGTAATCAACAAAGTGGTCAGGAATCAACACCTCCATCCAACGCTCCTCAAAATCCTCAAACGTCATCCTCAGCTCACCTCGCCTATATTTTTGCCATGATCTCATCTCCCATCCTGAGTTCTAATCGAATACTGCTGGACTCTGGCGCCTCCAACAGTATGTTTAACAATCCAAATTTCTTTCCTCACCTTCATCCCGATGAAACCAAAGTGCAAACAGGTAACCCTAGCGCACCAATCTCCTCTCTTGGAAAAGGAACGGCCATCATAACCACCATCTCTGCCACCATTCACCTTCAAAATTCTCTCTACGTTCCCAACCTTGCAATAAACCTAGTGTCACTTGGTCAACTCATCCAGAAAGGATGCTCCCTGACTCTCCTATCTCCAAATCAGTTCGCCATCACCCTCAACGGCACTCAGATCATGTCTGGCATCATAGAGGATAATCTCTTCTTCATAAACAAAGGTTTCAACATTCCTGCTCTTTCCTACTCGTTCATCTCTCTATCCACAATCCACAAACGGTTCTGCCACCCTCATCTTGAAAAAACGCGCCTCCTCTCCAAAGATTTCCCCAATCTGAAGTATGACTCAATCGACTGTGTCTCCTGTGCAAAAGGAAAGATCCATCGACAACCCTTTCAAAATCACTTACCTCCCAGTCAACAATCCCTTGAACAGATTCACGCCGATGTCTGTGGGCCGATTAATCCACCATTGCTTTCTGGATGTTGTTACTTTCTGCTACTCACCAACAACTGGTCAAAGTTCAAGACTTGTGTACCGATCAGACTCAAATCCAATGTACCTGACGAAGTAATAAAGTTCATCAAAATCCACGCCAACCAGAAAGGACAAATGTTGAATTATTTTCATTTGGATAATGGCGGCGAGTTCGTCAATCATTGACTTTCAACATTCTTCTCAGAAAATGGCATCAAGCATTCAACCTCCGAACCCTATACTCCTCAACACAACCCGGTGGCCAAAAGGGGAAACAGGTCCATTCTTGAAGCGGCACAAACTGCCATGATCAACATGAATATTCCCGCCTTTCTCTGGGATGAAATTCTAATCAGCTCTTGTCTTATTCTCAACCTTCTTCCCTCCTTCAAGTCCAAAATCTCAGCATATGAACTCTGGACCGGAGCTCCTCCCAAACTTCACCTCATTCGCATCCTTGGCTCCAAGGCATTTGTCTTAAATCAAGCCCACGCCACCGGCAAATTGGACAAAAAAGGCCTAGAGGGTATTCTGACTGGATTCAATGTTGATCTCAACTTGTATTGAGTTTATTGTCCATCCTCCAATTCCATTGTCCGTTCCAAACATGTCAAAATCTTTGAAAACCTATCTCCTTCTTCTTCTCCCTCAGATGAATACTCCAGTTCCGACTCTCTCTTTGATTTGCTTCTTACTGACAATCCTCTTCTCACTGACATCCTCAATTCCCACTCATCTCCTGTCTCATTTTCCCACAATGATACTTCTTCCATCTCCATCAATACTCCTCTCTCTCAAAATTCTCCTCAGAACAAACTCACCCTTGATCATTTTCCCCCTTCCCATGTCGACTCAAACCCTGAATTATCAAAGTCCGATTTGGATGATGACAATGCTGTAGCTGAGAATCTTCTCACGTCCTCTGCACCAACTCTACGTAATTGAAACACTCTCCAAAAACCCCAACAATATGGCTTCATGGTCCGATCCGTACCAAAGAACTATTACAAAGCCACAAATTGCAAAGAAAGCACTAACTGGATTAAATCCATGAAATCAGAACTGACCGGTATTGAAGTCATGAAAGTGTGGGAAGGATGCCACTCACTTCCCAAAGGCAAAAATGCCCTGACAACGGTCTGGGTTTACCAAATCAAGGACAACCCCGATGAATCTGGAGTCTCTTTCAAATCTTGCTTATGTGTTCAAGGATTTAAACAGGTGGAATTCTTTGATTATGGTCAAACCTATGCCCCTACCGGATCAATCACGACTCTACGAGTGCTTCTTGTTTATGCCTTGCATCACAATCTCACCCTCTGGCAAATGGACATAAAATCTGCTTTCCTTCATGCCCCGCTCAATGAAGATATTTTCATTAAAACCCCTCTCGGCTACGACTCCCCATTTCCTTACCTTAAACTAAATAAAGCGCTCTATGGATTAAAGCAGGCCCCAAAAAGTTGGTACGAAACCCTCAAATCCTGGCTTCTGAACAAGGGCTTCACCACTTCCAGCGCCGATCCATGTCTATACATCAGTACATTGAGACAACTCTACGTGTTTGTCTACGTTGACGATCTTCTAATTGTCGGAAATTCCATTGAATTTCAAAACAGCCTCAAGACTGCGTTCAAAATTTTGCAGGATGGACCGCTCTGCAAGATTCTTGGAAACAAACTAGTTGAAACCAAGAACGGATACGGACTCCTCCAAATCAATCACATCAAGACTGCGCTCAGAGAGCTTGGCCTCACTGATTGCAAGCCAATCAGCACTCTGTTTACTCCAAACATCAAACTCTCCAGCGCCTCCGATGATGAGCACAGGGACTTTCTCAAACTTCACATAAAATTTCAATCCTCCACTGGATTTCTAAATTTCATCGCCAGTTGAACACAACCCAATCTCTCCTACTCCGTATCCAATCTTTCCCGCTTCAATAACAAACCCGGCACCTGGTTCATTGGTCTTTGCAAGAAAAAAAATTTAGTTTCCTCCTGTCAACTTAACAGTTATATCTCACATTAACAATAATTTGTCAATGAAACTTTTGAAATGAAGCTTACTGCAAGCCAAAAGTAACATTTGATACAATGGCACATTTGAGATTACTACATCAAAATCTTTTATTCAAGTTTTTTCTTTACCTTTGAAAGACAGTGTGCAGTCATTATTCCTGAAATAGTGAAATTTTCACAATATCGCCCATAACCCTTTTTTATACATGGTCAATTTTAGCATAATTACATCAATTCCATCTATTTCTGGTGTAAACTGACCAAGACCTTTGGACTCAGAAATATTCTTTTTTATCTAAGCCCCATATCTTTTATTCTCTGGTTACTTCTTCAAAAACACTCAACATCTATTGTTTTACTATTCAAAAATCCCGGGTTCCCCCTTTTTGGATGGTACACACTTGTTATTTTGCAATCACAATTTTTGATTAAAAGTTTTTAGGATCTCTTTTTTTTAACCAGATTGTGCTGATGCACGACCAATTTAAATTGTCGCCTCCACACCTGCCAAACAAATCGCCCCCACCATCATGATGCAGGGATTCGTTGTGGCCACAACAAATCCCTTGATCCCCGGCCGTGCGGCTTCCAAAACATCCTGGCCACCCCCTCGCGCCCCCCGAACCATCCAATTTCGAATTTTGGGGGGCCGCGCGGCCTTTCTATGCTGAAGGCCACGCAAGCAAGCAAGATGCGTGTGGGAGAGGTGTCCTGACTCGCGTCGCTTGCATGTGCGTGTGCACAGACCTCAATCCTTGCCCAAACTTCGGAGTTGTGCCTCTTATTGCTCGCACAACTCGGAACCTACCAAAATGACGGTTTTCTGTTGCAACACACCTTGATTCCGCAATCAAACCGTCTCCACCTTCAGGACACCTTGCAAAAAGTGCCAGCCCAATACTGCGGTGAGTTCTCATCACTTTCCTTCCTCTCCACTTTCTTCGCGTTGATGGACTGATCACACTGTTTCTTCTATCTTTTCTGCATCATTCCTAGGCCTCATCCCACCACAAGCATCCCTTCTCCAATTTTGTTTGCCAATATCCTTGACTGTTTTGAACCCCTTCATTGCAAGCCTGTTTTGCGTTTTTCTTTGTTCCTCTTGGCCGGCATCTGTTTCTCTTTATCTTTTAAGCACTCCTCCCACCCATTCCCTCTTAATCATCATCACCTTTCAACCCTTTCCTTCCTATTCAAATCACCTCCCAACTTTCATCCATTGTCTCTTCCCAAACTCCACAACATGAAGCTGGCACTTATAAACTCTTTGCCTATCTTCTCTTTTTTCTTCCATTGGTTCAACATTGCCCATTCTCTACTTGTGATTGAATCCTCAATAATGTGGTCCCCCCCCTCCTCATGGATATCTTTTCAATCCACGGCCCTTTTCTCATCATCCCCCAACCTTATTGCTGCTGATTATGCTTCTTTGTTCCAACTGATGATCATAACCAAATTCCAGCCATTTTATCACATTTTTGCTCTACAAGTCCACTCTGAATCCCCTTGAAATGAATCCAAAATCAACCTCAGATCCTCCACTGTTGCCACAAAACCTCATTAATGAGTGTAAAACCCTCCGCAGTGCTCAAAGTAGCCATACGTATGTATTTTCAAAACCATCAAGATCATTTCATCTCACTAATGATTATTTCTTGTTTTATTGGTTGATTTTTGGGACTTGGACATCTGTGAACGCTTCTGAAACACATTTTGTAGGAAAGATGAGCTAGTTTCTCAGAAGCAGGATCAGTGTTCAACACCAGAATTGACTTATAAAACCAAGCCAGCACTCAACTTCATTCAATCAGAACCGGCCAAATCCAGAGCACATAAAAAATGTCGGAAAGCTTGACGTGATCACTGCAATTGGCAAAAAACCTCTGAACCAGCCTACTTTGTTGATCTTAGGCCAAATCTTCAACCTTGCCAAGTTATAGTATCTCTTACAGGGCCACCAACCACCCTTCATGTTGTTTGTAATTGTAAATATGACCCATACCTATTATTGAAGTATCATACCCTCAACCAGTGTCCTTATACCTTACTGGCCACTCAATTCTCAGAAATGATATCTGATCTCTACACCATGGCCATTAACCAAATCAACCTTAACAAAAACAACAAAATACCAAATCTGGATCCATGTATGGGCTTGGCTTTTGCCAGGGAACTGATTGAGGATATTCTGCAGGTATTCTGATTTTAATTATAAATTTTTCATTATCAAATAGCGATTGAATTAATCAACAAATGATATTTAAATCAGGAATATATGCTAGAAGAGGATACTTGACTGAAGAACAAATTGCAAATGATGATGCCTTGTTGGCTAAGCTTCCAGTTCACCACAAATCGGTCTTCAATTGTATTAAAGGTCTCTCCAACACTGCCCATATGAAGCACAAGAAAGTATCTGAAGAGTTCAAAATACCAAACTGGAAATCTCCAGAGTGGGGTGATCAAAGACATTTTCCTTCATGCATCCAATGTCATTGTGACTTGTGATTACTTTTCAAATGTTGTTCATACTGATGAGGATGATTTGAATGGTTATACTTATGGTTTGTTCTCATATATTGAAAAACCCACAGGCACCCCCATTCCACCTCCCTCCATTGAAACAGACCATGGTCTCTCCTTCCCAACACTCGGTTTCATGGTTGATTATGCAAAGGTTGAGGTTATTGTTGAGATATTATGGCAAACTTGCGTTTTTCCACATTGTACTACTTTCCCTCCACCCAGTCTCCAATCAACAGAACACCATACCCATTTTGGATGCTCATTCCAAATAAAAAAAAACTTTCCCATTGCTCCCTGAAACTCCAAAGTTGTTCTCCTAATGAAATTTTATCTAAATTAAATGTAAAAAAAGCTAGATATGGGTATTTAATTAATTTTTTGCATGCAATTCAAAGAATAGCTGTTTTGGAAATATATCCTGCAGTTTTCCTCCAAACCCAATGTGATAATCCACATGAATTGTACAAAGTTTGTGATAAGTGCATTTTCAGACACAATCTCATTGTAGTGATGGAAGACTTATGCTAAGTCATCCACCATCCCACAGCAGTCAAGACATCAAAGTAATTTGATAAAATTTGTATCAGGTTTGGGGACCATGGTTGCGTTATGATAAGTTGTCCATGGTGCCAGGCCAAGGGGACTTGGGTTACACATGACCAGTAAAAGTGATGTGACAAACCTGGGGGGCATGGACAACTTATGCTAAGTTGTCCACAATACAATGAAGAGACACTCAACTTCAAAATCCTCACAAAGGCACCCACAGCCTTGGTGGACCGGTGGACAACTTAGCATAAGTCATCCATGCCCCCCAGGTTTGTCAAATCACTGTTACTGGTCATGTATAACCCAAGCCCCCTCAGCCTGGCACCATGGATGACTTATCACAACGCAACCATGGTCCTGGTACAGGACACACATGTTTACATTATGCACTTACTCGGAAACAAGGTTGATTCCCCAGCTTATTTCCACAAATAAGCATGTAAATCCAACACACTGTACATACATCTGTCCATCATATTTCACACACCTGTTAGATGATTTCCGTTTTCTCCAATATTTAGGCAGGTAATCCATAGTCAACAAGTGCTTTCTCATTCTGATCTCAAGCAACTAATACCCCATCAGATTACAGAAGAAACATCTTTCCCTTCTCAACCTGACCAACCTTCTTGAATACACCATGGCCAATATTCCTGGTAATAATATTTATTTGCTGAGTTGTGTGTGTTCTGATAATGATGGGGAATCCCTACTTGAATTTTGTAGAACAACACACTCTTAATCAACTTATTGCTCTACTGGGTGATGCCCATGTTGAACAATCACATACGAAAGTTTTTCAGTCAATGCTTGAGCTCTATAAGCACAAGTATGATGCAAAGTTGGAGCATTTGAGGTTGCAAACAGAAAAAGCTGTTGGCCTACCCAAACCTTCAACTGACTCAGACAAAGAACCAACAGCCAAGGATCCTTCAAATATCCCATTGAAAATCAACAAACCTGTCAATCCCACTAAAACAACTCCTAATGCAGACCAATTTTTTACCCAGCTTACACCATTGCCTGCAAATGACCTGGTGGAGCAACCCAGTGAGTTGAATAAACCATTTGATTCAAAAAAACTTTGTTGGAATGATTTGAAATATGCATAACTGATAAAGTTCCAATATATGTAGTTTAATCTGAAATACAAGATGAAACTTCTCTAGAGGAAAATCCAATTGAAGCCCCGGAACATGTTGCTGTTGCTCATCCTACTGTTAAGGCACCAGATACCCAATTGAACCCCCCAGTTGTTGCACCTCAAGGCCCAGCCATGGGTTCTGAAAATTGGGCATCTGCTTGCCTGGCAGCACAAGCTGCTTTGCAAGCACCTAGAAGATCTTCACACTGGCCACCCTCAAGCTCACAAGCATCATCTTACTCCTCTGATTCTGACTCTGAATCATCAGATTCAGACAATGTTCCACCAGAGGAACCCAAAGTAATTGTGCTGTAACCATCACCCAGGAGTCCCACTCCAGCTCCCACCCTAGTTCTGACATCCCCTGAGCAGGTCAGTTGCCTCTCCTCCACAATATTCTTGATCATTTACAGAAAAATGACTCAAAATTTGAATTTCATTTCTGAATCAGAATGTATCAGCCATAATACCCCAAAGAAGGAATGCTTCCAATTCTGGAATCATCACTGAGGATGAAACTCAAAGGAATTCCGGTCCAAGAATTAAGCAGCCATCAGGAAATCCACCATGCCAGGCTGAAGGTGAAGCTAGTATTCAAATTACAACCCAGGACCCAATTAATTGGCCAATAGATCCACCTGGTTAGTTGAATCAAGATGTTATGAAATGAAAAGAATGGGAATTGACTTTATTCCATTACCCAGAACTCTTTGTTGGATTAACCAAGGAACACCTCTTAAGGTTGTTGTACTGGGAAGAAATCAAGGACAATGCAACCCCTTCAAGCTATTCTAAAATGATAACCAGCACACAGTTTCTAATATCCAACACTCTTAACCTTCTTGGCTGGAGGATCTTGGCAAACCCCCCTGAGACATCAACAATCCTAAAATCATTGGAACTTTGTTTGAACAGGTTCAAAGATGGTAAATTCTGATTACAAAATACTCCAATCCTCTGAAAAAAAAACTGATTCTTATGTTCTATCTTCTCAGAAAACATTTTGCTCGGCAAGGATGATGATGTCTTTGTTGGAAATACTTTCATCAATACCTCCTCTCTCTCTTGCTCCAAGAAGGCAGCCAAAAACCACATGCATCCCCTTTCAGAGATCCTGACGTACACAAGAGGGCCAATACGTGGAGCCTATGTGAAATTGAAGCATACATTGAATGACATCATAGGTGTGGTCTCACACAAAATCTCAAGAAATGTGCTCTCATCTATGGAGGGGATTGATGGGACTTCCGATGAAGCTCTACTCAAAGCACAAAGCTACTTTTCCAACCTGCAGGCAGCTGTCATTGATGATTCAACATTCCTTCAAAACAAGAGGTTGAGTTCTAACCAAAATGCTGAGGTCACAAGTGGAAGAGGTGGTTTGAATACAGTGTTTGAATTTGTGGTCTCTCTAGTGACTGGGCTCATCAACTTACAACTTGATGAAAGGGAATATAATCAACAGCCTTTTATACCTAAGGACTCAGCTTAAAAGAAGAATCAATGGGGGGTCAATTCTCTAGCATGTGTTGCACAAATGTTGGTTTTTGGTCCTGCTGAAATCTGGATATGTCCTGGAAATCAAAGAGTCATGCCCAGATGGAAGGCTGGCATGCTGCTTGAGTTTGGAACTCTTGTCCTTGAATCAAAGTTGAAGGGTGGCTTGCCTGCTGATCCCCTATGGGGTCAACTGGGTAACACAAGGGCATATATTCTCATGGCCTTGCATGATATGGGTTTTAGTAAAGATAAGAAAATTGATTGGAGATGTGTGATAAATATTTTCACTGAAAGATTTACTTATTCCAATCTAGCTGAAGTTCTTCTGGAGGATATTGTTCCAGTTAATGAATATGATCTTGGCAGAAATTTTAAAACTTCCTGGGCTTTAGAAAAGGCTACATTAAATAATTTGACTGAAATAACCTCTGACGCTGTTTCTTCTAACACTTCTGCTGCATGATCTTATAGTGTGATGTTATTGCAAATTATGGCTAGATTTTCCGCATTTTTTTGGTTCATGAAATGATTTTTTGTGTGGTCTTGTAAACATTCTTTTTTGTTGAAAGGATATGTGCTCAGATTGATACACGCAAAATTAATATACAACTTCTCTTGTCTGGTAGCATAGTCAATTTCCAGGTCAAGAGTACTCCATTTCCCACTTAAACCCATGACACATTCAACCATTTTGACAATTGAATTAAAAGAGGTTTTATTGAAAAATGATGTAAATTTCCTTATACTTCCAATTCTGAAACAATGATCAATTTTCTCCAAAAAACTTTTAAATTATCAAAGTGTGAGATTTTTTTGAAAACTAAGGAAGCCTGTTTGTATATTTTTTTTTCTTTCATTTTTAGAAATTACTCCGTTTTCAAAGCCAATACTCCTGTGATTTTCAAACTGAATCAATTTAAAAACTGGAATATTTGTCCCCAACTACTTGCATCAAAAACTTTAAAAGCTTGATTGGTTTGGTTTTTTTTTTTACAAAATATTTATTCCCAGGTAAGGAAAGATCACTTTCAATCAAGCAGCCTCTCACCCCAGAAAAAAATTCTGGAAGTCTCAAAAATTATCCATTGGTTTTTTTTTCTTTGTTGAATCATAGAGAACCAAGGATAAATTAACATCCATCAAAGTATTTAGTATACAGAATATGAAGTAAAATCATCAAAAGAGCAAAAGAAAAACTAATTTAAATTAGTCTTCCACATTATAAGCCATCCTTTATCTGATTTTTGCAATCAATTTTGGTACATCAGAATAACATGTGATTCATAAAATTTGATTCATTTGTTAAGACCGGTAACATTCCTCAAACAAATTGGTCTCTTTTTATCACATTTATATATTTGATAAAAAAAAGACATCCAAATCTTAATTATCACATGTCCATCAACTTTTTTTGACATTGATTTGTTGATTTGAAACAGTCTTTGACATAGAATGGTTAGTCATTCTAAATCATTTGCTATTAAATATTTTCTTTTAATCAAAATATTTCTTTCCCTTTTCTTTATTCAGAGTATTCCTATATCTTGCATATTCAATTTGTTCTTATTCAATAAGAAATCAACCTTCCTTCAACTATAAATAGAAACACAAAATGGGATCTCTCTGAGTCTAGAAAGTAAACTCATCAATCACAGAAAAAAAATAACCATAATTTTTACGGCTCAATTTCCATTTCTTGAAAATGACCAAATTGACTCCAGAAAAAGAACTTTGGCTGCAAAATACATATGATCAAATTGAATGCAAGCTTAAAAATAATTTGGAGCAATTTCCAAACAACTGGACCAAAACAGAGAGATGGTTGCAGGATAAGAACACTTCAAAAGTCATGGTTCACAGATTGCAGCAAATATTCAACCAGGAAGCTGAATAATTGAATATTCCTGTGGAAATAATCCCAAATTTCTACAATTTATGGATGGAGAGGCGTGAATAACTTGGACTGGGTAAGTTACTATATTCTTCAAAACCACAGTATTACATATCTGACATGTGTCCATTCAAATACCAGATTCCCCTTTGGTTGTGGATTGAATTCAAAATTCCATTGATAACTAAATATTTATGATGCATAGATATTAGTCATATTCATGATTATGCATCTAACCATTTTGGCTGCTATGTGATACTCCAATATTTCACATCATTTTTCAATTATTCAAGATAAGAGTTTGAATATGCCTGTCAGCCTACTAGATTCCAAGGAATCAGCTCCTTGTAGCTACTAGAGGTGATAGACAATTTAGAGCAAAAATGGCGAAAAATGCCAGAGATATATTTTGGCTGAAAGGGTTAAATTTATTTATATATAAATATAAAAATAAATTTAAAAGGAGGGGCTAAGAACTCAATGGGGTTGTTGAGCCCTCCGGAACACAGGTATATGTCTGTTAAGGACAATATAGATGGAATTTTGGTGCCTGTGGGGTTTAAAAGCACTCCTTTCAAGAAGGTTGTGTGTAATTTCCTTGGGGTTTGGGTTATGCAGAACCTAAAAAAGGGATATAAGTCAGCAGGATCACTTACTAGGCCTAGATCCGGACTTATTCTTGATGGATGGGCCAATATGCAGGGATTCAGGGTGCTGGAAGCTGATTCTGGGGCAGGCTGAATGGCTGGATGCTGATTTTGGCCAAGAATGAGGATTCAAGAGTTTTGTCTTTAATTTTATCAGAAAGTGGTCCAGGATCACACACTTATTTCTTATAAGGGTTTGATGGCTTGAGGAAGAAAATATCTGAAGCAATAATGACTATATAACTGGATGAATCTGTCAGAAATGGCTGGGGGAGGAGCCTTTATTTATATCATTTTGGGTCCCCTCATGGTGCAGTCTTTTTACCAACCAAAGGAGGGTGACCCAGGCTAGTACTGAGGCCAGGGAGCCATCAGTGTGTTCGTGTAGACCTACCCTGGTCACTACAGAGGTACAGCAAGCCCTTTGTCATCATGCTTGGGGCTTGATACACGTTTCTGTACCCTGAATGACCTCACTGTATCAGCCAAAGAAGTAGTATTCAATTAAGAAAATGTAGTGAACAAGGCTAATTCTGAGGCTAAGGGACCATCAGTGTGTTCGTGTGGACCTGCTCTAGCCACTAAAGAAGTATGGAGAGCCTTACGTCATCATACTTGTGGCTTGGTACACGTTTCTGTACCCTTAATGATCTCACTGTATCAGCCAAAGAGGTTGTATTCAATTAATATTTTTAAATATAAGCCATGGTCTCCTGAGGCCAAGGGCTTAAACACACGCTCAGGAGACTTCTTTCTGAGGGCTTATTTCAAGTATGAGGCTCTTCTTTCCATATTTGCCTAATTGGGGTTTCTTTAATTGAGTAGTGAGCCCCTGGTAGTGACTAGTTACATACAGTCTACATTGTACAGGGTACAGGGGAGGTTGTATGGGTGCCTGGTATATTGTGAGCAAGTTAGCACATAGCTAATCTACTTTTTATCCCCATTGCACACTCTCAGGGTTCTACAGTAACTAATATTAGTCTAATTAAATCTACTTAATTGGGTATTAAGCCAGTGGTTGTGACTAGTTACGTACAGTCTTCCTTGTATAGGGTACAGAGGAGGTTGTATAAGTGTCAGGTGTCTTGTTGGCTAGTCAGCACAAAGCTAGGCCTCTGTGTATCCTCAGTGTACCCTCTCAGGATGCTACTGTACCTATTGTGTACTCTTTTGGGCCCAAACCTTCTGTACAGGTCCCATTACAGGGGACCCTGACAACCTTTGATACAGCTCTCAAAAGGATGCAGGGCCCAATTTTTCCAAACTTTCTGTTTGTTTGGGAAGTCTCATGCTTTTTGCTACCTTGTGGTGGTGCTCTTTGGGCCCCATGTGTTGTGGAACAAGGCTGTGGGGTGTATGTGAGGTACAGTACACAGGGGTGTCACGGTTCTACCTGAAGGAGCAGGAACTGGGGGGTGGTGCCAGTGGGTGACCCTACCTAATTTGGCACCAGGAATCCATTTCTTCAATAATATTCCTACTTTTCTTACTCATTAAGGGTTTTTATCTCATTTTTTTTTAAGTTATTATTTACATATTTTTTTATTCATTATTATTATTTATTCATTTTTATTTCTGGGGTCTTTAGTCAGTTGGTTCTGAATAGTAGCCAGCTGACAATGCCTCATGATTGATCCAAATTGTTATCAAAAAAATCCTTATAAATGGAATTGGAAAAAGAAGCCTCATTTACCTGCCATCAGTGGAAATAAAAACAAGAAAGATATCCTCACTGTCCTGATGTTGGTTTGTGTACCATTTTTTCATTGAAAAATCAATTTATATTTCAATGTATATCACAGGTGATTGTGAAAATATTTTGAGCTTTGCTCATGGGAAATTGAATCATATTATTAAACAGGATTGTTCATGTTTTGCCAACAGAGATCTCACACCAAAAAATATACCATATTTCTGTTTTCCATCACCAATATATAAAGTGTTGAACCAAGCCAAAAATATCAATTAGCTCAATCTATCCCCAAATTAACCAGGTTATCCAGAGAAACAAACCAACATTTAATTCATTTCAAATCCATCTGAATAATAACCAATTGGAAAGTTTGAAATATTAATTAAATCTGAATTGTTGTGAATGAAATATAAACCTTTCCTATTTTGATTAATTTTCTCACCAATCTCTCCTCACCCCCGGAGCTGGAACATTAAGGAAAATCACAAGGTTTATCAATAGTAATTTGCAAATTCTTGCTTTGTATGATTCACTAGATTCCACTCATATAATCTAATTGATGATTGATTCCAACTATAGTGAAATGAACAGTCCTTAATGAAGAATTCAGCACAAATAAAGGGTAAAATCCAAAACCATTTTCATTTCATGTTGCTTTGTTTTCATAATTATTCATGAAAAATGGTATATTGGCATAAATTGAAGGCAACCCATGAATTTTGTTAAGAATATTTACATTTACCTGCAAAAAGGAGGAGGAAATTCAGCATAGCATGTTTCACATAAATCTTCATTAGGGAACCTGCAATAATTGTCCAATTCCTTCAATTATTTTTACCCTTAGTGCTATTTTGTTCATCCACAGCAGAATATGTGCTAAATTAATCATCAGATGACCAGGTGATTTGAATATGATGACCACATGTAATACATTCAGACATTTATTCTTTGTTTCCTGGGTTTTCCAAAGCAATTCAAAATTCATTTCTAGCTGGGCAGATGAATAAATGGTCCAACATTTTATCCATACCAATCCTCAAACTTCAGTTCTATACACAATATTAATGTCAATATACTTGTAGAACATTTTAAGATGTTGTTTATACCAATTTCTCTGCTCATCCAAGTCATTTTTTGAAATACCCAGTTTAAGTTGGATATTTCAACGGGTATTTATGTATGTAAAATGGGAACATTGAATTTTGGAACAATGTTCATTTCAAGTTCATAGAAAAGCCATTTCATCATTTCATCACTCAAACTCAGGTTAAGAATTTAAATATGTTTTGGTTATGAATTATTTTACCCTATGAGGGCATTTAAAAATGTGTGATTCATACCATTAATAATAAATTAAAAATATAATATTCTAAAAAAAGATCCACTTTCAAGGGAGATGCAAATGTCACATGTGGCCATTGTCTAACTTTAAGGATCATTCAAAATATTTTCTGCCTGACACAATTTTTTTTCTTTCAATAAAAGATGGATCCACTGTCTCATTTAATGAATTTTTAATTTTGAATAATATTGATAATGAATTCTCATTGGTCATTATGAATATGAACTATTCATATAATACCACAATTAACCAGATTTACTGTTGAATGTGCTCAGATCCAATCATCTTTATTTTATCTTTTTGCTAACAGATCAATCACTCAACAACTCCCCAATTTTAACAAAAATGTTTCATAACATCTTTTCCACCACAAAATGGATTTGAGGGCTTCTCATAGTTCAAAATCCATCAAAACCAGAACACTAAATAAAGAAGTAGCTGAACATTTGCCCAAATTCAATGACCCCATCAGTCTATGCCTACAGGACTACATCAAAACTGTTTTGAATATGAAACCTTGTGGCAACATGGTTCCACCACCACCCTCTGAAGATCAAGTACAAGAGTTGAATTTGAAACAACTTGGATCCATTTATGAAAAAAATCTTTTTTTCACCCTGCAAACAACTGACACCAACCTCTATGGTGGAAAGAAAAGCATACCTGGAAAGTTCAAAGAGCAATGTCAGAAAGATTTGGAAAGCTTTGGCATGAAGGCTCCAACTTTCCAATGGGACTGCCTTAATTTTACAAAGTGGGATGAATTCCTGTCAGAATTGATCATAATGCATTGGTTCCATGCTAAGAAGAATGGTGCATTTACCAATTATGCACTTGATGTTGGATTTTGAAAAAAGGAAATACTTTTTGGAATTCTCAAACAATGGCTACATGGGCAAAAGGACCAATATATGAAGCCTTGAACTTGTAAAAAGAAGCCCAGATCTAGAGTTAAACACAGAGTGAGCCTAAAATTCCTCTTAATTTCCTACTTCTGTGAGCTGAGAATTCCTACATTGAATGAAAAAGATATACAGAAACCGCTTAGCAACTGCAAAACACCGTTTGGGAAATTATTTTGCCAGAAATCTTCTTCCTAGGGTGGATTGTTGCTCTGATACTGAGGAAGACAATCAAGGAAAATATCATTCTTTTCAAGTCTACTGGAGAAGCAAAACATATTCAAAATTTTTACACAACCTTGATAACAACACTCTGAACTATACTTCTGAGATGAAGGGTGAAATTCATGCTAAAAGAAACGTAGAATATGAAAGAACTTACAATGAAATAGTTCCAAATTGTGAGATGAAACCTTGTGAAGGCCTTCCTTCTAATTGTTACTGTCCTATATTCCTTGAAAGATTAATTTGGAAAGAGAAATTTGTTTTGGAAATGAAGCCAGTAGAGGATAGACTGGAGAGATTATCTAGCTCACTTGAAACTGAACTTTGGTTTGAATGAAATTATTTATTAATATTTATTTATTTGCTAAAGCCTTATCACACAAACTTTCTTCAAAATACTAATTTCCTTGACAAGATCTCTCCATTTTTTTCAAAAAATTCAGTAAAATAATAAAAAAAAGTTCAAGATACTCTCATTAGTCTGAGATTCTCTATGATATATTTCTAATTTGGAGAAAGAAAGAAGATGTCAGAAATATTGATATGATTCTGAAATCTTGTTTTTAATTGTTTTGATTCATCATTTTTGTAAAAAGTACAATTGTATCGAGGTTTTAGTTCTGATTAAATTTCTTCTCAAATGGAATTTTTCAGCTATTTTGGAAACCATATGATATATCAAAAAATAGGTAGAATTTTTCCTGAACTTTGAGCAGAGCTTGGGATTTTGAATTGTATCCAAGTGGTCAAATTCTAATTGAGATAATTTCTATGAATACTAAAAAAATAATCAACACCTAACCTGGGTGTTTTTCAGAAATAGGATTGAACTAAAATCACCGTTAAAAAAAAAAAAAAAAAAAAAAAAAAAAAAAAAAAAAAAAAAAAACAAGAAACAGACAACATTTAGAAAATTGAAAAAGGAAAAAGACAAAGTATTTTATTTGAAATTTTGCCAAATTTCTAGGTGTGTTGTGCCAAAGTGGTTGAATCTCACATATTATAGTTGATGGAACAACTCCCTGATGAGCGTATATAAAATTGAATTCCCCATAATTCCAAATCCTCTATATTCCATGCATGCACAAGAATTACTTGGAATACTCAAGAACCTGTACAAAAAACTTTCCTCAGGTTCCTACTCAAGTTAGAAACCAAATTTTGACAGATTAAAAACCAAAACAAAACAAATTCCAGGTGCTACACCTGCCAGCAGGTGCAGCCATTTTTTTCATGGTGAATATGTATATAAAATACATGGTGGAGTGGCAGGGCCTTGTAACCAAGCTGCCACAACAGAGAAAGGATGATAAAACTTACTGTTATATTATTAAATCCTTTGGGTATCTGATTGGGACTTGCACTGATGGGTTAAACCTGTATACTGCGGTTATAAGGTTGTTCATCAGTTTTAATTGATAAAAAAAAGAGGTTGAGGACGGATATTATTTATCAGACTTAGCCATAAATCACTTACTTATCTCTTATAAGTACTTGATTACCTTGGAACGGTCAGGATATAAATATAACTGGTTCTCTGCCCATCAATATCCTCAAAAGAGCTCTTTATTTATAGCTTGTGGAGTCCCAATACTATCCCTCTGAGGGGTACAGGGGCTCAAAGGGATGGAAACTAAGGCTAGCAGGGTAACCAGTGTTAGCCTGTCACGTTTTCTTGGTGCTATAGCACGGGTAGCATCTAATTCCTCAGGGTATGGGAATTATTCTACTTTATAATAGATATTAGGACGTGTGAATAACACTAATCTGTCCCATTTATGTATTATTTAATTAATTTTCCTTAGTAAATGTTCCCAGTAATTTAATAATTATTTAAATAGACATTTCTAAAGACATCCTGATGTCAGGTGAGTTCTCATTATGTATTAAATAACTGGAGTAAAGTCATGATATTGATTTTACTCTTTATTTTCGAGTTCCAGTTGATTTACTAAGATAATTACTTAAAAATATAAGTCATGCGAATTCATGTAATATTTTTACATCATTAGTTTCCTTAGTATGTCGCAAAGATATTGATGTCTAGAAATTCCATAAAAGTATATTAAATTATTTTAATATATTTTTAGAAGTTGTCATTGTCTCATTTTCAACATTCTTGGTACTTTGAATTATATTTAATAAAAAATACATATAAGGGTTATTTAAGTATTTTTATATAATATTATCTACTTTTAGACTATGTAATATCCACGGGAACATTTATTACATATGTAGAATGATCCCGTGTGGGTTGTAGCATGTTTACGTGGTACCTAACCCTCTCAGGCCACCTGTCATTCTGTCAACCCGTAGTCCCACGGCTGCATACTTCTCAGAGGCCCAGGCTGCGTACACAACCTTGACGGAGTGACAGGGCTGTATTCCAGCCGCGCGCGGGTGCATTGGCTGTGGCGGCTGCGTGCGGGAATTGTGACAAAAAACATTTCCGTCCGTAACTCCTAAAATATACACAACACCTCAATTCTGACTGAATTTTATGTGTGAAACCTATACGTGACAATATGTGTGAATTATTAAATTGACCATAAAGCTCAATAGTGGAGCCGTGGTATTTTGGTCTTTCTTTCCTTAATTATTTAAAAATATAAGGAGTTGAATTTCAAGGGTGGGGTCAGTGAGTGACCCTACCTAATTTTGGGTGTAAAATCCATTTCTGTCATAATATTTGTGGTTTTCCTACTCCTTCTTAGGTTAATTATATTATTATTATTTTTATGTTATTTTTGTTACTTTTGCAGCTTGCTCTGCAATAGTAGCAAGCTGACAGTTCCAGCACTTGAGGTCTTGGGGAATGTGGTGGCTTTCAAAGGGCGGCGTATTGCGGAGAAAAAGAGGAATAAGGCTCTTGAATGGTCAACTTGGCAGACGGTGTCACATATCCTCCAGTTCTTGGGGTGGTGTAGTTAATTCTGCATGTTCATCAAGCGGTTTGCAGAGGTGGTGAGCCCCCTACAAGCTTTGAAACAATAGGGCCCAAGGTGGGATTGGACTACTGGGTGCAATGGCGCGTTTGCAAAGCTCAAGTAGATAGTGGGGCGCAACATAATCCTCTGGGACCTTGACTACAAAGCCAGGGAGATAAGAATGGCGTTCAACTCTAGCGAGTTTGGCGCGGGAGGCATCCTGACGCAGGAAGAGGATGGGAAGGATTGGCAGGTGCTTTACAAGTTGGTCACCTTTACCACAAGGGATATTTTCTATTCTAAGCCAAAGTTAGAGCTATGCGGTGTTACAAAAATTGTGCAATGGCTTCAACACCTTCTGTGGGGTGTTCATTTTGAACTCTTGGCAAACACGGAGGCCCTGGCACGGATGATCAATTCACCAACGCTGCCAAATGCACTTATGACCAGATGGGTGGCCTACCTAAATCTGTTCTCCTTTAGTGCTGTGCATGTTCCGGGGAAGGTGTTTACAATGCCGGAAAAGCTGTTGCGGTACCCTTGGGAGGATCCGTACAAAGGAGGGGAGCCATTGGACATGGAATCCCTGGTTATTTGGGTGGGGATGGTGGAGGCAGGAGTTTTGTTGCCGCTGTCCCAGTCCGGATGCTATGCGGTTTTGTTCTCTTATTTGCAGGACCTCTGGTTCCCCAAAAGCACAATGGATACAATTTTTTTGTGGGAAAAGCAGCGCACGTTGAACTTCTACCTCCAGGATGGGCAATTGTGCCGTCATAGTGCCCCCATCCCCCTTGTGGTTGCAACGTCTAAGGTGGATCAGGAATTGATCCTAAGGTGTCTGCACAACAACTTGGGCCATTGGGGAGAAATTGAGATGTGGAGAAGGGTGAAGTTGTGGTTCTGGTGGCCAGGGGTTGTGCACTTGGTCCGTAAATGGGTGAAGTTGTGCAAGGCCTGTCAATGGCGGAGTTTGAGGTTGCCCAAAGAGGTTGGTCACCCCATGGGGGAGGATGCATTGTTTGGGCCGTTTTCTCTTTACATGGTGCACATTAAGGCAGGGAAGTTTGCGTACTTCTTATTCACGCAGGAAAACCTCTTGGGATGGGTGGATGCGCAGCCATTGGTGAAGTTTTTGGAAGAAAAGGTGGCCCAGTTCCTAGAGGAATATTGGTTTCCAGGCTTTGGTTCCCTTTGTCTAGTTACATTGGATGGAGGCGCAGAGTTTTGGGGTCACTTGATGACCCTTGTTTGGAGTTGCAGGGCAGATTTTGGCCGCATAACAGAGTACTATCTGGATGGTGCGGGGATAATCAAGCGGGGACACCAACCCATCAAGGAGGCCCTGGTAAAGATGTGCGGTGAAGTTGGCAAGAGATGGCAGGAGGCGCTGCCAGTGGTTCTCTTTGCAGATTGGATATCTGTCAAGGTATCAACGGGTTACTCACCCTATGAGTTGCTCTTTGGGCAGATGCCCATCCTTCTGGTGGACATTGAGCTGGAGACGTTCTTGGGCGTTGACTGGTGGAAGTTGAAGTCTGCCGCGGATCTTATCAAGGCACGTTCTGAGCAGCTTCTCTGGCACAAGGAAATATTGGTAAAGGGGGATGAACAACTTTGGAGAACCCGGACAGCATTGGTGCAATATTGGGACAAGTGCTTTTCCCACCGCCTCCGCAACCTGTTGCAAAAAGGGGACCTGGTGCTACTGTACAATCAGAGTCTGGAGTCTCAATGGCAGAGTCTTTTTTCTAATTGGTGGAATGGCCCCTACCCCATGGCCTCTAAGTTTATGGGCGGAAGCTATTAGCTTGAAGAATTGGATGAAACACCTCTTAAGCCGAAGGTTGCGGCTTTGAATGTGAAGCGCTTCTTTGTGCGCAGATCCACCTCTTTTGACAAGATTGCAGGGGACAACACAAGTTTGGGCACAAACAGCGCCTCTTTGGAAGCAGTGGGGGACCCGGTTGGTTTGGAAGGCTTGGCCCCTGAGGAATCCAGGCCTGAAGCACCACTCTAGCGGAGTAGACAACTGCAAACTGCTGGGGACAGCTTCCAAGCAGGGGGTGCTAGGAAGGAAGAGAAAGCCTGATCTGGTGGGGGGGTGCTCTAGCCGGCTCCTAGCTGGAAAAGCTAGACACCCCAGAATGTTTTTTCTCCTATTTTCTTGTTTTGATTGGGTTCTTTGATTGGTACTGGCTTTGGATTGTAAATTGCAGGAATGCGGGTGCGGTGCAATTCCAGGTCCGCTGTGGTGGTCTTTTATAGAAGCAAGTTGGAATTGGCTGCGCACTGCGCGCTCAGCAGTAGTGGTGGGCTCAGCAGGGGTAGCGCGCTCAGCAATGAGTTCAGCTTTTCTGCAGCAAGCCACGCTGCGGGCTCAGCATCTGGAGACGTGGGATGGATTTGATTGCGTGTGGATTGCGCGTTGCAAGATGCGGATTGGATTGCGCGGATATATCTTGGATATCTGGAAAGACACGTTGGGTGGATGCAGACATGCGCAGGGGGCTCCAAGTTGGGGGCGGGGCAAGGGCTGTGTCATGAGAAGGACAAACCGGGTGGAAGTAATGGCAGGCGGGAAATACAGATGGATATGGGATATGGAATTTAGATTATGGGATGGGAAGGGTAGGGTTGGGGCTAGGGTTCTGTGCTTAGGGGTTGTATTTCATTATTCTTGCTTTTTTCTGGTTGTACTTAGGTTAGGGTTGAGAAGGAGGTTACTTAAACCTCACCCTCAACCCAGAGGGGAGATGAGGGAGGATCACATTGGGTCATCATAGTTTTTGGAAGGATCTTTTACTCTCAATTCTCTATCTCTCAGTCAAAGGGTGAACAGTTGCACTCAGGGTTTACAGATGCAAGGGATCAATAACATCCAAACTTGGGAACCGTTAAAGGAGAAGTCCTCTTCTGTATTTCACATCTGGGGGTCTGGCTGGGAAGTAATCTTTTTTTCCTTGTCTCTTGAAACTAACAAGTGCAATGTCCCAGTACCACACATCAACCATTGTGGAATCATCTAACATTACCCCCACTCCTCTTCCTCCTCCTCCTCCTATGGCTTCTTGGAAGCAACCCTCATCAGGGGAAGGATACGGTGTCCCTTGTTCTGACAATGGCGCCAATCACAAGCCCTTTTGCATCAGGCTGAAGGACTATCCTGATATCCAGTTCAACCCTGAGGACGTTGAGCAATTCCTTGCACAATACAAGGGAATCTCCAATGCCAAAGGTGTGACGGGTTTGAATAATGCTTGGCTTTTTGTCCTCTTCATCACAGACAAAGAGAAGCTTTGGGATGGATGGAAGGGTATGAGGAACTTGATTGGCCAAAACTGAAGGCGTAAATCTTGGAATGATGGGGAAGGCGCAAACCTTGGTTTGGGGAGAGAAACTTTGAGCAAGCCGCAGTGGAAGCAAGCCTAAATGGTGGAGTCTGGATGTGGGCACAATTGGGGGATTTTTTAGCAATGTTTGATTAGATCTATTGCTACCTGGCAAAGAACAAGGTGATGTTGGGGCAGACTGGCGCAATGAAGAGGGCCTTTTTGGGAGAACTCAGTCCTCAACTCCGCGGGCGGGTGCAGCAGCACTTGTACAAAAAAAACTTGGTAAAGAGATTGTTGGATGGGAGTATTGCGCTTCTTCTGGACATCCTTGTCATTTTTCAGGCGGTGGAAAGAGAGTTGGACTTGGAGGAACTGATGGAGGACACGGCAAGTTTGTTCCAACAGGGTCAAAGAAGTCTGCTTCCCACACTCTGGCAGCAAGGCCACAAGCTCCGGTTGGGGGCCCCTCAAAAACAAAACGGGCTCTGGCAACACCACTGACCACGGGCCCAGAGGTTGGCAAGATGAAGGAATTGATGAAGGATTTACGGATCTTCCTGAGTCAAATGTTTTCAGGGCTGCGCAATCCGCCTCCTCACATTGGGGGACCACTTTTGCCATCAAATCCGCCCACATTGCAGTTCTGCAATTACTGCAGGGACAAGGGACATTGGCGTTTGGGGTGCAATAACATGATGAAGGACCTCAAGGCAGGATTGGTTCAACCGGTGGGAATGGGATTCATGTCCCCAACGGGCAAGCAGATCTCTGCCAAACCTGGGAATTTGACTTTCATGGAGCAAGTGCGCGTGCAAGGAAAGGAACAGGCGGTAACTTCTCAAGCTTTTCTGGGGATTGTCACTGGTCCTGCGGTATGGCAACCACCGCGCGTGGAGGCAGAAGTGAGGGTATTAGCAACAGAGGAGTTGGCAGTGGTTGAAAGGATGGATGTGGATGCCAAGGAAAGGGTCCTGCCGGGATCTCCTAAGCCGGTTGAGCCCCTTCTGGAAATGGATGGAGGGCCGGTGAATCCAGAGGGGAAGAAGAAGGCAGCGGAAATTGTGCGCAGGGTGATGGGGAATGAAACAACTATTCCCTTTACCTTGAAGGAGTTGGCCGCGGTGTTACCGGTGGTAGTAGATGAGATGGTTCAGGCGCTGAAGGATTGCGCACACAATAGGATCCCTCCAACGGTGCAGCAGGTGAACTTGACTTGGGATGATGCAGAGCGCAACCTAGCAGGGATGAAATTGGTTTAAACTCCGCTGGCTTATTTTCCAATGAAGATTTCTGGAAGGAAGGTATGGGCGCTGGTGGATAGCAGTTCCATGGTGAACCTTCTTCCATCTAGGCTGGTGGATGAAATGGGATTGGTTTGGCGGAAATGCTTGATGGGGCTTTGCGCGCTTAACTGCGGGGCGTGTCGCGTGGATGGGGTTGTGGAGGAGGAAGAGGTTGAGGTTGCAAGGGTCCATAAACCACTTTCTTTTCTAGTGGTTGATTGCAGGGAGGCTATTTTAGGACAGCCATTCATGTTTGGGTTCCAAGCGCAAATGACATTTGATCCAGAGGCAGGGACGGAATCTTTGACGGTGGAAGATTTGTCCAGTGGGCCATTCAAAACCACAATCTGCAATCAGCGGTTGGGGAAGTAGATGCAGGATTCGGAAAGAGAGGAGGAGGAGGACCCCAGTGCGGAGTTGGTTTGCAAGGGTGGGCCAGAGGCGGATTTTGACTAGTTGGCCAAGGATACCGCACAGAGCAAGCTCTGGCTTTGTGCAGGTGTTTGACCAGTGAGGAGCAGGTGGGAAGATGGGAGGAAGCGTGGGATGCGCAAGTTCAGGAAGTAAGTCCCTTTTCTCAGTGTGCATCACCGGGAGGTACTTCACAAAAACACTATCAGTGTTCCACGCTTGTGAGCAAAGGCAAAAGCCGTGGTTTTGTTTTGACTAGGACCTATGGTAATGGATGCATGCGGATGGCGCATTTCAATTTTGTGAAGTATAAGCAGGTTGCATGGAAGGTCTTTCCCTGGAACAAAGAAATGCCGCAGGATCTGAACAGACCACTCTGACTGATCCCTTGGTTGCAGGACCCTTGGGAACCTCTGCTGAAGGTTTCAGGATGGGTAATTCAATCAGAGCGGGTTGCGGCCCTTAACTTTGGACTGCTGGGCTGGTTGAGCGCGGAGGAATGGGATTTTCTGACAACGGTACTTGTCCTCCGGGAAAGAGCGCTTGTGTTTGGACCTGAAGAGCAGGGACTATTGAAGAGCAAGATAGGAGACCCTTATGTGATTCCAATGGTTCCGCACAAACCTTGGAAGATCAAGCCAATTCCAATTCTGCGGGCAGTTTGGGGGCCCTTCTTGGAGCTGGTGCGCAAGCGTGTGGGGATGGGCCTTTATGGTTAATCAACATCAAGTTACTTGAGTCCAATCTTTGCGGTGTTTAAGCAGGATGGGAAGTCATTACATATTTTTCATCATCTGCAGCAACTCAATTTGTTTACAATACAATACGCAGGATGACCTCCGCATGTGGACAAGTTTCTGGAATCTATGGCAGGGTGTGCATGCTACGGGTTGGTGGATGTGATGGGCAGATACAATCAGCACAAGATTGATTGGAGTTTGCGGCCAATGACTGCCTTTGAAACTGGATTGGGCAGAATGCAACTGACACAGCTGCCGCAAGGAGCAACTAACTTTGTTGTGGTTTACCAAGCGCAGATGACCTGGATTCTGAAGGATGATCTTCTGGAGGGGGTGCAGATTTTCATTGACAACTCAGGCTTCAAAGGCCCAAAGACAGATGACAGAGGGGAAACCTTTATAGATTCTCTGAAAATTTGCCGATTTGTCTGGGAGTACGCGAAAACACTGGAGCAGATGTTGTTCTGGATTGAAGAAGCGGGGCTTACGGTGTTGGGGAAATAGTTAGCGGTCTGCGTACCCGGGCTGGAGGTTCTTGGACATGTGATGGCTTCCAACAGAAGGCGTATTGTGGAAAAGAAACACAACAAAGTCCTCAAGTGGCCAATGCCAAAGACTGTATTGCAAATTCTCCAGTTCCTGGGATTGTGCAGCTATGTATGGATGTTCATTGAGTGGTTTGCGGAGGTTGCTAGCCCATTGCAGGCATTGACGCCTATGGGTGCAGAATGGACCTGGGGTTCAAACTGTGACGTCCCCTTTGACAAACTCAAGGAGATTGTTGGGCGCAATATTGTACTGCGGGACTTGGACTATGACGCCAGAGTAATAAAGTTGGCCATGGATTTATGCAAGCTTGGCATGGGGGTGGTGCTGACACAGGAGGATGAGGGGAAAGATTTTCCAGTTCTTTATGAGTCCGTTACATTTAGGCCAACAGAGAGCCGGTATTTGCAGCCAAAGTTGGAGCTTTGAGGGGTCACTAAGATTGTGCGGAGGTTGCAGCATTTGCGCTGGGGGATTTACTTTATGCTTCTGGTGGATGCAGAGGCGCTGGCCCGGATGATTAATTTTCCAATGCTGTCAAAGGCGCCTGTGACCAGGTGGGTTGCGTTCCTTCAGTTGTTCTCTTTCATGGTGGTACATGTTCCAGGGAAGGCCTTTAAAATGCCAGAAGGGCTGTCTTGGTGCCCGCGGGATGATCTGTACAAAGGCACAGGACCACTGGATGTGGAGGCCCCAACACTTAAGGTAGGGGTGGTAGAAGTAGGTTTGCAACTTCGCCTCCAGCAGTCCGGGAGGTATGCAGTCCTCAGTTTGTATTTGGGGGATGTTTGGTTTTTGGAAAATATGCCAGCCAAAATTGTTAGATGGATTTGGCGGAGAGTGGTAAATTTCTACCTGCAGGAAGGACAGCTGTGGCGGCAGAGCGCACCAGTAATGCTTGTGGTCAGCACATCAAGGAAAGATCAGGAGGTAATCCTAGGAAGTCTGCATGAAAATCTTGGTCATTTTGGCAAGCTTGAAATGCGGAAGCAGGTGCAGGCAAGGTTCTGGTGGCTGGGTGTAGTATGTGCAGTGCGGGAGTGGGTGCAGTTGTGCAAAGCGTGTCAGAAGCAGAGTGCAAAGTTACCTTGCAAAGTATGTATCCCCACTGGGGAGGATGCCTTTTTTGGGTGTGTTTCTCTGGATGTTGTGCACATCAAGGCAGGTAAGTTTGCATACCTCCTGGTTGCGTGGGACAATCTGTTTGAATGGGTGGAAGCACAGCCACTGGTGAAGCTTTTGGAGGAGAAAGTTGGGCAGTTTCTGGAGGAAGATTGGTTTGCGTGTTATGGATCACTTTGGCTGGTAGCAGTCAATGGGGGTGTGGGGTTCCAGGGACGGTTGGCAGAGTTAGTGCAAAGTTGCAGAGAAAAGTTTGGGCGAGTGACAGAGTACTATCCGGAAGGCGCCAGGATGATTGAGCGCGTCACCAGCCAATCAAGGAAGAAATGGTGAAGATGTGCAGAAAGGATGGCAAGCAGTGGCAGGAAACCCTTCCAGTGGTTCTTTTTGCAGATTTGATTTTTGTGAAGAGATCAATGGTTTATTTTCCCTACAAGCTGCTATTTGGGCAGCAAACCATGCTGCCAATTGACATTGAGCTGGAAACCCTTCTGGGTATTTATTGGTGGAAGTTTGAGACAGCCACGGATCTAGTCAAGGCACGCGCCAAGCAACTCCTGCAATGGGATGAGATGTTGGAGAAAGCGGCTAGAAGACTGAAGGCAACCCACACAAAGTCTGTTGGCTACTGGGACAAGTGCTGTGCCCATAAACTCCGGGATCCCTTGCAGAAGGGGGACTTGGTTCTGCTTTACAACCAGAGCCTGGAAACTCAATGGGGAAATCTGTTTGCTAATCAATGGAACGGGCCTTTCTGAGCAACTTCCAAGTTCACCAGAGGTAGCTACAAGTTGGAGCAATTGGATGGAACTCCACTCCAACGGTAGGCTGCGGCTTTGCACGTAAAATGGTTCTTTACGCGGGGCTCAACTTCATTCAACAAGATGGAGGGTTTTGATAGCAAAGGGGACAACAAAGTGGATCCTTCTTCTGAGGACAAGCCCGCAGGAGTGCCTTGCGTCTGGCGGAGTAAACAACTGCAGACCACTGGGGACAGCAGCCAAGTTGGGGGGGAACAATGGATTAATAGGGGATATGATTGGATTTGGTGAGGGGGTGTTCTAGCCAGCTCACAGCCGCAATAACTAGACACCCCAGAATGTTTGTTTTCTTATTTTTTTCTCTCTGGATTGGCTTTTGGGATTATTTCTGGCTAGGGATGGTTTCTTTTAGGTATGGGCACGGCGCAAAGCTGGGTCCACCAATGCAAGGACAAGCCACGCATTCTGGAAGAAAATGCATGAAAGATTTCCAATGGATGTTTCAGGGAACTAGGAAAGCGCATGGTGCCAAACGGATGTGGGATGAAGAGCAAGGCGCAGGCTTGGCAATGGGTTTGTGCTTAATGAAAAAAAAATCTTTTTAAGTTTTCTTTGGTTATCTTATAGATGGAAGGTGTGGATGGGTTGGGAGGAAACTTTTTCTCTTTCTCTCTCTCAAGGATGTGTGCGCGCAGCTGGTTTTCTTTGTACTCTCTCTGTTTTGTAGATGGGTACAGGGAACTGTGTGGCAGTTTTTCTGGGGTGGTCCAGGTACCTTTAGCGGATACTCTCAGTGGTGTGGATGTTCTCACTCTCACTGGTTACTCTCAGTGGCAAAGATTCTTCTCACTCTTTCAGGTTGCTCTCAAAGCGCGGATCTTGCGCGCAGCTCTTATTTCTCTCAAGGTTCTCACAAGGCCCAAAGGCTTCTCAGGATGGTGCGTCAAAATTTCTTATCTTTGAAAATAGGCGCGGGGATGAAAACAAGATGGAAGAAATTGTAAAGGGGGGGCAATCCCCCTAAATTGGCCAATTCCTCATCACTTCCTCTGCATTGGCGCAAGCCGCCGCGGCTAGGGATTGTAAATCCTCCAAAGCCTTGCGTTGGGCATCAGTGGTGTGCGCATAGGGGACTGCTAGAAAAGGCCGGAGTAGTTTGTCCGCGTTGAACCTTGCCAAGGGAAGTGCCGGAATCAGAGGGATCTCCAGGATCTTGGGAGTGGCAGACAGAGGGGTTGCAGCAGCCACAGGTTCCAGTGACGAGTCAATCACTACAGGAGACGGCGCACGCGTGGGCTCCGGTGATGACCTGGGAACCGGCAATGGGGATGGCGGCGGAGGAGTTGAAACCAGAGGAGCTGGTCTTGGAGGAGTGGGGGGATGCAGTGGCAGCGGAGGAGGAGCAGGTCTTCATGGTGATGGGGAAGGTGCAGCCGGATGGTTGGGGATTCTTGGGTCATTGCTGGTACGTTCATTCATACCCACGCGGCCCACTCATGGGCGGCATTCCAAAAGGCCGCAAAGTTTGGAAAATCCTGGAGCCTTGGAGGTCCAGCCCGGCGGAACGGCAAGCCCAATTTGTGACTCTTGTGCAAAGGAGGATTTTGGGGGCGCTTTGCGGACAGTTGCAAGGCAAGCCAGGCGGGGTCCACTTGTTGGTTGAAACCTCCTTGTCACTCAAGACCACAAAGGAGTTGCGCCGGGTCCTTTTGCACAGGCAACCTTGAGGGTGGTTGCAAGGCATGCCCTCCAATAGGGAGAAGAAGCAGTGTCCAGCTGGGCACAGAAAACAGGCGCGCCGGCCCGGAAGGATATGGCAAGTAAGGCTGTTCCGGCTGAAATACGTGCAGGACATGTCTAGCAAAGAGGGGCGGATGGGGTTTTTTATTTTCTTTGGTGTGATTAAACGGTGCAAAGGAGAGTTGGAAAACTATTGTATAGTCAGGGGTAGGTGAGATATTGGTTGATCTCTGGGGACAGAACTCAAGTTGGGGGGGATGTGGTGGTCTTTTAAAGATGCAAGTTGGAATTGGCTACGCGCTCAGCAGTAGCGGCGGGCTCAGCAGGGGTAGCGTGCTCAGCAATGGGTGCAGCTTTGCCGCAGAAAGCAATGCTTGGGGCTCATCAGCAGTTGAACTGGGTTCAGCATCTGGAGACGCAGGATGGATTGGATTGGATTGGACAGATTGCGTGCGGATTGCGCGTTGCAAGATGCCAATTGGATTGGGCGGATATATCTTGGATATCTGGAAAGACATGTTGGGCCAATGAAGACATGCGCGGGGGGCTCCAAGTTTTGCGCGGCGCAAGGGAGGTGTCATGAGAAGGACAAACTGGGTGGACGTAATGGCAGGCAGGCAATACAGATGGATATGGGATATGGGATGGGAAGGGTAGGGTTGGGGCTAGGGCTCTGTGCTTAGGGGTTGTATTTCATTATTCTTGCTTGTTTCTGGTTTTACTTAGGTTAGGGTTGAGGGGGAGGTTACTTAAACTGCACCCTCAACCCAGAGGGGAGATCAGGCAGGATCACATTGGGTCATCATAGTTTTTGGAAGGATCTTTTACTCTCAATTCTCTATCTCTCAGTCAAAGGGTGAACAGTTGCACTCAGGGTTTACAGACGCAAGGGATCAATAACTTCCAAACTTGGAAACTTTGAAGGAGAACTGCACCCTCAACCCAGAGGGGAGATCAGGCAGGATCACATTGGGTCATCATAGGTTTTGGAAGGATATTTTACTCTCAATTCTCTATCTCTCAGTCAAAGGGTGAACAGTTGCACTCAGGGTTTACAGACGCAAGGGATCAATAACTTCCAAACTTGGAACCTTTGGAGTTTCTTTCTTTTCTTTTGGTTTGGGCTGCTTTCTTTTTATTGATTTCTTTCTCTATGAACAGGTGTGATAGTTCAAGGATTGAGGTGCGGTCAAAGTGGGCGCAGGACAAGATTGATTTGGTAAGGGGGTACTCCAGCCGGTTCACAGCCGGGACAACTAGGTACCCCAGAATGTTTGTTTCTCATTGCTCCTCTCTCTCTCTCTGGTTGTGCGCACGCTGGCGGCTTGGTGTTTGTTTTTTTTGTAGTATGGGTACAGGGAACTGTGTGGCAGCTCATCTGGGGCGGTCCAGGTACCTTTTGGAACTCCTGGTCACTTACAAAAGCAAAGCGCGCAGGCAGAACTCACAGTGGTGCAATTGCGCCCAAGGCAGATTGAATCTTAGTTCTCTCTTCTCAGTTGCTCAGGGATCAGGTTTGTTCTCACAAGACTTAATAAGAGGACGCGCGTGCAAATACATGTATTTTTTTTGGAATCAATAAGGACAGGGAAGAACAAGAAAGTAAGGAGAGGAGAAAAGGAAAAGGGGGAGGGGACAATCTGCCTAAATCAGGTCCATAACCTCCACCATTTCCAACCAGGCTGCGTCCACAATTCCTTGGAAGGCGGCTAAAAGTTTGCTTTGGGATTTGGCTACATGGGCGCCCGGAGCTGAAAGAAAAAGCAGGAGAAGGTTGTCCAACTTGGCCGCAAAGTTATTGAAGTGCGCCTCCCTTAGTGCTAGCCCAGTGGGGATGTCCAGGATCTTGGGAGTGACCACGCAAGGTGGGCCATAGTTGGAGTAGAGCTTGATACAAAGGATAACAGAGGCAACAAGGGGGTTACCAGGGGATCATTTGGGGGGCTTGGTCCGGCCAAAGGTGACAATGGGATCAGGATTGGGGATGGCGGGGGAGGGGCCTGTGGAGTTGTAGGCCTCTCCGCTGGGTCCGGTGAAAGCCTTGGTTTGGGGTCTGCCTCTGGGTCAGGAGCAGCCCAAGGGAATGAAGGAGGAACCGGTGGAGGAGCTGGAGGGGGGGTAGCGCGTTGTCTGAGTATCTCCTTGACGCGCGGGTCCCTTGCACCTTGATATACTCAGATGTGGTTGGCCCAGTAACAAAGAGCAACTTGGTAGGATGCAAATTTTGGGTAGTCCTCCTTCTGAGGAGGCAAAGCCAAATTGCAAACCTCACTTGGAGGAGGGCAGCAAAGTGGTGAGCCCAGAGGAGTCCACAAATCCTCCAAAATTTTGTTGTTGTCAAAAACCATGAATGGGTCTGGACAAGCCCTCTTACGCGGCCTAGGACAGGAGCCAGACTGGGTTTGGGGCATTCTCACGCTAAGCCAGCAGCAACGGTGGCCGCAACAACAAGAGGTGCAAGCATGACGGCCGGGGATTAACAAGCATGTGTACCTGTTTTGGGCACAGAAGTTGCACGGAGTCATGGCAATGAGAAAGGGAGGTAGTTGAAGTGGTAGTGGCTGGTATGGGGATGGGCGGAAACAGTCAAGGTATTGATGGGAATCCCTCTGGGGACAAAACTCAAGTTGGGGGGGATGTGGTGTCATTATATAGCCTTGGGCTGGGAACTGTGTCACGGCCTGTGCGCTCAGCATTTGGTAGGTCAGTATCAGCAATTGGGGTGCACGCATTCTCAGCAGTGGCCACTGCGGGCTCAGCAGCGGCTGCTGTGGGGCTCAGAAGTATGCGCAGCAGGACCTGCATGCCATTTGCGGGCCGGGCTTGACTAGGGAAGGCAGGCTGCAACCCGCTTGGTTATTATGGGCTCAGGAATTGAGCTGGCCCAATCACTTTTGTGGTTAGTTAGTTCAAGTAGTAGGAGCGGGGCTATGTACGTGGAGGGCTGCACTCAAGCGCGGGCCGTCCCAGGGGACTGGGATATTCACAATGGCGCATTGGGCAGATACGGACAGGCATGTTGAACTTTGAGTAGCGCACGGCAGAGGGCCGCACCATGGGAAGGACAAACCTGATGTGTGTAATGGCAGGCGGGCTGAAGGGATAGGGTGGTACAGATTAAGGTGGGGTTAGGGTTCTGGGTCTAGGGTTTCTTCTTCAATTCTTGTCAGATTTTTCTTGTGTTTGTACCTAGGTTAGGGCTAATGGGGATGGCATAAAGCGCTGTGGTGTCATTATATAGCCTTGGATTGGGAACTGCGTTGCAGCCTGCGCGCTCAGCATTTGGTGGGTCAGGCTCAGCAGTCGGGGTGCGCGCGTTCTCAGCAGTGGCCTCTGCGGGCTCAGCAGCAGCAGCTGCAAAGCTCAGCAGTAGGTGCAGCAGGACCAGCACGCGGTTGTGGGCCGGGCCGCAACCCGCTTGCATATCCGACCCAGGGATGAAGCCAGGCCAACCAGGTTCTCAGACGGTTAGTTGGGGGAGGAAAAAGCGGGGCAATTGCGGGGCTATATGCGTGGACGACGGCGCGCAAGCGCGGGCCGGCCATGGGACGGGGAAATCCACGACGGCGCGTTGGGCGGATACGGGCAAGCATGGCGGACTTCAGGTAACGCGCGGCGGAGGGCCGCGCCACGGAAGGACGACCGGGTGTGTGTAATGGCAGGCGGGCTGAAGGGATAGGGGCTAGGGTTGGGTTAGAGGTTCTGCGTCTAGGATTTCTCCTTCATTGCTGTCAGTTTGTCTTTGTGCTTGTACTTAGGTTAGGGCTAAGGGGAGGGGATACAAAAGACCTTTCCCCTCAGCGCGGACACAGGAGAGGAAGGGGGAATAGAAAAAGGAAAAAGACTTTCTCTCTCTCTCTCTCTCTCTCTCTGACTCACTCACGGAATCTAGTCCTTACAGATGCCTAGACCAAGAACTCTGTAACTAGGGACAACTTTGTGGGGGATAACCTCTAAAGTTTCCACAGCGCCAGCTCCCTCAGCACAAGTTCAGGGGGCCGGCCTTATGGTATTGGGGGAAGAATCATCATCTCTCTCTTTTCTCTCTCTCTTAAAGGGGCATCCTCAGACCTTACAGACGCTAGAACCATTGGCTCTTTAACCAAGGTACAACTAAGTGGGGGTTAACCACTTAATTTTCCACAAAGCTCTTGAAAGGCTTTTACCACTGCTCCAATACTTGCTCATTTCAATGAGCTCACTTGCACTATTTTCAAAACCAACACAATTGACTATGCTATTGAAGGAATTTTCTTGCAGTTTTCTTTTTCCTAAAATCTTTTTGAGATGTGCAAAATGCTCACAGAGAAGCTTAACTATGAGATTCATGACAAGGAACTTCTTGCAATTTTTTATTTTTTGACAAAATGGTGTTCATTCCTTTCAATTCTTGTGGAACCTTTTGAGGTGTGAACTGATCAAAATACTCTTAATTAATTAATGAGCAAAAACTTCCTCAAACACAGACAGGCACAATGGTCCAAATACCTCTCTGAGTGCAACTTCACAATCACATACTTCCCCAGGAAACAAGCAGTAGTCACTGATGCTTTATCACATCAGGAAAACATCTACCCAAAGGGGTGGAGCACCTTTGCCAATAAGAACCCTGAGAACATTATGAAAGTCTTCTCAAATCAGTCTGCCACTCAACTCAGTTCAATTATTACCAAACTTTGAGACAAAGCCTACAAAATTTGACAGGCCCAACTCAACAAACCCAAGTGTAACAAAATTTTCAAGAATGCAACCTCACCAACAAATGGTTATGGTATTGATTAAAATGGTTATTTAGTTTATAAAGATTTTATAGTATTACCCAAAAGCCCTTGCATTAATTTACAAATCTTTTAATCTTGGCATTACTCTCCTCTTTCTTTTTTTTATGGTCAGGATAAAACCTACCAATTTATTGCACAAGACTTCTATTGGCCTGGTATGAGCAAGGAAGTAAAAGACTATGTTAGCGCGTGCTATGATTGAAATTGTAAAAATTCCTTAAATCACCAGAAGTATGTTCTGCTTCAGCCGCTTACAATCCTGCCTATTACCTGGCACTCAAATTTTACAGATTTTATTTTGCAAGGACCTATTTCTAGTGTTTATGATGCTATTTTAGTTGTAGTAGATTGCTTCTCAAAGATGGATTCATTTATTTGCATTACTGTGACCATGACCACCTCTACAGAATAACTAGCTAATCTTTCCATAGAACATGTCTTCTCAAAGGATGGACTCCCTGATAATATAGTTAGTGATAATGGATCCCTGTTTGCATCCATCTTTTGGACCTTGCTATGCCAACATCTCAAGATTACTTAAAACTTATCAATGGCTTACCATCCAGAAATGGATGGGAAGACCAAACAGTTCAATCAAATCCTTGAAGAATATCTTCAAATTTATGTCTTTCATCAACAGGAAAACTGGTCAAGATGGCTTCCACTGGCCGGGTTTTGATATAAAAATTCCAATCATTCCTCCACCAAACATTTACCCTTTAAAACTCTTGATGGAAGAAATCCAACTTTTGAATCCATTCACATAGCACCTCCTCAACCCACTACCAATTATATTTCTCTCATTCAATCTCTCCAATTGCAAATTCAAACCAACCTTACAGAAGCAAATCAATTCTACAAGGATCAAAAAGATCTACTTCCCAGTAGGATATCAGGTACGGCTTGATACTTTCAACATTTGAAGTACTTTCCCAACCCAAAAAATCTCTGAGAAGAAACTTGACCCATTCAAATTCAAATCACTCATCTCCCCTAGTGCATTTAAACCTTAATTACCTGAAAAATGGAAAGGTATCCACCCAGTCTTTCATGTGTCTCTCCTAGAGCCAGCTTGAGTCCTATATCAGGGCAAAAATCATCCCCCTCCAGATTCTTTAAATTTTCAAGATCACTTAGAGCAGGAAGTAAGCCATATTCTGGATTCTAGTTTATGCAGAAACCTTAATTACCTTTTTACATGGTCTGACGTCCAGTCTGAAAAAGATCACATCTCTTTGGAACCAGCCCATCACCTTTTCAAATCTCCATATTTGGTTCAAGAATTTCATGCAAACTACCCTTCCAAACATTGTCAATTTTAGTCCCATCAATTGCAATCCCATTTTAATTCCATCCAAATCCAATCAAATAAAATCCATTTCTATCTCCCAAATCCAACCTTGACCTTTATTATCTCCCATACAGTTCAAAATCCTCTTTTTCTTTATTTTTATTTCTTTATTTTATTAAAAAATTCCTTTTCAAGACAAAAAAAATAAGAAGAAGAAGAAAATAAAATACAAAATATTTATAACTTAGATTTACAATTAATCTTTTACTTTCTCTTCCACTTTCTCCCAACACTCATTTAAATCTTTTAAAATGAATAAAAATTCCTCCCTATCTTCTTCATTTATTAAATTTAAAATTATTCTCATAATGTTTACTTGTGTTTCAAAAGCTCCCTCAAAGATTTCATTTCAATTTTCAGTTTAAAACCTCTTTATTTGGAATTCCCATTCATCCTCCTCCATCAATCCCTTGTATGGCCTCTTTTGTTGGACACGCAAAGTAGAACCCTTGCCTACATCTCCAGTCAACCACATTGTATCAGTTTTGATTGGAACCCAAACATTGGCCTTGGCTACTTCTCCCCAATTCTCCAATCCAATCCCTTCTTTCCTTTGTTCCATTCCATTTACTTCCATTCCATTCTGCTCTGTTTCATTGCTTATCTCCATTTCCTCTTGCCCCATTTTTTTTCTTTCCTCCTTTTCATTTCTTTCCTCTTCCACTTCTTTGACTACAATTTTTTTACCTTGCTCAAAACCTGGCTCATCCAAGTTTCTGTGGGTGGTCCAAAATATGGTGATGGTGGTGGCGGCAAATTTGTAGTCTACCTCCAAAATCCTGGTAGTACTAGAAATCAAAATCCATCTATTAATTCAATTCATTTTCCATATTCCATTTCTCAAAATTTGGCCACCTAAGGATTGCTCTCCAATGAATTCAACTTCTGGCAGTGGCAATATCTGATGATTCACCCTTGGCACCAAATGACAACTGCAACCTTTTCTTATGGATACTATTGGACTTTCAGTTGAAGGCTCACTAAGGGAAAAAGAGCAGGAAACCTTGCAAATTGGACCAGGCTTGGAATTTATGGTGAGTGCCTCAAGCCTTTGTAGTAGGCATACATTGATCATTGCTGAAAATACAATTGTTGCAACAAAAAATAGAGGAAAAAATTTCTTTGTAATCTAAATTTATAACTAATTAATTAGTATGTGAGGGTATCAACTAAATGGTATAGATTTTACAAGTCATGGGAAATGTATAGAAAACTCACAGGAGCTTGGGGGTTTTATACCTGGGCAACTTTCATTCTCCAATTCCAAGGGTTATTGTCTACATCACCTATTTGAAATAACCTTTTCCTCAGTACCATCTACCTCATTCTATAAGTGTGACATAAGCAGCATCCCTTCATATTAGCATGTCTGCTTAATTCCTCTGGTTCATACACAAGTGACCTATCCAATCTTGGAAACTTGGACTATCCCCGCAACCCTTGAAGATACATTCAAAAATTAGTCAACCATCCAATTAACCTCACTGTTTCCATCTTTGGACTTTGCTATTCCATTCTTGGTCACTCTAGTGAAATCAACTTGCACATTGTATAAAAATGCAGATCAGTTTTAACATCCACCTAATGACTAGCTCCACACCCTGCATAACTATACCTGTTCATTTGCATTACTTCTCTATGCACATCATTGATTCATCCTGCCAAATCCCTTTACTTTTACTGTCTCTTTTTTGCACTAGTGCTACAACCTTGGATAAAACTTTGATAAAAATATAATGTGTATTTCATTTACCCATTCTTTTTCTGTCATTCATTGCATCATTGCTCCCTATCTGTAGACAACTTTCCATCAGGTTGTATCAAGTTACCTCTGGTGAAGTTATAAGGACCATGCAGTCTGCCTGAAGATTGTTTCCTCAGTCAGTTGATGTCATCCATTTTTGCATCTTTTGCTTAGGTCAGGTTATCACACTGAACTTGCCTCAGTTTTCTTCCATTGGAAAAATACATCCCTCTTGCAGTTTTTTGAGACTCTGAACTAAGTGCTTGCACTTTGCAGTCTTTGCTATAATTTCTCTCCCCTTGCATCCAGAATTCCCCCATTTTCACTCAAAATCATCTTTGATTGCCCTATAATACATGGGGTGGCTTTGTGACAGCATGCAGGGGTTACAGAAAAACCTAAGCTTTTCAATAACTCCTCAAAGACACAGAGTTATTTAATTTTGAAATCATCTTTGACAATGATCATATAAATTTGCATAAATCTTCAATACCTGAGTGGCAGAGGTTTCTGGTAAGTTTATGACCAGTGGTATAATGGAATACCTAAATCAATCTAAAGTTTGAGTGGCAAGTGGAGGGTTTTTTCAGTGGGTGACTATACCTAATTGGGAACCAAAAATTCATTTATGCAATAAAACATTTCAGTTTTCCTACTCTTTCTCTCATTTTTTGGGTTCAATCTTATATTCTATTTTCAAAAACAATTATTTTTTCTTTTTAATGAACATTTTATTACTGTAATATTCTTGAAGTATACTGGGTCAGCCACCTCTGAAGAGTAGCAGGCTTGTCAGCTCTCTGATACCAGGAACCAGGAAGTCCTTTAGCTACAGAGAGTGATAAAAATACCGGAATAAAAATAATAGTAATTATTCCAAAAATAAACGCTTAGAGGCTCAAATAAATAATATAATAAGAGCAGTTGCAAGGTTTAATTGGTTTGGTAATAAAAGGTTTTCAATATTTATATAAAAGAGGGGGCTACAGTATTATACTACTGGGGGTCTTTACAGACAAAGCAACCTCTCTTCAAGGGGCCTCCTTAGGCAGTTTAAGAACCTTGGAATGAAGATGGGTGCCTTAGAAAGGGCTTATTCCACTAATGGCCGGGATAAAAGCACAATGGCCTAGAAAGGAAGGGAAACACTCACTCTGAGCACTTTACCACAAAAATCCTGCAATAATAGGAAGGGTTTCAGAGCAGATGGGGTGGATTGCCTGACTAAACTTCAAGGGTTGATTGGTTTTAAGAAATGAATCATAATACTACAGACTTGGTCATAAATAACTTGCTTAGATTCTTCATAATCACTTGACTAACAATGACACAGTGTCTGATTGATAAAATAATTCCTGGTAAACTGATGATGGAATAGTGGATCCAAAGAGGTCTGTATAAATACCTTTTTGGGGTGATTTTGAGCTTCTCAGGGCGCGTAGAGAGGGTTCTGCTCATGTGCTGAGGCTGGTAAGCCAGTCAGAGCAAAATTAGAACGTCCACTTGGTGCTGTTAATCAGCTGACCTTAGATCTGCTGGATTTCTGTACTATTTTAGCCACAGGATCGGTTAATCTATTATGGCATAAATTTGATCATTCTGCACTCATCCTTCATTTGTACTATTAGTATTGCTTTAAAGTGATTAGATGTGGACGTTTACTGATTTTTCATCATCTGCTAATCACATAGATAGTTTTTAAGAATTTTTATGAACACTCCTTGTAGTGTTTTGTGGTCTTCAAAGATCAGAGTCAATGATTTACGTGGTAATCCTTGATCTTTAATTTATTATTAAAAAATGTTCTAAACTTAATTTTTATTAATTTTAATTAAGTTTTGATCTTTTTATATTATTACTAATGCATATGTCAACTTTTTACATATTCCAGGCAAGCCTAATTAGGTTGTAGCTCTTTTGAGCGGTACCTGGTTGTCAGATTAGTCACAACGGATCCAGACGCGGGGATCAGTCAGTACAGATGCGGGCCAGGTAGGATCCGCTGCGTGTGTAGCAGAATTTAGCTGCGCTTGGGTCTCTAGTATGCGGGAAACTGCTACTACAAGTACATAGGGGTATGTAATGATGCAGGGCTGCGCGCGGGAATTGTGACATAACACATTTCCGTGTGTAACTCCTAAAATATACACAACACCTCAATTCTGAGTGAATTTTAGGTGTAAAACCTATACATGACAACATGTGTGAAATGTTAGAATGGCCAAAAGGTGCCATACTGGTGTTGTAATTTTTAGTACTTTTCTTGTTAATTATTTTAAAAATGTAAGGACTTGGATTTCAAGGGTGGGGTCAGTGATTGACCCTACCTAATTTTGGGTGAGGAATCCATTTCTTCAATGATATTTATTGATTTCTCACTCCTTCTTTTGTTAATTTAGATATTCTTATTTTTATAGTTTTGTGTTTCTATGACAGGTTGCTCTGTAGATAGCAGCAAGCTGACAAGGCTGAAATGTGGCTTGGGTGATTTTAGGTTATTCAGGCCAAGAATACTTGTGACACGTCTTTCTGAAACTCATGCATTACAATTGCAAGTAAAACTTTTCCTTGTGGGAAGTTTGAATTCTTGCTTTAATTGTAGAAATACATATATTCTTACACCAGTTTATGTTGCAATTTGGCTTATCTCCAATCCTTAGAACATACAAGTGTTATTTAACAAGGTCAGGATGCACATATACATGCATTAAAGTGCCTTTGAGAAGTTTTATTTCATATTTTTGTGGCACTTTATGTTGTGTCAAAGCTATTTTTGAGAGTTTTCCACATATATTTGCAGTCCTTTGAATTTATGTTAATTATCTATCTGAAATATTTGAAATTTTATTGCAGAGATGGAATATTTATGGCTGTCTCAGGTCATACATAGCATGTTTCTGGTATAACTTTCCCATGGTTTTCCATGGTATTCCTTCTTTCACCCACACTTCATCTCCTTTAAGCAGCTGTCTAAATGCATGTATGGCATGGAGAGAAGAGGATGTACCTCAATGTTCTGCAGGTAGTACTTGAGACCTATGCAACTATTACTGTCCTGTTTTGCACAGATGTTCATGAGAATTTTGTAAAAAACTCAATTGAAGTACGCAACATGTATATTTATTATGGAAAGAAGATGATAGGTGTTAATCAGTTGAGGACTTATTGAAAAATTGAGTTTTTTGTGGTTTTGGAAATATTTAGCTATGGTATATCTCACAAAATGCAGGTCAGATACACCGCAAAAATCTGATGGTACTTGCTAGCAAGTGGCATAAAGGAGCTCAGGCCCAATATATGACCAAGTTCAGGCCAAGTTCTGATCAAGCTCAGGTCAGGCTTTTGCCACACTTTGTTGCACAGTGACTGTGCCCCAAAAATCTGATTCAAGAATGAAGTTAGCTTCAACTACAGATTGTAAAAAGATTCAACTAGAGATTCCTTGATGATACTTGCTAGCTAGTGACATTAGATCTTTGATGGTGACAAGGAGTTGAAATTTAGGGGTGGGTTCAGTGCGTGAACCTTGCTAAGATGGGTTGACAATCTGAAATTGTGAATCATATTGAAGGAATCTTAGCTCATGTTTTTTTTCATAGATTTAGTGGTTCTTTCAAGCTGAGGCAAATATTGCCAGCTTGCTCTGAATAGTAAAAAGCTGAAGGCAATACAGGTTAGTCTTGTGGTAACATGCACATAGGTGATTAAAATGAAATAGAAAGAATGGAGAGAAATAAATGAGATAACACAGATTGGTTCAGCAGATTACCTCAAAGAATCTCAACAGGGAGAACATGCCATTTGATGGCATTTTGGGCCCCCAAAGGCCTGTATGGGCCCCCAAAGGTCTGTAAGCATCAATTGATGCCCTGGGGAGCTAAACTAAGGCCTCCCCCTGGGGTGAAAGTTTTTGGTGAATTCAAATATGGACACCCTTTGAGTAAATGTAAAATTGAAAAATTCTATGAACATTGATTTTTTGCAAGGAATTCAAACTGGGCCCCAAATTTGGAAGAAAAACTTGATTTTTTATCATTTTTTTGGATCAAGTTCCTTCCAAAAAGTGGGATTTATCCAGTGGAAGATAAATGCCTTTGTACCAAACATAAGAAACCATAAAAGAATGCTAATTTTATGCTGAGAATTCAAATATTTTGAGATATCAAAACAAAAAAAAATCCATCACATAAATAATTATAAAGAATACAAAAAAGATTGTTCTTTCAAGAAAATTCAAAATTTGTGATGGAATTCAAGTAAATTTGTACCAAGCATTCACAGTAATAATAGGAAAATAGATATGTCTTGATGGAGTTCCTTCTGTAATTTATAATAATATTTGAATTCCTTTCATTGAATAGGTTAATTTGAAACTCTGTTGGTGAGGCATGGAATGTACAGTATGGCCTCTGGGAATAAATGATCCTTGATGCCAAGAGTAATGCACCAGAGCTGAAATTTGAAAACTAATTGTCCAAAGCTGGTCATAATTAATGCTGATGAATTTGGACCTGAAAGAAGCCTGTTGAGGTTCGAATTTCAATGTTGATTATTAACTGGGGCCCATTAATCAACCTCTGATTCAAACAAAGGCTTAGAGCTACATCTGTTCCAATCACATACTTCATATTGGGGACTCTGCCGCACTCACAAAAAGTTTCACCACTAATTATGTTCCATTGTCAATTACAAAACACAAAACATAGAAATAAATTAATGTTAAGTAACAAAGCCAGGAATGAAGCAAAAAAATTAATCTCTAAGAGGGATTAGAACCAAATGATAGGTCGGGTGCAACCTGTCGATGAGTTCTAATCACTTGGCATCCTCGGCAGGCTTTTTGACGTCCTTTTGGTACATGATCGAGCCTGAGTCAGCAGACTGGTTGGAGTTGAAAGAGGCTTGGCTGGTGGAAGAGGACCCGAACGGGGATTGAGTCGATGATGATGACTGGGCCTGATTGACAGAAGATTGCGCATCGTTCCAAGAGGCAAAGCCGCTGGTGAGGCCAAGGGGGACGGGGGAGCCGAAGGAGGGGCCGGGGAAAAAGCCAGAACCTCCAGGAATGAGTCCGCCAGGCCCACCGAAACCACCAAGGCCGCCAGCCCCACCAGCGCCACCGAAGCCACCAGCCCCACCAAAGCCACCAACTCCACCAGCCCCGCCGAAGCCGCCAGGCCCACCGGCACCACCGAAGCCACCAATACCGCCAGCACCACCGAAGGCACCAGCACCACCAACCCCGCCGAATCCACCCAATCCACCGGCACCACCAAAGCCACCAGCCCCGCCAATTCCACCAGCACCACCAAAGCCACCAGCCCCGCCGAATCCACCGGCTCCACCAAAGCCACCAGCCCCGCCCATTCCACCGAGACCACCAAACCCGCCAGCCCCGCCGAATCCACCGGCTCCACCGGCACCACCAGGACCACCCGTCCCGCCAAATCCACCAAAACCGCCAGGCCCACCGGCACCACCGAAGCCGCCAACACCACCAGCACCACCGAAGCCGCCAGCACCACCAGCTCCACCACCACCACCAGCACCACCGAAGCCGCCAGCACCACCAGCACCACCAACCCCACCAGCACCGCCGAATCCACCAATGCCGCCAGGCCCACCAATGCCGCCAGGCCCACCAGCGCCACCGAAGCCGCCAGCCCCACCACCAGAACCACCACCAGCACCACCGAAGCCGCCAGCACCACCAGCACCACCAACCCCACCAGCACCGCCGAATCCACCAATGCCGCCAGGCCCACCAATGCCGCCAGGCCCACCAGCGCCACCGAAGCCGCCAGCCCCACCACCAGAACCACCACCAGTACCACCAGTCCCACCACCATTACCACAGTCATAATGGTTGAGGAGGCCGATGTTGAGGAGGCCTGCTTGAGATCCACAGCCCATGGAGGCGGCGCCACCAGATCCGAGCAAGGTGCGTTTGAGCAGCTGGGTTTTGTCGGCCGGAGGGAGGGACGATTAATGATGAGTTGTCAGCATGGCGGTGAAGTCATTATGTAGTTGGAATGCAGACGATACGGAAGAATGCTTCGACTAACTGTTGAGCCTTCAGGCACAGTAGGGGCGGACTGGCCCCAGTTCGCTTGCAGCAAAGCCATCAAGACCGCGAGGATGATGAAGGAACGCATGTTTGACCTTAAGTACTTGGGATTCGTGGTTGTTTGCTTCGAGGAAGGTACTATAGCCGGAATGAAAAAGAATGATAGCTCAGAATAGTCTGGGGAAGGCTGAATGGAAAGCTGCGATGAAGGGAGGAAGGGCTATGAAGCAAACGCTCACTGCTTTATACCCTTGGAGAACAGCATATTGCTAAGGTGAGACGGTCGGTGGTAAGTCGTCCATCGGGAGAGCTGGCTCCCACTCATGAGGTCTTGGGCCTACGTGGCTCATCTGCCCGCCAACTGTCGTTGTCATACTTATTAGCATACCAGAAATTCAAAGCATGGCAGGATTCGACAGTTGCTAGAATCGTACCTAAAATCGAGGGTGGGAGCAAGTCAAATGAGATGCAATCATTAGGTGAAAGATCCAAGAGCGAGTGATTACATTTCAAGCCAGGTGAATTGAGGAAGGCAAACAACAAAAGCATTTTGGATTCGGCAGTCAAGGTATTGTTCTCGGACATGTCAAAGTGAGTCTGGTCGAAGGGTTAAAATAAGCTTGAGAGTCATAACGCCGGAAGTGGCCCGATGTGAGCTCACCGATTTATTTTCATCATACGTCGATTCGTTTGACTTCTTGTCTTCCTTTTCTTTTGACATGCCGCCTATTCTAGGGAGGGTGGTCACGTTGCCCTGTGCAGAAAACAAATGCACTAGACGAATCCACAACCTCTGTCCATGCTCGAAGTAGCTACACGGCTACTTTAATGCATGGCCAGGGAAGACGATGTCGCTTTTAAGTAAGAGTGCCGAGGGTCATGTGTGAAATCGTGTGAGAAGTTTTAGAAATTCAAATTTAAGGACTCTGTAACCTTGGAGAGATCGGTATCTAGAATTTGGAAAACCCTGCTAGACTACCGAAACGTTTATGAGGGTACGTATCGCAATGTTTTCTATGATTAATTTCTTTGGGGAAGAAGTTTTTATCGACGGTATCCCAAAGATTTCGCCATGGCGAGAACAATTCATACAAGGAAACTTATCGAGTATTTCTACAAGTGAGGGAGTGAGGGTCCATAGGAGGAAGACCCCAAGGAAGAACGAAAAGGGGAATCCCGAAAGCGGAAGGAAAATTCAACTCCATGGAGGACGCTTTTACGAAGGCTATGTAATGATGAGATGAGTTCAAAATCAATAGTCTATATTCCCATGAAGAACAAACAAAAGTCAGACCGGAAAGCGTTTATTTATATCTAAGTACATGTGTTTCTGGAATATTCTTTGACCATACTATGTGTTCCATCGGCAGGTAAATCCATATCTTATAGTTCTAGATAATTCCATGTATAGTGTTATCCCATAGTCTTAACATTCCCCCCCACAATTTATCGCCCACAGGGGATGAATTGTGACAACGCATCAATCAAGAACAGAGGCCAAATTGAAAAAAATGATGTCAGACACAAAAAATGAAAGAAGAAAAGGCAAAAAGAAGGAGAAAAAAAAGAAACGCAGTAGTGTGGTAAATTTTGGAAAACAAAAACAGAGCAAGAGATTATAACATGATTTTTTTGCAGAATTCATGATGTTTTATCCTACCCAGGGCCTTTGTGAGGATGTCCGCCATTTGATCATTGCCTTTTATCCAAGAAATTTGCATGTGTCCTTGTCGCAGATGCTTGTTTACAAGGTGAAATTCCCATTTGATGTGCCTGGTGCGTTTCATGCTTGATTTATCCAACGCAATTTTGACAGCTGCCTGATTATCCAAGAGTAGGACGGGACAAGGTAAGTCCGGTAGAACTTTCCTCACTAAGGATGATATCCATAGGGCCTCCACCGTTGCGTAAGACAAAGCCATATACTCTGCTTGACATGTGGATTGGGCCACGCATAATTGACGTCGTGAACCCCACTGAATCGGAACTCCCCAAAGCATACACAGAAATCCGTGACATGATTGTGAGCCTTCCCCTCCCCAGTTTGCATCAGCATACACCTTAAATGGGCTGTTAGGGTCTGGAATGCGTAGAGCAAAGTCTTTTGTGTGTGCGACATATCTGATGAGCCGCCTCAATGCTTCCCAATGAGTATCATCCGGGTTGAGGGAAAACCGGGCAAGGAAATTTACCCCAAACGCTGTGGAAACTTTAGAGGTTAACCTCACGAAGTTGTCCCTAGTTACGGGATCGATGGTTCTAGCGTCTGTAAGACCGAGAATGCTTCCTTTCCTTTACTCCGAGAGAGAGAGAGAGAGAGAGAATGAGATGTAGAGATGGATGGGAGAATAGAATGATAGAATAGTAGAATGCCCCCCCTACAACCCAAAGTCGAGGGGAAGGGTATTTGAGCCCTCCCCCTCAACCCTAACCTAAGCACAAGCACAAAGACAGACTGACAACCATGAAGAAGGAAACCTAGACCCAGAGCCCTAACCTATCCCTAAACCCATACCCATACCCTACCCCCGCCAGCTCGCCTGTCATTACGCGCATCCGGTTCGTCTTTTCGTGGCGCGGCCCTCCGCCGCGCGATACCCAAGATCCACCGCGCTTGCGCGCATCCACCCGACGCGCCGTTGCGAATTTCCCGTCCCGTGGCCGGCCCGCGCTTGCGCGCGGCTGCCACGCATATAGCCCCGCTGTCGCCCCGCTTCTTCCTTCCCCGACTAGCCGCTCCGAGAACCCAATCGGCCCGGCTCCATCCATGAGTCGGACATCCAAGCGGGTCGCGGCCCGCCTCCCTTAGTCAGGCCCGGCCCGCAGTCGCGTGCTCGATCCCGCCGCGCCTACTGCTGAGCCCGCAGCGGCTGCTGCTGAACCCGCAGCGGCTACTGCTGAGAACCGGCGCACCCCAACTGCTGAGCCTAACCTACCAGATGCTGAGCGCGCAGGCCGCGACGCAGTCCCCGACCCGAGGCTATATAATGACACCACATCCCCCCCCAACTTGAGTTCTGTCCCCAGAGGTCCCTTCCCATCGCCACCTTGACTACCCGCACCCCGCTCCTCCCTACCCACTCCTCTTTCCACACTCCACCACACTCCACCAACTCCCCTTCCACACTCATCGCCGTCATGCTCCCCTGCGAATTCTGCGCCCGGACCGGGCAGGCGTGCTCGATCGCTCCTGGTCGACGCGCCTGTGTCGCTTGCCGTCGCGGCCATCGCCGTTGCTCACTTAGCGATCGAATGCCCCGAGCTCCACCCAACTTCGGCTCCCGCCCCAGGCCGCGCAAAAGGGCTCGTCCGGACCCGTTCGTGGTTTCGGACGACGACACCATCTCGGAGGACTCGTGGACTCCGCCGGGCTCCCCGTCCCGTCGCCCTCCGCCAAGCGAGGATCGCGACTCGGCTTCCCCCTTTCGCCGCGCGGGACCGCCGCGGAAGGAGGATTTCTCGTCCGTTGACGACTATCGGAGGGCCGTACGATTCTGGTCGGACCGTGTTCGGATGAGGGAAGGCGCGAGGGACCCACGACTCGATGAGATTCTCCGACGTCGCGCTGCCGCAGCCCCGGTTCCCCCTCCGGCCCCTACACCAGCTCCTTCCGCCCCGGCTCCGCAAGGTACTCCGCCGCCGCCCGCGTCACCAGTGGTCTCAGACGGGAGGCCTACTACTCCCGAGGTCCCTCCTCCGCCGTCCCCGATCGTTGTTCCGTCGTCGCCCCCAGATGGACCGAGCCCTCCGCGCGATGCCCCAGGGACCCCCTCATCACCTCCTCGTCCGCTCGGATCAAGCCCCGTCCCAGCACCGGCACCGCCTTCCTCCAACTCCCCCGAGATCCCGGAGATCCCGGTCGTGATGGCACTCCCGGCGGCTGGCTTCGAGGCTTTCGCGGAAAGGTCGACCGCAATGCTCCGCAACTTCCTGGCGACCCCCGGAGCCCAATCCTCCGAATCCCGGCGCGAATTCTTGGCGGCTTACCGGGCCCTTCTGGCATCATCGAGGGCGGACATGGAGGAAATGATGCGAATGGCTTAGACGCCCTCACCCCCTTCCTTTTCTCCTTTCCCGTGTACTCTCTTGTCCCATTGTTGTACCGCGTTCGTAGGAGAAATATATATTGCTGCGCGAGGAAACGAAAGGGCCGCGTCCGCGCGTCCGGGTGAAAAGTGAGTGTGAGTGCCGAGATCCGCGTCCGCGTGAGAAGTGAGCGTGAGTGAGGTTGAGGTTGAGATCCGCGTCCGCGCGCTCCCTCTGTGAGAGACCGTAAGTGACCAGTTATCCCAACAAAAGAGGTACCTGGACCGCCCCAGACGGACTGCCACACAGTTCCCCGTACCCGTTCTACAAAACAAAACAAACACCGCGCCGACAGCGCGCGCTCACAACCGGGAGTATAAGGGAGAGGTGATGGGAACGAACATTCTGGGGTGTCTAGTCGTTCCGGCTGTGAACCGGCTAGAGCACCCCCTTACCAAGCTAAGCTTAAATCCGCGTCCATACCGTCCCCGACCGTCGCGCGCAACCAATGAAGAGAGAAACAGGAGAGAAATAGACAAAAAAAAGAAAGGAAACAGCCCGAATCCAAAGAAGAGAAACAAAATATCCTATATTTATTATTCCATTCATTCCATTTTTTTTTTTTTTTTTTTTTTTTTTTTTTTTTTTTTTTTTTTTTTTTTTTTTTTTTTTTTTTTTTGCAGTTAGTTAGCTCTTCGTCCCGCCATCCGTGAGCGGGGCTCGTCCTCGCGTTTGCGGGCCCGACACCACGCCGCGCCCGCGTTCCTGCAATAAATAATAGCCAGTACCAATCCAAAGCCAAGCCCAAACCAAAACATAAGGAAACGAACATTCTGGGGTGTCTAGTTGTCCCGGCTGTGAACCGGCTAGAACACCCCCTTACCAAATCATTCTTTAACCACCTAGCGCCCCCCCCCAGCTTGACAGCTGTCCCCAGCCGTCTGCAACCTCCTACTTCTCCGGGGTCGCGCGTCGCGCGCCGCTACTTCGCTGTCCGAACGATCCGCGCCGTCGTCCGACTCCGAGACCGCCTCGCCCCCGGGCCCCGAATCATCGCTCGCCGTCTCGTCGAAGGAAGTGGAACCGCGCGCGAAGAAGCGTTTTACGTGCGAAGCCGCAGCCTTCCGTTTAAGCGGCGTCCCGTCCAATTCCTCAAGCCCGTAGCTGCCGCCCAAAAACTTAGAGGCCACGCGGTACGGCCCGTTCCACCGGTTGGCGAAAAGCCGGCCCCACTGGGATTCCAGACTCCGATTATACAACAGGACCAGGTCCCCCTTCCGCAACGGATCCCGGAGCCGATGGGAACAACGCTCGTCCCAATAGCGGACTGACGCCGTCCGGGTTTTCTTCAACCGCTCCGCGGCTTTTTCCAAGGTCTCCTCACGCCTAAGGAGCTGTTCCGCGCGCGCCTCGATCAGATCCCCGGACGTCTTAACCTTCCACCAATCCACGCCCAAAAACGTGTTCAGCTCGATGTCCACGGGAAGCACGGGCCGCTGCCCGTAGAGTAACTCATAAGGCGAATACCCCGTCGAGCGCTTCACGGAGATCCGATCGGCGAAAAGGACCGCGGGGAGTGCCATCTGCCACCTTTTGCCGTCCTCGCCGCACATTTTCACCAGGGCATCCTTGATTGGTTGATGTCCCCGCTCGATCATCCCCGCGCCCTCCGGGTAGTATTCCGTCACGCGGCCGAACTTCGCTCCACAATTCTGCACCAGCGTCATCAAGCGTCCCCAAAACTCCGCCCCTCCGTCGACGGTGACCAAGCGAAGCGACCCGTAGCGCGCGAACCAGTCCTCTTCCAGAAACTGAGCCACCTTTTCCGCCGATAGTTTTGCCAGGGGCCTCGCTTCCACCCACCCAGACAGATCGTCGCGCGCAACCAGCAAATACGCAAACTTACCCGCCTTGATGTGGACCACGTCCAGCGAAACGCGCCCGAACAGCGCGTCCTCGCCCGTGGGGTGGCCGACCTCCTTGGGCAGCCTCGAGCTTCGCCGTTGGCAGGCCTTGCACGACTTTACCCAGTCGCGCACCGCGCGAACGACCCCCGGCCACCAAAACCTCGCTTTCACCCTCCTCCGCGTCTCAACCTCACCCCGATGACCAAGGTCATCGTGCAGACTTCCTAGAATCACCTCCTGGTCGGCCCTAGAAGTCGCGACAACAAGAGGCACGGAGCCGCTCCGCCGCCATAGCTGACCGTCCTGTAAGAAGAAGTTCAGAACGTTTCGCCTCACCCATCGGGTGACCGTTTCCGTCGTGCCCTCGGGGAACCGGAGATCCTGCAAATAAGAGCACAAGACCGCGTAACGTCCCGACTGACGCAACGGAAGACAAACCGACGCCTCCGTCTTTGCTACCCGAACGACCGGAGCTTCCACGTCCAGAGGTTCCGCCCCCTCGTATGGGTCGTCCCGCGGGTACCGCGACAGCGCGTCCGGCATCGTGAACGCCTTTCCCGGGATGTGCACCACGTCAAAGGAGAATAACTGGAGGAACGCTACCCACCTGGTCATGGGCGCGTTCGGCAGCATCGGTGAGTTGATCATTCGCGCCAAGGCCTCTGCGTCAACCAAGAGCTCGAAGTGCACGCCCCACAAAAGGTGCTGCAACCGCCGTACGATCTTGGTGACACCGCACAGTTCCAGCTTTGGCTGCGAATACCGACTCTCTGTCGCGGTAAAGGTAACCGATTTGTAGAGCACCGGCCTATCTTTTCCGTCCTCCTCCTGTGTCAAGACCCCCCCCGCGCCGAGCTCGCTAGAGTCGACCGCCAGGCGTATCCCCCCGGCGTCGTAATCGAGGTTCCGAAGGACGATGTCGCGCCCCACGATTTCCTTGAGCTTTGCGAAAGCGGCATCGCATCCCTCGGTCCACTTCCACTCCGCCCCCTTACGCGTCAATGCCCGCATTGGGCTCGCTACTTCCGCGAACCGCTCGATGAACATGCCGACGTAGCTGCACAACCCCAGAAACTGCAGGACGTGCGACACTGTCCGAGGGGTCGGCCATTCAAGAACCTTATTCCGCTTCTTCTCCGCTATTTGCCTCCCGTCGTAGGCCACGACATGCCCCAGTACTTCGAGCGCCGGAACGCAGACCGCCAACTTTTTCCCGGACACAGTAAGGCCTGCCTCCTCAATTCGGAAGAGGACTCGTTCCAGAGTTTCCGCGTATTCCCAGATGAATTGCCGGATCGCGGGTGCATCCTCTAAGACCGCGCCCTCGTAGTCCATTCTGGGGCCTTTAATGCCAGCGTCGTCGATGAAGATCTGCACGCCTTCCGGAAGGTCGTCGCGTAGTATCCAGGTCATTTGGGCTTGGTATACCGCCACTGAGTTGGTCGCACCTTGCGGTAGCCGCGTCAGCTGCATCCTTCCTAGCCCGGTTTCAAACGCCGTCAGTGGCCGCGAGTCAGGGTGGAGTTCTCGCTGGTCATATCCCCCCATCACGTCCACCAGCCCGTAGCAAGCGCGCCCGGCCATCGATTCCAGAAATTCTTCAACACGCGGGGGAAGCCCCGCGTCGCAAATAGTGAACGAATTTAGCCTCTGAAGGTCGTGAACAATCCTTAGCGACTTCCCGTCCTGCTTAACGACCGCGAAGATAGGACTCGAGTAGCTTGACGTGGATTGCTCGTAAAGCCCCGTCCTCACGCGCTCCCGTACCAGCTCCAGAAAGGGCTCCTGAACGGTACGGGGGATCGGAATCGGCTTGATTTGCCACGGTTCGTGAGGGACAGTGGGAATAACGTAAGGGTCCCCGATCTCACTTCTCAACAACCCGCGCTCGTCCGGTCCAAAAGCAAGTGCCTTCTCCCTCATTACCAATACCGACACCAGCAGATCCATCTCCTCCGCACTCAGCCATCCCGTCGGTCCGAAGTTAAGGGCGTCCACCCGCTCGTCCGTGATTCGCGCCGACCGCGTCACCCATCCATTCTTCCTAAGGGGCGTCTCCCATGGGTCGCGGGACCACGCAATCGGTCGTAAGGGTCCGTTGAGCCCCTGAGGCATTGGCTCGTTCCGCGGCCGGACTTTCCGCGCTACCGGTTTGTACTTGCCCGCATTGCACCGCGCCATCCAGACCCGATCGTCGCCGTCGTAAGTCCTAGTAATAACCAGACCGGGGCTTTCGCCTTTGCTCACGACTGTGGCACGATGATAGGGTTTTCGAAGCGTAGAGCCTTCCGGCGATGCATACTGAGGAATGGGACTTACTTCCGGCACCTGCGCCACACGCGCGTCCTCCCCCGCCTGCTCCTCATCTGTCGGCCGCCCGTGCAGAGCCGGAGCCTGCTCCGCACGGTTCCCGCGGCCGACTAGGAAAAATCCTCCGCAGGGTAACCCTTACGGTCAACCCCCGCGCCGGACTCTCCGTTGCCGCCAGATATTGGGTCCTGTACCCATTTCCCTCTCCCGTGATCGCAGATCGTCGTCTCGAACCGTGCTCCGAGCGAGTCTTCGACGGTCAGCGCCTCCGTTCCTTCCTCGGCGTTGAAGGCCATTTGGGCTCGGAACCCAAACATGAATGGCCGTCCTAGAATCACGTCTCCGCACTCCACTGAGAGAAATGACAGAGGCTTACAGACCTTGGCGACTTCCACCACCTCCGCCTCTACTACCCCGTCCACGCGACATTCCCCGCCATTTAACGCCCGAAGACCCATCGCACACTTCCTCCGCACCAGACCAAGCTCGTCCACTAACCTTGATGGGAGCAGGTTGACCATCGACCCGCTATCCACCATCGCCCACACCTTCCGCCCGGCGATGGTCATCGCGACATAAGCGAGCGGGACGGATACCGACTTCGACCGGCACGGCTCGGGATCCATTTCCTCCTCCGCCACGTTAACCCGCTGAACCGTCGTCGGCACCCGACCCTGACTGCAATCTTTCAAGGCCTGGACCATCTCGTCGACGACCGCGGGGGACACCGCCGCTAGCTCTCGTAGGGTCAGGGGTATTGGTGAGTCGTTCCCCATTACCCTCCGGACGATGTCCGCGGCCTTCTTCTTTCCCACGGGATTAGAGGACGCCCCGTCCGAAATCGGCACTCGCGCGACTGGCTTCGAAGCCGTTGATCGCTCGTCAACATCCATCGCAATGCGCTCATTCGTCGCCAACGCCCTGACTTCGGCCTCCACTCTCGGAGCTACCCATGTTCCGGGCGCGGTGACAATCCCGAGCGAGACCCGAGCAGTCTCGGTCTTAGCCTTTGCTCTTTCCCGCACTTGCACCATTGGTGGCGGCTTGTCCTTAGTCAGATCCACCGATTCACCCGTTGGAAATACGTACGTCATCCCGGATGCGCGAACAAGCCCTTTGTCCATGTCCCGAGTGAGATCCTCACAAACTGACTTCCAGTGCCCTCTCACCCCGCAATATGAACATCGCGGCGACCCGTACGATCCGGACGATCCGCTAGGAGGCTGGAACCCTTCCGCCATGTGAGGCGGCACCGCGCGCGGTTGAGAAGGAGCCGCCGGAAACGGTGCGGCTGCCGGAGCCGTAGGAGCCGGTGTCCGGTTGAGGAAAACCCTTATGTCCCGCAGAATCTCCGTTATCTCCCCGACAGATGGTCCCGGAGGCTGCTGGGAAAGTCCGACATGAGAGGGCGTCGGCGGCCGCGCGGCCGAAGTTTGGTCGGGGGCCGGCGCCGAGATCGTGACCGATTTCTTGGAGGAAGACGGGTACGTTCGTGCCGTATCCGCGATGAGCTCGTCCAAATCGATTTCGCTTTCCGCGGCTTGACGGATAACCGAAAGATCGGGGAGAATCGCGACGCTCCCATCCAACGAACTCTTAACCAGGCCGTGGTCGTACAGGTATCGTTGCACCCTGGAACGAAGCTGGGGCGCAAGACCCCCCAGGAAAGCCCGCTTCATGGCACCCGTCTGACCCGCGACGACCTCGTTCCTTGCAAGGTACCCGTAGATTCGCTCGAACCTTGACATGTATTCCACTAATCCTTCGCGCGATCGCACCCCGCCATTCTCGATCGCCTCCTCCGCAGCTCGATCAAAGTCGCTTTCCCGAAACCGAGGTTCACGCCTTCCCCACCTCGCCAACATCTCGCTTTTCAACTTCCCCCAGTCTTGCCTCTCGTATCCAACCATTTCTTCCACGTCCCGCAGCTTCTCCTCCTCAGTAATGAACAGCACGATAGTCCGAACCTTATCTGCGCCCGACGCGCCCTCCGAGTCCGCGATCCCTTCGAACCTAGAAAGGAACCGCTCGACATCCGAAGTACTGAACCGAAGATGGGGGAAATCCCTCGGCCTCAACCAAACGCGGCGAGGGGCCTCTACCGCCATGTCCGACGACCCTTCCGAGGGAGGAGCGAACCCGCTGACTCTAGGAGCATGAGCGGACGGTGGCGGAGGGGGTTGAGCAGCAGAGACGGGAGTCGGGCGTGGAGGGTAGGGAAGGGGAGCATTGGATCCCGGAGTGGTTGTCGGTAGCATTCTGCGTAATCTTCAAGAGACTGAGAACGGATCGAGAGTTTCCCGGCCAGACCCCCAGATGTGGAAACTTTAGAGGTTAACCTCACAAAGTTGTCCCTAGTTACGGGATCAATGGTTCTAGCGTCTGTAAGACCGAGAATGCTTCCTTTCCTTTACTCCGAGAGAGAGAGAGAGAGAGAATGAGATGTAGAGATGGATGGGAGAATAGAATGATAGAATAGTAGAATGCCCCCCCTACAACCCGAAGTCGAGGGGAAGGGTATTTGAGCCCTCCCCCTCAACCCTAACCTAAGCACAAGCACAAAGACAGACTGACAACCATGAAGAAGGAAACCTAGACCCAGAACCCTAACCTATCCCTAAACCCATACCCATACCCTACCCCCGCCAGCTCGCCTGTCATTACGCGCATCCGGTTCGTCTTTTCGTGGCGCGGCCCTCCGCCGCGCGATACCCAAGATCCACCGCGCTTGCGCGCATCCACCCGACGCGCCGTTGCGAATTTCCCGTCCCGTGGCCGGCCCGCGCTTGCGCGCGGCTGCCACGCATATAGCCCCGCTGTCGCCCCGCTTCTTCCTTCCCCGACTAGCCGCTCCGAGAACCCAATCGGCCCGGCTCCATCCATGAGTCGGACATCCAAGCGGGTCGCGGCCCGCCTCCCTTAGTCAGGCCCGGCCCGCAGTCGCGTGCTCGATCCCGCCGCGCCTACTGCTGAGCCCGCAGCGGCTGCTGCTGAACCCGCAGCGGCTGCTGCTGAACCCGCAGCGGCTGCTGCTGAACCCGCAGCGGCTGCTGCTGAACCCGCAGCGGCTACTGCTGAGAACCGGCGCACCCCAACTGCTGAGCCTAACCTACCAGATGCTGAGCGCGCAGGCCGCGACGCAGTCCCCGACCCGAGGCTATATAATGACACCACAACGCTATGTCCGGCCGGGTGCCCTGCGCCAGGTATAACAACATCCCTATGCGGCTGAGGTATTCGCCATCTGCCTTCACCGATATATTAGATAGTAGATTTGTTTTCAGGAGGGGTGTGTCTGCGTGCGGGATGCAGTTCTCTGTGTCTGTCAGTTTTGCGATTAGCGCTGGTTGCTGTAGAAGATAACCACCCTCCACCTCCTTGATTTGAATCCCCACAATGGATGCCAATGAGTCATCCCACTTGAGCGTGATTGCTTCATCCAGCCGCTTCTCCAATGTCCTCAGCAATTCCTCATTCTCTGCTGTGAGTACCCCGTCATCTACGTGAACCCACAGAAATGCCCGTCCTTCAGCCCCATTAAAGGTGTAGGTGCTAGCGTCCTCGTGATTTGACACAAACCCAATCTTCTCCAGGCGTTCTTGCAGGTGCAACCACCAGCAGCAACCAGCTTGCTTTGTACCATACAGAGACTTTAATAAACGGATGACTTTACCATCAGGGCATTTGAGCCCTTTTGGTGGTTGGATGTAGATTTCCTCGTCAATCTTACTGTGCAAAAAGGCAGTCTTGACATTGAATGATTGGATTGGCCACCGGTTCTTTGCCAATATGGCCAGGATGAGTCTGAGGGCGGCAAAGGTTGGTGTAGGTGCAAATGTTTCCTCAAAACTGATCCCCTTGATCTGTGTGTGTCCCTGCGCGACTAGACGTGCTTTCTTCCGGATGAATTCACCGTCCGGGCCTCTCTTTGTGGTGAGTACGTATCTTGAACCCAGTATGCGCGACTTGTTGGCCGGTGGGTCCGCGAACTCTATCACCTTCATGTCCCATAGGGACTGGTTTTCTTTGTCAATTGCGTGTATCCATCCCTCCTTTTCATCAGACCTAAGAGCTTTGTCAACTGTTGGGTTGTCCACGTTGTGTGTCACATTTTTTTGTAAGGCATTGACCAGTGCGTCCTGCTTGTCTAATTCATCACCCAGCGTAAAATCGCCTAGCGTCGTGGCTTTGATGGCCCGTACGCTGGGCCCTTGGGGCTCAAATTTTGCCAAGATTCCCTGTGTTACTTTTCCTGATTCCTTGTTGTAGAAAAGCCATCCTTTGGAGTCAGGGCAGACTCCAAGGTGATGGACCTGTTTTGCGTGCGGCGTTAACTGCTTTAGGTGAGTGTGATCATAGACAAAGGATTTGCACCCAAACGGTTGTAGCATGACCAACGAGGGTTGCTTTGCCGTTGCAAGTTCAATTGGGGTTTTTGTTGCTCCTGAGTGGACCAGTCGATTGAGAATCCAAGCCGCATGCTTAAACGCGTAGTTCCAAAGATTTGTTGGTAGACCCGAGGCGTGTAGCATTGTCCGAGCCATCTCCGTCAATGTCCTGTTGAGCCGCTCTATTGCTCCATTCTGGTGATGTTTGTACGGGATGGTCTTCTCATGCAAAATCCGTTCCTGCTTGAGGAAATTTGCCAGGTCTTTTGACCTGGTGAACTCAAACGCATTATCTGATCGGAGCCATTTAATCCGATGTTGGCTGAAGACATGAAACTTATTGATCCACCTCTTAAGTTCACCTGGTGCGTCCAATCTTGTCTTCAATGGTATTGCTGAGCACATTTCTGAGTGTATGTCTGCCACCGTTAAGATAAACCTGTTGTTGTCCATACTCTTGGCAAAGGGTCCCACTACATCCACCGCTATCACATCCCCTGGTGCCTCACAGATTTCCCTGGAGTCAATCTTTGGCAAAACATGCTGCGCTTTCATCATTGAGCAGGAATCACAAAAGGGCGTGTCTTCTGTTGGTATGGGGGGTATATGGTCAACCGCGTTGTATTTCCTGGTGTTGCTTAGCATTTGAAGGGACAAGTGTCCTACAAGGTCATGAGTTGGGTATGCAGTGGAATGCATCGTGCACACTTCTGGAGTCGGCGGATTACAAATTGCAATAAAGAAACAATTCTGCACTTCATATGATGGAAAATCCCTATCCCCTTGCCGCAGCGTGTATCTCCTCCCATCAAACTCTACCGATCCATCATACTTTCCAAACTTCCCAATTGATAGGATGGTGCCATCAACCTGAGGGCAGTACAGGGCATCTGTCACATGGAGTGGCCTGTAAGACGTAGGAATAGTGATGTTCCCCATTTGAGTTATGGGAAACTTGTCTGCGGAGGCAACAGAAAGTGTCAGGTGCGTAGGCCTCATAGAGGTAAATAGACTAACATTATTGGAGACTGTGTCTGTTGCCCCTGAATCCAATAAGACCGCGCCAGAATCCCCTGGTTGATTGCTGACTGAAGCTAGCTGCGGGGCTGTATCCCGTTTGAGTGCGGGGTGGCAGTGGTTGGCCTGCTTGAGTCGTGCGTAACAATTTGTTGTACGTGGGTCTTTGACGGGTGGGAGTCGCGCTTTCTTGCTGGGACAGTCTACTACCCAGTGCCCCCACTCAAAACAGTGGTTGCACGGATGCTGAAATGTGAGCCATGTTTGTGCCCATTTGTTGCTTTGATCCATGTAGGTGCTTGGATGTTCCGCATGCCTGGGTCTGCCAGCCTGGGCATCCCGCTGCGTCATCAATCCCGTCGGTCTTGTCAAATAGCTTAAGAGTGCACTAGTTGGGATGTTGTTCTGGGGCTGGCAATGCCTTGATACAAGTTCTAACACGTCCTTCAAGGATACACGGACCCTTTTGTCAATTGCAATCCGGCTGTCGAGCGCATTGGCAATCTCCTGGTATGCATGTTGGGCGTTGAAGTGAAGTACAAATGCAAGGATATTGTTGGTGCTGAAGCCGCCAATATGTTGCTCAATTGTCTGCAGCGCTAACTTCAAGTTGTTGTACGTTCTGTTTGGGTTCACCACCACATCCTGAGCGTTGAATAATTGGGTCCATTGCGCCATTAGGTATGACCAGGATACCAACCCAAAACGTTCCTTGAGGACCCAATATGCTTCCCTCCCGGGCTTCACCGCTACAAAGGGCAATAGAGACGCGTCAATGCTGTATTCCACAATGGTGCCGTTGATCTTGCCTCGACTTGCACTACCGTCGTCCGCCAATTGTAGATAGTAGTCAATCTCGTCGAATAAGGCCTGCACCTTGAGGTTCAACGCCTGTGACCAGTCCGGGAAGTTGGATCCATTGGCAAGTAGATTTGGTTTTAAACTTCTCCCCACTTGCTCATAGTGTATCATTGTTTGTGCGACCAAGTCAACTGTTGGCGCATTGCTTTGCGCTTTAAGGGCCCCAATGATTGTGGCCAGGTCATTGGCTGATAGGCCCCTTGTGCTTTCTTTTTTGTTTCTTCCAGAGGCACTGCGGGTGCCGGATGCAGAGGTGGTGGGCGTTGAATCTCCCGATTCATCTTGGGCTGACATGTTTTTTGCTGGTTCTTTGTCTTCTCAAGGCTGATACCGCAGGCCAGATTGTGTAGATCTGTCACCAGTGCAGAGATTATCTGAGTGCGACAGCGTGGCTGGCAGTGCCTAATAGCAAACAATGAATTTGCAAGCTGAGGTTAAAGCACTTGTGCAGCGTTCGCGCAGGCTCATAACCTGTAATGATGAGATGAGTTCAAAATCAATAGTCTATATTCCCATGAAGAACAAACAAAAGTCAGACCGGAAAGCGTTTATTTATATCTAAGTACATGTGTTTCTGGAATATTCTTTAACCATACTATGTGTTCCATTGTCAGGTAAATCCATATCTTATAGTTCTAGATAATTCCATGTATAGTGTTATCCCATAGTCTTAACAGGCTATAGTTAAAGGTTGACCTCCGGATCTGGACAGAATGTCTGTTATTGGAAGACAAGTTCTTGATTTGGTCAGATGATACGGATTTCCGCTTGAATTCATTACAAATCATGTTTAACTAGTTTGTTACTTTTTCCTTTTGCTTTTTCCCTTTGCATTGAGAGTCTAAATATGATTTGAAGTATTTCAAATATGAATTGAAACGGATTAGAATATGTTGTTCACAATCCCAGGTGTTGTCTCCAGGGTTTTTTTTTCTTTTTTAACGGGCTTTTGCATTTTGCACGGGCCACTTTGGATATGCAAAGTGTCATAATGGGTGCAACTAGTTGGGGGGCCCAGTGGGTTGCCCTGTTGAATCTCCAGGGGTTGAATTGTCCCATTGGAGGAGGAATTTGCGGTGTCCGCTCTGTAAGTGTTGTAACCACAAGCTAGTTACATATGCATACCACACAACTATGCATAAGCATTCATATATAAGATGGGAAACACAACAACCCTTGAGATGATCTCTATGGGTTTTACCACCTTTCACTCCAACAGGTTATGAGCCTGCGCAATCTTCATTCTTACTAAGACTCAACTACACCTCTTCCCGTTTCAAAAACAACTATTGCACATCATTTGGTTGCACCCTGATTAAACTCCGGGCGCTTCATACACATACATTGCATCCCTGCCTATCCTTCCATATTTTCCATATCCCTTCATATTCCCCCACATATTGTTCCATATTCCCCTCCCCCCCGTCAACCAACCTGCAGCCTGGACTGTGTAGACGTTTGATGAGCAGGGAATACCTGGCCAGTATTCCTGATTATGCATATCCAGGTACGCTTGCTGAACAAACCAACAAGTCCACTGTCTCCCCACCACCCACCTCCTGTCCCATTCCCACTTTCCCCTATCCTTTCTACCTATCCCGTAACTACAACCCTACCTGCTCTACTCCATTCCCCACTGTTGTTCCCCCACCCTTCCCCATCCCTTATTTGGCATGTCACCACCACCGTTTTCCTCAGCGGTGTGGAAACCAAAGGTGGGCTACACCCCTTAAGTTGTCCTCAAGTCTGGAAGTTATTGATCAAAGCGTCTGTAAGGAGATTGGATGCAGCCAGTCAAGAGAGAGAGAGAGAGTGAGAGAGAGAGTGATAGAGTGATAATAAGATGAATTCCTTCCTTTCCAATCCAATCTGACACACATATTAAAGTGATCATCCCTCCCCCTAACAACCCGGAGTTGAGAGTGAAGTATTTAAGTCCTCCCCCTCAACCCTAACCTAAGTACAACCGCAAGTAAGCAAGAATGATGGAATACAACCCCTAAGCCACAGAACCCTAGCCCAACCCTATCCCTCCGTCCCCCGTCCCGTAACCCATGCTCCACCTCCCCCTGCCCCATGCCCCTTCCCTGTTGCCCGCTGGTTTGTCCGCCCAACAACCCGTTCCAGGTATCCGGGGCCTACCCGCGTGATCCAATCCGCGCGTCTTGTGATGCACAATCCGCTTGATCCGCGCAAGCCATCTGATCTGCGCAAGCCGTCCAATCCGTGCGAGCCTTCCAATCCGCGCAATCGGTCCAATCTGCGCAAGCCTTCCGATCCGCGCAAGCCTTCCAATCCGCGCAAGCTTTCCAATCCGCGCAAGCCTTCCGATCCACGTGAGCCCGCAGCGCGCAGCCTTTCCCAACTTGCGTCCATGAAAGAGCACCACATCCCCCCCAACTTGAGTTCTGTCCCCAGAGATCTCCCACCATCTCACCTTCCATAGTTGCACCCCCTCCCCCACTTGTTGCGACTACCCCACTCATTGCCAGCAAGTACATTACCCCCCTTCTCCCTTGCTCTCCCCCATGGCGTCCTGCACCTATTGCAGCCGGAACGGCCTTGTCTGCCGGATCATTCCTGGCCGTCGCGCGTGCATCCCTTGCCACGCCGGCCACTGCCGTTGCTGGCTGAGTGATGGTATGCCTTGTGCTTGTCCACGTGCCCAACCCCGACCTCAACCGCGCAAGAGGGCCCGTTGCGACTCGTTTGTGGTTTTGAGCAACAAGGAAATTTCAAGCCACGAGTGGACCCCGGCCGGCTCCCCCAACGACTCCCTGCCCCGCACTCCTCCTGGCCCATCCTTGCGCAAGAGCAATGACTCGGGCTCACCATACCGTCGTGCTGGGCCTCCAAGACGTGCGGACTTCCCAAACTTTGTGGCGTATCAGAACGCGGCTCAAACCTGGGCGGCCCGGGTCTGCGTCAACCAGCCCGCAATGGACCTGCAAATCTTCACTTGTCTGGCTGCTCCTCCTCCGCCTCCTCCGCAACCAGCCCCTGCTCCGCATCTTGCCCCGCCACTGCTGTCACCATCCCCAGCTCCGCAATCCTCACCTGAGCCGGCCCGTCAAGCATCCCCTGTCGTGGTCTCTTCATCGCCTAAACGGGCTACTGTCCCCAACGCCGCTCCAGGCCTGGACCCCACTCCCCCGGCCAGTACTCCCGAGATCCCGGACTTCATTCCAATTGTTCCGGCCGTCCCAATTGCAAGGTTCAATGCAGATGGACTCCTCCAGAGGTTCCTAGCCGCGCCGCTTGGTCACAACGCCAACTCCCGGCGCAAAATTCTGGCCTCATTCTGCAACTTGGCCGCCGCGGCTTGCTTGGACGCGGTGAAGATGATGAGAGCTGGACCAACTTAGACGGATCACCCCCCCTCCCTTCCTTTCCTTCTCCTATCCTTTCTCCTTTTTATTCAGCGCCTGTACACAAAAAGACACATGTTGCGCACAATTGAGTAGCCTTTGGGCTTGTGAGTCCCTGAGAGAGAATAAGAACCGCGCGTGAGATCCGCGCCTTGGAGAGAGAAGATCCGCGTGAGCAAGAGAAATTGGCAAAGGTGAGAAATCCGCGCCAGTGAGAGTATCCACAAGAGTACATGGGGAGACCTCAACGCGCCAGTGTGCATACGTGGTCCTTGAGAGAGACAGGAAGAGAAAAAAAAGGAAAAGGAAGAATGAATAGATAAGAAGGAACAAGAGAAAAAAAAGTTTTTTTTTTTTTTTTGAGCCTGCGTCCTGCGTCCCAACTCCAACCTTCCACCCCGCGCTAGCTTCCCCCCCAACTTTGCTGCTGTCCTCAGCCAACCGCGCCCCCTATACTCATCACCAGATCCATGGCGCGTTGCATCAACCAATCCCGCAGGGGCCTTGTTCGCCAGCCAATTCCTCAACCTTCCGTCCCGACGCACCTTCTGTCACCAGCGTCCCTGCCAATCCGTCGTCCTTTTCCCCAGTTGTGCCGTTGGCATCCAATCCCTCCCCATTCCACCCCTGAAGCCCTGCCGCAAGCGTCTGCTGCACCAATCCCAAGGCTCTTGCTATCCATGATGGCTACCCGCCCATTCTGGGACCATCCGTCCCGCACTCCGGCCCCCCCTCCGTCCATTCTGCGCCCGTACTTTCCGTTGCTGCCACATCCTTCTGCCCCATCCTCATTCTCCCCACCGTCAAAGTGGTCTGGCTCTGATCGCAATCCTCCAATGCATGGCCTGTCTCTTCCGTCGCCGCATCTAACCCTTTTGTGAGATCCCTCCGCCGCTTTCCAATTCCCAAACCGCACGGAGCATCCATTTCCCGTTCCGTTGTCCTCGCCCGCTTCCTGTCAGTAGGCCGCACCGGTTCTGTTGAGTCCCGCTTCCCCAACACGTACTTAGCCCCCACTGGGGAAACCAATTCCGCGTTTGAATCCGCTGTCTGGTCCCTCTGTCCCGTCCGCCAATGGTTGTCGTCCTCCCCATTTGGGCACACGCAGGGGGCAGACGCGCTGGGAGACTGAATACTCTCCAGATAGGCCTCAAGGCCCCTTGCCACCTCCGCAAGTTTGCTAGCCCAAGAGATGGTTGCCGGTGGTGAGGCCGGAACATACTCTGCCCTGTAGTACTCCAGTTCCGCGTAGTCCACTCCTGCTTGTAGCCAGCCTTTGCCGCGCACCCCTGGTCCGTAATTCAATTCCGCGGACGGCTTGAGGTCATGCTTCCAACAGCGGGAGCCGGGTCTCCCCCATCTCACCAGCATGTCCTCCTTCAGTGTTGGCCGATCCAGGTTCAGTTAGCCTCCCATCTCCTCTGCATCCCAACGCGCTTCCGCGTCCTTGATGAACAGGACAACATGGCGCGCCTTCAGAGTCCGCAATCATTTCATACCGTGAGATGAATTGCTCCAATTTGGCAATGTTGAGTCAAATATTCGGGTAAATCCATGGGGTAGTGCGGAGGCCGTGGGAGGAGGAAGGAAGAGAAGTGGCTGTTGGTAGCATCCGTGAGTAACTTTGAGAGACTTTGACAAAAGATTGTTCCTGGCCAGACCCCCAGATGTGGAAACCAAAGGTGGGCTACACCCCTTAAGTTGTCCTCAAGTCTGGAAGTTATTGATTGAAACGTCTGTAAGGAGATTGGATGCAGACAGTCAAGAGAGAGAGAGAGTGTGTGTGAGAGAGAGTGATAGAGTGATAACAAGATGAATTCCTTCCTTTCCAATCTGTTAGAATTCTTGACTACTGTTAGTGTTGCCTGAATCTTGAGTGCAACCAGCCTTGTAGTCCTCCACCTTGCGCAGTCTCTGATGGCCCATTATTGAATATTCTTTATTCATTTCCATTTGTATGTTCAACCACTTTTCAGCCTTCCTTGTACTTAGTCTATTTAAGGTCAGCTGAACCTCAAGTGAATGAATTATCATCCGTTCATACTGTCACGCTTTGCACTTAAGGATTATTGTCTTCACCACTTTGACATGTCCTCTCCTCAGTACCATCTACCTCAGTCTAAAAGTGTGACACAAAGAAAAGCACAACATCAATGGTGCAATCTGCTATTTCCTCTGGCTTGCGCTGACCTTCCAATCTTGGCAACCAACTCAGTATATACGTGCAAACTTCGCGGTTAACTCCATACCGGTTGGCCATCCATTGTGAGATCCAATCTCCTTCCCTGCCCAATCAACAGCCTCGGACTTCCATCTTTGGTCATGCATTGTTTGTTAGTTTGCATCTACGTCTAACTAAGCCATCACTACTGTATAGTTTGCAATTGGACTAGTCCCTACCCTGCATACACTAGTACTTCTCATTTGCATTACCTTCAACGTCACTCACTCCTGTCCCAATTTGTCATGCAATTGTACGCTCAGATTCTATTGTCTTGCACTTATGCTAAGACCTCGGATCTATACCACTGCTTCATTTCCTATCCCGTTCCTGTCATTCATTGCCTCACCGCTTCAACTGTAGTTAGCTCATCACCAGGTTGTATCTAGTCACTTTGGATTACCTTATAAGAGTTATCCCCTTGCCTGATGATTGTCTCCTCAGTTAGTTAATTTCATACGTTCTCCCATTCTGCTACAACCTAGTTATCACATTGGACTCAGGTTGGGTTTCCTTCTTTGGAACAAATTCCATTCCTCTCGCCGTTTGTTGAGTGGCAATAACCAAGTTTGCACTTTGCAACTGGGTCTCGCTATTTGCACTTGGCATTCCTTCGCGCTCACAATCATCTAAGAATTGCCCTATAGTACGTGGGGTGGTTGTGTGACAGTAAATTAACTAACTCAAATCATCTATTGTAGCCTGCCAACCTATAGTAGACTTCTTCTTTTTGATTTCACGTACTTGCTCAACCGGGAACGCTTCCCTTGCCCCTTACAATGATGAGATTCATTGGGTAGGGAGAACCAGCGCTCCTTGGGCCCAACAACCCTTAGATCCAGTTCCTCCTTCTAAATCGCCATCTATTGAACCCCTCAATGATCCTTGGGCTCCTCCACGGGATGCTCCAACAGACCCTCTCGCGGAATTCGCAGACTCCGGCCATTCTTCAGATGAAACCTTGACTCGTGGTAGACCAGGGGTTTGCACTACTGCTCCCAAGCCCGATGCTCCAAGCCTGCTTTTGACATTGATCCAGGCCCTCACTCATGGTGCCCAGCAATCTAGTCCAAGCACTCCTAGCTTTTGCACTCCGGGCATGAAACAACCCAATCACTTTACAGGAGAACACCCTCATAAGCTTAGATCCTACCTGCAGTCTTGTAAAATCATCTTTTCAAACGACTCCAACAATTTCCCTTCCAATAGACATAAAGTTATGTATGCTTTGTCCTTCTTAGGAGGTAGAGCCTTGCAGTGGTTTGAACCGTACCTCAAACTTTTGTCCAACAACAGTCCCACTTGTATTCTCAACAACTAGGACAGGTTTGAGCAACAACTGTTCACCCTGTTTGGCAATCCCAATGAAGTTTGAAACGCCAAATACAAACTTAATAGTTTAGTTATGAAGGAGAATAGTAGAGCTTCCGTTTATATTTCTCATTTTTGAACCTTGCAGTCTTGCATCCAGTGGAACAAGGCTGCTCTTCTATTCCATTTCCAAAAGGGTTTACCGGAACGCTTAATTGAACAGCTTGCAGTTGGGGGTCATAAGACAACCTCACTTCAGCAGCTAATCAATCAAGTGATTGAGCTTGATAATGGCTATCATGACAAGAATCGCTCTTGGCAAAACAACCATGGACCGTCCACCTCGGCTCCAAGGGTGGACGACTCCTCAAAGCAAAACAAGAGGAACCCAAAACCATCCAAACCAACCCCAACTTTGAACTCCAATTCAAAAGGGAAAGCCGTTGCCAAAACTCCAAAGTTCTTGGACAAAGAAACCAGGATGCTTCGAAACAAGGAACGGCTGTGAAGGGAAAAGAACGGGCTGTGTATGTATTGTGGAGGAAAACATGATGTTGACAGCTGTGCAAAGCGGTTAGCGCGTGAAGCGGCTAAGCAGTCAAAAAAATTAGCTTGTAGTTTTTCTGATACTTGCAAGGAAAACTACACATTATCTAAATCACCGGGAGTAAATCTTTGCACTTGCGAGTCACTAGGTGCTCCAAGTTTGAGATTTATCCTATTCCATTCCGACAACACTCCTTATCAAGTATTACTTGATTCCGGCGCTAATGTTTCCTTCATCAGCAAATCTTTTGCCACTTCCAAAAATCTTACGCGTTCCAAGATAGATAAATTTCCTGTCTATTTAGTAAGTAGTGCAACTGAAACATCTTATTGGGTTTCCCAAAGGGAAAAATGGACCTTTGCATTCTCCAATTTCCCCAGCTTTGAATGGGATTTGTTTGTCTTGGATACACCCGGAATGGATGATACCATTCTAGGCCATGATTTCCTAGTTTACTGGAATCCGGATGTGAATTGGCAAGAAGGAGTAATTAAACTTCAAACCTTGCACCCCCAGAACACTAACCTTTTTGTCAATAAGGAATTAAACAGCCTACCTGACACTGTCATTGAGTTGGATGACACTTTTCTTCCAGGAGATTTGCAATATCCTGACCTTCATTCCCAAATTCCCTCTTCAGATTTAGGAGTTATTGCTTACCTATCCAGCTTACCTCTTTCCTGTTCCTTTGAAGAGAAACAGACACCAACCAAATGGTGTATTTTGAGCTCCCTAATCCTCTCGCACCATGCAAGCACCTTGAACCCAGTGCTCGAAGATGACAAGATTGAAGATTTAGAAATCATTCGAGAGTCTTTACCTTTGGTTTATTATGACTTCGCTGACGTCTTTTCAGCTGCAAAAGCAGATAAACTGCCTCCATCCCGTCCTTACAATCACAAGATTGAACTTACTGGCCAACCTCCAGCACCAGGACCAGTTTACTCTCTCATGAAGCAAGAATCAATTGCACTTCAAGACTACATTGCGGAAAATGTAGCAAAAGGATTTCTTCAACCAAGAAATTCAAATACCAGTTCACCTGTCCTATTTGTTCCAAAGAAGGACGGCAGACTTTTCCTTTGTGTTGACTACAGGAAACTGAACCAGGTAACCTGGAAGAATGCCTATCCAGTACCGCCTATGTCACATCTCCTCACCCTCTTCCATGGAGCTACTTATTTCTCAAAGTTAGACCTTCAAGGTGCCTATAACCTAATTTGCATTAAGGAAGGTCATGAGTATTTAACTGCAATGAGAACCCGGTTTGGCAGTTATGAGTATACCGTCATACCTTTTGGCCTCTGTAATGCTCCTTCCACTTTTCAACATTTTGTCAACGACATTTTCTCCGATCTCGTAGGTAAATACCTTGTGGTATATCTTGATGATATACTAGTCTACTCAAGGAACCTTGAAGATCACATCGCACATGTGCGAGAGGTGCTACAGCAACTTTGCAAGAATGACCTGTTTGCAAAAGCCTCTAAGTGCAAGTTCCATTCCTCTTCTCTTCTTTTTCTAGGTGTTGTAGTCTTGCAGCAAGGACTATTGATGGACCCAGCCAAGAGAAAACGCATATTGGACTGGCCCCCACCTTCTTTGGTTAAATCTCTTCAAGTTTTCCTTGGTTTCAGTAATTTCTATAGAAGGTTTATTGCGCGTTACGCCAAAAAAACCGTGAATTTTACTAACCTTCTTCAAAAAGACACTCCTTTTGTTTTTACCAAAAAAGCTGCTTTGGAGTTTGAAGCTCTGAAGAAAGCATTCACCACTGCTCCAATACTCGCTCACTTCAACAAGCTAGCTTGCACTATTGTCAAAACAGACGCAAGCGACTATGCAATTGCAGGAGTAATCTTGCAGTTTTCTTCTTCCAATTCTCTCTTTCATCCTGTAGCTTTTGAGTCTTGCAATTTGCTCGCTGCAGAGCTTAACTATGAGATTCATGACAAGGAACTTCTTGCAATTGTTTATTGCTTGAAAAAAATGGCATTCATACCTTTTGAGCCTTAGGGAATCCTTTGAGGTTTTAACTGATCATAATTCTTTGAAGTATTTCATGAGTTCAAAAGTCCTCACACATAGACAGGCACAATGGGCCGAATACCTCTTTGAATTCCACTTTACAATCACGTACCGTCCTGGAAAACAAGAGGTAGTTCCTGATGCTTTATCACGTTGGGACAACGTTTACCCAGGGGGGGGAGCACCTTTGCCAAAAACAACCCTGAAAACATTAGGACACTCTTTTCAATCCAATCTGCCCAACTCAGTTTGATCATTGCTTGCTTACAAGATTTGGCTTCCAAACTCCAACAAGCTCAACGCAACAACCCCAAGTGTATTGAACTTTGCAAAAGTGCAAACTTATTAGATAGTAGTTACAGTATTAATGATAATGACTTTTTAGTCTATGATAATTGTATAGTAGTACCAGATAATTCTTTCATTAAGTTAGATATCTTCAAGTCACGGCACAATTCTCCGCTTGCTGATCATTATGGGCAGGATAAAACCTACCAATTGATTGCATGAGACTTCTACTGGCCTGGTATGACCAAGGAAGTAAAAGACTATGTTAGCGCGTGCTATGATTGCAATCGTAACAAGTCCTTGAAACACCGGAAGTATGGTCTGCTCCAGCCACTTCCGATTCCGCCTTGTCCTTGGCACTTGCTGTCTATGGATTTCATCTCTCAATTACCTTCTTCTAGTGGATATGATGCTATTCTAGTAATAGTAGATTGCTTCTCAAAGATGGCTTTATTTTTACGCAGTAATGTGACGGCCTCTTCAGAAGACTTAACTAACTTGTTCATAGAAAATGTATTTTCAAAACATGGCCTCCCTGATAATATAGTTAGTGATCGTGGATCTCTGTTTGTCTCAAGCTTCTGGACCTCGCTATGCCAACATTTGAAGATTACTCGCAATTTATCAACGGCTTACCACCCAGAAACACATGGGCAAACCAAGCAAGTTAATCAGATTCTCAAACAATATCTTCAAATGTATGTAGCCTATCAACAAGACGACTGGTGGCAATGGCTCCCACTAGCCAAATTTGCCTACAACAACTCCACTCATTCTTCCATCAAACAGTTGCCCTTCCAAACTCTTTATGGTAGAAACCCAACTTTCTCTTCCCTTCACGTAGCACCTTCTCAACCTGCTACTGATTACCTTGAACAAATTCAATCCCTTCAATCAAAACTTCAAACCAACCTCAAAGAAGCAAACCAGCACTATAAGGAGCAAGCAGACCAATCTTGCACTTTGGCTCCAACCTTTGCAGTAGGAGATCAAGTATGGCTCAATGCTTGAAACATTTGCAGCACTCGCCCAACTCGCAAACTCTCCAAAAGAAAGCTTGGCCCCTTTAAAGTAGAATCAGTCATCTCCCCTAACGCCTTTAAACTTACTTTACCTGCAAAATGGCAAGGTATCCACCTGGTCTTTCATGTGTCTCTCCTAGAGCCAGCTCAAGTCCTATACCCGGGCAAGACTCATCCCCCTCCTGAACCGGTCACTGTCCTTGATCATCAAGAGTGGGAAGTAAGCCGTATTCTGGATTCCAGGTTACGCAAGGGAAAACTTCAATACCTCTTTGAATGGTCTGGCTTCCAGTCTGACAAAGATTGCACCTCGTGGGAACCAGCCCATCACCTTTGCAATTCACCCAATCTGATTTGAGACTTCCATGCAAGCTACCCTTGCAAACCTTGACAATCATGATTCTTTCCCATCCAATCCCATTCCATTCCATTCCATTCCACATTTCATCCCATCCAATCCAATTCCATTCCATTCCACATTTCATCCCATCCAATCCCATTCCATTCCATTCCACATTTTATCTTATTCAATCCCCTTTCATCTTGCATTCTCTCTCATCCAATCCCATTCCATTCCATATTCCATCCCATTTAACCCCATTTCATTTCACACCATCATTCCATCAGTTAATTCCTCCATCTCACCGTGTTATTCTTTTTCTCATTTTCCTTTCATTTCTACTAAATAAAAACTTCATTCCTTATTATTAAAAAAAATATATATATATAATAATATTTCTATTTATAATAATGAAAAAAAAAGAAAATATATATTTTTAATTACAAAGTTTCTTTTATTTCTTTCCCCGCATCCTCCCAATTTGCCGTCAATTCCGCAACCATGGATCAAAAATTATCCAGGTCTTCATTGTTTATCAATGCGGACATTCTTTGGAGAACCAGCACTTCCGTTACGATGTTCCTCTTGAAGATCTCCTTGCACCTCGCAACCCAAGCTTTCTTCGGCCAAGCATTCCATCCGCCTTCCTCCAAGAGCTCTTCATACGCTCTCTTCCTTTGGCCACCCAACGTGCCTTCTCCAATATTGTCGGTCAGGCGCCTCCCATCCGTTTCGATTGGCCCTACAACTTGCACCGGATCCGCTTTGCCTTGGCCCTCCATTCCTTCCGCCCCATTCACTCCATCCCTTCCATCTCCTTCATTTCCTCCTTCTAATTCATCCGCTCCATTTCCGTTCTCTCCATCTCCGTTCCCTCCATTTCCTGCTTCTCCCTCCGCTTTGTTTCCTTCCTCCTCCCTTGCTTCCTCGGTTATAATTCCTACCGGTTCCGCACTGGACACTTCGCCTCGCACCTCAGCATTCATCTGGGCCCCTGGGAGTTCAGTCGGTGGTCCCCAGTAAGGTGGTGGTGGTGGTGGTGTGTTGGTAGTATATCTTTGGAAACGAGGAAACACTAGCAAAACAAGCAAACAATTAGTTACTATTTCATGATCATTAGTCAGTCCAGATTAGTACTCACCAGGAACTTGAGTCCCCAAGTATTCAATCTCCGGCAACGGTGGTATCTTGTAATTAAACCTTGGCGCGGACCTACAACTTGGCATCTCCCTCAATGTTAAGTTGAGGATTGAATTTATTATGACTAGAAACCAGCAGGCTGAGGGTTAAAGCATCAGAGACATGAAGAACAAGCTTGAGAAAAGAAAATAGAGAAGAAAGAGGAAAATGAGAAAAGAATACCAACGGTCTGACTATCTTCAGGACAGATAAGGATGGAAGAGCAAATGGAGAACAGATCAGACGTAGAGATGCAGACAGAGAACTACGGCCAGGGTTCTGAGGAGATCAGATTTTGCCGGACTCATATGATCTTGAGGAGGAGGCTCTTACCAGGCAACGATTCTGATGGAGAGAGGCTAGATTGAAGTCTTGAGGAGGTTGAGAGTTAGAGTCAAGACAAGTTAGGTGATTGGAGGGTGAGGGATGAGTTGAGTTTGAGTGGGTGAGACAAAGTGAATAGAAACAGAATGAAGATGAGAATGAATGAAAGAAGACTAGAAAATAGGAAACGGAATTAAGAAATAACTGAAGAATAGAAAAGGAAATAGACTAAGGAAATAACTATCATCCAAGAAGTCAGAAGGAAGAAACTCTCCTCACAACCAGGAAGAGAGAACTCCATCAGGAGTTGAGAGCCTCTCCCCCAGGGGAGGTGAGTTGTTCCCCGTCCTCAAGGAGTGCGCGCGCCGTGTAGAGTTTTGAGGTAGAAGGAAGGAATTTATTCTTAGTATTCTTAACACCCCGTGTGACTGGTAAGGCGGCTAATCCGAGAGGTCTCTTGGAGTGGAGAATACCATCTTCTGGAGGGATTCTAAAGAGCTCAGAGAGGAGGCCTTTGTGAGGGAGTCTGCGATCATAGTTTGACTGGGAATAAGGGTGAGGTTGAACTCCTGATTTGCAAAATCCTCATGCAGTCCTTTTGTTTTTATGTTGATATGTCTTGATTTGGAATGGGACCCTAATTTCTTGATCTTATCGTCAAGTCCCTTATTGTCGATGTATAAAGAAGGTTTCAATTCCGGAGCGTGTGTGATTTTGCCAACAAGATGTTTCACCCATTTGAGTTCAAGGTAGCAGTTGAGTAACACATTTAATTTGGATTCCGTGGAAGAGTAAGTGATATTTTGCTGTCTAGTAGAGTTCCAGATGACCGGGCTTCCATAATGAAGGATTATATACCCCGTTTGAGACTTGTGGAAAGTAGGGTTGTCTCCCCACGTCGCGTCGCTAAAGCTGGAGAGTGCATCTTGGTTTGGATTATATTTAATAGTGAGCTTGAAATCTTGAGTTGTCTTGAGATATTTCCATACCTTTCGAACCTCCCTCCAGTGGTTCATACCGGTTTTGGCGTTAAATCTAGACAGGCTCAAGACCGCGAATGAGATATCTGGCCCAGTATACTGCAATAGATGATTGAGTAGTCCTGTAGCGGACCGGTAATTGATATTTAGTTGGCAGAACTGAGCGTGATCATCATCTGAGGCGGGCTCAAGGTGAAGGTTTTGAGTTAGTGGGGTTTGTACTTCCTTGCACAATAGTAGGCCTAATTCTTTGAGACCGCGGGTTATGTGATTAGGTTGACTTAAGAGAATTCTGTCGTCTTCAATTTCCATAAGCATTCCAAGTATTGTGTTGGGCGGACGACATGACCAGTTCTTGAATCTGTCCAGAAAGTTAGATTTGAAAAGATTAGAATGAACTACATGTATCAGATCATCTATGTGGAAGTAAATGATCTCCTTTGTTTTGCTGTTAATGTATAGACATGGGTTGCTGGTTGACTCTCAAAAGTCTTGAGATTTGATCCAGGCTGTTAAGGTCTCGTACCAATTCTTGGGGGACTGCTTCAGACCATATAACAATTTCTTCAACTTCAGATATGGAGACTTTTGATTAGATCCTTCCGGAGTTCTTATGATGACAGTTTTGTCCAGGGGTGCATGTAAGAACACACCCTTAACATCAAATTGTGTAAATTTCATCTTTTCTTTTAAGACATATAGAAGAGCCAGTTGGAGTGAGCCAATCTTCCCAGTTGGCGCCCAAGTTTTGTTATAGTCGACTCCTTGAACTTGATAAAAACCTTGGACGCAAAGCCGGGCTTTGTACTTGACTGGTTCGCCATGGCAGTTCTCCTTAAATTTAAAGACCCACGTAGTGTTTAAAATGTTATCAGGTGCTCTGTAGTATTCTTCCCATACTTCTTGTAATTCTATAGATTCCAATTTGTCTTCCAAGGCCTTTTTCCACTTTGGCCATTCAGGGCATTTCCGCGCAGCTTTGTAGGACGGCGGCTCATAGTAATGATGGAAACCGTATTGCTGAGGCTTTCTAACCTCGCGTCTTGTTCTTTGAGGTATGGATGGAACGACCGGTTTGGGAGATATCAATTGAGTTGGAGATGGCGAGCTTACGCGGTCAGCTTCTTTGTGTTCTGATTCTGTATTGGATTTGGTAAGATTGTTATGAGAGTCCCAAAATTTGTATTGTTTGTTTGCCAAAGAGAAGTCGGATTGGTTTGCTTCTGAGCTTCCTTGGGAGAATATATTGAGGCCCGGTGTTTCAAGGAGGGGAAATTTGGAAAGATGATTCTTGAGGAACTGAACATGTTTGGTTTCACAAATAGCACCAGATGAGCTTAAGACAAGATAAGAATGAAAAGTGGGATTGAACCCAACTAAGATTCATTCCAGCCCTTTTTCATCAAACTTTCTCCCTCTCTGCACACAGTTTCTTAGATAGATAACGGATGATCCTAAGGGTTTCAAATAGTTAGTAGGGAGTTCCTTTTTGAACATAAGCTCCCAAGGGGATTGGTTATTACCTTCCCTGGGAATTTGATTCAACATGAAACAGCAAGTTCAAATGACAATATGCCAGTAGTATTTTGTCAATTGTGTCAACGAGAATGTAGCTTGAGCTGACTCTATGATAGTTTGGTTGGCCCGTTCCGCTCAACCGTTGTGTTGGGAGTGATAAGGCTTGGATGTTAATAGTTTGATGTGTTTTGAACTCGCGAAGTCTTTCAACTTCTTGTTGGTGAATTCAGTCCCTTTGTCTGAGAAAATTTCTGTTGGGTAGTAACCCAACCTTTTATACTCAATCTCAAGAACATTGATGATGACTTCCGGGGTTTCTTCTTTAGATAGCAGAGGGAACGCAGAACAATATCCGGTGAAGTTGTTGATTAGAGTTAAGACATAATGATGACCTTCCTTAGATTGAGGGGTGATTGGTCCAATTAGGTTGAGATGGATCCTTTCAAGAGGTTTCAAAGCTAGAGTTGAAGTGGACAAGAAAGGTGATTGCGTGATCTTGCTCTTAACACAACTCTTGCATTGGAATCTGTCAAATTCTTCCTTTGGGAAGCGGCCTTTCAGGATGGGCTTGAGAGTTGATATTGACGCATGTCCGTACATCTTGTGAAAGTCCAATAGCAAACTCATTTTGGTGGAGGTTGAATTGGTCGATTGTTTCATCAGATTAACAGAGAGATTATTACCTGCAATTCGAGGTTTCTCTATAACAAATACGTTGTCCTGTATCAGGCCCTTCAGAACTGTTTTGCTATCTTGGGTGATGGAGAACCAATCTTGCTCTTGATAAAGGCTGCATCCCTTTTCCACCAGGAGTCCAGGGCTGATCAGATTAACAACCATATCTGGTACGTACACACAGTCCTCAAGAGTTATAACAGATTTGTTCCATTCCAGGCGAACCATACCCATTCCTTGTATTTTGAGGTTCGCATTGAGTTTGCCTGTCTTGATTTCTTCTGGCTCGTCTTGAAGATTAATTGAGGAGAAATATTTGAGGTTGTTAAATATATGAATATTTGCGCCGGAATCCAAAAGAAGATGTGGAGTATTGTTGGCATTAATCCAGAGAGTGAGGAGAGTGTTGTGGAAACTTAAGAAGAGTTACCTTTGCAAGTTGTCCTGATTTCTGGAAGTTATTGGTCTAGCGTCTGTAGGATGATTGGGCACAATGAGTTTTAAGAAGAGAGAGTGATGATATGATGAAATTCCTTCCTAATCTTCCTTTTTCCTTCCTTCTCCTCTCATAAGGTGATGATGATCCTCCCCAACCCGGAGTTGAGGGTGAGGTCTTGAGTCCTCCCCCTCAACCCTAGCCTAAGTACAACCACAAACAACAAGAACAAGTGATGAAATACAACCCTAAGCCGCAGAGCCCTAGCCCAACCCTATCCCTCCATCCCTCGCCATTACCCACGCCCTTCGGTATTAACGTAGCCCGGTTCGTCCTTCTCATGGCGCGGCCCTCCGCCGCGCCCTACTCGGAGCCCCCCGTGTTTCCGTCTGCGCCGTCTGTGGATCCCGCAATCCGCGGGTCGGCCCACGCTTATGCCTGCGCGGGCCTTCCCAGCGCGTATAGCCCATGATTGCCCCGCCCTCACCTTCCGGACTAGCCACCCGTGAGCTTGGTTGGGCTGGCTCCATCACTTGGTCCGCTTCTTCTGGGCGGGTCGCGGCCTGGTGCCGCCTAAGGTAGGCCCAACCCATACCTGGTGCTGAGCCCCGCAGCCCCTACTGCTGAGCCCGCAGCCGCTGCTGCTGAGCCCGCAGCAGGCACTGCTGAGACCGCGCGCACGCCAGATGCTGAGCCCGACCTACCCAACTGCTGAGCGCGCAGCCCGCGACGCAGCTCTCGATCCGGGGTTATAAATACGACACCACATCCCCCCCAAGTTGAGTTCTGTCCCCAGAGGTCCTTCCATCATCACCTTGCCCCTGCCGCACCTACCAAACCGCTTCCACCCCCACCCCCAGTCCACCCCTAGCCGTCTTAGCCACGCTCCTTCTTGGCTCCCCGCCTTTGCCATGATCCTCTGCAATTTCTGTGCCCAGAACGGGCTAGTCTGCACGATTGCCCCTGGTCGACGTGCCTGCAGTTCCTGCCGTCGCGGTCACCGCCGCTGCTCGCTGGGGGAGGGTATGCCACGCCCTCCACCCTCATCCGGCTCTCGTCTCCGGCCGCGCAAGAGGGCCCGTCCGGACTTGTTTGTGGTTTTGGACAATGACTCGGTCTTGGAGCACTTGTGGACTCCTCCTGGATTGCCCCCTGGCCGTCCCTCCCCAAGCTTGGACCGCGACTCCACCTCTCCATACCGTTGCGCTGGACCTCCCTGCAAGGATAATTACCCAAACTTTGCGGCATACCGGGCGGCCATGTGATTCTGGGTGGACCGGGTTCAAGTGACGCAAGGCGCGAGGGACCCGCGCCTTGATGAGATTCTCCGGCATTGTGCCCCTGGTCCTCCTCTGGCTCCCGCTCCTCCTCCAGCTCCGGCTCCTCCAGCTCCGGCTCCTCCAGCCCCGGCTCCGAGCCCGACCCCTCCTCTGGCCTCCCATCACTTGTCGGACTCGGACGAGAGGCCCCCGACCCCGCGAGGCACCCCTCAACCGCCCGCGTCACCCATCATTATCCCGTCGTCGCCTCCTGTCAGTCCGAGCGGTCCAGATGGTCCCCCAGAGGCTGCCTCCTCCCCTGTCCCGCCTCCCCCCAACCCGCCCAAGATTCCGGACATTCCTGTCCTCCCGGCTTTCCCGCTTGCAAGGTTTGATGCAATGGCGGACGACGCGGACAAGCTACTCCGGCAATTCCTGGCGGTCCCTCAAGCCCACACCACTGATGACCGTCGGGAACTCTTGGCGGCCTTCCAAACCCTGGTTGCGGACGCGGAGGATATTATGAGGACCCGCTTGACTTAGACGGATCACCCCCCCTCTTTTCCTATTTTTTCCATAGTTCTTATTCCGCGCCCTTTTGCAAAGAAACGGACTTTTGCCGCACCATCTTGTGAGAGCCTTGAGAGAGTTCCGCGTACGCGTGGTATGAGTGAGAGTGAGATTGAGAATGAGAGTGAGGTTGAGAATGAGATGAAATTGAGATCAGCGCCCCGCCCGTGCACTGAGCCAACGAAGTTTTCTGGAAGGTACCTGGTCCGCCCCAGCTGAACTGCCACACAGTTCCCCGTACCCACCCTGCAATAAACAAAACAACCCTACACCAGCGCGCGCACAAAGTTATCCAAGAGAGAGAAAGAGGACATAAGGGAAACAAACACTCTGGGGTGTCTAGCTGTTCCAGCTGTGAACCGGCTAGAACACCCCCTTACCAAATCAGACTTGTCCCGCGCGTGTTCCACCCATAATCCGCACCCATTACTCCATACAAAAGACAACAGGTTGAGAGAAAAACAGAGAAAAGATCCAAACCTTAAAGAAAAAGATTACTATAATTTTTTTTTTTTTTTTTTTTTTTGATTGGGCCTCCGCTCCTTGTCCCGCGTGCCCATCCGCGGGGCTTGTCCTCGCGTTTACGGACCCGGCTCGCGCCGCGCCCGCGTCCCTAAAAAACCAAACATAGCCGACACCAGTACCAATTTGCAAAACCAATTTATACAAGAAATAGGAAAACGGACATTCTGGGGTGTCTAGTCATCCCGGCTGTGAACCGGCTAGAACACCCCCTCACCAAATCAGGTTTTTGCCCTACTCGCGCCCCCCCGACTTGACGACTGTCCCCAGCGACTCGTAGCCTTTTACTCCTCCGGGGCGGCGCTTCAAGCGCGGGCTCCTCCTCAACTGACAAACCCGACCCGCCCATCAATCCTGGACCCTCGGCTTTGTCCCGCGCGTCCGCGCCATTGCCAGCCGTCTTGTTGAAGGAGGTGGAGCCGCGTGCAAAGAAGCGCTTCACGTGCAAAGCCGCGGCCTTCCATTTGAGCGGCGCCCCATCCAATTCCTCGAGTTGATAACTCCTGCCTTTGAACTTGGATGCCACGCGGAAGGGGCCGTTCCATTGGTTGGCAAAAAGCTTACCCCACTGAGACTCCAAACTACGGTTGTAAAGCAACACTAAGTCCCCCTTCCGCAACGGATCCCGGAGACGATGGGAACAGCGCTCGTCCCAGTAGTGGACTGACAACGTCCTGGTCTTTCCCAACCTATCCGCGGCCTTCGCCAGGGTCTCGTCCCGCCAGAGAAGCTGTTCGGTGCGCGCCTCCACAAGCTCCGCGGAGGTCTTCACCTTCCACCAATCAATGCCCAAGAAAGTCTCCAGCTCGATGTCCACCGGAAGGACCGGGCGCTGTCCGTAGAGGAGTTCATAAGGCGAGTAGCCCGTTGAGCGCTTGACCAATATCCTGTCCGCAAAGAGGACCACTGGAAGGGTCTCCTGCCACCGCTTCCCTTCCTTGCCACACATCTTCACCAGCGCGTCCTTGATTGGCTGGTGACCGCGTTCAATCATCCCGGCACCCTTGGGGTAGTACTCCATGACCCGCCCAAACTTAGCCCCGCAGCTCTGAACCAACCCCATCAAGCGGCCTCGGAACTCCGCGCCCCCGTCAACGGTGACCAGTCGGAGCAAACCATACCGCGCAAACCAATCTTCCTCCAAAAACTGGGCGACCCTTTCTGCCGACAGCTTGACCAGCGGACGCGCCTTGACCCAACCCAACAAATCGTCCCGCGCAACCAGCAGGTACGCGAACTTCCCCGCTTTGATGTGAACCACGTCGAGGGAGACCCGTCCGAACAAGGCGTCCTCCCCCGTAGGGTGACCCACCTCCCTCGGGAGCCTAGAACTCCGCCTCTGACAAGCCTCGCATGACTTCACCCACTTGCACACCGCGCGTACCACCCCCGGCCACCAGAACCTTGCTTTCACCCGCCGCCGCGTTTCGATCTTGCCCCAATGCCCAAGGTTGTTGTGAAGACACCGCAGAATCACCTCCTGGTCCCTCCTTGATGTTGCGACCACCAGGGGCACGGGGGTGCACCACCGCCACAGTTGCCCCTCCTGCAAATAGAAGTTGGTCGTCCGCCGTTTTGCCCACCAAATTACCGTTTCCGACGTACCTTCCGGAAATCGGAGACCCTGCAGAAAGAAGCACAACGTTGCGTAACGCCCGGACTGCTGCAGCGGAAGGGCAACCTCCGTCTCCATCATGCTCACCTGGATAACCGGAGATTCCACATCCATATGTTCCGCTCCTTCAAACGGATCCTCGCGCGGGTACCACGACAGCGCGTCGGGCATTGTGAACGCCTTCCCTGGAACATGAACCACACTAAAGGCAAAGAGCTGAAGGAACGCAACCCACCTAGTCATAGGGGCGTTCAGCAGCGTCGGCAAATTGATCATCCGCGCCAGAGCCTCTGCGTCCACCAAGAGTTCGAAATTCACCCCCCAAAGCAAATGCTGCAGCCTCCGCACGATCTTGGTGACCCCGCACAGTTCCAACTTTGGTTGCAAATACCGACTCTCCGTTGCAGTGAAGGTTACGGATTCATAAAGAACTGGCCTATCCTTACCATCCTCCTCCTGCGTCAGAACGCCTCCCGGGCCGAGTTCGCTAGAGTTGACGGCCAGGCGGATCCCTCCCAAATAATAGTCAAGGTCCCCAAGGACGATGTCGCGCCCCACAATCTCCTTGAGCTTTGCAAAGGCAGCGTCACACCCTGCCGTCCACTCCCATGCCGCACCCTTACGCGTCAGTGCCCGCAGCGGACTCGCCACCTCCGCAAACCGCTCAATGAACATGCGGACGTAGCTGCACAGCCCCCAAAACTGGAGGATATGCAAAGGCGTCCGTGGAGTTGGCCATTCAAGGACTTTGTTCCGTTTCTTCTCCGCGATCCTCCGGCCGTCGGCGCCCACCACATGTCCCAGCACCTCCAGCACCAGAACGCAAACCGCCAACTTACTCCCCAACACCGTAAGCCCCACCTCCTCAATCCAGAACAAGATCCGCTCCAACGTCCTTGCGTATTCCCAGACAAAGCGGCGAATCCTCGGGGCTTCCTCCAACACCGCGCCCCCGTAGTCCTTCTTTGGCCCCTTGATCCCCGCATTGTCAATGAAGATCAGAGCCCCCTCCGGGATGTTGTTCCGTAGTATCCACGTCATCTGAGCCTGGTAAACTGCCACCAAGTTTGTTGTGCCCTGCGGCAGCTGCGTCAAATGCATTCTTCCCAGCCCTGTTTTGAACGCGGTCAATGGCCGCAAACCGGGGTGGAGCTCCCGCTGATCATACCCCCCCATCACATCAACCAGTCCATAACACGCGCGCCCCGCCATCAATTCCAAGAACTCGTCCACCTGCGGCGGCAATCCCGCGTCCCGGATGGTGAATGAATTCAGCCGCTGCAGGTCATGGAAAATCCTCAGCGACTTCCTGTCCTGTTTAAAGACCGCGAAGATTGGGCTAGAGTAGCTTGATGTGGACTGCTTTTACAAACCTGTTCTAACGCGCTCCCAGACCAGCTCCAGAAAGGGCTCCCGTACGGTCCGAGGGATCGGAATTGGCTGGATTTGCAAGGGTTTGTGCGGCACCGTGGGGATTACGTAGGGGTCGCCAATCTCTCTTTTCAACAATCCGCGCTCATCCGGCCAAAAGGCAAGGGCCTTCTTGCAAAGCACCAATACCAATGCCAGCAAATTCTTTCTCCTCTGCACTCAACCACCCCGCCGGCCCAAAGTTAAGCACCTTGATCCTTTCATCCGTGATCCGCGCCAACTGGGTTACCCACCCCAACGTCTTCAATGGACTTACCCAGGGATCCCGAGACCAGATGATTGGTCTCAGGGGCCCGTTCAGCCCCTGCGGCATTGGTTTGTTCCGAGGCCAGACCTTTCGCACCACAGGCTTATACCGCCCCGCGTCACACCTAACCATCCGCACGCGTCTGTTGTCGTTGTCGTGGATCCTGGCAACAATCAACCCGCGGCTTTTGCCTTTGCTCACAAGCGTGGCACTATGGTAGGGTTTTTGAAACGCGGTACCTCCCGGTGACGCATACCGAGGAAAAGAACTTACTTCTGCCGCCCGCGCCCTCCGCGCGCTTCCCTCCCCCCCTTGCTCCTCCCTAGTTGGCCACCCGCGCGAGACCGGAGCCTGTCCCGCGCGGTTGCCGCGGTTGACTAGGCAAAATCCCCCGTGAGGTGGCCCTTGCAGCCGTTCTCCCCGTCGGATTCCATCTCCTCGCCAGCCGCTGCCGACCGCACCCACTTCCCTTTCCCGTTGTTGGAGATTGTTGTCTCAAACCTGGCCCCGGATGCGTTCTCTACCGTCAGCGCCTCCGTCCCTTCTTCCTTGTTGAACGCCATCCAGGCCCGGAACCCAAACATAAACGGTCGACCCAGGATCACGTCGCCACACTTGACCGAAAGGAATGACAGCGGCTTCCGTACCTTTGCAACCTCCACCTCCTCTCCTTCCACCACCCCGTCCACCCAACACTCACCACCGTTGAGCGCCCGCAATCCCATGGCGCATTTCCTCCGGACCAACCCCAACTCGTCCACCAATCTCAACGGGAGAAAGTTAACCATTGACCCGCTGTCCACCATTGCCCACACCTTCCAATCCACGATCTTCATTGAGACGTAGGCAAGCGGGACCAACACGGCCTTGGGTGGGCACAACTTGCGTTCCCCCCTTCCTCCGCCGTGTTCACGCGCTTCACCATTGCCGGAACCCTGCCGCGCCCGTACTCCCTTAACGCCTGCACCATCCCTTCAAGGACCACCGGAGAGACCGCGGCCAGCTCCCGTAGCGTGAGAGGGACCGGCATCTTGCTCCCCATCACCCGCCGCACCACTTCCGCGGCCTTCCTTCTCTGTCCGGAGCCGGCCAACGGCGTGTTGCCCAACGGTCCTTGTGCACCAGTCTTCGGGGCTTGAGTCGTCAGCCGCTCCTTCACGTCTACCTCCATCTTCTCTGACAAGATTTGCTTGTCCGCCGCCAACGCCCTAACCTCCGCCTCCACTCGCGGAGCTCGCCACGTGCCGGTCCCAGTGACGATTCCAAGCGACACCTGAGCGGCCCCTGCAGACTGCGCTCTTGCCCTGACCTGGTCCAATGGGGACGGATGGTCGGGCCCAAAACTTACCGGCTCACCCGTTGGAAATATGAAAGTCAATCCGGACGCGCGGACCAATCCCCCGTCCATATCCCTTGTCAACTCCGCGCAACCCAACCTCCAATGTCTCCTGTCGCCACAATATGTGCAGATTTGGGCCGGGAACCCTCCTGAGGGTCTTCTACCAGGCCAAGGACCCCCCACCACATGGGGCGGCTCATCGCGCCAAGGAGGCAGGGGCGGAGCCGTTGACTGGATCGTTGGCTGGGCCATTAACCAATTGAGTAGTATCCGCAGATCCTTCAACATGTCCATCATCTCATTCACCGGTACCTCCATTGTACCTGGCCAACTTGTCGTGGATGGGCCCGCGTGTAGTTCCTGCGTCGGAGGCGGGGCTGAGGAAGCCGCTGGTCTCTTTGAGGCTGACGGGAACGCCCTAGCCATGTCCTTGATCAGTTCCTCCAGATCGATCTTGCTCTCTACCGCCCCGTTGATCGCCCTCAGGTCCGGGAGAAGGATGACACTCTGGTCCACCAACCGCAATACCATCCCGTGATCGAAGAGGTGCCACTGAACCCGCGCGCAAAGTTGTGGCGCAAGCCCACCCAAGAACGCCCGTTTCATTGCTCCCGTCTGACCCGCCACCACCTGGTTCTTTGCTAAATAACTATAGATACGGTCAAACAGAGATTTGTACTCGGAAAAATTGTTCCGCGTCAGCACCCCACCTTGCGAGATTGCATCCGCCACCGCCCGCTCAAAATCCATTTCCCGGAAGAGGGGTTCTTGCTTTCCCCACCTCGCCATCATCTCGCCCCGGAGCCTAATCCAGTCCCGAGCTTCGTAACCGGCCATATCCTCCACATCCCGCAGCTTACTTTCATCCGTGATGAAGAGAACAACGGTGCGGACCTTGTCCTTGCTCGTTGCCTTTTTGGAGTCCGCAATATCCTCAAAACTCGCAAGAAAACGCCTGATATTGGCAGTGTTGAACCAAAGATGGGGAAATTTCTGCGGCCTAAGCCATACCCGCCGTGGGGCCTCGGCCGCCTCTGAAGGCTACGACCAAGGGGGGGCAAAGCCGCTGGTCCAAGTGGTTGGAGGTGGGGGAGGTGTTGGTCCGCCGACTCCCGCCCGGGGGGGAAATGGGGGCGGATTGGTCAATCCTGGAGTAGTTGTCGGCAACATTGCGTATGCTATCTTTGAGAGACTGAGACAAAAGGTGATTTCCCGGCCAGACCCCCAGATGTGGAAACTTAAGAAGAGTTACCTTGGAAAGTTGTCCTGAGTTCCGGAAGTTATTGGTCTAGCGTCTGTAAGATGATTGGGCGCAATGAGTTTTAAGAAGAGAGAGTGATGATATGATGAAATTCCTTCCTAATCTTCCTTTTTCCTTCCTTCTCCTCTCATAAGGTGATGATGATCCTCCCCAACCTGGAGTTGAGGGTGAGGTCTTGAGTCCTCCCCCTCAACCCTAGCCTAAGTACAACCACAAACAACAAGAACAAGTGATGAAATACAACCCTAAGCCGCAGAACCCTAGCCCAACCCTATCCCTCCATCCCTCGCCATTACCCGCGCCCTTTGGTATTAACGTAGCCCAGTTCATCCTTCTCATGGCGCGGCCCTCCGCCGCGCCCTACTCGGAGCCCCCCGTGTTTCCTTCTGCGCCGTCTGCAGATCTCGCGATCCGCGGGTCGGCCCACGCTTATGCCTGCGCAGGCCTTCCCAGCGCGTATAGCCCATGATTGCCCCGCCCTCACCTTCCGGACTAGCCACCCGCGAGCTCGGTCGGGCCGGCTCCATCACTTGGTCCGCTTCTTCTGGGCGGGTTGTGGCCCGGCGCCGCCTAAGGTAGGCCCAACCCATACCTGGTGCTGAGCCCCGAAGCCCCTACTGCTGAGCCCGCAGCGGCTGCTGCTGAGCCCGCAGCAGGCACTGCTGAGACCGCGCGCACGCCAGATACTGAGCCCGACCTACCCAACTGCTGAGCGCGCAGCCCGCAAAGCAGCTCTCAATCCGGGGTTATAAATACGACACCACAGCGTGGTAATTTATGGTTGGTCCTTTCTTAATTCTGTTCTTCAATTCATTTTGCTGTTTGACCCACCATCCTGGCGCAATTTGAGGATGGAGATGGAAACATGAGGATTCTGGGTGAGGTGCATTTGGGTCGTGATAGCCTTCCTTACATTGGATTCAAATCTTTTTATCCTCTTTTTCTGTTCTGCTCTTTGTCGTGAGTAAGGTGATGTCTGGAGTGGTTTTGACTGTTTTTGACTGTGCTTTTTGTTTGTTATTGTATTGGGTTAGGTGGTTGAAGACTACATCTACTGTCAGGGATTTTTCTACATGCATTATTTGTTGCTTGAGGTTCTCTAGGATGGGGGGAAACTTGAATAATACAAGGTATGCTAAGATATCCTTTGGTAACTCAATCCCAACGTCAGCCATACAAGTGAGAGTTTTCTGGGTTTCAGCTATAAATCCTTTGATTGCCTGTTCATTGAAGGGAGCATGGAGAAATTGATTGAAGATTTGGGCCCTATTTGCTGTTTCTGATGAGGGAAATCAAAGAGTGATTTCCGCCCAGAGCAGCTTAGAAGACAAGATGTTTGTAGCATTGACCACATTTGCGTGAGTGATACTATTGATCTTGGATAAGATGATTGCACGTATTTACTGGTCTTTCTTGACAGGTAGTTGTCCTGAGTTTCTAGTTATGACATCTTTAATATCCTTGAGGTCCAAAAGCATCATCATTTTGTCTCTCCAGATAGAGTAGTTATTGTCATTTAAGGGAGGAATGGCATTGACCAAAGCTTTAAGGGCGACTTGATGGAAGTAGTTGTTGGCCCCCGCTGGTTCGTTCATTTTTGTATAGGTAGAGTTTTCCTTTGGCTTTTAAACGTGTTAAGTTGAGGATTGAATTTCTTATGACTAGAAAACAGCAGGCTGAGGGTTAAAGCATCAGAGACATGAAGAACAAGCTTGAGAAAAGAAAATAGAGAAGAAAGAGGACAATGAGAAAAGAATACCAACGGTCTGACTATCTTCAGGACAGATAAGGATGGAAGAGCAAATGGAGAACAGATGAGACGTAGCGATGCAGACAGAGAACTACGGCCAGGGTTCTGAGGAGATCAGATTTTGTCGGACTCATATGATCTTGAGGAGGAGGCTCTTACCAGGCAACGATTCTGATGGAGAGAGGCTAGATTGAAGTCTTGAGGAGTTTGAGAGTTAGAGTCGAGACAAGTTTGGTGATTGGAGGGTGAGGGATGAGTTGAGTTTGAGTGGGTGAGACAAAGTGAATAGAAACAGAATGAAGATGAGAAAGAATGAAAGCAGACTAGAAAATAGGAAACAGAATTAAGAAATAACTGAAGAATAGAAAAGGAAATAGACTAAGGAAATAACTATCATCCAAGAAGTCAGAAGGAAGAAACTCTCCTCACAACCAGGAAGAGACAACTCCGTCAGGAGTTGAGAGCCTCTCCCCTGGGGGAGGTGAGTTTTTCCCCCTTCTCAAGGAGTGCGCGCGCCGCGTAGAGTTTTGAGGTAGAAGGAAGGAATTTATTCTTAGTATTCTTAACAATTGATGATTCCGAAGGACCCTTGACAGTCGACTCAACATTTATAGGGAAATTGCATGCCACTTTGCAAAGGCAACATTGCCCGCACTTGCCTCAAAGGCCTCGGACGGCAGTACTAGGAATAAATTGCTTGTTGCGGCAAATACAGTTTTCGCAACGGCGGGACAACAATGAAGACATTTTTATAAAAATTATAAATCTATTGGGTAATAAATTAAATAATGTATAAGGGTATACAGTAATAATTAACGACTTGAAATCAATGGGAAAATTTATCTGAATGCTTTCCGGAGCTCGCGTCTTTATACCCAGGCAACTGTCACGCTTTGCACTTAAGGATTATTGTCTTCACCACTTCGACATGTCCTCTCCTCAGTACCATCTACCTCAGTCTAAAAGCGTGACACAAATAAAAGCACAACATCAATGGTGCAATCTGCTATTTCCTCTGGCTTGCGCTGACCTTCCAATCTTTGGCAACCAACTCAGTATATACGTGCAAACTTCGCGGTTAACTCCATACTGGTTGGCCATCCATTGTGAGATCCAATCTCCTTCCCTGGCCAATCAACAGCCTTGGACTTCCATCTTTGGTCATGCATTTTTTGTTAGTTTGCATCTACGTCTAACTAAGCCATCACTACTGTATAGTTTGCAATTGGACTAGTCCCTACCCTGCATACACTATTACCTCTCATTTGCATTACCTTCAATGTCACTCGCTCCTGTCCCAATTTTTCATGCAATTGTACGCTCAGATTCTATTTTCTCGCAGTTATGCTAAGACCTCGGATCTATAACACTGCTTCATTTCCTATCCCATTCCTGTCGTTCATTGCCTCACCACTTCAACTGTAGTTAGCTCATCACCAGGTTGTATCTAGTCACTTCGGATTACCTTATAAGGGCTATCCCCTTGCCTGATGATTGTCTCCTCAGTTAGTTAATTTCATATGTTCTTGCATTCTGCTACAACCTAGTTATCACATTGGACTCAGGTTGGGTTTCCTTCTTCGGAACAAATTCCATTCCTCTCGCCATTTGTTGAGTGGCAATAACCAAGTTTGCACTTTGCAACTGGGTCTTGCTATTCGCACTTGCCCTCGCACTTGGCATTCCTTTGCGCTCACAATCATCTAAGAATTGCCCTATAGTACATGGGGTGGTCGTGTGACACATACTCATCCTTGAACCAGAGTGCCCCCTGCAACTCCCTGATCCGCTCCTCTTGGCGTCACAAGCCCATTCCTCCTCATCTCTTCAAACCTTTCAACCGGAGCCTTCAACTTAAATCTTTCCATTGTTAAAAGCCAAAGCTTCCCTCTGAATCATGTCCACCATCATCGCCAACCAAAAACTTCTCCTTACCGTCGACAACTATTATACTTGGTCCATTGCGATGGAAGGCAAATTGGACTCCATAGATGCATTAGAAATAGTTCTCAAAGAATTTCCTCAACCCTTAGAGTCTAACAATGCTAAATTATTTGATAGAATTAATCGCAAAGCTTACAACCTGATCCTTGATCATATCAACAAGGATAACCTCTCCTACATTGCTGGTTCATTTCCCTTGGCTGAAAAACGTAGCGGTATTGCTCTCTGGGATCTCCTTAGAACTCAATACATGCCAGATGACTTTATTAACAAAACTCTTGCTTTTTCCCAATTCAAAAAAATCAAATTTGAAAACAACATCATCAATTTTGTATCAAAGATTTGTTTGTCAACCCAAAAAATGAAGCTGGTTGGTTTGAAGCTGGAAGAGGAACTTACTATCATCCTCACCTTGTCAAAGCTGCCCTCCAAATTCAACTATCTGAAGAAATCCGATGAATGCAAAAACAAGAACATTGACTACATCTTGAAGAGAATTGAGAAGGATGAAGCTCAAGCTAAAATCAATCCCTTTGATCAACTCTCAGACCCAGTTCACCATGCACTGTACAATAGGCTGGTGGTCTGCCCTCATTGCAACAAGCCCAGACATCCTTCCAAGAACTGTTGGGTTAAATACCCTGAGAAGGCTCCTAAATCAATGTTGCGTCCCGATTCAAACAAGATGGACGAAGCTCATTTTTACACCTTCTAGATCTTATAACCCACCTTTTGTTGCTCAGTCTTTGGTGATGCTCCTCATCATTTTTCCCATTTGCTTGCTCTTGGCCCTTTCTAAATCTTTGATTCCGCCATTGCTTGGGTCATCATCTTGCCAACTCCCTTCTCTGTTGCCTACTTGATGCAATCGCGCCCTCAACATCATCTCTGTCACCATTGATCCTCCTGGTCAACTCTTCAAGTACCCACTTTCCACCATCATTGTCACCTTAAGTTGACCAAGTTTGATTGCCACGCAAGTCGTTTGGTTACGCGCTACCTCAAGTCATATGCCTGGTTCATTGGCCACCCCTTTAGACCTCCATTGGTCATGCTCCCTTGTGTGCAAATCCTTTCTAAGTTTTTTTTTGCTGTTTCTATCAGACCGGGGCTCAAAAATTATGTTTGGAATATTTGTGGTGCTTGTTGATGTAATAGACTCCTTTGTAGTTCAACGGTAGTTCAAAAATCACTAGTTTTCCTTCCTCTCTAATGGAATACATCCTTATTGCATAGTTCAAACATATAGTCTTTCTATTTTGTAATGTTGGATTTAATAGACTTGCAAGAGTCTTGAAGTTCCCATCTCATTATTTTGTTTAAACTCCCTCAAGCTTCAGTCAAGGAGGTGTGTTAGAATTCTTGACTACTGTTAGTGTTGCCTGAATCTTGAGTGCAACCAGCCTTGTAGTCATCCACCTTGCGTGGTCTATGATGGCCCATTATTGAATATTCTTTATTCATTTCCATTTGTATGTTCAACCACTTTTCAGCCTTCCTTGTAATTAGTCTATATAAGGTCAGCTGAACCTCAAGTGAATGAATTATCATCCTTTCATACTCATCCTTGAACCAGAGTGCCCCCTGAAACTCCCTGATCCGCTCCTCTTGGCGTCACAAGCCCATTCCTCCTCATCACTTCAAACCTTTTGACTGGAGCCTTCAACTTAAATCTTTCCACAATCCAATCTGACACACGTATTAAAGTGATCATCCCTCCCCCTTACAACCCGGAGTTGAGAGTGAAGTATTTAAGTCCTCCCCCTCAACCCTAACCTAAGTACAACCACAAGTAAGCAAGAATGATGGAATACAACCCCTAAGCCACAGAACCCTAGCCCAACCCTATCCCTCCGTCCCCCGTCCCGTAACCCATGCTCCACCTCCCCCTGCCCCATGCCCCCTCCGTGTTGCCTGCTTGTTTGTCCTTCTCATGATGCGTCCGCCCAACAACCTGTTCCAGGTATCCAGGGCATACCCGCGTGATCCAATCTGCAAGTCTTTCAATGTGCGATCCGCTTGATCCGCGCAAGCCGTCCAATCCGCGCAAGCCTTCCAATCCGCGAAATCCGTCTGATCTGCGCAAGCCTTCTGATACGCGCAAGCCTTCCAATCCGCGCAATCCTTCCAATCCGGGAAATCCGTCCAATCTGCGCAAGCCTTCCAATCTGCCTGAGCCCGCAGCGCGCAGCCTTTCCCGACTTGCGTCCATGAAAGAGCACCACAGCGGTGTGTGATGCCTCCTCCCTCAAGACCTCAGCCTTTTAATCACTTGGAAATACCAAGAAGATTCCCCCCAAACAAGCTCTGGACCCTCCTCCTCACATCAAATTGCCACAAGGCACATCCAATGCAAAGGGCGTAGGGTTCCCTGATGGCAAACCCCCAACCGCAATCAATTTTGCCACCATCAAGGCCAACCTAGAAGAACAAATGCATGGTAATAAGGTCATTGACTCGGCCAGTGGTTGCATCTGCTTGGACCATCTCCTACAACCAGACGGCAAGAACTTTGGACAATGGTTCTGGGAGCTCAACACTTTTGGGAGGGACCATATGAACAACCCAGACTTCTTCTCCACCCCAGCCAACAACAAAATCTATGAAAAGATTGGCCATGCAATACTCCTGGCCTGAATTCATAGCTCTCTAGTCTTTGACAAAAAAGATCAGTCCACATCCCAAAACATGGTCCGTGTTGTGGAAATCAGAAGAGGACTTCTTCTTTAATGGTTCCCAAGTTTGGAAGTTATTGATCCCTTGCATCTGTAAAACCTGAGTGCAACTGTTCACCCTACAACTGAGAGATAGAGAGGTAGAGAATAAGATAGATGAGTGTAAAGAGCCTTCCAACCTGATGTGATGATCTGATGTCCTCCCCCCATGCCATCCGGTGTGGTGGGCTTTTTTGAACACAAGTTGGAATGGGCTGCGCGCTACACACTCAGCAGTAGCAGAGGGCTCAGCAGTGGCAGATGCTCAGCAATGGGTGGCTCAGCAGTGGCAGCAAGCTCAGCAATGGGTGCAGCTTTGCCGCAGCAGGCCGCGCTACGGGCTCAGCAGCAGTCAAATTGGGCTTGGCATCCAGAGACGGGGGGTGGAATGGATTGGATTGGACAGATTGCGCAGATTGGATCACGCAGATTTATCTTGGATATCTGGGATGGCGCATTGGGTGGATGCGGACATGCGCAGGGGGCTCCAAGTTGGGTGCAGCGCAAGGGCTGCGTCATGAGAAGGAAAAACCAGTTGGATGTAATGGCAGGCAGGCAACACGGATTGAAATGGGGTATGGGATATGGGATATGGGATGTGGATTATGGGGTGAAAGGATAGGATTGGGGCTAGGGTTCTGTACCTAGGGGTTGTGTTTAATTATTCTGGCTTGCTTCTGGTTGTACATAGTTTAGGGTTGAGGGGGAGGTTACTTAAACCGCACCCCCAACCCGGAAGGGAGGAGTAGGACATGAGATCACGGAGGATCACATTGGATCATCATAGGTTTTAAAGGATCTTTACTCTCATTTCTCTATCTCTCAGTCAAAGGGTGAACAGTTGCACTCAGGGTTTACAGACGCAAAGGATTAATAACTTCTGACCTTGGGAACCATTAAAGGAGAAGTACTCTTCTGAATTCCACATCTGGGGGTCTTCCCGGGAAGTAATCTTTTGTTCCTTGTGTCTTGAAACTAACAAGCATGATGTCCCAGTACCATCCATTGACTGTTGCGGGGTTGTCTAAAGTTACCCCCACTCCTCTTTCTCCTCCTCCTCCTCCAGATTCTTGGAAGAAACCCTCACTAGGGGCAGGACACAGTGTCCCTTGCTCCAACAATGGCGCCAATCACAAGCCTGTTTGCATCAGGCCGCAGTACTATCCACATATCTGGTTCAATGCTGAGGATGTTGAGCAATTCCTTGTGCAATACAAAGGAATCAGAAATGCAGAAGTTGCAACAGGTTTGGATAAGGCTTGGCTTGTCATCCTCTTCATTAAAGACAAAGATAAGCTTTGGGATGTGGAAGAGATGGAAGGGTATGAGGAACTTGATTGGCTGAAACTGAAGGTTGAAATCTTGGCGCGGTGGAGAAGGCGCAAACCTTGGTTTTGGAAAGCAACTTTGAGCAAGCCATGGAGGAAGTAAGCACAACTGGTGGATTCCGGATGCGGGTGCTGTATAATTCAGAAGAGAACTTCTCCTTTAATGGTTCAAAGTTTGGAAGTTATTGATCCCTTTCATCTGTAAACCCTGGGTGCAACTGTTCACCCTTTGACCAAGAGATAGAGAATTGAGTGTAAAGATCCTTCCAAAACCTATGACAACCCAATGTGATCCTCCGTGATCCATTGCTCCTCTGATCCATCTGGGTTGAGGATGCGGCTTAAGTAGCCTCCCCCTCAACCCTAACCTAAGTACAACCAGAAAAAAGCAAGAATAATGAAATACAACCCCTAAGCACAGAACCCTAGGCCAACTCTATCCTCCCCATCCCATATCCACCTGTATTGCCCGCCTGCCATCATGTCAACCCGGTTTGTCCTTCTCATGACGCGGCACTTGCACCGCGCTTAACTTGGAGCCCCCCGTGCATGTGCGCATCCACCCAACGCGCCATTCCAGATATCCAAGATATATCTAAGCAATCAAATCCGCGTCTTGCAATGCGCAATCCGCGCGCAATCCGTCAAATCCAATCCAATCCATCCCGCCTCTCCAGATGCTAAGGCGGATTCAACTGCTGTTGAGCCCACAGCGCAACTTGCTGCGGCAAAGCTGCAGCCATTGCTGAGCCTGCCACCCCTGCTGAGCGCGCAGCGCGCAGCCATTTCCAACTTGCGTCTATAAAAGACCACCACATCCCCCCCAACTTGAGTTCTGTCCCCAGGGATCCACCACTATCTCACCTGCCCCTGATCATACCACAGCTATCCCACCTTCCCCTCTGCACCCCTTCATCAGAACAAAGAAAGAAAAACACTTCATCTCCACTCATCACCAAAAATGTCCTGCACTGTCAGCTTGCTACTATTGCAGAGCAAGCTGCAAAAGTAACAGAAATAACATAAAAATAAAAATAATAAAATTAACCTAAGAAGGAGTAGGAAAAACATAACTATTATTGCAAAGATGGATTTTCCACCCAAAATTAGGTAGGGTCACTCACTGACTCCACCCTTGAAATCCAACTCCTTATAATTTTAAATAATTAAGAAAAGAAAGACCAAAATACCACGGCACCACTATTGCACTTTTTGGCCATTTAAATATTTCACATATTGTCAGACTGCTACTATTGCAAAGCAAGCTGAAAAAGTAACAAAAATAACATAAAAATAATAATAATACAATTAACCTAAGAAGGAGTAGGAAAACCAGTAATATTATTACATAAATGCATTATCCATCCAAAATTAAGTAGGGTCACTCACTGACCCCATCCTTGAAATCCAACTCCTTATATTTTTAAATAATTAAGGAAAGAAAGACCAAAATACTACGGCTCCACTATTGAGCTATTGGTCAATTAAATATTTCACACACATTAGGGGGTATCAAAGTTAACCAAAACCGCCATTTTTTAATGGCGGGTTTCAACACAAATCCTCCATTTCAAACCCGCCATTAAAAATCAAAAAAACCCACTTATTTCAGATCAGACGTGTCAAAGTTAACCTGAAATAAGTGGGTTTTTTCAAATAAAGTATTTAAATGCTTCCACCACCTGTCCGCGTCATACACCCCTGTCTTCCCACCTCCTTCTACCTCCAACCTCATTGGAAAATTTTTTACCCCTACCCTCATCATAAAATTGATTGACTACTCTCATCACTTTATTGCTCTCATCACTTGATCACTCTAATCCACTTCATTGCTCTCAAAACTTCATCACTCTCATCACTTAACCGCTCTCATCACTTGATCACTCTCATCCACTTTATCACTCTCATAACTTCACCACTCTCATCACTTGCGTAGCCCAAACTCTTTCAAATGGCCCCTCAGCAAACTTCCCCCCACAAGTCCAACACACCCAAGAGAACATCGCCAAGGAACTCCAAAACAAACAATCCTCCCCCATCAGCTTCCAAGGGCTCAAGTCAGCTCAAGAGAGCTGATCAAATCATCCTGGTAAACTGGCTGAAAATTCCCTCCAACTACAATGCCTGCTTTGGATCCGACAACGAAACACGTGTTGGCCAACCTCAATCCTCTAAGGTCAATGGTTATCTCCTGATGGCCAATGAACTCAAGAACAAAACAAAAGGTAGGCTGGATCTGTCATCCAAACAGATGAGGGAGCGGTTCAAAAACTATTGAGCCAAGTACAAAAAGGCCCACTCCATGTCTACCTCCACTGGCTTTGGTATCACCGACTTGGACAAATCCAAAGGAATCAACTCGGTGATTGATAAGCTGGACTCCATTTGTCCTTTTTATATTCAAATGGATGAAATCTTTTGAAAGAAGGCCAACATCACCCCCCTAGCTGCTTTCAATGCCCAACAATCCGATTCCTTTGATGCCGAGGACTTGGCTGGGGATGCTCAGCCTACCAACGGGGACCTTGATGAAACCTTGGCCTTGGAGTGGCCCCCATCTGATGACAAGGAGGATATTCAAACACAATCGGCTCCAATCACTTCTACTTTGGTATTGATTGATCAGTCAATCCCAACCTTTGACCCCCCACTTTCTTCTTTTGATTGCTCTCTTCCTGGGGCAGAACAACTGGAGAACTTGCCCAATGAGGAGGATGTTATTCCTGGATCACCGTTGCCATCAACATCTGCTCAAGTAAGGAACTAAATTGTTTTCGATTCTGTCCGGTTGCTCCGGACTGATTTAAATTGTAAAAAAACAGGCTCATCCATTTTTGATTGGCCAAAAACTCAAGCCAATGGGGCCTCCCACATCGCCTTCAAATACTAGTGAGGACTTTCAGACTCAAACCTCCTCTGCCAAGGGTAAGCAAAAGGCCTCCAATTCCATCAATGTCAACCACAAAAGTCATCAAAAGAGGAGAAACACTTCCAGTTTTTCGGGCTTTGAAGAAATCATGGAGAAGCGAGATTCATGTAAGTTGATTGATTCAATATCCTTGCGCTAAAAATCATGCTCATTTCCATTCCCCTCCAAAAAACAGTGAAATCACAAATTGAATCAGATAAACTTCAGTTTGAAAAGCAAAAGTGGGATCGCCAACTGGCCATGGATGGTCAAAAGCAGCAAGCCGAGACTTTGGCTAATCAACAAAAATTGGATGCTGAGTGGAGGTTGAAACAAGCTGAGCTAGAGTTTCAAAAAGAGGAAAAGGAGAAGGATTGGCAGCAAGTGCAACTGCAAAAGGAGAGGGAACAACGGGCAAACAAAAAAAAGGATAAGGTATCAGTAGCTTTGGCTTGCATTGGCAGTGGTAGATTGGTAGAAGAAATACAGCAGATTACTCAAATGCTGGGCTTGTAAATATATTTGCATGGATGAAAGAAAAACAAATTATTTTTTACTACAACAACGTTTGAGAGCATTCTTAACCCCACCAATATACAAATCTTTTTTGTTTTTATTGATATTTTTTTCTCTAGAGTAAATTTGGCCGTTTTTCATGTCCCTACAAGTGCTCTGAGTTTTTTTATTAATTTGGAGTGACATGGCCATTCTGGTATGGGTTGCTGTGTCCACAGCTGGAAAGGTACAGTGCTTGTACTTGTTAGCCGCCCAAACCATTTTGACTATACCTTTTTGCTTGAAATCAAGCTCGCAACTAAAGCACTTTGGCCCAGTTGTTTGAGCCTGATGTGGGCAAGGAGACAATTGTTTGCTCAAGGCAGTGCCACTGTGGGTTAAATCAAACCAGACCCTGTCACACAATGGTCTTGAACATTATACTTTCCTGCAAAGGGATCACAGTTATACTCAAACCCAAGGTTGCAAATGAAACAATTTGGCCCAACTGACCGAGTGCCAATCCTCTCACATTGACAACCATTGAAAATTTTGTTTTTTTTTGTTTTTTTTTTTGTTTTTTTTTTTGTTTTTGTTTTTGTTTTTTTTTTTTTGGTTTTTTTATGCTTTTTTTTTGGTTTTTTTTTGGTTTTTTTTTGGTTTTTTTTGGTTTTTTATTTTGGTTTTTTTTTTGGTTTTTTTTTTGGTTTTTTTTGGTTTTTTTTGGGTTTTTTTTGGGTTTTTTTTGGGTTTTTTTTGTTTTTTTTTTGTTTTTTTTTTTTGCTTTTTTTGAAGAGGTCGATGCACCAAGCACGGCCTGGCTTGTTGGGGGGACTTCATCACCCCCCAACCAACCGAGCGAGCGAGGCGGGAGGGAGGGCCCGGCTTGGTGGGGGGATTTCATCACCCCCCAACCGAGCAAGCGGCAAAGGGGGGGGGCAGCTTGTTGGGGGGACTTTATCACCCCCCAACCAAGCAAGCAAGCGAGGCGGGAGGGAGGGCCCGGCTTGGTGGGGGGATTTCATCACCCCCGACCAAGCAAGTGGGGAAGGGGGGGGGCAGCTCGGTGGGGGGATTTCATCACCCCCCGACCAAGCGAGTGGTAAAGGGGGGGGCCGACTTGGTGGGCGGACCAAGCAAGCGGCAAAGGGGGGGGGGGCTGGTGGCGCTTGCAGTGGGGGGGCCCGGCTTGGTGGGCGGACCAAGCAAGCGGCCAAAAGGGGGGGGGCTGGTGGGGCTTGCAGTGGGGTGGGCCGGCTTGGTGGGCGGACCAAGCGAGCGGCAAAGGGGGGGGGGCCGGTGGGGCTCGCAGTGGGGGGGGCCAGCTTGGTGGGCAAACCAAGCGAGCGGCAAAGGGGGGGGGCGGTGGGGCTTGCAGTGGGGGGGGACTTCATCACCCCCCCCCGCCCAGCGACCGAGCAAGGGGGGAGCAAGCCACTGGCTTGCGGTGGGGGGGACTTCATCACCCCCCGCCCAGCGACCAAGCAAGGGGGGAGCAAGCCACCGGCTTGCGGTGGGGGGGACTGCATCACCCCCCCGCCCGGCAAGCAAGCAAGGGGGAAGGAGCTGGTGGGGCTCGCGGTGGGGGGCACTTCATCACCCCCCGCCCAGCAACCAAGCAAGGGGGGAGCGAGCCACCGGCTTGCTGTGGGGGGGACTTCATCACCCCCTGCCCAGCGACCAAGCAAGGGGGGAGCAAGCCACCAGCTTGCAGTGGGGGGGACTTCATCACCCCCCCACCCGGCAAGCAAGCGAGGGGGAAGGAGCTGGTGGGGCTCGCAGTGGGGGGCACTTGATCACCCCCTGCCCAGCGAGCGAGCGAGGGGGACATTGAGGGGGGAGGGAGGGGGGGGGATTTCAAATCCGCTCCCCACCTAGCGAGCAAAAGAGGGGGGAGATCAAGGGGGGAGGGAGGGGGAGGGAGGGGGGAGGGAGGGGGGGATTTCAAATTCCATCCCCACCTAGCGATTGAGCAAGGGGGGAGATTGAGGGGGGGGGAAGGGGGGAGGGATTTCAAATCCGCTCCCCACCTAGCAAGCGAGAAAGGGGGGAGGGACAGGCTTGGTGGGGGGGTTTTCCAATCCCCTCCCCACCTAGGAAGCTATTTAGTAACCTGGACCACACCAACACCAACCACCACCAACCACCACCCACCACCACCCACCACCACCCACCACCACCCACCTCATCCACCCTAAAAGGTGCTTTGGTTTTTCAACCAAAGCATGCCGGAGATTGAATGCCTTGCATGAATGCGTCCATTAAGGAAACCATGAAAAGTGCTTTCTAATCAATGATGGTATTTGATTGATTGGGCTGTGGCCACGCCATGCCTGAAACATCAATCCTTTTGTTTCACCACCACCCACCACCACCCACCTCATCCACCCTAAAAGGTGCTTTGGTTGAAAAACCAAAGCATGCCGGAGATTGAATGCCTTGCATGAATGCGTCCATTAAGGAAACCATGCAAAGTGCTTTCTAATCGATGATGGTATTTGATTGATTGGGCTGTGGCCGCGCCATGCCTGAAACATCAATGCTTTTGTTTATTTGCCCCTTGGTTTTCATAATGTCACCATATCATTCCAATAAAATACCCCCAAAATTGGCAATTGATTGCTTGATCAATGAGAGGAGGAATTGGAGGAGGGGAGGGGCTCACCTTGATGGATAGAGAAATGGATCCAGGGGGGGACTAAAGGTTGAATGATCAAAGGATCAGCAACTGGTGAGGGGAAGGAAGAGGAAGAGGGTGGAGGGGGCTTACCAGGATTAGGAGGAGGGGATTCAGTGAGTGAGGTGAGATGAGGTGGTGGTGGTGAGTAAGGTGGTGGTGATGAGTGAGGTGGTTTGGTGAGGAGGAGGCAGGGTTTGACCGGTGAGTGAGTGGGGTGAGGTTGAAGGGGTTGAGTGGTGAGGGGGAGGGGGGTGGCATTTGGTGAGTGGCAGGGTTTGAGGTGGAGGTGTTTTTGGATTCAAGTCCACTAAAAAAAAAATAAATAAAAAACTCAGCCTATGAATCTTGGGTGAACAACCAAAACCAAAAAAATATGGTGAAGGGAATTTTTACCAATTTCAAAATCAAAAATTACTCATCAAAGCGAGCAAGGGTGAGAGGAAGAATCCGCTCTCTCATAGAAGAAGATGAGGGACCAGATGAGACAGGGATGACTTGAGGCGGATCAGGAATATCATCTTGGAATATTTTGTCCCATTCATCTTTGATGTCAGCCAAAAGGTTGTGAAGGATTACACAAGTGATAATCCAGTTGATGAGGAACCTCATATCTTTGGAACATTGGAGCTGGTTTTGCATCTCCCATAAGCTGGCCTATCTTCCTTTCAGAATTCCTATGGCATGCTCAATCCGAACTTGTGATTGGGCAAGATGATAGTTAAAATCGGTTTTTCCTTGATCATTGGACAAAACATTCCGGTGTGGTGACCAATCTGGGACACCACGGAAAAAAAAAATATTTTTTTTGGGTTGTACCCCTATGGGTACCTTCATTTCCCCCCATCTCTCAACTTCTCCCTGTCCTAGCGGTCTAGGACAGGCCTCTTGCCTGTCTCTCCGCTTCGATCCCCCCCTCCTATGTTCAACTCCTACTTGTCGCGCTTGCGGCCCTGACTTTTGGCGACGCAAGCGATCGTTGAACCACCTTCAACAATCCCTTCAATCCTTCCCGATCCTCTCATCCAACCAACGCCGTGGCTTGTCGCGACGGTCGTCAGCTATCATTCAATTGATCTCATCATACCCACCATCTCAACCTATCAGAGCATCATCATCACCCACTCCGTCATCATCAGCTCCAGAGGATCCCACTCGATCCACTCATCAACCATGCCATCGACGACCATCAACTCAAACTCACTCACGCCCTCCTCGCCCATCATCTGATCCAACCGACGACCGCGAGCGACCGCTTGCGGCTGTTGGAACCTTCACCCCGCTGTTGCCGCCGATCGGGCGACGACAGCCGTTGTCAACACCTGCAACCGCTGTCGCGGGTGTCCATCTGGTTGCCCGCGGTCATTCTTGATGCGGGCGACATTTCTTTTTTTTTCCTCTCATGTCATCTTTTTTTTATGTTTTCATTTTCCCGCACCTATTTGTAGTATCTCTTGTACATAGTATACAGGGCCTCATGTCTATAAAAGGAGGGGCTCTCCCCTGCCTTTTGGCCCAGCATCACATCAGACCATCATCATCTCATCTCATCTGTTTCCCCCATCATCATAATCAACTTATCCGTGGGCATCCTTCCCCACTTATCTGAGCAACTTATCCGGGTATATCCATGATTTCCCCTTGATCCTTTGAGCCTCTGTACTCAAACTGTGTCCCTTGTGACCTTGATCCTTATCACCAACCAATAGCCTTGCTGGTTGAAGAAGAATTCCTGTCTGTCTGAATTCTTGGGTGTGTTATACCACTCTGATCCCTTTTTCCAACCATACTGGTCTTGATCTCTCCTTGATCATCTTTCTGGAGCCAATCACGTTTGATTGAAGAGGTTTTATTAAGCTTAAAACCTGGAGTGTTATACCTCCCTTCTTCTTTAAGGTTGAATTTTGCCATACTATTCTTGAGTCCCTTGAGAAGTGTTGGGATATTCTTGCTCAAATTTGTTATTGATTTGCTTCTAGAGCTTCATAAAAAAATTGCTTTTGTTTTGTTCAGCCTCCCACAGTTATCTGGTACCCTTCAAGCGCTTGATTGCGGAGAGTTGGGCAGGTTCATTGAGAACCTGGAGGTTGGTTGGGATTGAGTTGATCTTTCCTAATCAGCTGCTGACAACCAGAGTTATTAGCTTGTGGGCGTTGTTACTTACAACTGCCTTGTTCTATTGAACTCTGAACAAACCTTGACTTATTTGTTCAATTCTTTACCTGCACCATCTTGCCTCAGATAGTGTTGTTTCCATTGCTACCAACAACTCTTATCCTCTTCCCTTACTTTGATTTCTCATCCATAAGGTTCTGGACCTTGATTCCGGTTACATTTAAATATTATTGTAACTCCTAGGAGGGCAGCCTAAACAGCACCTTTCCCCTCCACAGAACTGCCATGGCTTAGCACTGTTTGGAGTTTTACATTTGGTCCCCTGGGCCGGGATCGAACCAGCAACCTTGGGATTTACAGTCCCAAGGTATTTAAAATCAACCTTGAAATCCAATCTTTTTTTTCTTTCTCCTATTTTTTTCTCTTCTCAAATCTGATCCGTGGAGGCAACTTATCCTAGAAGTAAGTCCTCCCAATTTGTGCACCGCTTGGGCAAGATACTTGTTGTTTTTTGGCGAAACCCTACTCTTGCCACACTTGTGAGCCACTTTGGAAATCTGCTCTTTGGATCCCCTAGGAACTCTGTTATTTGATATGGCATCTTCCGCTACTCCAACCACCTCTGTCCGACCTAAGATGGTAAAGATCAAACCTCAGAACAAGAACTTAGGCTTCAACGGTACAAATGTTGAGCAATTCTTGGACTCCTACAAAATGGCTGCTGAAGTGGATGGAGCTAGTGAATTTGATATGGCTTATCAGTTGCGATTCTTTATCTCCTCTGATGAAGTTATGGAGGTAATTGAGTCTTTCAAGGGATTTGAATCCCATAACTGGACGCTTCTCAGGAAGGCTATGTTGGCATACTGGGGTAAAATAGATGTTGCTAGGTTTACTTTGCAGGATTTGGATGCTCTGGTTTCTCAGTGGATCTCCAATGGTGGTATTTCTTCAGCCTCTGACTATCATATTTTTAGGAAGTCTTGGGATCCCATTCAAAACTATCTTATCCAAAACAATCACATTGACACAGTGGACAAAATTCAAGCAAAGTTCTTCCAATCTTTTTCGTTGGCTGTGCAGGAAAGGATTAAAAAAGAACTGGTAAAATCTGGATCCATGATTACCACCAGGGATAATCGATTCAAGCTCCCTGTTTTTCTCACCCTTAGGAGTACTGTGGATAAAGTCATGAAAGGTCAAACTGCTCTTACCTTTGAAAAGCCTAGAACTACTGAACCGGTCCATGCTCCTTCTTTTAAAGAGTCAAACAATATTATGATTAAAATGGAGGCAGATCGTAGGCCTAAAGTAGATCCTAATTCCAATCAAGAACCTACTACTATAGATGAAATCACCAAGTTACTTAGAGCCTTTGAGAACAAAATAGATCAAAAGATTTCTTCGCTAGCTACTCCTAAAACTCCTTATTCTGTCCCCAAATCAACTCTGGTCTGTTACTACTGTCATAGGGAAGGCCATGGAACCGGACAATGCCAAGAACTTCAGAAGGACCTAAAGGAAAAGTTGGTAGAGCAGAGGGGGAACAATTACTTCCTCCCTAATGGTGCTCTAATCCCTTTTGACTCGTCTCTTCCTATCCAACATGTGGTGGCCTCTTACCAGCCATCATCTCCTGTGAAAGCATCTCTTGCTTCCTTTGAATTTTGATCATCCTGTGGTACCCTCCAACCTTGGTATCCTCCAGCTATTTCTTCCTCTAGTCTTGCTGGGACTACTTATCAATCTGATCCAGCCAGGAAACAAAATGAGGAACCTAAACCTCATAAGGCTCCTTCCTTGCCAACTTCAATCCTTTGAAAACCCGTTAAACGTCGATCACCACTTGAGCCTCCTTCCTCTGATGTAGAAGACATGGAGGTGGAAAAGGAACCACTCATGGAAAGGTTCCCAGATCACCCTGATCCTTCTCCCTCACCTCAACCTTCTAATCCTATCTTAGATTCTGTGTCACCTGAACTTCCTCCCTCCACCCAGCCCAAAGTTTGATTTGAAAGGGGCATCTCCAAGGATCACCCCAATGCTGTGGAGGGAGTATTAAAGAAAATTTCTGATCTCAAAATTCCTGATCTATCTGTGGCTGAACTCCTATCAATCTCTCCATCTGTTGCTGAAGGAATGAAGAAATGGGTCTCTCGTCGACGTGTGGAAATTGGCCCTGAAGAACTCAAAGTCTCCTCTGGCACTTTAATGGAGGACTCTGGTGGAACCAGTCCTTCTTTAGACTCCAACCTTTATTCCTGTCCCCTTGGCTTCCTTCCTTGTTATCTTGGTGACTCAGCTAAAACTGTTTCTCCTCTTGTGGATTCTGGATCTCAGCTTAACTTAATCTCGGATGCTATGGCCTGCAAGCTCAAACTTAGTCCTAGGGTCAGCTTCAACTCTGCAGTGTATGGGATAGGAAATCAAGCTTGTGAACTGGTTGGTATTGCTGAGGATGTACCTGTCAGGATTGGTCAAAATATTGTTGGAACCTGCCACTTTTGGATCACTCGTTTGGACAGTCCTATGATCTTGGGACAACCCTTCTTAATGGACTTTGGTGCAACCCTGATGTTTTCTGATCAAGTTGTGGAGAGAATTCTTCTCCCTGATGCTGATGGCAGGAAAATTGAAGTTCCTCTTTGCTCTTTGGATTCTGGTCGTTGGGAAAGAGATTTTCCTGGTCATTCTCCCAAATCATCTTTTAAGGGGAAGCAGAAGGATAACTCTAGTTCCTCTCATTTTTTAGGGGAATAGTTGATCCTACTAATAGTTGTAGTTCTTTTCAGCCTCAGACTGCAACTCAAGGGTCAACTCCCATCCCTCAGGCTTATTTTTCATTCCTTTCATCATTCTCTTCTGAGCTCAAGAATATTAAAAAACAAAAACATATCAAAATAGAAAAATCCAAAAATATTTCTTCTCAATCTCCTTCTCTCTCTGGATCTGTTGTGTCTTCTTTTCCTTCTACTTTTGAATCTGATCAATCTTCTCTCAGTTCCGGTTTGAATCTCCGCAATGAGTCTAAACTAGATCCTAATTGCAATTCCGTTTTTGGTGATTTTGGTATGAAGGAATATGGGCTTCAGTGGAGGCAATTTGGGGTACAAGTAAGTCCTCCCAATTGTGCACTGCCAGGGCAATCTTCTACCATCATTTTCAAAACCCTACCTTATGCCACATATGTGAGCACCTGGGACGCCCTCCTTGTTCTATTCCTGCCGCTTCTAGGGCTCATTTGGAAGAATCAAGATATTTTCCTCAACTCTTCAATTGCTCTCAAGATCAAGAAATGGCCAATCTTTGCTTCAATTCCTTTGTTCCCTGCCTCTTTTTAATCCCTTCAAATTTTAGATGCAGATTAGGGACACTCTGTAAGTTGGGGAGAGATGTGGTGACCAATCCGGGACACCACGGAAAAAAAAAATATTTTTTTTTGGTTGTACCCCTATGGGTACCTTCATTTCCCCCCATCTCTCAACTTCTCCCTGTCCTAGCGGTCTAGGACAGGCCTCTTGCCTGTCTCTCCGCTTCGATCCCCCCCTCCTATATTCAACTCCTACTTGTCGCGCTTGCGGCCCTGACTTTTGGCGACGCAAGCAATCGTCAAACCACCTTTGACAATCCCTTCAATCCTTCCCGATCATCTCATCCAACCGACGCCGTGGCTTGTCGCGACGGTCGTCAACTATCATTCAATTGATCTCATCATACCCACCATCTCAACCTATCAGAGCATCATCATCACCCACTCCGTCATCATCAGCTCCAGAGGATCCCACTCGATCCACTCATCAACCATGCCATCGATGACCATCAACTCAAACTCACTCACGCCCTCCTTGCCCATCATCTGATCCAACCAACAACCGCGAGCAACCGCTCGCGGCCGTCAGAACCTTCACCCCGCTGTTGCCGCCGATTGGGCGACGACAGCCGTTGTCGACACCCGCGACCGCTGTCGCCGGTGTCCATCTGGTTGCCCGCAGTCATTCTTGATGCGGGCGACATTTCTTTTTTTTTCCTCTCATGTCATCTTTTTTTTATGTTTTCATTTTCCCGCACCTATTTGTAGTATCTCTTGTACATAGTATACAGGGCCTCATGTCTATAAAAGGAGGGGCTCTCCCCTGCCTTTTGGCCCAGCATCCCATCAGACCATCATCATCTCATCTCATCTGTTTCCCCCATCATCATAATCAACTTATCCGTGGGCATCCTTCCCCACTTATCTGAGCAACTTATCCGGGTATATCCATGATTTCCCCTTGATCCTTTGAGCCTCTGTACTCAAACTGTGTCCCTTGTGACCTTGATCCTTATCACCAACCAATAGCCTTGCTGGTTGAAGAAGAATTCCTGTCTGTCTGAATTCTTGGGTGTGTTATACCACTCTGATCCCTTTTTCCAACCATACTGGTCTTGATCTCTCCTTGATCATCTTTCTGGAGCCAATCACGTTTGATTGAAGAGGTTTTATTAAGCTTAAAACCTGGAGTGTTATACCTCCCTTCTTCTTTAAGGTTGAATTTCGCCACACTATTCTTGAGTCCCTTGAGAAGTGTTGGGATATTCTTGCTCAAATTTGTTATTGATTTGCTTCTAGAGCTTCATAAACAAATTGCTTTTGTTTTGTTCAGCCTCCCACAGTTATCTGGTACCCTTCAAGCGCTTGATTGCGGAGAGTTGGGCAGGTTCATTGAGAACCTGGAGGTTGGTTGGGATTGAGTTGATCTTTCCTAATCAGCTGCTGACAACCAGAGTTATTAGCTTGTGGGCGTTGTTACTTACAACTGCCTTGTTCTATTGAACTCTGAACAAACCTTGACTTATTTTTTCAATTCTTTACCTGCACCATCTTGCCTCAGATAGTGTTGTTTCCATTGCTACCAACAACTCTTATCCTCTTCCCTTACTTTGATTTCTCATCCATAAGGTTCTGGACCTTGATTCCGGTTACATTTAAATATTATTGTAACTCCTAGGAGGGCAGCCTAAACAGCACCTTTCCCCTCCACAGAACTGCCACGGCTTAGCACCGTTTGGAGTCTTACACCGGTATGCTGGAACTACATATTTCCCACTAGCATAAGCCAAATTGGCCAGAAGGTATTGATCTTGGTCAAAGTAGATCTCTGGTTGTTGGGCAATCCGCATCCGATTGAAAACATATGAATCATGACAAGAACCTGGAAGGCCAGCATGGAGGGAGATGAACTTCTTGTTGTTATTGCAAACAAGTTGTAGTGCCACGGAGTATCTAAACAAAGAGATGGAACATATTTGGTCAGTGTGTGATCCAAAGTTTTATCATAGCGATTGGAAAAGAAATGAATCAATTGCCTTTTTTTATGATCAAAATAGTGGTTGCCATCTAGGTTGGGTTTTTGACTCAAGGGGATGGTGGTTCCATCAACAAAACCAATGCAACCAGGAAAGCCTTCTTTCTCCATTACTTGAGATATCTCCTTGCGTTCTTCTTTGGTTGGCCATGAAAGGACCGAGCGACGGAAAGATAGGATAGCAATCATGACTCTTTTGGTGTATAAGTCAATGCTTCCATAACTGACTGAGAATAGATTTTCCAATTGATGGATTGCTGCTCCATTTCCATTTGACCCCAATCTACAAAGAGCAACGGCAAGTTGGATGGCTGGATCACGTTGAGGATTGCAAGAATTGTTCTGGAAGATGTGGTTGTCTTCAATCATTGCCAAAAGTTTCATGAAAGAAGGCAACAAAGTTCGGAACAGTTGCTGGAAGCTTCAGTCAGGGATGAGATGAAGCTTTTGCCTTTCATACATAGGGTTATGGAGAGTGTGTATTCTTGGAACCATGTATTGCTTTGCCAACAGAGAATTCAAAGCTAACCAAGTTGATTCCAAATCGGAGTCTGAATCAGAGTCTGAATGGGAGTCAAACAGTAGCAAAAGTTCAGTCAGCTTTTTTGCGTTTTCAACTTGCTGGCGGGATGTTTGATTGGACATGTTGAGAAAGGTGGTGAGTGATGTGGGGTGATGAGATGATGATGGGATTTGTGTGAAGATGGGTATGTGAAGGTATGTGAAAAACAATAGAGATGTGTGTGATGCAATGGAGATGGGACTGGTATGGATTTGCTGATGTGGATGGGTGTTTTTGATGTGATGGATGGTGGATGGATGATGATGCATAAATGGCGGGTTTAATGGCGTGTTTGATGATTGAAATCCGCCATTTTCATGAAACACGCCATTTTGAAATACACCAGTTAGGGGGTATGTGTATTTCAGAAACCCGCCATTTTTAATGGCGGGTTTTGTCAAAAAAAAATGGCGGGTTTCTAATGGCAGGTTTGCTAACTTTGATACGCCCTATTGTCATGTATAGGTTTCACACCTAAAATTCAGTCAGAATTGAGGTGTTGTGTATATTTTAGGAGTTACGGACGGAAATGTGTTTTGTCACAATTCCCGCACGCAGCCACGGCAGCCAATGCACCTGCGCGCGGCTGAGATACAGCCCTGTCTCTCCATCAAGGTTGTGTACGCAGCCCCGGGCCTCTGACAAGTACACAGCCGCGGGACTACGGGTTGACAGAGTGACAGGCGGCCTGAGAGGCTTAGGTACCGCATAAACATGCTACAACCCACACAGGAACATTCTACATATGTAATAAATGTTCCTGTGGATAGTAGATAGTCTAAAAGTACATAATATTATTTAAAAATACTTAAATAACCCTTATATGTATTTTTTATTAAATATAATTCAAAGTACCAAGAATGTCAAAAATAAGACAATGACAACTTCTAAAAATATATTAAAATCCTTTAATATACTTTTATGATAATTTCTAGACATCAATATCTTTTTGACATACCAAGGAAACTAATGATGTAAAAAGATTACATGAATTTCCATGACTTATCTTTTTAAGTAATTATCTTAGTAAATCAACTGGAAATTGAAAATAAGGAGTAAAATCAATATCATGACTTTGACTCCAGTTATATAATAATAATGAGAACTCATCTGACATCAGGATGTCCGTAGAAATTTCTATTCAAATCATTATTGAATTACCGGGAACATTTACTAAGGATAATTAATTAAATAATACATAAATGGGACAGATTAGTGTTATTCACACGTCCTAACATCTATTATAAAGTAGAATAATTCCAATACCCTGAGGAATTAGAAGCTACCCGTGCTATAGCACCAAAAACACGTGACAGGCTACCACTGGTCACCCTGCTAGCCTTAGTTTCTGTCACTTTGAGCCCCTGTACCCCTCAGAAGGACAGTTTTGGGACTTTAAAAGCTATGAATAAAGAGCTCCTTTGAGGATATTGATGGGCAGAGACCCAGTTATATTTATATCCAGACACCGTGCCAAGGTAATCAAGTACTTATAATAGATAAGTAAGTGATTTATGGCTAATTCTGATCAATAATATCCGTCCTCAACCTCTTTTTTTATCAATTAAAACTGCTGAAGAACCTTATAACCCCAGTATACAGGTTTAACCCATCAGTGCACGTCTCAAACAGATACCCAAAGGATTTAATAATATACCAGTGAGTTTTATTATCCTTTTGCTGTCATGGCAGCTTGGTTACAGGGCCCTTCCACTCCACCGTGTATTTTATATACATATTATCTGTGGGTAAAATATCCTTTAAACTAAAGAGCCCAAAGTAACCAGGACTATGTATTTTCATACTGAAATCCCTGAAGAGAGGTGTTAAAGATCCCCAATATAATTGTGGCCCCTCTATAAAAATATTTAATAATCAATTTATTCATATTGATTTAAAACAATAAACCATAACCAAACCACTTAAAATTGCAATAAGCTTAATCCAAATATTTTACAGATTTCTGCTGCATTTATTAAATAATATATTTATTATTTATTCTATCACCTCTGGTAGCTAAAGGATAGCTGTCAGCCTACTAGATGCCAAGGACCTCACTCCTTCTAGCTACTAGAGGTGATAGAAAGTTTGGATCAAAAATAAGATAAAATTCCAGGCATATGATTTGGCTAAAAGGGTTAAATTTATTTATATATTTATAAAATAAATTTAAATGGAGGGGCAAAGACCTCAATGAGGTTTTTGAGCCCTCCGGAACACAGGTATATGTCTTTTAAGGAAAATATAGGAGCAATTGTGGTGCCTGTGGGGTTGACAAGGATTCCTTTCAAGAAGGGTGTGTGTAATTTCCTTGGGGCATAGGTTATGAAAAAACTACAAAAAGGGGTATAAGTCAGCAGGATCACTTACTAGGTCTAGATCCGGACTTATTCTTGATGAATGGGCCAATATTTAAGGATTCAGGGTGCTGGAAGTTGGTACTGGGGCAGGCTGAATGGTTTGTTGTTCAATTTGGCCAAAAAAACAGGGATTCAAGAATTATGGTCTAAAATTTTATCAGAAAGTGGTCCAGGATCACACAATTATTTGTTATAAGGGTTTGATGGCTTGAGGAAGAAAATATCTGAAGAAATAATGACTATATGACTGGATGAATGTGGTAGAAATAGCTGGGGGAAGGTCCTTTATTTACATTGTTTGGGTCCCCTCATGGTACAGGCCTTTTACCAGCCAAAGGAGGGTGACCCAGGCTAGTGCTGAGGCCAAGGAGCCATCATTGTGTTTGTGTGGACCTGCTCTGGTCACTACAGAGGTACAGGAAGCCCTATGTCATCATGCTTGGGGCTTGATACACGTTTCCAAGCCTCAAGTGATATCATTGTACCAGCCATGTATCCTGATTTGAGGCTAATAATTTAAGTACAGGCCCTTGTTTACTGAGGCTAGGGACTTGGAAGTATGTCCTAGACCTCTGAAACCTGTTCGAAACTTTGATTTCGAGGCCTTATTGGTCATTATTGGTTGTTTATGGGCTAATTTGTACTGTAACAGCCACAAATACATACAGGGGCCTTTCTTCCTTAATTGTGTGATACAGGGTGTATCTGAGGTTTGGGGACTGTTTTGAGTGTTCTGGCCCAAAGCAGGGCATCTACTGTAGCTATTGTGACTGTATTGGGGTTCTAAAGTATCTTCTTAGTACTGCAATAGGGCTGTAACATTCCTTTTTGGGAAAATTACAGGAGCCCTGTATCTTCTAATGTGTACATATTACATTTAGGGTGATACAGGGTTTATCTGAGGTTTGGGGGCTTTGGGAGTGTTCTAGCCCAAAGCAGGAAATCTGCTGTAGCTATAGTGGTTGTCCTGGGGTGCTAAAGTATCCTCTTAGTACTGTAATAGGGCTGTAACATCCCTTTTGGGGAAAATTACAGGAGCCCTGTATCTGCTAATGGGTACATATCACAAAGGGTAAATATTAAATTAGGGTGCAGGGCCCTAAATTCCGAGTTTGGGGTGGTTAAGCTTACATAATTATGGGTTTCTGACCAAACTTTTGGTCAGAAACCAGTCCTTGCAGATGTTACAAGCAAGGGTACATGAGTGACCATAGTTCTACCTGAAGGAGTAAGAAATGGGTGGTGGTGCCAGTGGGTGACCCTACCTAAATTGGCACCAAAAATCCATTTTTTTAAAAATATTTTTGGATTTCTTACAAATTAAGGCTTTATTCCTTATTTTTATTTTATTTTATTATTTCCGTATTTATTTATTAATTCATTTATATTTTATTTGTTTTAGGCTTTAGTCAGTTGGTTCTGAATAGTAGCCAGCTGACATTCCCCACTTCCAAGATTGTTGTACCCAAAAAAAGGTTTTTGGGGTGGAGAATTTTAGTCTTTCCTCTTTGCAGCTCTGAAATTCCTCAGAAGGATGGGGCCATCTGGTATGTTATTTTCTGGTAGACACTCATCTTTGTCTGCTGATTCTCCTCTGTATCTGACAAGGTACAACCTGACATCCTTTCCATTCACTCTTTCCTTCTTTTCTTTGAGGATTTTGCTTACCTTGGTCTTGCTCCCTTCCTAGGGGATTTCTAAGGGAATATTCTGGGCAGGTGGGTCTTCAGATTCTCTAGGGCTATAGTGCTTAATCAGACTAACCGGAAAGACTGGGTGTTTCTTGGACAATTCCTTGCTGAGGATAACTTCAACTGCGTTCTTTCCATGGAGCATTTTAATGCAGAAAGGGCCTATAAAGGCTGGTTTCAGTGTCTTATTTCCCCCTAGTTTTTTGAAGTTCACCGTTGACAGTAAGACCTTGTCCCCTACCTTAAAGTCAGGTTCCTTGTGGCTTTTGTCCCATCTAGTTTTATTATACTCAACAGCTTGCTGTACACATTCTTGGGCATGATGATTAGCTTTGTCCAAAATTTTCTTGAAGTGCAGGGCTGTTGGGTGGACATTGACAGGGTTATGGTTACACTCTCTTTGGTCATCCTAGGTATCCATCCCCTCTCTAGAATATAAGGAACTTCTTGAGTAGTTTAGTGCATAATGCTGTTTTAAGCTATTTCTAGGGCTGGAAGGAGGCTTACCCAATTGTGAGTGTACCCATCATGGTTTTTAAACTCTAAACCAAAAGAGCAAAACCTTCTTAACATTTCTTCCAAAGTTTGGATCATGCGCTCAGCTAGACCATCAGTTTGGGGATGATAAGCTGTGGAGAAAGCCAATTTTGTTCCTAACATATCATGGAGGTTCCTCCAGAATTCAGAAGTAAACTTTGGGTCTCTGTTGCTGATTATTATTTTGGGGATACCAACATCAGCCATGACTCTGTTCCAGAACAGCAGAGCTACTTCCATAGCTGTGTCTTCTTTGTGATTAGGTATAAATTTTTCTCTCTTGGAGAATCTGTCTACAATCACTATCACAGAGTTATAGGAGTATGGTCCTCCTGGCGGTAAACTGGTGACAAAGTCCATGTTTATTATTTCCCATCTATTGGTGGGTTCTGATATCTTCTGGAGAAGACCAAATCTCTTTCCTGTTTGTTTGTTAACCTTCTGGCAGGTGTCACAGGATTTGAAATAGTCAGTTGTCTGCTCTCTCCAGTCAATCCACCAGGCTGCCTGCTTTACCTTTTCAATAGTCCTCTCTAATGAGAAGTGCCCCAAAGTGCAGTTATCATGGCATTTGTGAAGTATAGTTTTAATATGGGTTTCTGAGTTGAGGACTATCACACTTGAATGTTTATGTTGGAAGTATAGCAGACCATCTAAGCTTGAAAACTTCCCTTCTTTATACGGAATAGAGATTTCCTTTTCTAGACTCTGTATTAACTCATTAGAAGGGTTTTTACTTTTCATAATCTCTAGCAGTTTAAGATGCTCAGGGTCATAACTCTCTCAGACAGAATCAAAGAAAGCTAAATCTAGATTGCAAACGTGGATCCCCAAGATTGGGAAGATGTCATTCTCATATGGATCACATGCAGGGTTACTAGGGTCATTAGGGAGAGCCCATCTACTGAGTCCATCTGCATTCTAATTTTTGGTTCCAGGTTTGTGCATAATTGTAATCTGTCCTCTATACTGCTGGATGGCTATTTTCCATCTAAGCATGTGGCGGTTAGGGGTTTTCATGTTCATGAGCATCCTTACTGCCGTGCAGTCGGTTATCACTTCAAAGGTACTTCCTTCCAGGTAATAGTGAAGTTTCTCCAAGGACCAGACCAATGCTAAGCATTCCATCTGGCTTGCTCCATACCTCTTTTCCATGTCTTTAATCTGTCTAGATATGAAGAGGATAGGTTTTTCCATGGGGATATCATTTTCTACTTTGGATTGGTGAAGAGCAGCTCCTAGTCCATCAAGACAGGCATCAATATATAAGCAGAAAGGCTTAGAGTAGTCAGGTTGAGTTAGAACAGGGGCAGTGGTCATGGCTTCCTTCAAGGTTTCATAACTCTGCACTCTTTCATGGGTCATTTCAAATATACAAGTCTTGTTACATATCTCATACAAGTTTTTGGCTATGGTAGCAAAGTTGGGTATGAACTGCCAATAATAACTACAAAAACAGACAAATGATAGTAACTCAGTCTTATTTTGAGGAATTGGCCTATTGATTACTGCAGCAACTTTGTTCTGATCCACTGCTAGGGACAATCCTGAGACTACATTTCCTAAGGCTTTCAGTTCAGAATAACCAAAGTTGCATTTCTTCATAGATATCTTTAGCCCAACATCTGCTACGGATCTCAGAACAAGACCTATCTTCTCCAAGTGTGTTTCCCAATCATCAGAGTAGATGATAATATCATCAATATACACCATCATCTACCCTTGCCGGATGAAAGTTCCAAAGACTGTGTCCATCATTCTTTGAAAATGGGAAGGAGCATTCTTTATCCCAAAAGGCATCCTCAGGTTCTCATAGATGCCTAAGTGAATGATAATCCTCATATATTTTTGACTTTTAGCTTCAATGCGTATCTGGTGGAAGCCTTTCAGCATATCCATTGTAGTAATGTACTTCGCTTTTGAAAGATTATGGATGGAATGATCTATTCTTGGAATAGGGTAGTAATCTGCTTTAGTGTAGTTGTTAAACATTTGGAAATCTCCAACCATCCTAGACTTGTTGTTATGCCAAGCTATTATGACCGGAGTGGTGATTTCTACTTGCTCATTATGTCCTTCTTTCCTAAGGACTCCTAAATTCATGAGCTCAGTTATGTGTTCTTCCAATTCCACTTGGGACTTAGGGCTTGCTGGGTAAGCAGGTCTCCTCAAGATAGGGGGAAAAGGAGGTTCTATGGTAAGAGTTATTACCAAGTCATGTCCCTTGATTTTACCTAAGGTGTCAGCTTGCTAATATTGCAGAGCAAGCTGCAAAAGTAACAAAAATAAAATAAAAATAATAATAATACAACTAACCTAAGAAGGAGTAGGAAATCCATAAATATTATTACAGAAATGGATTCTCCACCAAAAATGAGGTAGGGTCACTCACTGACCCCACACTTGAAATCCAACTCCTTATATTTTTAAATAATTAAGGAAAAAAGAACCAAAATACTACGGCTTAAGTATTGAGCTTTTTGGCCAATTAAATATTTCACACACATTGTCACGTATAGGTTTCACACCTCAAATTCAGTCAGAATTGAGGTGTTGTGTATATTTTAGGAGTTATGGGCGGAAATGTGTTTTGTCACAATTCCTGCACGCAGCGGCGGCAGCCAAAGAACCCGCACGCAGCTGAGATACAGCAGTGTCAACCCGTCAAGGTTGTGTACGCAGCCCCGGGCCTCTGACAAGTACGCAGCCGCGGGACTACAGGCTGACAGAGTGACAGGCGGCTCAGGTACCGCGTAAACAGGCTACAACATACACGGGAACTTTCTACATATTTAATAGAGATTCCCGTGGATAGTAGACTGTCTAAACATACATAATATTATATAAAAATACATAAATAATCCTTACGCATATTTTTTATTTAATATAATGCAAAGTACCAAGAATGTCGAAAATAAGACAATGACAACTTCAAAGAATATATTAAAATACTTTAATATACTTTTATGACAATTTCTAGACATCAATATCTTCTTGACATACTGAGGAAGATAATGATGTAATAATATTACATGAATTCTCATGACTTATATTTTCTAAGTAATTATCTTAACAAATCAACTGGAACTCGAAAATAAAAAGTAAAATCAATATTATGACTTTTACTCCAGTTATACAATACATAATGAGAACTTACTTGACATCAAAATATCTGTAGAGATGTCTAATAATATAATTATTATATTACTGGGAACATATACTAAGGATAATTAATTAAATAATACATAAATAGGAAAGATTAGTGTTATTCACACGTCCTAATGTCCATTATAAGGTAGAATAATTCCCATACCTTAAGAAATTAGATTCTACCCGGGCTATAGCACCAAGAACACATGGCAGGCTACCCCCGGTTACCCTGCTAGCCTTAGGGTCCGTCCCTTTGAGCACCTACAACCCTCAGAAGGACCATATTGGGACTCCAAAAGCTATAAATACAGAGCTCTTTTGAGGATGTTGATGGGCAGAGACCCAGTAATATTCATATCCAGACGCCGTGCCAAGGTAATCAAGTACTTATAAGAGATAATTAAGTGATTTATGGCAATGTCTGATCAGTAATATCTGTCCCCAAACCTCTTTTTATCAAATAAAACTGCTGAACAACCTTATAACCCCAGTATACAGGTTTAACCCATCAGTACACGTCTCAAACAGATACCCAAAGGATTTAATAATATACCAGTAAGTGTTATTATCCTTTCTCTGTCGTGTTAGCTTGGCTACAAGGCCCTACCACTCCATTGTGTATTTTATATACATGTTATCTTTGGGTAAAATATTCTTCAAACTAAAGAGCCCAACGTAACCAGGACTACGTGTTTTCATACTGAAATCCCTGAATAGAGGTGTTAAAGATCCCCAATATAATTGTGGCCCATCTATAAATATTTAATAATCAATTTATTCATATTGATTCAAAACAATAAACAATAACCAAACCACTTAACCTTGCAATAAGATTAATCCAAATATTCTACGGATTTTTGCTGCATTTATTAAATAATATATTTATTATTTAATCTATCACCTCTGGTAGCTAAAGGATAGCAAGGGTCTTGGCATCAAGGAGGCTGACATATGGGATGATCTTTGGTGCAAAAGGCACCCATGTTTTCAAAAAATAAGTTGACTAGGTCTTCTTGCTGATCAGAGGTGAGTTGATCATTAAGAGAAGCTTGAGAAAAATATTCACTTTTAAAAGAATCTAGAGGTTTGTTTTCCATGGAGGTTGATATGTGAAAGATCTGGAATTTCCTTCTCCATTCTCCTCCAATGGTGAAGTATTGGTCCTTGCTCTGGATCACATCTATCCCATACAAGCAGAAAGCATCATTTCCTAGTATTAAGTAATTACATAGGCTATTTTCCAAGACTACAAATTCAAGTTGAAGTCTTATAGATCCTTTCCTGTGTGGGAAAACAATGGGCATGGTTACAGCTCCTAAGGTGTCCATAGCTGAATTGCAACTACTGAACTTGGCCTTGGGCACAGGAAGTAAGTTTTCTTTCCACTTGGGGTAGTGGCGATTTAAGAAATCAGTGCTGGTGCATGAGCAGAATTCTCCACTATCAAGCAAAATTCTGACTGTTTTCTTTTCAAACAGACCAGTGGCAAAGCAGTTTTTACCCAGAGTGTAGCTCCTTCCAGTAACTGGCTTCACCGTCAAGGTTTTGGCATCAGAGATGTGGTCTAAGTTCATGGATTCATACCAATTCTGAGGTAGTTGGGACTCTCCTTTGACGTGATTAATTTCCATGCTAGAACCTATATCTCCTGAAATGACATTGACAGGGCACAAATCTGGTTCTTCATTGTGTTGTTGGATGACTAGGTTCAATTTGTCACCTTCTTCCTCACTATCAGAGTTTCCATTGATATTATTTATCCTTTTCCTAGGATGAGGACAGTCAGTTTGTCTGTGCCCCTTCTCTCCACAGTTCCAGCATTCAAGAGAGGAGTTGGCTTTAACAACAGCATTCCCTTGGGGGGCAGCCAGCATCATTTCCTTACCAACATTTTTTGTCTCTCTGGGCTGGGTTTGTAGCTCTCTGGGCCTGTCTCTGGGCTTTTTATTAAGTTCCATCATGTCATTTATTTCTTCCATGACTCCTATAAGAGTGGGAAGATCAGCATCAATTGATATCCTACACCAGACATTATGTTCTAGGTGTCCTTTGCATTGTACTAGTAGTTTCTCATTGATCTCTTCTACTGAATCTTGAGGATAGACACAGTCAATTCTCTTTTTCTGAGTCAAACACCATTGGTGAGTTTGATCTCTAACCGGATCAAAGAAATCCTGCTCAAAAGCTTTGAGAATTTTCTTTTTCCAAACTTGAGTACCAAACTGTTCTTTGATCAGTTCTTTCCAATCCTCCCAAGTAACATCTCCTACCAATTCTCTTTTGGAGATAAACCAATCTAAAGCTACCCCTTCAAAAAGTCTGGGCAACCTTACTAGGGCTATTGTCTCTGGTAAGCCAGAAGAAAGGATATGGTGATCAATATATTTCATAAAAATTATATGATCATATTCTCCTTCTCCAGAGAACTTAGGCCAATCTGTGATAGGGGGCAACAATTTTATAGCTTGCTCCATGTCAGGAGAATAATTCCGGTGAGGAGGAGCAAGATTAAACCTAGGGTTGGGGAATCTAGGCGGAATAAGGCGCTCAGAATGGTTATTAGCTTCAGATTGTGAAATCTGAGACAATTTCATGTCCCTGATATCATTCTTAATCATATTAAGCTGCATATCCATTTGAGTTTTGAGCTCATTGATGGAATTATCCAACTGGTTTTTGTGTTCTCTAAAAATGTTTTCAAAGGAAACATTATTTGTAGAAGATTGGTGTTGAATTACATCTTCTCTTAAGGTGGAAAATGATTTCTCATAGTTGATCCTGTTTTTAGTTCTATCTTCTAAGATCAGGGTCTTAATTTCTTCTAGATCAGAAGAAACTCCATTCTTAATGAGGGCAGTTGTCACTACCATGTTCAGCTCAAGGAGATACTCAGGACTGCTCAATTTCTCTTCCAATTGGTGGATCTTTTGGAGGCACAAACAAATGTTATTGTCTAAAGCACTAAAGTTATTCCTAAGACTATTTGCAAAAGAACTATCTACAACTAGCTCTTGTAGGCCCCCTTTAAAGCTTGAGCTAGAGCTTTCACTTCTGCCCAAATCTGTGGATTGTTGAAATCCTCCTTTGGTTTCTTGTGATTGGAGGACCTTTGCTTTCCCTTTTTGTTGGGAGGAGGTTGGATCTTCTTGAGGTGATCCCAAGGATTTCACCCCTTCACATACTCCTCTAGCTCTTGCTTGGTTATAAACTTTTGCAGAGCCTTTTGAGAGATCTGGGCCTGCCTGCAATAGAAGACCTGGATCTTCATGTTGGCCTCTTTCTCCGCCTGAATTTCCTTTTGCCACAAGGACATGTGTTCCTTGATCAGAATTTTCCAGGACTCCTCTTGCTTTCCTTGAGAGGGAGCTCGGGAGGAGGAGCTGGGTAGAGGAGCTGGGGATGGGATCCTCTGGATTGGTTGAATACCTAAGTCCTTCATTCTTTGTAGAGTCAAGGGATGGATTATTCCGCTTGGCTCTGGAGTGGGAGAGAGCAGTGAAGTGTCCATCTGGTCCTCTGAGTCTAGACATGGTTATTGCAAGCAATCAGTAACTTGTAAAAATGCTTGGAATAGATGAGATAATATGGCTTACTCTCTGATTTTGGAGTGGCCACAGATTCCTCTCTGGTTGGGGACCTAAGTTGGTTAGGAGCTTCTATGACAGGGTAGTTTGGTACTATCACTGGAGTGGTAACTGGTGGAGCTGCTACTTCAGCAGTGGAAGCAGTTGGAGTGGATGGGGCAGTGGGCGGTCCAGACACTAGAAAGTACCAGATACAAAAGTTATAAGTCAATTTATAATGAAAAATTTTTTAAAGAAATTTTCGGAAAAATCTCACTTTTTAATAGCTTGAATCTGATATGAGCAGGGGGTTGAGTCTTAGCCCAGTCTCTATGATACTTCAAGATGAGTTTGACACGAAATCTTTCTTCAAATTCTTGTTCCTCCCTGAGTTTTGAGTGGAGATCAATCAATTCCTTCTGTTCTAAATGAGATAGAAGTTCCCAATCAGTTGGTTTGTAATTTTTAATATACTCTTCTTTTCGGAGTTTTAAGAGTTTAAGATAGTATTTAATTAGTTCTGCGTTGGTTTTTAGGTCCACTACAGATTAAGGATTCCGGAAAAATATCATAAAATAATTTTTCAGATTTTTCTTTTAGTATTTTTAAGTTATTTTTGAAGTTTGGCAATTTATAATGATTTTTTTTTTGGAATTTTTGGTTAATTTTTGAAAAATTATTAAAAAATTATTAAAAATGGCACAGGATCAATTACTTCCCAGCAAGACCCCCAATTGTCAGCCTACTAGATGCCAAGGACCTCACTCCTTCTAGCTACTAGAGGTGATAGAAAGTTTGGATCAAAAATAAGATAAAATGCCAGGTATATGATTTGGCTAAAAGGGTTAAATTTATTTATATATTTATAAAATAAATTTAAATGGAGGGGCAAAGACCTCAATGGGGTTGTTGAGCCCTCTGGAAAACAGGTAACAGTCTTTTAAGGACAATATAGGAGCAATTGTGGTTCCTGTGGGGTTGACAAGGATTCCTTTCAAGAAGGGTGTGTGTAATTTCCTTGGGGCATAGGTTATGCAAAACCTACAAAAAGGGGTACAAGTCAGGAGGATTGCTTTACTAGGTCTAGATCCGGACTTATGCTTGATGAATGGGCCAATATTTAAGGATTCAGGGTTCTGGAAGTTGGTACTGGGGCAGGCTGAATGGTTGGTTGTTCAATTTGGCCAAAAAACAGGGATTCAAGAACTATGGTCTACAATTTTATCAGAAAGTGGTCCAGGATCACACACTTATTTGTTATAAGGGTTTGATGGCTTGAGGAAGAAAATATCTGAAGAAATAATGACTATATGACTGGATGAATGTGGTAGAAATAGCTGGGGGAAGGTCCTTTATTTATATTGTTTGGGTCCCCTCATGGTACAGGCCTTTTACCAGCCAAAGGAGGGTGACCCAGGCTAGTGCTGAGGCCAAGGAGCCATCATTGTGTTTGTGTGGACCTGCTCTGGTCACTACAGAGGTACAGGAAGCCCTATGTCATCATGCTTGGGGCTTGATACACGTTTCCAAGCCTCAAGTGATATCATTGTACCAGCCATGTATCCTGATTTGAGGCTAATAATTTAAGTACAGGCCCTTGTTTACTGAGGCTAGGGACTTGGAAGTATGTCCTAGACCTCTGAAACCTGTTCGAAACTTTGATTTCGAGGCCTTATTGGTCATTATTGGTTGTTTATGGGCTAATTTGTACTGTAACAGTCACAAATACATACAGGGGCCTTTCTTCCTTAATTGGGTGATACAGGGTGTATCTGAGGTTTGGGGACTGTTTGGAGTGTTCTGGCCCAAAGCAGGGCATCTACTGTAGCTATTGTGACTGTCTTGGGGTTCTACAGTATCTTCTTAGTACTGCAATAGGGCTGTAACATTCCTTTTTGGGAAAATTACAGGAGCCCTGTATCTTCTAATGTGTACATATTACATTTAGGGTGAAACAGGGTTTATCTGAGGTTTGGGGGCTTTGAGAGTGTTCTAGCCCAAAGCAGGACATCTGCTGTAGCTATAGTGGTTATCCTGGGGTGCTACAGTATCCTCTTAGTACTGTAATAGGGCTGTAACATCCCTTTTTGGGAAAATGACAGGAGCCCTGTATCTGCTAATGGGTACATATCACAATGGGTAAATATTAAATTAGGGTGCAGGGCCCTAAATTCCGAATTTGTGGTGGTTAAGCTTACATAATTATGGGTTTCTGACCAAACTTTTGTTCAGAAACCAGTCCTTGCAGATGTTAAGAGCAAGGGTACATGAGTGAGCATAGTTTTACCTGAAGGAGTCGGAAATGGGTGGTGGTGCCAGTGGGTGACCCTACCTAAATTGGCACCAAAAATCCATTTTTTTAAAAATATTTTTGGATTTCTTATAAACTAAGGATTTATTCCTTATTCTTATTTTATTTTATTTTTTCCATATTTATTTATTAATTCATTTATATTTTATTTGTTTTAGGCTTTAGTCAGTTGGTTCTGAATAGTAGCCAGCTTACAATAGCAAGGGTCTTGGCATCCAGGAGGCTTACAATTGGGGTTCTGGCCGGGAAATATTCCATTTTATTATATTCAATACCTTGGACCAGACATTTCACAAAAAAATAAATCAAAGATAAATTTATCTAACTTTATAACTGTGATTTATCATTAAATTCTTTTGCAGTGGATTTTGAAAGCAATGCAGAATTAATAATCTATTATTGAAATCTTTTAAAAATAAGAAAAGAAGAATATATTAAAAATTATAAACCTACTGTTTGGAAAGATTTAACTCAAGCTGAGCAACTTAATATCTCTTCTGCACGTAAACACTTAGATAAACTCCTTGAACCAGAAGATCTTGAAAGGCGCATCAACTTTCAGACCCTATTAAGGAAACATAAAGCTTGGAAGAAATACGGTATAAATTACTTTTTGAAATATAAAAGTAAGTATACAACTTGTATCACCATATTATTTTTTTAAAAAATAATATTAATATATTTTATTAACTAATAAAATAAAATTTTTTATCAGTGAACCCTCCTGTACCAGAAACCACCGCCACTGAAGTTGATTTATTGGATCAAGAAATCCCAGATATCTCTGGATGCCCTGAAAATATTGATTGGGCAGGTGAAGACCTCATTGGAACACACCAAGACCCCATAGGATTACCTACTAAGGATCAATTTAATCCCAATAAAGTCTTGGTACCTTTGAACATTAACTTAAGTAAGTTTTGAATAAAACTTATTTTTACAGATTTTTTCTGTAAAATACTTAGAAAAATATTATTCAAAAATGAATAGAAGTAACACAAGAGCCTCAGGGAGAATTCCCTCCTATGGATCTTTGCAAAAAGCTCCCAGTAACCGTGAGACCACCAATAAGGACAACCATGAAGGGACTGGAACCCGTGAATGAAATGTTGATGGACAAGGAGCAGCACCAATTACTTCTGCCCTCTCCCAACCTAGAGCTGGAGAAGTTAGTAGAATCAAGCCACCCTCCTTTACAAGAAGATTCCCTGCAGCCACCGCAGCAGAATCTGGCCAAAGAAGCCAGGATCAAAGACTTATTCAAAGAGAACGTGAAATATTGGGAAGAATTAAAATAAGCCCAAGCCAAGGAGTACATGGTGTCTATGAAAAAGATAATCTCCCAGGCAAAAGCCACCCAGATAGCTCTTCAGAAAATGATTCCAAGGAAAGAGGTAGAATCCTACATAGAAAAGTGGAATCCTTGGGATCAATTAGCCCAACTGAAAGGCAGAGGATCAGAAAAGAAAAGATCCTCTTCCCATCCCAAACCAAAGGGAAAGAAGGACTGGGATCAGGTAATATCCCTAGCTCAAAAATGGGAAAAAGTTTACAAAAATTAGCTTCTAATTCTGAGCCCAAACAAACCTCTGATGTAATTACTTCCTTTTCTAATTATATGCGTCATACTTTCAAAATCATTTGTGAAAATTTGGATGGGGTTTATACCCAAATGGATAAATTAACCTCAGAAGTAGCTAAATTGATTAATAACCAAAAAAAGACGGTAGGAATGGAAGAAATCAAAGAACATACAGAACAGTTATTTGAGACAATTAATCAAGGTAGGATCAGACAGACTCAAAAAATTGAGAATATGTTATCAGGAATCCAAGAATATTTTATTATGTCTTTCCCCTCCTTAAAAGAAGAATTGGTAACCACTACTAACAGCTCTATTCTATCCCTTAGTTAAAAACTGGATGTACTTAATAAAATATTGGACCTGCAACTTAATCCAATCAAAAATGATCTTAGAGACTTGAAAGTCTGTCTGACCAACCCCTTGAAGAGTACCACAGAGGAAACAAAACCTCCCAGACAAACCACTACTCCTTATGAACCACCCTTATTAGGAATTCATTGGAGTGACACCTTTAGGCCTCGTCCTACTCCTGAGATGGAGCAAGCCCTCAAACTGTTGCCCCCTATTTCTGAATGTCCCAAGTTCTCTGGCTAAGGAGAATACAATCATATAAATTTTATTAAATTTATTGACTACACTATTAACTCTTATGACCTACCAGAAGCTATAGCTGTAGTCAGGCTTCCCAGACTATTTGAAGGAGTAGCATTGGACTGGTTTATCAGTAAAAGAGAAGAAGTAGGATCCTTACCATGGAATTCTTGGAAACTTCTTATTAAAGAACAATTTGGTTCTAGAATGTGGAAAAGAAAAATAATGAAAATTTTGAAAATTCCTCATTTGACCCCTCCAAGGATAAACCTCACAAATGGTGCTTAGAAAAGAAGAAAATTTTGGATTGCTTCTATCCAGATGCTTATAAAGAGGAAGCAAATGAAAGACTCCTCAACCTGTGTCCTGGCAATCTTAACCATAGTGTAAGATGTAGGATGAGTATGGATGCTGACTTTCCAACTCTAATGAATGTGCTAGAAGAAGTAATATACATGAATGGGTTAGACAAGAAAGTCCCTTCTAGACCCAAAGAGACCATAAAATTAACATAACCAGAGAACAACCTCCCCTGATGAATAGCTCTGATAATAAGAAACCTAATGAGAATAGGGATAAATAGAGGATGCCTGCAACTTGTTGGAATTGTAACAAGACTGGGCATATGAGACAAGACTGCCCATTACCAAAAAGAAAGATAGCAGTCTTGGAAGGAGAGCAGGAGGTTGAAGGGAATCAAAACTATGAAGACATAGCTGATACTGAAGGATCTCTTTCTGAATGTGAATTGATCCTGACCAACCCTGTTAATTTTATAGAAGGAGAAATAGGCACTTCTTTAGAAATCAATAACATCCATGGGAATTCTAGCTTGCCCCAAAAATGGGATCCTACCATAATTACTAGACATATTATGGATGTCAAACCATTAACAGTTAAACCTATGAGTGGGAAAAGCTATAACACTGGTCAAACTTGTTATGCAACAGGATTGTATAAAAACAGACCTATAAGATTATTACTGGATATTGGAGCCTTTTGCTCATGTGTCTGTGCTGAATTCTTAAACAAATGGGACCCCAATTGGAAAGAACACCTTTTGCCTGTCCCAAAAGCCATGTTCAGCTCTTGCAACTCTCCGTGAATGCTATTGGAGTATGGACTGATCCTATAATACTACCTCATACTAAAGGATCTTTGAGAATACAAGTGGAGTTTGTAGTATTGCTCAACGGACTATGTGACTACCTGATACTGGGTAATGATGCCTTATGTCTATATGGTATAGATGTGTTCCAGAGTAAAGGAAGATACTTCACAGTAGGTGGTAATTGGGACAAGAAGTTTAAGATATGCACCATTCAGTCTAACTTCACCTCCTCTACTTAACAAAAGCATTTAGAAGACTTTGACCAAGAATATTTCTCTCAAGAAGCTCTGAATATGATACTTTCTCAGGGACAGAAGAAGGATATATTGAAAGTCTGCTTTGAGAACCAGAATGCTCTTTGTACTTAAGGTCACCCCATTGGTGATATTAAAGGACATGATATGGTATTGACATTGACCATTAAGCCTCCCTATCCTCCAAACTTAAGAAGGCCAGCCTATCCTTCTAGTCCTAAGTCTAGAAAAGCTCTTGAGGAACATATCCAAGAACTAATAGACTTACAAGTATTAAGGAAAGTAGGGCATAATGAACAGGTAGATGTGACCGCACCTGTAATCATAGCTTGGCATAATGACAAGTCAAGAATGGTAGGAGACTTCAGAATGCTCAACAATTATACTCAAGCAGATTATTATCCTATACCCCGCATTGATCATGCTCTGAATAAGTTGTCCAAGGCCAAGTAAATCACTACTATGGATATGCTTAAAGGTTTCCACCAGATCACAATAAGCCTTGAAAGCAGGAATTTTATGAGAATAATCTTTCATTTGGGAATATATGAATATCTTAGGATGCCCTTTGGTATAAAGAATGCTCCATCACACTTCCAGAGAACAATGGATACAGTTCTAGGTACATAAATCAGACAAGGATGGATGATGGTATATGCAGATGATGTTATCATATACTCTGATGATTGGGATACTCATATTAACCAAGTAAGATTAGTACTCCAGACTATCTCCAGAGCAGGATTGAAGGTGTCCATGAATAAATGCAACTTTGGCTATGGAGAAATGAAAGCCTTAGGACATATAGTCTCTGGTCCAACTCTAGCTGCTGATCAAAATAAGATAGCTGCTTTCATGAATAGACCTATGCCTCAAAACAAAACAGAGTTACTGTCTTTCATTAGTTTTTGCAGTTATTACAGACAATACATACCAAAGTTTGCTATGCTAACTAAGAGTCTGTATGAAGTATGCAACAACAACACTCTATTTAAAATGACTCATGAGAGACTGAAAAACTATGAGGAACTAAAAATAGCTATGACCTCTACTCCTTTACTCATCCAACCAGATTACTCCAAGCCCTTCAAACTGTAAATTGGCACCTGCATGGAAGGGTTAGGATCTGCTCTGCATAAAGAAAGGATAGAAGAAGACAGACCAGTAGAGAAACCAGTACTCTTCATATCTAGACAGATCAAAGATACAGAAAAGAGATATGGAGCCAGTCAGTTGGAATGTTTGGCACTAGTATGGTCTTTAGAAAAGCTACACTATTACTAGAAGGCACCACTTTTCAAGTAATCACGGACTGTAATGCTGTAAGAACTCTCATGAACATGAAAACTCCCAGCAGACATATGCTCAGGTGGAAAATTGCTATACAACAGTATAGAGGTCAGATGACTATAGTGCATAAAGCTGGAGCTAACCATCAGAATGCTGATAGTCTAATTAGGAATGCTTTGCCTAATGACTCTAAAAATCCAGCATATGACCCTGAAGATCAAGATATTTTTCCTATCCTGAACATCAATCTTTTTGCATTGAATGCTCCAATAATGGGGATCCACTTATGTGAGTTAGATACTGCTTTCTTCAACCTAGTAAGGGACAACTACTCTCCTGAAATAAAGCTGCTGATTAAAATTATGTAATGAGAATCCCCAGAAGAAGCTCTGATAAATAGTCTACCTGCTTCATTACTTAAACCCTATAAAGCAGGAAGGTTTACCCTTTGGGATGGTCTCCTTTACTACAGACACCAACATTCCAGTGTATTAGTACTAAGCAACAAAGAACACATACAACATATACTCCAGGAATGCCATGACAACTGTTCATCAGGGCATCTATCTACAGAAAGAACTTTTGCAAAAGTAAAACAAACTGCTTGGTGGATAGACTGGAAAGAAATCACTATTAAATATGTTACTAGCTGTGAAACCTGCCAAAAATCTAATAAAACTACTGGAAAAAGGTTTGGACTCTTACAGAAAATCTCTGAACCTACAACCAGATGGGAAATCATTAATATGTATTTTGTCACTAGCCTCCCCCCTGGAGGTACTCATTCCTATAACTCTGTCCTAGTTATAGTTTACAGATATTCTAAGAAGGCAAAATTCTTACCTAACCACAAAGAAGATAGTGCTATGGATGTAGCTTTACTATTCTGGAACAGGGTCATAGCTGATGTGGGTATACCCAAGATTATAATCAGTGACAGAGACCCCAAATTCACCTCTGAGTTTTGGAGGAATCTAAATGATATACTGGGTACTACTCTATCATTTTCTACAGCATACCATCCCCAAATTGATGGATTAGCTGAGAGAATGATACAAACCCTAGAAGATATATAAAGAAGGTTCTGTAGCTTTGGTCTAGAATACAAAAACTCATATGGTTATTGCCATGATTGGGTAAGCCTACTCCCAGCGCTAGAAATGGCTTATAACAGCAGTAAACATTCTACTACCAAAGAAGCTCCTTACATACTAGAAAGAGGATGGATTCCAAAACTCCCCAGGAATAACTTAAACTATAACTTAGCCACTATTCATCCAAAATCTCTTGAATTTAAGAAGATGATAGATCTGGCAAATAATCATGCTCAGAAATGTGTAGAAGAAGCTGTTGAATACAACAAAAAAAGATGGGACAAATCCCATAAAGAACCTGACTTTAAAATAGGAGATCAGATCTTGATATCTACAACCAATTTCAACAACCTAGCAGGCAACAGAAAACTGAAACCAGCCCTTGTTGGACCATTTTTTATCAAGAAGATGCATGGAAAAAATTCTGTGGAAGAAATGTTGGGTGAAGAATTATCAAGGAAACACCCAGTATTTCCTGTTAGCCTAGTCAAACACTTTCAACCAAGAGAAGGTAGCAACCTCCCTCCAGAAATAATCCCAATAGAACCTGACCCCGTGAAAGAAAAAGGGAAAGTCATCAGGATATTGAGAGACAAGAAAGATAGAGTACAAGGAAAAGATGTTAGACTATACTTAGTAAGATACAAAGGAGAATCTGCAGACAAAGATGAATGGTTACCAGAAAATAACATACCTGATGGACCAATACATCTCAGAAACTACAGGGCCAGCAAAAGGAACTGAAACGCACATGAATTTAATTTTCTCCCAACATCCTCCAGATTTTTTTCATATATGGCCATATCTTGGAGTGGGGGAATTTCAGCCTGCTACTATTGCAAAGCAAGCTGCAAAAGTAACAAAAATAACATAAATATAATAATAATACAGTTAACCTAGTAAAGAGTAGGAAAACCAGTAATATCATTACAGAAATGCATTCTCCACCCAAAATTAGGTAGGGTCACTCACTGACCCCACCCTTGAAATCCAACTCCTTATATTTTTAAATAATTAAGGAAAGAAAGACCAAAATACTACGGCTCCACTATTGAGCTTTTGGTCAATTAAATATTTCACACGTATTGTAACGTATAGGTTTCACACCTAAAATTCAGTCAGAATTGGATGTTGTGTATATTTTTGGAGTTACGGACAGAAATGTGTTTTGTCACAATTCCCGCACGCAGCCGCGGCAGCCAATGCACCCGCGCGCGGCTGAGATACAGCCCTGTCACTCCGTCAAGGTTGTGTACGCAGCCCTGGGCCTCTGAAAAGTATGCAGACGCAGGACTATGGGTTGACAGAGTGACAGGCGGCCTGAGAGGCTCAGGTACCGCGTAAACATGCTACAACCCACACCGGAACATTCTACATATGTAATAAATGTTCCTGTGGATAGTAGATAGTCTAAAAATACATAATATTATATAAAAATACTTAAATAATCCTTATACGTATTTTTTATTTAATATAATTCAAATTACCAAGAATGTCAAAAATAAGACAATGACAACTTCTAAAAATATATTAAGATCCTTGAATATGCTTTTATGAAATTTTCTATACATCAATATCTTTTTGACATACTCAGAAAACTAATGATGTAAAAACATGACATGAATTCCCATGAATTATATTTTTAAGTAATTATCTTAGTAAATCAACTGGAACTCAAAAATAAGGAGTAAAATCAATATCATGACTTTTACTCCAGTTATATAATACATAATGAGAACTCACCTGACATCAGGATTTCCGTAGGAATGTCCATTTAAATAATTATTGAAAATTTACTAAGGATAATTAATTAAATAATACATAAATGGGACAGATTAGTGTTATTCACATGTCCTAATATCTATTATAAAGTAGAATAATTCCCATACCCTGAGGAATTAGAAGCTACCCGTGCCATAGCACCAAAAACACGTGACAGGCTACCACTGGTTACCCTGCTAGCCGTAGTGTCCCTCCCTTTGAGCCCCTGTACCCCTCAGAAGGACAATGTTGGGACTCCAAAAGCTATAAATAAAGAGCTCTTTTGAGGATATTGATGGGCAGAGAACCAGTTATATTTATATCCAGACACAGTGCCATGGTAATCAAATACTTATAAGAGATAAGTAAGGGATTTATGGCTAATTCTGATCAATAATATCCGTCCTCAATCTCTTTTTTTATCAATTAAAACTTCTGAACAACCTTATAACCCCAGTATACAGGTTAAACCCATAAGTGCACGTCTCAAACAGATAACCAGAGGATTTAATAATATAACGGTGTAGGACTCCAAACAGTGCTAAGCCGTGGCAGTTCTGTGGAGGGGAAAGGTGCTGTTAAGGCTGCCCTCCTAGGAGTTACAATAATATTTAAATGTAACCAGAATCAAGGTCCAGAACCTTATGGATGAGAAATCAAAGTAAGGGAAGAGGATAAGAGTTGTCGGTAGCGATGGAAACAACACTATCTGAGGCAAGATGGTGCAGGTAAAGACTTGAACAAATAAGTCAAGGTTTGTTCAGAGTTCAATAGAACAAGGCAGTTGTAAGTAACAACGCCCACAAGCTAATAACTCTGGTCGTCAGCAGCTGATTAGGAAAGATCAACTCAATCCCAACCAACCTCCAGGTTCTCAATGAACCTGCCCAACTCTCCGCAATCAAGCGCTTGAAGGGTACCAGATAACTGTGGGAGGCTGAAAAAAACAAAAACAATTTGTTTATGAAGCTCTAGAAGCAAATCAATAACAAATTTGAGCAAGAATATCCCAACACTTCTCAAGGGACTCAAGAATAGCGTGGCAAAATTCAACCTCAAAGAAGAAGGGAGGTATAACACTCCAGGTTTTAAGCTTATTAAAACCTCTTCAATCAAACGTGATTGGCTCCGGAAAGATGATCAAGGAGAGATCAAGACCAGTATGGTCGGAAAAAGGGATCAGAGTGGTATAACACACTCAAGAATTCAGACAGGCAGGAATTCTTCTTCAACCAGCAAGGCTATTGGTTGGTGATAAGGATCAAGGTCACAAGGGACAGAGTTTGAGTATGGAGGCTCAAAAGATCAAGGGGCAATACTAGATATACCCGGATAAATGGCTCAGATAGGTGGGGAAGGATACCCACAGATAAGTTGATTACTGATGATGGTCTGATAGGATGATGGGATCCTCTGATGTTCTGGGATGCTCTGATGATGGGACAAAAGGCAGGGGAGAGCCCCTCCTTTTATAGACATGAGGCCCTGTATACTATGTACAAGAGAGATTTACAAATAGGTGCGGAAAAAAAAATGAAAACATAAAAAAAATGAAAAAAAAAAAAAAAAAAAAATTACATGAGAGAAAAAAGAGATGTCGCCCGCGTCAAGAATGAACGCGGGCAACCAGATGGACACCCACGACAGCAGTCGCGGTTGTCGACAACGGTTGTCGTTGCCCAATCGGTGGCGACAACGGGGTGAAAGTCCCAACAGATGATGAGGATGAGATGGTCAATGGTGGTCCAAAAGAAGGCGGACAGGCCGAATCCAGCGAATACGGAGCCGAGCGCCGTGGCCCGATGGATGGGATTGAAGACGGTGGCGATGCCGGTGACGGAACAACTGTTGGCAGCCGAGGAGCCGATACCGACAAGTAGATTGGCCAGGATGGCGAGTCCGAGGGCGCCAGGTTGGAAGGGACTTGAGAAGATCAAGGATAGGAGACCGTAGCCGGAGGAGATTGCGGTAGCGGCACCAAGCAAGGGCAGGGTGGGGCCGTAGCAATCGGCGAGCTTTCCAAGGAAGGGAGAGGAGAGGTACATGCCCAAGTTGCCTGCCAGGCCGATGGCGTTGAGCCGGGTCAAGGTGAGATGAAGCCAATGGCCGAGTTGGACCAAGTAGATTGAGAAAGCATAATTGGTGCTGGCGCTGATGGCAATCAGGATACCCAAGATTATGGCGAGGAGTCGTTTGGAGGACGAAGAGCAAAGGGTCATCTAGGACAAGATCAATGGAACGAGCAGGGGCACAAGCAGAAGAGGGCAGCTTGCGAATCCGGGGGGAGGCGGTGTCAAAGGAGATGAGGGGAAATGAAGGTAATCATAGGGGTACAACTGAAATCCGATTTTTTTTTTTTTTTTTTTTGCCATGGTGTCCCGGATTGGTCACCACATCTCTCCCCAACTTACAGACTGTCCCTAGTCTGCATCTAAAATTTGAAGGGATTAAAAAGAGAAAAGCAGGGAACAAAAGAAATTGAAGCAAAGATTGGCCATTTCTTGATCTTGAGAGCAATTGAAGAGTTGAGGAAAATATCTTGATTCTTCCAAATGAACCCTAGAAGCGGCAGGAATAGAACAAGGAGGGCGTCCCAGGTGCTCACATATGTGGCATACAGTAGAGTTTTACAACAAAAACGCAGCAAATGACCCTGGTGGTGGAAAATTGGGAGGACTTACTTCTGAGATAAGTTGCCCCCACGACAATGAAACTTCTTGACTTGATCAGCAGAGAACCTTCTGGCCAACCAAGTACCATCCAGCTCCTCCAAAACATAAGATCCACCCCTAACTTGAGGAATCACTCGATAAGGGCCATTCCAACGATTAGAGAAAAGCTTGCCCCACTGGGTTTCCAAAGATCAATTATAAGCTAAAACTAGGTCACCAGGGTTCAAGGGCTCCCTGATTTGATTAGAGTGCTTGTCCTCCCAATACTGGACGGATTTTTCTCTGGCCTCCATCATTGTTTGATAAGCTTCATCACGAACGTCTTCACTTTGCTCCAGTTGCTTGGATCTAGCAACTAACAGATCAGTGGTTGAGGGCACCTCTTCCCAAGAGATGCCCAAGAAAGATTCCATTTCCAGATCCAAAGGAAGGACTGCTCTTTGACCAAAGATGATTTCATAAGGTGAGTAGCCAGTAGTTCTTATGGTTGAGATTCAATCAGAGAAGAGAACAAGAGGAAGGAATTTGCAACAATTCTTGCCACTTTCACCAGCCATTTTAACAAGTGCAGCCTTCAAAGGGGCATGGCCTTGTTCCACCATGCCTTGGCCTTCAGGATAATAAGGAGTAGTAACTCTATGTTGTCCAGGAAGGGATTGGATCATTTCAGCAAGCTTGCCCCCAAATTCAGAGCCACCATCAGTAGAGTAAGATCGAGCCAGGCCATAACGCATTGTCCAAGTCTCGTAGAGGAAAGCTGCCACTGATTCAGAGCTAAGGTTCTTAAGAAATTTTGCTTCAACCCATCCAGAAAAATCATCTCTAGCCACAATGAGGTACTTAGCACCACCTGCCTTAATATGAACCACATCCATAGCAATCCTTCCAAAGACAGTGGACTCCCCAGTAGGATAACGAATTTCAGCTGGACGCCTAAGATCACGCTTTTGACAAACTTCACAACTCTTGCACCATTGGGAGACGGATTTCTTCAAAGATGGCCACCAGAACCGTTCGGATAGTCGTCGATAAGTTTCAGTTTCCCCACGATGACCAAGGCCTTCATGGAGACTTTCAAGGATAGAATCTTGTTTAGAGGGAATATTAACAACAATAAGAGCACAAGGATTGCCTCTCTTCATAAGTCTAGAACCTTGAACAAAAAAATTAGAAGACTTTTGTTTAAGAAATCAAAATTCCTTAGCAGAGAGATTGGGAGGTTTTTGAAGAGTTGAAAGGTACTGCTCTAATTTAAACCAGAAGCCTTGTTGAAAGCCAGAATAATTTTGGGAAGAAAAAGAGAAAATAGGTTGAATTAAAGGTTCCTCTTCATTGAAATCGGTTCCAACATCAGATTCGTTGTCCACAAGAGGTCGTCGAGATAAACCATCAGGCATGGTGAAAGATTTTCCCGGCCTGTGAACAATATCAAAAGAGAAAAGCTGAATAAAGGCCACCCAACGAGTCATAGGAGCATTGGGAAGACTGGGAGCGTTGATCATTTCAATGATGGATTGAGCATCAACTTGCAATTCAAAATGTTGGCCCCAGAGAATGGTTTGAAGTTTTTTCATCATTCGAGCCACACCACAGAGTTCCAGTTTGGGCTGGGAGTATCTAGATTCTACATCTGAAAACAACAAAGATTCATAAAGAGCAGGACGGTCCCAACCATTTTCATCTTCCTGAGTAAGGACAGCCCCAACAGATTGATAACTAGAATCGACAGCCAGCTTGATCTTGCCAGCTCCAGGTCCATAAGAGATCTTTTTCAAAACTATGTCTTTACCAACTATCCTTTTGAGTAGCTGGAAAGCACATTCACAATCTTGGGTCCAAATCCATTCAGCATCTTTTCTAGTTAGACGATGCAAGGGTGCACAGATTTTGGATAAAGATGGGATAAAGATTCTAACATAAGTGACAACACCTAGAAAGCCCCTAACTTCAGTTGGATTGATTGGGGTAGGCCAAGAGATGATCTTGTTGACTTTGGCTGGTGCCATCCTTCTTCCTTCCTTGCAGACCACATGACCAACAATTTCCAGAGCAGGGACACAAGCCGCCAGTTTAGATCCAGAGACAGTAAGGCCAGATTCCTCGATTTGAAACAGAATCCTCTCCAAGGTAGTAGCATATTCCCAGATAAAACAACAAATTCCTGAATGCCAAGGTAAGAGCTCATTATCATAGTCAGATACTGGACCTTTAATTCCGCCATCGTCAATAGGGATACCAGCATGATCAGGGATTTCATCCTGGAGGATCCACATCATCTGAGCCTGATAGACTGCAACCAAGTTGGTGGCTCCTTGAGGCAATTGAGTAAGTTGAAATCAACCAAGAGGAGTATCAAAATTAGTGAGAGGACAAGAAATAGGATGTAAGGATCGCTCGTCATAGCCACCCATAATATCCCCTAGACCATAGCAAGCTCTTCCCGCAATGGATTCAACAAATTCTTCAGTAGCAGGAGGGATACCAGAGTCTTTAATAGTAACTTTATTAAGAGGTTGAAGATCATGAACTATTCTAAGTTTACCATTACTCTTGAGGACACAGAAGACGGGGCTGGAGTAACTAGAAGTTGACTGTTCATACAGGCCAGTTTGAACTCGTTCCCGGACCAACTTGATGAATTCGTCAACTTTAGCAGCAGGGATCGGGATCTTTTTCTTTTGCCAAGGATCATGTTCAACTACAGGGATGATATAAGGGAGGCCATAGGATTCCCTCAAGAGACCTCTCTCTTCTTCACAGAAAGCAATAGATTTTTCTCTTAGAGATAAGACATTTTTGATTAAATTTAACTCATCAGGAAGAAGCCATCCATCTGTACCAAAGTTGACCACCTTCAGACGTTCTTCAGTGACCCGTCCATTAGGCACAAAGGGGTCAGTAAGAGATTGAGGAAGACCACAGTAAGGATTGCGAGATAGAGGAGGATGCATAAGGGGAGGATTGAGGTTGAGAGGCATAGGCTGGTTGACTGGTTGGATCTTCTTAGCAACTGGTTTATACTTAGTGGCAAAAGAGAGAAGTTCTTGTTTTCTCCAAGAGTTGACCAGAGAGACTTGATTACAAAAGCTGAGTCCAAGTTCCAACATCTTCCAAGTCCGATGTTCTGCAATATCCTTGAAGGGTGCCTTTTCCATAAAAGGAGAACCAGGAGATAATACGTTGCTCACATGTTTGGCACAAGGTAGGGTTTCGAAAATGATGGTAAAGGATTGCCCTGGCAGTGCACAATTGGGAGGACTTACTTGTACCCCAAATTGCCTCCACTGAAGCCCATATTCCTTCATACCAAAACCACCAAAAACGGAATTGCAGTTAGGATCTAGTTTAAGCTCATTGCGGAGATTCGTACCGGAACTTAGAGAAGATTGATCAGACTCAAAAGTAGAAGGAAAAGAAGACACAACAGATCCAGAGAGAGAAGGAGATGGAGAAGAAATATTTTTGGATTTTTCTTTTTTGATATGTTTTTGTTTTTTAATATTCTTGAGCTCAGAAGAGAATGATGAAAAGAATGAAAAATAAGCCTGAGGGATGGGAGTTGACCCTTGAGTTGCATTCTGAGGCTGAAAAGAACTACAACCATTGGTAGGATCAACTATTCCCCTAAAAAATGAGAGGAACTAGAGTTATCCTTCTGCTTCCCCTTGAAAGATGATTTGGGAGAATGACCAGGAAAATCTCTTTCCCAACAACCAGAATCCAAGGAGCAAAGAGGAACTTCAATTTTTCTGCTATCAGCATCAGGGAGAAGAATTCTCTCCCCAACTTGATCAGAAAACATCAGGGTTGCACCAAAGTCCATTAAGAAGGGTCGTCCCAAGATCATAGGACTGTCCAAACGAGTGATCCAAAAGTGGCAGGTTCCCACAATATTTCGACCAATCCTGACCGGTAAATCTTCAGCAATACCAACCAGTTCACAAGCTTGATTTCCTATCCCATACACTGCCAAGTTGAAGCTGACCCTAGGACTAAGTTTGAGCTTGCAGGCCATAGCATCCGAGATTAAGTTAAGCTGAGATCCAGAATCCACAAGAGGAGAAACAGTTTTAGCTGAGTCACCAAGATAACAAGGAAGAAAGCCAAGGGGACAGGAATAAAGATTGGCTTCTATAGAAGGACTGGTTCCACCAGAGTCCTCCATTAAAGTGCCAGAGGAGACTTTGAGTTCTTCAGAGCCAATTTCCACACGTCGACAAGAGAGCCATTTCTTCATTCCTTCAGCAACAGATGGAGAGATTGATAGGAGTTCAGCCACAGATAGATCAGGAATTTTGAGATCAGAAATTTTCTTTAATACTCCCTCCACAGCATTGGGGTGATCCTTGGAGATGCCCCTTTCAAATCAAACTTTGGGCTGGGTGGAGGGAGGAAGTTCAGGTGACGCAGAATCTAAGATAGGTTTAGAAGGTTGAGGTGAGGGAGAAGGATCAGGGTGATCTGGGAACCTTTCCATGAGTGGTTCCTTTTCCACCTCCATGTCTTCTATGTCAGAGGAAGGAGGCTCAAGTGATTATTGACGTTTAACGGGTTTTCAAAGGATTGAAGTTGGCAAGGAAGGAGCCTTATGAGGTTTAGGTTCCTCATGTTGTTTCCTGGCTGGATCAGATTGATAAGTAGTCCCAGCAAGACTAGAGGAAGAAATAGCTGGAGGATACCAAGGTTGGAGGGTACCACAGGATGATCAAAATTCAAAGGAAGCAAGAGATGCTTTCACAGGGGGTGATGGCTGGTAAGAGGCCACCACATGTCGGATAGGACAAGACAAGTCAAAAGGGATTAGGGCACCATTAGGGAGGAAGTAATTGTTTCCCCTCTGCTCTACCAACTTTTCCTTTAGGTCCTTCTGAAGTTCTTGACATTGTCCGGTTCCATGGCCTTCCCTATGACAGTAGTAACAGACCAGAGTTGATTTGGGAACAGAAGAAGGAGCTTTAGGCGTAGCTAGCAAGGAAATCTTTTGATCTATTTTGTTCTCAAAGGCCCTAAGTAACTTGGTGATTTCATCTATAGTAGTAGGTTCCCGATTGGAATTAGGATCTGCTTTAGGCCTACGATCTGCCTCCATTTTAATCATAATATTGTTTGACTCTTTAAAAGAAGGAGCATGGACTGGTTCAGTAGTTCTAGGCTTTTCAAAGGTAAGAGCAGTTTGACCTTTCATGACTTTATCCACAGTACTCCTAAGGGTGAGAAAAACAGGGAGCTTGAATCGATTATCCCTGGTGGTAATCATGGATCCAGATTTGACCAGTTCTTCTTTAATCCTTTCCTGCACAGCCGACAAGAAAGATTGGAAGAACTTTCCTTGAATTTTGTCCACTGTGTCCATGTGATCGTTTCGGATAAGATAGTTTTGAATGGGATCCCAAGATTTTCTAAAAATCTGATAGTCAGAGGCTGAAGAAATACCACCCTTGGAGATCCACTGAGAAACCAGAGCATCCAAATCTTGCAGAGTAAACCTAGCCACATCTATTTTACCCCAGTATGCCAACATAGCCTCCCTGAGAAGCGTCCAGTTGTGGGATTCAAATCCCTCGAAAGACTTGATTACCTCCATAACTTCATCAGAGGAGATAAAGAACCGCAACTGATAAGCCATATTGAATTCACTAGCTCCATCCACTTCAGCAGCCATTTTGTAGGAGTCCAAGAATTGCTCGACATTTTTACCGTTGAAGCCTAAGTTCTTGTTCTGGGGTTTGATCTTTACCATCTTAGATCGGACAGAGGTGGTTGGAGTAGCGGGAGATGCCATATCAAATAACAGAGTTCCTAGGGGATCCAAAGAGCAGATTTCCAAAGTGGCTCACGAGTGTGGCAAGAGTAGGGTTTCGCCAAAAACGACAAGTATCTTGCCCAAGCGGTGCACAAATTGGGAGGACTTACTTCTAGACCAAGCTGCCTCCACAGATCAGATAGAAAAAGAAAGAGAAATCGGATAGGATTTCGGAGTTGATTCTTCAAGTTGGGACTGTAAATCCCAAGGTTTCTGGTTTGATCCCGGCCGGGGGGACCAAATGTAGGACTCCAAACGGTGCTAAGCCATGGCAGTTCTGTGGAGGGGAAAGGTGCTGTTTAGGCTGCCCTCCTAGGAGTTACAATAATATTTAAATGTAACTGGAATCAAGGTCCAGAACCTTATGGATGAGAAATCAAAGTAAGGGAAGAGGATAAGAGTTGTCGGTAGCAATGGAAACAACACTATCTGAGGCAAGATGGTGCAGGTAAATACTTGAACAAATAAGTCAAGGTTTGTTCAGAGTTCAATAGAACAAGGCAGTTGTAAGTAACAACTCCCACAAGCTAATAACTCTGGTCGTCAGCAGCTGATTAGGAAAGATCAACTCAATCCCAACCAACCTCCAGGTTCTCAATGAACCTGCCCAACTCTCCGCAATCAAGCGCTTGAAGGGTAACAGATAACTGTGGGAGGCTGAAAAAAACAAAAACAATTTGTTTATGAAGCTCTAGAAGCAAATCAATAATTAATTTGAGCAAGAATATCCCAACACTTCTCAAGGTACTCAAGAATAGTGTGGCGAAATTCAACCTCAAAGAAGAAGGGAGGTATAACACTCCAGGTTTTAAGCTTAATAAAACCTCTTCAATCAAACGTGATTGGCTCCGGAAAGATGATCAAGGAGAGATCAAGACCAGTATGGTCGGAAAAAGGGATCAGAGTGGTATAACACACTCAAGAATTCAGACAGACAGGAATTCTTCTTCAACCAGCAAGGCTATTGGTTGGTGATAAGGATCAAGGTCACAAGGGACAGAGTTTGAGTATGGAGGCTCAAAAGATCAAGGGGCAATCCTAGATATACCCGGATAAATGGCTCAGATAGGTGGGGAAGGATACCCACAGATAAGTTGATTACTGATGATGGTCTGATAGGATGATGGGATCCTCTGATGTTCTGGGATGCTCTGATGATGGGACAAAAGGCAGGGGAGAGCCCCTCCTTTTATAGAAATGAGGCCCTGTATACTATGTACAAGAGAGATTTACAAATAGGTGCGGAAAAAAAAATGAAAACATAAAAAAAAATGAAAAATAAATAAGAAAAAAAAAAAAAAAATTACATGAGAGAAAAAAGAGATGTTTCCCGCGTCGAGAATGACCGCGGGCAACCAGATGGACACCTGCGACAGCGGTCGCGGGTGTCGACAACGGTTGTCGTCACCCAATCGGCGGCGACAACGGGGTGAAAGTCCCGACGGCCGCAAGCGGTCGCTTGCGGTCGTCGGTCGGATTGGATGATGAGGATGAGATGGTCGATGGTGGTCCAAAAGAAGGCGGACAGGCCGAATCCAGCCAATACGGAGCCAAGCGCCGTGGCCCAACCGTGGCCCAAATAAAATACCCTTTTACCATCAGTAAACCCTCCTATACCAGAAACAACCGCCACTGAAACTGATTTATTGGATCAAAAAGTCCCAGATATCTCTGGAAACCCTGAAAATAATGATTGGACGGGTGAAGACCTCATTGGAACACACCAAGACCCCGTAGGTTGGTGGAAAAAGGAACAGCCCCAAGTACTGTTGCCCTCCCCCAACCTAGAGCCGGAGAAGGTAGTAGAATTAAGCCCCCCTCCATTACAGGAAGATTCCCTGCAGCCACCCCAGCAGAATCTGGCCATGGAAGCCAGGATCAAAGACTTAGTCAGGGAGCACGTGAAATATTTGGAAGAGTTCAAAGAAGCCCAAGCCAAGGAGGACATGGTATCTATGAAAAAGATAATATCCCAGGCAAAAGCTACCCAAATAGCTCTTCAGAAAATGATTCCAAGGAAAGAGGTAGAATCCTACATAGAAAAGTGGAATCCTTGGGATCAATTAGCCCAACTGAAAGGCCAAGGATCAGGAAAGAAGAGATCTTCTTCCCATCCAAAGCCAAAGGGAAAGAAGGATTGGGATCAGATAATATCCTTAGCTCAAAAGTGGAAAAAGGTGTACAACAATTAGCCTCTAATTCTGAACCCAGTAACTTGTCTAAACCAACCTCTGATGTAATTACTTCCTTTTCTAATGATATGGGCCATAATTTCAAGATTGTTTGTGGAAATTTGGACAGTGTTTACACCCAAATGGATAAGTTAACCTCAGTAGTAGCCAAATTAATTAACAACCAAACAAAAACTGTAGGGATGGAAGATATTAAAGAGCATACAGAACAGTTATTGGAGACAATTAATCAAGATAAAATTAGACAGACTCAAACAATTGAGAATATGTTATCAGGTATCCAAGAAGATTTTATTATGTCTTTTCAACCTTTAAAAGAAGAATTGATAAAAACTAATAACAGCTCCATTCTGCCCCTTTGTGAGAAATTAGATCTGCTTAATAATTAAGTGGACCTGCAACTTAATCTGATCAAGAATGATCTTAGAGACTTAAAAGTCTGTCTGACCAACCCCTTGGGGAGTACCACAGAGGAACCAAAACCTCCCAGACAAACAACTATTCCTTATGGACCACCCTTACTAGGAATGCATAGGAGTGACAAATTTAGGCCTAGTCCTACCCCTGAAATGGAAAAAGCCCTCAAACTTTTACCCCCAATTTCTGAATGGCCTAAGTTCTCTGGAGAAGGAGAATAAAATCATATAAATTGCATAAAATTTATTGACTACACCCTTAACTCTTATGACCTACCTGAAGCTATAGCTGTAGTCAGGTTTCCCAGACTATTTGAAGGAGTAGCTTTAGACTGGTTTATTGGTAAAAAAGAGGAAGTGGGATCCTTACCATGGAATTCTTGGAAACTTATCATTAAAGACCAATTTGGTTCTAGAATGTGGACAAGAAAAATGATGAAAAATTTCAAAAAGTCCTCATTTGATCCCTCCAAGGATAAGCCTCACAAATGGTGCTTGGAACAGAAGATAAGACTAGATTGCTTCTATCCAGATGCTGACAAAGAGAAATTAAATGAAAGACTCCTCAACTTGTGTCCTGGAAATGTTAACCATAGTGTCAGATGCAGGATGAGTATGGATGCTGCCTTACCAACTCTGATCAATGTGTTAGAAGAAGTAATAGACATAATAATCCCTTATCCCTATGAGTCTCTCCACCGGTGTGTCCTGGGCACCAAACCAGATGGAATTTTAGGCCTGGTTTCAAATATTTCCAAAGTGTCATCAGCTCCTTGTATATGTATTGACAGTGTTTGGAAGCAGGTAGGTTCATTTTTCTGGAAAGGACTCCCTTTTTATCAGTGAAGATGCAAAAGAATTTTTGGTGTGGTCCTGAGTTTTCCACTAATTGGAGGGCAGCCAAAAAACCCAGCACCTCAAATTCATGGTTGAAGTGTATGATTTTGTTCCCATCTTGGAATTCAACCATTTTGCCTGTTTGATGGAAAGTTGCAGCAGCCCCACCTCCTTTCCTTTCACAAAAAGAACCATCATTAAAGATAAAGGAATCACTTGGCTTAGCATTATCAATGAGAGCTTGGGTTTATTTTAATTCCTTGTCCTTTGGGAGGTTTAGATTTTAATACTTGATCATAGGTGGGAGAGAGGCAGGTTTTTGAAAATAGCTGGTTTTTGATGATTTCAGTGTTAAGTAGAAGCAGGTTCAATAGTATATTTTTACATATGGTGGTGTTAATGGCAGAGTGATCATATTGGGCTAACAATATGAGCCTTCTTATCAGGGTATTTCTATTTTGTGGGTTGCTCCCAGTTTTCAAGAGATTCCTTGTGAATAAAAATAAAGTGTTATCCATTATAGATTCCATTATGGTTCTGTGGGTGAGTTTGTTATCAATCCAGCTAGTGGAGGTGTTTCTGAACATGCCTTTAGCATATTTGGCACAGGCCTTGTCAAGGCTATTTTCCATTTCATTTATCCTTGCGCAATTTCTTTTTGTGGCCCATAAATGGGCTGCATAGGAGATTCTAGGGGAAAGGAAAGAATTTAATAGGACAAATTGATCCCATTTGGACAGGCCCAATTGGAAATTTCCCATATGGCTTAACATTTGCAGGGTGTTGAGCCCTTTCTTGAGAAGGCTGCCTATGTGCTGACGGTAAGATAATCTCTAATCCAAGTTGACACCTCTCCATTTTTAAGTGGTTGAAAACTCCACTGGCATTTTTCCAAACATGAAGGGGGCTGGAGTAGTTGGAGTGTGTCTGGAGTTGGACAGTATGATAATCTGAGCTTTATGTTTGTCAAAAATTGCTGCATGCTTCTCCCCCACCAGAGGGATTGTTCTGCTAACAGATTGATTTGTTTTAGGGAGGTGTCTAGGGATTTCCCGGCTGATAAGTGTACTAGATTGTCCATCTAGCCAATTTAAATCACATTTGGGTTGGGCCTATCTACCTTTTCCAAGATTTCAGAGTTGTACAAAATTTATAAAATAACCAAGAGGAGGGAGCCTTGAGGTAATCCCTGTGGGATGGCTTTGATGGGGAGATATAGTTTTCCAGTTCATGGAGGTGAGAAATTCCTTTAAGAAGTCCTAAATGGTGATCCATAGATCAACTGCGCAGCCTTTTGATATTAGGATTTTTATCAGAAAATCTGGATGCAAAATTGGGTATGCCAATTTCTCATCTAAGAGAATTTCAAAAACACATTTCTGTTTGGCCCATACGTCTTTTCTCCAGGAATCTAGATCCAACATTGCCTCATCTGTCCCAAAGCCTTTGCAACCACCATAGTGCCTAGCAGGCAATGCTCCCAATTTGTGAGCCAACTCCACTAATTGCTGTCCCAAGATTAATTCAAAGGCCTTTCCCGGCATATTGAGAAGGGCATAGGGCAATATTCCCCTTCACTGGTGTAGTCCAGTTTGTTAGCCTTCCTGATGATCACTGTTGTTGCTAGTTTCCAGGATGATGGGTGTGTCCCTTGGTGCAAGATCCTGTTGAAAAGGTGTAGATGTGTTTGGAGGGCTGGGCAGATGAGCTTCAGTAGTTCATTTAAATTCTTGTCAGGGCCAGGAGCCTTGTTGGTGGCTAATTGGTCAATGACCACCTTGATTTCCCCCAAGGTGATCTCTTCAGGAATTTCTGCCATGCACGTGTCAATGGGATATATTCCACAGGAGTCAATATTGGTTTGGATTGGGGAAGTGCCTTGGAAGCGCATTTCAGCCTTTTCTTCTTTTCCCATGTCAATGGAACCATCTGGCCTCTTCAGGGGGAGGACCTGACCACTAGAAGACATCTTTACACATTGTAGGCTTTGGAAAGTAGAGTATTGGTTGGAAGATTAAAGATAATTGTGCCAGTGTTTAGTTTTCATATCCCTGAAAATGCCACATAAATACTGGTTCCATTCTTTATAGTGGGATGCAGCTTCATCCAACTTTGCAGAGATCATCCATTGCCTTGCTTGGATTCTTGTTTTCAGAATGGGGTTCAGGATATCAGGGTTGGGCCATGTCTTGGACCAAGATGCATCATGCTTGACCATTTTCCCCAATTTGGTTTGCAAGGTATATAGGATGTTGGAGAGGGAGTTGGCATCTTTATTTATGTTGCTGTTTGAAGTCATATGCTTGGCCAGAATCAAAATCTTGGCACGCTTTGTGTCCATTGAGTGCAGCCTGCTTGGGCTTTGCCCAACAAAGAGGGCAGTCATACCCCAAAAGATCCAGCCTCCCCTTTAGGGCCTGGTGATTGGAGCCATAGTTCTCATTGGAGACACTGATTTGATGAAGGATCCTAGAGGCTTTGAAATTTGACCAGATCAGATCAGTAGTGGTGCCCCTGCCTTTGGCAGAATAGAATGTTGGAATATGATGGGGGGAGGTCAGTTGGAAATTGTGCTTCCCACACAGGCCCACTAATGTGGCAGCTTCCTTGTTGGAGGAGTTGTAGCCAATTGGGCTTCACATGGAGGGGTGGAGGTTAGCATCCATGAAAATATACATTGGAGACAACTGGTCCTGATTTATGGGAAGCCAAGAGGAAATGACCTTCAGACCCTTGTTGACTATGGGGGGGTTGTACACATTCACTAGTTTGAATGGGCAGTTGTTGGCTACCTGGATTTGTAAGCTGATCAAGTGTTTGGTGTTGTCGGGAAGCTGTGTCAAGGATTCTGAGGGGCAAGATTTGTGGTCATAGATGCAGCATTTGTGCCAATCCCTCCAATTCTTTGGGCTTTGGTTGTAGCCGGTGAACATATGCCATTTGTTGTGGCTGGGTGGAGTAAGGTGTATGGGTTTGCCCAGGGTTCCTGGAGAATAAGAATGGTGGCAAGATGTGCATGGTGGAGTAAAATAAGCGCTATTTCATTTGAAACGTGACAGTTGAGTTGGATGAAACAGAAGGAGCGTGGGGATGGGGGAGGATCCAATGACATGATGGGTGTGATCTGCTAAACTGAGGCAGGTATAGGTGGGTGATAGGTAAGGAGGTCATCAGTATGTGTGTCTGGATTGGGTGTGTTTAACATTTATGAGGGAGGAGGTGAGGTTTCTTAGTCTGAATGCACAATAACTTGAAAGGACAAAGAACGCTGAAAACTGAATTATTAATGTTGCTGATGCCATCTCTTTGTTACGAATGCCTTCCTTGCATCCGACCCACTCCTTTATTTCATTATTGCCATTAGGGCAGTCCTTCATCATATGTTCATCATCACATTTCCCGCACCTTGGTGTATGCCTGCACCACTTACCAAAATGCCCCATCCGGAGGCATCTGAAGCATTGGGCAGGATACGGCCAGAAAGCGGTGACCCTGTGGAAATCATAGTCTAGAAAAATTCCTTTGTACATCACTCGGTCAGCTAGTTCTTTGCTTGCAAAGGACAAAACAATGGATCCTGCTTTCTTAGCCGTATGCATGTTGTCAGATAATCACCGCATTGGAGCTAGGTCATCTTTGTTGAAGCGATTTGTGACTGCGATCTTGGATTTGTTGTGGTGCGAAGCGAGATCATAATCGTTTGGAATGCCATGAGCAAGCACTGACCACGTGCTCGGCGTTGCTTCTAAGTCGGGATGTACCTGTTTGGACTAGATGTGCTTGCTATCCATCAACCCTTTTTGGTGGATTTTATTCTTAGTATAGAAAACTACATCACCGGAGTTCATCACCTGAGCGCCAGTGACAGTGACCAGTTCATCGTTGACCCGAGCATTCATTTTTGCGAGAGCTTCATTTGCCCTTTGAACGAAAAGGACCTTGGGTAACTTGTCGACCTGGTTGTTTAACGGGTTGGAGTGAATAACTGCGCGTCCTGGTCTTAGCATCTTTAGGTCTTCTTTTGTTGAAGGCACAGTGGAAGGTCGGTGTTGCGTTGCTCCGGGGGCGGCTTTGTCCGCGTATGTTGGCTTTAATTGAGGTCGGGCGGGGAGGTGGGGGGTGCCGGCCATCGAGTTCGCTTGCTGTAACGAAAGAATGCTCGCGAAACGGTCTGCCAACGCTTGCATTCGATTGTCTCTCTTCTGTTCTGTGCGGATAAGGATTTGGATCAGTTCTATCAAGGTTTTGTTTATTAGAAAGTCACCGTTGCTAGTGTAGTTTCCTGGGTCCGCAATAATACGAGTCATGAAGAGTGCCACTCCACTGGCGCCATCTTCTGTCGGGGGTAAGCTCTCTTGGGGAGGAAACGCGTTCGAATCGACTTTCATGCCGGAGTGGGTGCTTCCCATCATGTTGGGTGGATCAGGGGGGCGGAGGGGGGCCATTTGGCCAAGGAGAGAGAGGTGTTGGAGGGATCACGTCACGTTTGTTTTGACGAAAAAGAATGAAGGGGTTTTTCGGGGTTTTGGTGGTGAGGTGCTACAGATAGTGGTACGGACGCGAGTGAGAGATGCTACACGTTAGGGGATCTGGTAGCCCGTATTGAATATAGGATAATTATTGTAAAGATATATGTTTACACGTTTTGCAAATTGTATAAAACCATACCCACAACCAGTCACATATAGTAGATTATAAACATACCTTATGGATTATGCTACTAAACCAAAATCCTCATGTATATAATCTACGGTCACCCGCTGATCCGAAGAGACTTTCCTCATCAGAGTTTGAGTCCAACTTTGGCAGCGGGTGAAACTAATATCGTGGCATTGACGATCTGGGCAGATCGTTTAACATATAAAACATTACAATTATCCTCCGCGCGAGCTGAACGCAGTCGTTTCTGTTGGAATACGAGGTAAGACACAATTATGTCACAGACCAATTTCCATCACATTTCACAAATATCCCATATGTCACATACTTTGTAACTGGCTATAATACCTCAACATCCACCCGCCCTGGGATCCCCCTCTCTCCTCACCAAGATATGGATCCCGGGATGGCTAAACACGGAACCTAACGGCCAACGGTGGTGGATGATAAGGTAAGCACCAAAATATGCAATATATAACCAAGATATGGATCCCGGGATGGCCAAACACGGAACCTAATGGCCGACGGTGGTGGATGATAAGTTGTGACATTGTACAGTTTTGACCGTGGCAAGTTGGTGTCAGGACTGCAGCTGCATCTCAACTCCCCCCCACCTACCGACGCATCTGATCCTTGAAGAGAAAATCAAGGGTTGGGTTGGCATGACCCATCTGGCCAGGGTGAGGCATGCCAAGCCAGAGGAAAGCAATTCTTTGTTGCCTCGGTTGGCTCCTCGATTTCTCTCTCTCTCTCAACCTTGAAGGCTTTCTTACCTTATACAATTCCTTCTCAAGCACATTGGGCTTCACCCAAACCCAGTCTCACTCTTTGCCTCTTCACTCTACATCTACTCACTTGATCTGGCCTGATCATCACCCTCAATTCATCGCCGCTCTCGACTGCCTAAACGTCGAACTTGACTCGCAGCCTCATTTTCTCCTGCCCCTCCTCTTGTCATCTCAATTCATACATAGCCTAGATTCTAGTATTTTGATTACTTTCATTTTTTAGTTTACCCTCTCTTGTCTCTTGACTTGACGGTCGTTTGTTCGGCTTGTTTGTTCATTCTATCGTCTCTCTATACCACGTGAAATTTTGAAATAATACTGTTCTCTTAGTTTGATCTTGTCATTCGCTCGGTTGGCCTATAAGGGTGCGCAAGGATTGCAGAAATTCTCCAAGTGACCCTGCTGAGTGCTGATTAATTTCCAATTTTTGCCACAAAAAACAAATGCAAGCTCTCAGGGTGCTCCTATGATGTTTCCAGTAGCAGCTACAAAATGAAAAGCATTGGCGTTAAGCTGGCAAGGGTACTCTAATTACTAATGAGTTTCAATTGCTCATTCCATGGCTCTGTATGCTGCCAATCGGTCCTGACCGATTGTCGTCAATTTAAGGATTTGACTGATTGGATCGCCGCGTGTGTTGTTTCAAACCATCAAAATATTGAAGCTTATCGGTTTTTGCTCATATTGCACTGGCGGAAAAAGAGAAATATTTTATCATGCGAACATTTTGCTCAAGAGAACTTTGCATGGGATCCCACAAGGTCAAGCTACAGCTAGTGACGCTTCTATTTGCAAGGGTTGCATCATACGCACAAGGGGCAATACCAAGGCAGAATGGCATTTTTGCCATTCAGGACTCCACTGATACACAGTTACCCAAAAAACCGGCAAAGGACTGCGTGCTCCACAAAATTGATTGCCCAGAAAGCTGACTGCAACTAGGTCTTGGTAGATAGGATTTGGCTGCAAATTTGTGGCCTGCATGTGATGAACTTGCTTGTGTAGGATCAAATCTCTCACCCCCCCATGCCATGAACTACAACGGAGAATTTAATCCGACTGAGCGGCACGTAACGCATGGCTTCTCGCCATCCGGTTTTTCAGGCTCAGCTTGGCTATCATACTTCAGCAAACAAGTCTCCACATCCTGACCCTGTTTCCCTAATTTTCAAAAGAAAAAACACCGGGGTGCTTTTGGAAGATTCCCGAACACTATCAAAGCAATAACAAGGAAATCCAGGCACGTTATGCATATTTTGGTGAGAAAAAGCCTTGTCAAAAAGGTTGTTTGCAAACCCTGACAAGTCACCTGCAACAAGCGGAAACAGAAACCCCGGCACTGGAAAATGATTCCAGAGCATTTTTGAATCAGGAGTCTTGCCTGGCAAAATCAAGTGAGAAAATTTCTGTCAGGAAGATCAAGTTAGCGTTGCCTTGGAATGATGAATCTGATGGAAAATCAGAGGCACTTATGACAGATCCCAGATTAGGGAAAGAATCTCCAAGGCATGTGTTTCCAAGAAGAATTAAACTAAAACAGGTTGTTGAAAAAAAAACAAACACCATATGCATTTTGCAGATACAAATTTCACAGCAATCCCAAAGCAAATAAAACCCAAAGATTGGCAATTTCTTGTGAAAATAAAGAGAACTTAAGCTCTGATGAAGTAAAAGTTAAATGAGAAAAGAATGAAAGGAGCTTATAACGTCAAGCGTAACAGACCTGAGGACAGGAGGAAAAGGACACTCCATTTGATGTGTTGGCTGAACAGATGATGAATTCCACTTGAGAGCACCAGTGTTTAAATAGACTAAATACACAATAGGCTAACAAGTGGTTCACCACAGAAAAATGGACGCCACCTGTATGCAGGTGGCATTTCTGTATCCCATTGATATCTCAGGGTTATGTGATGCTGTATCTCATCATTAACTTTCAGCAGGTGGTGAAATATTGTGACTAGAGATCAGCATTTGCTGAACTTCTAGCTCATTAGTTCATAACAGATTTTCAAGGGAAAGCTAGATATGAGCAAAGCTGTTGCTTCATAAGCAGTCCACATATCATCCACAAATTACTGCAGTTGGTGTTTGGGAATTCCTTCAAAGTTAAATTCAAAAATTACAGAAGAGGCTGATTGTTTCCAGACTGGAATTTCCATCAACTGGTCAAAAACTGGGTAAGTCCTCTTATTCACAGCCCAAAATAAAATGCATAAACATGAATTTAGGATAATACTAACACACCATGCTCCAAGAAATTTACAAATCTTTCCTTATATAAATGAGCCATTGATGGCTTCTTTTCTGTTGGTTTCTTATTCAATAGCCTATGTTGGTGTAATTTATTTTTAATACTTCTAATTTTTATCAGGGAAAATACAGAAAGCCAAGCCAAAATTGTTTGTTAAAATTTCAAAAAATGAAGAATATTTGAAATGGAAGATGACCAAAGACAAAGGGAGTAATGAAAGGAAAAAGAACAAAAGAAGGAAGAAAAAAAAGTCAACATCCTCACTTAAATGTGTTGATTACCATCCCTGGTCTGCACATAAGGGAAGCTTATTTTGTTTTTTGAGGGAGAATGTCAAAACCCAGGCAAGAGGCAGGCTTTTTTTTGCAATGTAGAAAAGCCAGGGACATAGATGAAATTTATAAAAATAGAAAAATGCATTGAACTAGTTCTGTCCTGAGAAGAAGGGAATCCATTTTGGAAGAAAAGGAAGACATGAATTTAGTGGGAATTGGGATAGTCACAAAGGCATGCAATCAACAACTGCAGATGTGTTGACTACCAGCCCTGGTTACAGAACAAAGCGTCACTCAATCACAAATTGATTTATGAAAATTAAGCCATGAGAGGAAATGTCTTTACCACAGGAAAAAGGTCAAATTAGGGAATATCAGAGTTAAGCAAACCTGCCATTTTTTAATAGTGGGTTTCAACCCAAATCCACCACTTCAAAACCACCATTAAAAATCCAAAAAAATACCCTTATTTCCCATCAGACCTGTCAGAGTCACCTGAAAATAAATGGGTTTTTTCAAATAAAGTATCTAAAGGGTTTCACCACCTCAACCCATCATTTCACATCATCACCCCTGGTTTCAACCTCCATTCCTATCCTGTTTGCTTCATCACTCTACTTTAATGCTCACAAAGCTTCATCACCCTCATCACATTATTGCTTCCATCACATCCATGCTCCCATTACTTCATCACCACTTTCATCACATCCCTTCATCACTTCATTGCTTCCTAACAGTGGAGGCACTCAAGGAGATTGCTCAATTACTGGGCTTGTAAATATATTTGATTTATTGATTGGATAAAACTTTCAAAAATGAAAAAAATACAATAGAAACAATAGAAACAACATCAACCATATTGGGCCTTCTTTCCCAAAATTCTTTCATCAATTTTTGAAGTACTACAATCTTGGAGTTTTAAACATACATTGGCTAGTTTTTTATTAATTTGGAATGAGCAGCCAAAGTGAGTGTGGGCTGAAGAGGTTTTTAAACTAGGAGGAGGAAATGTAGTCTGATGATCAAAGAATTGAGTCTGCCAAAGAATTTCAATGATGCCCTCAGCTTTTGCAAAGTCAACAATACAACCAAGTTTTGGAAAAGATAAACCATGACCCAAATCATTGCAGGGAGGAAGGATAGGCTGTCCTGTAGATCTGTTGATGTATGAAAATATCCCATAAATAAAACCATTCAAGTCATTCTTATCAGTATGGAGCTTGTTTGAGAAGTCATCAAATGTCACAACCACATTTGAAAACATGCAGAAATCTTTCTCCTTTTCCATCCACTCAGATGAAGACCAGTTTGGGATTAGATATTCATCTGAAAATTTCTTGTTTTGAGCATGAGCTGAAGTACATAGCAATTGGATCCTTCCAAAGACAAATTTGTTGTGAGCAGGGAGACGGTCCCACAGTTCATCATCCTTCTTGATGTTCTCTTCATTCAAACCTGGTTTGCAAGAATAGACCCCTATTTTTGAATTGAAGTCAACATCAATCAATTTTTTGAATTTTCTGACAAAACCTGACATAAACAATTGGACAAACCTGCAGAGGAACCCCTATCACTTCCAGCACAAAACCAACCAACCACATGCATGGAGCCAGTCAAGGCTTCTGTGTTTTTATTGCTGAGTGAATGGCGGTTCTTTGGAATCTGGTACAAGTCCAAGACAATGTTGCACAAAGTATCAATTTGTGGAGTGCTTTTGGTGGCCTTCAAACTGTGGTATTTAAGAATGAAGTAGGGCTGAAACTGGCGGTTTGTGACAGTATTAACCAGCATGTGAGGGCACATGCGCGGTAAGACAACATGATTGGGTGCAAGATTGTCCCGCAGTGTCACAAAGTATGTTGGCTCATCACATTCTTTTACAAACTGTCTCCTGGCACGGTTGAACTTTTTGTTACTTGCAGATGTTGAAGTAACATTTGAGTTCAATAGCCTGTGTCTATTTCCTACTACAAGAGGCTCCAATGCATTTTGTTTCTCCTTGGCATCCCCTGAAATGCCAAGCTCATCACAACTACAAACCGTATTTCAGGATGACACCCAGGAATCACAACATGAATTGAAAACCAAAAGAAAAATAATGCAGAATCAAAAGTTCAATTAGTAATTTTATTGTTGAACAATATTGAGGAATAAAATTTAAATCCCATACCCATTTTTACCAGAAATGCTTTCATTCAATTCCACATTCAATTCCATCAAGATTGATATCTAAAAGACTGATATCTAAAAACAATAAATAACCTCTTTTTTTAAAACAAAAAAAACAAAAAAGGTTACTTACCAATGGGGTGGTGGTCATGGTGGATGAGGTGGGTGGTGGTGGTGGATGGTGGTGGGTGTTGGTGGGTGGTGGTGGGTGTTGGTGGGTGGTGGTGGTGGGTGTTGGTGGGTGGTGGTGGTGGGTGGTGGTGGGTGGTGGTGGTGGGTGTCAGTGGGTGGTGGTGGTGGGTGTCAGTGGGTGGTGGTGGGTGTTGGTGGGTGGTGGTGGGTGGTGGTGGGTGTTGGTGGGTGGTGCTGGGTGGGTGAGGTGGTTCACCTCATAGTAGGACAGACCCCCAAATTGGAGCTGACAGACCCCAAGTGTGGTGCAGGTGTCTAAATCACTCACTAGGTGGGGAGGGGATTTGAAATCCCCCCACCAAGCCACTCCCTCCCCCCTTGATTGCTCTCTAGGTGAGGAGCAGATTTGAAATCCCCCCCTCCCTCCTTCCTTGATCTCCCCCCTTGCTTGGTCACTAGGTGGGGAGCAGATTTGAAATCCCCCCCTCCCTCCCCCCCCTCCCTCCCCCCCCTCCCTCCCCCCCCTCCCTCCCCCCCCTCCCTCCCCCCCCTCCCTCCCCCCTTGATCTCCCACCTTGCTTGGTCACTAGGTGGGGAGCGGATTTGAAATCCCCCCCCTCCCTCCCCCCTTGATCTCCCCCCTTGCTTGCTTGCTAGGTGGGGAGCGGATTTGAAATCCACCTCCCCTCCCACCCTCCTTGATTCTGCCCTTGGCGGGGGGGTGATCAAGTCCCCCCCACCGCAAGCCCCTCCGGCCCCCCCCCTTTGCCGCTTGCTTGGTTGGGGGGTGATGAAATCCCCCCACCACAAGCCCCTCCGGCCCCCCCTTTTTGCCGCTTGCTTGGTTGGGGGGTGATGAAATCCCCCCACCGGGCTGGCCCTTCCTCTTGGCAACTTTCTTGGTTGGGGGTGATGAAATCCCCCCACCGCGAGCCCCTCCGGCCCCCCCTTTTTGCCGCTTGCTTGGTTGGGGGGTGATGAAATCCCCTCACCGGGCTTGCCCTTCCTCTTGGCGGCTCCCTTGGTTGGGGGGTGATGAAATCCCCCTACCACAAGCCCCTCTGCCCCCCCTTTTTGCCGCTCACTTGGTTGGGGGGTGATGAAATCCCCCCACCGGGCTGGCCCCCCCCCCTTTGCCGCTCGCTTGGTTGGGGGGTGATGAAATCCCCCCACCAAGCCAGGCCCTCCCTTGCAAGCCTGCTTGCTTGCTTGCTTGCTCACAAAAAAAAAAAGACTAAAAAAAAAAAAGAAAAGAAAAAAGCTAAAAAAAAAAAAAAAAAAAAAAAGGGAAAAAAAAACAAAAGCAAAGAAAAAAAAAACAAAAAAAAAACAAAAAAGAAAAAGAAAAAGAAAAAGAAAAAATGCAAAATAAACCAAAAAAAAAACAAAAAAAAAACCAAACAAAAAAACCAAAAAAAACCAAAAAAAAACCAGAAAAAAAGAAAGAACAAAAAAAAAAGAAAAAAAAAACAAAAAAAAAGCCAAAAAACAAAAAAAAACAAAAAACAAAAAAAAAACCAAAAAAAAAAATGAAAAAAAAAAAAACAAAAAACAAAAGGAAACCAAAAAAAATCCATAAAAAAAAAAACAAAAGGAAAAAAAAAAAAACAAAAGGAAACCCAAAGAAAATCCAAAAAAAAAAAAAAAACAAAAACAAAAAAAAAAACAAAAGGAAACCCAAAAAAACCAAAAAAAAACCAACAAAAAAACAAAAAAAAAAACAAAAGGAAACCCAAAAAAAAACCCAGAAAAAAAAACAACAAAAAAACAAAAAAAAAAAAAACAAAAGGAAACCCAAAAAAACCAAAAAAAAAAAAACAACAACATAAAAACAAAAAAAAAACAAAAGGAAACCCAAAAAAAAATCCAGAAAAAAAAACAACAAAAAAACAAAAAAAAACAAAAGGAAACCTAAAAAAAGAACAAAAAAAAACAAGAAAAAAACAGACAGAAACCAAAAAAAACCAAAAAAAAAAAAATGGAAAGAAGCAAAAAGAAAAAACAAAAAAAAAAAAAAAAAGAAAAACCAAAAAAAAAACAGGAAAAAAACCAAAAAAAAAAACAAACCAAAAAGAAAAAAAAAACAGAACTCTTCAATTGATGGCTTGAATGTGAAAAATCATAGGGTATATAAATAAATGAACCCCAGTTCAAATAAAAAAAAGAAACATACTTTTGAACAAGATCTTTACTCACAGGGCTGGTAATTTCTTGTAGTGGCTTACTTGTGGGGTTTCTTCTGTTCATAGATTGGAAATTGTTTGGTGACTGATTTTTTGGAATTTTGGTATCAATGAAACTTGACCAGTGATGTTTTGAAGTTTGATGATAATCATGTATTTCATTTGAAGATTAATGATATTAATAAAAACCCATGATTGGAATTGATATTTTTACATCAGGAAATTTTAAAACACCACATTAAGCAAGGAAATATCCCATGCAAAGAGTTTGTTTGCTTCACCAAAACAACAGATTTCATGACTACAAATATTCATTTTCCATAATTTTTTTAAAGAGACTTTATTCAATCATCTGGGAGTGTGGAAACACCAATTCATTGCATCATGACTTCTTCAAATTGAGATTGGCACATTTTCAATTTCAGAAAAACCAAACCCTCATGCAAAAGTACCACATCTCCTCTTTCTCCAACTTATCATTTGATGATCCTCTTGGGACCAGATCTGATAAAATACATGCAAACTGCATCCACATATTGCTTGGCTAAAATTCAACAGTACCTGGCCAGAATGTACCAAATTGGATTGTCTTTGCAGCTTCCAGGGAGCCTAACTAGTCCCTCATCAAGTCTTTGACAGTATGTTCTTGTGCCTTCATCATCATGGATCTCACAAGTTTCCAAAACCATCTGCTTTTCTTGTAGCCCAATGTATTCAAAAATTTGTTCACAGAAGTAAACTACCAGCAAAGGAGGATAGATTCTTTTTGTGTCTTCCTTGTTCCACCATTGATCTGAATGACAAATTGATCCAAATTACAGGCATCCAGATCAATGGTGGGCCAAGGAAAACACAAAAACAATCAATCCGCCTTTGCTGGTAGTTTACTTCTGTGAACAAATGTCTGAATACATTGGGCTACAAGAAAAGCAGATGGTATTGGAACCTTGTGAGATCCATGATGATGAAGGCACAAGAATGTACCGTCAAAGACTTGATGAGGAACTACTTTGGTGCCCTGGAAGCTGCAAAGACAATCCAATTTGGTGAATTCTGGCCAGGTACTGTTGCATTTTAGCCAAGCAATATGTGGATGCAATTTTCATGTATGTTATCACAGCTGGTTCCAAGAGGATCATCAAATGATAAGTTGGAGAAAGAGGAGATGCAATACTTTTGCATAAGGGTTTGGTTTTTCTGAAATTGAACATGTGCCATATTGCTGAAAGGGGTGGGATGGGATGGGGGGAAAGCCCTTGAGGGGAGAAAGAGGACCTGTTTAAGTAGTTCTTGATGGATTCTTTAGCCAGGTGGTTGAGTAGTGGGTGGTGGCAAACAATCTGTGGCATTTTGAATATGAAATTAATCTAAAAGTGCTGAGTGGTGGGTTAGGGCTTTAGACAGTCCAAATCAAAAAGTTGACCTTGAGGAATCCAATCTTGCTGCTCAGGTAAAATTATTGTAACTGGGGCTTCCAGTATTGAAAACTATTTGAAAATCACTCTTTTTCAAAAATTTTGATTATGAAGTATGATGCAAATCAAAATTAGCCAAATTTCATAATAATGTCATAAAAAAAAACAGATTATACCTCAGGATCTTCCTTTGAAAAGAAGCCAAAGCAGTGTGATGAATTATTATTCATACATTAATTATACATTATTCCCAAGACCAACAAAGTTCAAGATCAAAGAGTCAAAAGAAACAGTTTAATTTCTATGCAAATAATAATTATGATCAGAAATATCAAGTACTTTATTTTTTTTAGCTTTGGTATAATGTATAGTACCATCTTGAACGCTTCTAAAATTGTTTAGGGTTCTAACATTGATTTGTAAAGACATGGCAAGACGGTTATACAAAACATTTTATACAGGAGGAAGTGTACAGTGCCAATAATTTTTTGATTGCCAGAGTAACTTAACAATTCCTTTTTGAGTAGAGAAATTGATCCCAACCCCATAGTCAGTTATGACAAAATGCCCATCATGAACATTGTAGCCCTTGGAGGGAGTAGCAAGTGATCCACATGCTTTCTTCTGTGGTACAAATAAAGCAAAGGCAAAGTTGGATATATCATTTTCATCAATATGGGGCAAATTGAAGAAGCCATCAGAGGTAAAGGTGAGGTGAGATTAACAGGAGCTGGTCCCAAGAGGATCATCAAATGATAAGTTGGAGAAAGATGGGATGTGATACTTTTGAATGAGGGTTTGGTTTTTCTTAAATGGAACATGTGCCATATTGCTGAAGAATCCTCCAAGTATACTAGAAGCCCTTTCAGAGTAAGACATAAGTTCATCATACTGGCATTTGGCAGTAGAAGTCTTCAGGTCCTTGATGTATGGGCCAATCATTTGAGCTTTTACCATGGCCTTTCTCCATCCAATTGCCCACATTTTTCCTGCCCATGATCTAGATGGTGAGCCCACTGGGTTTATAAATTTCTTGCATTGGTGCAGGAACCAAGCAAGAAAGTCAATATCATCATACTCCTGAGGTGATAGGTCCTGTATTGGGATAAATTTGATATAGGCAATAATATCATTCTTCTCCTTATCCATCAGGAGCACTTGACCATGATCAACCAGTTGAAAGTTGGATTCAACAAAGGCATGCGCCTCTTGAAACTCTTCATTTGTTGGCTTTCTGGGATTTTCAGGATCAATCTGGGGATAGAGCTCACATTTGTTATAGTACCTGTAGCTCCACAGAATTTTGGGTTGCTGTGCCTTGTCCTTGTTACCTGTGATTTTTTGGGTAAAGAGAAGATCCCTGTTCAATTTTTACTGAGCTGGTTTTCCTCCAGCAATCTTATGATTGTGATATGCTTTTTTCCTGGTGAATGGTGAAAGTAAAAACATTAATAATTGAGTGGTATGCAGTTCATATTCACCAGGAGACATATCCATAGCATATCAAATCATAGAATTGCCAAAAGAGAAGTACAGTGAAAAATTGGGAAGGGATTGCGAAAATTTCAGCTTGGTGAATCAACATAAAGGATAATAACAAGGAAAAAACTATACGCTTTAGTCTTGTTCCTGGCCATGAAAATATTGATTTGGATGGTAGCGATTCACAGGGAAGAGTACTTGGTATTCTTGGGGGAAAAGATGATGGTCTTTAAATGAATGGAAGAGATGGCATTTGTGGATATTAAGAGTGGAAGTGGGAGTTGAAGTCAAGGGGTGTGGTGGGATGGGATGGGGGGAAATTGCTTGAGGGGAGAAAGAGGTCCTATTTAAGTAGTTCTTGATGGATGCTTCAGCAAGGTGGTTGAGTAGTGGGTGGGGGAAAACAATCTGTGGCATTTTGAATATTCAATTGATCTAAAAGTGCTGAGTGGTGGGTTAGGGCTTAAGACATTCTTAATCCAAAAGTCAACCTTGAGGAATCCAATCTCACTGCTCACGGGAAATTTTTGTGACTGGGGCTTGCAGTATTGAAAACTATGGGACAATCACTCTTTTGAAACATTGAATTATGAATTATCATGCAAATAAAAGTTTAAAGAAATTTGGCAGATGAAATATACAGCTAAAATTATGAAAAAAATATTCAAATCACTTGAAAGATGACACAGTAAAGCTAGAGAGACTCAGAGAAGAAATGACAGCACTCATATTAACCATTTGAGCTTGGTAACTCAGAGATTGGAGGGGGTTCTAGGCTGAAAGGCATGTTGGAACAGGAATTTTTGTTCATGTGGTTCATTTAGTCATGAGCAATAGCCTTGGCTAGATCATGCCGGGTGGGTAATTTCAATTTTCCAGTATCTTGAGGGTTCTCAGATATACTGAGAATGATGGATCAAATGTCGATTTTAAGGTGAGCCCATATGGGTTCCTTGGCTGAAGGTCTTCCATCTGAGAGAGACTGAATTTTTTGAATTAAACAGAGGAGTTCATGACAATCACATAAAGAAGCAATCCTTCTGTCTCTTGAAGCAATGAAGATCCCCCGGATTCCAGCAAGAAGGTAGAAGAAAAAAGGGAGGAAATTGTGGGGGTATTCTAGTTGAGTCAATTCAGTGCAACATTGTTCATTTGAGAAATCTGAGACAGTGAGGGAAGAGTGGTCAACAGTGGATGCTGGAGGGTCTTTGCGCTTGTGATTTTTCTTCTTGCCAGTGGAGGGCTCCTTTGGGTCTTTCTGGGAATGAGCCTGAAGTAAGGTGAAGCTGATCATGATATCAATAATGATGCTGCGTAGCTCTTGAAGACAGTCCCTTGGCTCAATGGGCATAGCCTATGACTGATTGGTGGGCATAGCCTCTGAATGATTGGTGTTGGCCTCATTTTTTAAAACCATGTGATGCTCTATTAAGCAGGGCTACAGTGAATTTGGAAATGTCTTGATGCTTTGGAGCCACATAACCATTTGTAGGTTTGCCTTGACATTGGAGACTGGAGATGTGAGAGGATGGGGAGGCTGTGCCCACAGTTCATTGGCAACTGTTTGCACTGAGAAAGCCACTGTCTTGGCCCATTTATTGATTGCTTTCCCAGTGGGATGGTCCAAGGCATGAAGAAAGCACACCAGATTGGATTCTAGATGAGCAGTTTTCTGATCTAGGGGGGGTGCACCAGCAGGACAAGAATGGCTGTTCTGCAGGCAGTTGAGGGCAGAACAATTGATGATTTCTGGTGCCCACCATGGCTCATGTGCATCCAAGCGTAGAAACTCTGTTGCTGTGAAATGAAAAAGTGGTCATTAGCAAAAAGAAATCTTGCAAGTTGATGGGATGTTCAAATAAAAATAACCTTGCTCACAGATCTGCTGAACCCAGTTACCATACTCAAAATTGGCTGAATGGGAGATTTACCGCATTTCTGGTGGTTCCATAGTAGTGGTGGCCTGGAGAAAGAAATCCAAAAAGTGCTTCACCGCATCCCATCCCATTTGGAGTTTCTTTGGAGATTTCCTACCTTTGAAAGATTGAGTGATTGAATGAAGCTCCTTGCGTATTCTTTTGTGGTAAATTATGGTAAAATAACCTCTACTTGCTTGATCATCAAAATCATAAGTGGGCTCCTCATCTTGGGGAGCATCCATACCAGAAACAATGGGCTGGGGAGAGGTTGGGTCCGGTTCAATCACTAATGCTTGATTGGATGTCTCAGGTTGATCTGGGGCCACCTGGGATTGCTCAGAAGTGACTTGGGGTTCCTCCATGGTTGCAGTGGTTTGGGCACATGGGGAAGGTTCAGGAGTTATTTGGATTTCTGGCTGAGGGGAGGGTGCAATGGCTTCATGATTTGATGCTGCATCAGGGGAGGAGGGGGCTGGATTGTGATTTCCCATGATTTGTAAATGTGGGGTCATGTCCACAGGGGGATGAGTCAAGCGTGGACATTTTGGAGGTGGCTGTAATGGGGGCTGTTGGGACAATGAGGAGCTGGGTGTGATGCTCAGCCGTTCTCTGCAGGGGAGACACCTTTTACAATTGTATTCTAAGGGAAAAAAAACCAATCAGACCTCCAAATCTGCAAATGTGAAGAATGAAAGTGGGGCAAAAACTAACCTTTTCGGATATCACTCAAGCTGGAGTTTAACCTGTTCACAGTATCTTGCATTGACCTGGGGATCCTGAGGCGAGCACAGGTAGTGACCATCTCTTGAATAGTATCAACATTCTGATAGAATTATTCCTCAGTTACTTCATGGACTTCTGATGTGGGGTCAGACTTGTCTGCAGGCGCTGAGAATTGTTCATCTTCAAGAGTTGATGGTGAGGACTCTGTTGATTATGCCAAGGCATTAGTCAATGGATGCCAAGGTTGGTAGGGATTGTTTTTCAATTTGATGAAATAAAAAACAGTGGGTTAACAAACCTGAAGGTGGGATTGCTTGTGTAGGAGCAGTGGATGCCATTGTGAGTGGATTAATAAATAGATGGGAAAAAGGTGTGAAGCTGGCTTGAGGTGTATTGGGGAATGAAGAAAAGGGGAAAAACCTGAGGGAAGGGAGGGTTATTTATAGCCATTGACAAGAAGACTTGTTTCATTTTTCTTGCTGCAACCCACCAAACAAACATGGCTGCTGACCATGTCTACATGATGCAACATGCAGATCCATAGTCATTTGTGTTTCATGCTGGTGTGATGCATGTGGCTTGCATTATATGGGGATAGACCTGTGCATATGTAAGCCTTGATGACTTGCTGCATTAGCTGAAAAATAATCTAGCACATTTATGGATGATGACAATTGCTTCTTGTGACAGACTGCAACCATTAGAATGCCTCATGGATGGTGACCAATGTTCTTCTTAATGGTTGCCGACCATTGAAGTTCTTTATGGATGATGAAAATTGATTCTCATGAGCAACTATTATCATTAGAATGCCTCATGCACAGAAAGCAATGTTCTTCTTAATGGTTGCCGACCATTAAAGTTCTTTATGGATGATGACAATTGATTCTCATGAGCAACTATTACCATTAGAATGCCTCATGGACAGTTAACAATGTGCTTGTTAATGGTTGCCAACCATTGAAGTTCTTTATGGATGATGACAATTGCTTCTGATGAGAAACTGCGACCAATGTTCTTCTTAATGGTTTCCAACCATTTATTCTCCTGCCAGTGTCACATCAAGGACAAGAGTGTACCACATAATGTCACACAGTGTAACATCTTATCTACACATATGGGAGTATTGGTGACACGCAGTGGCACAACACGTGTGATGTGAATTGTGAGCAAAGTTACTCATGGCATAGTGGAAAAATTGTACTTCTCAAGAATTGTGATGCAAGAGTAATGTACAGGATAGTGAGGAGGGAAGACAACAACCATATGAGTGAGATTGGGAAGAAGAAGATGAGAAGCTAAGGGAGAGGGGATTTAGGTGTCATCCTGCAGGGATTGGAACAATTCCCTCAAATCCCTGGTGGTGAGAATAGTTGACCTGAATATAATATGAGCACAATTTCCTGAATCAGCCAACTGTAAGGTTGGTGGATATATTTCAAGGAAAAAAGACTTACTGGGCAAGTTGCTCCTTGCTTTTCTGAATCTGAAGGAGAGATGGAAAATTCAGTGAGGTGCATATGATGATTGGAGTATGAGGAAATTACCTTTTGAATATTCTCCTCAATGGTATTGGGTGAAATGAGGTAATAAACCTGCACGGGCCTTGTTTGACCCATTTGATGCAGCCAATCAACTGCCTGTGCCTGGGTTGTGGGTTTCCAACGGGGTTCCTATGTAGATCAAATGAATGTAGACTAAGTAAATGGAAAAATTATAGAAAGTATTGGGTGCTTACCATGATGAATACAACATTGGCTGATGTGATGTTGATTCCAACACCAGCCGCCTGAATGGAGGCAAGAAGCACATAAGTTGTGCTACTTGCTGAAAACTGCTCAAGAATTGATTCTTGCTTTTTTGCCATTAAACCTCCATCCAGATGAAAGGAGGAGATTCCATATTCATCTAGCATCATTCCAATCCTGCACATGAGTGGAGAAAATGGACTTTTGAGTGGGGTCTCATTGGAAACAGGAGAAAAAGACAACCAGCTTACAGATCAAGATAACGTTTCCAACACAAGAAGGCCACAACTTTGCTTGCTCCAGCTACCACCACTGATCCTGGCTGAATCATCCCTACAAGCTGTTTGATTTTGGAGCTCTCAAGGCAGGTGTCAATATCAATGTGGTGGACAATTGTTTCAACTCCCATGCTGTGATCCTTGGGACACAATTCTTCTGGAAGGATGAATCATCCATTTTGGTCCATGATGACATTGGGGTCTGCCAAAACGGGATGATTACATGCTCCTATGAGCTGGCCAAGATCTTTGAGGAGTGACAACCTCATTGGCTTGGATCCATCAGCAGGAAGCTCATTCCTGATCTTAGAAATGAATTGGTCCTGGAGTTGGCAGTAGAAGTCTTCTGCTGCAGGTGAGAGTGGTGTCTTGATGTAGTTGTGAGTAATACTGGGGAGATTTGAAAGCTCATCAACCTTGATCCTTTGAAGGGTAGTGTGTTGGAGGACCATTTGTATTGGGGCAAAGTCCCCTGCTTTTAGGTGGGGCAAAAGGGTAGTTTCCCAGTCACTGTACTCATTTTCTAGACTGATACCCAGGAAGCTAAGGAGAGAGAGGAGATCTTGAATTCAGTTTTGCACAGGCGTTCCTGTGAGACAAACTCTACAATTTGTGGCAACCTGGGGTACCGCTTGGGAAAGCATTGCCTTGGTATTTTGGATAGTGCTGTCATGCAAGTGAATTGCAGTCAGTTTGGTCCAAAAAAAATACTTGGGTAAGAAAGATGGAAAAATGAAGGTTGGATTTACTGTGCCTCATACAAAATAATCCTGAACCATTTTCTGGAGAAGATAATGGAGCGTGGGGTGTTGCGGTTGGCTTGCATTTTGTTTTATTCCAACGACACCAGGTGATATGATGTGAGAATCACATCTGCATGTTCCAGTTGACAATCCATGGTCTGATGCCGCCATTTTCCATGGTAATTGAGAAAATTGATGGCCTTTGACTGCGTATGCTTCATAATCTCTCTTTTCCAATTCTTCAGGAGGCGTGGGGGGGTTATCACCAGTGTGGCTTGATGTGGAGTTTTTTCAGGGGGGGGGGATCCAGGGGAAGGCCATAGGTCTGGGCTTGCAGCAAGGTGGTTGCAATAAGTGAAATAAATTGTATTGTTTTACCAAGACCCATGTCATTGGCCAGGATAGATCCAAGTGGGGATTCTGGAATTTCCTCACCCCTTGCAAGAGCTATGCTCTCACCAGTGATCTTGTTCTCCCATAGTGCACCACTATCAATTGGGGTCTTCTTCCACAAATCCAAGGCGGATGCAGCACGTGGTGATTCCCTATCAAGGAGGAAAGCAAGTCCTTGAGACTGATGTGGTAGCAATGGGGTTTTGATGACATTGGCAGAAGGAGAAACAGGGTCCAGATCACACCCACTGGGCACCTTGAGTAGAGCGGGTTTGTAATGTAGCTCCTTGATAGAAGACGGGAGGTCTACAATTTCTGTGGCAAGGTTGGAAAGGGAAATGGAGTTGTGTTTTGCAGGATTGTATTTTGGAGGGCGTTCAAGGGTAATGAATGAGGAAACAATGAAGGTGGTGATGGCCATGAGATCAAGTTTGCTGAAAATATCAATAATGCCAAATTGAATGTGACAACAGGCTGGGAGGAGACATGCAGAACTGCCTCAACAAAGATCTGTGAAGCTCTCTGGTTGGGAAATTCCAAAGGGCATTTCCCAGCAGGGCCAAATGATGTTTGATTGGGGATATAAGGGAGAAGGAGACATGACAGGGGAAGTGGTAAGGAGCCCACAGGTTGATCTAGGGTTGGGATTCTAACAACAAGTTTGCCATCTTGGCAAAGAATGGAGACCCAATGAGTTGATGGGTTGGAAATGAAATAGGGAAGAACAGTTTCAGGAATCAAGGTGAGGGTGGTTTTGAGGAGGTCAAGACATTTAGCAGTGAAGGAATCCATGGCTAAGGTTTGATGAAGTAATGTGATGAGTAAGGGATTTAATAGACGGATGGATGGAATATGTGGGAGATTTTGAGAAGAGCAATGATTGTGAGGGGGGAAAAAAGCATGTGAAGGTGAGTACTTATATCTTTGAGCTGACCAGGAGGTGGCTCTGTGGTAGGAATTTGTGTCAACACATGGCATAGTCTCATGCGGATGATGTACACCATTGTTGAACAAACTATATACAGTTCTTGAAATGAGTGGCATATGACCTCATTACATTCAGGGTTATGCAAATTCTCATTGTGGAAGTATGCATAAGGGTGGGAGGGTTGACATCTCACTTGTGTCAATTGTGGCAAATGGTCTGCCACATATTGATTTGAGAGGGTCTGAAATTGACTTGTGTGCTGGGTGGCAAGCTTAAAGCTTCATTTTTGACAGATCTACATGGGATGAATGGAAAAGGATGCTGGTGAAGGAACCCAAAATGGAGTTGTACGCTGGGCGGCAAGCGTACAACTCCTGAAAGGACCATGGAGCATAGGACATAATGAGGTTGCACAATCCCGTGGCCAAGGTCCAGCTTGGCTTTTGAGTGCTACACAAGGGTGTGGGCATAAAATAATCTGTGGATCAAAACTGGCTTGATATGCCCACACCCTTGTGAAGGAACCCAAAATGGGGTTGTACGCTGGGCGGAAAGCGTACAACTCCTGAAAGGACCATGGTGCATAGGACATAATGAGGTTGTGCAATCCCATGGCCAAGGTCCAGCTTGGCTTTTGAGTGCTACACAAGGGTGTGGGCATAAAATAAGATGTGGATCAAAACTGGCTTGATATGCCCACAGCCTTGTGAAGGAACATAACATGGAGCATAGGACATAATGAGGTTGTGCAAGTGGGTGGCCAAGGTCCAGCTTGGCTTTTGAGTGCTACACCAGGGTGTGGGGATAAAATAAGCGGTAGATCCAAACTGGCTTAATATGCCCACACCCTTGTGAAGGAACCCAAAATGGAGTTGTACGCTGGGCAGCAAGCATACAACTCCTGAAACAAGCATGGAGCATAGGACATAATGAGGTTGTGCAAGTGGGTGGCCAAGGTCCAGCTTGGCTTTTTAGTGCTACACAAGGGTGTGGGCATACAATAAGCTGTGGATCAAAACTGGCTTGATATTCCCACACCCTTGTGAAGGAACCCAAAATGGAGTTGTATGCTGGGTGGAAAGCGTACAACTCCTGAAAGGACCATGGTGCATAGGACATAATGAGGTTTTGCAATCCCCCAGCCAAGGTACAGCTTGGCTTTTGAGTGCTACACAAGGGTGTGGGCATAAAATAAGATGTGAATCAAAACTGGCTTGATATGCGCACAGCCTTGTGAAGGAACATAACATGGAGTTGTACGCTGGGTGGCCAGCGTACAACTCCTGAAAGGCTCATTATTGAGGACATAATGAGGTTGTGCAAGTGGGTGGCCAAGGTCCAGCTTGGCCTTTGAGTGCTACACAAGGGTGTGGGCATAAAATAAGCTGTAGATCCAAACTGGCTTAATATGCCCACACCCTTGTGAAAAAACCCAAAATGGAGTTTTATGCTGGGAGGCCAGCATACAACTCCTGAAAAAAGCATGGAGCATAGGACATAATGAGGTTCAATCTGTGCCTACAAGGGCTCAACTGCAATTTTTTTGGCTTGTGCAAGGGTGTGGGCATAACTCAAGAGACACCTGTTTTGAAGCTTCATTTTGACACACCTCCTTGGGGGGTTGGCATTGATATTATGCATGTTGTGTTCTAAAGCTGCTTGCACAGAATTGAAATCAGAAAGGGGAGGGTGCAGGCATCTTGGTGACAGACAACCTTCAAGCTTGCCCATGGTTGGCAACCATTGGGGCAAGCTAATGGTCAGCAACCATTGGGTTGCACGCTAATGATTGATGACCATTGGAGCAAGATAATGGTTGGCAACCATTGGGGCAATCTAATAGTCAGCAACCATTGGGTTGTACGCTAATGATTGATGAAAATTGGAGCAAGCTAATGGTTGGCAACCATTGGAGCAAGCTAATGGTCCGCAACCATTGGGGAAAGCTAATGGTTGACAACCATTGGGGCAAGCTAATGGTTGGCAACCATTGGGGCAAGCTAATGGTTGGCGACCATTGGCGCAAGCTAATGGTCAGTGACCATGTTGGAAACCATTGGGGCAAGCTAATGGTCAGCAACCATTGGGTTACACACTAATGGTTGATGACCATTGGGGCAAGCTAATGTTTGGCAACCATTGGGTTACACGCTAATGGTTGATGATCATTGGGGAAAGCTAATGGTTGGCAACCATTGCAGCAAGATAATGGAAAGCAACCATGAGGGGAAAGCTAATGGTCAGCAACCATTGGGGCACGCTAATGGTTGGCAATCATTGGGGCACTCTAATGGTCGTTGACCATTGGGGAAAGCTAATGGTTGGCAACCATTGGGGAAGGCTAATGGTTGGAAACCATTGGGGAAAGCTAATGGTCAGCAACCGTTGGGGAAAGCTCAGCCTAAGCTAATGAATAGAAACCATGAGGCCAAGGTAATGGATGGCAACCATTGAGGGTGAGTCACCCCTCAATGCATAAATGCATATGAGGTAGTGTATAAGGTGTGGTTGGATAGTGCACCCAATTGAAAAATCAATCCCTCCCCCCATCCATCCATCCCACCATCATTTGATCCATCCATCCATCCATCCATCCATCCATCCATCCATCCATCCATCCATCCATCCATCCATCCATCCATACCACCCATCCATCCATACCATCCATCCATCCATACCATCCATCCATCCATACCATCCATCCATCCATACAATCACCACAAGACTTCTCCACTATGTCTACATCACCTGCACACAGCAAACCCACACCCTCAATTCCCTCTGCCCAGCCCACTGAGCCCACTGGAGATCAACCAACTGCTGATCCAGTACACACCAAACCCCCACCCTCAATTCTGTCTGCCCAGCCTACTGAGCCCACTGGAGATCAACCAACTGCTGATTGACCAGCAATCATCACTCCAGACCGTGAGTCCTCTTTTCACTTTGTCATGTTTGCCTCAACTACTGACCAGACCTCCCTTAGCCTCTCTTCCACCACCCCCACCATGGGTTGAAGTTGTTGGCACGGAATAATCATCAAGCCGCCATGCTACACCCCCACCCCCACCCCCAGCCCAGACCAGTGGCTTGATGAGCACACAGGAAGCCTTGGTTGTCTCAAAGTCTAAGTTCCTTGCTAATAGCAAGCGGCAAATGGCAAATCTCCTTAAAATGGCCGATGACAAATCACTGCCACAATCAGTGCGAGACATGGCAGTCAAGGCCTGTAAGGGTCTTCAAGATGCAATGGCCTGTGAGTTGAAACACTTGAATGCTAGTCTAATCCCTGGCTGATCCTCATTGTGTCCTTCACCAGTGGTTGAAAATGGTGATGACCTCCCTCCTGAGGAGGAGGTTCAGTTTGGGTCAGGGAAACTTCTTGCCAAAAGACGGGCTGCAACTGCCTCTGCCAATCCCAACAAGAAGAGGCATAAATTTGCGCCCTTGATGGAAAGTGATGAAGAGGAAAGTACCCCAGGCCCCACTACTCTGCCCACACAAGCTGCTCCAAATGAAGTGCGCTCCAAAGAATCCCAAAATACACTCTTTACCCCTGAAGTCCCAGCAGAGCAGGCCTCCATCACCACTCCCCTTGAACCCAATGCTACACCAATGGTAACAGACTACCAACCCACCAAGGGGGCTACCCCCCCCTCTGCCGCTGATCCTGCAAATAACCCTGGTAAGTCACTTCCATCACATCCATCCAAATACCTTCCCTGATTTCCAATCACTTTAGCTCCCTCCATAGATTCACCTACATTGTTCAAAAAATACCCAGCTGAAATCCAAGAAGCCATTCAACCCTTTGCAAATGGCATAATTGACTCAAAGTGCTACAAGAGTGCTGTTGAGGCAGCAGTGCACCTCTTTGGATTACGTGCAAAAGAACACAAAGAATGGGGATCTTACCCTCAATTGCTATCTCACACAATCCGTTTCAAAACCATCAGTGCTGGTATTAAGGAATGGATCAGTCAATTGGCTACAAGTGGTAAGCTTGATTCCCCTGGGATCTTTTGCCCTCACAGTAGCCAACCTCTCCTCATTCCTACAGATGCAAATCCTTTCCCACCTTGCACATCTGAGCCATATTACATGCCAGATGTATTTGCTCTGCCTCTTCTACCCGGGTCACCACCCCCACCAGCCACAACCATAGGGTCTACGCTGCACAATCTCTGGATCCACCTTACTCGCCCTCCAGAGTTTTCAAAGGTTAGATGGGCACAATTATGGTTCCAATCAATCCTCCTGGTCTCAAGAGAACTCACCCAGCCACCAGCATTTATCCAACCACCAGGTACTGAAGATGAGGCAAGCCGTGATATCTCAATCATCAAGTATTTTGCTGCTTGTCTTGGCTCAAATGAAGAAATGGCTTGGATTGAAGGACAGCCAGTTGACAGCCCTAGTCAAAAATCTGGCTTCAACTCCCTGGACAAATTGGTTGACAACATCAACCACATGCTCATTGCATTTGCTCTCCTGTGGACAAAACTTTGATTGGAGGGGTCCTCCACAGCAGTGGCACCACAGCAGGCCAAGTTGAACACCATCATGGTCACCATCACATCCCAACCCTACTACCACATTCTTGTGGCCTACCTTGTAGTGGGAGTATGTGGCCTCTTGCCGATACAATCAGAAATTAGAAAATTTCCCCTGGTTCAATCCCTCCAGCTCCTGAGCCTTGTCTCCAAAGCCAACAAGCTAGAGCCCAAGGACATCAAGGAACAAGTATGGAAGCGGACAAATGCTTACATAGTGCAGCTTATCCAAGACTGCTTTTTCAGCCCTGAATCTTGGCCAGGAACACGGGTATCCCGCATGGACTTGGCAAAATGTCTTTTAATTGATTTCAGTGATCATTGGCTGTCCCAAAACCCTTCAACTGATAATCCTGTATTTAGTTTACCTTGCAAATCTAATGTTTCTATTTCAGCTATCCCAAATTTATCAGTATCTTAGTGTACTAGCTTTTCTTTCTCCATTGCTTTTAATCATCATGCTTATAAATGAATTCATGTATGCCTTATGCAACTTAATTATTGATAAATGAGTTCATAATGTGACGTTGCGGTGAGATGAGTCCCATGAGAATCTGTGAAAGTGAGAGACTCAAAGTCCATGCACACTTTTCATTCATCTGAACCATTGGACAGATGAATTGTGATAGCTCTATGAATGGTGACCATTGTTGTAGTCCACTCTAAGCATCTGGTAATGTGAGGCATGCAAAGTTCATTCATAGAGCTCTCACTTGCCCAATGGGCCAGATGCATTATGATAGCTCTATGGATGGCAACCATTTTTGTAATCCAAAAAATTGGCTCAAAAACCTGTGATTAAACTTGGGCAAAAATTGATTAAACCCAAAAAAAATTGTTGCCCAGTCCAAGCATTCTTAAAAACACAATGCTTGTTTCATCCAGGTATGTGTTATCCCGCATTCAAAAGATTGAATGGAATGTCTTAAACTCATGCATCACTTAGAGAAACATAAACACTGAAAATTTTATATCAAATTTTATTTCATTAAGAAATATAAGAATAGAAAGGCTCGCAAGATACAGGAAGAAAAAAAAGACCACCCAAGTGTCAACTATTGTTGGGGCAATCAACTTGCCTTGGGGGTATGAGCTGGAAATATTCCAATTGTGGTAAAAGGCTTCTTCTTGATTTTTTCTGATAGTAAGGTGATTGCTGCAACAATTTTTGAGTTGTCACAAGGAGCCACAAGTTTGAGGTCAATTTCTGAAAGGGCTTGCAGTGCTGCAGGGTGATAAGCATCAATTGGAAGTTTTTTTGGGCATTTGAGGAGGGTGAATTCTTTGGGTTTCACCTTACCTGACACACAATCAAGTAGTGAATGCAACTGCTTGATTTCTTGGTGCTTCATAGCAACTGGTAATTCTATTTCATCTAGGAGTTGAGTTAGATCATTTATTTCACAGCTTCTCCAGGGGGTTTCAATGGTTGTGCAAGTGCCATCTTTATCCTCCTCCCAATCAGATACAACATCCACATGGTCAAATATTGCAATGACTTCTGCTGCTTCTTTGGGAAGGTATTTGCGGGCTGTGTGAAAATGCTTTTCACTTATCTGTAAAGCAAACCAACACACACCATCAGCATCCATTCTTTGAATACGAACCCCCAGGACTCATGCTCTAACCTTCTTTTTGGATTGCTGGATGGATGCGCATTGGGCCTTGGTAACTTTATTTTCTTGCAACTTTGACCCTAATAGTTCCGCTTGCCGTATTTTTTTACCCTGCCCCAGGACCCATCTCTCCAATAATGCGCTCATGTTCTGCATTCCATCCCACACCATACCAGGTTGCCCCTTTTTCCAGTTTGAGTAATGCTGGACTATGATGGCACCTATTGCCGCATTCAAGCCCAATGATACAAAGGACCTTGCATGCCACTCAAACTTAATCCTTGAGAAACCTGCCTTTTTCACATCTCTCTCACATTTTACCTTAGCACTCCATGGGAAATTGTCGGTTGATGGCACATTGGGTGCTGGGTGGAGTTGTGGGGGTACAATGTTGTTTCTGAGTCTAGCCACTTCTTCATTGTATTGCAGCTGCCCATCCGCCTGATTTGCCTTTCCATGTTCTGTCCGGACAGACTCCAGATGTGCCATGACCCGCTGTGCCCTCATAGGAGCCCACTGTTCCCATTTCAGTACTTCTTCAGGAGAAAGAGGTGAGGGGAAGTTCATTACATTTGCTGGCATGCCCATCAAAAAGCGGACCCATTGCCGTAAAGAACGTGAGATTGTACTAGATTGACTGGGAAGGGGGGTTTTGGTGACCATCTGGCGCACTTGTCTCAATTCGCGGTCTAAAGTCTCCTTGTCAAGTTATTTCTTTTCAGAACGGTTGGTCAGTCCAATCCTAGATTGAGCAGTGCAATCATTCATGTCCACTAAACCCATCACAATCAGCATCTCTGTGTTAATGAAATTAGTGGACCTCCCAGTTCAATCATACTGCTCACCTGATTCTGGTATAGTATTCACATCTGGGGGAACCCCCCTGAGTAAGTCATCCAGGAGTCCCTCATGATATTGCAAACCAGAGGACACCGTCTCTTGCATACCAGAGGATATTGTCTCTTCAGGCAGCATTGGAGTGTCTTGACCAGCTGCAGCAGGTTGGGAGGTATAGGCACTTTGGTCTGGCATTATAAATAATTAATATTCAAGGGTTGGCTAAGGGTATAATGTAATACTATAGCACTAGTCCTTAATGCCCCAAATTTGAGGAGGAGGGCCCTATGGATGGTGTGAGAGGCAAGGCAACATGCAGCTTATGGTTAAGTTGCAGAGCCAATGCCCAGGACTGAATTGATTTTGTAGAGGGTTGAAGTCAGGATTTTCCAAACCTTGAAAAACCAATATTGTTATAGAGATAGATGGTGAGTGTGTGAGATAGTATTGTTTAACTGTGAGAGGGTATGAGCAGATAAATTGATGGTTAGACCGGGTGATTGGTATGGGGGAAAGAACAGATGTAGGATGATGATCAATGTGAGATAGGAGAATTTCTTATTTATATTCCTACCCTCCTCCTTCATCATTCCCCAATTGTAAACATTTGACAACTGAGGATTTGTCTGTCCAATTCATTGGAAACTAATACAATGCATGATGACAATTTTAATATCCAAGATTCTGTTGTTACAAATATTACGTCTACCAACCTCACATCTAATCTCCATTTCATCATCCCTTAGGCCCCGTTATGGTCCACACAAAGTGTCATATGGTTGGTGTTTGGTGTCCACTTGTCCATGTTTCCTCAAATGATTCTTGTTGATACTTGCTAAGGTTTCAAGTCACCCATAGGCCAAACACCATGGTTAATTTCATGTTGAAATACATCCCTGCACATTCCACAATCAGTTTTGACCTTGTCCTCATATCAGCTAAAAGGGCAACTCACTACTTGTGCCAGGGAAACCAAAGTAATTGTCTTGCCTGGATAACCAAATTTCACCACAAAATTGTCCAAAACAGCCACATGCCCCACTATCTCCTTTCCCAGCATCACCACAGTCTCCCTTAGATTTGTTGAGACCACTTGCACATTCAAGTTGGGGTGGGCTGTGTATGGATCTTTGGCATCTTCTGCATGTGCATCTTGAAATAACTGAATCACAAACCAAACATACCCACCTTCTTATTGCACAAAGAGCTTGGTGATTTGACCAAATGAACAGAGTTCATCCCGCATGATCTCCACATAGGAATTGGAGTGATTTTTACCTTGATCCAGCCGTTTCACTGTAAATCTTTTATGATGTATCAAGGTACTGTTGATTTTGTGCACATTGTAATTGAGAGACACATCCTGTTGCAGACCCAATCTTCCAACCTCTTGTATCCATAAGCAATGGATTTCTGGGTCAAATGGGGTGAGGCTGAAGCGGGGATTTGAGTTTTCTTGTCCCTGGTTAATTACCTTGGACTGGATCAATAAAATTGAATATTGACTCCTTGATATACATTTCTTCATGATTGTACCATGTATATCACCTGTAATAAATTCATTTATTGTTTGCTTTGTTTGCCCAGTAAAAAGGACAGTGTACAGCATGATTCTTAGTGAGATCACCTGTGCAATTGTTCTTTGGTATTCTTCCCAACATACCATTTAACCTTTCATGGGCCCAGGCTGCCATGGCCATTGGTGGACCAAACCTTTTGATCACTTCTGGGTAATGCTGAGTAATGTGCATGTTGGGTTTACTTCTTTGTTGTGGCCATCCAGTCCTTAGTGTTTGACAGTATTCCAGCATTATTTGTTCAACCTCCATGATATCTTGGTTTGAAATATGATGCTTCATTAACATGTTGGTTATGTAAATGAGAAGCACTGTTGAGTCCTTCAAGATTTTTATTGAGCCAATGTGATCAATACCAGGTCTACGCTTACCGCTCCACAAAGGAATCATAGCAAGGGGATAGTAAACCATGTAGAGTGTCAGCCACTCTGCGGCCTTGAGGGATCCTGCACCATGAAATCCAACATTCTTTGGTACCCTTGTCATCCATGATGGCACCTTTGTGTCCTGAATCACCTGTTGGATGCGCCTCAAATTGTGAAGCATTAATCAAGGCCCTTGGATGGATGATTCCACTTGAGCTGCTTTCCCTCTGTCATAATCCTTGTTCACTGGAATGCTTCACTTGCCCCCCATCAGCTTCAGAGTACTTGTGTGGCTTCCTTGACTGGCTATACTTTGCGAACTTCCCAAGCTCCCAATAATTCTACTTCTTAAAGAATACAAGTGAGAACTAGTATATTCAGAAGATGGTTGAGATTTCTTGCTTTGCTGTGAGGCTGATGATTATTTCCCAGCCTGTGAAGATCTCAATTCATATTGTCTGGATTGAATTTTTGAGCTTTCTTCCATTATTTGTGTAAGTGCTCTCAGATTGCTGGCATTAAGCCGTCTCTTGGGACTTCTCTGGTTGTGATCACCCTCCTCTGTTTGATCTTCAGGAGACTTCCTTCTCTCCTCCTTTCCAATGATGCTTTCCAATCAAGTTTTCTCTCCTCTGTTCCTCCCTTGGATTTTTCCCTTCTCAATTCTTCTCCAGCTAGAGAAATGTTAAGATAACTCATGCTATGATCCTTGAGATTTCCCAAAATCCACCCATGCATGAGCTCTATTACTGAATATTCTATTGGGCGCCAATATGGAAGCCTGTTCAAACAGCTTGCTCCGACCCCCTTCTCCTTGGTAATTTGATCTTGCTTCCATGATGTCTGACATTCCTCCCAATTCTTGGCATTCTTCATGTGCTCGGAATTTCTCCTTGGCTGGAAATCCTTGACATTTGGATCATTGATCTTGTCCTTTGTAATTTGACAATATGAGCAGAACATGGTTGAAGAATGACCAGAGAATCCTGCCACCTTGCGCATAGCTGGCAAATCCCCAATCAATGGGAACAGTCCAACAAATATCTCCCTACCTTGAGGAAACTGGCTGGTTTCAGAAAACCATACTCCTTCCCAGAGGTCTTTGATTTCATCAACCAATGGATCTAGAATGTGGCTGATTTCTTCCACTTTGGGTTCCTTGGGCGCAGGGATAATACCAAAAAGGAAAAAATTCTCTATCTTGTAACTTTCCGCTAGTGGAATGATGAGACAGATCAAGATCACTGCTCCCACTGAGATTGATTTGTGCCCAAACTTGTTTTCAAATGGGTTGAACCAATCCACAAAGAGACTGAAGACAACGTGCCCTGGTTTTTGGGTAAATTTCCTCTTCTTGTCTGTGCCTCCAACAAAGTTGCGCCAAACTGAGCCATCCCAAACATTGCTAATCACATTTGAATTGAGGTTTTTATGATGAAGATTGCTTTCAATGAGCTTTTCAAAATCTGAAAACCATAATTTTCTACCAAGCCAGGCCTTCAAGCTTTGATAATGAAATGTTCAAGCTGGTTTGATGGGTCTGCTATTTTTCCCACTGGTCTTCATCAGCAATTATGTTTCACAGTACATGCACTGCTCATTACCAGTTTGGGGCACAAAGATTTTGCTAGTGGAATAGAACTTGGCAGTACATTTCTTGACAATTGATTCTTGGTTGTCCAATTTGTCTGGGATTGGATACAGCTTGAAGCATTCTGGACAGCATATCCTTGTTTCCAGGTTGGGCTCAAAACATAGCCTTTGAATTAGAGTGACTTTGCTTTGAGGTATTGCCTTCATGATGTTATTTGAATCAAAATTGAATTCCCTCCTCAGATTCTTAATCTTCTCCCGCTCTGTCTTCAAGAAATCTGTGATTCCCAAGTCACTAAGTTGATGAACAAGTCACATTTTTGCAGCTTGGACAAGCACAAGCAGACTGTGCCTTGGGACTAGATGAAAAGAGTTATACTTGAGGTGTTGAGAATTGAACAAGTGCCCTCCCCGGTGAAGTGGAATCTGAATCTTCTCTTTGCTTTCATTCCTTGCTGGATTGTTGGAAACCTGAAAATCATTATAGCAGGCAAATCAGAAGATCAGCACATGAATGTACAGTGTTAACTAATTTCCCATCCCTCCTCTCCACTTACATGACTTCTCCCTTATTGCAATATATCTGTTGTGACTTGCAGGGACTGATTGAGTCTGCTTATAGCCGCCTGATGTTTCTTGAAGGCAGAGGAAGAAAAAGCCATTCCTATCTTTTTGTTTCCATCTTCATCTTCATATGTGCCCTCGCCACATTTGAATTCCAGACATTGGCATACCTTCCATTTGGCTGTCTTCATATCAATTGATGGATGGATGAATGGATGGATGGATTCATCAAATGATGGAGGGATTCATCAATTGGGTGCTGGGTGCACTACCCACCCACATCTTATACACTACCTGGTATGCATATATGCATTGAGGGGTGACTCACTATCAATGGTCACCATCCATTACCTTAGCCTCATGGTTATTGTCCATTAGCTTAGGCTGAGCTTGCCCCAATGGTTGGTGACCATGAGCTTGCCCCAATGGTTGCTGACCATTAGCTTGTTCCAATGGTTTCCAACATGGTCACTAACCATTAGCTTGCGCCAATGGTTGCCAACCATTAGCTTGCCCCAATGGTTGCCCCAATGGTTGCTGACCATGAGCCTGCTGCAATGGTGGCTGTCAATTGGCAAAATTCCACCTTTTTTAACATTCAAGTCATCATCCCCCTGTGCTTTGCAATTATTGAATGCTGACCATGCTCTCCTACTTTGATAATCATGCAGTGCAAACAACAAACAACCCATCATGGTACAATACCTCTTGAATGGAGGCCCATCAAAAAACCCCAGACTCTTCAATCAAGATGTTTCCAGAAGTGTCCCTGGATGCAACTCCCACTTCTCTCAATGTCTGTCATCCTACTGTAGAGTTGTGATGAATATCACCAAGTCAACAGATACTCACTGGCAAAAAATCCCCAATTCCCTACAACAATCCCAGATTCAATCACTGCCATCATCTTGCATTCATCAAAAGATTCACTCCACTACCTCTCTAGTCCCATCAAAGTCTTCATGTCTACTACATGGAATATCAACCCTAGAAAGAGAGGTTTTTCTTCAAGACCTTGCACAAATCAACTTTCCTTGCTGTGGTTTCAATTGGTCTCAGCCTTGGGAATTGCATTGGAACCAGTTGTTTATGGGACTCATCATTAAACATTGGAATCATGCCCATGTACATGATGCATTTTGAAACTACCCATTTAACTCAGTGCATAACACCAAATTAAACCTTACCATTGTCCTCAAGAGGTGGTTCATGGGCAGGACATCCAATATTAAGTCTGAAAAATATCTTTCAGAAGCCCATGCAGCAAAACAAAATCAGACAAGAAAATCCAGATGGTGCTAACAAGTAAGCAATTACTCCCTATCATCCAATGGTATTTTTTACCCCATTTTTTTCACATAGTTTTTCCTCTCTGCCTACAGCTCTCAAATCAACAAAAAGAGATCTTGGAATCACTTGGATTACCAGGAAATCATTCCAGTATATTCAGTGAAACAAAATGTTGCTCTGACACTGAGGTCTCCAATGAAAAGGTCTTCCAGAAGGTCCAGTGCCAATGGAAATCTCAAGGTTTCTCTGCCCTTGGTCACAAAATAGATAAAACATTTGACAACATGAAAGCTGAGAGACTTGGTAGACGGTACAAATGTGGTCATTCAATGTGGATGATGAGGAAAACTTCCAACCTCCAAGAAAAACTCACAAAGGTGCCAACAAGACTCCCCAGAAACTGTTATCATCCTGATTTGATTTCTTCCCTTTCTCCAGAGGGCAAACAGCTTTTGGATATGCAGCCTCCAATTGACCTTGCCTTCATAATGTCTAAACTCATACCTTAAATTATTTGTAGATCTAAAGTCATGTTTCAATATTGATTCTTGTGATAGTAGAATGTTCAACTCTCACTACTTTAATCCATAGAATCTTGCAAGGATATCCTACTTGAAATATTTTTTTCATCAGACATACCTGTGTTGTAAAATCACATAAATATAATTAAATCTTGTTCATGTCCAAAGTGTTTTAATTATCTTCCCCTGCATCAAAATACACTCTAAATTGTGAAATTATTATCAACATAACTGTACCAATACCATTGACATAAAAGCTCTTTCATGCAATGATTTGATGTGGTACATACCTTTGACATATAAAACTGCTTCTGGAAACCATGCACATGTATGTGTACACCACGGGGCCACTTTTGGCCTTTGAGGACCGCAGAGCCAATGACAAGGGTTGATTCAATGGTGCACGTATTGACTGCCTGACATTTTGACAACCGGGTTGGCCAATGGTTGACCAACCAAAAAATGATGGTTGACCAACCAATGCATCAATCCACTAGTTGCCTGGTTGGTGAGGGGTGGTCAGAGTTGTTGTAACGGCAATTTGCCCCTGCGTTTGAATCACCAGCAGGGGCGGCTGTCAGTGACTTGCTGTTGGGGTTGAGACAACATCACCTCACCCCTGCGGTTGATTCACCAGCTGGATGCACAGGGTGGATACATGTGACGTCATGGTTTCTGACCCATGACATCAGCTGTTTACCGGTTGACTATTGATTGACCCAGACGATGATCATCATCATTGCTCTCACTCACTCCACCTCTCTTGATCCATCCCACCATGGTGGACTGCTACTACCACTTCCCTCTCTCTAGACCAACCAAGACCTGAGCATCCTATCCCCTCCTTCCCTCCTCCTCATCCATCCATCCATCCATCCAACACCCCCCTCTCTCTCTCCTTTGAATCTCCCTCTCACAGGTACTGGTCTCTTCTTGGGTACCACTCAATCACTTGCCAAAAATGGTGGCCCCCTTGGTCTCCTGATTGAATTCTTGGTCATGGGAACTGGTTGAGAAATTCATTCCCTACCTACTCCCCCTCTCTTCTTCCCTTCTCTGATCCACTGACACCACTCAATCATCACTCAGATTACTACCACCAGTTGTTTGGAATGTCATGGCCTCACTGGGTGAAATGAGTTGAGTACTTTTCCTCTGGCCCTCCCTCTCCCTTTTCTTGACTCCGCTGATCTCCTTCTCTGCTCTCTCTGCTACCCAGTCTCTCATTTTCCCATTGCAGGTGGTCATGTTACCCTCATCATCCATCCATAAAAAATTTCTGTTGTCTCCCTGCCATCATCAACAAATCAATCAATTCACACCTTCAATCTCATGCCTCTTCACACCCATTGAAAGCTGTGAACAACGTTGATTTGATTCAAAAAATTGATTGCAATCAACACTACTGGGGAGCTTGAGGGTATCAATATTAAACACCAATTGTTTTACAATACCCATCCCATGAGAAAACCTGACAAAAGTTTTTTTTTTTTAATTTTTGTAAATTTCTTTCTATTTCATTGTTAAAATACAACTGTAAAATTTTCTCACAAAAAACAAAAAATCATGTAATAATATTTATGACAGATTAAAAAATTAGAAATTAAATTAAAATAAATATAAATGATTAATTTGATCTTGCAAGCCCCCTGTACCAAAAATGGAAAACAAAAAAAAAAGGTCAAATCATCGTTGAGAATGACAATGATTCAACCCACAAGGACCTTTTGACCCTTGAGTCAAATTGCTGTCAGATCAACCTTGACAGCAATTTGAAAAGGGCCCAACTGCCCGGAGGTGGAATTGGTGTCAAGCCGTTAGCAAGTCCTTGACCAGGCTCAACATTTTGGAACACCAACGTTATTTCCACGGGCCCACTCCCACTAAGGGAGTGCTGTAGAACCAGCGTTGGCCAAGCTGGAGGCTTAACAGCAAGTTGGCCCCGTGGTGTATGTGTATGGTCTGTAAAGCATGTTTGGGTGCTGAGCCAAGTTTTTCCAAAATTTGCTAAAGCCCACATGGCACTTAGCAAAGTCATCTTGGCACCTGGCAAAGCCTTCTTGGTGCCTTGCCAATGTCCACTTGGCGCCTGGCCAAATTGGTCTGGTGCCTGGCCAAGTTTATCTTAGTGCAGATCAAAGCTGGTTGCATTGACCCACCAATCACATGATCATACTTGAAAAAAAAGGCTTGAAGTTGGGGGGAGGGAGGCTGGTCAATTTTGGTACAACCAGCATTGATTGGCATCAAGGGGAGCTTGATTAGGTGCCAAGTTTTAATCCCTGCAAGCCCAACCTAATCAAGCTCCCTGGGCGCCAATCCAAGTCCCACTAGGCACATGCCAAGTCAAACCTGGAAAGGCGCCCAGATGCGCTTTATACACCATATGTGTATATGGCCATGGGAGAGGCCTAAAACAACATTTGTCATCAAAAATATAAAACTTTGGATTGCAATATACACCCCCATTTGCAAATTGATGGTGTATAAAGCCCATCTGGGGGCCTCGCAAAGTTCCAGGTTTTGTTTGTAAAGTGTGTGTGGTGCCCAAAAAAGCTAGCTTGGCACCCAGCCAAGTGATATTGGTGCCCTTTCAAGTGCCAGTTGGCGCATCCCCTAATTGGCTTGGCGCCTTGCCAAGTTGGTTTGGTTGTCAATCAAAGCTGGTTGGGCAACCAATTCTCAACTGTATTTTTTCTCTTTTTTTGACTCAAAAAGTTATTTTTTTAATTTTTACTTTAAATAGCTGTGCATAAATTAATAAAATGAATTTAAACAAGGTTGAAAAAAAACTAACCTTGTTGAATATGCTTTGTAAAACAGTCCCATGACTTTTTTCTACCCACTGCACTTTTCCCCCACATCATCCAATTTGTCCCTCAAGAAGGAGAAGATAAAAAAACATGAGAAAAAAAAACAATAAAATATAAATATATATATTTCAGAGCACACCATACCAGGATGCGTTTCCCAGCAGATACCACTCATTTACTTTTCCCCCACATCATCGAATGAGTACCTCTTGCAGAAAAAGATAAAAAACCATGAGAAAAAATAAAAATAAAATAAAAATAAATAATAAAAAATAAATTTGAAAGAAATATCCAAATTCTGTAATCCGATTCAACCTGTGAGCTCAATTCTCAAAGGCACAGATAATGCTTATATCTATTTGGTCATATTATGAACTAAAATGTGGTTACTGATCACTAGGGTGTTATTTAAAATTATTTTCCTGCAAGAGAATTTTTATCCCCCTGGTTCAACAGGCAGTAAAATGATTACTACAACCTGGTGGTTGAAAAAGTGAATTCTTCACTCCAACAGTGTGTTGGAGTTGGTGGCTCACTCCTCAGTTAATTTTCCCAATCCAGCGATTACATAGTTATGTAATTGGAGGTAGCATTTCTGATGATTTGGAGTTTGAATGGGTTTTCCACTTGCCCCTGGAACTTGGTGGAGCAATGTGGGTCAAACTCCACTCATGGATGCTGTCCAGGACCAGAGGAGATTGAAGGTGTAGTAGGGTAAAGATATATGGATGTAGAGTTGAGGGTGATGTGACAACCTCTGTCAATGAGAGAGGGGGGAGGTGAGATCAACTGAAGATAAAACAGAGATACTTCTTGAGATATAGCTTGGATACAGGTGAGATAGAACTTGCCACCTGCATACGGGTGGCGCCCTATTTTTTGTGGTGGTTAATTACAAAATGAATAAGGTAAAATTAGCATAAGAAGTTTAAGTGACGTGGTATGTGAAAGGCAATGATTTGACAGTCTGGCAATCACAATACAAAAAAGCAAAGCCTAGTTATATTTTACCCATTATTTAAATACTTCAATAACAACAATAAAATAAATCAAATCAATCCAATCAATGATACTTCAAACTCCACTGAAAGTAACATACATATAAACTCAGATTCTAACATTTCTCAGGTTGGATTTGAAAAAAAATGATGATGAGAAGAAAATAATTGGAGAAAAATTTTCAAATTTATTTCAAAAAATAAAGGGTGAAAAGTTAGAAAGCTTGTTCCTTTGGAAAAATGATAATTTGGGAACCAAGGCTATATTTGGATTGGAAAATGGGCCATATCCTGAAGAGCTTCTACCAAAACATATTAGGTTGGAATTGCTAGCTGAAGTTGCTCTGGAAATTTTTCATTTGAATTTCAAAGGAAGTGTATATGTGAGATTAATGGAGGGAATAAGGGCCCTTGTTGCAAATAGTTTACAGAGAAAACTGAGAGGATATGAGAAGAGTTTTATTATTAAACAAAAGATACTTATTATTACTGAATTTTTCATTGACATTACCAAGATGGCAATGTTGAAAATCAACATTACTTTAAAAATCAACATCTTTCACTAAAATTACTTTAAAATTAGTGAAAGATGTTGATTCAAAATACTCCTGCCAGAAAGATATGGAAGGAATAATGTTTTTTCTAGAAGAATTCTGGAGTGAAATTAATAATATTGAAGCAAACTCTTCTCTTATGAAGAATAGAAATTTAAGAAATATTGTGGAAATTGCAAGATTGGGGGATGCTTTTCAAAGGAATCATGAAACAATGTATCAATTAAGAGCTGTATTGAGGCCTTTAATTTCGGGTAATGCATGGATTATTGTGGGGTACTTGTGGGAAAAACACTCAGAATAGATTATTGGGTATTCAAAAGATGTTTTTATTTCAAAAAAATCTATCAGCATTTTCAAATAGAGCAATATTGTACTCAAATTATAGTTTGATTTTGAAAGGAATTCAGCAAAAGAAATATTCTATTGGTAAAAAAAAAATAAAAAATAAATTGAATTTATGAATCATCCCAATATTTATTCAATGATTAAAAATCATTCTAAAATTGAATTGTTTTTATCAGGAAATTACCAACAATATTTTAGTCTAACTTATTTGTGCTATTTTGAAATTTTCTATGAATTGTGCAATTTTGTAAACTTTTCAATGGGTTTTTTTGACTATCTCTGCTAATAGTAAATAAATATAATGGGAATTTGTCTCAAATCAATCTAGTTTTGCATGATTCAAAGGTTTTTGATTGAAATATTTTCTGAAAAAATTGAACTTTTTCAAGTATGGAATCATTTCTTGATAATTAAAAAATGTTTTTTTAAGTGAAATACACCAATTGGGATAGGGCTAGCTTAGTGCCACATCTCAGAATTGATTGGTTTTTTTAGGAAAAAAAATTAAAAATATAACACTGGAACCTGAGTATCTACTTTTGAAATGCAAGTGCAGAACCTAAAAAGTGCTATAAAAACTCAGTGAATTCTTCTTACAAACCTCAACAAAAAAAGGGATGGAAAAAATATGTTTTCCAACTTCCAATTTATTACTTGAAAGCAATATTCAGCTTTCTTGAATTTAACATTTTAATAATTCACTCATTATTTCAAATTGATCTTGAAATATTTTGCATATCCTCAAATCATCAACCACCTGCTTATTGAAAAGGCTTCTCTTTAGATTTTTTTTTACTTTATTTTATCTTAATTTTGAAATTGATTGTTAACCTGAACTAATTATGCATTACAAATCACTCTATCAGCACATTATAACTTCTACTACATTAAAATATCTATGCCTTATCATCCCATGATTCTTCTTCATCTTCCTTGCTATCATTTGTGTTGATTTCATTCAAATCACATTTCATTTGCTATTGATAAATACTATCTTTATGATTGCATCAAATTTGAGCTTTCACAGCACTAAACACATCCATTATCAACTCCCTCCCCCCTTGAAATTACCTGTGCACATTATTTCAACAATTCTTCAAATAAATGAGGCTCAAACTCAAGAAAGGAGCCCCAATGTGGAAATTGTTTTTCTTTGGAGGAACAAGAGAATGTGGGATAGGTTAGCTGCAGAAGTCCTACATTGGATGATCATCAATTGATTGAAATAGCAGGAATGAGAAGAGGAAAATGTCTCATGATGAAGAGATGAGGAGATCCCAAGAGTAAGTATCTGAAGGAGAAAATTAGCTGAATATTTTAAGAGCAAAGCCGGAGGGCAAGGTGAGATGATTCTAGCAGGCTGGTTGTTTTTTCATGTGCTTTGATGACACCTATTGGAAGGGAACTGACCCATAAGAAGTAAAATACTAATTCCTTTGGGTTCATAGTTTCAGGGAGGAATTGGAGGCCAGTATATGTGAAAACTGAGGAGGAGGCCTTGAGGGATGAGTTGCTGATGCTTGGGGCCATGAGTTCCCATGGCATTTCATGTTGAACTGATTTCCTGGACACTTTTTTTTGTTAATGTTTTATGTTCCTGTCAAGGAAGTTCTGAAATTTACTGAGCTGTATGCCTTGGTAAAGTGAGATAGTCAGGCAGTGGGGAGTATGTAATTTTTCATGTAACAGTTGGTTGAAGGAGAGATAAAGGATTCACCAAGCCATAGAGAGAGAGGGATCCTGGGAGATGAAATAGGAACTGCAGGATATGCAGGGATATCCACAGGAGGTGGAGCTAGTAGATACAGAGCTAGAGTTTGGATGTAATGAAGTTCCAGGCAGGCTGAGGTAACTGAGGCCAGAGTTTTAACTTTTTTTTATGGCAGTACCCCCCCTGAATAGCAAGGTTCAGCTCCTGATGCCAATAAGAAGATGTTGGGAAGAGATTTAAGTTCTTCACCATTTCTGATCTTCCATTCCCTTCACCTTATCCATCACCATCAGCACCTTTCATCTCACTATAACTTTCATCATTCAACAGATCACCCACCCTATAATTTACCAAGGAAGAGACCAATGGCTATCAACTGTTAAAAATATTTCTCATTATGCTGTGTTCCTTTTCCTAACTCTCTTAGAATATTACTGATACAGTTCTCAAAGTACTCATCTGTATCCTATCAAGAGAACTCAATTATATTCTTTGTCTCCTCTATTTCTTTTTTATCTTACACTTCAATTTCCACCTCTCTTGTACTCTGAAGCCACCCGGATTCTCAATCCATCTATTCCTGGTGCAGACACCCTTACTCTCAAGAAGCGCAGACTCTATTCATTGAACTCTCAATAAAGCAACTGTGATCGACCTGGGGGGAACTCTAATCATTCAACCTCCAATCTGCATAATCACAACATCATCTACATTACACAACCAACAATCCTCAATTCACTAAAATCAAACAAACCCAGCAGCCAGTTCATTTAATTGTAAGGGTATCAGAATCAACTCAACTATCATAAATTGCTCACCTTTTTCATTTTGAAAGATTGTTCAAGGCGCTCAAGGTTACAATCTTCTCAATTAAAGCTGGCTTTGTCTTCATTCTCAACTGGCCATTGTAAATATCAATCATGTCCATTCTAGAATTCTGTCACCTGCTTATCTATTTCCTCTTTTTTTCAACAATCTAGAAGTCATATTTCTCATCATCTTGACAAATATCTTGACTCCATAGTTTAGCCAAGTTTTACTCCTGTTGGTTAATTTTGTCTAATCTTTCTTATTTTCATTTTTTGTCACATTAAAAATTAATGAAACTTACTTGCAATCATATCACAGTCTGTTCTTGGTGACCACTTGAATTTTTCCCATCAACCTGTGCAGCAATACTTCCCTTCTTGTTTTCCTGGAGAATGGAAATATTTGCACAACCAGTATCACCTCCAAATTAATCATTCAACCTCCAATCTGAATAATCACAAAATTATCTACATTACACAACCAACCATCCTCAATTCACTAAAATCAAAGAAACCCAGCAGCCAGTTCATCTAATTTGAAGGGTATCAGAATCAACTCAACTATCATAAATTGCCCACCTTATTCCTTTTGACAGATTTTTCAAGGCGCTCAAGGTTAAAATCTTCTAAAATAAAGCTGGCTTTGTCTTCATTCTCAACTGGCCATTGTAAATATCAATCATGTCCATTCTAGACTTCTGCCACCTACTTATCTATTTCCTCTTGTTTTCAACTATCTAGAAGTCATATTTCTCATCATTTTGAAAAATATCTTGACTCCATAGTTTAGCCAAGTTTTACTCCTGTTGGTTAATTTTTTCTAATCTTTCTTATTTTCATTTTTTGTCACATTAAAAATTAATGATCCTTGCTTGCAATCATATAACAATCTGGTCTTGGTGACCACTTAAATTTTTCCCACCAACCTGTGCAGCATTACTTCCCTTCTTGCTTTCCTGGAGAAGGGAAATATTTTCACCACAAGTATCACCCCCAAATCAGTTAAATTTAAGTAATTCAGTGAATGCATTAGATAAGAAGGTTACTTCTAGACCTAAAGAGAACTTCAACATTAACAAAACTAGAGAACAACCCCCTCTGATAAATATCTCTGATAATAAGAAACCTAATGATAAAAGGGACAAAGAGAGAATTCCTGGAACTTATTGGAATTGTAACAAGACAGGGCATATGGGACAAGACTTCCCATGACCAAAAAGAAAGATAGCATTCTTGGAAGGAGAACAGGAGGTTGAAGGGAATCAGAACTATGAAGATATAGCTGATACTGAAGGATCCCTTTCTGAATGTGAATTGATCTTGACCAACCCTGTTAATTTTATAGAAGGAGATATAGGCACTTCTATAGAAATCAATTATATCCATGGGGACTCTAGTTTGCCTCAACAATGGGATCCTACCACAATTCCTAGAAATATCACGGATGTTAAACCATTAAAAGTTAAACCTATGAGTGGTAAGAGTTATACTACTGGTCAAACTTGCTCTGCAACAGGATTGTATAAAGACAGACCTATAAGGTTATTACTGGATAGTGGAGCTTTCTGCTCATGTGTCTGTGCTGAATTCTTAAAAAAATGGGATCCCAATTGGAAAGAAAACCTTCTGCCTGTTGTAAGACTCCAAACGGTGCTAAGCCGTGGCAGTTCTGTGGAGGGGAAAGGTGCTGTTTAGGCTGCCCTCCTAGGAGTTACAATAATATTTTAATGTAACCGGAATCAAGGTCCAGAACCTTATGGATGAGAAATCAAACTAAGAGAAGAGGATAAGAGTTGTCGGTAGCAATGGAAACAACACTATCTGAGACAAGATGGTGCAGGGAAAGACTTGAACAAATAAGTCAAGGTTTGTTCAGAGTTCAATAGAACAAGGCAGTTGTAAGTAACAACGCCCACAAGCTAATAACTCTGGTCGTCAGCAGCTGATTAGGAAAGATCAACTCAATCCCAACCAACCTCCAGGTTCTCAATGAACCTGCCCAACTCTCCGCAATCAAGCGCTTGAAGGGTACCAGATAACTGTGGGAGGCTGAAAAAAACAAAAGCAATTTGTTTATGAAGCTCTAGAAGCAAATCAATAACGAATTTGAGCAAGAATATCCCAACACTTCTCAAGGAACTCAAGAATAGCGTGGCGAGATTCAACCTCAAAGAAGAAGGGAGGTATAACACTCCAGGTTTTAAGCTTAATAAAACCTCTTCAATCAAACGTGATTGGCTCCAGAAAGATGATCAAGGAGAGATCAAGACCAGTATGGTTGGAAAAAGGGATCAGAGTGGTATAACACACTCAAGAATTCAGGCAGACAGGAATTCTTCTTCAACCAGAAAGGCTATTGGTTGGTGATAAGGATCAAGGTCACAAAGGACTGAGTTTGAGTATGGAGGCTCAAAGGATCAAGGGGGCAATCTTAGATATACCCGGATAATTTGCTCAGATAAGTGGGGAAGGATGCCCACGGATAAATTGCTTATGATGATGGGATGATAGGATGCTGATGCTCCGATGATGGGATGCTGGGGTGCTGAGATGCTGAGATCTAGGATGATGGAATGGTCGGCCAAAAGGCAGGGGAGAGCCCCTCCTTATATGGGCAGGAGGCCCTGTTAGACTATATACAACGGATTCTAAAAATAGAGCGGAAACGGGAAGGCAACCATGTGGTCACTTGCGTTGGTCAAGGATCTGCCAAAGGCTTGCGGGTGCGGTCGGGGTGGATTCAGTAGATCATGAATGAGCGTCGCGCGACGGTAGCAATGAGGAGATTGGGAGGCGCAACGACAAAGATGAAGACACGCAACAAACAAAGATGAGGACGTTCTATAACAACGGCGGAGATGAGAAGCAACATGGATAAAGGACGCGCGACGCGCGCGGATGAAGGGAGCGCGGCGCGGCGCGCGACGCGGATAATGGAAGCGCGGCGCAGCGCGGCGCGGCGCGCGCGCGCGCGGGAAAATAATAGTTGGATGAGCCTGAGGATAAGTTGTTCAGCCGGGCGGTACGTTTGCGCAACAGTTTATGAATTGAGGTCTTAAGGCGGCCAGGGTGTCCAGGATGGGGCACCACACTGTCCCAAAAGCCAATTTGAGCTCTTGCAACTCTACCATGAATGCTATTGGAGTATGGACTTCTCCAATAAAAAATTACCCCATACTAAAGGATCTTTGAGAGTACAAGTGGAATTTGTGGTATGCTCAACAGATTATGTGAATACCTGATAATAGGTAATGATTCTTTATGTCTATATGGTATAGATTTGTTCCAGAATAAAGGGAGATACTTTACAGTGAGTGTTAATTGGGACAGGAATTTTAAGATATGCACCATCCAATCTAACTTCCCCTCTTCCACTTATCAAAAGAATTTAGAAGAATTTAATGAAGAATACTTCTCTCAAGCAGCTCTGAATGTGAAAATTTCTGAGTAACAGAAGAAAGATATATTGACAGTCTGCTTTGAGAACTAAAATGATTTTTGTACTAAAGATCACCCCATTGGTGATATCAAAGGACATGACATGGTATTAACATTGACTATTAAGCCTCCTTATCCTCCAAACTTAAGAAGACCAGCTTATCCTTTTGAGATCTACCATCAATTCCTAAACTAACTAGCCCTCCTGGCTACCATGTCCCTATACTCCAAACCCCTCTGGACTACCCCTGGATGTAGGCTCTCTCACTCACCCTGCCATGAGTTCCCGCCCGGGGGTCCAGATTCTTTCCTCCACGTCTACTCCTTCCCTTCTTCTCAACTGCTACTCTGCTTTCTCTGTCACCTCAACCTCTTTCCTTCTCTTGACCTTCTATCTTTCCTTCTTCCATCTTTAATCCTTCCTTTCTCCCATCATCAATCTTTCCTTTCCTCCATCTCCAATCTCAACCATTGTCTCTGCTCAACTGGCTTGTCTTCAAAGCTCCTCTGATCATCTCTTCCTGGTAAGATGACTCAACTCTCATCTCAAGACTCAAATTGATCTAACAATATATGTTCAACCTCCTATTAGCATCTCCAAACTACCCTCTTTCTCCTCTCTCTAATCTTGTCTTCTTGTCTAACTGCCTGTCTATCCTCAAATACTCTTGAATTTCTGTCTAAGCTGTTGGTGTTCTGTTTCTCATTTCTTTCCTTCTTCTATCCTCATTGCTTCCTTTTCTGACTCTTAAATCCAGCTTGTTGGTTCTAGTTCTCAGCCTCTTCTGCGCAATATCATTACGGTTAAAAGCCGAAAGGAAGCTCCCCGCTGAATCCGACACAATGAACAAACCAACAGGAGCCACCGACTATTTTCATAAAGTTGCATTGAAGGCCGCCGTTGACGCCATTCCTCCCCTAAATGAAGAAAAATACTCCATGTGGCGCAACAAGGTTCTCATGTTATTTGATCTCAAAGATATTAAAGACACCATTACAAGAAATTCTGGACAACTATCTATGAAACAGGACCGGGAGATTAGGGCGATCATAATATCCAAGTTAGACAGCACGACCCACCCCAATTTAGTCAACTCCTCAAACATAACTTCCTTGAAACTCCTCTGGGCCAAAATAACTCTCCAATTTGCATCCTCCAAAACCGCGAACAGAGCCAGGGTGTTCAACCAATTCCTTTACTCTATCTTCAATGAACACTCTATAGAAGGTTTTGTCACGGACACAAGGCAAGCACTCACTCAAATTGCAGATGTTGTGGTACCCCATCCTGGACACCCCTGCCAGTGCGGAGACTTTAATTTTTTTATGATTTTTCCTTATCATCATTCATAGGCATCATTATCAAAAAAAAAAAAAATCTTTGATCTGGAATAGGGTTCCATTTGGTTCCCAGCTTCCCAACTGCTCATTCTCTCAGTTGGCAAGGACAATCTCTGGGTGGTTGTATCCCTGCTCTTGTGTTCAAATCCCTGCCGCTCCGCTATTCAGCCTTACAACTTTTTTTTTGCCAAGCGCGCAGCCAAACGACCGCCGGGCTTGCCTCCACCCTTCCATCCATCACCGGCACCTCCAATTGAACATCATCATCATCATCCAACCCAACCCAATTCTCATTGGCCTACAATCAATCAAGTGGTTCAAGTAGTACTATCAGAAGGAACGCTAACTACAACGGTCCATCTTGTCCACATCATCCCAGTACCACCAGGTCCTACAAAGATCACAATCATTCAACCTACTCCGACTACCACAACCATCACTACCATAACCAGGATAACCCAAGATTGAACTCATCCCCATCTGCCTCCATCAATCATCCCTCCTTGGATCATCATCAATTCCACCACCACTTATCCACCCTCCGATCAAAACCATTGTCTTTCCAACAACAACACCACCCACATCAGCATCAACATCAACATCAGCATTGATATCATCACCATCAACAGCAGCAACAACTAACAATATTGATCATCAGCCGGTCAATCATCATCACCCCTCATCCAATCCACGCTCTCATTGCTCACCAGCTTCCCGCGCAAGTCTTCTGTTGCCTGCGCGGGTTGGTGATGTGTCCCCCGCCCCACAAGGATTCTGACCGCGCGGTCATCTGCGGGCCAGCGGTTGCCAAGGGGTTTCAGCCTGTCTGCGCGGCCCGTCACCTCACCCTCACCTGCCTGCCCACCATTGGCATGGGCTGGTGTTCCTTTTCATCCCTGCTCATTCATTTCCTTGTATTATTTCATTGACCCTCAAAAAAAAAAAAAAAAAAAAAAATTGCGCTCTATTTGTAGTATCTCTTGTAAATAGTTTACAGGGACCCATGGCCCATAAAAGGAGGGGCTCTCCCCAGCCTTTTGTTCATCATCCATGGGAGTGTGTGCTTATTTCCCCCCCCCGTTATTGTGAAATTAGATCCTGATCCTTATCCTGGGTATATCTCTGATTGCCCCCTGATCTATTTTTGACCCTTAGTCTTTGCCCCTCTGTGGCCTAATCCTTATCACCAACCAATAGCCTTGCTGGTTGAAGAAAATTATGTCTGTTGGAATTTTTGAGTGTGTTATACCACTCCTTGATCCCTTTCTCTGACCATACTGGTCTTGATCCCTGATCATCTTTCTGGAGCCAATCACGGTTGATTGAAGAGGTCTTATTAAGCTTAAGACCTGGAGTGTTATACCTCCCTTTTTTTTCTTTGGAGTTGCATTCTGCCAGCCTACTCTTGAGTCCGTTGAGAAGTGTTGAGGTTATCCTTGCTTCAAATCAGTTACTGTTGCTTTTAGAGCTTCTTAAATGTTGTGCTTTGTCTTGTACAGCCACCCTCAGTTATCTGGTACCCTTCAAGCGCTTGATTGTGGAGAGTTGGGCAGGTTCATTGAGAACCTGGATGTTGGTTGGGTTTGAGTTGATCATCCCCAATCTTCTGCTGACAACCAGAGTTATTAGCTTGTGGGCGTTGTTTACATACAACAGCTTTTGTTCTTTGAACTCTAAGCAGACTTTAACTTCTTTTGTTCAAGTTTTTCCCTGCATAATCTTGTCTTTAGATAGTGCTGTTCCATTGCTACCAAACTATTATCATCTTTATCCTCTACTTCTTGATTTCTCATTTACCAGGTTCTGGACATTGATCTTGGTTACATCTAAATATTTTTGTAACACTCAGGAGGGCAGCCTAAACAGCACCTTTCACCTCCACAGAACTGCCACAGCCTAGCACCGTTTGGAGTCTTACATTTGGTCCCCCGGGCCGGGATCAAACCAGCAACCTTGGGATTTACATTAAGATTGTGGAATCAACTCCAATCTTTGTCTCCTTTTTTCTTCTGTTTTTCTTTTTCTGTGTTTTTGTTATCATCTAGATCCAATCCGTGGAGGCAACTTGTTCCAGAAGTAAGTCCTCCCAATTGTGCACCATCTGGGCAAGATCCTTGTTGTTTTTTGTGAAAATCTACTCTTGCCACACTTTTGAGCCACCTTGGAACACTGCTCGTTTGGATCTCTTAGGAACCCTTCAACATGGAATCTACTGGATCCTCCTCATCTGTTTGGGCCAAGATGGTCAAAATCAAATCTCAGAACAAAAACTTAGGCTTCAATGGGACTAATTTCAAACAATTCCTGGACTCCTATGAGATGGCTGCTGAAGTGGATGGTGCCAGTGAACATGATATGGCTTATCTGTTACAATTTTTCATCTCTTCTGACAAAGTTATGGAGGTTATCAAATCATTTGATGGATTTCAAACTCATACCTGGAGGCTCCTGAAGGAGGCTATGTTGGCCTATTGGGGAAAAATAGATGTAGCCAGATTTTCTTTGCAAGACATGGATGCCCTGGTTTCTCAATGGATCTCAAATGGTGGTGTCTCTTGAGCTTCAGATTATCAGTCTTTCAGAAAATCTTGGGATCCTATCCAATCTTACCTCATCAGAAACAATAACATCAACACTGTGGACAAAATTCAAGTTCAATTTTTCCAATCCTTTTCACCAGGATTCCAGGAAAGAATTAGGGATGAACTGGTCAAATCTGGATCCATGATCACTACTAGGGATAATCAATTCAAACTTCCTGCTTTTCTGGTTTTGAGGGGAGCAGTGGACAAGGTCATGAAAGGTCAAACTGCCCTCACTTTTGAACAGACCAGAATTGCTGAACCAGTCCATGCTCCCTCCTTCCAAGAATCCAACAAAATCATGAACAAGATGGAAGCAAATTGTAGACCCAAATCAAATCCCCAGGCCAATAAGGAATCTGCTACTATAGATGAGATCACTAAATTACTTCAGGCATTTGAGAATAAAATAGATTGGAAAATATCCTCTTTAGCCACTCCTAAACCTGCTAATTCTGTTCCTAAATCTACTCTAGTCTGTTATTATTGCCATAGGGAAGGCCATGGTACTGGTAGATGTCCTGAACTCCAGAAGGACAAGGAGGAGAAGTTAGTAGAGCAGAAGGGAAATAATTTCTTCCTTCCTAATGGTGCTTTGATCCCTTTTGATTCATCTTGTCCCATCCGTCATGTGGTGGCCTCATACCAACCACCAACTCCCAAGAAGGCATCCTTGGTCTCTGTGGATTTTTGATCATCCTGTGGAACTCTGCAACCTTGGTATCCTCCAGCTATCAATTCTTCCAGCTTCTCTGGCACCTATCAATCTGATCCAGCTAGGAAAAGCCATGAGGAACCAAAAACTCATAAGTCTCCTCCTGTTCCATCCTCAATCCTGCAAAAACCCGTTAAACATTGATCTTCACCTGAGCCTCCTTCCTCTGATGTGGAAGACATGGAAGTAGAAAGGGAACCACTTATGGAAAGGTTCCAGGGTAACTCTGATCTTCCCCCTCTTCAACCTGTCCAACCCTCAGATCCCCTTCCAGCACCTATTTCACCTGATCTTCCTCCCTCCACCCAGCCCAAAGTTTGATTTGAGAGGGGCATCTCCAAGGACTACCCTAATGCTGTGGAAGGAGCATTAAATAAAATTTCTGATCTTAAAATCCCTGATCTATCTGTGGCTGAACTCCTGTAAATCTCTCCATCTGTGGCTGAAGGGATGAAGAAATGGGTTTCTTGTTGATGTGTGGAGATTGGTCCGGACAAATTAAAGGTCTCCTCTGGTACTCTGATGGAGGATTCTGGTGGAACAGATCCCTCTTCAGATGCCAACCTGTATTCCTGTCCTCTTTGCTTTCTCCCATGTTATCTTGGTGATTCAACTAAAACAGTTTCTCTCCTTGTGGATTTGGGTTCTCAGCTCAACTTGATTTTGGACTCCATGGCCTGCAAGCTTAAACTTAGCCCAAGGGTCAGTTTCACTTCTGCTGTGTATGGAATAGGGAACCAGTCCTGTGAGCTTGTTGGTATTGCTGAGGATATCCCTGTTTGAATTGGTCAAAATATTGTTGGCACTTTTCACTTCTGGATCACTCGTCTGGATGGTCCCATGATCTTGGGAAGGCCTTTCTTAATGAACTTTGGTGCTACCCTGATGTTTTCTGATCAAGTTGAAGAGAGAATTCTACTCCCTGATGCTGATGGCAGAAATATTGAAGTTCCTCTTTGTTCTCTGGATTCTGGTTGTTGGGAAAGAGACTTCCCTGGTTGTCCTCCCAAATCTGTCCTGAACGGAAATCAGAAAGAAAACTCTCATTCCTCTCATCCTCATTTTTTAGCAGAATAGTTGGCCCTACTGATAGTTTTAGTTCTTCTCAGCCTCAGACTTCAGCTCATGGACCAATTCCCACCTCAGATGCATATCTTTCTTCTTCCTCATCATTTCCTTCTCATACAAATAAGATCAAAAATCAAATACATAAAAAATCCGAAAAATCCAAAAATATTTCTTCTCTGTCTGGATCTGTTGTATCTTCTTTTCCTTTTTCTTTTCAGCCTGATCAATCATCCTCTATTCCGGTTTCTAATCTCTGCAATGAGTCTAAACTAGATCTTGATCTCAATTCTTTTTTTTGTGGTGTTGGTATGAAGGAGTATGGTCTTAGGTGGAGGCAATTTGGGGTAGAAGTAAGTCCTCCCAATTGTGCACCACCAAGGGCTTCTACTACTGTTGTTTTCAAAACTCTACCCTGTGCCACACATGTGAGCAATGTGTTATCTTTTGGATCCTCTTTTATGGAGAAGGCACCTTTCAAGGACGCAGCAGAACATCAAACTTGGAAGATGCTGGAACATGGTCTCAGTTTTTGTAGTCAGGTCTCACTGGTCAATGCTTGGAGGAAGCAAGGATTCCTCTCCTTTGCCACTAAGTACAAACAAGTTGCAAAGAAGGTCCAGCCAGTCAACCAACCAATGCCTCTCAACCTCAATCCTCCCCTTATGCGTCCTCCTCTATCCCGCAATCCTTAGTGTTGTCTATCCCAATCCCTCACTGGTCCATTCATTCCCTCTGGTCGGGTCACTGAAGAACGTCTGAAAGTGGTCAACTTTGGTCCAGATGGATGGCTTCTTCCTGATGAGTTAAATTTGATCAAAAATGTCGTAGCTCTTAGGGAAAAATCCATTGCTTTCTGTGAATGAGAGAGAGGTCTCTTGAAAGAGTCCTATGGCCTACCCTATATCATCCCTGTAGTAGAAAATGATCCCTGGCAAAAGAAAAAGATCCCAATCCCTGCTGCTAAAGTCAAAGAATTCATCAAGTTGGTCTGCAAACAAGTCCGAACCGGTTTATACAAACAATCAACTTCTAGCTATTCCCGTCCTGTTTTCTGTGTCCTGAAAAGTAATGGGAAACTTAGAATAGTTCATGATCTCCAGCCTCTAATGAAGTTTACTATTAAAGACTCTGGTATCCCTCCTGCTACTGAAGAATTTGTCAAAATCTTCTCTGGGAGAGCTTGCTATGCTCTAGGTGACATTATGGGTGGCCATGACAAACAATCCTTGCATTTTATTTCTCATCCCCTCACTACTTTTGATACTCCCCTTGGTTGATTTCAACTGACTCAATTTCCTCAAGGTGCCACCAACTCTGGTGCAGTCTATCAGGCTCAGATGATGTGGATCCTCCAGGACAAAATCCCGGATCATGCGGGTATCTTTATTGATGATGGTGGGATTAAAGGTCCAGTTTCTGACTATGATAATGAGCTCTTACCTTGGCACTCAGGAATCCGACAATTTATCTGGGAGTATGCTACTATCTTGGAAAGAATTTTGTTCCAAATTGAGGAATCTGGCCTTACTGTCTCTGGATCAAAACTTGCTGCCTGTGTCCCTGCCTTGGAAATTGTTGGTCATATATTCTGCAAGGAAGGAAGAAGGATGGCACCATCTAAAGTCAAAAAAATCATCTCCTGGCCTACTCCAATAAATCCAACGGAAGTTAGAGGTTTCCTAGTTGTTGTAACTTATGTCAGGATCTTCATTCCCTCACTATCCAAAATATGTGCACCCTTGCGTTGTCTAACCAAAAAGGAAGCTGAATGGATTTGGACCCAAGATTGCAAACAATCATTTCAGTTGCTCAAAACTATTGTTGGAAATGACATAGTTTTGAAAAAGATCTCTTATGGGCCTTGGGCGGGCAAAATAAAATTTGCTGTTGACTCTAGTTATCAATCTGTTGAGGCTGTCCTTACTCAGGAAGATGAAAATGGTTTGGATTTTCCTGCTCTGTATGAATATCTTCTTTTCTCAGATGTGGAATCCAGGTACTCCCAGCCAAAACTGGAACTTTGCGGTGTGGCCCGAATGTTGAAGAAGCTCAAGACTGTCCTTTGGGGTCAACACTTTGAGTTACAAGTCGATGCACAATCCATTATTGAAATGATCAATGCCCCCAGCCTTCCAAATGCTCCAATGACTCATTGGGTGGCTTTTGTCCAGTTGTTCTCTTTTGATATTGTTCACAGGCCTGGAAAATCTTTCACCATGATTGATGGTTTATCTTGACGCCCTCTTGGAGATGAGGAATCAGATGTTGGAGTGTATTTTGACGAGGAGGAGCCTTTAATTTTCCCTGTATTCACCTTTTCCTCCCAGGATTATTCTGGCTTCCAACAAGGGTTCTGAATTAAAGTAGAGAAGTACCTTTCCACCCTCCAAAGGCCTCCTGATATCTCTGCTAAAGATTTTCAATCTCTCAAGAGGAAGTCCTCCAAATTCTTTGTTCAAGGCACTAGGCTTATGAAAAGAGGGAATCCTTGTGCCCTTATTGTGGTCAATATCCCTTCTAAACAAGATTCAATCATGGAAAGTCTCCATGAAGGCCTTGGTCATTGTGGGGAAAACAAAACTTATCGACAAATATCCAAACAATTCTGGTGGCCATCTCTGAAGAAATAAGTCTCTCAATGGTGCAAGAGTTGTGAAGTGTGCCAGAAACGTGATCTTAGGCACCCGGCCAAAATTTGTTACCCCACTGGAGAGTCCACTGTCTTTGGGAGGATTGCTATGGATGTGGTTAACATTAAGGCTGGTGGAGCTAAGTACCTCATTGTGGCTAGAGATGATTTTTCTGGATGGGTTGAAGCAAAGTTTCTTAAGAACATCAGCTCTGAATAAGTAGCAGCTTTCCTTTATGAGACTTGGACAATGCGTTATGGCTTGGCACAATCTTATTTGACTGATGGCGGCTCGGAGTTTGGTGGTAAACTGGCTGATATGATCCAATCACTTCCTGGTCAACATAGGGTGACCACTCCTTATTATCCTGAAGGCCAAGGCATGGTGGAAAGAGGCCATGCTCCTTTGAAGGCTGCTCTTGTCAAACTGGCTGGTGAAAGTGGCAAGAATTGTTGCAAATTCCTCCCCCTGGTCCTTTTCACTGATCAAATTTCAACTAAAAAAACCACTGGCTACTCACCTTACAAAATCATTTTTGGTCAAAGGGCTGTCCTTCCTCTGGATTCTGGATCTGGAATTGGAATCTTTCTTAGGTATTTCTTGGGAAAAGGTTTCTTCCACCACTGATCTATTAGTTGCCAGATCCAAGCAGCTGGAAAGGAGTGAAGATTTCCGTAGTGAAGCTTATCAGAAGATGATGGAGTCTAGGGAAAAATCAGTTCAGTATTGGGAAGAAAAGCATTTGAAGCAAATCAGGGATCCCTTGAACCCTGGGGATCTGGTCTTAGCTTATAATTGTTCCTTGGAAACTCAGTGGGGAAAGCTTTTCTTTAACCGCTGGAATGGTCCTTACCAAGTGGTCCGTCAAGTTAGAGGTGGATCATATGTTTTGGAGGAACTGGATGGTACTCAGATGGCCAGAAGGTTCTCTGCTGATCAGGTCAAGAAATTTCATTCTTGTGGAGGCAACTTGTTCCAAAAGTAAGTCCTCCCAATTGTGCACCATCAGGGTCATCTGCTGCATTTTGTTGTGAAACTCTACTTCATGCCACGCATGTGAGAACCTGGGACGCCTTCTTCATTTTATCTCAGCCACTTCTAGAATTTTCCTTTGGATGGATTGACATATTCTTTTTCAATCACTCTCAAGATCAAAATGGCCATTTCTTGGTTTCAATCATCTTTCTTTCCTTTCTATTTTTATGAAATCACACTTGGGTGCAGACTAGGGACAGTCTGTAAGCTGGGGAGAGATGTGGTGCCCCATCCTGGACACCCTGGCCAGTGCGGAGACTTTAATTTTTTTATGATTTTTCCTTATCATCATTCATAGGCATCATTATCAAAAAAAAAAAAAAACATTGATCTGGAATAGGGTTCTATTTGGTTCCCAGCTTCACAACTGCTCATTCTCTCAGTTTGCAAGGATGATCTCTGGGTGGTTGTATCCCCGCTCTTGTGTTCAAATCCCTGCCACTCTGCTATTCAGCCTTACAGCTTTTTTTTTTTGCCAAGCGTGTGGCCAAAAGACCGCCAGGCTCGCCTCCACCCTGCCATCCATCACCGGCACCCCCAATTGAACATCAACATCATCATCAAACCCAACCAAATTCTCATCAGCCTACAATCAATTGAGTGGTTTGAGTAGTACTATCAGAAGGAACGCTAACTACAACGGTCCATCTTGTCCACATCATCCCAGTACCACCAGGTCCTACAAAGATCACAATCATCCGACCTACTCCGACTACCACGACCATCCTAACATCACCAGGATAACCCAATATCAAACTCATCCCCATCTGCCTCCATCAATCATCCCTCCTCAGATCATCATTGATTCCACCACCACTTATCCACCCTCCAATCAAAACCATCATCTTGCCAACAACAACACCACCCACATCAGCATCAACATCAACATCAGCAACGATATCATCACCATCAACAGCAGCAACAACTGAAAATATCAATCATCAGCCGGTCAATCATCATCACCCCTCATCCAATCCGCGCTCTCATTGATCACCGGCTTCCTGCGCAAGTCTTCTGTCCCCTGCGCGGGTTGGTGATGTGTCCCGCCCCTCTCAAGGATTCTGACCGTGCGGTCATCCGCGGGCCAGCGGTTGCCAAGGGGCGTCAGCCTGTCTGCGCAGCCGTCACCTCACCCTCATCTGCCTGCCCACTGTTGGCACGGGCTGGTGTTCCTTTTCATCCCCGCTCATTCATTTCCTTTTATTATTTCATTGACCCTCAAAAAAAAAAAAAAAAAAAAATCCACTCTATTTGTAGTATCTCTTGTAAATAGTTTACAGGGACCCATGGCCCATAAAAGGAGGGGCTCTCCCCAGCCTTTTGTTCATCATCCATGGGAGTGTGTGCTTATGTTCCCCCCTTTATTGTGAAATTAGATCCTGATCCTTATCCTGGGTATATCTCTGATTGCCCCCTGATCCATTTTTGACCCTTAGTCTTTGCCCCTCTGTGGCCTGATCCTTATCACCAACCAATAGCCTTTCTGGTTGAAGAAAATTCTGTCTGTTGGAATTTTTGAGTGTGTTATACCACCCCTTGATCCCTTTCTCTGACCATACTGGTCCTGATCCCTGATCATCTTTCTGGAGCCAATCACGGTTGATTGAAGAGGTCTTATTAAGCTTAAGACCTGGAGTGTTATACCTCCCTTTATTTTCTTTGGAGTTTCATTCTGCCAGCCTACTCTTGAGTCCCTTGAGAAGTGTTGAGGTTATCCTTGCTTCAAATCAGTTACTGTTGCTTTTAGAGATTCTTAAACGTTTTGCTTTGTCTTGTACAGCCACCCTCAGTTATCTGGTACCCTTCAAGCGCTTGATTGCGGAGAGTTGGGCAGGTTCATTGAGATCCTGGAGGTTGGTTGGGTTTGAGTTGATCATCCCCAATCTTCTGCTGACAACCAGAGTTATTAGCTTGTGGGCGTTGTTTACATACAACAGCTTTTGTTCTTTGAACTCTAAGCAGACTTTAACTTCTTTTGTTCAAGTTTTTCCCTGCATAATCTTGTCTCAGATAGTGCTGTTCCATTGCTACCAAACTATTATCATCTTTATCCTCTACTCCTTGATTCCTCATTTACCAGGTTCTGGAGCTTGATCTTGGTTACATCTAAATATTTTTGTAACACTCAGGAGGTCAGCCTAAAGAGCACCTTTCCCCTCCACAGAACTGCCACGGCCTAGCACCGTTTGGAGTCTTACAACATTGGAATAGAACTCCACAGTGACATCCTTGCATATTTGGTACTCTTTAAATTCCCTTCCAGTCTTGAAAATCTCAAGCAACAGATCATGCACGCAGAGAAGAATCCAACCATTGAGGTTGTTTTAAATCATCTCATCCAATTTAATAACAAGCGCAAGGCCCAACAAAAATCAATCAAATCCTCCGCCAACATTTCCCTAGTGGCCACCAAAAATAAAACTGAGAGAGATGACAGAAAAGTGAAGATGTGTTGCCAAGAGGGCTACCATGAACTGAATGTCCCTCACGCCAAATCATCTTGTTTCCATATTCATCCCCAAATCGCCCCTAGCTGGTGGATCAAAAAAAAAAAAACAAATGGAAGAACAGGATTAAAAAACAACCTACAATTAACTATCATGCTCTCATAAGCCTATGGATCAACGCAGATAATAACCTGAATCTTCTCCTAGACTCTGGCGCCAACATTCACATCTTTAATGACATCAAATACTTCTCCAAAATCAAGATGCAAGAAGAGAAAGAGGAAATCAAGACAGGAAAACTTGAAGCTTTCCTCAAAATTCATCGGACAGGCACCGTACGACTCAACTGGAATGACTCAGTCATCAACCTTGAAGATTGTGCGTACTGCCCAGAAATTGTGGTCAACCTAATCAGTCCTGGCCAACTTGCTAAAAAAGGATGCAGTCTTACCCAACACCAAAACCAATTCTAAATTACTAGAAATGGTCTCATTGTCCTGAAAGGACTCATCCGGGACAACCTGTTTGTGATTGAGAAGCCCAAATCAATCCGTCAAGAGAATAAGGTCTTCCATCTCAATCACAGATCAAATCCCAAGACAGAAGAAAACCCGTCTCTAATTGATCTTCACCAAATGTATGGACATGCCTCCATGTCATCTCTCAAGCCAATTCTTAAGAATTCTTTTTCTAAAGAACAACTCAATAGCTTCCAGTGCAATGGATGCATCAAGAGCAAGATCACTCAATCTCCCTTCTCCACCACATCAACCCAATCTAACAAACCTCTCAAACACATTCATCTTGATATAATTGGCCCAATCACCCCACAATTGAAGTCTGGACACCAATACATACTTACCCTGGTGGACAACTTCACCGGAAACCTTGCGGCTTTTCCTTTGACATCCAAGGATAAAACTCTGGAGACAATCATCAAAATCCTCCAAATTGAATTCAAAAGATTGAACTACTACCCTTCTGAAATCTATTTGGATAAAGGCACCAAATTTTTCAACTTGACTCTTACATGTTTTGCTCAATCCAAACATATCAAACTTTTCACATCAGAACCATATCACCCTCAACACAATGGTCGCGCTGAGAGGGCAAATTGAACACTAATAGAATCGGCTTGGGCCATGTTCTCATCTTTGCAACTGCCAAAGAATTACTGGCACATGGTCACAAGAAGTTGTTGTTTCATGCTCAATCAGATACCCAAGGAAGGTAATGACCAGTCCCCCTGGGAACTAATTTTTAAGAAGAAACTCCCCACTAAATACTTGAGACCTGTAGGTTGTCCTGCGGTCTATCTCACCAATGGCATTCAAAAAGGGAGGAAATTTGAAAAAAAGGGAACTGAAGGGGTTTTAGTTGGGTTCAATCCCGCTTTTCACTTTTATCTCATCCTTAACTCATTTGGTTCTCTCATTCAAACAAAGAACGTCAGATTCCTCATGAATCATTCAAGCAGCTTTCCCCTTCTTGAACCAGAAGGACTCAACATCTTTTCTCAAACTTCTCACAACTCAAATCAATCAGATTTCTCTTGCATGGACAAACAGTTTGTGTTGAGGGATGCCGGAATGGAGGACTCAGAAACAGACTTAGATCAAAATTCATCTGATTCTCTTGAATCCAAATCTCACAAATCCTATCCCTCACCACCTCAAGTATCTCTAACTCCGGAGCCTGTTGCTCAGGAAGTGAACCAGCGTCCGCAACGCGAAACTTGGAAACCACAACAATACGGCTTCCATCATCATTATGAACCACCCTCATACAAGGCGGCGCAAAATTCCAAACAGTGGCCCAAGTGGCAGAAAGCATCCAAAGAAGAATTAAACTTGATCAAAGATCAAGAAGTCTGGGAGGAATACCACGGTACTCCTGAAAACGTTCTGAATACAACCTAGGTTTTCAAAATCAAACAGAATTGTCATGGTGAGCCGTTCAAATAAAAAGCAAGATTGTGTGTACAAGGATTTGATCAGGTACACGGAATTGACTATAACAAGACGTGGGCCCCAACAGGTAACCTAGGATCTTTGCGCATTGCGCTATTATACGGTCTGAAAGAAAATATGAAGTTTACTCAGTTTGACGTTAAAGGCGCTTTCTTACATGCTCCACTGGATGAAACAGTCATCATCAAGACTCCAGAAGGCTCTCACCAAAATTCTCCTTATCTAAAGTTAAAAAAATTGTTGTATGGCCTCAAACAGTCTCCTAAAAACTGGTACAAAACCCTCACAATGTGGATCAAATCGCAAGGGTTTCATGAGTCATTGAGTGATCCCTGTCTCTACATCAACTCCAACTCCAAAGAAGTTCTCTACTTCCATGTGGATGATTTGATTCATGTGGGAAAGAGCAATGACTTTCAATCAAACTTTCTAACTCGCTTCAAGAATTCCTCTTGCCATCTGCCCAATACAATCCTTGGCATGCTCATGGAGGTAGAAGATGACGCAATCTTTTTGAGCCAACCTAACCACATCAAATGTGGACTAGAAGAACTGGGCTTAGCTAAATGTAAGGAAACTTACTCTCCTCTTACCCAAAATATGAATCTTGAACCCGCCACAGACAAAGATCACGCAGAATTTATACAACTGAACGTCAACTACCAATCCGTCATTGGACTACTGAATCACTTGGCTCAATATACCTGACCTGACATAGCATTTGCGGTTTCCAGCTTGGCTTGAATAAACACTAAACGGGGCATGACCCACTGGCAAGAAGCTCGCAAGGTGTGGAAATATCTAAAGACCACCAAGGACCTCAAACTTATCCTAAGATTTGACGCAAATGCAGAAGCCATCTCTGCTTCCAGCAATGCAACTTGGGGAGACGACCCCACACTACAAAAATCCCAAAGCGGATTTATTACCTTTCACTATAGAAGCGCGGTGGTCTGGAACTTGTTCAGAAAGAAGAACATCACGTACTCATCCACCAAATCTGAGCTCAATGCTCTGTTTTACTGTTTTCTCAAACTGAAGTGGATATCTCATCTGATCAGTGAGATACACCCTTCTCCCAAGCTCAAACCTACAATATACATTGATAATAAAGGGTTGGACAACAAGATTAAGAGATTCCGGTTGCATTCCAAATCCCATCATATTGACATTGAAACAAAGGGCCTTAGAGAAGATTTCAACAACTCTGAATTCAAACTCTCTTTAATCTCAACAAACGGCATGTTAGCTGATCCGCTGACAAAAGCATTGTCAATCAAATCCTTAAACCTTCTGCTCAAAGCCATCTCAGATTTCCAAGACAACAGAAACGTCAACTCTTGCCCTCTTACCAGCCAGGGGGGGGTGTTGAGATCTACCCTCAATTCCTCAACTAACTAGCCCTCCTGGCTACCACATCCCTATACTCCAAACCCCTCTGGACTACCCCCTGATGTAGGCTCTCTCACTCACGCTGCTGTGAGTTCCCGCCTGGGGGTCCAGATTCTTTCCTCCACGTCTCCTCCTTCCCTTCTTCTCAACTGCTACTCTCCTCGCTCTGTCAACTCAACCTCTTTCCTTCTCTCAACCTTCCATCTTTCCTTCTTCCATCTTTAATCCTTCCTTTCTCCCATCATCAATCTTTACTTTCCTCCATCTCCAATCTCAACCGTTGTCTCCGCTCAACTGGCTCGTCTTCAAAGCTCCTCTGATCATCTCTTCCTGGTAAGATGACTCAACTCTCATCTCAAGACTCATATTGATCTAAAAATATATGTTCAACCTCCTATTAGCATCTCCAAAAAACCCTCTTTCTCCTCTCTCTAATCTTGTCTTCTTGTCTAACCGCCTGTCTATCCTCAAATACTCTTGAATTTCTGTCTAAGCTGTTGGTGTTCTGTTTCTCATTTCTTTCATTCTTCTCTCCTCATTGCTTCCTTGCCTGACCCTTACAAACTATCTACAAAGCAGGATTAAAGGTATCCGTGCAGAAATGCAACTTTGGATATGGAGAGTTGAAAGCTCTAGGGAATATAGTCTCTGGTCTAACTCTAGCTGCTGATCAAAATAAGATAGCTGCTGTCATGAACAGACCCATTCCTCAAAATAAAACGGAATTACTTTCATTCATTAGTTTTTTCAGTTACTACAGACAGTACATCCCAGAGTTTGCTATTCTCACTAAGAGTCTGTATGAAATATGCAACAATAACACTCTCTTTGAAATAATACATGAGAGATTGAAAAACTATGAGGAACTAAAAATAGCTATGACCTCTACTCCTCTACTCATTCAACCAGATTACTCCAAACCCTTTAAGCCTTACATTGAAACTTGTATGGAAGGGTTATGAGCTGCTCTACATCAATAAAGAATAGAAGAAGACAAACCAGTGGAGAAAAAATTACTCTTCATATCTAGACAGATCAAAGATACAGAAGAGAGATATGAAGCCAGTCAGATGGAATGCTTGGCTCTAGTATGGGCTTTAGAAAAGCTAAAATTTTAGTTAGAAGGCACCACCTTCCAAAGGATCATGGACTGTAATGCTGTAAGAACTGTCATGAAAATGAAGAAACCCATCAGACATAGGCTCATATGGCAAATTGCTATACAACAGTATAGAGGACAGATGACTATAGTGCATAAATATGGAGCTAAGCACCAGAATGCTGATAGTCTAAGTAGGAATGCTTTGCCTAATGACTCTAGCAATCCAGAATATGACCCTGAGGATCAAGATATCTTTCCTATCTTGAACATCAATCTCTTTGCATTAGATGCTCCAATCATGGGGATCCACTTATGTGAATTGGATACTGCTTTCTTCAATCTAGTGAGGGACCACTACTCCTATGACATCAAGCTACTGATTACAATTATGGAATGTGAATCCCCAGAAGCAGCGCTGATAAATAGTTTAACTTCTTCATTTCTTAAACCCTATAAAGTAGGCAGGTTTACCTTTTGGGATGTTCTCCTTTAATAAAGACACCAACATTCCAGTGTATTGATACTAAGTAACAAATAACATATACAACACATACTCCAGGAATGCCATGACAACTGTTCATAAGGGCATCTATCCACTGAAAGAACCTTGGAGAAAGTTAAACAAACTGCTTGGTGGATAGACTGGAAAGAAATCACTATTAAGTATCTTACTAGCTGTGAGACTTGCCAAAAATCTAAAAAAAATACTGGCAAAAATTTTGGACTCCTACAGAAGATCTCTGAACCCAAAACTGGATGGGAAATCATTAATATGGATTTTGCCACAGGCCTCCCCCCTGGAGGTACTCATTCATATAACCCTGTCCTGGTTATAGTTGAAAGATGCTCTAAGAAGGAAAAATTCTTACCTAACCACAAAGTGGATAGTGCTATGGATGTAGCTCTACTATTTTGGAATAGGATCATAGCTGATGTTGGTATACCCAAGATTATAATTGGTGACAGAAACCCCAAATTAACCTCTGAGTTTTGGAGGAATCTACATGATATACTGGGTAATAATCTAGCATTTTCTACAGCATAACATCCCCAAACTGATGGATTAGCAGAAAGAATGATACAGACCCTAAAAGACATGTTAAGAAGACTCTGTAGCTTTGATCTAGAATAAAAGAACTCAGATGTTTACTGCCATGATTGGCTAAGCCTACTTCCAGCACTAGAGATGGCTTATAACAGCAGTAAAAATTCTACTACCAAAGAAGCCCCTTACATAATAGAAATAGGATGGATTCCAAAACTCCCTAGGAATAACTTAAACTATAACTTAGCCACCATTCATCCAAAATCTGTTGACTTCAAGCAAATGATAGAACTGGCAAATAATCATACTCAGAAATGTGTAGAAGAAGCACTTGCATACATTAAAAAGAGATGGGAAAAATCACAAAGAGAACCTGACTTTAAAATAGGAGATCAGATCTTGATATCTACTACCAACTTCAACAATTTTGTCAGCTCTCTGATACCAGGAACCTTGCAGTCCTTTAGCTACAGAGAAGGATAAAAATGCTGGAATGATAATAATAATTATTATTCCAATAATAAATGCTTAGAAGCTCAAATAAATGATTTAATAAGAGCAGTTGCAAGGTTTAATTGGTTTGGTAGTAAATGGTTTTCAATATAATATAAAAGAGGGGCCACAGTATTATACTACTGGGGATATTTACAGACTAGCAACCTCTCTTCAAAGGGCCTCCTTAGGCAGTTTAAGAGCCTTGGAATAAAGATGGGTGCCTTAGAAAGGACTTATTCCACTAATGGCCGGGCTTAACAGCACAATTTCCTAGACAGGAAGGGTAACACTCACTCTGAGAACTTCACCACAAAAATCCTGGAATAATTGGAAGGGTTTCAGAGCAGATGGGGTAGATTGCTTGAATAAATTTCAATGGTTTTGATTGGTTAATATAGGTAAATAATACTACTGCAGAATAAGTCATAAATCACTTGCTTATCTTTATATAAGCACTTGATTAACAATTACAGGGTGTCTGATTGATAATAAATAATTCCTGGTAACTGATGATGGAATAATTGATCCAAAGAGGTCTGTATAAATACCTTTTTGGGGTGATTTTGGTCTTCTCAGGGCACGTAGAGAGGGTTCTGCTCGTGGGCTGAGGCTAGAAAGCCAGTCAGGGCAAGATTAGCACGTCAACTTGGTTCTGTCAATCAGATTTCCTTAGATCTGCTGGCTTTCTGTACCATTTTAGCCACAGGATCTGTTAATCTGTTATGGCTTAAATTTGATTATTCTTTACTCATCCTTCATTTGTACTATTGATATTGTTTTAAAGAGTGCAGATGTGGATGTTTACTGATTTTCCATCATTTGCTAATCATGTAGATAATTTGTAATAATTTTCATGAACACTTCTTGTAGTGTTTTGTGGTCTTCAAAGATCAAGATCAGTGATTTACTTGGTAGTCCTTGATCTTTTATTTATTATTAAAAAATGTTTAACACTTCATTTTCATTAATTTTATTTAAGTTTTGATCTTTTTAGATCATTAGTAATGCATATGTCTGTTTTTTACATATACTAGGCAACCCTAACTAGGTTGTAGCTCTTCTGAGCGGTACCTGGTTGTCAGATTAGTCATGACTGATCCTGATGCGGGATCAGTTAGTACAGATGCACGCGGGGTAGGATCCGTGCGTGCATGGCCAAACCAGCTGCGTGCGGGTCTCTAGTAAGCGGGAACCTGCTGCTACTAGTACGTAGGGTTATGTAATGATGCAGGGCTGCGCGCGGGAATTGCGACATAACACATTTCCACATGTAACTCCTAAAATATACGCAAAACCTCAATTCTGAGTGAATTTTAGGTGTAAACCCTACACGTGACAATACGTGTGAAATACTAGAATGGCCAAAAAGTGCCATACAGGTGTTGTAATTTTTAGTACTTTTCTTTTTAATTATTTTAAAGATATAAGGACTTGGAATTCAAGTGTGGGGTCAGTGAGTGACCCTACCTACTTTTGGCTGAGGAATCCATTCCTGTACTAATATTTATGGATTTCTCACTCCTTACTTTGTAAATTGAGGTATTCTTATTTTTCATAGTTTGTGTTACTATTTGAAAGTTTTGCTCTGTACATAGAAGCAAGCTGACATTCCCCCGCTCCAAGATATGTCTATATCTGAAAAGAAATTTTGGGCTAATGCCTCCTGTTGGCTCTGTAGTTCCTCAGGTGTATAGGTCTGTCAGGGATATTATGTTCAGGCAACCATTCATCTTTATGAGCTGATTCTCCCTTGTATCTAACCAGGTAGAGTCTGACATCTTTTCCATTGATCCTATCTTTCTTATCCTTAAGGATCTTGCTAATTTTACCTTTTTCCTTTTCAGGTTCTTCTGTAACAGGTATTGCAGGTGAAGGAGTATATTCTCCATTCCTTGGGTGGTAGTGTTTGATGAGGCTTACTGGGAAGACTGGATGTTTCCTAGAAAGCTCATCACTGAGGATTAATTCCACAGCATTTTTACCATGAAGTTTATTAATGGTGTAAGGTCCAACAAAAGCTGGTCTAAGTTTTTTATTTCCACCCAAGTTGATAAAGTTAGTGGTAGATATCAAGACTTGATCACCAATTTTGAAATCAGGTTCCTTATGGATTTTATCCCACCTTTGCTGGTTATACTCTATAGAATCCTGGACACATTTAACCACATGTTTGTTTGCTACATCTATCATGTTTTTGAAATCAAGTGATGTAGGGTGAATATTGGTCAGCTGGTGGTTAAGGTTATCCTTGGGTAATCTAGGAATCCATCCTCTTTCCAGTATGTAAGGTGCTTCCTTAGTGGTAGAGTGCTTGCTACTGTTGTAGGCCATCTCCAGTGCAGGTAAAAGGCTAACCCAATTGTGGCAATAATTTTCAGAATTCTTGTACTCTAGTCCAAAGCCACAGGAACTCCTGAGCATGTCTTCCAGGGTTTGAATCATCCTTTCAGCTAATCCATCCGTCTGAGGGTGATAAGTGGTAGAGAAAGCTAAGGTAGTTCCAAGCATATCATGTAGGTTCCTCCAGAACTCAGAGGTGAATTTATGATCTCTGTCACTGATAATAATCTTGGGAACTCCAACATCAGCAATGAGTCTGTTCCAAAATAATAGGGCAACTTCCATAGCAGTGTCTTCCTTGTGATTAGGTAGGAACTTTGCTTTCTTGTAGAACCTATCCACAATGACCAAGACTGAGTTGTAGGTATAGGCTCCTCCTGGTGGTAGTCCAGTTACAAAGTCCATATTGATGATATCCCATGTTTTCTTTGGTTCAGCAATCTTTTGTAGTAGTCCAAACCGTTTCCCAGTAGTCCTGTTGGACTTCTGACAAGTTTCACAACTGGTAACGTACTGTATAGTGGAGTCTCTCCAATTAACCCACCAAGCAGTTTTTTAACCTTATCCAAGGTTCTATCAGCAGACAAATGACCAGATGAGAAGTTATCATGGCACTCAGCCACAACATGTTTGATATGGTCATCCTTAGTTAAGACTATGACACTTGAATGTTGATGCTATAGTATACCAGACCATCCCATATGTTGAACCTTCCGGCTTTGTATGGTTTCAAAGGAGGTTCAGGTAGGCTATTTATCAACTCAGGAGGTGGAGAAGTACTTTCCATTATAGGTATCAGAGTTTTTATGCCAGAATTGTAAGCTTCTTTGATAGAGTTGAACAATGATTCATTCAGTTCACAAACGTGGATTCCCCTTATAGGAGCTTCAATGCTTAACCTGTTAATATTAAGGATAGGGAAGATTTCATTATCCTCTGGATCATAGGCAGGGTTACTTGGGTCATTGGGTAACGCATTCCTGCTTAAACTATCAGCATTCTGATGTTTAGTCCCAGCTTGATGAACTATGGTCATCTGTCCTCTGTACTGTTGTATAGCTATCTGCCATCTCAACATATGCCTACTAGGGGTCTTCATGTTCATCAATGTCCTGAAAGCATTGCAGTAATTAATAACAGTGAATTTGGTGCCTTCTAAGTAATAATGGAGTTTCTCTAGAGCCCATACCAAGGCCAGGCATTCCATTTGGCTTGCACCGTACCTTTTATCAGTATCTTTAATTTTTCTAGATATGAAGAGTATAGGTTTTTCCACTGGTTTATTATTTTCTATAACTTCTTGGTTTAAAGCAGCTCCTAGCCCTTCCATGCTGGCATCTATGTAGAGCTTGAAAGGTTTAGAGTAATCTGGCTGGATCAGTATTGGAGCTGAAGTCATTGCCATTTTGAGTTCCTCATAGTTCTTGACTCTATCATGAGTCATTTCAAACATGGTGGTGTTGTTGCAGATCTCATACAGACATTTGGTTAGAAGAGGAAACTTTGGTAAATACTTCCTATAGTAGCTGCAAAAGCTGATTAATGATAGGAGTTCAGTTTTATTCTGAGGCGTAGGCCTATTCATTACTTCTGCTATCTTGCTTTGGTCAGCAGCTAAGGTTAGTCCAGAGAAAATGTGTCCTAAGGCTTTGAGCTCTCTGTAGCCAAAGTTACACTTTTTCATTGATACTTTCAATCCTACGGCAGAGATGGCTTTGAGGACTAGCCTTAATTTCTCCATGTGAGTACCCCAATGTTCAGAGTAAATGATAACATCATCAATGTATACCATCATCCATCCCTGTCTGATGAATAATCCTAGGACTATGTTCATCATTCTATGAAAATGAGAAGGAGCATTTTTAATACCAAAAGGCATCCTAAGATACTCATGAATTCCCAAATGACCAATAATTCTCATGAATTTCCGGCTATCAGGGTTGATAGGTATTTGGTGAAAACCTTTCAGCATATCCATGGTAGTTATGTACTTAGCCTTGGACAGGTTATGTAGAGCATGGTCAATTCTTGGAATTGGATAATAATCAGCTTGGATTTAGTTGTTAAGCATTCTAAAATCTCCAACCATTCTTGAATTATCATTGTGCCAAGCTATGATTACTGGGGTAGTAATATCCACTTGTTCATTGCGGCATACTTTCCTTAAGACTTGTAAGTCAACCAACTCTTGAACATGGGTTTCCAGAGCAGCTCTGGATTTTGGACTAGAAGGGTAAGCAGGTCTCCAGAGGTTAGGTGGGTAAGGAGGCTTAATAGTTAGAGTTAGGATCATATCATGTCCTTTGATGTTACCAATGGGGTGATCTTTGGTACAGAAAGCATTCTGATTTTTAAAGCATACTTGTAGGATATCCCGTTTCTGTTCTTCATTGAGAAGGGAATTCAAAGCAGCTTGAGAGAAGTATTCCTGATTGAAATTCTCTAAGTGTTTTTAATAAGTTGAATCAGAAGTTTGAGCATTTACATGACATATTTGGAACTTCTTATTCCAGTCTCCACCTATAGTGAAGTATCTAACTTTGCTTTGGAATAAATCTATACCATATAAGCAAAGAGAATCATTCCCAAGGATAAAATAATCACATACTCCATTTTGGAGCACTAAAAATTCAATGTTCAATTTGAGTGATCCTTTAGAGTGAGGGAGTATGATATCAGAAGACCATACTCCAACAGCGTTGAGAGCAGAATTACAACTGCTGAAATTAGCCTGAGGTATTGGTAGTAAGTTCAGTTTCCAGTTTGGGTCTTGTTTCTCCAGATAAGTTGAACCAACACAAGAGCAAAAGGCTCCACTTTCTAGAAGTAACTTAACAGGGGAACCTTGTATTAAACCAGTAGCATAGCATGGTTTTCCTGAAGTGTAACTTTTACCGGAAGAAGGTTTTAGAGTCAAAGCCTTAGCCTCAGAGATGTGATGAATCTTCATGTTGGGATTCCATTTTTGAGGTAAGTTAGAATCCTCATTGATGGAATTTATGTCCAGAGAAGACTCAATACTACCTTCAATAACATTGATAGGGTTAGTGATTATTAGATCAAAATCAGAGAGTGATCCGTCCGTATCATCAAGGTGAGGGTCAGGATTGTCATACTCTTCTCCTTCAATAAGATTAATCCTTTTCCTAGGTAGAGGAAAATCAGGTTTTACGTTTCCTGTTTGGTTACAGGTCCAAAATACTTTCTCTTTTGATTCTGGAGTCTTCTTGACTTTCAAGGTAGATGGATTAGTAGCAGGGGATCCTTTAGTTTTGGCAGTATATTCTTCCCTGTTCCTAGTATTTTTTTCCCTTGGAGGTCTATTGACCCTTTTATCAAGACCATTCATATCAATAGTCTCTTCCAATAAACCTATTAAGGTGGAAAGATCTGAATCCATAGGCATTCTACAACTTACACTGCGGTTGATTTGTCCAGGAAATAAGTTGAGGAGTCTTTCATTGACTTCTTCTTTATCAGCATCAGGATAAAAACAGTCCCACCTCTTTTTCTGGTCTAAGCACCACTTATGAGGTTTGTCCTTGGATGGATCAAACTGGGAAGTTTCAAAAGTTTTCATCATCTTTCTTTTCAAAATCCTGGTACCAAACTGCACTTTGATCAATTTTTTTCAAAAATTCCAGGATAAAGATCCAACTTCTTCTCTTTTATTGATAAACCAATCAAGAGCTACTCCTTCAAATAATCTGGGCAACCTTACCACAGCTATTGCATCAGGGAGCTCATAAGAAGAAAGAGTATAGTCAATAAATTTAATGAAACTGACATGGTTGTATTCTCCTTCTCCAGAGAATTTAGGCCATTCAGTGATGGGAGGAAGTAGCTTCAAAGCCTGCTCCATTTCAGGAGTAGGACTGGGTCTGAAAGACTCATTCCTAGTTATCCTGGTTCTAGGAGGAACATTAGGGGTACTGGTGAACCTGGCAGGTCTAGTTTCTTCTAGTTCAATGACCGGAGAGTTAGTAGAGTTGATCTCAAGATCTCTGAGATCATTCTTAATCATACCTAACTCTAAATCAAGTTTGTTGCTTAATAAGTAAATTTTGTTAGTCAGGTGAGCTGAAGGAGTAGGACTAGTTTTCTTAACTTCTTTCTTAAGTTGGTCTATGGTTTCAAGAATATCTTTCTGAAGAATTGATTGGTTTTCATCAATATGTTTCATCAGGTCCAACTTACTAGCTCTTATACTATACTTGATTTGTTGTATTTCCAACTCATCAATTCTCATAATCTGAGACTGAGTGTCAATCACTCTAAAAATACTTGAACTTAATTTGTCCAATTGGTGAAAAACTTCGTCAAATCATTGGCTAATAATTGTAAAATTGTGAGACACATTTACAGAAAAGCTATTAAGAGCTTCTACATCTAATTGTGGTATACCCTTTTCCACTTCTGGGCTAAGGATATTATGTCGTCCCAATCCTTTGGGTTCCTTAACTTCTGATGGGCTGAGGACCTCTTCTTTCTGGGGTCCTTTCCCTTTAAGTAAGCTAACTGATCCCAAGGATTCCAGTTCTGCATGTAGCCTTCTACTTCTTTCTTTGGGATCAATCTTTGCAGAGAAATCTGAGATTTCTTTGCCTGGAAAATGGCTTTTCTCATACCTGGTTGATCCTCCTGGGTCTGAGCAAACCTGAATTGTTCCCAATAGCTCACGTGCTCTTTCACTAACACTTTGACTCTTTCCTCCTTGGTTGAGTCCAGCTGGGGTGGCGTAGGAGGACCTGTACCCTACTGGGATAACATGGTGGACAACGGATGGCTCTCCAACGGTCTGTTGGTCGAGTTGGCGGCCGCGGTTGTTGCCGTTGTTGTCCCAGGTGACGCTTTGGTCACGGGTTTGAGTCCCCTCATTGCGCTTGCAACTGGAGTCCTTGCGTGCACGGGTTCCTCCAAGCACAGATCCATATTACGGGGCTCTACCAGTTGCACAGGTTTTGCGCCTATTTTGATACATAGCACCAAAAAAAATGTGTAAGTCTTTTGTCAAAACTTTTGAAAAAAGACTTTAAAATTATAAAAATAATATTTTTTGTGTGTTTTATCTTTTTAATAATTTTTTTATAAATATTTTAACTTACTTAGGGTTAAATTCAAGGGTACCAATACTTTGTTGGGATCACATCTATCCTTGGAGGGTATTCCAACGGGGTCTGAGTGAGTTCCAATCAGATTGTGGGATAAATCCAAGGGTAAGTCCAATGGTACACTGTCTTGGACGTCCTCTAGGAGGTCATGGTCAATTAGATCACCAAAAACAAGATCCACTGAGATGGATAAAAACAAAAAAATGTAAGTTTAATATTTTTTTGTATTTTTACGTGTTAAAGTTATTTTTAGAAAAAAATAATCACTTTTATTATTTTTGGATTTTTCTTTATCTTCAGGGTTATTTAGTTTATAAATATAAAGCTTCTTTTGATAAATCTTCCACTCCTTATGTTGCCTTAATAAAGAATTGAAATTGATAATCCTTTCAAGCTCAAGTTCTTTGTCTTTTATAACCTGCTGTTTATAATAAAGCAATTTCTCCTGTTGTTGCTAAGGAGTTATAATAACAGGGACAAAGTTACGGAGTTTTTCCGCTTTTTTCTTTTTAAGAAGGTTCAAATAAAAATTGATCAATTCTCAATTGGTCTTAAGATCCACTAGAGAAACAAATGATAAAAAATATATTTTATGAGTATGTTAACTTATTTTTTAAAAATAAATAGACTGGTCCAAGGAATAAATAATTAAAAATTAATTATTTAAGGATTTTTCCCGGCCAGAACCCCAGTTGTCAGCTCTCTGATACCAGGAACCTTGCAGTCCTTTAGCTACAGAGAGTGATAAAAATGCTGGAATGATAATAATAATTATTATTCCAGTAATAAAAGCTTAGAAGCTCAAATAAATGATTTAATAAGATCAGTTGCAAGGTTTAATTGGTTTGGTAGTAAATGGTTTTCAATATAATATAAAAGAGGGGCCACAGTATTATACTACTAGGGATCTTTACAGACTAGCAACCTCTCTTCAAGGGGCCTCCTTAGGCAGTTTAAGAACCTTGGAATAAATATGGGTGCCTTAGAAAGGACTTATTCCACTAATGGCCGGTCTTAACAGCACAAATGGCCTAGACAGGAAGGGTAACACTCACTCTGAGCACCTCACCACAAAAATCCTTGAATAATTGGAAGGGTTTCAGAGCAGATGGGGTAGATTGCTTGACTAAACTTCAATGTTTATGATTGGTTAATATAGGTAAATAATACTACTGCAGACTAAGTCATAAATCACTTGCTTATCTTCATATAAGCACTTGATTAACAATGACCCAGTGTCTGATTGATAATGAATAATTCCTGGTAACTGATGATGGAATAATGGATCCAAAGAGGTCTGTATAAATACCTTTTTGGGGTGATTTTGGTCTTCTCAGGGCATGTAGAGAGGGTTATTCTCATGGGCTGAGGCTGGAAAGCCAGTCAGGGAAAGATAAGCACGTCCATTTGGTTCTGTCAATCAGCTGTCCTTAGATCTGCTGGATTTCCTTACTATGTTAGCCACAGGATCTGTTAATCTGTTATGGCGTAAATTTGATTATTCTGTAATCATCCTTCATTTTTACTATTGATATTGCTTCAAAGCGTTTAGATGTGGATGTTTACTGTATGATCATCATCTGCTGATCTTGCAGATAATTTTTAATAATTTTTATGAACACTTCTTGTAGTTTTTTGTGGTCTTCAAAGATCAAGATCAGTGATTTACGTGGTCATCCTTGATCTTTGATTTATTATTAAAAAATGTTTAAAACTTAATTTTCATTGATTTTATTTAAGTTTTGAACTTTTTAGATCATTAGTAATGCATATGTCCGTTTGTTACATATACTAGGCAACCCTAACTAGGTTTTAGCTCTTCTTAGAGGTACCTGGTTGTCAGATTAGTCACGACTGACCCAGACGCAGGGATCAGTTAGTACAGATGCGCGCGGGGTAGGATCCGCTGCGTGCATGGCAGAATAAGCTGCGCGCGGGTCTCTAGTACGCGGGAACCTGCTGCTACTAGTACGTAGGGTTATGTAATGATGCGGGGCTGCGCGCGGGAATTGTGACATAACACATTTCCGCATGTAATTCCTAAAATATACACAACACCTCAATTCTGAGTGAATTTTAGGTGTAAATCCTATACGTGACAATACGTGTGAAATATGAGAATGGCCAAAAAGTGCCATACAGGTGTGGTAATTTTTAGTACTTTTCTTTTTAATTATTTTCAAAATATAAGGACTTGGAATTCAAGGGTGGGGTCAGTGAGTGACCCTACCTAATTTTGGATGAGAAATCCATTCCTGTAATCATATTTATGGATTTCTCACTACTTAATTTGTTAATTGAGGTATTCTTATTTTTCATAGTTTGTGTTACTATTTGACAGTTTTGCTCTGTACATAGTAGCAAGCTGACAAATTTAGCAGGTAACAGGAAGCTGAAACCAGCCTTTGTTGGACCATTTGTTATCAAAAAGATGCATGGCAAAATGCTGTAGAAGTAATCTTGAGTGAAGAATTATCAAGAAAACACCCAGTATTTCCTGTTAGCCTAGTAAAAAAACTGGAAATAATTTCTTTCAACCAAGAGAAGGTGGCAACCTCCCTCCAGCAATGATCCCAATAGAACCTGATCCTGTGAAATAAAAAGGGAAAGTCAGCAGGATATTAAGAGACAAGAAATAGAGAGTGCAAGGAAAAGATGTTAGACTATATTTAGTAAGATACAAAGGAGAATCTGCAGAAAAAGATGAATGGTTACCAGAGAATGATATACCTGATGGAAAAATAAATTTTAGAAAATACAGAGCCAGCAAAACAAACTGAAACACACATGAAATTAATTTTTTCCCAAAATGCTCCAGATTTTTTTCAGACATGGCCATATCTTGGAGTGGGGGAATGTCAGCTTGCTACTATTGCAGAGCAAGCTGCAAAAGTAACAGAAATAACATAAAAATGAAAATAATAATATTAAACTAAGAAGGAGTAGGAAAACCATATATACTATTGCAAAAATGGATTCTCCACCCAAAATTAGGTAGGGTCACTCACTGACCCCACACTCAAAATCCAACTCCTTATAATTTTAAATAATTAAGAAAAGAAAGACCAAAATACGATGGCACCACTATTTCACTTTTTGGCCATTTAAATATTTGACATGTATTGTCACGTATAGGTTTCACACCTAAAATTCAGTCAGAATTGAGGTGTTGTGTATATTTTAGGAGTTAGAGACAAAAATGTGTTCTGTCACAATTCCCACATGCAGCTGTGGCAGCCAATATACCCCCCCTGGCTATTCTACAGCACTGTCACCCTTTCAAAGCCATGTACGCAAGCCCCAGGCCTCTGACAAGTACGCAGCGGCAGGAATATGGGTTGAAAAAGTGACAGTTGACCTGAGAAACCTAGGTGCCGTGTAAACATGCTAAAACCTAAACAAGAACATTCTACATATGTAATAAATGTTCCTGTGGAGAGTAGATAGTCTAAAAATAAATAAAATTATATAAAAATACCTAAATAACTTTTATACGTATTTTTTATTAAATATAATTCAAAGTACCAAAAATGTCATAAATAAGATAATGACTACTTCTAAAAATCTTTAAAATACCTTAATATGCTATTATGAAAACTTCTAGACATTAATATTTTTTTGACATGATAAGGAACCTAATGATTCAAAAGTATCACGTGAATACTCATGACTTATATTTTTAACAAATTATTTTAGTAAATCAACTGAAATTTGAAAATAAGGAGTAAAATCAATATCATGAATTTACTCAAATTATTTAATACATAATGAGAACTCACCTGACACCAGACTATCCGTAGCAATTTCTATTAAAATAATTCTTAACTTACTGGGAACATTTACTAAGGATAATTAATTAAATAATAAATAAAATGGACCAATTAGTGTTATTCACACATCCAAACATCAATTATAAAGTAGAATAATTCCCTTAACTTGTGGAATTAGATGCTACCCGTGCCACAGCACCAAGAAAAAAAAAAGGCTACCATTGGTTACCCTGCTAGCCTCAGTGTCCGTCCCATTGAGCCCCTATATCCCTCAGAAGGACACTATTGGGACTCAAAAAGATATAAATAAAGAGCACTTTTGAGGATATTGATACCAAGAGACCCAGTTTTAATTATATCCAGACACTGTGCCAAGGTGATTAAATATGTATAAGAGATAAGTAAGTGATTTATGGCTTTAGTTTGATTAATAATATCCATCCCCAACCCTTTTTATCAATTTAAAATTCTGAACAACCTTATAGCCCCAGTATACAGGTTTAAACCATCAGTGCAAGTCCCAAACAGGTACCCAAAGGATTTAATAGAAAACCAGTGATTCTTATCATACTTTCTCTGTTTTGGCAGCTTGGTTACAAAGCCCTTCCACTCCACCCTGTATTTAATATACATATTATCTTTGGGAAATATATCCTTTAAGAATATGAATCAAAGGTTCCAAAGTAACCAGGCCTACATGTTTTCATACTCAATTCCCTGAAGAGAGGTGTTAAACATCCCCAATATAATTGTGGCTCATCTGTTAATTTATTTAATAATCAATTTATTAATATTAATTTATAACATTAAAACATATCCAAACCAATCAACCTTGCAATAGGCTTTATCCAAATATTTTACCAATTTTTGCTGCATTTATTGAATAATATATTTATTATTTATTCTATCACCTCTGGTAGCTAAAGGATAGAAAGGATATTGGCATCCAGGAGGCTGACAAGGATGTAGAAAATCTCCAGGTGAAAAGCTGTCATTGAACTCAATGACAGTGTCAGGTAGGCTGTTTGATTCCTGTTTGACCAAATGGTTAGTTTAATGGGGTTGCAAGGTTAGAATTCTGACTACTCCTTCTTGCCAGTTCACATCTGGATTCCAGTAGACTATAGAGTTTGGGCCTAAAATGGTGACATCCATTCCAGTGATGTCAAATAAGAATAAGTCCCATTCAAAGCTGGATAAATTGGAAAATTCAAAGGCTCATTTTGTCCTATGGGTAAAACAATGGGATGGCTTGGTTGCATTACTTACTAAATAGACTGGAAGCTTAAAGGATTTTTGCTGCATTTATTGAATAATATATTTATTATTTATTCTATCACCTCTGGTAGCTAAAGGATAGCAAGGATCTTGGCATCCAGGAGTCTGACATGCAAATACTTCAGCAAGAATGGCCTTTTAAGCCATATTATTCTGGGCTGGCGCACCTGTGTCCTGTTGTGGTGTCATTATATAGCCTCGGGTCGGGGACTGCGTCGCGGCCTGCGCGCTCAGCATCTGGTAGGTTAGGCTCAGCAGTTGGGGTACGCCGGTTCTCAGCAGTAGCCGCTGCGGGTTCAGCAGCAGCCGCTGCGGGCTCAGCAGTGGGCGCGGCGGGATCGAGCACGCGACTGCGGGCCGGGCCTGACTAAGGGAGGCGGGCCGCAACCCGCTTGGATGTCCGACTCATGGATGGAGCTGGGCCGACCGGGTTCTCGGAGCGGCTAGTCGGGGAAGGAAAAAGCGGGGCGACAGCGGGGCTATATGCGTGGCAGCCGCGCGCAAGCGCGGGCCGGCCACGGGACGGGAAATTCACGACGGCGCGTCGGGTGGATGCGCGCAAGCGCGGTGAATCTTGGGTATCGCGCGGCGGAGGGCCGCGCCACGAAAAGACAAACCGGATGTGCGTAATGACAGGCGAGCTGGCGGGGGTAGGGTATGGGTATGGGTTTAGGGATGGGTTAGGGTTCTGGGTCTAGGTTTCCTTCTTCATGGTTGTCAGTCTGTCTTTGTGCTTGTGCTTAGGTTAGGGTTGAGGGGGAGGGCTCAAACACCCTTCCCCTCGACTTCGGGTTGTAGGGAGGATTGAGCGTTCTATCATCCATCAATCTATATATATCTCTCTCTCTCTCTCGGAGTAAAGGAAAGGAAGCAATCTCGGTCTTACAGACGCTAGAACCATTGATCCCGTAACTAGGGACAACTTCGTGAGGATCAACCTCAAAAGTTTCCACATCTGGGGGTCTGGCCGGGAAACTTTTGATCCGTTCTCAGTCTCTTGAAGATTACGCAGAATGCTACCGACAACCACTCCGGGATCCAATGCTCCCCTTCCCTACCCTCCACGCCCGACTCCCGTCTCTGCTGCTCAACCCCCTCCGCCACCGTCCGCTCATGCTCCTAGAGTTAGCGGGTTCGCTCCTCCCTCGGAAGGGTCGTCGGACATGGCGGTAGAGGCCCCTCGCCGCGTCTGGTTGAGGCCGAGGGATTTCCCTCATCTTTGGTTCAGTACTTCGGATGTCAAGCGGTTCCTTTCTAGGTTCGAAGGGATTGCGGACTCGGAGGGCGCGTCGGGCGCAGATAAGGTTCGGACTATTGTGCTGTTCATTACCAAGGAGGAGAAGCTGCGGGATGTGGAAGAAATGGTTGGATACGAGAGGCAAGACTGGGGGAAGTTGAAAAGCGAGATGTTGGCGAGGTGGGGAAAGCGTGAACCTCGGTTTCGGGAAAGCGACTTCAATCGAGCTGCGGAGGAGGCAATTGAGAATGGCGGGGTGCGATCGCGCGAAGGATTAGTGGAATATATGTCAAGGTTCAAGCGAATCTACGGGTACCTTGCAAAGAACGAGGTTGTCGCGGGTCAGACGGGTGCCATGAAGCGGGCTTTCCTGGGAGGTCTCGCGCCCCAGCTCCGTTCCAGGGTGCAACAATACCTGTACGACCACGGCCTGGTTAAGAGGTCGCTGGATGGGAGCGTCGCGATTCTCCCTGATCTTTTGGTTATCCGTCAAGCCGTGGAAAGCAAAATCGATTTGGACGAGCTCATCGCGGATACGGCACGAACGTACCCGTCTTCCTCCAAGAAATCGGTCACAATCTCGGCGCCGGCCCCCGACCAAACTTCGGCCGCGCGGCCGTCGACGCCCTCTCATGCCGGACTTTCCCAGCAGCCTCCGGGACCATCAGTCGGGGAGATAACGGAGATTCTGCGGGACATAAGGGTTTTCCTCAACCGGACACCGGCTCCTACAGCTCCGGCAGCCGCACCGTTTCCGGCGGCTCCTTCTCAACCGCGCGCGGTGCCGCCTCACATGGCAGAGGGGTTCCAGCCTCCTAGCGGATCATCCGGATCGTACGGGTCGCCGCGATGTTCATATTGCGGGGTGAGAGGGCACTGGAAGTCAGTCTGTGAGTCATCTCACTTGGGACATGGACGAAGGGCTTGTTTGCGCATCCGGGATGACGTACATATTTCCGACGGGTGAATCGGTGGACCTGACTAAGGACAAGCCGCCACCAATGGTGCAAGTGCGGGAAAGAGCGAAGGCTAAGACCAAGACTGCTCGGGTCTCGCTCGGGATTGTCACCGCGCCCGGAACCTGGGTAGCTCCAAGAGTGGAGGCCGAAGTCAGGGCGTTGGCGACGAATGAGCGCATTGCGATGGATGTCGACGAGCGATCAACGGCTTCGAAGCCAGTCGCGCGAGTGCCAATTTCGGACGGGCCGTCCTCTAATCCCGTGGGAAAGAAGAAGGCCGCGGACATTGTCCGGAGGGTAATGGGGAATGACTCACCAATACCCCTGACCCTACGAGAGCTAGCGGCGGTGTCCCCCGCGGTCGTCAACGAGATGGTCCAGGCCTTGAAAGATTGCGGTCAGGGCCAGGTGCCGACAACGGTTCAGCGGGTTAACGTGGCGGAGGAGGAAATGGATCCCAAGCCGTGCCGGTCGAAGTCGGTATCCGTCCCGCTTGCTTATGTCGCAATGACCATCGCCGGGCGGAAGGTGTGGGCGATGGTGGATAGCGGGTCGATGGTCAACCTGCTCCCATCAAGGTTAGTGGACGAGCTCGGTCTGGTGCGGAGAAAGTGTGCGATGGGCCTTCGGGCGTTAAATGGCGGGGAATGTCGCGTGGACGGAGTAGTAGAGGCGGAGGAGGTGGAAGTTGCCAAGGTCTGTAAGCCTCTGTCATTTCTTTCAGTGGAATGCGGAGACGTGATTCTAGGACGGCCATTCATGTTTGGGTTCCAAGCCCAAATGGCCTTCAACGCCGAGGAAGGAACGGAGGCGCTGACCGTCGAAGACTTGCTCGGGGCACGGTTTGAGACGACGATCTGCTATCACGGGAGAGGGAAATGGGTACAGGACCCAATGTCTGGCGGCAACGAAGAGTCCGGCGCGGGGGTTGACCGTAAGGGTCACCCTGCGCAGGATTTTGCCTAGTCGGCCGCGGGAACCGTGCGGAGCAGGCTCCGGCTCTGCACGGGCGGCCGACAGGTGAGGAGCAAGCGGGGGAGGACGCGCGTGGGGCGCAGGTGCCGGAAGTAAGTCCCATTCCTCAGTATGCATCGCCGGAAGGCTCTACGCTTCGAAAACCCTATCACCGTGCCACAGTCGTGAGCAAAGGCAAAAGCCCCGGTCTGGTCATTACTAGGACTTACGACGGCGACAATCGGGTCTGGATGGCGCGGTGTAATGCGGGCAAGTACAAACCGGTAGCGCGGAAAGTCCGGCCGCGGAACGAGCCAATGCCTCAGGGGCTCAACGGACCCTTACGACCAATTGCGTGGTCCCCCGACCCGTGGGAGACACCCCTTAGGAAGAATGGATGGGTAACGCGGTCGGCGCGGATCACGGACAAGCGGGTGGACGCCCTTAACTTCGGACCGACAGGATGGCTGAGTGCGGAGGAGGTGGATCTGCTGGTGTCGGTATTGGTAATGAGGGAGAAGGCACTTGCTTTTGGACCGGACAAACGCGGGTTGTTGAGGGGTGAGATCGGGGACCCTTACGTTATTCCCACTGTCCCTCACAAACCGTGGCAAATCAAGCCAATTCCGATCCCCCGTACCGTTCGGGAGCCCTTTCTGGAGCTGGTACGGGAGCGCGTAAGGACAGGGCTTTACGAGCAATCCACGTCAAGCTACTCGAGTCCTATCTTTGCGGTTGTTAAGCAGGACGGGAAGTCGCTAAGGATTGTTCACGACCTTCAGAGGCTAAATTTGTTCACTATTCGCGACGCGGGGCTTCCCCCGTGTGTTGAAGAATTTCTGGAGTCGATGGCCGGGCGCGCTTGCTACGGGCTGGTGGACGTGATGGGGGGATATGACCAGCGAGAACTCCACCCTGACTCGCGGCCACTGACGGCGTTTGAAACCGGGCTAGGAAGGATGCAGCTGACGCGGCTACCGCAAGGTGCGACCAACTCAGTGGCGGTATATCAAGCCCAAATGACCTGGATACTACGCGACGACCTTCCGGAAGGCGTGCAGATCTTCATTGACGACGCTGGCATTAAAGGCCCCAGAACGGACTACGAGGGCGCGGTCCTAGAGGATGCACCCGCGATCCGGCGATTCATCTGGGAATACGCGGAAACTCTGGAACAAGTCCTCTTCCAAATTGAGGAGGCAGGCCTTACTGTGTCCGGAAAAAAGTTGGCGGTCTGCGTTCCGGCGCTCGAAGTACTAGGGCATGTCGTGGCCTACAACGGGAGGCGAATAGCGGAGAAGAAGCGGAATAAGGTTCTTGAATGGCCGACCCCTCGGACAGTGTCGCACGTCCTGCAGTTTCTGGGTTTGTGCAGCTACGTCCACATGTTCATCGAGCGGTTCGCGGAAGTAGCAAGCCCAATGCGGGCATTGACGCGTAAGGGGGCGGAGTGGAAGTGGACCAAGGGATGCAATGCCGCTTTCGCGAAGCTCAAGGAAATCGTGGGGCGCGACATTGTCCTTCGGGACCTCAATTACGACGCCGGAGGGATACGCCTGGCGGTCAACTCTAGCGAGTTCGGCGCCGGGGGGGTCTTGACACAGGAGGAGGACGGAAAAGATAGGCTGGTGCTCTACGAATCAGTCACCTTTACCGCGACAGAGAGTCGGTATTTGCAGCCAAAGCTGGAGCTGTGCGGTGTCACCAAGATCGTGCGGCGGTTGCAACACCTTTTGTGGGGCGTGCACTTCGAGCTCCTGGTTGACGCGGAGGCCTTGGCGCGAATGATTAACTCACCGACGCTGCCGAACGCGCCCATGACCAGGTGGGTAGCGTTCCTCCAGTTATTCTCCTTTAACGTTGTGGTGCCCCATCCTGGACACCCGGACCGCCTTAAGACCTCAATTCATAAACTGTTGCAAACGTACCGCCCGGCTGGACAACTTATCCTCGGGCTTATCCAACTATTGTTTATCCGCGTCGCGCTCCGCGTCGCGCTCCGCTCCGCGCCGCGCCGCGTCCGCGCCGCGCTGCGCTTCCATTATCCGCGTCGCGCTCCGCTTCGCGCTCCGCCCCGCGTTGCGCCGCGCCGCGCCGCGCTCCTTTCATCCGCGCGCGTCGCGCGTCTTTTATCCGTGTTGCTTCTCATCTCCGCCGTTGTTATAGAACGTCCCCATCTTTGTTCGTTGCGTGTCCTCATCTTCGTCGTTACGCCTCCCAATCTCCTCTTCGCTACCATCGCGCGACGCTCATCCATGATCTACTGAATCCATCCCGACCGCTCCCGCAAGCATTTGGCAGATCCTTGACCAACGCGAGTGACCACATGGTTGCCTTCCCGTTTCCGCTCTATCTGTAGAATCCGTTGTATATAGTCTAACAGGGCCTCCTGCCCATATAAGGAGGGGCTCCCCCCTGCCTTTGGACCAGATTCCATCATCAGATGATTCCATCATCCTAGTACCTCAGATCTCAACACCCCAGCATCCTATCATCCCATCATCATAAGCAATTTATCCGTGGGCATCCTTCCCCACTTATCTGAGCAAATTATCCGGGTATATCTATGATTGCCCCTTGATCCTTTGAGCCTCCATACTCAAAACTCTGTCCTTTGTGACCTTGATCCTTATCACCAACCAATAGCCTTGCTGGTTGAAGAAGAATTCCTGTCTGCCTGAATTCTTGAGTGTGTTATACCACTCTGATCCCTTTTTCCGACCATACTGGTCTTGATCTCCCTTGATCATCTTTCTGGAGCCAATCACGTTTGATTGAAGAGGTTTTATTAAGCTTAAAACCTGGAGTGTTATACCTCCCTTCTTCTTCGAGGTTGAATTTCGCCGCGCTATTCTTGAGTTCCTTGAGAAGTGTTGGGATATTCTTGCTCAAATTCGTTATTGATTTGCTTCTAGAGCTTCATAAACAAATTGCTTTTGTTTTGTTCAGCCTCCCACAGTTATCTGGTACCCTTCAAGCGCTTGATTGCGGAGAGTTGGGCAGGTTCATTGAGAACCTGGAGGTTGGTTGGGATTGAGTTGATCTTTCCTAATCAGCTGCTGACGACCAGAGTTATTAGCTTGTGGGCGTTGTTACTTACAACTGCCTTGTTCTATTGAACTCTGAACAAACTTTGACTTATTTGTTCAAGTCTTGCCCTGCACCATCTTGTCTCAGATAGTGTTGTTTCCATCGCTACCGACAACGCTTATCCCTCTTCTCTTAGTTTGATTTCTCATCCATAAGGTTCTGGACCTTGATTCCGGTTACATTAAAATATTATTGTAACTCCTAGGAGGGCAGCCTAAACAGCACCTTTCCCCTCCACAGAACTGCCACGGCTTAGCACCGTTTGGAGTCTTACATTTGGTCCCCCGGGCCGGGATCGAACCAGCAACCTTGGGATTTACAGTCCCAACTTGAAGAATCAACTCCGAAATCCTATCCAATTTCTCTTTCTTTTTCTGTTTGTTCCTTTTTCGATCCGTGGAGGCAGCTTGTTCTAGAAGTAAGTCCTCCCAATTTGTGCACCGCTCGGGCAAGATACTTGTCGTTTTTGGCGAAACCCTACTCTTGCCACACTCGTGAGCCACTTTGGAAATCTGCTCTTTGGATCCCCTAGGAACTCTGTTATTCGATATGGCATCTCCCGCTACTCCAACCACCTCTGTTCGACCTAAGATGGTAAAGATCAAACCCCAGAACAAGAACTTAGGCTTCAACGGTACAAATGTCAAGCGATTCTTGGACTCCTACGAAATGGCTGCTGAAGTAGATGGAGCTAGTGAATTCGATATGGCTTATCAGTTACGATTCTTTATCTCCTCTGATGAAGTTATGGAGGTAATCGAGTCTTTCGAGGGATTCAAATCCCACAACTGGACGCTTCTCAGGGAGGCTATGTTGGCATACTGGGGTAAAATAGATGTGGCTAGGTTTACTCTGCAGGATTTGGATGCTCTGGTTTCTCAGTGGATCTCAAATGGTGGTATTTCTTCAGCCTCTGACTATCAGACCTTTAGGAAGTCTTGGGACCCCATTCAAAACTATCTTATCCGAAACGATCACATTGACACAGTGGACGAAATTCGAGCAAAGTTCTTCCAATCTTTTTCGTCGGCTGTGCAGGAAAGGATTAAAGAAGAACTGGTCAAATCTGGATCCATGATTACTACCAGGGATAATCGATTCAAGCTCCCTGTTTTTCTTACCCTTAGGAGTACTGTGGATAAAGTCATGAAAGGTCAAACTGCTCTTACCTTTGAAAAGCCTAGAACCACTGAACCAGTCCATGCTCCTTCTTTTAAAGAGTCAAACGATATTATGATTAAAATGGAGGCAGATCGTAGGCCTAAAGCAGATCCCAATTCCAATCGAGAACCTACTACTATAGATGAAATCACCAAGTTACTTAGAGCCTTTGAGAATAAAATAGATCAAAAGATTTCTTCGCTAGCTACTCCTAAAACTCCTTCTTCTTTCCCCAAATCAACTCTGGTCTGTTACTACTGTCATAGGGAAGGCCATGGAACCGGACGATGTCAAGAACTTCAGAAGGACTTAAAGGAAAAGTTGGTAGAGCAGAGGGGAAACAATTACTTCCTCCCTAATGGTGCCCTAATCCCTTTTGACTCATCTCGTCCTATCCGACATGTGGTGGCCTCTTACCAGCCATCACCTCCTGTGAAAGCATCTCTTGCTTCCTTTGAATTTCGATCATCCTGTGGTACCCTCCAACCTTGGTATCCTCCAGCCATTTCTTCCTCTAGTCTTGCTGGGACTACTTATCAATCCGATCCAGCCAGGAAACGACATGAGGAACCTAAACCTCATAAGGCTCCTTCCTTGCCAACTTCGATCCTTCGAAAACCCGTTAAACGTCGATCAACACTTGAGCCTCCTTCCTCTGATGTAGAAGACATGGAGGTGGAAAAGGAACCACTCATGGAAAGGTTCCCAGATCACCCTGATCCTTCTCCCTCACCTCAACCTTCTAATCCAATCTTAGATTCTGCGTCACCTGAACTTCCTCCCCCCACCCAGCCAAAAGTTCGATTTGAAAGAGGCATCTCCAAGGATCACCCTAATGCTGTGGAGGGAGTATTAAAGAAAATTTCTGATCTCAAAATTCCTGATCTATCTGTGGCTGAACTTCTATTGATCTCTCCATCTGTTGCTGAAGGAATGAAGAAATGGGTCTCTCGTTGACGTGTGGAAATTGGCCCTGAAGAACTCAAAGTCTCCTCTGGCACTTTAATGGAGGACTCTGGTGGAACCAGTCCTTCTATAGAATCTAATCTTTATTCCTGTCCCCTTGGCTTTCTTCCTTGTTATCTTGGTGACTCAGCTAAAACTGTTTCTCCTCTTGTGGATTCTGGATCTCAGCTTAACTTAATCTCGGATGCTATGGCCTGCAAGCTCAAACTTAGTCCTAGGGTCAGCTTCAACTCTGCAGTGTATGGGATAGGAAATCAAGCTTGTGAACTGGTTGGTATTTCTGAAGATGTACCAGTCAGGATTGGTCGAAATATCGTTGGAACCTGCCATTTTTGGATTACTCGTTTGGACAGTCCTATGATCTTGGGACAACCCTTCTTAATGGACTTTGGTGCAACCCTGATGTTTTCTGATCAAGTTGGGGAGAGAATTCTTCTCCCTGATGCTGATGGCAGGAAAATTGAAGTCCCTCTTTGCTCTTTGGATTCTGGTCGTTGGGAAAGAGATTTTCCTGGTTATTCTCCCAAATCATCTTTTAAGGGAAGGCAGAAGGATAACTCTAGTTCCTCTCATTTTTTAGGGGAATAGTTGATCCTACTAATGATTGTAGTTCTTTTCAGCCTCAGACTGCAACTCAAGGGTCAACTCCCCTCCCTCAGGCTTATTTTTCATTCCATTCATCATTCTTTTCTGAGCTCAAGAATATTAAAAAACAAAAACATATCAAAATAGAAAAATCGAAAAATATTTCTCCTCCATCTCCTTCTCTCTCTGGATCTGTTGTGTCTTCTTTTCCTTCTACTTTTCCTGATCAATCTTCTCTCAGTTCCGGTTCGAATCTCCGCAATGAGTCTAAACTAGATCCTAATTGCAATTCCGTTTTTGGTGATTTTGGTATGAAGGAATATGGCCTGCAGTGGAGGCAATTTGGGGTACAAGTAAGTCCTCCCAATTGTGCACTGCCAGGGCAATCTTCTACCGTCATTTTCGAAACTCTACCTTGTGCCACACATGTGAGCAACGTATTATCTTCTGGTTCTCCTTTTATGGAAAAGGCACCCTTCAAGGATATTGCAGAACATCGGACTTGGAAGATGTTGGAACTTGGACTCAGCTTTCGTAATCAAGTCTCTCTGGTCAACTCTTGGAGGAAACAAGAAATTCTCTCTTTTGCCACCAAGTATAAACCAGTTGCTAAGAAGGTCCAACCAGTCAACCAGCCTATGCCTCTCAACCTCAATCCTCCCCTTATGCGTCCTCCTCTATCTCGCGATCCTTACTGTGGGCTTCCTCAATCTCTTACTGGTCCCTTTGTGCCTAATGGACGGGTCACTGAAGAACGTCTGAAGGTGGTCAACTTTGGTCCAGATGGATGGCTTCTTCCTGATGAGTTAAATTTAATCAAAAATGTCTTATCTCTAAGAGAAAAATCTATTGCTTTCTGTGAAGAAGAGAGAGGTCTCTTGCGGGAATCCTATGGCCTCCCTTATATCATCCCTGTAGTTGAACATGATCCTTGGCAAAAGAAAAAGATCCCTATCCCCGCTGCTAAAGTTGACGAATTCATCAAGTTGGTCCGGGAACGAGTTCGAACTGGCCTGTATGAACAGTCAACTTCTAGTTACTCCAGCCCCGTCTTCTGTGTCCTCAAGAGTAATGGTAAACTTAGAATAGTTCATGATCTTCAACCTCTTAATAAAGTTACTATTAAAGACTCTGGTATCCCTCCTGCTACTGAAGAATTTGTTGAATCCTTTGCGGGAAGAGCTTGCTATGGTCTAGGGGATATTATGGGTGGCTATGACGAACGATCCTTACATCCTATTTCTCGTCCTCTCACTACTTTTGACACTCCTCTTGGTCGATTTCAACTTACTCGATTGCCTCAAGGAGCCACCAACTCGGTCGCAGTCTATCAGGCTCAGATGATGTGGATCCTCCAGGATGAAATCCCTGATCATGCTGGTATCTTTATTGACGATGGCGGAATTAAAGGTCCAGTATCTAACTATGATAATGAGCTCTTACCTTGGCATTCAGGAGTTCGTCGTTTTATCTGGGAATACGCTACTACCCTGGAGAGGATTCTGTTTCGAATCGAGGAATCTGGCCTTACTGTCTCTGGATCCAAACTGGCGGCTTGTGTCCCTGCTCTGGAAATTGTTGGTCATGTGGTTTGCAAGGAAGGAAGAAGGATGGCACCAGCCAAAGTCAACAAGATCATCTCTTTGCCTACCCCAATCAATCCAACTGAAGTTAGGGGCTTTCTAGGTGTTGTCATTTATGTTAGAATCTTTATCCCATCTTTATCCAAAATCTGTGCACCCTTGCGTCGTCTAACCAGAAAAGATGCTGAATGGATTTGGACCCAAGATTGTGAATGTGCTTTCCAGCTACTCAAAAGGATAGTTGGTGAAGACATAGTTTTGAAAAAGATCTCTTACGGACCTGGAGCTGGCAAGATCAAGCTGGCTGTCGATTCTAGTTATCAATCTGTTGGGGCCGTCCTTACTCAGGAAGATGAAAATGGTTGGGACCGTCCTGTTCTTTATGAATCTTTGTTGTTTTCAGATGTAGAATCCAGATACTCCCAGCCCAAACTGGAACTCTGTGGTGTGGCTCGAATGATGAAGAAACTTCAAACCGTTCTCTGGGGCCAACATTTCGAATTGCAAGTTGATGCCCGATCCATCATTGAAATGATCAACGCTCCCAGTCTTCCCAATGCTCCTATGACTCGTTGGGTGGCCTTTATCCAGCTTTTCTCTTTTGATATTGTTCACAGGCCTGGAAAATCTTTCACCATGCCTGACGGTTTATCTCGGCGACCTCTTGGGGACAACGAATCTGATGTTGGAACCAATTTCAATGAAGAGGAACCTTTAATTCGACCTATCTTCTCTTTTTCTTCACAAAATTATTCTGGCTTTCAACAAGGCTTCTGGTTTAAATTAGAGCAGTACCTTTCAACTCTTCAAAAACCTCCTGATCTCTCTGCTAAGGAATTTCGATCTCTTAAGCGAAAGTCTTCTAATTTTTTTGTTCAAGGCTCTAGACTTATGAAGAGGGGCAATCCTTGTGCTCTTATTGTCGTTACTATTCCCTCTAAACAAGATTCCATCCTTGAAAGTCTCCATGAAGGCCTTGGTCATCGTGGGGAAACTGAAACTTATCGACGATTATCCGAACGATTCTGGTGGCCATCTTTGAAGAAATCCGTCTCCCAATGGTGCAAGAGTTGTGAAGTTTGCCAAAAACGTGATCTTAGGCGCCCAGCCGAAATTCGTTATCCTACTGGGGAGTCCACTGTCTTTGGAAGGATTGCTATGGATGTGGTTCATATTAAGGCAGGTGGTGCTAAGTACCTCATTGTGGCTAGAGATGATTTTTCCGGATGGGTTGAAGCGAAATTTCTTAAGAACCTTAGCTCTGAATCAGTGGCAGCTTTCCTCTACGAGACCTGGACAATGCGTTATGGCCTGGCTCAATCTTACTCTACTGATGGTGGCTCTGAATTTGGGGGCAAGCTTGCTGAAATGATCCGATCCCTTCCTGGACAACATAGAGTTACTACTCCTTATTATCCTGAAGGCCAAGGCATGTTGGAACGAGGCCATGCCCCTTTGAAGGCTGCACTTGTTAAACTGGCTGGTGAAAGTGGCAAGAATTGTCGCAAATTCCTTCCCCTTGTTCTCTTTTCTGATCGAATCTCAACCAAAAGGACTACTGGCTACTCACCTTACGAAATCATCTTTGGTCAAAGAGCAGTCCTTCCTTTGGATCTGGAAATGGAATCTTTCTTGGGTATCTCTTGGGAAGAGGTGTCCTCAACCACTGATCTGTTAGTTGCTAGATCCAAGCAACTGGAGCAAAGTGAAGACGTTCGTGATGAAGCTTATCAAACGATGATGGAGGCCAGAGCAAAATCCGTCCAGTATTGGGAGGACAAGCACTCTAATCGAATCAGGGAGCCCTTGAACCCTGGTGACCTAGTTTTAGCTTATAATCGATCTTTGGAAACCCAGTGGGGCAAGCTTTTCTCTAATCGTTGGAATGGCCCTTATCGAGTGGTTCATCAAGTTAGAGGTGGATCTTATGTTTTGGAGGAGCTGGATGGTACTCGGTTGGCCAGAAGGTTCTCTGCTGATCAAGTCAAGAAGTTCCATTGTCGTGGGGGCAACTTATCTCAGAAGTAAGTCCTCCCAATTGTGCACCACCAGGGTCATTTGCTGCGTTTTTGTTGTAAAACTCTACTGTATGCCACATATGTGAGCACCTGGGACGCCCTCCTTGTTCTATTCCTGCCGCTTCTAGGGTTTATTTGGAAGAATCAAGATATTTTCCTCAACTCTTCAACCACTCTCAAGATCAAAATGGCCATTCTTTGGTTTCAATCATCTGTCTTTCCTTTCTTTCTTTCTATGGCATCAAACTCGGGAGCAGACTAGGGACAGTCTGTAAGTTGGGGAGAGATGTGGTGCCCCATCCTGGACACCCGGACCGCCTTAAGACCTCAATTCATAAACTGTTGCAAACGTACCGCCCGGCTGGACAACTTATCCTCGGGCTTATCCAACTATTGTTTATCCGCGTTGCGCTCCGCGTCGCGCTCCGCTCCGCGCCGCGCCGCGTCCGCGCCGCGCTGCGCTTCCATTATCCGCGTCGCGCTCCGCTTCGCGCTCCGCCCCGCGTTGCGCCGCGCCGCGCCGCGCTCCTTTCATCCGCGCGCGTCGCGCGTCTTTTATCCGTGTTGCTTCTCATCTCCGCCGTTGTTATAGAACGTCCCCATCTTTGTTCGTTGCGTGTCCTCATCTTCGTCGTTACGCCTCCCAATCTCCTCTTCGCTACCATCGCGCGACGCTCATCCATGATCTACTGAATCCATCCCGACCGCTCCCGCAAGCATTTGGCAGATCCTTGACCAACGCGAGTGACCACATGGTTGCCTTCCCGTTTCCGCTCTATCTGTAGAATCCGTTGTATATAGTCTAACAGGGCCTCCTGCCCATATAAGGAGGGGCTCCCCCCTGCCTTTGGACCAGATTCCATCATCAGATGATTCCATCATCCTAGTACCTCAGATCTCAACACCCCAGCATCCTATCATCCCATCATCATAAGCAATTTATCCGTGGGCATCCTTCCCCACTTATCTGAGCAAATTATCCGGGTATATCTATGATTGCCCCTTGATCCTTTGAGCCTCCATACTCAAAACTCTGTCCTTTGTGACCTTGATCCTTATCACCAACCAATAGCCTTGCTGGTTGAAGAAGAATTCCTGTCTGCCTGAATTCTTGAGTGTGTTATACCACTCTGATCCCTTTTTCCGACCATACTGGTCTTGATCTCCCTTGATCATCTTTCTGGAGCCAATCACGTTTGATTGAAGAGGTTTTATTAAGCTTAAAACCTGGAGTGTTATACCTCCCTTCTTCTTCGAGGTTGAATTTCGCCGCGCTATTCTTGAGTTCCTTGAGAAGTGTTGGGATATTCTTGCTCAAATTCGTTATTGATTTGCTTCTAGAGCTTCATAAACAAATTGCTTTTGTTTTGTTCAGCCTCCCACAGTTATCTGGTACCCTTCAAGCGCTTGATTGCGGAGAGTTGGGCAGGTTCATTGAGAACCTGGAGGTTGGTTGGGATTGAGTTGATCTTTCCTAATCAGCTGCTGACGACCAGAGTTATTAGCTTGTGGGCGTTGTTACTTACAACTGCCTTGTTCTATTGAACTCTGAACAAACTTTGACTTATTTGTTCAAGTCTTGCCCTGCACCATCTTGTCTCAGATAGTGTTGTTTCCATCGCTACCGACAACGCTTATCCCTCTTCTCTTAGTTTGATTTCTCATCCATAAGGTTCTGGACCTTGATTCCGGTTACATTAAAATATTATTGTAACTCCTAGGAGGGCAGCCTAAACAGCACCTTTCCCCTCCACAGAACTGCCATGGCTTAGCACCGTTTGGAGTCTTACAACGTGGTGCACATCCCGGGAAAGGCGTTCACGATGCCGGACACGCTGTCGCGGTACCCGCGGGACGACCCATACGAGGGGGCAGAACCTTTGGACGTGGAAGCTCCGGTCGTTTGGGTAGCAAAGACGGAGGCCTTGGTTTGTCTTCCGTTGCGTCAGTCGGGACGTTACGCGATCTTGTGCTCTTATTTGCAGGATCTCCGGTTCCCCGAGGGCACGACGGAAACGGTCACCCGATGGGTGAGGCGAAACGTTCTGAACTTCTTCTTACAGGACGGTCAGTTATGGCGGCGGAGCGGTTCCGTGCCTCTCGTGGTCGCGACTTCTAGGGCGGACCAGGAGGTGATTCTAGGAAGTCTGCACGACGACCTTGGTCATCGGGGTGAGGTCGAGACGCGGAGGAGGGTGAAAGCGAGGTTTTGGTGGCCGGGTGTCGTTCGCGCGGTGCGCGACTGGGTGAAGTCGTGCGAGGCCTGCCAACGGCGAAGCTCGAGGCTGCCCAAGGAGGTCGGCCGCCCCACGGGCGAGGACGCGCTGTTCGGGCGCGTTTCGCTGGACGTGGTCCACATTAAGGCGGGTAAGTTTGCGTATTTGCTGGTTGCGCGCGACGATCTGTCCGGGTGGGTGGAAGCAAGGCCCCTGGCCAAACTATTGGCGGAAAAGGTGGCTCAGTTTCTGGAAGAGGACTGGTTCGCGCGCTACGGGTCGCTTTGCTTGGTCACCGCCGACGGAGGGGCGGAGTTTCGGGGACGCCTGATGACGCTGGTGCAGAATTGTGGAGCGAAGTTCGGCCGCGTGACGGAATACTACCCGGAGGGCGCGGGGATGATCGAGCGGGGGCATCAACCAATCAAGGATGCCCTGGTGAAAATGTGCGGCGAGGACGGCAAAAGGTGGCAGATGGCACTCCCCGCGGTCCTTTTCGCCGATCGGATCTCCGTGAAGCGCTCAACGGGGTATTCGCCTTACAAGTTACTCTACGGGCAGCGGCCCGTGCTTCCCGTGGACATCGAGCTGAACACGTTTTTGGGCGTGGATTGGTGGAAGGTTAAGACGTCCGCGGATCTGATCAAGGCGCGCGCGGAAAAGCTCCTTAGGCGTGAGGAGACCTTGGGAAAAGCCGCGGAGCGGTTGAAGAAAACCCGGACGGCGTCAGTCCGCTATTGGGACGAGCGCTGTTCCCATCGGCTCCGGGATCCGCTGCGGAAGGGGGACCTGGTCCTGTTGTATAATCGGAGTCTGGAATCCCAGTGGGGCCGGCTTTTCGCCAACCGGTGGAACGGGCCGTACCGCGTGGCCTCTAAGTTTTTGGGCGGCAGCTACGGGCTTGAGGAATTGGACGGGACGCCGCTTAAGCGGAATCGCGGCTTTGCACGTGAAACGCTTCTTCGCGCGCGGTTCCACTTCCTTCGACGAGACGGCAAGCAATGATTTGGGGCCCGGGGGCGAGGCGGTCTCGGAGTCGGACAACGGCGCGGATTGTTCGGACAGCGAAGTAGCGGCGTGCAACGCGCGACCCCGGAGAAGTAGGAGGTTGCAGACGGCTGGGGACAGCTGTCAAGCTGGGGGGGGGGCGCTAGGTGGTTAAAGCTTGATTTGGTAAGGGGGTGTTCTAGCCGGTTCACAGCCGGACAACTAGGCACCCCAGAATGTTCGTTTCCTTATGTTTTGGTTTGGGCTTGGCTTTGGATTGGTACTGGCTATGGGTTATTTATTGCAGGTACGCGGGCGCGGCGTGGTGTCGGGCCCGCAAACGCGAGGACGAGCCCCGCTCACGGATGGCGGGACAAAGAGCAACTGTGAAAAAAAAAAAAAAAAAAAATGAATGAATGGAATAATAAATATAGGATATTCTCTTTCTCTTCTTTGGATTCGGGCTGTTTCCTTTCTTTTTTTTGTCTATTTCTCTCCTGTTTCTTTCTTCATTGGACGGGCGCGACGGTCGGGGATGGTATGGACGCGGATTTAAGCTTAGCTTGGTAAGGGGGTGCTCTAGCCGGTTCACAGCCGGAACGACTAGACACCCCAGAATGTTCGTTCCCATCGCCTCTCCCTTATACTCCCGGTTGTGAGCGCGCGCTGTCGGCGCGGTGTTTGTTTTGTTTTGTAGAACGGGTACGGGGAACTGTGTGGCAGTCCGTCTGGGGCGGTCCAGGTACCTCTTTTCGTTGGGATAACTGGTCACTTACGGTCGCTCACAGAGGGAGCGCGCGGACGGGGATCTCAACCTCAACCTCACTCACACTCACTTTTCACCCGGACGCGCGGACGCGGCCCTTTCGTTTCCTCGCGCAGCAATATATATTTCTCCAACAAACGCGGTACAACAATAGGACAAGAAAGTACACGGGAAAGGAGAAAAGGAAGGGGGTGAGGGCGTCTAAGCCATTTGCATCATCTCCTCCATGTCCGCCCTCGATGATGCCAGAAGGGCCCGGTAAGACGCCAAGAACTCGCGCCGGGATTCGGAGGATTGGGCTCCAGGGGTCGCCAGGAAGTTGCGGAGCATCGCGGTCGACCGTTCCGCGAAAGCCTCGAAGCCAGCCGCCGGGAGTGCCATCACGACCGGGATCTCCGGGATCTTGGGGGAGCTGGAGGAAGGCGGTGCCGGTGCTGGGACGGGGCTTGATCCGAGCGGGCGAGGAGGTGATGAGGGGGTCCCTGGGGCGTCGCGCGGAGAGCTCGGTCCATCTGGGGGCGATGACGGAACAACGATTGGGGACGGCGGAGGTGGGACCTCGGGAGTAGTAGGCCTCCTGTCCGAGACCACTGGTGACGCGGGCGGCGGTGGAGTACCTTGTGGAGCCGGGGCGGAAGGAGCCGGCGTAGGTGCCGGAGGGGGAACCGGGGCTGCGGCAGCACGACGTCGGAGAATCTCATCGAGTCGCGGGTCCCTCGCGCCTTCCCTCATCCGAACGCGGTCCGACCAGAATCGTACGGCCCTCCGATAGTCGTCAACGGACGAGAAATCCTCCTTCCGCGGCGGTCCCGCGCGGCGAAAGGGGGAAGCCGAGTCGCGATCCTCGCTCGGCGGAGGGCGACGGGACGGGGAGCCCGGCGGAGTCCACGAGTCCTCCGAGATGGTGTTGTCGTCCGAAACCACGAACGGGTCGGGACAAGCCCTTTTGCGCAGCCTGGGGCGGGAGCCGAAGTTGGGGGGAGCACGGGGCATGCAATTGCTAAGTGAGCAACGGCGATGGCCGCGACGGCAAGCGACACAGGCCCGTTGACCAGGAGCGATCGAGCACGCCTGCCCGGTCCGGGCGCAGAATTCGCAGGGGAGCATGACGGCGATGAGTGTGGAAGGGGAGTTGGTGGAGTGCAAAAAGAGGAGTGGGTAGGGAGGAGCTGGGTGCGGGTAGTTGAGGTGGCGATGGGAAGGGACCTCTGGGGACAGAACTCAAGTTGGGGGGGGATGTGGTGTCATTATATAGCCTCGGGTCGGGGACTGCATCGCGGCCTGCGCGCTCAGCATCTGGTAGGTTAGGCTCAGCAGTTGGGGTACGCCGGTTCTCAGCAGTAGCCGCTGCGGGTTCAGCAGCAGCCGCTGCGGGCTCAGCAGTGGGCGCGGCGGGATCGAGTACGCGACTGCGGGCCGGGCCTGACTAAGGGAGGCGGGCCGCGACCCGCTTGGATGTCGGACTCATGGATGGAGCTGGGCCGACCGGGTTCTCGGAGCGGCTAGTTGGGGAAGGAAAAAGCGGGGCGACAGCGGGGCTATATGCGTGGCAGCCGCGCGCAAGCGCGGGCTGGCCACGGGACGGGAAATTCACGACGGCGCGTTGGGTGGATGCGCGCAAGCGTGGTGAATCTTGGGTATTGCGCGGCGGAGGGCCGCGCCACGAAAAGACAAACCGGATGTGCGTAATGACAGGCGAGCTGGCGGGGGTAGGGTATGGGTATGGGTTTAGGGATGGGTTAGGGTTCTGGGTCTAGGTTTCCTTCTTCATGGTTTTCAGTCTGTCTTTGTGCTTGTGCTTAGGTTAGGGTTGAGGGGGAGGGCTCAAACACCCTTCCCCTCGACTTCGGGTTGTAGGGAGGATTGAGCGTTCTATCATCCATCAATCTATATATCTCTCTCTCTCTCTCTCGGAGTAAAGGAAAGGAAGCAATCTTGGTCTTACAGACGCTAGAACCATTGATCCCGTAACTAGGGACAACTTCGTGAGGATCAACCTCAAAAGTTTCCACACCGTTAAAAGCCGGAAACCACCTCTGCTCCCTATTGGAGGGCATGCCACGCAACCCCCCAAGGTTGCCCGCGCAAGAGGACCCGCTGCAACTCCTTTGTGATCTCAAGCAACAAGAAAATCTCAACCAATGAGTGAACCGGCCCGGCTTGCCTTGCAACCGTCTGCAACCTGCCCCCCAAAATCCTCCATTGCGCAAGACTCACAACTTGGGCTTGCCATTCCGCCTGGCTGGACCTCCAAGGCGCCAGGATTTTCCAAACTTTGCGGCCTTCCAGAAGGCTACCCATGAGTGGGCGGCGTGGGTACAGATGAAAGTACCAGCAATGGACCCAAGGATCCCAAACCGTCCGGTTGCTCCTCCTCCACCCCCACTGAGGCCAGCTCCTCCTCTGCCACCACTGCGTCCCCCTACTACTCCAAAACCAACTCCTCCGCCGCCATCACCATCACCAGTTCTCAGGTCATCACCGGAGCCCATGCGCGCCATCTCCCGTGGTGATTGAGTTGTCACTGAAACCTGCAGCTGCTGAAACCCCTCCTGCTGCGACTCCCAAGATCCCAGATCTTCCCTCTAGTTCTGGAACTTCCTTTTGCAAGGTTTGACGTGATGGTGAAGCTTGCGGAAAAAATCCTCCAGCAATTTATAGCGGTTCCCTAAGCGCACACTGCTGATGCGCGACGCAAGGTCTTGGCGGCTTTCCAATCCCTAGTTGCGGCGGCTTGCATGGACACAGAGGAAGTGATGAGGACTTGGCCCACGTAGGCGGATTTCCCCCCTCTTTCTATTCCTTTCTTTCATCTTGCATCCTCCCCCCGCCTATGCAAAGATAAGGACTTCTTTTTCCACGCCATTCTGAGTAGCCTTTGGGCTTTGTGAGAACCCTGAGAGAAATAAGAGCCGCGCTTTGAGAGAAACCCAGAAGAGTGGAAAATACAAGCCAATGAGAGTATCCAGTGAGAGAGAACGTCCGCGCGCAAGATCTGCGCATTTGAGAAAAACCCGCAAGAGTGAGGAGTGTCCGCTTGAGGTACCTGGACGGCCCCAAACAAACATATCCCAATTGCGCGGATATATCTTGGATATCTGGAATGGCGCGTTGAGCGGATATGGACATGCTTGGGGGGCTCCAAGTTGGGCATGGCACAAGGCGGCGTCATGAGAAGGACAAACCGGGTGGACGTAATGGCAACCGGGTAATACAGATAGATATGGGATATGGGACATGGGATATGGGCTGTGGATTATGGGTTGGGAAGGATAGGGTTGAGGCTAGGGTTCTTTTCTTAGGGGTTGCATTTCATTATTCTTGCTTATTTCTGGTTGCACTTAGGTTAGGGTTGAGGGGGATGCTACTTAAGCCGCACCCTCAACCCGGATGAATCAGAGGAGCATTGGATCACAGAGGATCACATTGGGTTGTCATAGGTTTTGGAAAGATCTTTATGTTGGAGTCAAATCTGCTCTTATGCAGACTGCCACCCAAGGGTTCTAATTCTTGGTACTGAAATCCTGAACAGCATTGTCAAACAACACATCAGGTCTTTACAGCTAAATCCAAGCAAACCCTTGTTGAGTGGACAGGCACAATGGCCCATCCGGCAATGGCGCACTTAGCTTAGTGGTTAAAGCATCACTCATGAATGTTGAGGTCATGGGTTCAAATCCCATAGTGCACAACTAAATTTTGGATTCTAACACTTTACTCTCAATTCTCTATCTATCAGTTGAAGGGTTAAAATTTGCACTCAGGGTTTACAGACGCAAGGGATCAATAACTTAAAAACTTGGAACTATTAAAGGATAATTCCTCTTCTGAATTTCAACATCTGGGGGTCTGGCCAGGAAAAAATCTTTGATTCCTTGTCTCTTGAAACTAGCAAGCGCAATGTCCCAGTACCACCCTTTGACCATTGTGGGGTCATCTAACGTTACCCCCACTCCACTTCCTCCTCCTCCTGCTCTGGCTTCTCAGAAGCAATCCTCATCAGGGGCGGGATACGGTGTCCCTTGTTCCAACAATTGCGCCAACCACAAGCCAGTTTGCATTAGGCTGCGGGACTATCCTCACATCCAGTTCAACACTGAGGACATTGGGCAATTCCTTGCGCAATACAAAGGAATTTCAAACACGGAAGGTGCAACAGTGTGGTAGACCAAAACTGTCCTATAGCCATCAGACTCACTTTTCTAGTGTAACAACAGCTCCAACCCTCAAAGCAACCTCAGGAATGGATTATACATCACAAATAACTTATAGTCACTCAGCCAAAGTACCCCTCTATCTCTCATGGATTAGAAGATACAGCCCAAGAACCCTTCAACTGTGGCAAACTCATACCCAACCAGGTGTCACAGCTCTGTGGAAGGCTTAAAGAAATAACTTTCAAACCCTCAAGTACATACTAGTTACAGCCTACCCTCAAAACCAGAACCATACACCAACCCTGTCACCTTAGCCAGAATACAGCAATACAGATACAGGAGGCAGTGCAACTAGTTCAGCTTCTGTCACCTCACCCAGGATGCATTCAAATACACATACACAAGACTATGCAGAATTATACAGGACAGTATAGGCAGGAGGAAGTGAAACCAGTCTCAACCAGATCCAAACAAACAAGCAAATACACATACACAAGACTATGAAGGAGTATAAAGGACAGTATAGGCAGGAGGAAGTAAAACCAGTCTCAACCAGATCCCAAAAAACAAGCAAATACACATACACAATACTATGCAGAATTATACAGGAGAGTATAGGAAGGAGGAAGTGGAACCAGTCTCAACCAGATCCAAACAAGCAAGCAAATACACATACACAAGACTATGCAGGAGTATACAGGACAGTATAGGCAGGAGGAAGTGAATCCAGTCTCAACCAGAACCATGTGTCACGCTTTGCACTTAGGGATTATTGTCTTCATCACTTTGACATGTCCTCTCCTCAGTACCATCTACCTCAGTCTAAAAGCCTGACACAAATAAAAGCACAACATCAATGGTGCAATCAGCTATTTCCTCTGGCTTGCGCTGACCTTCCAATCTCGGCTACCAACTCAGTATATACTTGCAAACTTTGCGGTTAACTCCATACCGGTTGGCCATCCATTATGAGATCCAATCTCCTTCCCTGGTTAATCAACAGCCTTGGACTTCCATCTTTGGTCATGCATTGTTTGTTAGTTTGCATCTACGTCTAACTAAGCCATCATTACTGTACAGTTTGCAATTGGACTAGTCCCTACCCTGCATACACTAGTACTTCTCATTTGCATTACCTTCAACGTCACTCACTCCTGTCCCAATTTTTCATACAATTGTACGCTCAGATTCTATTGTCTCGCACTTAAGCTATGACCTTGGATCTGTACTACTGCTTGATTTCCTATCCCGTTGCTGTCATTCATTGCCTCACCGCTTCAACTGTAGTTAGCTCATCACCAGGTTGTATCTAGTCACTTTGGATTACCTTATAAGGGCTATCCCCTTGCCTGATGATTTTCTCCTCAGTTAGGCAATTTCATACGTTCTCGCATTTTGCTACAACCTAGTTATCACATTGGACTTAGGTTGAGTTTCCTTCTTTGTAACACATTCCATTCCTCTTGCCGTTTGTTGAGTGGCATAAACAAGTTTGTACTTTGCAACTGAGTCTTGCTATTCGCACTTGCCCTTGCACTTGGCATTCCTTTGCGCTCACAATCATCTAAGAATTGCCCTATAGTACGTGGGGTGGTTGTGTGACAGTAAATTAACTAACTCAACTCATCTATTGTGGCCTGCCAACCTATAGTAGACTTCTTTTTTCTCAATGTCACGTACTTGCTCAACCGGGAACGCTTCCCTCACCCCTTACAATGATGAGATTCATTTGGTAGGGAGAACCAGCGCTCCTTGGGCCCAACAACCCTTAGATCCCGTTCCTCCTTCTAAATTTCCATCTGTTGAACCCCTTGATGATCCTCGGGCTCCTCCACGGGATGCTCCAACGGACCCTCTTGCGGAATTTGCAGATTTGGACCATTCTTCCAATGAAACCTCAACTCGTGGTAGACCAGGGGTTTGCACTACTGCTCCCAAGCCCGATGCTCCAACCCTGATTTTGACATTGATCCAGGCCCTCACTCATGGTGCCCAGCGATCTAGTCCAAGTAATCCTAGCTTTTGCACTCTGGGAATGAAACAACCCAATCACTTCACGGGAGAACACCCTCATAAGCTTAGATCCTACTTACAGTCTTTTAAAATCATCTTTTCAAACAACTCCAACAATTTCCCTCCAATAGACATAAAGTTATGTATGCTTTGTCCTTCTTAGGAGGTAGAGCCTTGCAGTGGTTCAAACCGTACCTCAAACTTTTGTCCAATGACAGTCCCACTTGTATTCTCAACAACTGGGACAGGTTTGAGCAACAACTTTTCACCCTGTTTGGCGACCCTAATGAAGATTGAAACGCCAAATACAAACTTAATAGTTTAATTATGAAGGAAAATAGTAGAGCTTCCGTTTATATTTCTCATTTTTGAACCTTGCAGTCTTGCATCCAGTGGAACAAGGCCGCTCTTCTATTCCATTTCCAAAAGGGTCTACCGGCATGCTTAATTAAACAGCTCGCAGTTGGGGGTCATAAGACAACCTTGCTTCAGCAGCTAATTGATTGAGTGATTGAGCTTGATAATGGCTATCATGACAAGAATTGCTCTTGGCAAAACAACCATGGACCGTCCACCTTGGCTCCGAGGGTGGACGACTCCTCAAAGCAAAACACAAGGAACCCAAAACCATCCAAACCAACCCCAACTTCAAACTCCAACTCAAAAGGGAAAACCGTTCCCAAAATTCCGAAGTTCTTGGACAAAGAAACCAGGATGCTACCAAGAAAGGAACGGCTACAAAGGGAAAAGAACGGGCTGTGTATTTATTGTGGAGGAAAACATGATGTCGACAGCTGTGCGAAGCGGTTAGCGCGTGAAGCGGCTAAGCAGTCAAAAAATTAGCTTGTAGTTTTTCTGATACTCGCAAGGAAAACTACACATTATCTAAATCACCAGGAGTAAATCTTTGCACTTGCAAGTCACTAGGTGCTCCAATTTCAAGATTTATCCTATTCAATTCCAACAACACTCCTTATCAAGTATTACTTGATTCTGGCGCTAATGTTTCCTCCATCAGTGAATCTTTTGCCACTTCCAAAAATCTTACGCGTTCCAAGATAGATAAATTTCCTATCTATTTAATAAGTAGTGCAACTGAACCGTCTTATTGGGTCTCCCAAAAGGCAAAATGGACCTTTGCATTCTCCAATTTCCCCAGCTTTGAATGGGATTTATTTGTCTTGGCTATACCTGGAATGGATGATACCATTCTAGGCCATGATTTCTAGTTTACTGGAATCCGGATGTGAATTGGCAAGAAGGAGTAATTAACCTTTGAGCCTTGCACCCCCAGAACGCTAACCTTTCCGTCAATTAGGAATTAAACAGCCTACCTGACACTGTCATTGAGTTGGATGACACTTGTCCTTCAGGAGATTTGCAATATCCTGACTTTCATTCCCAAATTCCCTCTTCAAATTTAGGAGTTATTGCTTATATATCCAGCTTACCTCTTTCCTGTTCCTTTGAAGAGAAACAGACACCAACCAAATGGTGTATTTTGAGCTCCCTAATCCTCTTGCACCATGCAAGCACCTCAAACCAGGTGCTCGAAGATGACAAGATTGAAGATTTAGAAATCATTCAAGTCTTTACCTTTGGTTTATCATGACTTTGCTGACGTCTTCTCAGCTGCAAAAGCAGATAAATTGCCTCCATCCTGTCCTTACAATCATAAGATCAAACTTACTGGCCCACCTCCGGCACCAGGACCAGTCTACTCTCTCTTGACGCAAGAATCAATTGCGCTTCAAGACTACATTGCAGAAAATGTAGCAAAAGTATTTCTTCAACCAAGCGATTCAAATACCGGTTCACCTGTCCTATTTGTTCCAAAAAAGGACGGCGGACTTTGCCTTTGTGTTGACTACAGGAAACTGAACCAGGTAACCCGGAAGAATGCCTATCCAGTACCGCCTATGTCACATCTCCTTACTCTCTTCCATGGAGCTACTTATTTCTTGAAGTTAGACCTTTGAGGTGCCTATAACCTAATTTGCATTAAGGAAGGTCATGAGTATTTGACCGCGATGATAACCCTGTTCAGCAGTTATGAATATACCGTCATGCCTTTTGGCCTCTGTAACGCTCCTTCCACTTTTCAAAATTTTGTCAACAACATTTTCTCTGATCTTGTAGGTAAATACCTTGTGGTATATCTTGATGATATACTAGTCTACTCAAGGAACCTTGAAGATCACATTGCACATGTGCAAGATCAGGTGCTGCAGCGACTTTGCAAGAATGACCTGTTTTCGAAAGCCTCTAAGTGCAAATTCCATTCCTCTTCTCTTCATTTTCTAGGTGTCATAGTCTTGCAGCAAGGACTATTGATGGACCCAGCCAAAAGCAAACGGATATTGGACTGGCCCCCACCTTCTTCCGTTAAATCCCTTCAAGTTTTCCTTGGTTTCAGTAATTTCTATAGAAGGTTTATTGCGGGCTACGCCAAAAAAACTGTGAATCTTACTAACCTTCTTCAAAAAGACACTCCTTTTGTTTTTACCAAACAAGCTGCTTTGCAGTTTGAATCTCTGAAGAAAGCGTTCACCACTGCTCTGATACTTGCTCACTTCAACAAGCTAGCTTGCACTATTTTCAAAACAGACGCAAGCTACTATGCGATTGCAGGAGTAATCTCACAGTTCTCTTCCTCCACTTTTCTCTTTCATCCTGTAGCTTTCAAGTCTTGCAAGTTGCTTGCTGCAGAGCTTAACTATGAGATTCATGACAAGGAACTTCTTGCAATTGTTTATTGCTTGAAAAAATGGTGTTCATACCTTTTGAGCCTTAGGGAATCCTTTGAAGTTTTAACTGATCATAATTCTTTGAAGTATTTCATGAGCTCAAAAGTCCTCACACATAGACAGGCACCATGGGCCAAATACCTCTCCAAGCTCCACTTTACAATCACATACCATCCTGGGAAAAAAGCGGTAGTTCCTGATGCTTTATCACGTTGGGACAACGTTTACCCAGGGGGGGGAGCACCTTTGCCGAAAACAACCCTGAAAACGTTAGGACACTCTTCTCAACCCAATCTGCCCAACTCAGTTCAATCATTGCTCACTTACAAGATTTGGCTTCCGAACTCCGACAAGCTCAACGCGACGACCCCAAGTGCATCAAACTTTGAAAAAGTGCAAACTTATTAGATAGTAGTTACAGTATTGATGATAATGACTTTTTAGTCTATGATAATTGTATAGTAGTACCAGATAATTCTTGCATTAAGTTAGATATCTTCAAGTCACGGCACAATTCTCCGCTTGCTGGTCATCATGGGCAGGATAAAACCTACCAATTGATTGCACAAGACTTCTACTGGCCTGGTATGACCAAAGAAGTGAAAGACTATGTTAGCGCGTGCTATGATTGCAATTGTAACAAGTCCTCAAAACACCGGAAGTATGGGCTGCTCCAGCCACTTCCAATTCCGCCTCGTCCTTGGCACTTGCTTTCTATGGATTTCATCTCTCAATTACCTTCTTCTAGTGGATATGATGCTATTCTAGTAATAGTAGATTGCTTCTCAAAGATGGCTTTATTTTTTTGCAGTAATGTGTCGGCCTCTTCATAAGACTTAGCTAACTTGTTCATAGAATATGTATTTTTGAAACATGGTCTCCCTGATAATATAGTTAGTGATCATGGATCTCTGTTTTTCTCAAGCTTCTGGACCTCGCTATGCCAACATTTGAAGATCACTTGCAATTTATCAATGGCCTACCACCCGGAAATGGATGGGCAAACCAAGCAAGTTAATCAGATTCTCAAAAAATATCTTTGAATGTATGTTGCCTATCAACAAGACAACTGGTCGCAATGGCTCCCACTAGCCAAATTTGCCCACAACAACTCCACTCATTCCTCCACCAAACAGTTGCCCTTCCAAACTCTTTATGGTAGAAACCCAACTTTCTCTTCCCTTCACGTAGCACCTTCTCAACCTGCTACCAATTACCTTGAACAAATTCAATCCCTTCAATTGCAACTTTGAACCAACCTTGAAGAAGCAAACCAGCGCTATAAGGAGCAAGCAGACCAATCTTGCACTTTGGCCCCAACCTTTTCAGTAGGAGATCAAGTTTGGCTGGATGCTTGCAACATTTGCAGCACTTGCCCAACTTGCAAACTCTCCAAAAGAAAGCTTGGCCCCTTTAAAGTAGAATCAGTCATCTCCCCTGACGCCTTTAAACTTACTTTACCTGCAAAATGGAAAGGTATCCACCCAGTCTTTCATGTGTCTCTCCTAGAGCCAGCTTGAGTCCTATACCCGGGCAAGACTCATCCCCCTCCTGAAAGGGTCACTGTCCTTGATCATCAAGAGTGGGAAGTAAGCCGTATTCTGGATTCCAGGTTACGCAAAGGAAAACTTCAATACCTCGTCGAATGTTCTGGTTTCCAGTCCAACAAAGATCTCACCTTGTGGGAACCAGCCCATCACCTTTGCAATTCACCCAATCTGATTCAAGACTTCCATGCAAGCTACCCTTGCAAACCTCGACAATCATAATTCAATCCCATTCCATTCCATTCCACATTTCATCCCATCCAATCCCATTCCATTCCATTCCACATTTCATCCCATTCAATCCCATTCAATTCCATTCCACATTTATCTTATCCAATACCATTTCATCTCACATTCTATCTCATCCAATCCCATTCCATTCCATATTCCATCTCATCTAACCCCATTTTATTTCACACCATCATTCCATCAGTTAATTCCTCCATCCCACTGTGTTATTCCTTTTTCTCAATTCCCTTTCATTTCTACTAAATAAAACTTCATGCCTTATTATTAAAAAAAAGAATATAATATTTCTATTTATAATAATAAAAAATATATATATATATATATCTATAATTACAAAGTTTCCTTTACTTCCTTCTCCGCATCCTCCCAATTTGAAGTCAACTCTGCAACCATGGATCAAAAAGAATCCAGGTCTTTATTGTTGATTAGTGCAGACATTCTTTGGAGAACTAGCACTTCCGTTACGATGTGCCTCTTGAATATTTCCTTGCACCTTGCAATCCAAGCTTGCTTTGGCCAAGCATTCCATCCACCTTCCTCCAAGAGCTCTTTGTACGCTCTCTTCCTTTGGCCTCCCAACGTGCCTTCTCCAATATTGCCCGTCAGCCGCCTTGCATCCGTTTTGACCGGCCCTACGACTTGCACCGGATCTGCTTTGCCTTGGCCTTCCATTCCTTCCATTTCATCCACTCCATCCCTTCCATCTCCTTCATTTCCTTCTCCTAATTCATCCGCTCCTTCTCTCCCTCCATTTCCGTTTCCTCCATTTCCCAATTCTCCTTCCGCTTTGTTTCCTTCCTCCTCCCTTGCTTCCTTGGTTATAACTCCTACCGGTTCCGTACCGGGCACTTCACTCGCACCTTGGCATTCATCTGGGCCCCCGGGAGTTCAGTCGGCAGTCCCCAGTAAGGTGGTGGTGGTGGTGGTGTATTTGTGGTATACCTTTGGAAACGGGGAAACACTAGCAAAACAAGCAAAAAATTTAGTTACTATTTTATTCTCATTAGTTAGTCCAGATTAGTACTAACCAGGAACTTGAGTCCTCAAGTATTCAATCTCCGGCAACGGTGGTATCTTGTAGTTAACTCTTGGCGCGGACCTACGACTCCGCATCTCCCTTGATGATTTGGCGGGACCCTTGACAGTCAACTCAACATTTATAGGGAAATTACATGCCACTTTGCAAAGGCGACATTGCTTGCACTTGCCTCAAAGGCCTTGGGGGGCAGTAATAGGGACACATCGCTTGTTGCAGCAAATACAGTTTTTGCAACAGCGGGACAACAATGACGACATTTTATATAAGTTATAAATTTATCAAGTAATGAATTAAATAATGTAAAGGGTATACAGTAATAATTAATGACTTGAAATTGATGGGAAAATTTATCTGGACGCTTGCAGGAGCTTGCCTCTTTATACCCGGGCAACTTTCACGCTTTGCACTTAGGGATTATTGTCTTCATCACTTTGACATGTTGTCTCCTCAGTACCATCTACCTCAGTCTAAAAGCGTGACACAAATAAAAGCACAACATCAATGGTGCAATCCGCTATTTCCTCTGGCTTGCGCTGAACTTCCAATCTCGGCAACCAACTCAGTGTATACTTGCAAACTTCTCTTTTAACTCCATACCGGTCAGCCATCCATTATGAGACCCAATCTCCTTCCCTGGCCAATCATCAGCCTTGGACTTCCATCTTTCGTCATGCATTGTTTGTTGGTTTGCATCTACATCTAACTAAGCCATCATTACTGTACAGTTTGCAATTGGACTAGTCCCAATCCTGCATACACTATTACTTCTCATTTGCATTAACTTCAACGTCACTTGCTCCTGTCCCAATTCGTCATACAATTGTACGCTCAGATTCTATTGTCTTGCACTTACGCTATGACCTTGGATCTGTACTACTGCTTCATTTCCTATCCTGTTCCTGTCATTCATTGCCTCACCGCTTCAACTGTAGTTAGCTCATCACCAGGTTGTATCTAGTCACTTTGGATTAACTTATAAGGGCTATCCCCTTGCCTGATGATTGTCTCCTCAGTTAGTTAATTTCATACATTCTTGCATTTTGCTACAACCTAGTTATCACATCAGACTCAGGTTGAGTTTCCTTCTTCGGAACACATTCCATTCCTCTCCCCATTTGTTGAGTGGCATAACCAAGTTTGCACTTTGCAACTGAGTCTTGCTATTTGCACTTGCCCTTGCACTTGGCATTCCTTTGCGCTCACAATCATCTAAGAATTGCCCTATAGTACGTGGGGTGGTTGTGTGACACCATGCAGTACCAAACAAACTCAGCACCTCACAGCAATCTATTTAGGCAGAAGCATGTGATACCAAACAACCCACCAGTACAAGTACCACAGGGCTACCCAGCAATATATGCAGGCAGCAAAGAACATGCAGCAACAAACAGACCACCAGTAATGCACAAGAAATACATGAAGGTAGAAGCAAGTAGCACCAAACAAACCACCAGTGGATGCACAGAAACACATGTAGGAAGTATCAAGTAGCACCAGACCAACCATTAGTACTGCACAGGAATACATTGTATCTGCACTTCACAGCAATTTATGAAGGGCTGTGCATGCATGAAACCCCTTTACCAGCTTTTTCCAACCAGCAGAATTGCCTCAGTTTCATGCAGTGTCTTTTGTCCAACCAGCAGAGTTCCCTCAGTTTCATGCAATGTCTTTTTCCAACCAGCTAAAATGTCTCATGTACCTGTATCCCACTGTAACAGGGGAAGCCCCAGGGAACCCTCAGGGGCAGCCCTGAGCATCCCCTGAGGACCAGATTGTCTATTTAAGGAGGGCCTCTCTGCCATATCCAAGTTGTATCCTCATGCCATCCATACCAATCCCCCACAAATCACCATCCCATCTCATGCCATCTGGCCTAGTTATCACCCATCTATCTGTGGTACCTACCCAGATAAAATATTAGTAGTGAATCAGTTATAAAAGGAAAAGAAGAAATCAGAAACCAAGTTATTACCCATCTTTAACCAATTAAACCACCCAACCAGGTGCTTGAATAAGGGTTCCTTCTGTGACCTAAATATTCAGCACCATATTAAAGAAACCCCACCCATTAGTTAATAAATAACCCTTACAAAGAAAGAGAGCACAACAAAAATAAACTACCAACCTTCCCTCTGCCCAGCCCCCTATGGGTAAACCGATCCTTGGGTCCTCTCCTGAAACAGCCCTTTGATAAAACCTTGGACCCTTTAATATTTGGGTATTGGTTAAGATCAAACATATCTGATCAATAAATTAAAATACATCTGGTCTATTCTTCAACAAAACCTACCAATAACAATTAATAACTAATCTAGGTCTGATATGAGACCTATATTAAGTCTCAAAGAAACCAGCCATTAATTCAAATAAATTATTTTGCAGACTTACTATAGCACTAGAAGGGCAGGCAATTCAAAACCACTCTTAGTATATACTAATACTCCAAAGGAGTAGAAGTAATACTAAATTCCCCTTCAAGGACTGCCAGAAAGCTATTTGCTAGTTTATTTATATAATCCCACAGGAGTCTCTACAATTGGTGTCCCAACAGTGACCTGTTTCCTTCCAATTTGATTAGTTATTAAAACCATAAAAAATATTGGTGGATTATTAGCCTCAAGAATTAACTCAACATTCAGCAGGCAGGAAGAAGAAAACCATACCAGATAATTGGAGACCTCAAGGACCAACTCAGAGGGTTTGAAGATAATAACCAAGTTGAAATTTCTTAAATACACAGGATGCAGCAAGAAGGACCAGGACCTATGCCAGAAGTGGCTGGTGGATCTCAACTAGAAATGATAGACAAGCAATATCAGTCCACCCCCCAAGACCAGTTTCCAGAAGTGGAGGAACAACTCACCCATGTGATCATAGTACTGGTGGAATATCTAGGGACTACCATGGCCAAGGAAACTTAATTAATTCAAAAGCTTCAAAATTACTTGCAATCAATCCAGAAAAAAAACCTTTGAAGGACAGATACATAGCTATTCTGAGAACTATGGATCACATAATCAATTTTTTGCTGAAAGTTCTAGAAGCCAAGAATAAGAAGGAATCAGAAATACCTCAGCCTCAAGCAGAACCAATACCACAGACCAGTGACAGGTACACCCCAGATATTACTGCACCTGAATTTATTACAAAAGAATCACCAGAGGCATCTCAAAGTTTGGAGGAGACTCTTACATCCCAAGCCACAAGGGAAACACTAGTATATGAAAACTGGAAAGCACCTGCAGAAGAAAAAGTTTGGATAAGTGGACAAGACATTCCTCAAACCAATGGCAAGGCATCATCAGACCCTTGGACTAACAATATCCTCACACCAATCTCACTGCACCCTGAATCTGAAGACTACCAATCAAAAGAAGCCAAGCAGAAATCCTACACCAAATTTGGAGAGGTTTTTGGAGGATTCTGGACCAAACTTGAAGATATGGAAGGAACCAATTGGCAAGAACTACCTGGAGCAGGATTGGATAATTCTGAATTCATAGAGCTTCTCAACAATCAGTTGGCCAATAGCTTACTTGACCAAGGGGAATGGCCTTCTCATTATGAAAAAATTCCTTGGCTAGTTAGAACTAGCCTCTATTATGGAGAAGGATGGGCCAGTTTATGGATTTCAAATCTGATCAATATGTATAAGGTCACCCCATTTGAGGCCTGGTGGTCAGGCCAAATGGATAACTAGTTTTGATCTTAATTGATGCAGAAGTAAGCCTTCAGTTTCTGTTGAAGTGCTGAGGGAATGGGTGGGAAATTTCCATTTTTTCTCACTGTACAAAATATGGCACCTAAAAGAAACAAAAAGCAAAAAAAAGAGGTTCAGTACTTTGTTTTGGTTCATCTCCTTTGTTTCAAAAAAAAAAAAAAAAAAAAAAAAAAAAAAAAAAAAAAAAAAAAAAAAAAAAAAAAAAAAAAAAAAAAAAAAAAAAAAAAAAACCCTCTGATGATAACCCTAACTGATGAAGTCTCCTCTCAACATCAAGATCACAAAAAAAATATTCATTGCAAATATATATAAATATATATATTATAATACAAACATATATATATACCTATAAGTGATCAAAAAAAAAAATTGTTACAAAAAGATATATATATATATTCTACATACAAAAGAATATATATATATATATATATATATACAAAAAGCGCATATCAAATTGGTTGCTAAAACAACCCCTAAAAAAATAATACCCTTTGTTTGTACTTATTCCCAGTAAAATAAGGAGAAAGCTCGAAGGAGGAGGCTCACCGACTAGAAAGCCCAACTGGGCCCCCAAATTAAAGACTGGCCCCACGGTGATCGAGACAAAGGGAGTAGCTACTGGCTGCGGAAAGGGAGGCACAATGCACCCATTGATTTATTTTCAACAAAAAAAAGCGGTCAGAAGATTCCCTAGCGACGAGAAGGAAAAAGGGGGAAGGAACTCACCAAAGCGATGACAAGGATGTTTTTTTTTTGTGGACGGAGGGGGGGAAAGAAGGCGCTTGTTGGCCCTCCTTAAATAGACATTGAGGGAGGGGAGGACCTTGCTCCCAACCGCCAAACTGCCTTGACCGCAACTACCCGCAATCTTGGGAAAGTCCGAGCAGCAATATCCGTCGTCGCGGCAGCAGAAGCACCTGCCAATTGGAGAAACAAAAAAAAAAAGAAAAAAAAAAAAAAGAGGAGAAACAATAAAAGAAATGAATAAAACAATAAATAGAAAATAAGATAGATTAAAGAGAAACAACTTACCTTGCATCCGATTGAACCAGCTTGCATCTGATTGGATTGCGCAATCATTTTCCCGTTCCCACACACCAATGAATTGACCATGCGGGCGATTGGTTGATCAGATTCAATGAATGCAACTAAAAGGTTGACCGACCAAGCTCGCAATTTGCGCGACCTCATGGGGCACCAGCGGGGAGATTGGCGGGAGATAAGAATACAGAAAAGGAATAAAAGATTGGTGGCTTACCAAAGAATTTGATGCCTCGTCACTGGATCAATCGCAAGCAAACATTGAATGACCGCCGCAAATTTGAGATCAAGATGTTTGGGTTGGCGCGCGGAATGATGGAATCAGATTTATTGGAGAACATTGGACCAAGCTACAGGATGGGCCAATCTGACATTAGCACACGATTTGGATGGGTGTATAAGATAAAAAAATAGGAGCAAAATTGGAAGGAGTCAGGAACAAAATAGGAGGAAAAGGAAGGAATGAAAGTGGTGGACATACCAATTGAACGCCTCAAATTGTATCTTGTCACGATCCAATACATACTTGCAAACAACCCCCGCAAAGATCAAGATTGAAGCCACAGCAATCGGGGGTTACATTGGACTCCGGAGCAATCACACCTTGCGATTCCCCATCCTCCTACAACCAATCTTGCAATCTGCGCAACCTTTTTGTTTGGGCCCTGCAGATCTCACATCAATCGGAAGGGGTTAAAAAAAATAATAAATAAAAAAATAAGATAAATTAAAAAAAAAATAATAAAAAAAACGAATCGATCGACCAATCAATCTAAAATAAGGAAACACTCACTTCAACCGCCCGCAAGGACCCTGGGCCCCTATCTTTTTGAATGCCTGCGTTGAATTAAGGAGAGGAGCTGTTGTCAAGATCTACATACATATGAAAAACAAATCAAATCAAGCCACAAGTGTGACGTCAGCAAGAGTATTTGGTCGGGCATTGAGTCACGAGAAAAATCAATACAGAATAAACATAGCAAAGAGAACAAATACAGAAAAGGAGAAACAGAAACAAGGACCTACCAATGAAAGCCCGAAGGCTGTATTCAAATCCAAACGCCTTGCCCCTGTACGTTGTTGTGTTTGGAATACTTGCGAAAGATCAATATCATCTGGTTGCGGGGATTACAGGCAACTCCAAGTCGCGAAATCAACTCCCGCGCGCGGTAGTGCCCATCCTCCTACGACCACCTCGCGCGCCCCGTCGCCCCTTCGTTTGCAAACCCCCCCCGCACCTCGCGCGCCCCCCCCATCCACCCGTCGAAAGCCTCCCTCTGACCGCCCGCGACCAAAACCCGTGCGCATCCGCAAAAAAAAGACACCGCCATCAAGACTGAATCAAGCGGGGGTTAAACAAAAAAATATATACAAATAAAAAAACAAATATATATATATAAAATAAATAACAAGGCTCCTAAGCAAGAGCCTAAACTGCTAAATCCATCAATAAAAGGAATAAAGGCTCCTAAGCAAGAGCCTAAACTGCTAACCAAAAATATAAAATAAATAAAATATATAAAGAAATGAAATAAATGAATAAATAAAATAAAAAGAAAAGAAAAAGGAAAAGAAAAATAATTAAAATTGAAAATTCAAAATTAAATAAAATTAAATTAAAAAAAATAATATATAATCAGAGAATGAATGAATGAAAATATACATTTCATCGATCCCCCCCCCAGCCACTAGACTGTTGATACATTTCAGGCTTTTTGCATCAAGCCAACCGGCAGTGGGGGGGATTTCATCACCATCCCACCTGTGTGTGTGGGATGGAGAAAATCAATAGGGGAACTTTCCCCCCCCCTTTACCAAGGGGGAGGCGCCAAGGGCTGGGGGGACCTGATCCCCCTCCAGCACACCATCTTCAACAGTCTTCCTGGGGCAAATGTTGACCCAGGCAACCAGCGGGAGATTTGACCACCCCTTCTGGTAACCCAGGTAGGAAAGAGGGGGGTTGTGGCATGTTTGGGGGTTATACCCACCCCTGTGTGAGTTTGAGATTGGACCCAGGTGAGTCCTGGGTCCCACCTGGCCCATATGTGGGGCTGGGGGCTGGTTGCATGAGGCAACCAGTTTGGTAAGTGGGGTCACAGAGGTAACAGGGCTGGTTGTAAGGGAAAGCAAGCCAGGGTATTGAAAAGCAAAGGGGATGATTCAGCCCCATGAGGGTGGAAACAACAAATTTGACCGGAGCAGGCCGGTTGAAAGGGTTCAGGGGCAAATGCCATGCAAGGTGATGTAGCCCAAACCAATGAACAGGGCCTTTAGAGCCTGCAGAGTGCTTTTGGTATGTAAATTTTACCTTTTCACCTTTTTTATCATGTTCCCACAAGAGGCCACTATCTTTTCCTTAAGGAGCCCTTCTCCCTGCTGTTTTCAATCCACATCCATTTGAATTCATCCAATCAATTATCCCAAATATTTCTCAATTTTGAGAGAACCTTAGCCTTTATAGAAACAACTTTTCCAGAATTTTTTTTGCTTTAATTACTGCTCCTCTTGTCACTAAGCTAATTTCTGGCCATAATTTTTACACTTTCCTACTAGAAAAGATTCTAAAAGGAGGAGGATCAAGTGGGTCCAACAACCCTTATCTACATTAGTATTTGTCAATTCAAATCTTTCTAAGTCCAATGAAATATGAAATTTCACCCACCACCTTTATTCAATTCATTTTGTGACGGAAAATCTTGTTCCTGTTGTGAGGAAGCATCTTGTTCCTCAATTTTAACTCTAGATGAGGATGCAATTGGGGCACACAACCTCTTCTTTTCAAACTCACTACGCAAATCCCTAGATTACACAAAAAATTTGTTAATTAACCTATTAATTAAGCTCTTTCACGTAGCCTTGTTTAATCTGGATGAGCTTGGGCTTGCCACTGTTCCCATAAAACAAAAAAGTTTAAAGGAAATTTAGCATTCCATACAATTTTCAATCCAACAACTCCAAAATTTAGCTCACTTTTGCGTTGAGAAAAATTAATTTATCCAACAGTGTGTGGTGTGTGTGTACAAGATTTTTGTCAAGAGTTTTTGCCAATAGGAAGATTGTTTGATTCCCAAGTTTCTTTTTGTGGTCCAATAATAGTCCCACATAGTGGGAAAAATCCCCAAATTTAGGTTGATGCCACTCAAGTGTGGTCCAGGGGTGCCAAGGTACCCCAATTCCTCCCTCAGATGGCCCATTTGGGTCCATTCTGCCCCAAATGGGCCTGGAAAATAGGCGCAGCCCCATTTTCAAACCCTTGTTTGAAAGCTCTTGGGGATTGTCCCAGGTGGAAGCAACCTGGATCATGCTTTGTTGGGGCATTACCCATCTTTTGCAACCGCGTATGGTTTTGAAAGGCCATTCACAACTGGTTGCAACCTTTGGGTTGCAAATTTAACATTTTCCTATTAAAAAAAATTCTAATAAAAACAAAAAATAATTAAAAAATAAAACCCAAAAATTACATAAAAAACATTAAAAAATGCTCAATAGTGTGTATCAAAGTTAGCAAAACTGCCATTAGAAACCTGCCATTTTTTTGGACAAAATCTGGCATTTTTAATGGTGGGTTTCTGAAATACACATACCCCTTAACTGGTGTGTTTCAAAATGGTAGGTTTCATGAAAATGGGGGATTTCAAACACCAAAACCGCCATTTATGCACCATCATCTATCCACCATCCATCCCATGCAAAACACCCATCCACACCTCCACCTTGGCAAATCCACCCCCCTTCTCCTCACCTCCTCCTCTTCCTGCCCCTCATTGGTTTCTGATCCTTTGATCATTCAACATCTAGGTAACCCCACACCTCCTTTCTCAATCCTCCAGGTAGGCTCCCCCCCCCCCTCCTTGCCCTCCTCCTCCTCTGGTGCCACCCATGGCCTCCTCCTCCTCCTCCCCCTCTGCCACCGCCGGAGGCGTTCTCCTCCTCCTCCCCCTCTGCCACATCCAGCAATTGATCAATTGATTGCTGGCAGCCTCCTTCTGATCCTCCTCCTCCCCCACAGGAAATTGATTGATCAATTGAGGGTAGCAGCCTCTTCCTCCTCCTCCTCCTCCTCTACCCCCACCGGCAATTGATTTTGTCTGGAGGCCTCCTCCTCTTCTGCCGCCGCTGGCAATTGATTTCCCAATTGATTGATACTGTCCTCCTCCTCTTTTGGTGCCACCGGCAATTGATTTATTGATTTCTAGAGGCCTCCTCCTGCTCCTCCTTGGCCTCCTCCAGAAATCATCTTATTTATTGCTGGGTGCCTACTCCTGCTCCTCCTCTTCTGCTGCTGGCAATTGATTGTGGGCGGAGGCCTCTGCCTGAGAACAATCAATCCTGGCCTCCTCCTCCTCTGCCCCCACTGGCAATTGATTGGTTTCTTTCCGGCGGCCTCCTCCTGCTCCTCCTCTGCCAAAGCCAGCAATTGATTTATCTCTTCTCCTCCTCCTCCTCCTCCTCTGCCACCACCTGCAATCAATAAATCCTGGCCTCCTGCTCCTCTGCCACCACCAGAAATTGATCAATTTATTTATGGCGGCATCCTCCTTCTCCTCCTCTTCCAATGATGAAAATGGATTGAAAAATTAATCAATTTCAGGTTGCTGCCTCCTCCTCCTCCTCCTCCTCTGCCACTGCCAGAAATTGATCAATTGCAGCCTCCTCCTCTGCTGCAACCAGCAATTTATAAATTGATTTCCAGAAGCCTCCTCCTGCTACTCCTCTGCCACCTCCAGCAATTGATTTATTGAAAGCGGTGGCCTCATCCTACTTCTCTGCTGCCACCGCTGGCAATTGATACATTTTGGCCTCCTCTTCCTCTGCCGCTGCCAGAAATCAATTGAGCAATTGATTCATTGGGGCCTCCTCCTCCTTTTCTGCCGCCGGAAGCCTCCTCCTGCTCCTCCTCTGCTGCTTCCAGAAATCTATTGTGGTGAGGAGGAGGATCAAGGTCAATTTGTTGGTCAAGATACCTATTGATTTATTTCTTGAAGGGCTAGTAGTAGCCCTTCCTTGGTGGACTCCAGGCTAAAGCTCTCCCATAAATGCAGCCAGCTCTTGACTGGTGACAAAGATCTTGATCAACTCTTTAAATTCTCTCACTTCACTTACTGCTCACCTTCCCACCACCCCCCCTCCTCCTCCTCATTATGATTATCCTCTTCCCTAACCACCAAACCCAAGTAGGTTCACTCCTTTGTTGGATTGGATTAGACTTGGATCAAGGTAGTGTTGGAATACCTCTCCATCTCTCTGTTATTTCTTCCATCAGATCTGTATTCCTCTATCCAGCCATGTCCTATGTCTTCTTCCTTCTTTCATTACCTCCTATATTCTCTGTGTTTTCCTTACTTATCATCTGACCTCACCTACAACCACCTGTCACCTGTGCGCACTCAACCACCTCTATCTCACACTTCACACATTCTCATACTCACATGTCACAGCTCCATACTGGTTGTATACTACCTGAGGACAGAATGTGAAGCCAGACCGGAGGTTTCCTTCCTCATCCTTCTGTCTGACTCTCAATCTGCATATCCTCAGGTAAGTAAAATATTCTTCTCTTTATTCTTTTCTTTTGATCTCACTATTATCTCTGATATGTAACTCATCCTTCTGTCTGACTCTCAATCTGCATATCCTCAGACTTCAACAGGTTATGAGCCCAGAGCGCACAAACTCTCGTGTTAAATAAGAAGGATCATCCACAGCCAACAACGTTGCCCAATCAACCATGGAGGATATGAAAACCTCACATCAAGTACTAAAAACTCCGTCAATTATCCTTCTCAGCTCGCCAGGATCGGATTCAAACTACCTTGACTGGGCCATGATACTCAGGATCCACTTCCAAGACTCAGGGGTTGGATATCTAATCAGCAACGATCCCCAAAAACCAAATAAAGAAACTATAACCCAATACAACCTTGCGGTATGCTCTGTCATATCAAGATCTGTAACCTCATCAAACTTCCAATTCATACACAAGCACAAGGAAAGCGCTGTTGGCATGTGGAACGCTTTGAGAGACGCACATCAGGATAATTTTTCCGGTGGAAGAATGTACTGGTTGCGCAAACTTCTCCTCAAAAGATTGAACGATAAAGAGATGACCACTCACCTTTCCGAAATTGTCTCCTATGGAGAAAAGCTCTCCTTGCTCATCACAACCAAAAACCCTCTCACCTCCAATGATCTTCAGTCAACCGCAATTCTTCTCTCCCTGCCTGACAATTGGTTAAGCTGTGTGTCCAGCATGATGAACAAGAAGTCCGTTACATCCGCCAAACTTGTTGCAGCACTCAAACAGGAACACCTACTTTGTCAAACCAGAAACAAGGATGCCCTGGCTAACTCAGTGAAACTGCATCAACCAAAAGGATCAACAACTCAAAATTGGACAACCAAGAACAGACCAGCCAAGACTTACTTCTGCACGCATTGCAATGTCAAAGGACATTCTTTCTCCAGGTTTACTGAGGTACAAAAACTCCTACAACAACTGAAAAAGACAAATAATAAATCCAGGAACAGACCTGGAACGAGCAAACCAAAATTTGCAAATGCAAATATAAGCAAAACAGACCCAAACAACTATGATTCTGACTTAGACAACTTTTCCGACTCCCAAGTCATCATACATGCGGGTTTGGCGGATGTGTGCAACTCCACCAACATCATCACCAACCCGCGTAAAGATTTTAATCTTGACTCCGGATGTTCAGTTTCAATGACTCCTTACAGCAACCAAGTGTAAGACAGAGTCTCTGACAGCACGGTTCTTCGACTCGCAGACGGATCAACAATATTGTCAACCAAAAAAGGAATGATTCCATTTTGATTTAGACATCTCAAGTCTCTGGTTGCCCCGGACCTACATGATCCACTGCTCTCTATCTCAAACATATGCAACGCGGGACTAACTGTGGTATTTCAGAAAGACTCCTGTAAAATATTCAACAAGTCAGTGTCAAACATAAACATCAAACCACTGCAAACAGGATACAGAAAAGATAATCTGTATTATCTATTGCAAGATAATGTAAGCAACGAGGAATAAAACCACTCAAATATTGTCCAAACCTCTGACAATAGTCTCTTTGGTTATCACTGCAGACTATCCCATCTCAATCTGAAGTCACTCCAGAAGTACCTCAAATTGCATGGAATAAAACCTTACCCAATGAACAAAAAGGAAGTCCAGCAATGCACCATATGCATTCAATCAAAAATGAAACAAAGGCCATTTCACTCCCGCTTGAGTTATTGGTCAACAAAATCTTCTGAACTGATTCACTCCGATGTTTGCAGCTTCAAGGCAGTCTTGAGAGAGGGTTAAAAATATTTTTTTACTTTCATTGATGACTTCTCAAAAGCACTCTTTGCTTATCCACTTCAACTCAAATCCAACGTTCTTCCAGCTACTCAAGCCTTCATAGCACTTTTCAAAAACAAATATGCCTCAAAAATTGTTGCCATCAAATCAGACAATGGAGGTGAATACCTCAATCAGCCCATGAAATACTTTCTCTCCTCAAAGGGAATCTCCCACAAACCAGGACCACCTCACTCACCACAACTCAATGGAGTTGCCGAGGGGTCAAATTGGACCATCTCCAACCTGATTCAATGATCCCTTCTATCATCAAACCTCCCTAAATCCTTCTGGGAAGATGTGCTACTCCACATCCTATTCTCCTTCAACTCCTATCCATGCAAAACTCCACATGGTTTTGTCTCACCAAACTCTATCCTCAAATCACCCAACATCAACCCAAAACACCTTCATCCATTTGGATTTCTTGTGTGGTACAAAGTCCCCAAGGCAAACAGAAACAAGCTGGATCAAAAAGGTTGTCCTTCCATTCTTCTATCCTACCTAGCTGATCATTCAGGATTCCGTCTGTTTGATCTGACTTCAAGGAAAATCATCAAATCTTGCAACTGCCTTTTCAACGACTCCTCATTTCCATATGGGCGGTTTTTCATTTCCAACAATTCTCAACCTTCCATCCCAGTAGATTTGCCTTGGCCTGATGTTTCCCCACAACCATCCGTAACACCTCCCGCCCCTGCTCCCATCTCATCTCCCCCCCTCGTACCCCTTCTTTCCCACACCCCCCCCCCACTCCTCCAATTCCGCCTCTTTCCAATTCGCCATCTCCCTCAATTCCTCCCGCCCAGCCCTTTCAATCATCCAGTCCTGCTCCGTCTGCTGATTTGGACATTCTCCCTACCTTCTGCCTCACACCGCCTACGACTTCTCCGCCATCCCCTAATTCCCCTCTCCCCTCAATCCTCCCTTCCTCTTTGGATCATCGCTCTCCCCTCCAGCCTCCTCTTTGTTCTCCCCCACGCCCTCCTACCCCACGTTGCTCCTCTCGCATGCCTTGTCCTTCTTCCTGCTTTGGAAACTTCTCCTGTCATGCCTTGGTTAAGGACAATCTTACAGCCCCGACAACCTGGAAGCAACTCCTTTGATTGCCCCACCGTCGCCGCCGGATTGCCTCCGCTCAGGACAAGATGTTGTCTCTTCACAGGATGAACACATGGACCCTTGTTCCCCCTCCCAAAGGCCGCAGGATCATTTGCAGCAAATGGGTCTTAAAAGTGAAAAGGCGCCTGGATGGCTCAATCATTAAGCTGAAAGCCAGGCTTGTTGCCATGAGGTATTCTCAGGTTCAAGGCCTGGATTTCTCCAAAGTCTTTGCGCAGACTCTGCGGCTTGAAACGTTACGCCTGCTGCTCAGCCTGCTGGGCCACAAAGGGTGGGTTGGTTGCCAGCTTGATTTCAAGACGGCTTTCCTCAATGGCCACTTGGATGAGCCTGTATTCATGTCTCAGCCGCCTTGTTTTGAGGATCCAACACATCCGGAATGGGTTTGCAAGGTTACCAGAGCTATATACGGACTGAAGCAATCCCCCCGTCAATTGAACATCAAGCTCAACGCCGCCCTTCTATCTCTTGGTCTCTCTTGCTCCTCATATGATCCCTCCCTTTACTACAAACTCGATGGCGGCGTTCTTGTTGGTGCTGTCACCGCCCATTTTGATGACCTTGCCATTGTTGGTACTTCCTCATTTGTCACCTCCTTTGTGAAGGCCATCAGCAAATGCTTCAAGGTTGGCTCTGACAAGGACCTCTCTCTCTTCCTATCCATTTCCATCACCCATGACCTTCCCGCCAAGCCCGTTTCCATCTGTCAAACTCATTACATCTCCTCAGTGTGGTGCCCCATCTGGGACACCCTGGCTGCTTTAAGATCTCAACCCATAAACTGTTCCTCAGGCTCATCCAAACCCTCCTTCATCCGCGCGCGCTGCGCTTCCTTTATCCGCGCGTGTCGCGCGCCGCGTCTCACGTCCTTCATCCGCGTCTTGCGTCCTTCATCCGCGTCTCGCGTCCTTCATCCGCGTTGCTCATCATCCTTGCCGTTGTGCTTTGCTTGTCATCTCCGCCGTTGTCATTGTGCATCCTCATCTTTGTCCTCGCGCGTCCCAATCTCCTCATTTCTACCATCGCGTGGCGCTCATCCATGATTTACTGAATTAATCCCAACCGCACCCCCAAGCATTTGGCAAATCCTTGGATCCGTCAAATCTCCCATCTCACCTGATCTATCAGTTGTGAATCTCAAGGCCGTAAGGATTTACTCAACCGTCTCAAGCCAATCTCCTATCCGCCCATCCACGCTCTCATGCACTTCATCCGTCACCTTTCCTGGGGCTCTCCCACCCGCTTCCGCCTTTGGAAGGGGTGAAGAGTGCCAACTACCGCCTGCGGACATCCGCGGCGGTTTGATTCATTTCTCTTTCCCACCCCGTCCGCCTTTGGATGAGGGGTGGGTGACTCTGGTATTGTTGCGCGCGCCCATCCACAGACGGACGCGAGTGACCACATGGTTGTCTTCCCTTTTCCACTCTATTTGTAGAATCCGTTGTACATAGTCTAACAGGGCCTCCTGCCCATATAGGAAGGGGCTCTCCCCTTCCTTTTTGATCATCATCAGAGCATGAAACCATCAGAGCATGGAATGATCCAGCATGAAATCAGCACACCTTTGATCCTTGAGCCTCCATACTCAACCCTTGATCCCTGATCCTTATCACCAACCAATAGCCTTGCTGGTTGAAGAAAAATTCTGTCTGTTGGAATTTTTGAGTGTGTTATACGACTCCTTGATCCCTTTCTCTGACCATACTGGTCCTGATCCCTGGTCACCTTTCTGGAGACAATCACGATTGATTGAAGAGGTCTTATTAAGCTTAAGACCTGGAGTTTTATACCTCCCCTTAGCTTCTTTGGAGTTTCATTCTGCCAGCCTACTCTTGAGTCCCTTGAGAAGTGTTGAGGTTATCCTTGCTTCAAATCAGTTACTGTTTGTTTTTAGAGCTTCTTAAACATTGTGCTTTGTCTTGTACAGCCACCCTCAGTTATCTGGTACACTTCAAGCGCTTGATTGCGGAGAGTTGGGCAGGTTCATTGAGAACCTGGAGGTTGCTTGGGTTTGAGTTGATCATTCCAAATCTTCTGCTGATGACCAGAGTTATTAGCGTGTGGGTGTTGTTTACATACAACAGCTCTTGTTCTTTGAACTCTAAAGAGACTTTAACTTCTTTTGTTCAAGTTTTTCCATGCATAATCTTGTCTCAGATAGTTCTGTTCCGTCGCTACCAAACTATTATCATCCTTATCCTCTACTCCCTGATTCCTCATTTACCAGGTTCTGGACCTTGATCTTGGTTACATTTAAATATTTTTGTAACACTCAGGAGGGCAGCCTAAACAGCACCTTTCCCCTCCGCAGAACTGCCACGGCCTAGCACCGTTTGGAGTCTTACGTTGGTTATGAAATCCTTCCTTCCTGGGGATTCCTTCACAGCCCGGACCCCCACTGATTTCCATTTCAAAAGTCTTTCCCCTTGCACTTTGGGCTTGCCTCCCTCCCCGGCGCATTACAATCAGCTCATAGGTTCTCTTCTATGGGTATCTCAATGCACCCATCCGTACGTAGCCTTTGCCTTTAACCGACTCTCCCAATTCCTCACCAATCCCTTGCTTGACCACTGGAACGCCGCCCTCCAAGTTCTTTGCTTTCTCCACACTACCCGCAACCACTGTCTGACTCTGGGCGGTCCCTCCCTTCAACTATCTGGGTACAGCGACTCAGATTGGGCCAAAGACAAGGAAGATAGAAGGTCCACCTCCGGCCACACATTCTGTTTAGGCTGCGGGGCCATCTTGTGGAAATCAAAAAAGCAGCATACAGTATTGCTCTCCAGCACCAAGGCGGAGTACAAAGCCTTGTCCAACTCATGCAAGGAGGGTCTTTGGCTTTGCAACATCCTGGTCAAGCTACGTTAACGGGTTGGGTCCCCGGTACCTTTACTTGTCAACAACGCGGGTGCCAAGGCTCTCGCCAAAAATCCGGCACACCACTTGCGAACCAAGCACATTGATGCTTGTCACCACTTCATTCAAGAGTGTGTTGACAAAGGGGTCTTCACCGTAGGTCACGTCACTACTAAGGACATGCTAGCGGATATGCTAACCAAGCCTCTATCTCGTGTTCTCCTTGAATCCCATCAACGGATTTTTGGTCTTACAGGCCATGGTTAGCAAGGGGGGGTTTTGGAATAACTCTCCATCTCTCTGTTATTTCTTCCATCAGATCTGTATTCCTCTATCCAGCCATGTCCCATGTCTTCTTCCTTCTTTCATTACCTCCTATATTCTCTGTGTTTTCCTTACTTATCATCTGACCTCACCTACAACCACCTGTCACCTGTGTGCACTCAACCACCTCTATCTCACACTTCACACATTCTCATACTCACATGTCACAGCTCCATACTGGTTGTACACTACCTGAGGACAGAATGTGGAGCCAGACCGGAGGTTTCCTTCCTCATACTTCTGTCTGACTCTCAATCTGCATATCCTCAGGTAAGTAAAATATTCTTCTTTTTATTCTTCTCTTTTGATCTCACTATTATCTCTGATATGTAACTCATCCTTCTGTCTGACTCTCAATCTGCATATCCTCAGACTTCAACAGGTAGGGCCCAAATTCCAACAAGGATTGTGGAGTTCAGACTCAAGGACTAGTATTGGATTGGTCTCAAGTGAGGAATGATAAGTCTATAAGTATTCAAGAGGATATTTATGATGAACTGGGTCATGATGATGAACAATAAGATTTTTTGATAAGTGAGTGGAAAGGAACAATGGTCCATCTGGCAATGGCACACTTAGCTTAGCCTTTAAAGCATCACTCATGAATGTTGAGGTCATGGGTTCAAATCCCAAAGTTTGAAACTAAATGTTGGATTTTAAGACTCCCACCACGCTCAAAGTTTTACCAATGAATTGAATTCTTTTTTGATCCACACCCCAATTGAAGTATTTGAATGGGAGGGAACAAGATCAGAGGAAATGATTTTACAAATGTACAGAGATGTGTGAAAAAATGGGCTTTCAAGACTCAAAATTTCATACAACAAATTGAATCCCTTCTTTATCCTCACCCCAAGCAAATTAATTCCATGGGAGGGAACATGATGCAAGGAGGGCTTGAAACCCCAGAAATTTTATACAATGAATTTAATCACTTCTTGATCCTCACCCCAATTTTAGTATGTGGATGGGAGATCATTTAGGAAACATACAGAGACAGGGAAAGAATAGGTTTTGTCACCATTGGCTAAAGTAAAAAAGTTTGGGATAGTTCTTGAATTGCTTCCTCATCTGTTTGGATGAAAAATAGAGCCTACCTTTGTTTTATTCTTTATTTCATTTGCCATAAGGAGATGACCATTAAAATTACAGGATGGAGGTTGGATAACTCGTGCTTCATTTTTGGAACCAAAGCAAGTGTCATAGTTGGAGGGAATTTTGAGACAGTTTACCAGGATGATGTGATCAGATCTGTTGAGCTGACTTGAAACTTTGGAAGCTGATGGGGCAAGATTGTTTGATTTTGAGTTCCTGGGGAATGTTTGCTTTGTTTGAGTGGACTTTCAGAGGGAGGTTCACTAAGGGGCCATTTCAAAATACTAAGAGGGATGGAGGGATGAAGTGATGAAGTGATGAAGTGATGAAGTGATGAAGCAATGTGATGGAAGCATGGATGAAGCAATGAAGCAATGAAGTGATGAATAAATTAAGCAATTAGAGTTAGGATGTGATGAAAGGGGGGATGAAGGGATGAAGGGGTGAAGGGATGACCCAATGAGAGGATGGATGTGATGAAAGCAATAAATTGATTAGAGTGATGAATCAAGGTGAGAGGGATGAAGTGATGAGTGGATGAGAGTGATTAAACAAAGAGGATAGAAGGATATGAGAGTGATTAAGTGATGAGAGTGATGAAAATCAAATTTTTCCAATGAGGTTGGAGGTATAATTTTCGGGATGAGGTCAGAGGTTAAAACCAGGGGTGATGATTTGGAAGGACACGTGGTTGAGCTGGTGAAAGCCTTAATATAATTTACTTGAAAAAAACCACTTATTTCATGTTAAATTTGACACGTCTGATCTGAAATAATTTGTTTTTTAGGTTTTTAATGGCGGATTTGAAATGGTGGATTTGGGCTGAAGCCCACCATTAAAAAATAATGTTTTTGCTAAACTTTGATACACCCTAATGTGCTTCTTCCATGTGGGGAATTTGAATTCTCCAAAATATTTAAAGAAAGTATCATAAAGTACAAAGATAGTCCTGAAAAAAATGAAAAACATATTTAATTGAAGAAAATTCAAGATTTTGGATGGAATTCAACTACCTGTATACCAAATATGAAAATAAATCTGAAAACAATCAATATGAATATCTCATTCAGTGAATTCAAATATTTTAAAACATTTCAACAAAAAATACATCTCCTACAAAAATAAAAAAAATTGAATATAAAAAATTGAATATGAAACATTGATTTTTTTTGAAAACAATCAATATTTCCAGTTTGATGTAGATTCCTTATGCCCAAAATGAAAATACAGGGGAAAATGCTGCATATACCCATTTTATCAGGGAATTTGATTTTTATTGAAAATTTTGGACAAAGGATTCATTTATTAAAATGATAATAATGACATCAAGGTCCATAATTAATTTCTTCGAATACAAACTAATAATTCTGATGGAGTATAAATATATCTTTAAATAACATGAAATTTTTTTTAATACAGATATTAAATGATAGGAGTTAAAACATCATGAAAATTTACAAAAAAAAAGCTCCAACAATTACAAGAATGATGTAATAAACAACAAAAACTCAAGTTTCTGTATGAAAATTGATGTTTCTGATTGAATTTAAATACAATTGTTAAAAAAGTAAATAGATAAAAAACATTGGAAATTTTAAATATGAATATTTAATGACTAGAATTAAGGAAATCTCACATGAAATAAATACATAAACTATATGAATGATCAAGAAGACATTTAAAATGAATTTCTTTGAATAAAACCTAATTTTTTGGATGGAGTGTAGGCAAAAAATTACTAAATATAAAAAAGTTTAAAATTCTAAAAGAGCTCAGATATTGTCAAAAATTAAAAAAATAAATTTAAGATAAGTTTCTTTGATTTCATTAAAAGAAATCAGTCTTGGATGACCATCATTCTAATTTATGTGATTTTCAAATTTTCCATTGAAATCTTTCATGATATTTAGAATTAATCTGGTTAGACATTAATATTTAATAATTTTTTCTGTTTGCTTAAGTTTGGAAAAAATTGATTTAGATTATGGTGTATCAGATTTCCAATTTTCAAAAGATAAAATGGCTCTTTTCAGGCTCACCCATCTTATTTTTTCAAAATTTTATGTTTTTCAGTCAAACCTATGTTTTAATTTTTCATTTTTATAAAAAATATTTTTTCAAAAATTGTTTTTTGTCCTGAAAAAAAGGAAATTTGAGTTTTTCAAAAAATTAACTCTGGTATGCCCTATGACATCAGAAATATCAATTTTTTTACAAGGAAACAAATTATTTGTCTTTTTATTATGATGAGTTTACTCAATAGGGCTTATCAGAGTTATCAAATCTGCCATTAGAAACCCACCATTTTCTTTTGACCAAAACCACCATTTGAATGGGCAATTTCTGAAATACACATACCCCTTATTTTGTGTATTTCAAAGTGGCAGGTTTCAACAAAATGGTGTGTTTCAATCTTCAAACCCAAAATTTAATACATTATCATCCAATACCCTCTCCATCAAATGCATACAATGTGAAAAATCTTGAACCACTAACATTCATCCTACAATTGTTGCTAGCATCTATCCAACCACCTTCTCATCCAATTTCAACAAGCTATCCAAGGAAAATGGTAGCCTCAAAGACCCTAAGAAGATAATTGATGATATCCAAGCAGCAATGAATGGAATCTCAACCACCACCTTGAACAAAAACTTCCTCTGATCCAACTCCATTCATCTCTTGCGCCAGCCTTGCCTTGCCTATCAACAAATCATTCAAAACCCATCTGGATCAAGCAAAACCAGCACCAAAGTTTTTCTAGGTGAGCCTTTATTGGTCATAAATTATCTGTGAATTTTGACTGGGGGGTGTGATGGGCCCAGAAAGGTCCAAATTGAGTTCTTTGAAGGTTCGGGATTCTTCCTTGTGTCTGCTTTTGAATGATGCTTTAGTTATTTTACCAACTGCACCGGATTCACATACAGTTTCTTGTTTGAAATTTAAGTTAAGCTTGTTTCTGATCCTGTGGTAGCTTACCTATCCTAGGTACCTTTTTAGTAGTTCTCTACTGGCAAGGAATCAATTGTATTTGGGTTTTCTAAGTTTTAAGGCAGGAAGTTTGTTTTGATACTGGCCTTTGAGAACCAATTTTCCTTCTTGGACATAGAGAATTTGATGATTAAAAACAATTTCATAATGGTTTAGCAGTAGAAAAGAGACAGAAAGAACTTTGGAAGAAAGCTCAGAAACTTAGAGGACATTTTTTAGCCATAAATCAGACCCATTTTCATTCTTCAGAAAGAATGTTTCAGATCCTTTGATATCCCTTAGGTGAGTTCTAGACCCAATCTTCACATATCATAGTTCTTCTGAGGAGAGATTTTTGAAAAGGCTGGAGTCTGAGATCATGTGGGAGGTACAACTGGAATCAAGGATCAGGTAGTTGTCTAAGGCTGGGTGGGATTGATGAAGTCAGCTGACAGTCACATAAGTTTCTCCAGTTTTCAATATTTTTGGTCTAGGCTTGGGTTGAATAGTCAAACATTCCAAGATAGATTTCTGATCCAAGGGGTTGTTTTAGCCTTTATTGCATTTTATTACACTTGAGATTCTGGAATTGAGTGAGGTCGTTGAGATTGTCACAGGAATCATATATTTTTTATCATTCATGAATCTTCTCAGATGTTCAAGCACAAGATCATAGGTAATGAGCCTGTTGGAGTGGGTGATTTGTTGACTAATGTTACCAAGGCTGGGTTATTTTTTTTCAAGAATGGTTTTCCCAAGAATTTCTTCAGGGATGACAATTGCCACCTTGTGGAGCTGTTTTATGCACCTCTTGATTTGGGTGATGAAATTCTGAACTTTGTTTTGGTTGAAGGTGATGCAGAGAAATTATTTTTAAACTTGGGCTTGGTTTGATGCTTTGGATGAGGCAAAGAATTTTAAAATGGATTTACACACCAATTTTGTGTTTTCCTTGATCTTTTGGCTAATCATTTTTGGGTGAATGGTGGAATCCAGCTTGGATATCAGGAAAGTGCTGATGCTGAGGTTGTTTACAATGTTGATATTCTGACCTGGTGAGTTTAGTATGTTGTTGAGTCCTTGTAGCTGCAAGAAGTTGTCCATTCTGTCCTTTCAGAGAGAGAATTTGTCCATATTTAGGCTGGGGATGCTCTCAATGGAGGTATTGATGATGGCTTGGGTGAGTGCCTTTGACATATTTGTTGCTGGTTCTTAAGAGTAACTTTGGTTTTATTGTTTGATTTTTCATGGATTCTTCTTTACAGAAGTGCTTGATCTATCAATTAGCCTTTTTTCAATGGAGAATATTTTACTGTTAATTGTGTTAATTACAGGGCTCTCTGCCCTGAATTCTGATTTTTATTACTCTTTTTTTTTTGAAAAAAAAAACAGAAAGTTCTGTGTGGTTTTGTCTACATACATGTGAGAGAAAAAAAAGAGCATGATGGAATGAAGGAATATGGAGATCACTACTGGGACAGGCTCTTCATTTCAAGGCGGAGAAAATAAAGGATGCAGGATGATTCTGACCAGATGTTCTGGGGTAGTCTGTGGTTCTTTTGATCTTTCTGGTCTCTCTGGTTTGGATTTTTATCTCTGGGTCAGGCAGTTAGCTTGATATTTCTGGGTCTGAGTCTGTTCTATAGAGGTTGGTCTTTGTTCCTGTGATGATCTTGGGTTGCTTGCTGTGAGATCTTGAAGCTGATGGTTGGATTTATTTTGATCAGATGGTACTTTTCCTGATTGCTTGCTCATTCTTTCTGGATTTTGGTTGATCAAAGATGATCTGTGGATAGTAGGTAGGGGTTATCTTGCTTTTTTTCCTTGGATTGAGTGGTCTTGGTTGTTTTCCTTGAATTAGTATTGAGGGAGGTGTAGTTTTTTTTTTGTTGTTTTTTTTTTTGCTTTGTAGGTGGATGTTTGAGTGGAGGATGGATGTCTGGAGGATGAAGGGTGAAAGATGGAAACTAGGCTAGACTTTAGTTGTGCAGGACCTCTGATCTTGCGCAACTACAGGAGTTATCCAAATTTGGATACCTCCGGGCCATGTGCCACTAGCTTTGGTGACGGCAACAAGTTATCCAAATTTGGATAACTCATGATGAATTTGATTTTGTTGCTGTATGGAAACTACATCACATTGCCTTTTTTTTTGAATTGCAGAATTTCAACATGGGTGACTGATGATTTTTTTTTGGTTTTGTTTTTCATTCTTGCTGTTAGAATAAACACAAGGTATTTTTTCTTTTCATTTCTTGATAATCCACCTTGATTATAAGATTACTTGTGATAGTTATGTTTACCTCTTTTTTTTTGGATTTGATTATAGGTTTTCTGTAAATCTTTTCAATATTTCTTTTGTTCTATGCAATGTAACACAAAGTTTGACCCCTTGTTTTTTTGACACCTGCTCTTTTCCTGCACCACTGATTCTTCTCCCACAACTATCAAAATTTTATACATTGAATTTAATCCTGCCTTGATCCTCACCCCAATCAAATTTTGACATTCATTCAGAATAAGAATTAAAATAAATAAAAGAAATGTGGTCAATTTTATGTATTCACTCTCAAGCCAGTAAGTTTAAACCACAGAAATTTGTTGCAATTGGTACAACTGGCCGCAACTATGATCAGAAGCTGCCAAGCCAGGATTTTTCCCAATTGGAACAACTCTTTAGTCAGCATATACATTTTCTGTTCTATGTCAACCAAAAAACCTCCCAATGAACTCATTAAAACCATCCTTCAATCAACTCAGAAGGAAATCTCCTCAAGCCACCAACCAAATTATCTGTCTCACCAAGCAAAAATCTAAGGAAAACAATTAGGATCTATCAATCCAACAATCCTCAGACCAGCAATTGATGAATCATGCTCAAACTACTTGCTGAACAGAAAAAAAACCAAGTGAAAGATGAACTAATCAAGCAGAATAGACCAGAATCTCCAGACTGGCCAACCAATTGAACAAAAAATCTATACATCTTTGAAAGAACAACCAAGAACATGTCCTTCCTCCAAGAAATTGACATCTGTTAAACCCTTGTCTGGAGACCAAATAGAAAGAGAAAAACGTAGAACACTGATCAACAGTTCTAGACTGGGATTTGAACACCCTAAACCATAAAGAAATAATGATCACCTGGTTACAAGTGACATAACAGGGCACAAAGGTCCCCTTTGTCCTCAGGTATGTCACTTTTAATTGTTGGGTTATTGTGGGCACCAGGGAGCCCGGCTCTCAGTCAACCGGGGGAAGTCACCGATGCTTCGGACCCCCACTCTTGGAGGAGCTCGCAAGACTGAGAGGACAGATGATCCCCAACTGACGACTCTGAAGATCAATGATCTGAACACACAGACAAAATCTCAACCTCACATACTCTGATCCTCTAGCTGGCTTACCTCTTTATCTCTTGATTCTTCTTCAATCATGTTTCTTCATTTCTCTTTCATACTGCTCCTTCCCTCATCTTCCTCCAACTCTCAACCTTTGATCCATCTGCGACTCACGTACAACATGCCTCAATGACTTCCTGGTGAGATTCATCACATTCAATTTCTTACTCATGATTGGAAACACTCATTCAAGCTGTAAACTACCAGCACCCACGCCTCGACTCTTAAACCAACTTCAGATCAATTCCATCTCATCTCCCCAATGTCTTTTCATTTCCATTTGAGTGCAGTCTCTTCCTGTTTGTTTTCTTTCCATGTTCTCACTTCCTTAGACCCTTCTACAGATATTCTTGCTCATCATGATTGTTCTTCTCAGCCTTCAGTCTTGTGTAAGGTCTTTTGATCAATTAAAACTCTTCATGGTTAAAAGTCAAAAGATCTCTTCTTGAACTCATCAAGAAACCAATACGCGGACTGAGGGAGGCAACCTAACCGGGCCGCAATGGACTTTTGACAGGCTATGCTTAAGACTGACCTCAAGACAATCCCTCTGCTTGGAGAAGAAAACTATGGCATCTGGAGAGACAAGATGGATGCAATTTTGGACGTCAGAGGATGCACAACGGCAATCAACGACAAAACCTCTGTCCTAGATGCAGAAGTTAACGATGAACTCAAACTTCTCATCACCTTGAAACTGGATTCCTCCGCTCATGAGAACATTGTCACAGCCAACAACCAAAACTCTTCCAAGATGTTGTGGAAGGCTATCATTCAAAAATTTGCTTCTTCGCAGGCCTCCAATTGCACAACAGTCTTCAACGCCTTTCTCTATCTTACTTTCAACCCAGATGACATTGTCGAATTCATCACTAGAGTCAAGGTATGTCTCAAGAAGATGGCCGAAGTGGGAATCAAACTCCCGGATGATATTGTGGCCTACCTTCTACTGTTCAAATTTCCCTCCTCCATGGACAACTTCAAGAGGAAGATTATGCACTCCGACAAGGAACTGTCTGTGGACTGTGTCCTAAATCACCTCACTCAACTCAACAGCAAATCGTTGGCCCAATCATCCATTGCCGGCTCAAAGTCAAAGGGAGATATTGCTCTGTTTGGAAGCAAGTCATCATCTCATCCACCCTCAACAAAAGGGTCTGACCCTGAAAGATGCGTCGAAGGATACCATCACCCCGGGCAAGACAAGAATCATTAGGCCACGGAATGTTGGCACCTGCATCCGGATACGGCTCCTGAATGGTGGAGAGACAAACAGGCCAAATGGAAAGCGAGGAAAAATGGAAAAAAGGGAAGGCAGAGTCACATTTGGCACATTATCTTGCTCTTCTGAATCATTGGATCAAACGGGGAGACCGCAGCCGTTGTTTCTTGCTCAACAGTGGAGCTTCTGTCCACATGATCAACGACTCTAGATACTTCTGCAAGATGGAACCACACATTGGTGATCCAATCAAAACGGGCAAGGAAGGCGCTAGTTTAGCAATCAAGGGGAAGGGCACTGCCATCCTCCACTGGAAGAATCTAACCCTCCAACTCACCGATGCCTTCTACGTTCCTGATGTGACAATCAACCTGATCAGCGCAGGAGCCTTGAATGCCAAGGGTTGCTCAATTCACTCCTCCGACAAGCAATTCAATTTCTCGCACGGAGGCAAACCCTTACTGAAAGGAACTGTCGATGACAACCTCTACACGCTACCTACCCCTTCCTTCAGTCTCTCACCTTCACTCAAAACCCACCTGTTGATTCTCACGTTCACGCCAGAAGACGCTCTTCTCAAGATCCACAGGAAATACGGCCATGCATCAATGGCTAGACTGACTCCTCTCATCCAACACATCCCCACCAATGTTGTGCAGAAGTTTCAATGTGTGGAGTGTGCCAAGAGTAAAATCACCAAGTCATCCTTCACTCAGTCTTCTACCAGATCCTCTAGGGTTCTGCATCTGGATCTGATGGTTCCCATTCAACCTCTGTCAAAGTCAGGCCACCGATTCATCCTGACCCTTGTGGACAACGCCAGTGGCTATCTGGCTGCCTTTTGGATGACTTCCAAGGACGAGACTGGCGCAATCATCATTGATCTACTCAAAAAAGAACACCAACGCCGTGGCATGTACCCTTCAGAAATCTGCTCAGACGGGGGAACTGAGTTTGTGAATGTGAAACTGTTGACTTACTTGAACGAAAGACACATCACTCACATCATCTCGGAACCTTACCACCCAGAGCATAATGGTTGCGCCAAACAAGCCATTCGGACAATTGTGGAATCAACCCGCGCAACCCTCAAGGACAGCAGGCTCCCACCATCAGTTTGGCACGAAGTTGTAAAAGTGTGTTGCCTCATGCTGAATCAAATCCAGCTAAAGGTGAAGATATGACGCCATGGCAGAAAATGCACTGTAAACTCCTGCCCTCATCTTATCTCAAGCCAATCGGAAGCCCCTGTGTTTACCTCATCAACAAGCGACCAAAAGGGTCAAAATTTGACTGCAAGGGAGAAGAGGGAACTCTACACGTCAAGTTCTTCTCATTGCCTAGGCCAAATGCACCCCGCCTCACTCTGGATGTTGACCCCCTACCCAAAAATGAGGATCTTCCGCACACAAGGGACCTGGGTCTTCAAATGCCAGAACTGGCCCATCCAACTCAGGATTCTACTCAGACTCCCTGGATCAGCTATTGCGACCACTCAGATGAATCAGCCAGCTTGGCCAATGAAGACAATTCAACCAACCTCTCTTCTTTGGATGATTTGACTGATCCAATGCCTGTGGCACGGATTGATTCCACCTCCAACGCTCATATTCCTCCTCAGACAAATGTCGAGCCAGCGGGTCAAGTCCTAAGGGACAGATCACATATCAAACCACCTCAGAGGTACGGCTTTTATCACTATTATGAGCCCAAGACCTACAATGACTCTCTCAGATGCGAAGAGTATCTTGGGTGGATCAAGGCGATCAATCAAGAACTGACCTCAATCAAAGATTTGGCGGTGTGGGAAGAATACAATGGTCCCAAGCCCAAGAATGCCCTCAAAACAACTTGGATCTTCAAGGTCAAGCAGAACTGCCACGGCAACCCTGTCAGATACAAGGCTGGACTGTGTGTGCAGGGTTTCAACCAGATTGAGGGTCTAGACTACACCAAGACGTTTGCTCCCACCGGGAAGCCATTGACCTTGCAACTGTTGCTTTTGTACGCACTCAAATCCAAACAACAAATTCGACAATTTGAGGTCAAAAGTGCATTCCTGCACTCACCTATTGATGCGGAATTCATCATTTGTACTCCCAAGGGCTCAAAGAGAACCTTGCAATACCTCAAACTCAGGAAGTCCCTCTACGGACTCAAACAGGCGCCGAAAAACTGGTACAATACCATCACTGCTTGGTTCAAAGAAGTAGGTTTCAAGGAATCTTTTTGCGACCCATGCCTCCACCTATCTAGCAATGGTAAGTCCCAAATGTTCTTTCACGTGGAAAACCTGGTTCTTGTTGGAGACCGCAACGGCTTTGAGGCAAAGTTCCTAGATTGCTTCTCTGGGTCAACAGCAAAAAACCCCAACACCATTCTAGGTATGAAGATAGAGGTATGGGGGGACAAAATCCTTCTCAGCCAGACTAAGCACATTGAACTTGGGCTCAAAGAACATGGCCTAGAAGACGCCAGGACCAGCAAGACTCCTTTGACTCAAAATCTTCAACTCAAACCTGCCACCGATGAAGAGTTTGAGCAATTCAAGGCCCTCAATGTCAACTATTGATCAGCAATTGGCCTATTGAATCATATTGCGTGCTACTCACGGCCTGACATCAGCTTTGCTGTGTCCAGTCTGTCGAGATTCAACGTCAAGCCTGGTGTACCCCACTGGAATGAAGTAAAGAAAACCTGGAAGTACTTGAAGGGCGCCTCACACATTCGACTCAGCCTGAAAGTTAAAAATGCTGACTCTCCAATCTCAGCTTACTAAGATGCATCTTGAGCTGACAATCCCAACACTCAAAGCTCTCAAACTGGATAGGTCTGCGCCGCCTATGGATGCATTGTATCTTGGAATAGTTGCAAGCAGAAGAACATCACCTTCAGTTCCACGGATGCCGAGCTCAATGCGGTTGTTGACGCATTTCAAAAAGCCACTTGGATCAGGGCTCTGTCATGCGAGATCTTCTCTACCAAGTCCACTTCCATTGTAATTCACACCAACAACAGCGGCCTGATTGACAAGATTCGACGATTTGGATCTAACTCTAAGACTCAACATTTAGATCTGAAGACAAAGGGAATGAGAGAGCAGCTGAAGTCAGGGAATATTGTGGCCAAACTCATCAAATCTGAAGAAATGCCCGCAGACGCTCTGACCAAAAGCTCTAATCTGCCCAGTCTCAAGTTTCTTCAATCATTTTTTGGATCTCTCAGGCCTGCATAGCGTAGTCCATTTCTTCTTCTGTCTCATTTTCTTTTTGTTCACGATTCTGGCTCAATGTAGTAGTGTGTTCATCTCTCCAGGCATGGGGCGTGTTGGGTTATTGTGGGCACCAGGGAGCCCGGCTCTCAGTCAACCGGGGGAAGTCACTGATGCTTTGGACCCCTGCTCTTGGAGGAGCTTGCCAGACTGAGACGACAGATGATCCCCAACTGACAACTCTGAAGATCAATGATCTGACCACACAAACAAAATCTCAACCTCACATACTCTGATCCTCTAGCTGGCTTACCTCTTTATCTCTTGTTTCTTCTTCAATCTTGTTTCTTCATTTCTCTTTCATACTGCTCCTTCCCTCATCTTCCTCCAACTCTCAAACTTTGATCCATCTGCGACTCACGTACGACATGCCTCAATGACTGCCTGGTGAGATTCATCACATTCAATTTCTTACTCATGATTGGAAACACCCATTCAAGCTGTGAACTACCAGCACCCACGCCTCAACTCTTAAACCAACTTCAGATCAATTCCATCTCATCTCCCTGATGTCTTTTCATTTCCATTCAAGTGCAGTCTCTTCCTGTTTGTTTTCTTTCCGTGTTCTCACTTCCTTAGACCCTTCTCCAGATATTCTTGCTCATCGTGATTTTTCTTCTCAGCCTTCAGTCTTGTGTAAGGTCTTTTGATCAATTAAAACTCTTCATTAATCAAGTGATATTTGTTTTTTCATGGTCCTACAGGATATAACATAAAAAGAAGTTCCTTCATATCACTCAGGTCAAAAGGAAGTCTTAAATCAGAAAGTGACTGCTTCCCAAGAAAACATTTAAGTTATGTTTGAAAAAATCTTGTATTCACTAAAGTTTGTGCTTTGACCTGAATACGGATAAATTTCTTACTGATCACACCTCAACTTAATCTCCTGTGATATCTTTTTTACCTTTTAAATCATTTATAGTCAGTTTCTGGTTTTTATAAAAATATTAATAAAGTCTAGATTCAGGATAAATATCCCTGAAATTCAAAGAAATTGACAGTTGAGATACGTACCATCCCCAAGGGATCATTTACAGCTCAAGCACTACTGTAAGGAAGACGGCTTGATAAAGCAAACAAGTTAGATTCACTCTTAAAAAAACCAGCAATATTCATTTCCAAAGCATGAGCGTGGGCCATTCTGAAAACCTCAATAAAAATTATTTTATGCCTAAAAATGGACAAATTCTTTCTGTTGGTATGTTGTCTCTCTTTGTGTTGCCTAATAATGTAGTGCAAAACAATCCTAGTTAAAGCAGTCCTTATTTAACTTATTGACCACTCTCTGTGCATGTCAGCCTCTTGAATGCCAAAAACCTTGCCATCCTTTAGCTACCAGACGTTATAGAATAAATAATAAATATATTATTTAATAAATGAAGCAAAAATCCATAGAATATTTGGATAAAGCTTATTGCAAGGTTAATTGGTTTGGTTATAGTTTATTGTTATAAATCAATATAGATAAATTGATTATTAAATATTTTTATAGAGGGTCCAAAACTATATTGGGGATCTTTAACACCTCTCTTCAGGGAATTCAGTATGAAAAAATGAAGGCCTGGTTACTTTGGGCCCTTTAGTTTAAAGGATATTTTGCCCAAAGATAATATGTATATAAAATACAATGTGGAATGGAAGGGGTTTGTAACCAAGCTGCCACAAAAGAGAAAGTATAATAAGACTCACTGATATATTATTAAATCCTCATGTTATCTGTTTGGGACATGCACTGATGGGTCAAACCTGTATACTGGGGTTATAAGGTTGTTCAGCAGTTTAAATCAATAAAAAGAGGGTTAAAGACGGATATTATTAATCAGACTAAAGCAATAAATCACTTACTTATCTCTTATAAGTATTTGATTCCCTTGGAAAGGTGTCTGGATATAAATATAAATGGGTCTCTGGGTATCAATATCCTCTAAAGACCTCTTTATTTATAGCTTTTGGAGTCCCAATATTGTCCTTCTGAGGGGTGCAGGGGCCCAAAGGGATGGACACTCACACTAGCAGGGTAACCAGTGGTCGCCTGTCACTTGTTTTTGGTTCTGTAACATGGGTAGCATCTAATTCCACCAAGTATGGGAATTATTCTACTTTTTAATTGATGTTTGGACGTGTGAATAAAACTAATCTGTCCTTTTTTTATTATTTAATGAATTATTCTTAGTAAATGTTCTCAGTAAGTTAAGAACTCCTTTAATAGACATATTAGAGATATTCTGATTTCAGGTGAGTTCTCATTATGTATTAAATAATTGGAGCAAATTCATGATATTGATTTTACTCCTTATTTTCGAAATTCAGTTGATTTACTAAAATAATTACTTAAAAATATAATTCATGGGTATTCACGTAAAATTTCTACATCATAAGTTTTCTTAGTATGTCACAAAAATGTTGATGTCTAGAAATTCTCATAATAGTATATTAAAGTATTTTAATATATTTTTAGCATTAGTCATTATCTTATTTTTGACATTTTTTGTACTTTGAATTATATTTAATAAAAAATTTGTATAAAGGTTATTTAAGTATTTTTATATAATATTATGTATTTTCAGACTATCTACTATCCACGGGAACATTTATTACATATTTAGAATGTTCCTATGTGGGTTGTAGCATGTTTATGCGGTACCTAGGTTTCTCAGGCCGCCTGTCACTTTGTCAACTGGTAGTCCTGCTGTTGCGTACTTGTCAGAGGCCCGGGGCTGCGTAAAAAACTTTGAAAGAGTAACAAAGCTGTAGCTCAGCCGACCATGGGTGCATTGGCTGCCGCGGCTGCGTGCGGGAATTGTGACAGAACACATTTCTGTCTGTAACTCCTAAAATATACAAAACACCTCAATTCTGACTGAATTTTAGGTGTGAAACCTATACGTGACAATACATGTGAAATATTTGATTGGCCAGAAAGTTCAATAGTGGTGCCGGGGTATTTTGGTCTTTCTTTCTTTAATTATTTAAAAATATAAGGAGTTGGATTTCAAGGATGGGGTCAGTGAGTGGCCCTACCTAATTTAGGGTGGATAATCCATTCTTGCAAAAACCTTTATGTTTTCCTCCTCCTACTTAGGTTAATTTTATCATAATTATTTTTAGATCATTTCTGTTACTTTGGCAACTTGCTCTGCAATAGTAGCAAGCTGACAGTGCACATTGTGCTCTTTATTTAATGTCTTCAATATTCATTATCTTTGTTTATTCATTATGATTTTGATTGTCAACCACTTCTCAGCCATCTTTTACTTAGTCTATTTATAGAGATGCCTGACAAAGTGAATTAACATCATCCATTCTGACTCACAACAAACCTGAGTGCCCCTTTGACTTTCTGATCCGCTCCTCTTGGCTTCACAAGCTCCTTTCCACATTCTCTCTTTCATCTTAACCGGAGCATTGAAATCAAATCTTAACCTGGTTAAAAGCCCAAATGCTTCCCTCTGTGCTCTGACTTTGCATTTATCTCAATGTTATCTAAGATTGTAAATCCCATCCTTCTGGAGTGCAGTTCATATGCTGCTGCCATCAAATCCTTTTTGAAATTTCCTACTTTCCTGGGCAACCATCAACCACCATGTTGTTAACTCCTAGATTGGTTGACTCATCACCTCAATTAATTCTGTCAATTGCTTCTGGGTCTAACCCTCTTGCAATTGTCATCACTCTTCCTTAGTTAACTTGGCTTGCTCCACCTAGACCTATTCTTTCCAACTCATCTACATGGTCAATCAATACATTAGCCCAGATCTGAACTTTTTATTCTTCTTCCATCACCTTGCTTTGCAATTGTGATCCTGCCACGTTGTTTTCACTTATCAGGCCTTGTCTCCTCACCTTTACTTTGCCTTAAACTTGCCCAATTGCTCTCCAACTAATCAACATTGTGCTCACTTGATTGCCCTTCATTTTCTCTGGAAAACCTACTCAACATTTCCCTCTACTAAATCTTGGTCTTCTTTCACTCTGGTTGCCAGATTGCTACCAATTGCTTGCTCAGCAAGCTGCATTAATTGGACCTAGTGACCATCAATCTTGCCGCTGTCATCATCCACTTGCTCCATCCTCATCCCAGACCTTATACACCGCTCCATCTTCTTCTGGCCTTGTTGCTTCACTGCATCTGCATCTTGAATCACTCCTGTTGCTCTTGTTTCTTGCCCAATCGCTCTTCAATTGCCAATTTTGGGCCTCCTCCATTTATCTCAACCTATTGGTCATTTGCTCTGTCCAACCCTTCAATCCTTTGCCCACTCGCGTGTGACTTGGTCCATTGCTTCCCAATGTCACTATCTACTTGTCCATCTATTGCTTTTTTGAAACGTTTTGGCTTTTAAAATACGTACGCACTTACCCCTGTGCTACGTATAAGTGTAATCCAAATGGGATGCACATATGGCCCTCTCTGGCCCATTGGAAACTCACACAGACCATATGGGCCTGTGTGGATGGGTAAACTGGCCTCAAAACGCGTGAAATAGGCTCATTGGTACACGGGCCCTAACAGGCCTGGTGGGGGATATGGGCAAATACAGCCAGATAAGCTTGTATGGGCATTATTGGGCCCAAGGTTTATTTTTGACATACTTGGCCAGACGGGCTGGCCCTCCAGAGTGTGTTTGTCTCAGGTTTTGGGCTTGGGGCGGCCCATGGGGGCCACTGCCCGTGTCCCAGCCCAGTTGGGGCTTCTGCCCACGTTGCGGCTGGCTTGGGGCCACTGTCTGTGTTGCGGCCCACTTGGGGCCGCTGTTTTTGACAAAGGCCTGTCAATGGGGCCCGACGGCCCGCACGTTGTGGTGACCAAATCTGGACACCCTGGACCAGATGCGGAAAATTCAAAAAACATTTTTCTACAATTCCTTTATTTAGGTGTCATTTATCTGAAAAAAAAAATTGGATTTTTTTTTTGCATCAGTATCACTCCTCCAATTTCCTTAACCTCCCAAGCATTCCTCTGTCCCAGTGGTCTAGGACAGGCCTCTCTGGGTCTCATCAACTAGGCATTGAGTTCAATTCTTTCTCTCATTGTTCCCCCCTTCCTTTTGGCCAAACGCGCGGGCAGAGGCACCGCTTGGCCCAAGATATCCCCACCACATCCACACACACTCCATCCAATTCCACATCTCTGCCTCTCCTCGACCAACAGGGGCATTGCCAATTGATCCATTGGCTTGCAAGCAGCAATCCATCCATCCATCTTTTTGATTGTCATGAGCAACCATCAGCCCCGTCATCCATCTTCTTCCTCCAAGCTTCCCTCTTCTGGCTCCACTCCCCCCCATCTCTCCCTCCTCATTGATCTCATCCACACCAAGAATGCTTTTGTCAACAATCTTGATGTCGTCATCAATTGGATTGCTGCAGCTTACTTTCCATCAAACCTTCCCCTGGCTCATCTCAACCATCACTTCAGGTTGATCAAATCCATCTTTTGGCTACATAAAACATTCCTGAGCCAATCCTTACTGCCCATCAAACCCAATCTAACCCATTAACATCTCAGTGATCTCATTGTGCTTGTCTTGAGCCTTGTTCATCATCTCCTACCCATCTATCATCATTTTTACTGCCATCCTCAGGGCTGGGCTGGTGTTGGTGGTTGGTTGTTTGATCCAACCGCCATGTCAAACAAATTTTTGATCCAAGCCTTGCTCTCCGTCAATTGGCCATTCTTGGATCCCTTACCTTCCTTGTTTGCACCCCCTTCCATCTTTGGGTGGGGGTGGAAATGGTTCATTTTTTTTCCACCTCTTCCGCCTTTGGGTGAGGGGTGGGTGATCCCGGTGTTGTCGCGCGCGCCCGTCTGCAGACGGACGCAAGAGAGGTGAAGGGATGAGAAAAGATCCCACCCCAGTCAGGGAGGCCAGATTTCCACTGGCCCGCGTGATCTATTTTTCTGATCATCTGAAATCAAAAAAAAAAAAAAAAAAAAAACTGCTCTATTTGTAGAATCACTTTTACATAGTCTAACAGGGCCTCCTGCTCATATAAGGAGGGGCTCTCCCCTGCCTTTTGGGGGGTATCATATGGTATCCTATCAGAGTAATATCATCACTATCATCATGGAATAAATCACCTGTGGTGTCTCATTCCCCTTTATCCAAGACTGAATTCTGGGTATATCCATGATTTCCCCTTCATCCTTGAGCCTCCATACTCTAACCCTGATCCTTGATCTTTATCACTAACCAATAGCCTTGCTGGTTGAAGAAGAATTTGACTGATTGAATTTTTGAGTGTGTTACACCACTCCTGATCCCTTTATCCAACTATACGGGTCCTGATCATCCCTTTGATTATCTTTCTGGAACCATTCATGTTTGGCTGAAGAGGTTTTATCAAGCTTGAAGCCTGGAGTGTTAAACCTCCCTTTATTTCTTTTGAAGTTGAATTCGGCCACGCTACTCTTGAGTCCCTTGAGAAGTGTTGGGTTATTATTGTTTGAATCAGTTATTGTTTTTCTTCTAGAGCATCATCAAAGAAATTAGATTTATCTTCTGCAGCCACCCTCAGTTATCTGGTACCCTTCAAGCGCTTGATTGCAAAGAGTGGGGCAGGTTCATTGAGAACCTGGAGGTTGTTTGGGATTGAGTTGATCTTTCCTAAGCTTCTGCTGACAACTAGAGCTATTAGCTTGTGGGCATTGTTACTTAAAATTTCCTTGTCCTGTTGAACTCTGAGCAATCCTGGAATTCTTCTATCCAAGTTTTTTCCCGGCATCATCTTGCCTCAGATAGTGTTTTTTGCAAGCTACCAACTACTATCATCGTTATCCTTACTCTTTGTACCCCCATTTACCAAGTTCTGGACTTTGATCTTGGTTACATTTAAATATTTTTGTAACACTCAGGAGGGCAGCCTAAAAGCACCTTTCCCCTCCACAGAACTGCCAAGGCCAAGCACCATTTGGAGTCTTACAGCGTGGCCGTCTTTGCAGCTGGGGCGCTGGGTGGTGGCTGCGGGGCTGGTGGTCCCGGCTCCTCTCACTTGCCTTTCTTGCCATTGCAAAGGGAAGGGAGAGGGCTGGCTGGTTGTAACCAGCCAGCGACTGGTTGCAAAGGGGGACCAGTCATGGTGGGGGGGACTTGATCACCCCCCAACCAAAGGAGATGGCCAGGCCAGTTGCATCAAGGCGGCTGGCGGTGGGGGGAGATTGACCACCCCCCCCCCCCCCACCATGGAAGGGGAACTCTCCCCCCCCTTTACCAAGGGGGAGGAGCTACGGGCTGAGGGGACCTGACCACCCCCCAGCCCACTTACCATAGCAACGCCATGGGGGTATCAACCCCCAGGGCCCCTGGTAGGGGGATTTGACCGCCCCCTCCAGGTATTTCAGGGAGAGAGGGGCAGGACAGCATGTCCGCCGGTTACACCCCCCCCAGGTGAGATTTTGGTTGGACTCAGGTGAGTCCTGGGTCCTACCTAGCCCATATGAGGGGCAAGGGCTGTACAGGTGCTAAGATAAGTAACAGGGCTGGTTGTAACGGATAACCAGCCAGGGCTTTGAACAGCTAAGGGTTTGGGTCAGCCCCATTGAGGTGGAAACACCGGAAAAAACCTGAATAGGCTGGTTGTAAGGGTACAGAGACTGATGCCATGTGGGCTGATGTAGCCCAAACCAAGTAACAATCCCTGTAGAGCCTTTAGAGCTCTTTTGGGGCGGAAAAATTGTCTTTTGGCTTGTTTTATCATGGGCTCACAAGAGGCAAATCTTTTTTACTTAAGGAGCTCTTCCCCCTGCTGTTTTCCATCCATTCATTCATCATCCAATTGATTTCATCAACAATATCATCCAATGTGTTGCCCCATTGTGAGCGCCCATCAAGCAATCATTGGCACAAGGTTTCCAGCATTTTTTTTTGCTTCAAATAATGCTCATATGCCTCAGCTAATTGCTGGCCATAATTATAACACATTATCAGTACCAGCATCATCATTACTTCCAAGCCATCTTGGCCCTTTTACCTTACTCTGGACAACCTCAAAGACCTCAAGTTTTCCAAGACAATTTCCTATATCACTGATGTTAGCTCCACCAAGATAGTTCTGATTAGTCAGAATTACAATGCTTGGGCTGTCCTTATGGATAATGAGCTGGAAAACATCTGTTGTGGGGAGATAATGGATGCAGATGACACTATGATCAGTTCAGAAGTGGAGAAAAAGTCTTATCATCTCATCCTTAGGCATCTTGATGAGAATCATTGGAAATGGGTTGCCAATACTCTCAGGGAAGATGAGAGAAGGAGGGACAGCCTCCTCTGGAATTTTCTTAAGGCCAAGTATGCTGGTCATTATGTTCACCAGAAGGGTATAGCGTTTAATAAACTGTTTAAGTTACAATATTCAAATTGTAAACAGTATGTTGCAGAGGCTAGTTCTAGCATAGCCAAGTTTAAGTCATCAGGACTTAACAAGGATCCCGAGTGTCTGTCACTCTTAATCCTTCAGAAGCTACCAAAGGAGTTTGATTCTTTAGTCAGAATTATTTCTCAATTGGATCCTCTTCCTGGGGAGGAGGATGTGCTGAAAAGGGTTGAAAAGGATGATCTTTAGTTCAAGATGAAGGGGGGTTTGGGAACAGCCCTTGTTGGAAAGACTGGAAAATCTTGCAAGAAGGAAAAAAAAGGATTTGTCCAAGTTTTTATGCTATAGTTTTCAGAATAAAGGGCATTATACTAAGGATTTCAAGGAGGCCAAGAAGAGGAAGAAGTCCAAAGAGAATGTCAAGGAGGTCAATCTCACTACTGAAAACGTTGCAATGGTGGCCTTTGATGGTCCAATAGAAATGGTTTTTGGGGAAGCAGGTCTCAACAAGAAGGCCAAAATTGATGAGGATCAAGAAATGGACTCAATTGATTACAAAGTGAGTAATCCAAACCTCAAAGATGAGAACTTATCAGTTACTGATAAAGCTTCTTTCCTATTAGGAGGATTGAAAGAGGATGTTCTCATTTTGATTGATTCTGGCTGTACAGATCACATGTTCTTTGAACCAAATTTATTTTCAAATCTTAGTGATTATGATGGAGTTGTAAATATTGGTCAGAAAGGCAGAACAAATCAGATTAAATGAATTGGAAAATTTATTCTTGAAAATCACTTGGGTTTCAAAATTTCTTTTGAGAAAGTGTTCTATGTACCAGAGTTGGCTTATAACCTCTTGTCCCTTGGATTGTTGTGGAAAAAGGTTTCCAGATGTGTTATCTTAAAGAAGATAAGTTTGTTATCAATATGAATGGGAGAACTTTTCTTAGTGGCCAGGTTTGGAACATGCTTTTGTGTGCAAGCTTGTTCAAAATCTCAGCTTTGAGCACTGTTGCTCACAATAGAAGTGGCCATAAGGTAAAGGACAGCAACTGTGAGAGTTTTACCTTAAATGGACTTTTGAAAAGATTCAAAGCTAGATGCGTTACACAAGGCTTCAAGCAGAGAGAGGGTATTGATTACCAAGAAGCTTTCTCACCAACTGGAAGGCTGTCCAGCTTCAGGTACATCAGTGCTCTGGAAGTTGATTTTGGAGAAGAAATGAGACAAGATGATTTTGTAACAGCATACTTGTATACAAAACTTGGAGAGGTGGAGACTGTTTATATGTAAATCCCTGATGTTTTTTGTGAATGGTTAGTAGAGAATAAACCAGAAACCATGAAGAAAATCTGTGTTAGAATTTTTCTTTCAGCAGATAAAGGGGAATATGTCCTCAAGCTGTGTAGATACCTTTATGGATTGAAGCAAGCAGCTAGATTGTGGTATAATACCATGAGTGAGGAACTGATACAGATTGGTTTCAAGACATCTGAGGCCAACCCTTGTCTTTTTGTAAGAAAGGATGCAATTTTTTTTGTATGGGTTGATGAAATTATCATTATTGGAAATGGTAAAGAGAGAGTCATGGAGACACTCAAAAAGTAATTCAAGATAAAAGATCTTGGTCTGGCGCAACAGGTGCTAGGAATGAAATTCATTAAGAGCAAGAATGGTATTAAGTTGGACCAGAGCCATTACGTGGCAGCTCTTCTTAAGCAATATGGCTTAGAGGATGGAAAGGAGTTTGGCACTCCCATGAAGTCAAACATTTGTTTAGAGAAGTCTACAGATGACGATTATCTGGAGTTTTCTCAATCTGGTAATGACTACAGGTAAGCTATTGGATTGCTTAATTATTTGGGGCAGTGCAAAAGGCCCAATATTTCTATTTCAATTGGTGTCTTGTTGCAACACTTAGAGAAGCCAAGCATGAGGCATTGGTCAGCGTTTAAGAGAGTTATGAGATATCTTAAAGGAACGCACAGTCTGGGAATGTTGTTTACAAAGTCAGCAAACTTTGATTTGGTTGGTTATTCCAATGAAAGTTGGGAAGATGGTAACACTAGGGAATCAACAAGTGGTTTTTTATTCTTCTTAGGTAAGAATCTGGTGTCATGGATGTCCAAGAAGGTGTCCTCAATAAGTCTTTCATCAACAGAGGCTGAGTATAGAGAATACTTAGCAGCTTCACAGGAAGCAAAATGGTTGAGGAAAGTCTTAGAGGATACACATAAGCCACAAGGTTTTGTGTGGTTGTATTCTGATAACCAGAGTGCCATTGCGTTGGCTCAAAACCAAGTACTCCATTCAAGAACAAAACATATCAATGTTCACTATAACTATATTTGCAAGGCAGTTAACTGCAAGGAGATTGTGTTGAGGTACATGCCCACTCGAGCAATGATCGCAGATATCTTGACTAAGGCTTTAGATAGGAACAAGAATCAAGTCTTTGTAACTAACATGCGGATGTCACCCCTTTTGGATTAAGGGGGTGTGTTAAAATACGTATGCACTAACGTGTGTGCTATGTATAAGTTTAATCCAAATGGGCTGCATACATCGGCCTCTCCTGCCCATTGTACACTCACACAGACCATTTGGGTCTGTGTGGAAGTCACTGATTTGAGGAAACTGGCCTCAAAACGCGTGAAACAGGCCTATTGGTACAGGGGTCCTAACGGGCCCGGTGAGGTATATGGGTAAATACAGCCAGATGGGCTTGTATGGGCATAATTGGCCCCAAGTTTTGTTCTGGACATACTTGGCCAGACGGGCTGGCCCGCCAAGATATGGTTTATTTAGTCTTCGGGCTTGGGAAGGCCCATTGGGGCAGCCACCTGTGTTGCAGGCCAGTTGGGGCTGCCGCCCACTCCGCGGCCCGCTTGGGGTTGCTGCCCGTGTTGCGGCCCGCTTGGGGCCACTGTTTTTGCCATTGGCCTGTCTATGGGGCCCAACAGCCGGCGCGGGGCGGTCGTGGCGGCTGCGGCACTGGGTGGCCGCCGCGGGGCTGGTGTTCCTGGCTCCTCCCACTCCCCTTGCTTGCCATTGCAAGGGGAAGGGGGAGGGCTGGCTGGTTGTAACCAGCCAGCAACCGGTCATGGTAGGGGGGACATGATCACCCCCCCACCAAAGGAGATGGCCAGGCCGGTCCCATCAAGGCCGCCGGCGGTGGGGGGTGATTGACCACCCCCCCCACCATGGAAGGGGCGCTCTCCCCCCCCCCCCCCGCTTTACTGAGGGGGAGGAGCGACGGGCTGAGGGGACCTGACCACCCCCCAGCCCACTTACCGTAGCAACGCCCTGGGGGTATCAACCCCCAGGGCCCCTGGTAGGGGCATTTGACCGCCCCCTCCAGGTATTTAAGGGAACAAGGGGGGGTGGCATGTCTGCCGGTTACACCCCCCCAGGTGAGATTTTGGTTGGACTCAGGTGAGTCCTGGGTCCCACCTGGCTCATTTGAGGGACCAGGGCTGTACAGGTGCTAAGATAAGTAACAGGGCTGGTTGTAACGGACAACCAGCCAGGGTTTTGAACAGCTAAGGGGCTGGGTCAGCCCCATTGAGGTGGAAACACCAGAAACAACCGGAAGAGGCTGGTTGTAAGGGTACAGGGACTGATGCCATGTGGGCTGATGTAGCCCAAACCAAGTATGAAGGCCTGTAGAGCCTGTGGAGCTCTTTTGGGGCGGAAAAATTGCCTTTTGGTTTTTTGTATCATGGGCTCAAAAGAGGCCAATCTTTTGTACTTAAGGATCTCTTCTCCCTGCTGTTTTCCATCCATTCATTCATTATCCAATTGACTCCATCAACAATATCATCCAACGTGTTGCCTCATTGTGAGAGCCCATCAAGCAATTATTGATGCAATGTGTCCAGCATCTCTTTTGCTTTAAATACTGCTTATTTTCCTAAGATAATTGCTGGACATAATTATAGCATAAATCACCCACTCTGATAGATTTATCAATCCATAAATAGTTCTTGATCATCTCAGAAGACTCCTGAAAAACGGAACAAAAATGATTTTAGTATAGTACAAAAAAACCTTGCTTCATGCCACTAGCTCCAGCACAATCACATGAAAAAGGTGTAAAACACTTCCTTTGACCAACACTCAGTCTCTTAATGCTGTATCTTTCATCCTGGGCTCAGACTCAACAGCCCAACAGCCAGATAAACTCATGTCACTATTAGCTTCTTTCATCACTCTCACTCAACTTTAGACAACTGCCCAATCCTTGAATCTGGATTTAATTCTCAAATTATCTCAGACTCCAGTCCCTTTGAAAACTTCCCAACAGAAGAACAAGGATCAGTGAAAACTTGATCTAGAACCCACCTGCTGGAAATCAATGAATCTGGGACTATTCTTTTGAAGAACAAAGAAGGCCCTGATAATTTTTTGAAGAATGTTCTATATGTCTGAAACCTGTCAGCAAATCTCTTTTTTGTCCCTTTTCTAATCCCAGATCAATACAAAGTTTTTTTTGAAATCAAGAAATTTACTGTGTCCCAAGAAGGGAGAATGCTTCTCAAAGGCCACTATCAGAAAGGATTTCCTGTCATCCATCTGAACATACCATAATAAAAATCCTTCCTCTCTATTGCAGAAGAAACTTTGAAGAACTCCACCTAGACATCATTGGGCCCACAAACCCAGCCTCAATTGAAAATCATATGTACATCCTCACTGTGGTTGACAGCCACTCCATTTACTGCTTGGGAATAATTCTCAAATCCAAAGATGAAAATTTTGAAAAACTTTCCCACATTCTAGACCTTGAAGTCAAAATATTTGTGTCAGCTTGCTACTTTTACAGAGAAACCTGTCAAAATAGAATCAAAATCATAAAATAAATCATAAAAATAAGAAGAGTGAGACATCCCAAAATATTAGTATATTTGAATTCATCACCCAAAATAAGGTAGGGCCACTCACTGAACCCAACCTTGAATTCCAACTCCTTATAGTTTCAAATAATTAAAAATGTAAACAACCAAAAGGCCACAGCATCACTATGGCACCTTTTAGGCCATGTGAAAATTTCACATGAAATGTCATGTATAGGTTTCACACCTAAAAACCACTCAGAATTGAGTTGTTGTGTATATTTTAGGAGTTACAGCTGGATTTGTGCTCTTTCACAATCCCCGCACGCAGCCGTGCATCCATACAGCAAAGTTACATGCGCCTAACACTCAATATTTAGGCTCCTTTCAAGGAACCCGCATGCAAAATGCTTCTGGCTGCGGATTCTGGATTCCTGCACGCAGATGTCAAGTATGCAAGCATCAAAAATAACTGCACCTCTCCTGAAAAGCCAGGTACAGGAGGAACAGGATACAACCTGCATGCATACATCATTTATATGTAACAACCTGACTGAAAGATAGAGGGATTTCTGAAGCCCCATAAAATTGAATAAAAAGTATAAAATTCAAAATATAAGACAGACAAATTGGGGAAAATAATAATAAAGGTGGACACGTAAATGTCATTATCAGATCTTTATGAACCACAAAAAATATCAAAGAGTTCCCCTAAAAATTATTGAAAATTACCAAAATGTTCAGAAGATGGCTTAAAATCTACAAATACCCAATTCTGACCATGTCACTCAAAATAAAGTAATAAAAAATTAGGAAATATTCCTGAACTGTAAAAATAACAAATTAAAATTTAAACAGATTCTGATAATTATTTCACCCATAAATATGACACAGAAAGGTCCAGCTGATTTAAAGAACTGAGAATAAAATCCAAATTACCCCTGGTCAGTCTTCTAGGCTTAGCCAATGCTCAAAACTCTCTCTAGGCGCCCTGGGAAGGTCCTTTTACCCCAATATATACAGCCCTTTCTGGATGATTTAAACACAAGTAATTTGAAGGTTATCAATCCAGACCAATTGCCATCAATTATCAAGTTATTATGAATGATACAAAATTTATTTATGGACTCAGTCTGATAGTATAATTATCAATTCTAACCCCCTCATTAATATCATTGAAGTATAACAGAAAAAACCCCCCCCAATTCTCCTGAGACCCTTTCAATCCGTGAATTTCTGCAATTATCTTGGAGTTTCTGCTTAAAGTAGTAATTTATCTCCTCTTTTCCACCAGTATTAATGGCTGTAAGACAGCCATTCTACCCATTCCCCTTGATTAAAACCTTTTTGAGAAATCACTTAGGACCTCATTGTCCCAAGGTGTTTACATGGTTCAGAAGAGCCCCTTGAAGATAGTTTTTTTCAATAAAAATCCCTAGTTTGTATAAATTGTTGAACCTCTTTTAAAATATATTTAAACCATTTTAACCAATAAAAACTCCAAACTTTGCACTTGCTCTCATTATATCAATATTTTTGAGCATTTTACATACTTTCTTGGAATTATTATTGTTCCAACACCAATATCACTTTCTGTAGCTAAAGTAATGCAAAGTTCCTGGTATCAGGAGGCTGATATTTTGTATATTACCCCAGATTTTTACACTCCAAAAGAGGTGGGAAATTCAAGAATACGGCTTCTGGGAATACTGAAAAAATAATCAGATTGAGACTAGGTACTCCAATCCATACACTCCTCAGCAGAAAATTCTGGAAAAAAGAAATAATAGAACCATACTTGAGTCACTCAGAACCATCTTTCACGACTCATTTCTGAAAAAAAACCTATGGAACTTTGTCCTCAAGGCCAGTACTTTCACCTGGAGCCAGATACCCAGCCAAAAATCCAAGCAATCTCCTCACCCTATCTTCAAGAATAAAACTTGGATCCATTTGGATTAATTCCATCCCACTGGGAATTCAGTCTCCTTGCTATTTATACCCAAGATGAATTTCTCTAAGCTTGAACCTATAGGAAAACCATTATCCTGATTGGCTTCAAAAACAACCTCAGATTGTACCATATCTTATCAGACTCTGGGAAAATTGTTGATACAAAAAATTTCAAATTCATCACATTCACTTTTAAAAATCACAACAAAAAAACCCTTTACCTTGAATTTCAAAGCACAAACCAGCTCAACCCCTCCAGAGAATTCAGAAATACAACCAACTCCTCTGACTCAGACAGAAAAATCAAAGAAGCATTAGACAGCAGTGAAGACAAACTCATTGAAGTTTCAGTTGCATACAATGGTGAAAACACATTTTCAAGACACAAAATAAAACATTAAATTCCCTATCACTTTCCAACTCCAGTAATAATGTTTAATCCTCCAAGATAAAATATCAGAAAAGATCCTCAAGAGTAAAACCATTCAAGTACACATACCTCAGAAATCCCAACAAATTTTTGTAAGCCATCAAGACCAAATTTGACTCTATTGAGAAAATAGAACTATAGGAAGATGAATCCACAGTCTCAGAATATATTTGAAGACTTTAATTTTACTCAAAACCAAGCCCGCCACAGCCACTTCCCCTGAAATGAAAAAATCCACCCTCAGCATCCAGAGATTCAAACAAGTTCCAGGCATTGAATATGACAAAAAATTCTCTCCAAATGGAAAATTCACCACTCTTCTGAAACTTCTCATCCTTTTCATCTCCAAAAATTTCTCCCTCAGAAAGTTTGATGTGAAGGAAGCATTCTTATATGCACCACTTAAATAAAACATTTAAATCACAACCCCTTCAGGCTTCCCAAGAATTTCTCCCTTCTTCAAACTAAAGAAATCTCTCTAGGGTATCTAGCAAGCTCCAGAAACCAGTTACATTAATCTCACCAATTGGCTCAAAGAAATTTATATTCTCCATCCAAACCCAATCCAGGCCTCTATATCCACAAAGACTCCAATTCCATTCTCTTTATTCATGTAGCAAACTTATTGTGGCTGGAAGAACCTAATAATTTGAAACCCGCTTCCTCAAATGCTTCCCCAATCCCTCAGATCACATTCCAGAAACTCTCTTTGGGATGGAACTGACCATCTCAGACTCCAAAATAAATCTCTCTCAAAATAAAATTATCAAAAAGGGACACCAAATTCTTTGGCTCTCAGAATGAAAACCCATTCTCATTCCCCTTGCTCAAGAATCCAAATTCTGAAGGAAACCAAGGAGTAAATAGAAAATTTAAAGAGGCTCAAGATAAACCAAAGAACCTATACTGGAATTCTAAACTACCTCTCCTGTAGAAAACAACCAGATATAGCCTCGGCAGTGTCCATACTATCCAAGTTCAAAAACAATCCAGGAATAAACCACTGGAAGGAAGTTCTTTACTTCTTGAAATACCTCTCTGGAACCGCCTCACACATTCTTTCTCTTTCTCTTTCCTCCTTCTCTTCTTCTCCCACACTCAAATATTTCAGTGAAAATACCTGGTCCAAAAATTTTGAATCTAGAAAATCAAAAAGCGGACACATCTGTTTTTGTCTCAACATCCCCATCTGCTGGAATAGTTGCAAAAAAAAATCAGAAGTTCATCTGCCAAGGCCAAATTCAATTCCCTTTCCAAGTGCCACCAAGAAATTTCATGGATATCAAAACTTTTTGAAGAATTGTTTCCCCTTTGTTCACTCACTTTCATCATCAATGTTGACAATAAAGGACTGACTGAAAAAATCAAACAATTTGGCTCAAACTCCAATAAAAAACACCTGGAAACAAAAATTAAAGATCTCAGAGATCTATAAAAAAACAAGAAGTTAAAATTTAAAGTGATTCCCTCAAAATACATGGTTTCCAATGCTCTGAAAAAGGCCTGCAGCTCAACATCTCTCACTAGAATCAACAACAGACTCTTCATGTCAAGGCATGGGGGGTGTGGATGTTCCATCAGACAAAAAATTAAAGAAAAAAAATGTAGTCCACTGTATTTAGTCACTATCAAGAAACTAAATTGTAACCACTGAAAGTTGTCCCAATTAGGAAAACTTGCCACGGCTATGATCAGAAGCCTAAAAGGCAGGAGTTATCTACATTTTGGCAAGTCTGTAGTTGTAAAATAAATTTTCTCTTCTCTGTTGACCAAACAACCTTTCAATGAACTCATTACAACAATCCATCAACAACCTCAGAAGGCAATCCACTCAAACCACCAACTGGAAAATTGATCTCACTGACCAAAATTCCAAGGACAATTATTAGGACCTACTAATCCAACCATCTTCAGACCAGCAATAAATCAACCATCCTCAAAATAATTTCTAGAAAATACAAAAAACAAAGTGAAAGATCACCTTATCAGAACCTCTAGACTGACCAAGAAATTAAAAAAAATCTAGATAGATATCTTCATAAAAACAACTGAAAACATCTCTATCCTCCAAATAATCAACATTTGTTAAACCCTTCTCCTGAGATCAAAAAAAGGGATAAAAATATAGAATATTGATCAAAAGTTCAAGATGTGGAGTTTAAAAAGACCCAGGCTAGATTATAAAAAAAAGAAAGCCTTAAACTGCCACCTAGGCCACAAAGCAGTCTGAAATCAGACTTTTACTTATTCCCAAGACCACTTCTAAGTCCTGTTAGAAAAAAGCTTTTATTCTTTCCGGTTTGTGCCTTGACCTGAGGATGGAAGGATTTCTTACTGATCACATCTCAACTTAATCTTCTGTCAAATTTTTTTAAATTTTAAATCTTGCCCAGGTATTTTCTGGTTTTTATAAAAATAACAATAAGTTCTAGATTCAGGATAAAGAGCCCTGCAATTCAACATTGAATCATGTGGATGGGAGGAGGGGATATGACAAACCTAAAGAGAAGTGGAAATAATAGGGCTTTTCAGTGAAGTAGGGATCAAAAGAGATATTCTGAAATCTTTTTGAAATTATAAGAGGAGGGGTTAATTGAAATTTTTTAATTTTATTTTCCACACCAATTATTTTTCTGCAGCACCAATTCTTCTCCCACAACCATCAAAATATTTTACAATGAATTGAATCCCTTTTTATCCTCAACCCAATTGAATTTTTTGTATGGGAGGAAACAATATTAGAGCAGATTATTTGATTAACCTAGAGAGACATGGGAAGAATATGCCTTTTCAGAAAAAGAGGGCTCAAAAAAGATACTCTGAAATCACTTTGGAAGTGGAAGTGAAATAAATTGAAAAAAAGTATTTGTGGTCTGCACACTTCTCCATGATACCTTCAAAGCCCATGAAATCGGAAGTGAAAAAGGAAAAATTGAGTCAAACCTATCAACCACCAAGTTTATTCCCTTGGCTTTATCCAAGTTGGTTATACCAAACCCAATGGAGATTGACATGGATTGGGAATTTTTTTACTTGGATTGATTGTTATTGAATTTCTTGCTCATCTGTTTTGATTAAAGATCCAGCCTACCTTTTTTTCCTTGAGTTCATTGGCCATCAGGAGATAACCATGAACCTGAGAGGATGGAGGTTGGCCAACTCATGTTTCATTTTCATATCCAACGCAATTGTTTTAGTTGGAGGAACTTTTGAGCCAGTTCAACAGGATGGTGTGATCAGCTCTCTTGATCTGACTTTTTTGAAGTCTCACTACCTTCACACCGCACTTCCCGCGGACCTCATATTACATAATCCGTGGCACCAGAGAGAACCGCGCTCACCGGAGGGACCTCCTCAAGATTAAGAACTGAGGCGGTTTTCTATTTGACAATCTAGGCGAATCTCATGATTCTATTTTGTTTCACACTCTTCTTTTATTCTGTTTTTCCTTTTTCTTCCTTTCTTTCTTTCTTTCGACTATCACGTCAACCTCAAGCACCTCAGATTGTTCCCTCAACTCCGACCTCCTTTGACCTCACAATCCTCAGATCACGATCATCCAATGTTCAACCTCAATCTCCTTCAACCCAATCTGTCGATTCACCCATCTCAACTTGTGACTGGTGAGAGTTGCCTCTCCATCATTCTTTTGGCCTCAATCTGATTCCTGTTTCAGCTTCCTGATCTCAATCAACTTGGGACCACCTCTTGACCTCAATGGCCTCAGCCTCTCCACGATCTTTGTGCCAGTGAACAACCATCTGCCGACTCTCAAGACCCATCTGCCAATTCCGTTGATTTTCCTTTTCATTTCTTCATATTCTGATGTCTTCTTGTCTTTCATCCTTCAGTCTTCTTTCTGCAATCTGTTTCTCAAACGTGTGTCTGATTCAAGTGCTTCAGTCTGTTGGTTGTAATTCATTTTCAAATTCCAAGAAAGTTTCACGGTTAAAAGCCAAATCACTCACCGCAACAACCAACGGAGGTACATTCAATGGCAGATTTCTCCAATAACTTCTCCGGAGATGGGTTCCAACAGGCAATGCTCAAAGGCGCCCTGGAAACCATCCCCTTACTCTCAGAGGATAACTACGGCATATGGTGTGACAAAATGAATGGACTCCTCAGACTCAGAGGAGTACTGGAAACCCTTGAATCCAGCTCTGATCTACTTTCCTCACTGGATAACGACAAAATCCAACTCCTCCTCATCTCCAAGGTTGACTCGGTGACTCACAACAATATTATCACCGCCACCAACGTCAATTTGGCAAAAGCCATCTGGCAGGCTATCAAAGAAAGGTACTCCTCATCCGAAGCCTCCAACCGAGCCCGGATTTTTAATGACTTCCTCCACATCTCATTCAAGGAGGAAGACATCACTCACTTTGTCACAAAGATCAAAACCCCAATTAAGAAAATGAACAAAATAGGCATCAATCTCCCTCAAGACATCCTGGCCTACCTCATTCTCTTCAAATTCCCCGTCGCACTCCACAATCTCAAGCGCCAACTGATGCATTTGACAAGACTATAGGAGTTGATTTTGTATGCAACCACCTTACTCAATAAAACAACAAAGTAAAGGCAGAATTCACCGACAAAACTGTCAAAACCTATCCTATTCTCAACTGCGCTCTCACCCGCGCCCTCAGCTAGCGGTCTCTCAACTCTGTCTCTCAACCCAACTCATCTACCCTCCGGGATTGACCGGTGGCCTCAAGGGTCTCTTTACTTCTCGGGCGTTCTTTTCTCAGCTGTCTATTTTTCCTTCTCATTTTCTTTTCTTGTTGTTCTTGTTTCCTCGCCAACTGTCTCTTTTTCTTTTCTTGTTGTTCTCGTTTCCTTGCCAACTTTCTCTTTTTCTTCTTCTACAATCTTCATATTCCTCACGCCTCAATTCAACATTTCCAACTCAACTACCGCCATCAACCTCAAACACCCGCCTCACAAACTCTCAGCTCAAACCATGTCATCGTCATTCCTGATCCACCTACTGTGATTCTCTCACTGCTCTTCGTCTATTGTCTGGTATGATTTCTGCAACCTTTCCGTCTTCTGCTTTCTTTCATCTCTCTCTTATTTCTTTGTCTCCAAACTGAAACCACTCGTGTCTAGATTGTGTCATGTCCCTTCAGGTCTACATCTTTCTTACTCAATGAAATTCAGTTGAGACGGTTAAAAAGCCAAATCGCACGACTCACTCATCTACGGTCAAGACCATGGAGGGACCTGGCACCTCGGACGGATTTCAACAAATCATGCTGAAATCCGCGCTCAAAGCCGTTCCCAATCTCACAAAACAAAACTACTCAATATGGAAAGATAAAATCTCCATTCTCTTTGAACTCAAAGGAATCAAATCACTCCTGGATGACGATGCCAAAACTCTCAGTTCTTCCGACGACCTCAAAACCCGTGTTATTATCCTTTCCAAAATCGACTCCACTACTCATAACAACGTAGTAGATCAAGATAACATCAATTCTGCCAAGAATCTCTAGAAGACCATCAAGGAACGGTTCGCGTCTTCTCAAACCGCAAACCAAGCCAGAATATTTAACAATTTCTTGTATCTCCCTTTCAAATCCAAGGCTATCTCCTCCTTCATCACTGATATTAAAATAACGCTCAAAAAGATGGTCGACGTTGGTATCAAACTTCCTACAGACATTATAGCCTATCTTGTACTTTTCAAATTCCCCACTTCCCTTCACTCTCTTTGACAACAGATTATGCACCCTGACAAAGAGGTGTCCGTCAATCTTGTTCTCAATCACCTCACTCAACTCAAAAACAAATCCAAATCAAAACTCACCAACACACCTGTTAGAGAAACCGCCCTGGTGTCTAATAAACCAAAAGCCTCTACCTCCAAAGCTCTTCGCTGCAAGCAGGGTTACCATAACCCCAATGTCACTGATCACCCTGAAGAACAATGCTGGCATAAACACGAACACCTTGCTCCTGATTGGTGGAAAGAAGTCCAGGCGAGATGGAGAGCGCAAAAGCAATCTAAAAATCCCAAAGTCGTGCATTACCTCGCCCTTCTTTCTACGTGGATCAGCAAAGTCAACGCCGATCATTGAATCATTCTTGACTCAGGGTCTTTGTGCCACATGTTCAACTCTACCAAATACTTCACTACCCTTACCAAATGCAACGAAGGACACATTAGCACCGGAAAAGACGGCGCGACTCTCCCAATCAAAGGAAAAGGAGAAGTTGTTTTAACCTGGAAACACTCTCAAATCCGTCTCTCAAACTGCTTATTTGTTCCTTATCTGGTGATTAACCTCACCAGTGCAGGAATCCTAATCTCCAAAAAGCACTGCTCCCTCTACGCTCATGGCAATTCCTTCAAGGTTCTCCTTTCTAAAACCCTCGCCTTCAAAGGATTCATTTGCGACAATCTCTTCACCCTTAACCTCCCTTCTTCCATTGGCAATTCCTCCAAAATCAGTTACCTCACCCAAAAGAACTGGGATAACGACAAACTGCTCTATCTCCACCAATTGCTCGGTCACGCCAGTCCCCGCCAATTGAAGAATGTTCAACCCAATATTCCTAACTCTCTTATTGAAGAATTTCAATGTCCCAATTGCGCCTTTTCCAAAATCACCCAATCCTCCTTCACCAAGAAGGCTACTCCTGCCTTGAAACCCTTCAAAAAATTACACATCGACCTCATGGGACCTATCAACCCAGAATCCTGCAACGGGATGAGGTACATCATGACCATTGTTTACAGCTTCTCTGGTTATCTATCAGCTATTCCTCTTAGAAACAAATCTGACGCCTGCCTTAATTTGCTATCCATTCTCAGATTCGAAAAGCAAAAATGCGGCTGTTTTCCCTCCACCATCTGCTCTGACGGCGGAGGAGAATTCATGTTGCATGAGCTTTGATCTTTCTTCAAAGAAAATGCCATCCAACACATTTTCTCCGAACCCTATCACCATGAACATAACGGATGAGTTGAGCGCGCCAACCATACTGTAGCCGAAGCCATCAGAACAAACCTTTGCTCTTCAAAACTTCCTCAACCTTTGTGGGCTGAAGTCTCTAAAGCCTCCACGCTCATGCTCAACCAGATTCCAAAACTCCCGAATCAGAAATCTCCTTATGAAGTTTTCACCAACAAGTCTCTACCTACGGATTTCTTCCATCCTTTAGGCTCCAAAATATAGTACCTGAATATGAATCTCCCACGTGGAGATAAGTTTGCCAATTGAGGACTCAAAGGAACGCTCATAGGCTTCAATCCAGATCTGCTTTCTTACTGCATTCTCAAACCCAACAACTCAATCATATCCTCCAAACACATCAAAATCATCAAATCTGACTTCAATCCAGACTCCAACAACAAATTACCCGCTGATACCTCCCTCAATATTGATTTTTCTCCTCCTCAAAGTTCTCCACTCCCTTGCAATTCTCATCCTGCTGTCCCCAGTCCAATTCCTATCGCTTCCACTTCTTCCGACCCTGACTCTCCCTCCTCAGCCGACAACCTTGAGTCTCAATCATCTCTCGAAGTGGCTGACAAACTTGCCCCCACCAGGCTGCTTTGCAATTGATCCTTGCTGAAACCTCCCAATCGTTACGGCTATCATCATTACTTCGTTCCCAAATCTTACAAACAGGCAAAGAGTTTTTACGATTCCAAAAACTGGGAAGCCTCGATGGATGTAGAATTAAACGGCATAGAAAACCTTGAAGTATGGGAAGACTACAACGGTCCAGAACCTGCCAATCCTCTCAACACGACTTGGGTCTACCGCATCAAAGACAATTGCCACAGAGACCCGCTCATTTATAAAAGCCGTTTATGCGTACAAGGGTTCAATCAAGTCTACGGTCTCAATTACCAGGATACATTCTCTCCAACAGGCAAAGCAGCCTCCCTCAGAATAGCCCTTCTGTTTGGTCTTTTTCATGCGCTTCCTATCTCCCAATTCGACGTGAAGAGTGCATTCTTGCACGCTCCTCTCAAGGAAGACATTATCATCAAGACCCCAAAGGGATGTTCTAGGAACTCAAAGTACCTCAAGTTGAAGAAATCTCTCTACGGACTTAAACAAGCCCCTCTCAACTGGTTCAACACTCTCACGCAATGGCTCTCTAGCCAGGGATTCCACGAATCTTCTAGCAACCCCTGTCTTTATCTGAATCCTTCACACAAATCCATCATTTTCTTTCACGTCAACCACCTCATCCTCATTGGTCTTGGCAACAAGTTCAAAGAGAATTTTCTCCAACAATTTCCAAATTCCAGCGCTCACAAACCCAACACTATCCTAGGTATGAAGTATTCCCGGGAGAACAACAAAATTTTCCTCTCGCAACCAAAGCATATCGAGCACGGACTTGAAGAACTTAAAGTGAGAAATTGTCATCCCTTGTTGATTCCTCTGACTGCTCACCTAAATCTTTGGCCTGCGACTGATGAAGAACACAACAAGTTCAAAGCTCTCAATATCAACTATTGATCCGCCGTGTTCCTCATGAATTACATTGCTTGACTAACTCGCCCTGACATCAGCTACGCTGTTTCGAGTCTAGCTTGGTTCTGCAAACAACCCGGAATCAATCATTGGAGAGAAGTTAAACGCTGTTGGAAATATTTGAAGGCCACCAAGCAACTCAGCCTTGTACTCAAAGTGAAACACCCTGAGACTCAACTGCAATGTTATAGCGACGGAACCTGGAATGATGATCTATAAACAAGACACTCGCAGTCCGGTCATGTCTCTCTAATATTCGGATCCCCTATTTCCTGGAGCAGCTACCACCAGCAAAATTTCACACACTCCACAACCAAGGCAGAGCTCAACCCTCTTGTGGACTCATTCCTTGAGGCGATCTGGATGAGAGGACTCATTTCTGAAATGTGGGCAAAGCCCATTCAACCCAGCCTGCACTACATAGATAATAAGGGACTTAACAATAAACTGAAGAAGTTTGGGTGTAACTCCAAGACCCGTCACATAGACATCAAAACCAAAGGCATCCGCGAAGAACTGAAGGCAAACAATCTAACAATCAAATTAATCTCATCCTTGGATATGATTGCCAATGGCTTAACTAAGGCCTTGCCCAAAGTTGCTCTTGCAAAACTTCTTCAAGTGATTGATCCTCAGTTCACACTTTGAAATCCTACCAGCCACGGGGGGTGTCAAAACCTATCCTCTTCTCAAATGCGCTCTCACCCGCGCCCTCAGCTAGCGGTCTCTCAACTCTATCTCTCAACCCAACTCATCTACCCTCCGGGATTGACTGGGGGCCTCAAGGGGCTATTTAATTCTTGGGCTTTCTTTTCTCAGCTGTCTATTTTTCCTTCTCATTTTCTTTTCTTGTTGTTCTCGTTTCCTTGCCGACTGTCTCTTTTTCTTTTCTTGTTGTTCTTGTTTCCTTGCCGACTTTCTCTTTTTCTTCTTATACAATCTTCATATTCCTCACGCCTCAATTCAACCTTTCCAACTCAACTACCGCCATCAACCTCAAACACCCGCCTCACAAAATCTCAGCTCAAACCACGTCATCGTCATTCCTGATCCACCTACTGTGATTCTCTCACTGCTCTTTTTCTATTGTCTGGTATGATTTCTGCAACCTTTCTGTCTTCTGCTTTCTTTCATCTCTCTCTTATTTCTTTGTCTCCAAACTGAAACCACTCGTGTCTAGATTGTGTCATGTCCCTTCAGGTCTACATCTTTCTTACTCAATGAAATTCAGTTGACAAAAAAAAATAACCGCATCCAAGACTGTCCTTGTGTCAAGCAAGAACAAGTTCAAGTCCCAATTGAGAAACCCTGCGTGGAAGGCTACCACAACCCCAAGCAAGACAAGAATCACCCAGAAAGCGAGTGTTTCCACCTCCACCTGGAAAAGGCCCCGGAATGGCGGAGGGAGAATCAAACAAAATATAAAGAGAAGCAGAGAAAAAAATCCGAATTGGCCCACTATCATGCTTTTGTCACTAAATTGATCAAATCTGATACCTCATCTAGTCAGAATGTACTGATGGATAGCGGCGCGTCAGCGCATCTCTTCAATGACAAAAGATTTGTCACCGAGCTGACCAGGAACAACAACGGAGATCACATCTCAACCGGGAAAGATGGCCCCTACCTTCCTATCAAGGGCACGGAGACGGTCAAACTTGTCTGGAAGAATCAAACCATAGTTCTAAGCGATTGTCTCTTCTTGCCGGATATAGTGGTCAACCTGATAAGCCCTGGCGAGCTGATTGCCAAGGGCTGCTCCCAGAATTCCTCCAAAGGACGGTTCCAACTTACCTACAACAAGCTCCGCCTCATGGAAGGCAAAATTCTCAAAAACTTGTTTGTAGTCAATAACCCCAGGAGGATCGGGCAGGACAACTGCTTTCTGACCAACATCAAAAACCCCTCCAGATCCGCTCAAGATCTCCATCTGGCCCTTGGTCACGCTTCCATCAGCAGGCTCAAAGAGATACCCGACCTCAAACTCAGCTACAACAAGTTCTTTTGCAAGGACTGCGCCCTCTGCAAGATCACCAAGTCTCCATTCAAGACGCAGGCCACCCTTGCTTCAAAACCCTTCAAACGAATACACCTTGACCTTGTTGGACCAATCAAGCCCAAATCACACCAACACGAGAAGTATATTCTCACCATAGTGGACAAATTCTTGGGCTACTTGAGCGGAATTCCACTCTTCAGCAAAGAAGACACCGCAAGCACTCTAATAGAGGTCATCAAAAGACAAAAGTCCAAACTGGGATACTTTCCCTGCAAAGTCTGCTCTGACGGAGGCTCCGAGCTCACCAACCACAGAATTTCCACCTTTCTCAAAGAGATCTCGTGCAAGCCACTCATCTCCGAACCCTATCATCCCAAGCACAACGGCAGGGCTGAAAGAGCCAACAGGACAATTGTTGAAAGTGTGCGTACATCCCTCAGCTCCTCCAACCTACCCAAGAAGTATTTGTTGGAGATACTTAAGGCATGTTGCCTTGCTCTGAATCAGATTCCCCGCAAGAGCTGCCGCCAATTGTCTTGGGAAATCATGCACGGCAGTCCGCTTCCACTCTCTTACTTCAAACCGCTGGGGACCTCAGTGATATTTCTCAATCATCTCAGAACCAAAGGAAAGAAGTTCCATCCGAAGGGCCTAGAAGGAAGGCTGATTGGGTACAATCCAGAATTTTGGTCATACCGGATCCTTCATCCCAACAGATCCATCATCTCAAGCAAGCAGGTCCGATTCAAAAAATCATCAATCAATCACCTGGGACAGACTGGGGAGTCAAATCCTGATCTGGACCTCTGGATCGACAACTTCAAAACCGAAAACAATCCAGACGCCCCAAAAAGCCAATCATCATCAACCAACAAAGATTCCTCCGACTCAACGCCTCCCCTTGACAGAAACTTCACCCAATACAGAGAAATGAACGATCCTCAATCAGAATTGTCAGAATCCCACTCCTCCCAAAGCAGTGACTCCAAGGTCTTGAATCATCCGCCTTGGGAAGACCACACTCGACCGCACTGTACTCCTGAAACTCCAACCCAACCTGCTACTCCTCCTCCACGGCTCCTGCAAAATTGCGCCAATCTTAGACCTCCTCAATGCTACGTGTTCCACCACTACTTCAAACCCACGACATACCTCAAGGCAATCACCTGTGAAGAAGCAGAAAAATGGAAACAGGCAATTTGCAAGGAACTGGATCAATGCGAAGATCTGAAGGTATGGGAAGAGTACAACAGTCCCAAACCCATCAATCCACTTGAGACCACATGGGTCTTCAAAATCAAGGACAACTGCCACGACAACGCTCTCATCTTCAAGGCAAGAGTGTGAGTGAAGGGCTAAAACCAAATCCACGGGCTTGACTTCCAAGAAAACTTCGCCCCCACAGGTAAGGTCTCATCTCTCAAAGCCATCCTTCAACTCCCCCTAAGAGACAATCTCAAGATTAAGCAGTTTGACGTCAAGGCCGCCTTCCTCCATGCCCCCATTGACGAAGAGGTGATCATCAAAACCCCCGAAGGTTCCGGTTGACAGTGCAAGTACCTGAGACTCAGGAAGAGCCTCTATGGACTGAAACAAGCCCCAAAGAACTGGTACCACAATCTCACAAGCTGGATCAAGTCAACGGGCTTTGCAGAATTGGACAGCGACCCCTGTCTCTACAAGTCAATGGACAGGAAGTCCTTCATCTTCTTCCACGTCGACAATCTCATTCTGGTAGGCGACAGCTTTGGTTTCCAAGGAAAATTCAACAACAAGTTCAAAAACTCACAGTGCCATGCCCCTGATACCATCTTAGGGATGAAATTTGAGCGAACCGTGTTGGATTTCTGAGGTGTTTTCAAAAGAACAAAGAGATATGATAATTTTAAGAGGGCTAAAGAAAGAACAATCAGTGTGAGGAATTGTAAAAAGAGTATAGAAATAAAGAAAAGGAAAGAAATGAAAAGAAAACAAACATCAAGTTACCGCGGAGCTGAATTGAGATATATTGAGAGAAGACGCTAAGCACAGACTAAAAGATAGAAGACAAGAAGGAGGTTCTTTGTATGGTGAAAGTTGAGGATTAGGACATCCAAGCATTGAGGATCAGGCAACAACATCAAGTAGAGGTCTTACCAGACAAGTTACAATGGAGAGGAGATTGAGGTTGGAAAGTTGAGTTCAAATGGTTGAGGGAGATGGGAGTTCGAATGGTTGAAGGAGGAGCGCAACATGAAGTATAAAGAAGAGGACTAAGGAAGAAAAGAAGGAAGAAAGAAACTTGAGTCGTTGGAAAGCAAGAAGAGTGGAGCGAGGTGGATGTGTCACGTGGAGCCTTCTTGCAAGGGCAGAAACAAAATAAACACAGTATTCAACTGGTCAGAAAGCTATGAAAAAGGACCGGCCCGGCATTTGATTTGAGAGAGCGCGGCATTTGATTTGAGAGAAGAGAAGAGGTCGCGCGGGTTGAACTAGTGACACTCGAGAGACAGGAATGAAATAACAAAAGAAAGGAATGAAGAAGCGCGGGACATGATGATAGGAGTTAAGAAGAAGAGAGTAAATGGTCAGAAGATTCAACAAACCAATGACTCAATCATGCTCAGTCAACCAAAACACATAGCCCATGGGCTGGAGGAGCTTGGACTGTTGGACGTGAAAGGAGTTCAGACTCCTCTGACCCCTCATCTTCAACTCTCAGAAGCTTTGGACAAGGATTTTGAAAACTTCAAACGCCTCAACATCAACTACCGCTCAGGGGTGGTTCTCCTGAGCTATATTGCCTCTCGGACTTGCCCTGACCTTAGCTTCTTGGTCTCAAGCCTTGCCAGATTCCAAAACAAACCCAGCCTGACTCACTGGAAGGAACTCAAACGAACCTGGCAATACCTGAAGGCCACCAGGGACGTGAAGCTCACCCTTAAGTTTGACGGCTCTGCCAAGCCACTGATTTTCTACAGCGACTCTTCTTGGGGCAAAGATCCGACTTTGAGAAAATCCCAATCCGGCTACCTAGGGTTCTCATTTGGCTCGCTCATCTCCTGGCAGAGTTTCAAGCAACGCAACATCACTTACTCCTCAAGGGAAGCCAAACTTAACCCTCTCCTGGACGCCTTCCTGGAGGGAAGGTGGCTAAAACATCTCCTGGGCGAAGTATTCAACCTCTCCATCCCCTTCACAACTCACTTCATCGCCAACAAGGGGCTCAAAGACAAACTCAAACAATTCGGTTCCAACGCCAAGACTAGGCATATGGACCTCAAAACCAAAGGCCTGCGAGAAGAACTTGCACTGGGCAACCTGAAGATCAAGCTCATAACCAAAGATTGCATGTTGGCTGACCCATTAACCAAAGCAGTCGCCAGACCCGCCATCCTGACCTTCTTACAAGTCATTGACCCTGAGTTCAAACCAAACTAAGCAACGAACTCTCTCCAGTCATGGGGAGTGTTGAAGTCTCACTACCTTCACACCGCACTTCCCGCGGACCTCAGATTACATAATCCGCGGCACCAGAGAGCACCGCGCTCACCGGAGGGACCTCCTCAAGATTAAGAACTGAGGCGGTTTTCTATTTGATGATCTAGGCAAATCTCATGATTCTCCTTTGTTTCACATTCTTCTTTTATTCTGTTTTTCCTTTTTCTTCCTTTCTTTCTTTCTTTCTACTATCACTGTCAACCTCAAGCACCTCAGATTGTTCCCTCAACTCCAACCTCCTTTGACCTCACGATCCTCAGATCACAATCATCAAATGTTCAACCTCAATCTCCTTTGACCCAATCTGTCAATTCACCCATCTCAACTTGTGAATGGTGAGAGTTGCCTCTCCATCATTCTTTTGGCCTCAATCTGATTCCTTTTTCAGCTTCCCAATCTCAATCAAATTGCGAATACCTCTTGACCTCAATGGCCTCAGCCTCTCCACAATCTTTGTGCCAGTGAACAACCATCTGCCGACTCTCAAGACCCATCTGCCAATTCCGTTGGTTTTCCTTTTCATTTCTTCATATTCTGATGTCTTCTTGTCTTTCATCCTTCAGTCTTCTTTCTGCAATCTGTTTCTCAAACGTGTGTCTGATTCAAGTGCTTCAGTCTGTTGGTCGTAATTCATTTTCAAATTCCAAGAAAGTTTCAGACTTGACCTTTTTGAAGCTGTTTGTGGAGGAATTTTTGTTTCAGAGTTTCTTGGGGATGTTTTATTGGGTAGATTTGATTTTTTTGTGGACTTGGGGGGGGAAGTTTGCTGAAGGGCCATTTGAAAAGAGTAAGATCAATTAGATGATAAGACCAATAATGTGATGAGGATAGCAAAAATGTGATGAGAGTGATGAAGTGATGAGAGTAAGAGTAAGAGCAATATAATACCAAGACTGATGAAGTTATGATGATAGCAATCAAGTGATGAGAATGATTGAGTGATAAGTGATGAGAGTGATGAATTGATGAGAGAAATAAAGTGATGAGATTGATGAATCAGATTATTCTGATGAGTTTGGAGGTAGAGGGAGGTGGTAAACCAGGGGTGTATTAGATTTGCTGATGTTTTTTTGAGGTTTCAAAAACCTTTAAATACTTTATCTGAAAAAACCATTTATTTTCAGGTAACTCTGACACTTCTGATCCAAAATAAGTGTGTTTTTTATTTTTAATGGCTTTTTTAGAAATTTGGGTATATTTCTGAAAGCTGCAATTACCAAAATGGCAAGTGGGGTGATTCTCATACGCCCTAGTATATTAAAAATCCATATTCTTGCACCAAAATAACCAGACTTGTTTTAAAATCATCCAGTTGTAATTTTCATAATCAACCAGTTGTGGATTGACTCAATTTTTGTGTTATGTATTTGTGATGTTTTTGGGACTCTTGATACACATAAAAGTTGACTTATGATTGTAATTAATGAGACTGGAATACAATCTGATTAATCTAAGTTTTACCATAGAGAGGCTTCACATGTAAAATCTTGCTGAGGATGATAAATTTATTTTCAATGGAATTTTTTGAGTGAAAATTGGCTTATATTTAATGAGGAGGGTTTTCAGGACTTCCAAAGAATAATAGGGACCACAGTTCAATTTGACAGAGTTGAAGTATTGAAGTATTCTGTGGGTTTTGTAGTGATGATGGGGGATTTCAGTGATCATTAAGTTCAATATTAGATTAGATGCCAGTGTTTATGGTTATTATGACAATTATGGAAACAGAGGAAGAATAGGATGTATCAGAGTTAGCAAACCTTCCATTCAAAACCTGCCATTCTGAATGGCAGGTTTCTGAAATACACATACCCCCTAACTGGTGTATTTCAAAATGGTGTGTTTCATTGAAATGGTGGATTTCAAACATCAAACCTTACCATTATCATTGATCCACCATCCATTGCATGCAAAACACACATCCACACCTCCACCTCTGCAGATCAATATCAATCCCATCTCCATTGCATCACACAAATCTTATCTCCATTTCTTCACATCACACACATCCCATCATCATCTCATCACCCCACATCACATCACCATCTTTCTCAACATGTCCAATCAAAATTCCCAGAAACAAGTTTCAAAGGCAAAAAAGATGACTGAAACTTTTTTTTATTTGACTCTGATTGAAACTCCAATTTGTAATCAACTTGGTTACCTTTTAATTCTCTATTGGAAAAGCAATAAATACTTCCAAGAAGACAGAATCTCCAAAAACCTAAGTATGAAAGGCAAAAGCTTCATCTCCTCCCTGACTTCAGTTCCAAGCAACTGTTACAAACTCTATTGCCTTAATTCATGAAACTTTTGGAGATGTTGGAGGGAACAACATCTTCCAGAAAAATCCTCTGAATCCTAAAAGCAATCCAGCTATCCAGCTGACCATTTTCCTTTGTTGATTGGTATGAAATTGAAATGGAGCAGAAATTCATAGATTATAAAATCTATTCTAAGTTTCTTATGGAACCATTGACTCTTACACCAAAATAGTCACAAGTGCTATCCTATCTTTTTTTTTACTCAGTCCTTTTTTGACCAACCCAAGGAGAACACAAGAAGATATCTCAATTAATGGAGACTGAAGGCTTTCCTGGTGGTATTTTTATTGTTGATGGAACCAATATCCCTTGAGTAAAAAACCAAAGCTAGATGGCAACCACTATTTTGATTGGAAAAAAAGGCAATTGATTGATTTATTTTCCAAAGCCTTTGATAACAACTTTGATAAAACACTGACCAAATATTTTTTATCTGTATTTATAGATAATCTGTGGCACAACAACTTCCTTTTGATAAAAACAAGAAGTTCATATCACTCCATGCTGGCTTTCCAGGTTCTTGTCACAATTCATATTTTTTCAATTGGATGCGGATTTCCAAAAAACCAGAGCACTAATTTGACCAAGATCAATACATTCTGGCCAATGCAGCTAATTCTAGCGCAAAAAATGTGGTTCCAGCATATGGAAATGTTTCATCCAATGATCAAGCCAAAACTGAATTTGACTATCATCTTGCCCAATCACAAGTTTGGATTGAGCATGCCATAGGATTACTGAAAGGAAGATGGGCCAGCTAAAGGGAAATGCAAAAAAATCTTCAATGTTCCAAAGACATGAAGATCCTTATCAATTGGATTATTGCTTGTGTAATCCTTCCAAAACTTTCTGGACAACATCAAAAATGAATGGAAAAAAATATTTCAACAAGATATTCCCAATCCTCCTCAAGACATCCCTGCCTCATCTTTTTGCTCATCTTCTGCCATGAGAGAGTGGATTCTACCCCTCACCCTTGCTTGCTTTGATGAGTAGCATTTGGTTTTTAGATAGGTAAAAAATCACAGAACAGTATTTTTTTTGTTTTGGTTGTTCAACCAAAAATCCTAGGCTGACTCTTTTTTTTTTTTTTTTTTTTTTTTTTTTTTTTTTTGGTGGACTTGGACAAAACAGTACCAAAACTTCCAAGCCACTGGTCCACTCCTTTCTCCTCGTCACCCACCACCTCCACCTCACCCACCACCTCCCCTCCTCCTTTGTTTGGACCCCCTGCTAAGTTTCCCCCCTCCTCCTCATCCTCCTCCTCTTCCTTCCCCTCATCTGTTGCTGATCCTTTGATCAATCAACCTTTAGGATCCCCCCACACCAACTCCTTGCTCAATCCCCCAGTTAAGCTCCCCCCCTATCCTCCTCCTCACCCTTCCCCTCCCTCCTCCCAATTGATTGCAAATCAATCAATTAATTGATTTGTGATTGATTGAGCAATCAATTGCTTGATCAATTCACAATTGATTGATAATTTTATTTCCAATGAATTTCTTGATCAATTCACAATTGTTTGAGCAATTGATTTCCTGATCAATCTGCAATCAATTGGGCAATTGATGCTCAATTGCTTGATTTATTGAGCATTTTCCTCCTTGTTGTCCTCATAAATTGAAGATTAAAATTTTTGTTTTGGTTATCAGTGTTGACAATTATGTGTTTTTTCTATGTTTGATAATATTCTATCTTGAATATAACATGAATAATGATATTTTTTTTGTATTCCATGAAATTCCACACACCCTTTGACCTCCGGTTCTTTCTAAACATGCCCTTTTTTTGAACTTCCAATGCTTCTCCCACAACACTCAAAATGTGATGCAACAATTTGAATCCCTCTTTTCTGCCCACCCCAAGCGCAGTAGGTGCCTGGAAGGGATCAAGATGGCACTACATGTTTTGAAAAACATAGGTGGAAAGCAGAGGGCTGTTTGGAAAAGATTGGCTTGAATGAGAGATTCTGTAATCTCTTTGGAAGTGGATGAAGAAGGGTTTAATGAAAATGTGGTTTATTCTTGACAAAAACTGAAAACTTTGCGTTTCTATGCTGCTATTGCCACCAAAAAGAAAAATAATACTTGAAAAAACTCCCCTGAAGTGTTTGGACAAGCCAAACAGAAGATTCAACATTTCCATTTCTTCACCTCTGGAAGAGTGGCTGTTCTTTACTGCTCCTATCACCACTCTCTGGTTGCAATTTCTGATTTTTTCCCTTTGAAAGAAACCTGAGAAAAAGATAAGAAGGAAATAAACTTTGTGACCATTTACCCTCACCAATCCAAGAAAATTTCAATAATGTCAGCCCCTCAAGATCTTGGGCTGTAAAGATGTGGGCAATTGGATGAAAAAAATTGATGCACCCTTCTGAATTATTTGGAAGATATTTGAAGAAAGAAGCTATTTAATCTTCCCCTCAAGAGTACACTCTCCTCAAACTTAAGTCAGAAAAATTCCCTCAAATTTTAGTTTAAATGTTCCAAAAATTAGCCAAACTGGCGCCAAATTCCCTCCTTCAAACAATCCTGGAAAAAAATATCCCCTCTTTCTCTTCATTGGAATTTGGACCCCGGCTCACTCCTATTGAATTTTCTCCACATATCACTTTCACTTCAGGTTCCTTCTTCAATTCTCCCCACATTGACAAAGCTGAAATCTCTCGCTATTCCTTTTTACTGATTTTTCCAACCAAAAACTCAAATGGACAAATTATTTACAAAAAGTAAAAATATCAAGTTTCTGATGGCCAATTTTTTTTCCTGACTTGGGTTTTGGAATTGAATTCAAAAAAAGGTATTTTAAAAATGTTTTGGGCAGCAAATAATGAGTAGAAGCACTGTGATTTTCCTGCTGTGGAGACTTCCACTCATACTAGAATGGCCATCTCAATGCAAATCAATGAAACCACTTGAAACACTTTCAGGGACTCAAAAAGTGGAAAAATATACTATAGAAAAAAGATTCAATAAAAATAAACAATATTTCTTTATTGGTGGGGTTAAAAATAGTCTCAAACATTGTTGTATTTGAAACTTTTTTTTTATTTTTAGCAATGTAAATTTTTACAAGCCAAGCAATTGAGTACTTTTCTGCATTGCTTCGACTGGCTTACTGCTATCAATACAAGCCATGGCTAACAATAAACTATTTTTTTTCATTTCTAGTTGTTCCCTCTCCTTTTCCAGTCTCTCTCCCTGTTTATCCTTATTTTTTACCTCTTTTTAAAACTCCTCCTCACCCTGTTTCAATTTCCACTCAGCATCCAATTCCTGGTGATGAGTCAAAATTCTGGCTTTCTTATTTTTAAAATCAATATCCAGCTGAAAATCCCACTTCTTCTTTTCAAATTGAATTTTTTCAGATTCAATTTGTGATTTCACTGTTTTTTGGAGTGGAATAGGAATTATCTTGAGGTTAAAGTGAGGATATTCAATCAATTCACTTACTTGAATCTTTCTTCTCCATGATATCTTCAAAGCCATAAAAATTGGAAGTGTTTCTCCTCTTTTGATGGCTATTGGGATTGATGTTGATGGAATTGGAAGCATTTTGCTTTCCCTTGGCAGAGGAGGCTTGTATGGGAACTTCATCAATCTCATTTGAATGTGATTTGGGAGGCCCCATTGGCTTGAGTTTCTGGGAATTGACAAATGAATTTAGCTATTTTTTTACAATCTAAATCAGTCAGGATTAACAGGAAAGAAAATAAAAAAATTTCTTCCTTACTTGAAAAAATTTTCATTGTAATGGCGATAGTGGAATAACTTGCTCCTCATTGGCCAAGTAAATAATTCCTTCCACCCCAAGAATAGAGTGATCCAAAGAAGGAAGTGAGAGGTCCAAGCAATGGTTTGAATCATTGATAAATGCTGATTTAGGCATTATTGGAGCTTGTTGTGTTGGAATATCCTCCTCCACATCCAATTGGGGCCACTGAAATGTTTTTTTGGGATCATGATTGCTAGGCTGAGCATCCACAGCAAATCCTCAGCATCTACTAAATTGGATTGTTCAGAATCAATGGCAGCTAAAGGGGTGATTTTTGCCTTCTTTCCAAATATTTCATCCATATGAATATAAAAAGGAATAATGGATTCAAACTTATCAACCACCAAGTTGATTCCCTTGGCTTTATCCAAGTTGTTGATACCAAAGCCAGTGGAGATTGACATTGAGTGGGCTTTTTTGTAATTGGCTCAATAGTTCTTGAATCGCTCCCATATCTTTCTTAATGAAAGATCCAGCCTACCTTTTTTTTCATTTGTCAGTTCATTGGCCATCAGAAGATAACCATTAACCTGAGAGGACAAATTTTGTCCAACTTGTGTTTCATTTTCAGATCCAAAGGAAGTGTCATAGTTAGAGGGAATTTTGAGCCAGTTTACCATGATTATGTGATCAGCTCTCTTACGCTGACTTGAGCCTTTTTAAGCTGATGGAGGAGGATTTTTTGATGTAGAGTTCCTTGGGGATGTTTGATTTGGTCCATTGGATTTTTTTCTGGACTTGGGGGGGGGGGGAGTTTTGCTCAGGGGGTATTTGAAAAGAGTTAGATGGATGAAGCAATGGAGCAATAAGAGTGATAAATTGAAGAGAGTTAGGAATGGATGGCAAAATAGAGTGATGAGAGTGATGATGAGAGTTGGAATTTGATGAAATTAATTAATTGATGAGAGCAATGAAGTGACAAGAGCAATAAAGCAATAAGATTTAGGATGTGATGAAATTGAGGAAGTAACAAGATTGATGAAGTGATGAGAGGGATGAAGTGATGAGAGGGATGAATCAAATTTTTTGGGTGAGTTTGGAGGTCAAATTTTTCCAATGAGGTTGGAGCTTGAAACCAGGGGTGAGGATGTAGAATGATGTGTGGTTGAGGCGCCCAAAACGTTTAAATAATATATCTTAAAAAACCCATTTATTTTCAGGTAACTCTGAAATATCGGATGTGGAATAAGTTGGTTTTTTTGATTTTTTATGGCAGGTTTGAAATGAAAGATTTGGGTTGAAATCCTCCATTAAAAAATGGGGGGTTTGGTTAACTCTGATAAGCCCTGGTTTTTTCTATCTAGTAGCTATTCAAGTGTGGTTGGTTTCATAATGGCTTGAAACAAGAAAGAAAGGGCTTTTTAGGTTGGGATTGATTTAGTTGGAGGTTGAGTATGTGGCGTCAATGATAGGTGAGGCAGTTAAGGAGGAGGTTTTGGAGGTTTTGGTTGGGTTTTCATTTTAGTTTGAATTTGATTCTGAGGCTGAGTATGATGTTTAGAATATTTTTTTGGAGGAAGCTTGGCTAAGGTGGAGTTTTTTGAGTGGTGTTGAAGGGGTTTGTTTACTTTTTGGATTAGGTGGATTTTTGGAGGTATCAGAGAGGTTTCAACATTGATTTGGAGGTGGAAATTGATTAAAAAATATTCCTTCTCCCCCCCCAAAAAAAAAGAACATTTTACTGGGGGGCTGAAAATACATGCAAAAAAATAGAGAAACAAAAGGTACTACATGAATTTTTGACAAGTTTTTACAATGAACTTGAAACATTCAATGTGACAAATATCCATATCCAGAATGCACTCTTTCATTCAAACAGATGAAACAGAGGATTGGAATGGGGTTTATTAAAGATGATCAAGAATATCATCTTCAAGTATTTCTTCACATCTGTATCCTTTTGTGGCCATTATGTTATGAAGAATAACACAGCAAATGATGTATTTGGTGATAATGGTGATTCCTTTTGATCTTTTGGTGTTTTTTTCATTTTTTTTTGAGGTTGCTCATCTTTCTTTTAAAATTACTATAGAATTTGAAATAAAAAACCATGGTTGATCTAGATTATGGTTGGAATTTCATTTATCTGGACCATTGAAAAATAATGCTATTCTGGAGAAAAATAATTGGAATGGGAATAAGATGATTTGGATAGAGATTATTAACAATCATCAAAGTAGCTCTGAGGTTGTTGAGAACTTTTTATTTGATTGAAAATTTAAAAATAACAAAAAGGGCCCGGAAGAAAATAATGAAGTTAAATGAAATTCTTTTTTCCATAAAAATAAAATTCATAAAGGGGAACATATCCATTTAAATTAATCTGATAAATAGAAAAATATATATATAAAGGAAATGAACCATGTTTGTTTTTCTTTTTATTATGAATCACATTGTTGAAGAAAAGAATTTATTTCCTTTTCTTCTGATAACAATTTTGGTTGACATGAAGCTAGTGTTTTTGAATCAAGGGGATGGTGTTTCCATCAAAAAATACAATACAATGTGGAAGGCCTTCAATAACAGTTTTTTAAATTATGTATGCACTTAGGTGTGTGCCACTTATAGGTGTAATCCAAATAGGATGCACATATGGGCCTTTACAGCGCATTGGACAACCACACAGACCACACGTGCCTGTGTGGTTGTCACAGATTTGGTGAAACTGACCCCAAGAAACTTGAAATAAGTCATTTGGTACATGGGCCATCATGGGCCTGTTGGGATGGATGGGCCACTCCAGTCTAATGGGCTTTCATGGGCATTATTGGGCCCAAACTTCATTTTGGACATACTTGTCCAGCTGTGCTGGCCCTCCAAATTTGTCATTCTATGTCTTCAGGCCGGGACAGCCTGCTGGGGCTGTTGCCCATTTTGAAGCCTGCTTGGGTCCGCTTTTTCTTGCCTTTGGCCGGTTTCTGGGCCCAAAAACCTTCTTGGGGTTTTTTTAGGGGACAGAGGGACTCATTTGGAGTCCCTCCACCCCTTTTGGTCATTTCAGCCGTGGCAGCAGAGGGGGGAGCAATACCACTTCCTTCATTGCCGCAAGGGAGCAAACAAGGTGGCTAGGCCGGTTGCAACAGGGCAAATGGCGGTGGGGGGGATTTGATCACTCTCCCACCATCAAATTGAGAACCAGGACGGTTGCAACAAGGCAACCAGTGGTGGGTGGGACCCAACAACCCTCCCACCTGAAGAGATTAAAGATGAGTAGCAAGGTTAATTGGAGAAGGAAGGAATACGGTAGACTTCTGAATAGCCAAAGGAGGAGTATTGATAAGGCTACAAAGAGCCAAAGGGGAGGAGATATTACTTTTAAAGTCAAGTGGAACTGATCTGAAGAGGAGGAGGGGACACTCCTGTTTAGTTGTCTGGTAATCAGATGATTTTCATTCATGGTCCAAGGGAAGGACCAGTATTTATGGACAACTAGAGAACCCCAAGGGGGCCTAAGGCAGCAGGTTAGAGACAACTACAGAGCCCCAGAGGGGGCCTAAGACATGGTTAATGAGATAATGAAAACAGTAAGATAGCAATAAGGTAACTAAATTTGTTAGTTACAGAATTTGAACATCAAAAAGACAACACCACCAACAAGGGAGGGGCCATCTCCCCCCCCCCTTTACCAAGGGGGAGGAGCAACAACCCTGGAGGGTACTTGACAAACTCCCTAGGGTAACTTTGTGTTACCAATCATGAGGGGGGGATCTGACTACCCCCCCATCAATTTTAGTTTCTTCTGCTGCCTCAACCAACCCTTTTATGGCAGCAATGGTGGTACCAGACTGCCATGGGGGGGATTTCATCACCTCCCCCCTCAAATGTGAGATTAGAGTGGGGGAACATATGTACTTTGGAGGGCCACCCCCTGGGTGTGTGAGTAGCACCAAGCCACCCTTCCTGGAGGTGTGGCTGGTCCAATTGGTGTAAGTGACACACCCACCGGCCCAGGAGGGGCTGGTGGGATAAGCTGGAGTTCATGGAGACCACCCCAGCCATAACTAACAAATGAATGGTAGTTAGTATGGAGCAAAAGGGCAAAGAAACACCAGTTGGGCCATATGGGTCCAACCAGGGGTTTTTCTATCAGGCACAGGGGCTGATTGGAGGAAACTGCGCCCCTGCCTTTGTATTTAACCATGCAAGGCTGGTTGTAGAGCCATTAGAGCCCCTTGAGGGCGGAATTTCGGCCTTTTCTCTTTTTGAAACATGAGCCCACATGAGGGCAAATCTATTGTGCTTAAGGAGCACTTCTCACTGCTTTTTTCCATTATATCCATTTATATTCCTCCATTAGATTATCCAACGTATTGCCCAACTGTGAGAGCCCATTAGCCTTTATAAAAAAAATTGCCCAGTATTTCTTTTGCTTTAATTACTACTCCTCCTGCGACTAAGCTAATTGCTGGCCATAATTTTCACACATTATCAGTACCAGGATTTATTGGATCAACTTTTGGGATCCATGTGTATCTGTTTTAATTCTGCCTTCTTTGTAGTGCCTTTAATTTTTGAAGAATATTTCTTTCATTCAACATCCAGCTATGCAAAAATTATTCTGAATGATTCAGATGTTTATTTTTTGGTCAATGCTTATGGATATTAAGCTTTACAACATTTTTTGTGGGCAGTTTATGTGGAATGATGAAGATTCAGATCTGTTATGAGGTAAATAAAAAGTCTTACCATATTATTTTTAAGGTACTTGAGTGAGAATCATCTAGCATAGGTTGCATGTGATCTGGTTGAAACAAGAGAAGAAAATCAGCATCTTATTGGAGATGCTGAAGGTAATTTATGTTGGATATTTGATCCAGAAGAAGGGTCACTATGTGAGTGATGTAAAGCCAGGGGGATAGTTCTTACCCATGAAGTGCCCTGAAAGTAACCACAGGCACTCTCACAGCTGTGAAGGCTCTTATTTGGGAAGTTTACTCCAGTTATAACAACACTCCAGTCAAGACGCGGGCGTTGGGTCCTCATCTGCTCCTCCTTGGTTCTCATTGTCTTTCATCATTCTCTTTTTATTTATGTTTCTTGTTTCCTTTATTGTTTTCCTTTTTATCACATTCATATAACTGCAAAATAAACTTGGATCAGTACAACCCACTCAATCCATCTCAATACTCAGACCAACCAACTACAATCTCACTCAACCACAACTAACTTTCAACCTCAACCAACTGGATTCAAAATCAACAACCAATTCATCTCTAACTGGTGAGATCAATCCATGCTTACACTCATGAGAATGTAGATCAACCTGGAATCATGCCCATGTCTAGTTCCATCACTATCATGTTCCTTCCTTGTTCATCCTCACAGCCATAGTCAACCGGCTATCCCCTCTTATTGTGTTGTTATTCATACCTGTACCTTTTGTTTTCCTGTCATCTGATTCTCATCAAGTTGTTTCTTCTTAGCTTGCTTGTTAAATAGTCATATCATCAAAACTGAATTATAAAGTTAAAATCTAAAGCTCCCACCTTGCCCAGAAAGACACAATACTATGGTGACTGGATTGGTGTTCTTGTTGGACTCATTTTGTCAATCCATGCTCAAAATGGCTCTGGAGAGGAATCCCCTGCTGACCAAAGAGAACTACGTTATATGGAAGGACAAAATGATGGCGCTACTCAAACTCAGAGGAGTTCTGGATATACTCAAATCCACTACTGGAGCTCTCTTGACTCAGGACAATGACACAATTCCACTTCTTCTCATCTCCAAGGTCAACTCCATCACTCATAATAATGTCATAAATGTGGTCAACATCAACTCATCCAAGGACATATGGAGGGCAATCAAGGAACAATTCTCATCATCTCAAGCCTCCAATTGAGCCAGGATGTTCAGCAACTTCCTTCACCTGACCTTTCAGGAGGGTGAGATTTGGAACTTTGTCACAAATGTAAAAACATCAATCAAGAAGATGATTGACATAGGCATAGAACTACTGAACAACATCCTGGCCTACCTCACAATGTTCAAATTTCCGTTGAATCCTCAGGATCTGAAACTCCAACTTATGCACTCCAACAACATATTTCTGTGGAGTTTGTGTGCAATAAACTTGTGCAATACCACAAAAAATTCAAGGCTGAAATCACCAAGAAAGGAACCTTGCATAGTGCACCCGAAACCTCCCTAGCCACCATGAGGTCCAAGACTTAGAATCTCTTCTCTAGCAGATGCATTGAAGGGTACCACAATCCAAAGCCATACAAGAATCACTCTGAATCAGAATGGTTTCATCTTCATCCGGAAAAGGCCCCCAAGTGGTGGAGGGAAAATCAAAGCAAATGGAAAGAAAAACAAAAGAAGTCTCAGGAGTCAGAAAACTTTCATGCCTTTGTAACCAGACGGGTAGACTCTAAAATTGGTACAGAAAGGAACATCATATTTGACAGCGGTGCAACCTCCCACATCTTCAATGAGAAGCAATTCTTCACCTTGCTTGAGCCTTACACTGGAGAACACATAACCATGGGGAAAGCAGGAGCTGACCTACCCATTCCAGGGCTAGGAACGGTCAAGCTTGAATGGAAGAATCAAACAATCATGCTATCCAATTGTCTGTTTTTTGTGGATATTTTCATCAACTTGATCAGTTCAGGGGGTCTCCTCAATCAAGGATGCATGCTGAAGGCAAAATCAGGTCACTTTGAGCTAAGAGAGGGATCAGAAGATATGTCAAGGGTCAATAATTAATAATCTCTTTGTGCTGGATAAGCCACGCAAGATTGCTAACAACAAGTTCTACTGGAATAAATGGGAGGAACCTAGGACTCTGAAAGACCTTCACCTATCCTATGTACATGCCTTGCTTGGTTGCCTAACCAAAATTCAAGTTATCCAATACAGCAATGCCAAGAAAGAAAAATTTGAGTGCAAGGATGTTGGAATTCCGGTCTTGTGATATGTGTTTCCTAACACTTGAGTGCAATCATTCTTCAAGCTTTAAATTTCATACTCTATTATTGCCTTGTAAGTGTTCAAGTCTAGTGTGCTCTTTATTCTATACTGGTTAGTTACAGGTCTAGTGGCATCTTTATCTTGAATCTAAGTGGGCCATCTCCTATGCTCTTGAGTGACTTTGTCTAGTGTGTTCTTTATACAATACAGTGTTTGTTATTTTTCTAGTGACATCTTTATCATTGTTCCTAGTGGACTATTTCTATTGTCTTGCTCATGAGTATTGCAGTCTAGTGATTTCTTTATGTTATACTGATTAGTTATAACTCTAGTGAATTCTTTATCTCAATCCATGTGGCTCATTAGTCCCTATCCTGCCTGAAGTGGTCCTCCAAGTTTTTCATACTCTAAATGGTCTGGTATTAAATATTCATTATACTTATTCATTTTATTTCCTTTCAACCACTTGTCAGCCTCTGATGTACTTAGTCTATTTAAGTCTGAAGCCTGAAAAGAGAAATTAAACCATCTGTTCTTCCTCACACTGAACCGGAGCGCCCTCCTTGGCTCCCCAGATCCGCTCCTCTTGGCGTCATAAGACTTCTCATCATCTTCTCTATTAACATTTCAACCGGAGCATCAACTTTAATCTCATCAAAGGGCTGTTTCCTGTGAAAGATAACCAATTCACCCTTCAAGTCAATCTCCACATCTGCTGTCAAGCCCTTTGAAAGGATCCATCTAGAAATCATTGGGCCAATCACACCGGAATCTCATTGACACAAAAAATAAATCCTGAACATGGTCAAAAACTACTCCGGCTATATCTTTGGTATTCCACTGACTCAAAAAGACAAGACAACCTCCCTGCTCATAGAAGTTATAGAGAAACAGAATAACGTCTGGGGCTACTAACCATCAACTGTGTGCTAAGATTGTGGTACAGAGTTTTTAAACACCAGGTTAGTAAAGTATCTCAAGGAGAAATTCAATAGGCATCTGGTAACAGAACCATATCACCCCAAAAATAATAGCAGAGCTGAGAGGGAAAACCAAACAATCATCAAGAGTGTGAGGTTGTCACTGAGCTCCGCTCAACTACCTTGGAAATATTGGTTGGAAGTACTCAAATCATGTTGCATTGGTCTCAAACAAATCCCAAGGGACGACATAGATCAGTATCCATGGGACCTCATCAAAAGAAACAAGTTGCCCCCCAATTACCTTCAGCCTATTGGAGTGACTGCCATTGTACTGAATCAAAGAAGGGTTAAAGGTGAGAAATTCAATCCAAAATTACTGGAGGGAAAACTCATTGGTTACAACCCTGAATTCCTCTTGTACCAAATTCTCATGCCCAACAGTCATATCCTGCAATCAAAGCATGTTTGATTCTTGAAAAAATCCATGGACAATCTTGGAATTAACTCAACCATGGATCTAGACTTCAGTTGAATCAAGTCAAATGATGAACACATGCCTGTACCCAACAAGACCACTCCTGACCGTATGAACTGCTGCACCCCACCTGTGGAAGTGGACTCATCCAATGAAGAGGCATTCACCTCTGAGTCAGAACCAAGCTCCATTGTGGAATTTTTGTTGCATCCCTGTCAAGTCACCAAACCAAGCAGCAGCCCTAGAATTCCAGAGACAGTCAAAATACAGGGCAGAAGAACACTTTGTGATTTATCCACCATCAAACACCCCCAGAGATATGGTTTTCATCATTACTTTGAGCCAAAAACATTTGATCCAGCCAGACAGTGTGAAGACAGAATCAAGTGGGGGGCTATCAAGAAGGAAATCAATCAATGTGAGATACTCAAAGTCTGGGAAGATTACAAGGGAGACACCCCACTGAACCCACTGGATACAACATGGATTTTCAAGATCAAGGATAACGCCCCATGACAAGAAAATCATTCACAAGGCATGGATCTGCATGAAAGGATTCAATCAAGTTCACCTACTAGAATTTGAAAAAACCTTTTCCCCTACCCAAAAGGTTGCCTCATTGAGAGCAATCCTCCTGTATGCCTTGAAAAAAAGACTGAACATTTGACAGTACAACATAAAGGCGGCTTTTCTACATGCTCCCTTTGACAAAGAAGTAATCATCCCTATGTCGCAGGGATTTCAACGTAAGTTTAAATACTTGATGCTCAAGAAAAGTCTGTACAAACTCAAACAATCTACAAAAAATTGGTACGCCACATCCACAGACTGGATCCAGTTGGTTGGATTCAGGGAGTCAGACAGTGATCCCTGCTTGTATAAAGCTGAGTAAAAAAAGTCATTTCTTTTCTTTCACGTTGACCAAGTAATCTTTGTGGGGGACGGCAAAAACTTTAATGACAACCTCAACTCTCAATTTAAAAACTCACAAGCTCAAAAATTGGACACTATTCTGGGGATGAAGTTTGAAAGAATGTTGAGCTGCATTCTGTTGAGCCAACCCAAGCACATTGTGCACAGCTTAGAGGAGCTAGGCTTGCTCAAGTCAAGACCCTGCTCCACGCCGTTGACCCCGCATCTCCAACTAAGTGAAGCATCAGACAAAGACTTTGAAAGATTCAAGAAGCTCAACATAAATTATAAGTCCGCAATTGGACTTCTCAACTACATAGCAAGTCAAACCTGTCCAGATCTCAGTTACTCCGTCTCCAGCCTAGCTTGGTTCCAAAACAAACCTGTGCTGACACACTGGAAGGAACTCAAACAAACCTGGAAATATCTCAACCATACCAAGGATCAAAAGATGACTCTTGCCTAAAACAAATCAAAAGACCCCATTGAGTAATACAGTGATTCCACCTGGGGAGAAGACCCTGCCAGTCACAAATCTCAATCAGGCTATCTGTGTCTATTTTTTGGTTCCCTTCTCTCGTGGAACAGTTTTAAACAGTGCAACATAACCCACTCCTCCACAGAAGCCAAAATCAATTCCCTACTAAACTCCTATCTCAAGGGCAAGTGGCTTTGCCATTTGCTGGGGGAAATTTTTCAACTCAATCTGTTTTCATCCAAGCATTTCATTGATAATAAAGGCCTAGATGACAAGCTCAAGAAATTTGGTTAAAACACCAAGAATAGGCACATGGACCTCAAAACCAAGGGCCTTTGGGAAGGACTCAACAAAGGGTCCTTAACAGTTTGTTTGATAAATACCGGTGAGATGCTGGCAGATCCTCTTACAAAGGCGGTTGGCCAGAACCAGTTGGAGAAATTCACCAATCTTGTCTTTGGAGTAAAGCAGGCCTGATCACCAGTTAAGGTGATTTTAAAGCCAGTAGTGATATTTCTTACCCAGGAAGTGAACTGACAGTTCTTGCGGGCACTCTCATGGCTGTGAAGGCTCTTATTTGGAAAGTTTACTCCAGTTATAACAACACTCCAGTCAAAATGTAGTCGTTGGTTCCTCATCTGCTCCTCCTTGGTTCTCATTTTCTTTCATCATTCTCTTTTTCTTTATGTTTCTTGTTTCCTTTATTGTTTTCCTTTTTCTTACATTCATATAACTGCACAATCAACTTGGATAAATACAACCCACTCAATCCATCTCAATACTCAGACCAACCAACTACAATCTCACTCAACCACAACCAACTGGCTTCCAAATCAAAAACTGATTAATCTCTAACTGGTGAGATCAATCCATGCTTACACTCATGAGAATGTAGCTCAACCTGGAATCATGCCCATTTCTAGTTCCATGAATATTGTTGTTAAGTTTTGTGCTAACTTCATCTCCTGACTTGTACTCATTGCCGCGCTCAATGTCACTTCACGGGTGAAGACACTTCACTCCTAAGATTGAAGTTTACCCGGTTTATTTCTTTATTTCTTTTCTAACCCTGTCATGTTGGGATGACCTCTTCATACTCGTCTGCTTGACATTCTCATTCAACTCAACCTCATTTGACTCAACCTTCTCATTCAACTTAACATTTTCACTCGATTAGTTTCATTCTCTTTCTTATTTCTGTTCTTTCCTTGCTCGACTCAATCCTTCTCACAACTCAACCTGTCCGTGTGCCCGGTGAGATATTGTGTCCATCTACGGTTTCATAATTTTCATCTCATTGATCTGACTTTTTCCAATCCTGTCAATTTTCTTCATTTCTGTTTCTTCATTAGTCCTCTCAACCTCACTTGCCCGTCCATATCCCCAAAAACTCAGCGCCTGTTCACTTCTATCAACCTCACCTTACTTGGCTGAATTCTCCAGTTTTGTGTTCAATCCATTCTTCACTTTAACATGGTTAAAAGCCGAATGGTCTCGACTCAACCTCAAACTTCAAACCGCTACGACAAAACTGGAAGAATTCAGCCATGTCAGAAGGGTTCAGGCAAGCTATGCTGAAGTCAGCTCTTGACACAATCCCCAGACTGAGCGATGACAACTATGGCGTTTGGAAGGACAAGATGGACGCCATCCTGGACGTTTGTGGATGCTCCAGATCTATTAATGACGATGTGTCAATGCTAGAAAACGACGTTAACAAAGAAATCAAGCTCCTGATAATCTCCAGGCTTGAGGCAGCTACGCACAATAACATTGTCACACCTACTAATAAGAACTCTGCTAAACTACTCTGGAAGGCAATTATCAACAAATACGCATCCTCCCAGGCTTCAAACAGGGCAAGGGTTTTCAACAATTTCCTCTACTTGCGATTTGTGCCGGACAAGATCAAGGACTTTATCACTAAGGCAAAAGTGAGCCTCAAGAAATTGTCAAAAGTTGGAATTATTTTTCCTAATGACATTCTGGCATATCACCTACTTTTTAAATTCCCCAAATCTATGAAGGACTTCAAATGCCAAATTATGCACACGGACAAGGAACTCACGGTGGAATATGTATTGAATCATCTTACCCAATTGAACAAGGAATCTCAAGTGCAAAAGTCTCAAAAAGTTCAACATTCAAGGACAGAAGTGGCTCTTACCAATTTCAAAACCAGTGGACCAAACAACTCCAAAAAACAGGGCGAAAGAAAGAGATGTACTGAGGGTTACCACAATCCCAAGCAAGATAAGCATCATTTGGCCAACAGCTGCTGGCATCTTCATCCAGAGGTTGCGCCTGATTGGTGGAAAGAAGACCAAGCAAAGTGGAAATCTTGTAAAACGCAAACCAAAAATAATCCTGTAGCTCACTACCTCACTCTTCTGTCAATGTGGATTGACCACGGTAACTCCAACTCAAAATTTATCCTCGATAGCGGCGCGTCAATACATATGATTAACAACAGTAGATATTTCAAGGAACTATTGCCCTGTGAAGACCAGACCATCAAAACTGGAAAGAGAGGCGCAGAACTCAACATTAAAGGCAAAGGAACGGCGATACTTTTCTGGGCAAATTTTACGCTTGAACTGTCCAATGTTTTCTATGTTCCAAACTTGACCATTAATCTGATTAGCGCCGGTGCTTTAAATCAAGCCGGATTCTCGCTGAAAGCTGGAAAGCATGGATTGGAGGTGTCCAAAGATGGTGTAAGAGTTTTCAACGGGACAATTGTAAACAATTTTTACTCCCTAGAAACGCCCAACTTCAATCAAAATCTGATTCAAACTCACTTTGCGAATCTGGCTATTACCCAGGAGGACGAGCTCATGGACATTCATCAAAACTATGGGCACGCGTCACTGTCAAGACTCAAACAATTCACAAAACTGAAGTCAAAAGAAAGTTTGAATGCATCTTCTGTGTCAAGAGCAAAATAACCAAATCGTCCTTCAAGGAAACATCCACCAAAGCAAAAAGAGTTTTTGAGCGGATTCACTTGGACCTTATGGGACCACTCAAGCCTCAGTCAAAGGGGGGGCATTGGTACATTCTCACTCTTGTCAATAGCGCTACAGGATATATTGGGGCCTTTCCTCTAGGATCTAAGGAAGAAACCTCTGAAGTTATCATTGATCTAATCAAAAAGGAGAATAAAAAACGCGGGTATTATCCTTCCTAGGTATGTTTGGACGGTGGATCTGAATTTGTGAATCAAAAACTACAAAACTACTACGATGAACATCACATTTGGCAAGTGGTATCCGAACCGTATCATCCCAAGCATAATGGGAAGGCAGAACCAGCAAATCAAACCATCTCAGAGTCGGCAAGAACCATACTAAAGGACAGTCCAATTTCAGCTAATCAGTGGCATGAGATTATCAAATCAAGCGCCTTCATGTTAAATCAAATTCACAGAGAGACAAACTCCAAATCCCCCTGGTTCCAAGTACATGGACATTCCTTGCCGGGTTCGTATCTGAAACCCGTTGGATGTCCTTGTGTTTACCTTCTCACAAGGAGAGATAAAGGTTATAAGTTCAAGGAAAAGGGAGAGGAAGGAATCCTAGTAGGCTTCAATCCGCTCTTCCATTCTTATCAAATCCTAACTAAATCTAACTCTGTCATTTCTACAAAGCACGTCAAGTTTCTAAAGATGTCTAACCCTCAAAACTCGAATCTTTCAATTAAATCAGATGACGCAGAGAGCGACCAGCGCATCAATGAACCTGAAAGACCGGGAGACCCGCAGTTGGAATGCACAAATAATCCTGCCTTCACAAAGTTTTGATTGGAACCAACTGAAGTCTCAGATTCAGCATCGGATTGCAATGAATCTCAGCAAGATCCAGAGTCGGAAGATTCAGAGGATTTTCAAGAGAACTCTGTCCCCAAGCCTGTCACAAGCAGGTCAACTTCACAACAAAAGCGGTCTGACCCTGCACCTCCCACTCAACCACTTAGAAACCTTTGAGACCAATCCTCAATCAAACCGCCTCAGCACTATGGTTTCTTTCACTACTACAAACCAAAAAGTTACAATGATGCTGCCACATGCAAAGAAAACCTGAAGTTGATCAACGCAATGGATACGGAGCTATCATCCATTGAGTCATTCGGCGTCTGGGAGGAATACGATGGACCTGATCCGGCCAACCCGCTTCAAACTACCTGGATCTACCGGCTGAAAGAAAACTGCCATTGTGACCCAGTAAGGTATAAGGCACGCCTCTGCATTCAAGGATGTAGTCAAATCGAGGGATTAGATTATTTCAAGACTTTTGCGCCCACGGGAAAACCCTCAACTCTCCAACTTTTGCTTGTGTACGCCCTGAAATCCTCTCAGAAAGTCCAACAATTCAACATGAAAATTGCGTTCTTGTATTCTCAAATAGACGAAGAAGTCTTCATTTGGACTCCAAAAGGCTCAAAGCAAAAGTCAAAATATCTCAAATTAAAAAAATCTCTCTATGGATTAAAGCAATCCCCCAAAAATTGTTACAAAAAATTAACGTCATGGTTCAAGGAAATTGGTTTTTACAAATCCGCCTGCGATCCCTGTCTGTATTTATTGAACAACGGAAAATCCAGGCTATTCTTCCATGTTGACGATTTGATTCTGGTAGGTAATGGGGAGAACTTTGAAATGAAATTCTTGGAAAAATTCAAGGGATCCGCAAGTCAAGACCCAAACACTATACTTGGGATGAAGATTGAGGTCAAAACAGATTGGATCCTTCTCAGCCAACCAAATCACATTCAACATGGGCTTAAAGAATTGAGGCTGAGGAGCTGTAAAGGCTCATCCACTCCTCTTACTCAAAACCTGCAACTTACCCCGGCCTCAGATGAGGAACACAAACAATTCAAGGCTCTGAATATCAACTACAGATCCGTTATAGGGCTCCTCAACCATATAGCCTGTTTCACAAGACCCGACATCAGCTTTGCTGTCTCAAGTTTAGCTCGGTTCAACACCAAACCCGGAATCACACACTGGAACAAGTTGAAGAAAACATGGAAATATCTCAGATATACACAACACTATCAACTCCAGCTCAATTATTGACCTCAATCTAATGCTCTGGAAGTATTCTCTGAAGCTTCCTGGGCGGATGATCCCAACACTCAAAATTCTCAAACGGGATATCTCTGTGCAACCTTTGGTAGTCTTGTTTCTTGGAATAGTTGTAAGCAGAAGAATATAACGTGGTCTTCCACGGATGCAGAACTAAACTCGCTGGTTGACTCATATCACAAAGCGACATGGATCAAAGCCCTGATGGATGAAATATTCACAACGTCTCCCAAATCTATACCTCTTCACATCAATAACAGTGGCAACGATAAAATTAGAAAGTTCGGCTTGAACTTGAAAACGCGAAATCTGGAATTAAAGACTAAGGGGATGAGAGATGAATTAGCAAACAAGAAAATCAAAATTAAGCTAGTGAGATCTACGGAAATGAAATCCGACTCACTAACCAAGGCTTCTTCCATTCAAAGCATATCGCTGTCATTCCCTTTTCTTGACTGTTCTCGCGTTCTTCCCAATATCTCATCGGGCATGGAGGGGTGTTAAGTTTTATGCTAACTTCATCTCCTGACTTTTACTCATTGCTGCGCTCAATGTCACTTCACGGGTGAAGACACTTCACTCCTAAGATTGAAGTTTACCCGGTTTATTTCTTTATTTCTTTTCTAACCCTGTCATGTTGGGATGACCTCTTCATACTCGTCTGCTTGACATTCTCATTCAACTCAACCTCATTTGACTCAACCTTCTCATTCAACTTAACATTTTCACTCGATTAGTTTCATTCTCTTTCTTATTTCTGTTCTTTCCTTGCTCGACTCAATCCTTCTCACAACTCAACCTGTCCGTGTGCCCGGTGAGATATTGTGTCCATCTACGGTTTCATAATTTTCATCTCATTGATCTGACTTTTTCCAATCCTGTCAATTTTCTTCATTTCTGTTTCTTCATTAGTCCTCTCAACCTCACTTGCCCGTCCATATCCCCAAACACTCAGCGCCTGTTCACTTCTATCAACCTCACCTTACTTGGCTGAATTCTCCAGTTTTGTGTTCAATCCATTCTTCACTTTGACAATTGTGTTCCTTCCTTGTTCATCCCCAAAGCCATAGTCAACCGGGTACCTCCTCTTATTGTGTTGGTATTCATACCTGTCTCTTGTGTTTTCCTGTCATCTGATTCTCATCAAGTTGTTTCTTCTTAGCTTGCTGGTTAAATAGTCATATCATCAAAACTGAATTATAAATGATGGTTCCAAAAGAAATTGAGTTCCATGGAAGAAGACAATAAGGTCAATCTTTCTATGGAAGATATGGCTCTGAGGGTATAGGTTGTTGATTGTTGGATTGAACAAAGCAATTCCAATTATTTTGGAAAGACTCATGATTTTGGGGATATTTCCCCAATAAGATATTTAATTCATGAGGGGAATAAGTAATTGATTTGATTAATTTCCAGGAGATTTTGAGTAATGATCCATTATCTGAAAGAAGATAAAGTTTTATTTTTGATGATTTAAAACATATAACTGTTCTTTGTGGATAAGTTTGGAATAAATTTCCTTGTGCAGATTTATTTAATATTTCAGCTCTGAGAAAAGTGGCTCACTGTAGAATAGGCCATAATGTAAAGGACAAAAACTGCAAGAGTTGTACCTTAGGGGCCAAGACTAGAAATATTTTATCAAAGAGTAGAGAAAGAACTATGATTCCTAGAGATGAATTTTCCATTGATTTGGCATGGCCATTCATCCCAATGTCTCTTGGAGGGGCAAAGTGCATGATCAGTTTAGTTGATACAGCAACTAATTTTGTATGGGTGAAACCAATATGATCAAAGGATCAAACCACAGAGGAGATTTCTGTAATCTTCAAGGTCTGGAAAAAGAATCATTTGATGAAGGAGATCAAAAAGGTAATCACTGAAGTAGGGGGTGAGTTTGTGAGTAAGGAATTTGAGAATTTGTTAAGTTATTATGGTATCACTGATATTGTTACAACTGCAAGTACTCCACAAAATAGTGGAATATTTCAGAGAATGAACAGGAATTTTTTAGAAAAATTCAGAATTATTATGGCTCAATTTGGTCTACCAAAGTTCTTATGGGCTGATTTTTTATGTACAGTTTTTCTGTTTCATAATATTGTGAGTTTTAATGGGAAGAGTCCCCATTATTGGCTTTGGAAGCAAGAGCCCAAAATTTCACGTCTTAGAGAAGCTGGTTGTTTGGTGTATTATAGTGTTGACTGTAATGAGGTGATCAGCAAATTGGATCCTAGGGCAAGAACATGGTTTCTTCTTGTTTATGATTTAATGAGTAATTCATATAGGATATATTTTCCAGAATCTAGAAATGTCATCCCTAGCAGGGGTGTAAAATTTAATGAAATTACCTTTTCACTCAAGAGTAGTGAAGATGTTGCTGTTGATAGATCACGGCAATAAATAGCATTAGAGCCTATTTAACCAGCAAAGGCTGGGTAAAATGTAGTTCCAGATGATGAGGAGATTGCAGAGGTGCCACCAGAGGGTTCAGTACCCACTTCAGGGGAGTCTGTTCATTTGGAAAATGATGGGCCCCCAGCTCCTGTCAGAAGGAGTGGTAGGATGAGAGTGCTGGTTGATAGGTATGAGGAATGGAAGTCCCATAATGCTTCTGTGGGATATGAAGAAGATACATTCAGGGTACAATGTATGCTTAATGAAATTCTGGAGTTTAGTTCAGATATGGGTAACAGGTTTAACCCAAATATCTATGGAAAAGCTATGAATTCTGGTGAGAGAGCCAAATGGAAGAAAGCTATTTATGAAGATTTTAATTATTTGGAGAATAATACTGTTTTTGAAGTGGTTAAGGGGGATTTAGTTTCCAAAAAAAGACCATTGTTGGGTCTAGATTAGTGTTGAATAAGAAGTTTGAAACTAATGGAGGCTTGAAACAATTCAAGGAAAGATGTGTTGCACAAGGCTTCAAACAGAGAGAGCGTATAGATTACCAAGAATATTTCTCTCCAAATGGAAGATTTTCCACCTTCAGGTTTATCATTGCTGTTTCAGTGGAGTTGGGTGAAGAGATCAGACAAGCTGCTTTTGTAACAGCATACTTGAATGAAAAACTTGAGGAGGGGGAGACTTTGTATATGTCAAGTCCTGATGTTTTTAGAAAATGTTTGGTTGACACCAAACTAGAAAAAATGAAGAAAATCTGAATAAGAAGTTTCTTATCTGCAGATGAAGGGGAATATGTCCTCAAGATGAAGAGATCTCTGTATGGATTGAAGCATTCAGCTAGGTTGTGGTATAATACCATGAACAAAAAACTGATAGAGATTGGTTTCAAGACATCTAAGGCCAACCCTTGTCTCCTTGTGAGAAAGGATGCAATTTTGTTTGTATGGGTTCATGAAATTATCATCATTTTGAATATTGATAAGAGAGTCACAGAGACACTTAAACAGGAATTGAAGATAAAATATATTTGTATAGAACAACAGGTGCTTGGAATGATCTTTAGATAGGAACAAGCATCAATCCTTTGTGACTAATATGCGGATTTCACCCCTTTTGAATTAAGGGGGTGTGTTAAAATACATAGGCACTTATGTGTGTGCCATGCATAGGTGTAATCCAAATGGGATGCACATATGGGCCTTTACAGCCCATTGGAAAACCCCACAGATCACACATGCCTCTGTGGATGTCACAGATATTGGGAAACTGACCTCAAAAAACATGAAATAAGTCATTTGGTACACGGGCCCTTTGGGATGGATGGGTGACGCCAGAAAAATGGGCTTTCATGGGAATTATTGGGTCTAAGGTTCATTTTGGACATACTTGGACAGCCCAGCTGGCCTATAAAGTTTTCATTCTATGTATTTGGGCTGGGACAGCCCGCTGGGGCCGTTTCCTGTGTTGCAGACTGCTACGGGCCGCTTTTTCTTCCGTTTGGCCCATTTCCAGGCCCAAAAACCGGCATGGGGTTGTTTTAGGGGGCAGAGGGGCTCAAAATGAGTCCCTCCACCCCTGTTGGTTTTTGCGGTGTGGTGACCAAATCTTGAAAGCCTGGACCAGATGCAGAAGAGTTCAAAAAAAAAATTAAGGTTCTTTTAATTAGGTCATTCAGAAAACAAAAAAAAAATTGGAATTTCTCTTTCAGTATCACTTCTCCAATTTCCTCATCCTGTCAAACATCCCTTTGTCCCATTTTTCTAGGATAGGCCTCTCTCAGCCTGACCATCTAGGTAGCATGTTTGATCCCCTCTCTCTTTGTTCCCCCCCTTTCCTTTTTGCCAAACGGGGGGGCCAAGACACACTCGGCCCAAGATCTCATCTCCAAACCTCTCCAGAAAACCTCCCTCATCAAGTCCAATCTTCTTCCCAGCCCATCAATCATAATTGAATCCTTCTCACCACCACCATCATCATCATCATCATCATCATCATCATCATGAAGTTCCACCGTCAAGTACCCTCATTCTCCTTCACAACCTTCAGCTTTCATCATCATCCCAACCACAATGCCAACCAGCAAGAAGCACCGAGGACTGCTACTGCTCCCACTCATTGATCCCATCAACTCATCTGCTCTAGTTCTCCAACTCACCCACTCGTCATCACTTCAATCTTGATTTGATTGACCTCAAACACTTCTATCAATCTTTGCCGTTGGTCTACTCATTGGCGCCGCTCTCTCAATGGTCATCCCTGAGGGTATGAATACAATCTATAGCTTTCATCCCAAGCCCAGCTTGTTGATCCTCCCCCTCACTCCCTCCGCCTCATCTGACCTCTCCAGGCAACCGCTCCAAACGACCCCAATTGCTCAGCCACCAATCCATCAATGATTCCCACCCCCCCTCCATCTTTGGGTGAGGGTGGTAAAATGTTGTCTACTGCCTGCGGACACCCGCGGGAGGCCTGATCCATTTCCCCTTTCCCACCCCTTTTTCCTTGGGCAAGGGGTGGGTGTGGTTCTGGTATTGTCGCGCGCGTCCATCCATGGACGGACGCAGGATAGGTGAAGGGATGAAAGGATCCCACCCCGGTCAGTTAGGCCGGACTTCCACCAGCCCGCGTGATCAAATTATTCTGATAACCTTTATCTGAAAATCAAAAAAAAAAAAACTTTTTCCACTCCATTTGTAGTATCTCTTGTACATAGTCTAACAGGGCCTCCTGCCCACATAAGGAGGGGCTCTCCCCTGCCTTTTGGGGGGATTCCAGCATCCTACAACGCATGAGCATCATCAGCACATCCTATCCCCACATCACATCATCACAGGGTATCATCATCATTTTCACCTTGCAATACATCATCCATGGGGTCTTCATTCCCCTTTATCTGAAAATCAAAAAAAAAAATTCTTTTTCCACTCCATTTGTAGTATCTCTTGTACATAGTCTAACAGAGCCTCCTGCCTTTATAAGGAGGGGCTCTCCCCTGCCTTTTGGGGGGATTCCAGCATCCTACAATGCATAAGCATCATCAGCACATCCTATCCCCACATCACATCAGCACAGGGTATCATCATCATTTTCACCTTGCAATACATCATCCGTGGGGTCTTCATTCCCCTTTATCTGAGACAAAAATTTGGGTATATTTATGATTTCCCCTTGATCATTGAGCCTCCATACTCAAACCCTTGACCCTTGATCCTTATCACCAACCAATAGCTTTGCTGGTTGAAGAAGAATTTGACTAATTGAATTCTTGAGTGTGTTACACCACTCCTGATCCCTTTATCCAACCATACTTGCCCTGATAATCCTTTGATTACCTTTCTGGAACCAGTCACGTTTTACTGAAGAGGTTTTATTAAGCTTAAAACCTGGAGTGTTAAACCTCCCTTCATCTCTTTTGAAGTTGAATTCCACCACACTACTCTTGAGTCCCTTGAGAAGTGTTGGGTTATTCTTGTTTGAATCAGTTATTGTTTTGCTTCTAGAGCTTCTTCAAACAATTAGCTTTGTCTTGTGCAGCCACCCACAGTTATCTGGTACCCTTCAAAAGCTTGATTGCGGAGAGTTGGGGAGGTTCATTGAGAACCTGGAGGTTGTTTGGGATTGAGTTGATCTTTCCTAAGCTTCTGCTGACAACCAGAGCTTTTAGCTTGTGGGCGTTGTTACTTACAATTTCCTTGTCTTGTTGAACTCTGAACAAACCTTGACTTCTTCTATTCAAGTTTTCCCGGCACCATCTTGCCTCAGATAGTGTTGTTTCCCAGGTACCAACCACTATAATCTTTATCCCCTTACATTTGGTCCCCCATTTACCAGGTTCTGGACTTTGATCTTGGTTACATTTAAAATATTTTTGTAACACTCAGGAGGGCAGCCTAAACAGCACCTTTCCCCTCTGCAGAACTGCCACGGCCTAGCACTGTTTGGAGTCTTACATTTGGTCCCCCGGGCTGGGATCAAACCAGCAATCTTGGGATTTACAGTCCCATCATCAATATTCAACTTCTAAATCCAATATCTTTCTTTTTTTTCTGTCATCATCTGGATCCGTGGAGGCAACTTTTTCTAGAAGTAAGTCCTCCCAATGGTGCACCACCTGGGCAAGATACTTGTTGTTTTTTGATAAAACCTACTCTTGCCACATTTGTGAGCCACTTTGGAAATCCGTACCTTGGATCTTTTAGGAAACTTTTTCAAAATGGAATCCACCAGTGACTCTTCCACTCGTCCTAAGATGGTTAAGTTTTACACAATCCTGTTGCATAACAAGTTTGACCAGTGGTATAACTTTTCCCACTCATAGGTTTAACTGTTAATGGTTTGACATCCGTAATATGTCTAGGAATTGTGGTAGTCCCATTGTTGGGGAAAGCTAGAATCCCCATGGATGTTATTGATTTCTACAGAATAGCCTATATCTCCTTCTATAAAATTAACAGGGTTGGTCAGGACCAATTCACATTCAGAAAGGGATCCTTCAGTATCAGCTATATCTTCATAGTTCTGATTCCCTTCAACCTCCTGATCTCCTTCCAAGACTGCTATCTTTCTTTTTGGTAATGGGCAGTCTTGTCTCGTATGCCCAGTCTTGTTACAATTCCAACAAGTTGTAGGCATCCTCTCTTTATCCCTATTCTCATTGTCAGCTTGCTACTATTGCAGAGCAAGCCGCAAAAGTAACAAAAATAATACAAGAATAATAATAATACAATTGAACTAAGAAGGGGTAGGAAAATCATAAATATTATTACAGAAATGGGTTCTCCACCCAAAATTAAGTAGGGTCAGTCACTGACCCCACCCTTGAAATCTAACTCCTTATATTTTCAAATAATTAAGGAAAGAAAAACCAAAATACTACGGCTCCATTATTGAGCTTTTTGGCCAATTTAATATTTCACACACATTGTCACGTATAGGTTTGACACCTAAAATTCAGCCAGAATTGAGGTGTTGTGTATATTTTAGGAGTTAAGGGCGGAAATGTGTTTTGTCACAATTCCCGCTTGCAGCCGCGGCAGCCAATGCACCCGTGCGCGGCTGAGATACAGCCCTTCCACTTGGTCGAGGTCGTGTACGCAGCCCCGGGCCTCTGACAAGTACGCAGCCGCGGGACTACAGGTTGACAGAGCGACAGGCAGCCCGATGGGCTCAGGTACTGCGTAAACATGCTACAACCTACACGGTGTGGAAACTTAAGAAGAGTTACCTTCACAAGTTGTCCTGAGTTCCGGAAATTATTGGTCTAGCGTCTGTAAGATGATTGGGCGCGATGAGTTTTTAAGAAGAGAGAGTGATGATATGATGAAATTCCTTCCTTCCCCCAATCTGTAAGATGATGATCCTCCCCAACCCGGAGTTGAGGGTGAGGTCTTAAGTCCCCCCCTCAACCCTAGCCTAAGTACAACCACAAACAACAAGAACAAGTGATGAAATACAACCCTAAGCTGCAGAACCCTAGCCCAACCCTATCCCTCCATCCCTCGCCATTACCCGCGCCCTTTGGTATTAACGTAGCCCGGTTTGTCCTTCTCATGGCGCGGCCCTCCGCTGCGCCCTACTCAGAGCCCCCCGTGTTTCCGTCCGTGCCGTCTGCGAATCCCGCGATCCGCGGGTCGGCCCACGCTTATGCCCGCGCAGGCCTCCCCAGCGCGTATAGCCCATGATTGCCCCGCCCTTGCCCTCCGGACTAGCCACCCGCAAGCTTGGTCAGGCCGGCTCCATCACTTGGTCCGCTTCTTCCGGGCGGGTCGCGGTCCGGCGCTGCCTGAGGTAGGCCCAACCCATACCTGGTGCTGAGCCCCGCAGCCCCTACTGCTGAGCCCGCCGCGACTGCTGCTGAGCCCGCAGCAGGCACTGCTGAGACCGCGCGCACGCCAGATGCTGAGCGCGCAGCCCGCGACGCAGCTCTTGATCCGGGCTTATAAATACAACACCACAACGGGAACATTCTAAATATGTAATAAATGTTCCCGTGGATAGTAGACAGTCTAAAAATACATAATATTATATAAAAATACATAAATAATCCCTATACATATTTTTTATTTAATATAATTCAAAGTACCAAGAATGTCAAAAAAAAATGACAACTTCTAAAAATATATTAAAATACTTTAATATACTTTTATGAGAATTACTAGAAATCAATATCTTTGTGACATATTAAGAAAACTAATGATGTAAAAATATTACATAAATTCACATGACTTATATTTTTAAGTAATTATCTTAGAAAATAAACTGGAACTCGAAAATAAGGAGTAAAATCAATAGTATGACTTTTACTCCAGTTATATAATACATAATGAGAACTTACCTGACATCAAGATGTACGTAGAAATGTCTCTTAATATAATTATTAAATTACTGGGAAAATTTACTAAGGATAATTAATTAAATAATACATAAATAGGACAGATTAGTGCTATTCACACGTCCTAATGTCTATTATAAGGTGGAATAATTCCCATACCCTGAGGAATTAGATGCTACCCATGCTATAGCACAAAGAACACATGAGAGGCTACCCCTGGTTACCCTGCTAGCCTTAGTGCCTGTCCCTTTGAGCACCTACAACCCTCAGAAGGACAATATTGGGACTCCAAAAGCTAAAAATAAAGAGCTCTTTTGAGGATATTGATGGGCAGAGACCCAGTTATATTCATATCCAGAAACCGTGCCAATGTAATTAAGTACTTATAAGAGATAAGCAAGTGATTTATGGCAATGTCTGATCAGTCATATCTGTCCTCAACCTCTGTTTATGAATCAAAACTTCTGAACAACCTTATAACCCCAGTATACAGGTTTAACCCATCAATACACGTCTCAAACAAATACCCAAAGGATTTAATAATATACCAGTAAGTTTTATTATCCTTTCTCTGTTGTGGCAGCTTGGCTACAAGGCCCTACCACTCCATTGTGTATTTTATATACATATTATCTTTGGGGAAAATATTCTTTAAACTAAAGAGCCCAAAGTAACCTGGACTACGTGTTTTCATACTGAAATCCCTGAAGAGAGGTGTTAAAGATCCCCAATATAATTTTGGCCCCTCTTTAAAAATATTTAATAATCAATTTATTCATATTGATTTAAAACAATAAACAATAACCGAACCACTTAACCTTGAAACAAGCTTAATCCAAATATTCTACATATTTTTGCTGCATTTATTAAATAATATATTTATTATTTACTCTATCACCTCTAGTAGCTAAAGGATAGAAAGGGCCTTGGCATCCAGGAGGCTGACAATTGGGGGTCTGGCCGGGAAATATTCCATTTTATTATATTTAACACCTTGGACCAGACATTTCACAAAAAAATAAAATCAAAGATAAATTTATCTGACTTTATAACCCTGATTTATCATTAAATTCTTTTGCAGTGGATTTAAAAAGCAATGCAGGATTAATAATCTATTATTTAAATCTTTTAAAGATAAGAAAAGAAGAATATATTAAAAATTACAAACCTACTGGTTGGAAAGCTTTAACTCAAGCTGAGCAACTTAATATCTCTTCTGCACGTAAACACTTAGATAAACTCCTTGAACAAAAAGATTTTGAAAGGCGTATCAACTTTCAGGCTCTATTAAGGAAATATAAAGCTTGGAAGAAATACCGTATAAATTACTTTTTGAAATATAAAAGTAAGTATACAACTTGTATTACCATATTATTTTTAAATAATATATTTTATTAACCAATAAGATACACCTTTTTATCAGTGAACCCTCCTGTACCAGAAACCACCGCCATTGAAGTAGATCTATTGGACAAGGAAATCCCAGATATCTCTGGACGCCCTGAAAATATTGATTGGGCAGGTGAAGACCTCATTGGAACACACCAAGACCCCGTAGGATTACCTACTTAGGATCAATTTAACCCCAATAAGGTCTTGGTACCTTTGAACATCAATTTAAGTAAGTTTTGAAAGAAAACTTATTTTTACAGATTTTTTCTGTAAAATACTCACAAACATATTATTCTGAAAATGAATAGACATAACACAAGAGCCTCAAGAAGAATTCCCTCCTATGGCTCTTTGCCAACAGCTCTCAGTAACCCCGCAACCACCAATAAGGACAACCATGAAGGGACTAGAACCAGTGAATCAAATGTTGATGGACAAGAAGCAGCACCAATCCCTTCTGCCCTCTTCCAACCTAGAGCCGGAGAAGGTAGCAGAATCAAGCCACCCTCCTTTACAAAAAGATTCCCTGCAGCCACCCCAGCAGAATCTGGCCAAGGAAGCCAGGATCAAAGACTTAGTAAAAGAGCACGTGAAATATTGGGAAGAATTCAAAGAAGCCCAAGCCAAGGAGGACATGGTATCTATGAAAAAGATAATCTCCCAGGCAAAAGCCACCCAGATAGCTCTTCAGAAAATGATTCCAAGGAAAGAGGTAGAATCCTACGTAGAAAAGTGGAATCCATGGGATCAATTAGCCCAACTGAAAGGCAAAGGATCAGGAAAGAAGAGATCCTCTTCCCATCCCAAGCCAAAGGGAAAGAAAGACTGGGACCAGATAATATCCCTAGCTCAAAAGTGGAAGAAGGTTTTCAACAATTAGCCTCTAATTCTGAGCCCAAACAAACCTCTCATGTAATTACTTCCTTTTCTAATGATATGCGTCATAATTTCAAAATTTTTTGTGAAAATTTGGATGGGGTTTATACCCAAATGGATAAATTAACCTCAGTGGTAGCCAAATCAATTAATAATCAAACAAAGACAGTAGGAATGGAAGAAATTAAAGAACGCACAGAACAGTTATTGGAGACAATTAATCAAGGTAGGATCAAACAGACTCAAACAATTGAGAATATGTTATCAGGAATCCAAGAAGATTTCATTATGTCTTTCCACCCCTTAAAAGAAGAATTGGCAACCACCACAAACAACTATATTCTATCCCTTAGTGAAAAATTGGATGCGCTTAATAACAAAGTGGAACTGCAACTTAATCTGATCAAAAATGATCTTAGAGACTTGAAATTCCATCTGACCAACCCCTTGGGGAGTACTACAGAGGAACCAAAACCTCCCAGACAAACTACTACTCCTTATGCACCACCCTTATTAGGAATGCATAGGAGTGATACCTTTAGGACTAGTCCTACTCCTGAGATGGAGCAAGCACTCAAACTTTTACCCCCTATTTCTGAATGGCCCAAGTTCTCCAGTGAAGGAGAATACAATCATATAAATTTTATTAAATTTATTGACTACACCATTAACTCTTATGACCTACCAGAAGCTATAGCTGTAGTCAGGCTACCCAGGCTAGTTGAAGGAGTAGCATTGGACTGGTTTATCAGTAAGAGAGACAAAGTAGTATCCTTACCATGTAATTCTTGGAAACTTCTGATCAAAGAACAATTTGGTTCTGGAATGTGGAAAAGGAAAATGATGAAAAATTTCAAAAATTCCTCATTTGACCCCTCCAAGGATAAACCTCACAAATGGTGCTTGGAACAGAAGAAAAGATTGGATTGCTTCTATCCAGATGCTGATAAAGAGGAAGTAAATGAAAGACTCCTCAACCTGTGTCCTGGCAATCTTAACCATATTGTAAGATGTAGGATGATTATGGATGCGGACTTGCCCACTCTGATCAATGTGCTAGAAGAAGTAATAGACATGAATGGGTTAGACAAGAAAGCCCCTTCCAGACCCAAAGAGAACTATAACATCAACAAAGCCAGAGAACATCCTCCTCTGATAAATGCCTCTGATAATAAGAAACCTAATGAGAATAGGGATAAAGAGAGGATGCCGGCAACATGTTGGGATAGTAACAAGACTGGGCATATGAGACAAGACTGCCCATTACCAAAAAGGAAGATAGCAGTCTTGGAAGGAGAACAGGAGCTTGAAGGGAATCAGAACTATGAAGATATAGCTGATACTGAAGGATCTCTTTCTGCACGTGAATTGATCCTGACCAAACCTGTTAATGTTATAGAAGGAGATATAGGTACTTCTGCAGAAATCAATAACATCCATGGGGATTCTAGCTTTCCCCAACAATGGGATCCTACCATGATTTCTAATCATATTATGGATTTCAAACCATTAACAGTTAAACCTATGAGTGGGAAAAGTTATACCACTGGTCAAACGTTTTATGCAACAGGATTGTATAAAAAAGACCTATAAGGTTATTACTGGATAGTGGAGCCTTTTGCTCATGTGTCTGTGCTGAATTCTTAAACAAATGGGACCCCAATTGGAGAGAACACCTTTTGCCCATCCCAAAAGCCAGGTTCAGCTCTTGCAACTCTACCAAGAATGATATTGGAGTATGGAATGCTCCTATAATACTACCTCACACTAAAGGATCTTTGAGAATACAAGTGGAATTTGTAGTATTTCTCAACTGACTATGTGACTACTTGATACTGGGTAATGATGCCTTATTTCTATATGGTATAGACATGTTCCAGAGTAGAGGAAGATACTTCACAGTAGGAGGTAATTGGGATAAGAAGTTTAAGATATGCACCATTCAGTCTAACTTCCCCTCCTCTACTTATCAAAAGCATTTAGAAGACTTTGACCAAGAATGTTTCTCTCAAGCAGATCTGAATATGAAACTTTCTGAGGAACAGAAGAAAGATATATTGAAAGTCTGCTTTGAGACCCAGAATTCTTTTTTTACTAAAGATCATCCCATTGGTGATATTAAAGGACATGATATGGTATTAACATTGACCATTAATCCTCCTTATCCTCCTAACTTAAGAAGGCCAGCTTATCCTTCTAGTCCTAAGTCTAGAAAAGCTCTTGAGGAACATATCCAAGAACTGATAGACTTGCAAGTATTAAGGAAAGTAGGGCATAATGAACAGGTAGATGTGACCACACCTGTAATCATAGCCTGGTATAATGAAAAGTCAAGAATGGTAGGAGACTTCAGAATGCTCAACAATTACACTCAAGCAGATTATTATCCTATACCCCAGATTGATCATTCTCTGCATAACTTGTCCAAGGCTAAGTACATCACTACTATGGATATGCTTAAAGGCTTCCACTAGATACCAATAAGCCCTGAAAGCAGGAAGTTTATGAGAATAATCTGTAATTTGGGAATATATGAATATCTTAGGATGCCCTTTTGTATAAAGAATGCTCCATCACACTTCCAGAGAACAATGGATACAGGTCTAGGTACTTACATCAGACAAGGATGGATGATGGTATATATAGATGATGTTATCATATACTCTGATGACTGGAATACTCATATTAACCAAGTAAGAGTAGTACTCCAGACAATTTCCAGAGCAGGATTAAAGGTGTCCATGAAGAAATGCAACTTTGGCTATGGAGAATTGAAAGCCTTAGGACATATAGTCTCTGGTCTAACTCTAGCTGCTGATCAAAATAAGATAGCTGCTGTCATGAATAGACCTATGCCTCAAAACAAAACAGAGTTACTGTCTTTCATTAGTTTTTGCAGAAATTACAGACAATACATACCAAAGTTTGCTATGCTAACTAAGAGTCTGTATGAAGTATGCAAAAACAACACTCCATTTGAAATGACTCAGGAGACACTAAAAAACTATGAGGAACTAAAAATGGCTATCACCTCTACTCCTTTACTCATCCAACCAGATTACTCCAAGCCCTGCAAATTGTACATTGAAGCCTGCATGAAAGGGTTAGGAGCTGCTCTAAATCAAGAAAGGATAGAAGAAGACAGACCAGTAGAGAAACCAGTACTCTTCATATGGAATTGTGACAAAACACATTTCCGTCCGTAACTCCTAAAATATACACCACACTTCAATTCTGACTGAATTTTAGGTGTGAAACCTATACGTGACAATATGTGTGAAATATCTACTTGACCAAAAGCTCAATAGTGGAGCCATAGTATTTTGGTCTTTCTTTCCTTAATTATTTAAAAATATAAGGAGTTGGATTTCAAGGGTGGGGTCAGTGAGTGACCATACCTAATTGTGAATGTGGAATCCATTTTTGCAAAAATATTTATGGTTTTCCTACTCCTTCTTAGGTTAATTTTATTTTTATTATTTTTATGTTATTTTTGTTACTTTTGCAGCTTGCTTTGCAATAGTAGCAAGCTGACAGATATTAAGTTTCTCAGCTTGATTTAAAGCTTCCCAACCAGTAGGTTTATAATTTTTAATATATTCTTCTTTTCTTATCTTTAAAAGATTTAAATAATAGACTATTAATTTTTCATTGGTTGATAAATCCACTGCAAAAGAATTCAATGATGAATCATGGTCAAAAAGTCAGATCAATTTATGTTTGATTTAATTTTTTGTGAAATGTCTGGTCCAAGGTATTAAATATAATAAAATGGAATATTTCCCGGTCAGACCCCCAATTTTCAGCCTTCTGGATTCCAAGACCCTTGCTATCCTTTAGCTACCAGACATGATAGAATAAATAATAAATATATTATTTAATAAATGCAGCAAAAATCCATAAAATATTTGGATAAAGCTGATTGCAAGGTTAATTGGTTTGGTTATGGTTTCTTGTTATAAATCAATATAGATAAATTGATAATTAAATACTTTTATAGAGGGTCCACAATTATATTGGGGATCTTTAACACCTCTCTTCAGGGAATTCAGTATGAAAACACATAGGCCTGTTTACTTTGGGCCCTTTAGTTTAAAGGCTATTTTGCCCAAACATAATATGTATATAAAACACACGGTGGAGTGGAAGGGCTTTATAACCTAGCTTCAACAAAAGAGAAAAGATAATAAAACTAATTTTTATATTATTAAATACTTAGGGTATCTGTTTGGGACGTGCACTGATTGGTTAAACCTGTATATTGGGGATATAAGGTTGTTCAGCATTTTTAATTGATAAAAAAGAGGTTGAGGATGGATATTATTGATCAGACTAAAGCCACAAATCACTTACTTATCTCTTATAAGTACTTGATTACCTTGGCAAGGTTTCTGGATATAAATATAACTGGGTCTCTGCCCATCAATATGCTCAAAAGAGCTCTTTATTTATAGCTTTTGGAGTCCCAATATTATGCTTCTGATGGGTACAGGGGCTGAAAGGGACGGACACTGAGGCTAGCAGGGTAACCAGTGGTATCCTGTCACATTTTTGTGGTGCTGTAACACAGGTAGCATCTAATTCCACAGGGTATGGTAATTATTCTACTTTATAATTGATGTTTGGACGTGTGAAGAACACTAATCTGTCCTTTTTATTTATTATTTAATTAATTATCCTTAGTAAATGTTCCCAGTAAGTTAATAATTATTTTAATAGAAATTCCTACGGATATTCTGATTTCAGGTGAGTTCTCATTATGTATTAAATATTTGGAGTAAAGTCATGATATTGATTTTACTCTTTATTTTCAAAATTCAGTTGATTTACTAAAATAATTACTTAAATGTAAGTCATTGGTATTCATGTAATATTTTTACATCATAAGTTTTCTTAGTGTGGCACAAAAATGTTGATGTCTAGGAATCCTCATAATAGTATATTAAAGTATTTTAATATATCTGTAGAAGTAGTCATTATGTTATTTTCTACATTTTTGATTCTTTGAATTATATTTAATAAAAAATACGTATGAAGGTTATTTAAGTATTTTTATATAATATTATGTACTTTTAGACTATCTAATATCCACAGATACATTTATTACGTATGTTGAATGTTCCCGTGTAGTTTGTAGCATGTTTAGGCGGTACTTAAGTTTCTCCGGCCGCCTGTCACTTTGTCAACCCATAGTCCCGCGGCTGCATACTTATCAGAAGCCCAGGTCTGCGTACACGACTTTGACAGAGTGACAGAACTGTAGCTCAGCTGCGCGCTGGTGCATTGCTTTCCGCAGCTGCATGCAGGAATTGAGACAGAACACACTTCCGTCTTTAACTCCTAAAATATAAAAACACCTCAATTATGACTGAATTTTAGGTGTGAAACCTATACATGACAATACATGTGAAATATTTAATTGGCCAAAAAGTTCAATAGTGGTGCCGTGGTATTTTGGTCTTTCTTTCCTTAATTATTTAAAAATATAAGGGGTTGGATTTCAAGGGTGGGGTCAGTCAGTGACCCTACCTGATTTTGAGTGGAGGATTCATTTCTGTAGCAATATTTATGGTGTTCCTACTCCTTCTTAGGTTAATTATATTATTATTATTTTTATGTTATTTTTGTTACTTTTGCAGCTTTCTCTGAAATAGTAGCAAGCTGACAGAGGGGAAACACTTATAGGCAGTCCAGGAATTTGCCAATTAGTCTGGGAGTATGCACAAACACTGGATCATTTTTTATTCCGGATTGAGGAAGCAGGGCTGACGGTGTAAGGAAAAAAGTTTGTGGTCTGCATACCCCCTCTGAAGGTTCTAGGGCATGTGGAGGCTTCTGACAGAAGGCAGATTGCGGAAAATAAACGCAACAAAGTCCTTGAGTGGCCAATGCCAAAGACTGTATTGCACTCCAGTTGTTGGGATTGTGTAGCTATGAACGGATGATCATTGAGCGGTTTCAGAAGGTTTCTAGTCCATTGCAGGCATCAACGCGTAAGGGCGCAGAATGGACCTGGGGTTCAAAATGTGACAATGCATTCCACAAATTCAAGGAGATTTTCTAACGCACTATTGTACTGCAGGACTTGGATGATGACCCCGGAGGAATTAATTTGGCAATGGATTTGAGCAAGCTTGGCGTGGGGGCGGTGCTGACACATGAGGATGAGGGGAGAGATTGTCTGGTTCTTTACAAGTCTGCTACGTTTACACAGACAGAGAGCTGGTATTTTCAGCCAAAGTTGGAGCTTTGCGGGGTCACTAAGATTGTGCAGAGGTTTCCCCATTCGCTATGGGTCATTCCCTTCATGCTTCTGGTGGATGTAGAGGGGCTGGCGCGGATGATCAATTTGCCAATGCTGCCAAACGCACATACAACCAGGCGGGTTGCGTTCCTTCAGTTATTCTCTTTCACAGTGATACATGTTCCAGAGAAGGCCTTGACAATGCCGGAAGCGCTGTCTTGGTGCCCACGGGATGATCCGTACAAAGGCACAGAACCACTGGATGTGGAGGCCCCAACACTTAACGTAGGGGTGGTAGAAGTAGGTGTGCAACTTCTGCTCCAGCAGTCCGGGAGGTACAAGGTACTCAGTTTCTATTTGCAGGATCTTTGGTTTCTGGATGATACGCCAGCCAAGATTGTTAGATGGATTTGGGGGAGAGTGGGAAATTTCTACCTGAAGGAAGGAAAGCTGTGGCGGCGGAGTGCGCCGGTACCACTTGTGGTCAGCACGTTGAGGGCAGATCAGGAGGTAATCCTAGGGAGTCTGCATGACAATCTTGGTCATTGCGGAAAGCTTGAAATGCGGAAGCAGGTGAGCGCAAGGTTCTGGTGGCTGGGTGTAGTAGGCGCGGTGCTGCAGTGGGTATGGTTGTGCAAAGCAAGTCAGAAGCGGAGCGCAAAGTTACCTTGCAAAGTAGGTATTCCCACTGGGGAGGATGCCTTCTTTGGCAGTGTTTCTCTGGACGTTGTGCACATCAAGGCAGGTAAGTTTGCCTACCTCCTTGTTGCGCGTGACAATCTTTTGGGACTGATGGAAGCGCGGCCACTGGTGAAGCTTTTGGCAGAGAAAGTTGGGCATTTTCTGGACAAAGACTGGTTTGCGCGTTATGGATCAATTTGCCTGGTAACAGTTGATGGGGGTGCTGAGTTCTGGGGACAGTTGGCGGAGTTAGTACAAAGTTGCAGAGCAAAGTTTGGGTGAGTGACGGAGTACTATCCAGAAGGCGCAGGGTTGATTGAGCGTGGTCACCAGCCAATCAAGGAGCCAATGGTGAAAATGTGCGCCAAGGATGGTAAGCAGTGGGAGGAAACACTTCTGGTAGTTCTTTTTGCCAATCAGATTTTGGTGAAGGGATTGATGCGTTGTTTGCTGTAAAAGCTACTATTTAGGCAGAAACCTGTGCTGCCAATTGACATCAAGCTGGAAACCTTTCTGGGGAATGATTGGTAGAAGGTTAAGACGGCCGTGGATCTAGTCAAGGCCCGCACCAAGAAACTCCTGCAATGGGACATGATGTTGGAGAAAGCTGCTGGAAGACTGAAGGCAACCCGCACAAAGTTTGTCCGCTACCGGGACAAGCGCTGCGCCCACAAGCTCCAGGACCCATTACAGAAGGGGGACTTGGTTCTGCTTTACAACCAGAGCCTGGAAACTCAATGGGGGAAGCTGTTTGCTAATTGATGGAATGGGCCTTTCTGCGTGATGTCCAAGTTCACCAGAGGCAGCTACCATTTGGAGGAAATGGATAGAACTCTGCTCAAACAGAAGGACGCAGCTTTGCACGTGAAACAATTTTTCTTGTGGGGCTCAACTTCATTCAACAAGACAGCTTGTTTCAATAGCAAAGGGGACAACACGTGGATCCTCCTTCCAAGGAAAAGCCTGCGCCTGCGCTTTGCGTCCGGCGGTGTGAACAATTTCAGACCACAGGGGACAGAAGTCAAGCTGGGGGGGGAATGATGGATGAATAGGGGACATGATTGGATTTGGTGAGGTGGTGCTCTAGCCGGTTCACAGCCAGAAAAACTAGACACCCCAGAATGTTTGTTTTCTTATTTCCTTCACTCTGGATTGGCTTTTGGGACTATTTCTGGCAAGGATATGAGTTTATTTTAGGTACAGGCATGGTTAGACGCTGGGCCTGCAAACGCAAGGAAAAGCCCTGCATTCTGGAAAAAAACGCATGAACGATTTCCAACGGATGATTCAGGGAACTAGGAAAGCGCGTGGCGCGGTGTGGAATTCAGAAGAGGAATTCTGCTTTAATGGTTCCCAAGTTTGGAAATTGTTGATACCTTGCGTCTGTAAACCCTGAGTGCAACTGTTAACCCTTTGACTGAGAGATAGAGAATTTAGAATAAATATCCTTCCAAATCCTATGACAACCCAATGTGATCCTCCCTGACCCAATGATCCCTTCCTCCTCCCCTCATCCAGTTTGAGGGTGTTGCTTAAGTATCCTACCCCTCATTGCTAACCTAATTACAACCAGAAACAAGCAAGAATAATGAAATACAACCACTCAGCACAGAACCCTATCCCAACCCTATCCTTACAATCCCATAATCCACAACCGACATCTCATATCCCATCTCCATCTGTATTGCCTGCCTGCCATTACATCCACCCGGTTTTTCCTTCTCATGACAAAGCCCTTGCCCCCTGCCCAAATTGGAGCCCCCCCCCGCATGTCCGCATTGGCCCAATGCACCATTCCAGATATCCAAGATATATCTGCACAATCCTATCCGCGTCTTGAAACGCACAATCTGCGCGCAATCCATCCAATCCAATCCAATCCAATCCATTACGCATCTCCAGATGCTGAGCCCAATTCAACTGCTTCTGAGACCGCTGCATGACTTGCTGCGGCAAAGCCACAACCATTGCTGAGCGCACTACCCCTGCTGAGCCCACCAATTTCTGAGCGCACAGGGCGCAGCAAATTCCAAATCGCGTCTATAAAAGACCACCACAGCGGAATGGATGTGGGTCAAAGAGCAAGGGGCGGGCTTGGAACAGGTTGGTGCTCAAAAAAAAATATCTCTTTGAGTTTTTCCTTGGTTATCTTATAGATGGAAGGTATAGATGGGAGGGCGGATACACTTTCTCTTTCTATCTCTCAAGGATGTGCTTGCGCAGCTGGTTTTCTTTGTACTCTCTCTGTTCTGTAGATGGTTACGGGGAACTCTGTGGAAGTTTGTGTTGTAGATACTTGTCATTCCTCCAATCTCCAATTTCCCAAGTAGTGGCTACTCTCACAAGCGCGTGAGGCTGAGAATTTTCAAAACCAATTACCTCTCACATTACTGTCAACTGTCCAACAAGCTCTTGACTGAACCGTGTGAATGACTTTCCTTGGTTCATAGCTCCTTCCATTCTTGTCTCTCTATTTCTTTTGCTTCTCTGTCTTGTTCTTTGTCTTGCTTGTCTTATTATTGCTCATTGCACTCAGACTCTCAACCATCACCAGTTACTTCAACATCACATCATAGGATCATCAAGCTAATCAGCAAATTGCTCTTTGACTTGAACTTGACTTGAACTCAATAATCTGATCATGATCATTCCAACCTGCAGTAGGTTCCAACCAAATTGTCAACTCAACCTCAGGAACTGAATCCCTTGCAACCCTGTAGTCTTCAAGTTATCCTGGAAGGATTGGTCTGTCTATCAACAGTGTCTTATCTTCTCTACATAGTCTGCTCAAGGCCATCACCCAGCCTGTAGAGGTATTGCTTCTGTTTGTTATTTGTTCTCTTCTGTGATTGTCTTTCTTTACTGGCTGTTTGCTGTCTACTCATCTGATCCTTGAAATACAAACAGAATGGTCCAGGTTAATCAACCAATCTATTCTTTCACACATTTAAAAGCCAAAAAATGGATCACTCAAGCTGAATCAACCTGGCAAGAACAACCGTGTCACCTGGACCGGGATTAGAAAGCAATTTTAAGGCACTTGCACTCAAATCTCTTATGGAATCCACTCTGCTTCTCTCTGAAACCAAATACTCAATATGGAGAAAGAAGGTGGAACAACTGTTTGAGATGCATGGCGTTCTGGATTTGATCAACTCTGACAACCCCCACGTCAAAATACCCAACAATGATGAGATGGCTGGAAATGTTATTTCAAAACTGGAACCTGGTACTCACACCAATATCATTACGTTGGAAAACAAAGATTCATCCAAGCTAATATGGCCAGCTGCAAAAAATCATTTTGCGTTGAGTCAGGAAGCTAATAGAGCAAGAATGTTCTTCAACTTCCTCTATCTAGGTTTTGATCAGAACAACATTGATGGTTTTGTCACTCCTGTGAAAACTCACTTGGGAAAACTAGACAAAGTAGGAATTGACTTACCTAGCAACATACTCAGCTATCTCATTCTTTTTAAACTACCCAAGTCTTTGAAGTCAATGCAATTCCAGATTATGCATTCTGGCGGAGAACTGTCTGTAATGTTGGTCCTAAACCATTTTGTCCAGCATAAGAATGAAGTCCAATCTAAAGCCACTGGAACTGCCACCAACACCAATGTTGTCATGTATCACACCAGTAATCAAAAAGATCCTGACCTCCCTAATTGCAAAAAGGGGAAACATAATCCCTTAGTGAATTCCCATCCTCCATCTTCCTGCTGGGCGGAATTTCCTGAATTGCGACCAGACCAGCCTCCTAACAAAGCAAAACACAACTTCAAGAAAAAGCATCAACCTGAGTCTCACTATTACTCTTTTTTTGCGCTTTTCATCACCTTGATGACTCTCACTCAAATCAATTCATTCTGGACAGTGGATGTTCTCTTCACATATTTCACAATGAAAATTCCTTTAAAACTCTGACCAAAGGAACCAAAAAAGGTGTGAAATTGAGACCTCAAATTTTCTCAGAAGATTGATTATTTTAAAACCAGAAATCCAAGCAGATGTAGATGAGAGAGCTCTAAGCCAGTTGAGATAAGAAAATCAGGAGATAACCACCATAGATATGCGACCCAGGAAAGATGCTATTGACTTTGAGAAGAAAAGATGAATGAGAATAGTAGAGATGAGAAGGTTAGAATGAATCACGCTACAGAGAGTATTGCTAGTCATCGCACCAAATTACGATATGATGTCCACAATGGCCTGAGACCTTCTGATTGTAATGGTCCTTGTTGATTTACTTGAGTTAATGGATATTAAGGATACGTTCAAAGAAGATGAGAAAGAAAGTCTGGCAAGGAGAAGGAGGAGAAGGACTGGCTCTGAGAGTAGTATTTAGTAGGAGCGGATTCTAGACTAAAATGAATATGCATATGGCCCTATCCAATGTTGCACGCGCAAGTTGACTGAATGATGGTACACATGCAATGAATTTGGTGATGCGCGTGGATGAGACCAGAAGAAGTGGATAAGATGAAGAGGAACAGATAGAAACCAGAAAATAAATATAGAAAGAAATATAGAAACAGAAAGTAAAGAAAAGAAAAGAAAAAGACACCAAGGACCATGAGATTCTAACAACATTCCAACAAAAGGTAACATCAAGATGGGTAAAAAGGGCAAAGAACTGTCTATTCAAGGACTTGGTACAGCTGAACTATTGTGCAGAGGCAGGTTGATTCATCTCAAGAGCGCTTCATGGGTCCCTGAAGCCTCTGTAAACCTGGTGTTGCTTGGGGCTTTGCTGGAGAAAGGATGCAGTCTGAAGGTGAACTCAAAATTGGAACCAACTGTCTTCACACTCCATCAATCAGGAGCTCAAATCTTGAGTGGTGCTATAGAGAACAATCTCCTTATGATCAATGTTGACAAACCTTCAAATCAAGTCTCTTTGTCCCCACCTGCTATCACAGAAATGCAAGACTCCTCATGCTTCTTAACTCAAGCTGCGTTACAAAATCTTCATCTGAAGCTAGGCCATGAAAGTTTAGGTACAATGGAGAAGCACCTGGGCTACTCCATCAAGAAGGATTCTTGAAGTCTTTTTGAGTGTCTTGCCTGCAAAAAGAGCAAAATCAACCAGACGCCTTTCAAAAATAATCAAGCCCCCGCTGCTGAAGTGTTTGATTCACTTCATCTCAATGTAATGGGACCCTTCAATCCAGTCAGCAAAGGAGGCAATAGATACTCACTGACTGTTGTGGAAAACAATTTGTGGTACGTTTTGGATTTCCCTCTTTTGTCCAAGGACGCGGCTGTCAGAAAAATCAAATTTTTAATCCAAAACAAAGCAAAGAAGCAAGGGAAATACCCTTTTGAAGTCGTCTCTGATGGTGGGGGAGAGTTTGTTAACAAAACTCTCAAGTTGTTCTTCAAAGCTAACTCTATCAATCACCTGGTCAGTGAGCCTTATCACTCTCAGCATAATGGGAAGGCTGAGAGAGCCAATCATACAATCATGGAGTCTCTTTGATCTGTTTTCAGCTTGAATAAATTACCAAAAAACTACTGGCATGTAGTTATTCAAAGCTTTTGTCGGGCCCTGAATCAAATTCCGTCCAAAAAAGGGGAAAAGTCACCCTGGGAGATGATGCGCAAAAACAAGCTTCCGCTTGACTATCTCAAGCCAATTGGATCAAGGGTGGTGTATCTATTGAAGAATAACAAGATGAGATCAAAGTTGGAGGAGAAAGGTGAAGAAGGACTCTTCATTGGGTATAACCCTCAGCTTCACTCCTACAAGATCATATCCAAAACGGGCAAGATTATTGATACCAAGCATGTGAAGTTTCTTAAGAACCAAGATACACCTGTCAACTCTCTTGAAAAAGCGGTCCACATTGGCATGGTTGCTCCTGCCGAGGGAGTTAAAAAGGAACCTCCAACAATTGAATTGACCCCAGAGGATATTGAAGATCAAAAGCTGGTCATAAGTGACTTGCCTAATGACAACAATGACAGCTCCTCTGACAATAATCTCTTGGAATCTGAAGTTCTTCAACCATTGAGGCCAAAATTGAGAGATTGCTCTAAAATAAAGGCTCAAGAACAATACGGGTACTACTCTGAATCACTACCAAAGAGCATACACAAATCTCTTAAGCTACCAAGTTGGGTTCCTCCTATTGAAAAAGAGCTTGAAAAAATTGAGGATCTTGGTGTATGGGAAGATGCGGATGAGAGCAAGGTGGTCAATCCTCTCAACACAACCTGGGCTTTTCAAAGTTAGCAAGATCTTCATACTGGAGAATCCTCTTTCAAAGCCAGGGCGTGTGTTCAAGGTTTTAACCAGAGGTATGGCATTGATTATTTTGATACCTTTGCTCCTACAGGCAAAGTTGCCTCCTTACGGGCTCTGCTAAGCTACTTGGTCAACCAAAATCTTAAAATACTTCAGTTTGACATAAAGGGGGTGTTTCTTCATGCTCCACTGGTGGAAGATGTATTTATCAAGACCCCAACTGGATCAAAAAGAATGTCCAAATATTTGAAACTAAAGAAGTTGTTGTACCGCCTCAAGCAGGCACCCCTCAACTGGTAAAAAACACTCAGCTTTTGGATTAAAGAAAACAATCTTGAGGAGAGTGACAGCAATCCTTGTCCCTATCTCCATTGTGACAAAGTCACGTCTCTGTTTTTCCATGTAAATGACTTAATAGTAGTTGGGAACATTGACAATTTCAAAAAGAAGTTCTTTGATAAATTCAAAGATTCTTTGGCTCACAAGGTAGACACTCTACTAGGGATGAAGTTAGAAAAAGGGAAGGATTTTATTTCTCTATCTCTTCCAAATCACATTAAAAAAGGACTGGAAGAAATGGACTTACTCAATGCAAAACCATTGAATAACCCCTGCACATCCGGTCTGCATCTCAAGCCTGCATCTCCACCTGAAATAGAGGCCTTCAAGAAGCTGGGCAGAAGTTATTGCTTGCAAATAGGTTGGTTGAACTTCATTGCCACCTTGGCTTGAACGGTGTGGTGCCCCATCCTGGACACCCTGGCCAGTGCGGAGATTTTAATTTTTTTTATCATCATTCATAGGTATCATTATCAAAAAAAAAAAAAAAAAAAACCATCCATCAAACTCGTCCATCGTCTTCAATCCTCACAAACCACCTTTACCAAGGTCAAATCCCTCTGTTCTGAGTTCAAGATCCTCCAACAGTTCAATCATCCGCCCTCAAATCCGCAGCCATTGATCCCAACGCTCTTGCTCATCATCCCACCCAACGACGTGTCACCATGGAGGCTCAAATGTTGGCAGCTCATCATGACCCTTGCTCCTTCAACTTTAAACGCTCTCAAAGAATTCGCTTGATCCAAGAGAGAGTCACTCAAAGTGATAAAGAATTGTTGTAGGATGTCCGTCAACCCATACTCATCCCATCCTCCTCCCCATCAGATCCTAAGATCTAGCGAGACTCCCATTGAGCCCCCTTGTTCTCATTCCACCAACAATCCCAGTTGAATTTGTGATGATGATGATGCACATCATCATGAAAACAACAACAACAACAAAAATTTTGTCGATGGCCTAAGTATCCAACCATCCTCTCCACCCCTTTGACTTGATCCAGCCAGGCCCACTCAACAATCCCAATCCCAGCGGTGATTTCTTCCTCCTTGACCCAACCCAAGATCCCTCAATCCCCATCCATCAATCCCCTTTCCACCTCTAGCTTGCCGGTCTCCCGCGCGGGTCTCTTCTGTTACCGGTGCCCGTTGGACACCTGCTGGTGGTCATCCGCGGTCTTGGCACTTGCCCATGCCCATTGGACCCCTGCTGGCAGTCATCCGCGGCCTTGGCAGTCGCCCGGGCCCATCAGGATGCCCGTGGGCGTCCCTCTTTGGTTTTTTTTCTCTGAATGTTTGTTTGTTTGTTTCATTTTTTTTCTTTCTTTTGTTTTCTCATGACACTGATCTGTAAAAAAAAAAAAAAAAAAAAAAAAAAAAAAAAAAAAAAAAATCCGCTCCCATTTGTAAATCTCTCTTGTAAATAGTCTACAGGCCTCTGGTCTATAAAAGGAGGGGCTCTCCCCTGATTTTTCAGGATCATCAGATCATCATAGAAATTCATCCAAGGGGAGTGTGTGCTTGTGCCCCCCCCCATTATTGTAAAATTGAATCCTGATCCTTATCCTTGGTATATCTCTGATTGCCCCCTGATCCATTCTTGACCCTTAGTCTTTGCCCCTCTGTGGGCTGATCCTTATCACAAACCAATAGCCTTTCTGGTTGAAGAAAAATTCTGTCTGTTGAAATTTTTGAGTGTGTTATACCACTCCTTGATCCCTTTCTCTGACCATACTGGTCCTGATCCCTGATCACCTTTCTGGAGCCAATCACAATTGATTGAAGAGGTCTTATTAAGCTTAAGACCTGGAGTTTTATACCTCCCTTTATTTTCTTTGGAGTTGCATTCTGCCATCCTATTCTTGAGTCCCTTGAGAAGTTTTGAAGTTATCCTTGCTTCAAAACAGTTACTGTTTGCTTTGGAGCTTCTTAAACATTGTGCTTTGTCTTGTACAGCCACCCTCAGTTATCTGGTACCCTTGAAGCGCTTGATTGCGGAGAGTTGGGCAGGTTCATTGAGAACCTGGAGGTTGCTTGGGTTTGAGTTGATCATCCCCAATCTTCTGCTGACAACCAGATTTATTAGCTTGTGGGCGTTGTTTACATACAACAGCTTTTGTTCCTTGAACTCTAAGCAGACTTTAAATTCTTTTGTTCAAGTTTTTTCCCTGCATAATCTTGTCTCAGATAGTGCTGTTCCATTGCTACCAAACTATTTTCATCTTTATCCTCAACTCCTTGGTTCCTCATTTACCAGGTTCTGGACCTTGATCTTGGTTGCATTTAAATATTTTTGTAACACTCAGGAGACGCCTAAAGCAGAACCTTTCCCCTCCACAGAACTGCCACATCCTAGCACCGTTTGGAGTCTTACATTTGTTCCCCCGGGCCAGGATCAAACCAGCAACCTTGAGATTTACAGTCCCAGCTTGAAGAATCAACTCCAAATTCAATCCGATTTTTTTTTCTTTTCTTTCTTTTTTGTTTGTTCTTTTTTCAGATCTGATCCGTGGAGGCAACTTGGTCCAGAAGTAAGTCCTCCCAATTGTGCACCATCTGGGCAAGATCCTTGTTGTTTTTGTGAAACTCTACTCTTGCCACACTTGTGAGCGACCTTGGAACTCTGCTCGTTTGGATCTCTTAGGAACCCTTCAACATGGAATCTGCTGGATTGTCTTTATCTTTTTGGGCCAAGATGGTCAAAATCAAACCTCAGAACAAAAACTTAGGCTGCAATGGGACCAATGTCAAACAATTCCTGGACTCCTATGAGATGGCTGCTGAAGTGGATGGTGCCAGTGAATATGATATGGCTTATCAGTTACGATTTTTTATCTCTTCTGACAAAGTTATGGAGGTTATTGAATTTTCTGAGGGATTCAAAACACATAACTGGAGGCTCCTGAAGGAGGCTATGTTGGCCTATTGGGGAAAAATAGATGTAGCCAGATTTACTTTGCAAGACTTGGATTCCCTGGTTTCTCAATGGATCTCCAATGGTGGTATCTCCTCAGCTTCTGACTATCAAGCTTTCAGAAAGTCTTGGGACCCTATCCAGTCCTATCTTATTTGGAACAATCACATTAATACGTTGGACAAAATTTGAGTGCAATTTTTTCAGTCTTTCTCTCCAGGAGTGCAGGAAAGAATTAGGGATGAATTGGTGAAATCTGGATCCATGATCACAACAAGAGATAATTGGTTCAAGCTTCCTGCTTTCATGGTTCTTAGGAATACTGTGGATAAAGTGATGAAAGGTCAAACAGCTCTCACCTTTGAAAAACCTAAAATCACTGAACCAGTCCTTGCCCCCTCTTTTCAAGCATCTAACAAAATCATTAATAAGATGGAAGCCAATTGCAGACCTAAAACCAATCCTCAGACCCACTGGGAGACACCTACTATAGATGAGATCACTAAATTACTTCAGACATTTGAGAATAAAATAGATCAGAAAATATCCTCCTTAGCCACTCCTAAACCTGCTAATTCTGTTCCTAAATCTACTATAGTCTGTTATTATTGCCCTAGGGGAGGACATGGTACTGGTAGATGTCCTGAACTCCAGAAGGACAAGGAGGAGAAGTTAGTAGAGCAGAAGGGAAATAATTTCTTCCTTCCTAATGGTGCTTTGATCCCTTTTGATTTGTCTTTTCCAATCCGTCATGTGGTGGCCTCATACCAACCACCAACTCCTAAGAAGGTATCCTTGGTCTCTGTGGATTTTCAATTGTCCTGTGGAACTCTGCAACCTTGGTATCCTCCAGCTATCACTTCTTCCAGCTTCCCTGGAACCTATCAATCTGATCCAGCTAGGAAACGCCATTAGGAACCAAAACCTCATAAGTCTCCTCCTGTTCCATCTTCATTCCGCAAAAACCTGTTAAACGTCAATCTTCACCTGAGCCTCCTTCCTCTGATGTGGAAGATATGGAAGTAGAAAGGGAACCACTTATGGAAAGGCTCCAAGACAACTCTGACCATCCCCCTCTTCAACCTTTCCAACCCTCAGATCCTCTTCCATCACCTCTTTCACCTGATCTTCCTCCCTCCACCCAGCCCAAAGTACGATTTGAGAGGGGCATCTCCCAGGACTACCCTTATGCTGTGGAAGGAGTATTAAAGAAAATTTCTGATCTTAAAATCCCTCATCTATCTGTGGCTGAACTCCTTTCAATCTCTCCATCTGTGGCTGAAGGGATGAAGAAATGGGTTTCTTGTCAACGTGTGGAGATTGGTCCGGACAAATGAAAGGTCTCCTCTGGTACTCTGATGGAGGATTCTGGTGGAACAGATCCCTCTTCAGATACCAACCTGTATTCCTGTCCTCTTGGCTTTCTCCCATGTTATCTTGGTGATTCAACTAAAATGGTTTCCCTCCTTGTGGATTTGGGTTCTCAGCTCAACTTGATTTTAGACTCCATGGCCTGCAAGCTAAAACTTAGCCCAAGGGTCAGTTTCAACTCTGCAGTTTATGGAATTGGTAATCAGTCCTGTGAGCTGGTTGGCATTGCTGAGGATATCCCTGTTCAAATTGGTCAAAATATTGTTGGCACCTGTCACTTCTGGATCACTCGTCTGGATGGTCCCATGATCTTGGGAAGACCTTTCTTAATGGACTTTAGTGCTACCCTGATGTTTTCTGATCACGTTGGGGAGAGAATTCTCCTCCCTTATTCTGATGGCAGAAAGATTGAAGTTCCTCTTTGTTCTCTTGATTCTGGTTGTTGGGAAAGAGACTTCCCTGGTCATCCTCCCATATCTGTCCTGAAAGGAAAGCAGAAAGAAAACTCTCATTCCTTTCATCCTCATTTTTTAGCAGAATAGTTGGCCCTACTGATAGTTGTAGTTCTTCTCAGCCTCAGACTTCAACTCATGGACCAACTCCCACCTCAGAGGAATATCTTTCTTTTTCCTCATCATTTCCTTCTCATCCAAATAAGATCAAAAATCAAACACATAAAAAATCCGAAAAATCCAAAAATATTTCTTCTCTGTCTGGATCTGTTGTATCTTCTTTTCCTTTTTCTTTTCAGCCTGATCAATCATCCTATATTCCGGTTTCTAATCTCTGCAATGAGTCTAAACTAGATCTTGATCTCAATTCTTTTTTTGGTGATGTTTGTATGAAGGAGTATGGTCTTAGGTGGAGGCAATTTGGGGTAGAAGTAAGTCCTCCCAATTGTGCACCACCAAGGGCTTCTACTACTGTTGTTTTCAAAACTCTACCCTGTGCCACACATGTGAGCAATGTGTTATCTTTTGGATCCTCTTTTATGGAGAAGGCACCTTTCAAGGACGCATAAGAACATCAAACTTGGAAGATTTTGGAATATGGCCTCAGTTTTTGTAGTCAGGTCTCACTGGTCAATGCTTGGAGGAAGCAAGGATTCCTCTCCTTTGCCACCAAGTACAAACCGGTTGCAAAGAAGGTCCAGCCAGTCAACCAACCAATTCCTCTCAACATCAATCCTCCTCTTATGCATCCTCCTCTATCCCGCAATCCTTACTGTGGTCTATCCCCATCCCTCACTGGTCCATTTATTCCCTCTGGTTGGGTCACTGAAGAACGTCTGAAAGTGGTCAACTTTGGTCCAGATGGTTGGCTTCTTCCTGATGAGTTAAATTTGTTCAAAAATATCTTGTCTCTAAGGGAAAAATCTATTGCATTCTGTGAAGAAGAGAGAGGTCTCTTGAAAGAATCCTATGGTCTCCCTTACATCATCCTTGTAGTTGAACATGATCCTTGGCAAAAGAAAAAGATCCCAATCCCTGCTGCTAAAGTTGACAAATTCATCAAGTTGGTCCGCAAACGAGTCCAAACCGGTTTATACAAACAATTGACTTCTAGCTATTCCAGTCCTGTTTTCTGTGTTCTAAAGAGTAATGGTAAACTTAGAGTAATTCATGATCTCCAACCTCTTAATAAAGTTACTATTAAAGACTCTGGCATGCCTCCTGCCACTGAAGAATTTGTTTAATCCTTCTCTGGGAGAGCTTGCTATGGTCTAGGTGACATTATGGGTGGCTATGACAAACAATCCCTGCATCCTATTTCTTGGCCGCTTACTACTTTTGATACTCCCCTTGGTTGATTTCAACTTACTCAATTGCCTCAAGGAGCCACCAACTTGTTTGCAGTCTATCAGGCTCAGATGATGTGGATCCTCCAGGACAAAATCCCGGATCATGCGGGTATCTTTATTGATGATGGTGGGATTAAAGGTCCAATTTCTGACTATGATAATGAGCTCTTACCTTGGCACTCAGGAATCCAACAATTTATCTGGGAGTATGCTACTATCTTGGAAAGAATTTTGTTTTGAATTGAGGAATCTGGCCTTACTGTCTCTGGATCAAAACTTGCCGCCTGTGTCCCTTCCTTGGAAATTGTTGGTCATATAGTCTGCAAGGAAGGAAGAAGGCTGGCACCCTCTAAAGTCAACAAAATCATCTCCTGGCCTACTCCAATAAATCCAACGGAAGTTAGAGGTTTCCTAGGTGTCGTAACTTATGTCAGGATCTTCATTCCCTCACTATCCAAAATCTGTATTCCCTTGCGTCGCTTGACCAGGAAGGATGCTGAATGGATTTGGACCCAAGACTGCAAAAAATCATTTCAGTTGCTCAAAAAAATTGTTGGGAAAGACATTGTTTCAAAAAAGATCACTTATGGACCCAGAGACGGCAAGATCAAGCTGGCAGTGGACTCTAGTTATCAATCTGTTGGGGCTGTCCTTACCCAGGAAGATGATAATGGTTTGGATTGTCCTGCTCTGTATGAATCTCTTCTTTTCTCAGATGTGGAATCCAGGTGCTCCAAGCCAAAACTGGAGCTGTGCGGTGTGGCCCAAATGTTGAAAAAGTTTCAGACTGTCCTTTGGGGTCAACATTTTGAGTTACAAGTCAATGCAAGATCCATTATTGAAATGATCAACACCCCCAGCCTCCCAAATGCTCCAATGACTTGTTGGGTGGCTTTCATCCAGTTGTTCTCTTTTGATATTGTTCACAGGCCTGGAAAATCTTTCACCATGCCTGATGGATTATCTCGACGCCCTCTTGGAGATGATGTATTGGATGTTGGAATGGATTTTGATGAGGAGGAACCCTTGACCCCCTGATCTCTCTGCCAAAAAATTTTGGTCCCTTAAAAGGAAGTCCTCCAACTTCTTTGTCCAAGGTTCTAGACTTATGAAAAGAGCAACTCCTTGTGCGCTTGTTGTGGTCACTGTCCCTTCTAAGAAAGATGTGATCCTGGAAGGTCTCCATGAAGGCCTTGGTCATTGTGGGGAAACCAAAACTTATCGACAAATATCCAAACAATTTTGGTGGCCATCTCTGAAGAAATCCCTCTCTCAATGATGCAGGAGTTGTGAAGTGTTCCAGAAACGTGATCTTAGGCGCCCGGCCAAAATTTGTTACCCCACTGGAGAGTCCACTGTCTTTGGGAGGATTGCTATGGATGTGGTTCACATTCAGGCTGGTGGAGCTAAGTACCTCATTGTGGCTAGAGATGATTTTTCTGGATGGTTTGAAGAAAAGTTTCTTAAGAACCTCAGCTCTGAATCAGTAGCAGCTTTCCTTTATGAGACTTGGACAATGCGTTATGGCTTGGCCCAATCTTACTCAACTGATGGCGGCTCCAAGTTTGGTGGTAAACTTGCTGATATGATCCAATCACTTCCTGGTCAACATAGGGTGACCAATCCTTATTATCCTGAGGGCCAAGGCATGGTGGAAAGAGGCCATGCTCCTTTGAAGGCTGCTCTTGTCAAACTTGCTGGTGAAAGTGGCAAGAATTGTCGCAAATTCCTCCCCCTGGTCCTTTTCTCTGATTGAATTTCAACAAAACAAACCACTGGCTATTCACCTTACAAAATCATTTGTGGTCAAAGGGCTGTCCTTCCTCTGGATCTGGAAATGGAATCTTTCTTAGGTATTTCTTGGGAAAGGGTTTCTTCCACCACTGATCTATTAGTTGCCAGATCCAAGCAGCTGGAAAGGAGTGAAGATGTCCATAGTGAAGCTTATCAGAAGATGATGGAGTCTAGGGAAAAATCAGTTCAGTATTGGGAAGACAAGCATTCAAAGCAAATCAGGGATCCCTTGAACCCTGGGGATCTAGTCTTAGCTTACAATTGTTCCTTGGAAACTCAGTGGGGAAAGCTTTTCTCGAACGGCTGGAATGGTCCTTACCAAGTGATCCGTCAAGTTAGAGGTGGATCATATGTTTTGGAGGAACTGGATGGTACTCAGATGGCCAGAAGGTTCTCTGCTGATCAGGTCAAGAAATTTCATTCTCATGGAGGCAACTTTTTCCAAAATTAAGTCCTCCCAATTGTGCACCACCAGGGTCAACTGCTGCGTTTTTTTTGTGAAACTCTACGTCATGCCACGCATGTGAGCACCTGGGACGCCTTCTTCATTTCATCTCATCCACTTCTAGGATTTTCCTTTGGATGGGTCTTCATATTCCTTTTCAATCACTCTCAAGATCAAAATGGCCATTACTTGGTTTCAATCATCTTTCTTTCCTTTCTCTTTTTATAGCATCAAGCTTGGGTGCAGACTAGGGACAGTCTGTAAGTTGGGGAGAGATGTGGTGCCCCATCCTGGACACCCTGGCCAGTGCGGAGATTTTAAATTTTTATGATTTTTCCTTATCATCATTCATAGGTATCATTGTCAAAAAAAAAAAAGAAAAAAAGAAAAAAAAAAAGAAAGAAAAAAAAAAGAAAAAAAAAAAAAAAAAAAAAAAAAACCATCCATCAAACTTGTCCATCGTCTTCAATCCTCACCAACCACCTTTACCAAGGTCAAATCCCTCTGGTCTGAGTTCAAGATCCTCCAACAGTTCAATCATCCGCCCTCAAATCCGCAGCCATTGATCCCAACACTCTTGCTCATCATCCCACCCAACAACATGTCACCATGGAGGCTCAAATTTTGGCAGCTCATCATGACCCTTGCTCCTTCAGCTTTCAACGCTCTCAAAGAATTCGCTTGATCCAAGAGAGAGTCACTTGAAGTGATCAAGAATTGTTGTAGTATGTCCGTCAACCCATACTCATCCCATCCTCCTCCCCATCGGATCCTAAGATCTAGCAAGACTCCCATTGAGCCCCCTTGTTCTCATTCCACCAACAATCCCAGTCAAATTTTTGATGATGATGATGATGATGATGATGATGCACATCATCATGACAACAACAACGACAACAATCTTGTCAATGGCCTAAGTATCCAACCATCCTCTCCACCCCTTTGACTCGATCCAGCCAGGCCCACTCAACGATCCCAATCCCAGCAGTGATTTCTTCCTCCTTGACCCAACCCAAGATCCCTCAATCCCCGTCCATCAACCCCCTTTCCACCTCTAGATCTCCGGTCTCCCGCGCGGCTTGTCCATTGCCCGCGCGGGTCTCTTCTGTTTCCGGTGCCCGTCGGACACCTGCCGGAGGTCATCCGCGGTCTTGGCAGTTGCCCATGCCCGTTGGACACCTGCCAGCGGTCATCCGCAGCCTCCGCAGTCGCCCAGGCCCATCAGGATGCCCGTGGGCGTCCCTCTTTGGTTTTTTTTCTCTGAATGCTTGTTTTTTTCTTTTTTTTTTTCTTCTTTCTTTTTTTTTCTCATGACACTGATCCGTAAAAAAAAAAAAAAAAAAAAAATCCGCTCCCATTTGTAAATCTCTCTTGTAAATAGTCTAAAGGCCTCTGGTCTATAAAAGGAGGTGCTCTCCCCTGCTTTTTCAGGATAATCAGATCATCATAGAAATTCATCCAAGGGGATTGTGTGCTTTTGCCCCCTCCCTTATTGTAAAATTGAATCCTGATCCTTATCCTGGGTATATCTCTGATTTCCCCCTGATCCATTCTTGACCCTTATTCTTTGCCCCTCTGTGGGCTGATCCTTATCACCAAACAATAGCCTTTCTGGTTGAAGAAAAATTCTGTCTGTTGAAATTTTTGAGTGTGTTATACCACTCCTTGATCCCTTTCTCTGACCATACTGGTCCTGATCCCTGATCACCTTTCTGGAGCCAATCACGATTGATTGAAGAGGTCTTATTAAGCTTAAGACCTGAAGTGTTATACCTCCCTTTCTTTTCTTTGGAGTTGCATTCTGCCATCCTATTCTTGAGTCCCTTGAGAAGTTTTGAGGTTATCCTTGCTTCAAAATAGTTACTGTTTGCTTTGGAGCTTCTTAAACATTGTGCTTTGTCTTGTACAGCCACCCTCAGTTATCTGGTACCCTTCAAGCGCTTGATTGCGGAGAGTTGGGCAGGTTCATTGAGAACCTGGAGGTTGCTTGGGTTTGAGTTGATCATCCCCAATCTTCTGCTGACAACCAGATTTATTAGCTTGTGGGCGTTGTTTACATACAACAGCTTTTGTTCCTTGAACTCTAAGCAGACTTTAAATTCTTTTGTTCAAGTTTTTTCCCTGCATAATCTTGTCTCAGATAGTGCTGTTCCATTGCTACCAAACTATTTTCATCTTTATCCTCAACTCCTTGGTTCCTCATTTACCAGGTTCTGGACCTTGATCTTGGTTGCATTTAAATATTTTTGTAACACTCAGGAGGGCAGCCTAAAACAGCACCTTTCCCCTCCACAGAACTTCCACGGCCTAGCACCGTTTGGAGTCTTACACCGGACATCAGCTTTGCGGTGTCTAATCTGGCCTGTTTTTTGGAAGAGCCAGGTATCCAGCATTGGAAGGAGGTGGAGCACGTCTGGAGGTACCTTCTGAAGACAATTGATCATCAATTGGTCTTTAAAGCAAGGACACCAGTGATGTGATTGGTTGTCTATAGCAATGCCCCCTGCGGAGATGATCCGATTACAAGATTGTCCCAAACAGGTGTTGTTTGCCTGTTCAAAGGGTCTCCAATCTACTGGAGTAGGCGACGTCAATGGTGCATAGCTCACTCTTCTACCAAGTTGGAATGCAATGCTTTGTCTGCCAGTCATCTTGAAGGGCGGTGGATCAACCACCTGATCAGGGAGATTTGGCAAACCCAAACCCTACCACCAGTCCACCTAATTGATAACAAGGGTATGAATGATAAAATAAAGAAATTTGGATGTAAGTCACATGCCAAGTATATCAAAATCAAATTGAAGAGCTTACGGAATGATTGGAATGATCAAGTAATTGAAATCAAACTCATTTCTTCACAAGAAATGCTAGCGGACTCCCTCACAAAGGCAGCCAGCACCTCATCAGTCAAAAGACTCTCTAAGTACATAGGATCTTTCAAACCTTCCTGATGTTGAGTTGAGCAGGCATGTTGTAGATACTTTTCATTCCTCCAATCTACAACTTCCCAAGTAGTGGCTACTCTCACAAGCGCGCATGAGGCTGAGAATTTTCAAATCCAATTACCTGTCACGTTACTGTCAACTGTTCAACCAGCTCTTGACTGAACCGTGTGAATGACTTTCCTCGGTTCATAACTCCTTCCATTCTTTTCTCTCTATTTATTTTGCGTCTCTGTCTTGTTTTTTGTCTTGCTTGTCTTATTATTGCTCATTGCACTCAGACTCTTGACCATCACCAGTTACTTTGACATCACATCATAGGATCATCAAGCTAATCAGCAAATTGCTCTTTGACTTAAACTCAACTCAAACTCAATAATCTGATCACAATCATTCCAACCTGTGGTAGGTTCCAACCAAATTTTCAACTCAACCTCAGGAACTGAATCCCTTGCAACCCTGTAGTCTTCAAGTTATCCTGGAAGGATTGGTCTGTCTATCAACAGTGTCTTATCTTCTCTACATTGTCTGCTCAAGGCCATCACCCAGCCTGTAGAGTTATTGCTTCTGTTTGTTATTTGTTCTCTTCTGTGATTGTCTTTCTTTACTGGCTGTTTGCTGTATACTCATCTGATCCTTGAAATTAGAACAGCCTGTTCAGGGTTAACCAACCAATCTATTCTTTCACAGTTTGTCTGGGCCAATACTCTTAGTGGCGTGGATTTTTCTCACTCTCAGCAGATACTCTCAGTGGCGCGGTTTATTCTTACTCTTGCGGATTGCTCTCAAAGCGCAGATCTTGCGCACGGCTCTTATTTCTCTCAAGGTTCTCACAAAGCCCAAAGGCTACTTAGGATTGCGCGTCAAAAGTCCTTTATCTTTGCAAATAGACGTGGGGATGGAAACAAGATGGAAGAAATAGAGAAAGTGGGGTGCAATCCGCCTACATCAGCCAAATCCTCATCACTTTCTCCACATCTGCGCAAGCTGCTGTGGCTAGGGATTGGAAGGCTTCCAAAAACTTGTGTTGCGCATTGTCTGTGTGCGTGTAGGGTACCGCTAGAAAACACCAGAGTAGGTTGTCTGCATCAAACCCCGCCAAGGGAAGTGCTCGAATAAGGGGAATCTTGAGGATCTTAGGAGTGGTGGCCGGAGGGGTGCAGTGGCTGCGGGTTCCAGTGAAAATTCAATAACCACTGGAGTCGGTGCGCATGCGGGTTCCGGCAACAACCTAGGCCCCAGTGATGGATTGGGCTTGGAGGAGTGGGGGGACACGGTGGTGGAAGAGGAGGAGAAGGTCTTTTTGGTGGTTGGGGAGGTGTGGCCGGAAGGTTAAAAATCCTTGGGTTTTTTGCTAGTACGTTTATTTGCACCCGTGTGGCCCACTTGTGGGCAGCTTTTCAAAAGGCCCCAAAGTCTGGAAAGTCCTGGCGCCTTGGAGGTCCAGCCCAATGGAAGGGTGAGCCCAAGTCATGGCTCTTCCACAGAGGGTTTTGGGCTGCGTGTCGCAGTTGGTTGCAAGGTAAGCTGGGCGGGGTCCACTCATTGGTTGAAACCTCCTTGTGAGTTGAAACCACAAAAGAGATGCGCCGGCTGAAGGTTGCAGGGCATTCCATTGGACAAGGAGTAGCTGCGGTGTCCAGCTTGGCACGGAACACAGGCCTGCCGGCGTGGAAGGATACAGAAAGAGAGGCTGTTTGGGCTGCAATACATGCAGGACATGTATGAACAAAGAGGGGTGGATGGGGTGTTTCATTTTCTTTGGTGTGATGAAGCGGTGCAAAGAGGAAGGAGGGAAAACTAGGGAAGGCAAGGGTAGGTGAGATAGTGGTGGATCTCTGGGGAAAGAACTCAAGTTGGGGCAGGGATGTGGTGGCCTTTTATGGACACGAGTTGGAATGGGCTGCGTGCTGCGCGCCCAGCAGTAGCAGAGGGCTCAGCAGTGGCAGATGCTCAGCAATGGGTGGCTCAGCAGTGGTGGCGCACTCAGCAATGGGTGCAGCTTTGCAACAGAAGGCCATTCTTTGGGCTCAGCAGCAGTCAAATTGGGCTTGGCATCCAGGGACACAGGGGGGAATGGATTGGATTGGACGGATTGTGCCCGGATTGCGCAAATATACCTCAGATATCTGCAATGGCGCATTGGGCGGATGCGGACATGTGCAGGGGGCTCCGAGTTGGGCGCAGTGCAAGGGCTACGTCATGAGAAGGACAAACAGGGTGGAAGTAATGGCAGGCGGGAAATACAGATGGATATGGGATATGGGATGTGAATTATGGGGTGGAAGGATAGGATTGGGGCTTAGGGTTCTGTACTTAGGGGTTTTATTTCATTATTCTTGCTTGCTTCTGGTTTTACTTAGTTTAGGGTTAAGGGGGAGGTTTCTTAAACCGCACCCTCAACCCGGAAGGGAGGAGGAGGAAATTGGATCACGGAGGATCACATTGGATCATCATAGGTTTTGGAAGGATATTTAATCTCATTTCTCTATCACTCAGTCAAAGGGTGAACATTGCACTCAGGGTTTGCAGACAAAAGGGATCAATAACTTCTGAACTTGGGAACCATTAAAGGAGAAGTACTCTTCTATATTCCACACTGGGTTGAGGGTGCGGTTTAAGTAGCCTTCCCCTCAACCCTAACCTAAGTAAAACTGCAAGTAAGCAAGAATTATGAAGTACAACCCCAAAGTACAGAACCCTAGTTCAATTTATATCCTTCCAACCACATCCCATTATTCATATCCCATATCCCTTACCCCATATCCCATCTGTATTGCCCGCCTGTCATTATTTCCACCCGGTTTGTCCTTCTCACACGGCACCAACTTGGAGTCCCCTGCGCATGTCCATATCCACCCAACGCGCCATTCCAGATATCAGAGGTACATCCGCGCAATCCATCCAATCCAATCCAATCCGCCCCGCATCTCCAGATGCTGAGCCCAATTTGACTGCTACAGAGCCCACAGCATGGCTTGCTGGGGCAAAGCCACACCCATTTCTGAGCGGGCTGCCACTGCTGAGCCCACCGCTACTGCTGAGCACACAGCCCATTCCAACTTGCATCTATAAAAGACTGCCGCAGCCTACTGATGAAATGTTTCAAGTTTAGGAGTAGGGCCGCCCAGGTCAACATGTGAAAGCGCCTTCTTGCATTCTGATTGGATGATGGCTACACAACAATTGGCAAAATCAATAGGCTGCAGACATGCTCCTGGAATGGGAAAAAATAGGAGTGTCAATTTCTGAAGACATTTTCCTGGGCTTTATCATACAGAACAGTATCCCTGCCAGCACTAAACTGGGGGGGTGAAGTCAATTGTCATCTAGAACAATACATCCAATCCCAAAAGGGCACACCAATCCCTCTGAACTTCATTTGGCAAATGGTCAAAACCTGCTTCCAGAAACTCCTCCTGTCTGGCACCATTGATGTAAATCCCCTTGTCAGCTCCCACCTCATAAAAACTAACCAGGCACCCAAAGACCCCTTCCTGACAATCAAATATCCGGTAGAGGCGTTTTTAGCCAACGTTTCCAAAGATCAATGGGTGGAGGCACTGGAGTTCTATGCTTCCAGAGCTGTCGGTGTAGAGAATCCTGTGTGATTATATAAATAAAAGTAGCAAATAGCTTTCTGGCAGTCCTTGAACGGTAATTTAGTATTACTTCTACTCCTTTGGAGTATTAGTATATACTAAGAGTGGTTTTGAATTGCCTGCCTTCTAGTACTATAGTAAGTCTACACAATAATTTATTTAAATTAATTGCTGGTTTCTTTGAGACTTGAAATAGGTCTCAGATCAGACCTAGATTAATTATTTAACTGTGATATTGGTAGGATTTGTTGAAGAATATACCAGATGTATTGGATTATTGGTTATTTATTGATCAGATATGTTTGATCTCAACCAATACCCCAATATTAAAGGGTTCAAGGGTTTATCAAAGGGCTGGTTCAGGAGAGTAACCAAGGATTGGTTTACCCACAGGGGGCTGGGCAGAGGAAAGGTTGGTAGTTTCTTTTTGTTGTTCTCTCTTTCTTTGTAAGGTTTATTTATTAACTAATGGGTGGGGTTTCTTTAATATGGTGCTGAATATTTAGGTCACAGAAGAACCCTTATTCAAGCAACTGATGGGTGGTTTAATTGGTTAAAGATGGGGAATAACTTGGTTTCTGATTTCTTGTTTTCCTTTACAACTGATTCACTACTAATATTTATCTGGGTAGGTACCACAGATGGATGGCCAAGAGGGCCTGGTAGGGTGGATGGGGATAGCTGGGGATGGGTGATGATACAACTTGGATAGGGCAGAGAGGCCCTCCTTAAATAGACAAATCCTACCTCAGGGGGTGCTCAAGGCTTCCCCTGAGGGATCTCCCTGTTCTGGTGAGGAAAAGTGAGATACAGTTACATGAGGCATTTCTGCAGGTTGGAAAAATGTTTTACAGATACATGAGGCATTTCTGCTGGTTGGAAAAACTTGTACAGGGGTCTCCTGCATGTACAGCCTTGCATAAATTGCTGTTTATTACTGATAAGATGTATTGCTGTGCTGTACTGGTAGTTTGTTCAGTGCTACTTGATTCTACCTACATGTATTGCTATGCAATACTGGTTGTTTGTTTGGTTCTTCTTAAGTCTGGTCCCACTTCCTCCTGCATATATTGCTCTTATACACTGCTGCACAGCCTCCTGTATTTATTTCTCTTGTATTTGCTTTTGCACAGCCTCCTTTATTTATTGGTCTTGTATCTACTCCTGCACATCCTCTTGTATGTATGCTTGCATGTTTGTTTGGTTTTGGTTGAGACTGGTTTGACCTCCTCCTTTAAATATTGTTCCTGTATGCCTCTGCACAGCCTCCTGTATGTATTCTTGCATAGCCTCTTGCATAAAGTGCTCCTGTATACCTCTGCACAGCCTCTGGTTTGTGTATTTGCTGATAGGGTGACTGGATCTAGACTGGTTGCACTGCCTCCTGTATCTGTATTGCTGTATGGTTATGATGTGATAGGATCTGGACTGGTTGCACTGCCTCCTGAATCTGTATTTCTGTATTTGATGAGGTGACTGGATCTGACTGATTGCACTGCCTCCTGGATCTGTTTTGCTGTATTCTTATCTGGACTGGTTGTTGTGTGGTCCTGGTCTTGAGGATAAGCTGCCACTGGTATGTACTTGAGGGTTTACTAGGTATGCCTTATGTCTTCCACACAGATGTGACACCTGGTTGAGTATGATTTTGCCACAGTTGAAGGTTTCTTGGGCTGTATCTTCTAATCCATGAGAGATAGAGGGGTACTTTTGTAAAGAATAAAGAGAGCTCAAGCTCTAGTGAGATGAAAGGATTAAAGAATGAGTGAAAGGGGCTTGTAACATCAAGCGTAACGGACCTCAGATCAGGAGGAAAAGGACACTTTGGTTGATGTAATTGGCTGAACAGATGATTGAATTCTACTTGAGAGCACCATGGTTTATATATACTAAATACATGATTGGCTAACAAGTGGTTGAGTAAAAAATGAATAAGGCAAAATTAACATAAGCAGTTTAAGTGACATGGTATGTGAAATGCTTATGATTGGACAGTCTGACAATCACAATGCAGAAAACACAGCCTAGTTCCATTTTACCTGTTGTTTTAGTACTTGAAGGTTAACAATAATAAGATCAAATCAATCCAATCAATGGTACTCTGAACTTCAGTGAAAGTCACATAAATGAAAACTTGAACTCTAACAACTTTGACTGAGTTACTATGGGTTATTTTTGATGTAGAATCCATTTCTGAGGTTATCTTGATGGTTTGAGCTGTTGTTACACTAGAACAGTGAGTCTGATGGCTATAGGACAGGTTTGGACTACCACATTGGTTGCTGGCGCTGCAGCTGTCCCGGCCACACACAACGCACCTGCCATGACCAATCTCCCACGCCACTCTTGCAGTGCCAATGGATGGCCAACGCCAAACACAATGCCAGGACCTTCAACCCCTGTCTCTCCTGGATCAGTGTACCCAATCTTTTTTGCAGTCTACCCCCCGGTGTCCATTGCCCCAGCCCAGCCAAAGGCTCCTTTGTCCAACAACTTTGAAAAAACAGCCAACTTGCCATTATGCAAAGCCAATTACTACCAACCAAACCACTCAAAGGAAACTGCCAAGCACACGGATCAAGAGGCGGCGCTTTTGGTCAACATTTGAAATGCACCTGAAGATCTTGGGAGCCTTTAAATCCATAGCTTACAGCTGAACAACCCACAGGTAAGTTCACCTGTAATTATAGACTCCGGTGCATCACACCACCTATACCAAAATTTGACCCTCCTCCATAACTTCTGTACTTTGTCCAAACCAATTCCCCTACTTGTAGCTATTGCCGGGGCCTCAGCCTGCATCTTGGGAGTAGGCAACCTACTATTTGCGGGTTTCAATGGGACCAGGATTGAAATCAAGAATGTACTGTATAGCTCCATGGGGCGCACCACTCTTATATCACTGGCTGCGCTACAAAAGTCTGGCCTTATCTTTTCCTATGACATTGCAGTGAATTTTTTCCTTGTCAACAATGATATGTCAAGCAGGCTATTCACCTGCCCTTTTTACTGCCTAAAAAAACGCTTGTGCATGCCCAATGATCTGCTACCAGTTGAAAATCCTGAATCCAACAATTATGTACCCCAAGCCTGCCCTGCCCCCCCCCCCACTAATTGTTCTGACATTCTTGTTGCACATCAGACCCCAGTCCCTTCTCCTGTTCTTGAATAAAATGCAACACAACCGTGGAAACTAGATTATGCTGACCTTTTTATAGCCCAAGTTGAGCGCCCTTTCAAATATCAATGGAATGAAAAACATCTGAGTCCCAAGGAGAAGACCCTCTTGTTCTGGAACAGGATTTTTGGCCACGTTGGCCTGCTAGAGCTGCGTAAGATGGTGCAACTGAATTAAGAAATTGGCCTGTCAACAAGCCTACCGGCGGGCAAAATTGTGTGTCATGTGTGCATGGTAAGTAAGAGCACCCGGCTAAACCCCCTCCACTTGTCCAACAGATCCTTAAAGCCACTCAACACATTGGCTGTCAACCTTATTGGTCCCTTTGAGGTTGCCACCTACAATGGCGGGCAGTTTTCACTAACCATGCGGGATGTACAGAGTGGGTACAGGTGCTCACACGCAATTCCAAAGCCACACCCTTCATCATTGAGACCATTGAGAAAGTAGAGCCGCTAACTGACCTGAAATTGAAAACTCTGGGAGTGATAACAGAGGTGAATTTGCCTACAAGGCGCTAGCTGATTTCCTCTCCTCCAAAAGTATTACAGCCAAAAGTTTGATTCCATATCAACACTACCAAAATGGAATGATTGAGCGGTTCAACCAAACCATCAGCCACATGGCCAGAACCTTTCTGTTCAACCGCAGATTGCCAAAGAAATTCTGGGGATTTGTGTTTTTATGGGCCTGTTATGTACTGAAACGCCTCCCCAACAAGTTATGCGGTCAGTCCACCCCTCATGAGACCCTCTTTAAAACAAAGCTGTTACTAGACCGCTTCAGAAGCTTTGGTTCCAAAGCTTGTGTTCATTTCCCCACTGAGATGTGGCAGCGCCTGGAAAATAGGGCCGTCAAAGGGATTGCAGTAGCTTAACTCAAAAGATCAAAAGGTTGGCTTCTTTGGCTGCCCAAAGAAAATTGTTTTGTGCCCTCAGAAATGGCCCAATTCCAGCACATGCCCAAAATCCAGCCCCAACAGCCCAGCCCCACCACGGAGGTAAGGCAAACTCCAGATGCTGCACCACCGGAAACTCAGCCCACAACAGCCAATATGCTTGTCTTGGGCAAATTCTCCCGGGAGCTAACGTTTGAAAACTAGGAACTGATCATTGACCATGTGCTGGAAACATGCAAGTTCTTCAATTTAAGTGTTCCCAACATCTACACTGCTGCAATGTGTATGGAGGACTGGCTAAAGTGGCGAAAACCTATTGAAGAGGTGCTTTCCAAGCTGAGCCCCATGGATGTATGGGAAGCAGGTCCCTTGCCAAGTGGAAAAGTTCCCCTTGAATGCAGATGGGTTTTTGCCTTAAAAAAGGCATTTGGTACTGACGACACCATTTACAAAGCTTGCTGTGTGGCCAAAGGATACAAACAAGTGGCCAGGATTTATTTTGTAGATAAGTTTTCCCCAACAGCAACTTTTTCCTCCCTCCAGCTTCTCCTGACAATGGCTGCACAATTTTTCTGGCCTGTCCACAGCTTTTATTTTTTTGCTGTGTACCTCAACTGAACCATGGACAAAGAGGTTTGGTTCAAACCACTGATGGAGATGAAACTTCCAAGAGGACAGTAACTCTGCCTGGGAAAGGCGCTTTAAGGTAAAAAACAGGTGGCCTGCTGTTGGTGGCTACACCTAAGGGCCTTACTGACCAAGCTAGTCTACCAACCATCACAGTACAATGGATGCCTGTATGTGCTCAAACACAAAGAACAGTCAGGGGTAATATGGATCTACATTGAAAATGGTGTGGTCATGGGATCCAATGGCAAGACGCTCTGGCAGATAGAGAAGGACCTAAAGGAAACCCTGAAAATCAAATGGTCACAGGGCATCAATTCCATTGTTGGGGTGAAAATTGACTGACAGATGGATGGCTTTGACTTGTCACAGCACTCACTGGTGGATGCAGTCCTGAAGGGTCACTGGGATGGAGCTACTGTGCGTGAAACTCCTCTCCTAGCTGGATACCACCCCATAAGTAGCCTTTCACCATGCTCTGTAGAGAAGGATGACTACCTATCCCTAATTGGATTGCTGAGCTACTTGGTAGTCAGCACCCTTCTGGATGCTGCCTACGCCGTGAAACTGTTATCAAGGTTTGCTGCATGTCCGGATGAGACGCACTGGAAGGGCCTCCACCACCAAATCTCTTAAATTTCAGGGAAACAAGACCTCAAACTACAACTGCCCCCCATGATGACGGTAAGGCTGTAAAGGGGTTCTGTGACACATTTTGGGGGGAAGAAATTTCAAAATCAACCCATGGAATTCTTGTTACTTTCCTGAACTTCCCCATTGTCTGGATAGCGCAGAGCCAGCAATGTGTTGCTTCCTCAACGTGCCATGCTGAGTATATGGCCCTGAGAGTAGCAACGGGAAAAATACTATGGATCCGTTTCCTCAACAAAGACATCCTGCGCTCAGATGACGTTGGGCACTTGTTCTGCAACAACAAAGCCGCAATCAAGATAGCCAGAAACAACATAGCTAACAAGCGGAAGCGCCACATCAAGAGGGACTTTCACATAGCAAACAAAGCGTTATACAAATAACAAACAACGCTCATGTGGGTCCAGAAAATTGAGCAACTGGCAGTCATTCTAACAAAAGCTCTGGGAGCTCAGCTGTTCAAAAGAATGCGTGAGCGGTTGCAGGTTCTTTAATTCTTTACTCCCTGGAATTGAATGTGCAAGCATTTTTCACAAAGCCTCCGGGCTCCGTTGTACTGGTTCCCCCTTCCTTTCTCCTGTCTTCACATTTTACTTAGTATTGCGCCACCATAACTGCAAGATTGCCAGCACAAACATAGTTGTGGGAGGGGAGTGTTGTAACTAAAAGCTAGTTACATATGCATACCACCCAACTATGCATAAGTACACATATATAAGATAGGAAATAAAACAACCCTTGAGATGATCCCTATGGGTTTTCCCACTTTCACTCCAACAGTAAGGACCCCATGTACTCCATTCTGGGAAATGCATATGCCAATTCAGATAGCCTGGCGGCCAGTTAACCCTTTTCCCATTCTTCACACGCTCCAGATCCTTGCGTCTAGAACCAAGATTAATTTTCCCCAGTCCAAAATTTGATGATCCTTCTTGTAAATTTTTCTCATATTTTTGCCTGTCATGTGTTCTGGGGCAAGGAAGGGTGATTATATTTGCATGCAAGTGAAACGTTAAAAACAGGGTGAAGTTTTGGATATTCCTTTTGTATGTCTAATTGGCACACATTGTTTCCTACCATCTAAAATACCTTAAAGGGGCCTCTTAATCTGTAGTCTAATATAGAATGAATCCATCTGGATTGAATGAATTTGCGTTGTATTAAAACTGATTCTACTTTCTCATATTCCCTAGCCTCCTCACAAGTTTTATTTTGATAGAATGACTGTTTTTCCCTGGCTTGGGCAAGGCATTCAATTGCATTTTCTTGAGTTTATTGTAACTTAGCAATGTGCTTGTCCAAGTCCTGCAATGGAGAACCCGCTATTATTATGCTAGGAAATGGATGGTAACGGTAGAGGCAGAAAAAAAATTATTTTTGTCAAGGAAGAGTACAAATTATTCATGGTAAATTCTGCCATGTCTAGCCAATTATTCCAATTGTTTTGGTGATAATACATGTGTCAGCTCTCTGATACCAGGAACCTTGCAGTCCTTTAGCTACAGAGAGTGATAAAAATGCTGGAATAATAATTATAATAATTATTCCAATAATAAACACTTAGAAGCTCAAATAAATGATATAATAAGAGAAGTTGAAAGGTTTAATTGGTTTGGTAATAAATGGTTTTCAGTATGATATAAAAGAGGTGCCACAGTATTATACTACTGGGGATCTTTACAGACTAGCAACCTCTCTTCAAGGGGTCTCCTTAGGCAGTTTAAGAACCTTGGAATGAAGATGGGTGCCTTAGAAAGGACTTATTCCACTAATGGCCAGGCGTAACAGCACCAATGGCCAAGACAGGAAGAGAAACACTCACTCTGAGCACTTTACCATGAGAATCCTGAAATAATTGGAGGGGTTTCAGAGCAGATGGGGTGGATTGCTTGACTAATTTTCAAGGGTTGATTGATTAATAAGAATAAATAATACTACTACAGGCTAATTCATGAATCACTTGCTTATCTTCATATAAGCACTTGATCAACAATGACATGGTGTCTGATTGATAATAATAATTCCTGGTAAACTGATTAACTGATCTGGAATAATGGATCCAAAGAGGTCTGTATAAATACCTTTTTGGGGTGATTTTTGAGCTTCTCAGGGCAAGTATAGAGGGTTCTGCTGGTGGGCTGAGGCTGGAAAGCCATTCAGGGAACAATTGGCACGTCGACTTGGTGCTGTCAATCAGCTGACCTTAGATATGCTTGATTTCTGTACTATTTTAGCCACAGGATCTGTTAATCTGTTATGGCGTAAATTTGATCATTCTGCACCCATCCTTCAGTTTTACTATTGGTATTGCTTTGAAGCGGGCAGATGTGGATGTTTACTAATTGCGCATTTTCTGCTGATCACGTAGATAGTTTTTAATAATTTTTATGAACACTCCTTGTAGTGTTTTGTGGTCTTCAAAGATCAGGGTCAGTGATTTAGTTGGTAATCCTTTATCTTTGATTTATCATTAAAAAATGTTCTAAACTTAATTTTAATTAGTTTTATTTAAGTTTTGATCTTTTTAGATTATTATTAATGCATATGTCAATTTGTTACATATTCTAGGCAACTCCAACTAGGTTGTAGCTCTTCTGAGCGGTACCTGGTTGTCAGATTAGTCGCAACTGATCCAGATGCGGGGATCAGTTAGTACAGATGCGCGCGGGGTAGGATCCGCTGCGTGCATGGCAGAATAAGCTGCGCGCGGGTCTCTAGTACGCGGGAACCTGCTGCTACTAGTACGTAGGGTTATGTAATGATGCGGGGCTGCGCGCAGGAATTGTGACATAACACATTTCCGCGTGTAACTCCTAAAATATACACAACACCTTAATTCTGAGTAAATTTTAGGAGTAAACCCTATACGTGACAACACGTGTGAAATATTAGAATGGCCAAAAAGTGCCATAATGGTTTCATAATTTTTAGTACTTTTCTTTTTAATTATTTTAAAAATGTAAGGACTTGGAATTCAAGGGTGGGGTCAGTGAGTTACCCTACCTAATTTGGGTGAGGAATCCATTTCTGTAATAATATTCATGGATTTCTCACTCCTTCTTTTTTTAATTGAGATATTCTTATTCTTCATAGTTTTTCTTTTGCTATTGGCAGGTTGCTCTGTACATAGTAGCAAGCTGACATTCCCCCACTCCAAGATATGTCTATATCTGAAAAAAAAATTGGGTTAATGCCTTCTTCTGTCTCTGTAGTTCCTTAGTTGTATGGGTCCGTCAGGGATATTATGTTCAGGGAACCATTCATCTTTATCAGCTGATTCTCCCTTGTATCCAACTAGGTAGAGTCTGATGTCTTTTCCATTCATCCCATCTTTTTTATCTTTAAGGATCTTGCTAATTTTTCCTTTGTCCTTTTCAGGCTCTTCTGTAACAGGTATTTCAAGTGAAGCAGTATTTTCTCCATTCCTTTGGTGATAGTGTTTGATAAGACTTACTGGGAAGACTGGATGTTTTCTAGAAAGCTCATCACTCAGGATTACTTCCACAGCATTTTTACCATGAAGTTGATTAATGGTGAAAGTTCCAACAAAAGCTGGTCTAAGCTTTCTATTCCAGCTAAGTTGGTAAAGTTGGTGGTAGAGATCAAGACTTGATCACTAATCTTGAAATCAGGTTCCTTATGGGTTTTATCCCACCTTTGCTAGTTATACTCCACAGCATCCTGGACACACTTAACAGCATGTTTTGTGGCTAAATCTATCATGTTTTTGAAATCAAGTGATGTAGGGTGAATATTTGTGAGCTGGTGGTTAAGGTTATCCTTGGGTAATCTAGGAATCAATCCTCTTTCCAGTATGTAGGGTGCTTCCTTAGTAGTACAGTTCTTGCTACTGTTGTAGGCCATCTCCAGTGCAGGTAAAAGGCTAACCCAATCGTGGCAATAACCGTCAGAATTCTTGTATTCTATTCCAAAGCCACAGAATCTCCTGAGCATGTCTTCCAGGGTCTGAATCATTCTTTCAGCTAAGCCATCCCTCTGAGGGTGATAAGCTGCAGAGAAAGCTAAGGTGGTTTCAAGCATATCATGAAGATTTCTCCAGAACTCAGAGGTGAATTTAGGATCTCTTTCACTGATAATAATCTTGGGAACTCCAGCATCAGCAATGAGTCTGTTCCAAAATAATAGGGCAACTTCCATAGCAGTGTCTTCCTTGTGATTAGGTAGAAACTTTGCTTTCTTGGAGAACCTATCCACAATTACTAAGACTGAGTTGTAGGAATAGACTCCTCCTGGTTGTAGTCAAGTTACAAAGTCCATGTTGATGATCTCCCATCTTTTATTGGGTTCAGCAATCTTTTGCAGTACACCAAACCATTTCCCAGTGGTCCTGTTGGACTTCTGACAAGTTTCACAACTGGTAACATACCATAGAGTGGAGTCCCTCCAATTAATCCACCAAGCAGTTTTTTTAACCTGATCTAAGGTTCTATCAGCAGATAAATGACCAAATGAGCAGTAATCATGGCACTCAGCCAAGACATGTTTGATATGTTCATCCCTAGTTAAGAATATAACACTTGAATGTTGATGCCTATAGTATACAAGACCATCCCATATGGTGAATAATTCTAGGACAATATCCATCATCCTTTAAAAATGAGAAGGAGCATTCATTATACCAAAAGGCATCCTAAGATATTGATAAATTCCCAAATGACAGATAATTCTCATGAATTTCAAGCTTCAGGGCTGATAGGTATTTGGTGAAAGCCTTTCAGCATTTCCATGGTAGTGATGTACTTAGCTTTGGACAGGTTATGCAGAGCATGGTCAATCCTTGGAATTGGATAATAATCAGCTTGGGTGTAGTTGTTCAGCATTCTGAAATCTCCAACCATTCTGGAGTTATCATTATGCCAAGCTATAATTACTGGGGTAGTGATATCCACTTGTTCATTGTGTCCTACTTTCCTTGAGACTTGTAAGTCAACCAACTCTTTAATATGGGTTTCCAGAGCAGCTCTAGATTTTGGACTAGAAGGGTAAGCAGGTCTCCTGAGGTTAGGTGGGTAAAGAGGCTCAATGGTCAGAGTTAGGATCATATCATGTCCTTTGATGTTACCAATGGGGTGATCCTTGTTACAGAAAGCATTCTGATTTTCAAAGCATACTTGTGGGATATCCCGTTTTTGTTCTTCATTGAGAAGGGAATTCAAAGCAGCTTGAGAGAAGTATTCCTGATTGAAACTCTCCAAGTGTTTTTCATAATTTCAATCAGAAGTTTGAGCATTGACATGGCATATTTGGAACTTCTTATTCCAGTCTCCACCTATAGTGAACTATCTACCCTTGCTTTGGAATACGTCTGTACCATATAAGCAAAGAGAATCATTTCCAAGGATAAAGTAATCACATACTCCGTTTTGGAGCACTACAAATTCAATGTTTGGTTTGAGTGATCCTTTAGAGTGAGGGAGTATGATATCAGAAGACCATACTTCAACAGCATTGAGAGCAGAATTACAACTGCTGAACTTAGCCTGAGGTACTGGTAGTAAGTTCAGTTTGCAGTTTGGGTCTAGTTTCTCCAGATAGGTTGAACCAACACAAGAGCAAAAGGCTCCACTGTCTAGAAGTAACTTAACAGGCAAACCTTGGATTAAACCAGTAGCATAGCATGTTTTGCCTGAAGTGTAACTTTCACCGGCAGAAGGTTTTAGAGTCAAGGCCTTAGCCTCAGAGATGTGGTGAATCTTCATGTTGGTATTCCATTTTTGAGGTAAGTTAGAATCCTCATTGACGGAATTTAAGTCCAGAGAAGGCTCAATACTTCCTTCAATGACATTGATGGGGTTAGTGATCATTAAATCACAATCAGAGAGTGATCCATCACTATCATCAAGGTGGTGGTCAAGATTGCCATACTCTCCTCCTTCAATAAGATTAATCCTTTTCCTAGGTAGAGGATAATCAGGTTTTAGGTGTCCTGTTTGGTTACAGTTCCAACATAATTTTTCCTTTGATTCTGGAGTCTTCTTGACTTCCAAGGTAGGTGGATTAGTAGCAGGGGATTCATTAGTTTTGGCAGTATATTCTTCCCTGTTTCTAGTATTTTTTTCCCTGGGGATTTTATTGACTCTTTTATCAAGACCATGGATATCAATAGTCTCTTAAAACACACCTATTAAGGTAGAAAGATCTGAATCCATAGGCATCCTGCAACTTACACTGTGGTTGATTTGTCCGGGAGATAAGTTGAGGAGTCTTTCATTGACTTCTTCTTTGTCAGCATCAGGGTAGAAACAGTCCAACCTCTTTTTCTGGTCTAAGCACCACTTATGAGGTTTATCCTTGGATGGATCAAACTGGGAGGTTTCAAAAGTTTTCATCATCTTTCTTTTCCAAATCCTAGTACCAAATTGTACTTTGATCAATTCTTTCCAAGAACTCCAGGATAAAGATCCAACTTCTTCTCTTTTATTGATAAACCAATCAAGAGCTACTCCTTTGAATATTCTGGGCAATCTTACCACAGCTATTGCATCAGGGAGCTCATAAGAAGAAAGAGTATAGTCAATAAATTTAATGAAACTGACATGGTTGTATTCTCCTTCTCCAGAGAATTTAGGCCATTCAGTAATGGGAGGAAGTAACTTCAAAGCCTACTCCATTTCAGGAGTAGGACTGGGTCTGAAAGACTCATTCCTAGTTATCCTGGTTCTTGGAGGAACACTAGGAGTACTGGTGAACCTAGCAGGTCTAGTTTCTTCTAGGTCAATGACCGGAGAATTAGTAGAATTGACCTTAAGATCTCTGAGATCATTCTTAATCATACCTAACTCCAAATCAAGTTTATTGCTTAATAAGTCAATTTTGTTAATCAGATGAGCTGAAGGAGTAGGAATAGGTTTCTTAACTTCTTCCTTAAGCTGGTCCATGGTTGCAAGAATATCCTCCTGAAAAATTGATTGGTATTCATCAATATGTTTCATCAGGTACAACTTACTAGCTTTTATACTATCCTTGATTTGTTGTATTTCCAACTCATCAATTCTCATAATCTGAGTCTGGGTATAAATCACTCTGAAAATACTCAGACTTGATTTGTCCAATTGTTGATAAACTTTGTCAAAGAATTGGCTAATAATAGTAAAATTGTGAGACACATTTACAGAAAAGCTATTACGAGCTTCTAAATCTCATTGTGGTACACCTTTTTCCACTTCTGTGCTAGGGATATTATGCTGTCCCAATCCTTTGGGTTCTTTAACTTCTGATGGGCTGAGGACCTCTTCTTTTTTGGGTCCTTTCCCTTTAAGGAAGCTAACTGATCCCAAGGATTCCAGTTCTGCACATAGCCTTCTACTTCTTTCTTTGGGATCAACCTTTGCAGAGAAATCTGAGATTTTGTTGCCAGAGAAATAGCTTTTCTCATACCTGGTTGATCCTCCTGGGTCTGAGCCAATTTGAATTGATCCCAATAGCTCACGTTTTCTTTCACTAATACCTTGACTCTTTCCTCCTTGGTTGAGTCCAGCTGGGGTGGCATGGGAGGACCTGTACCCTCCTGGGATAACCTGTTGGGCAACGTGTCTTTCTCCAACAGACTGTTGGTCAAGTTGGCAGCCACGGTTGTTGCCATTGTTGTCCCGTGTGACGCTATGGTCACAGGTTTGAGCCCCCTCATTGCGCTCGCAACTGGAGTCCTTGCGCACACAGGTTCCTCCAGGCAGAGATCCATACAATGGGGCTTTACCTGTTGCGCTGGTGTTGCACCTATTTTGATGCATAGCACCAAAAAAATGATTAAGTCTTTTGTCAAAACTTTTGAGAAAAGACTTTAAAAATATAAAAATAATTTTTTGTGTGTTTTATATTTTTGATAATTTTTTTATATATATTTTAACTCACTTAAAGTTAAATTCAAGGGTACCAACACTTGGTTGGGATCACAACTGTCCTTGGGGGGTATTATTTAGTTGATAAATATAAAGCTTCCTTTGATAAATTTTCCACTCTTCATGTTGCCTTAATAAAGAATGAAAATTGATAATTCTCTAAAGCTCATGTTCTTTGTCTTTTATAACTTGCTGTTTATAATAAAGCAATTTCTCATGTTGTTGCTCAGGAGTTATAATAACAGGGACAAAGTTATGGAGTTTTTCTTCTTTTTTATTTTTAAGAAGGTTCCAATAATAATTGATCAATTCTCCATTGGTCTTAAGATCCACTAGAGAAACAAATGATCAAAAATATATGTTATAAGTATGTTAACTTATTTTAAAAAAAATAAATAGACTGGTCCGAGGAATAAATGATTAAAAAATAATTAATTATGGATATTTCCCAATGAGGCCCCCGGTTGTCAGCTCTCTGATACCAGGAACCTTGCAGTCCTTTATCTACAGAGAGTGATACAAATACTGGAATAATCATAATAATAATTATTCCAATAATAAACACTTATAAGCTCAAATAAATGATATAATAAGAGAAGTTGCAAGGTTTAATTGGTTTGGTAATAAATGGTTTTCAATATGATAGAAAAGAGGGGCCACAGTATTATACTACTGGGGATCTTTACAGACTAGCAACCTCTCTTCAAGGGGCCTCCTTAGGCAGTTTAAGAACCTTGACAAGATGGGTGCCTTAGAAATGACTTATTCCACAAATGGCTGGGCATAACAGCACAAATGGCCAAGACAGGAAGGGTAACACTCACTCTGAGCACTTTAACACAAGAATCCTGAAATAATTGGAAGGGTTTCAGAGCAGATGGGGTGGATTTCTTGACTAATTTTCAAGGGTTGATTGGTTAATAAGAATAAATAATACTACTACAGAATAAGTCATAAATCACTTGCTTATCTTCATATAAGGACTTGATAAACAATGACACGGTGTCTAATTGATAATAATAATTCCTGGTAAAGTGATTAATTGATCTGGAATAATGGATCCAAAGAGGTCTGTATAAATACCTTTTTGGGGTGATTTTTGAGCTTCTCAGGGCACGTAGAGAGGGTTCTGCTCGTGGGCTGAGGCTGGAACGCCAGTCAGGGAGCAATTGGCACGTCCACTTGGTGCTGTCAATCAGCTGACCTTTGATCTGCTTGATTTCTGTACTATTTTAGCCACAGGATCTGTTAATCTGTTATGGCGTAAATTTGATCATTCTGTACACATCCTTCATTTTTACTATTGGTATTTCTTTAAAGCGGGCAGATGTGGATGTTTACCGATTGCCCATTATCTTCTGATCACGTAGATAAATTTTAATAATTTTTATGAACACTCCTTGTAGTGTTTTGTGGTCTTCAAAGATCAGGGTCAGTGATTTACATGGTAATCCTTGATCTTTGATTTTTTATTAAAAAATTTTCTAAAATTAATTTTCATTAATTTTATTTTCTTTTTAAATTATTAGTAATGCATATGTCAATTTGTTACATTTTCCAGGCAAGTCAAACTAGGTTGTAGCTCTTCTGAGCGGTACCTGTTTGTCAGATTAGTCAAGACTGGTCCAGACGCGGCGATCAGTTAGTAAAGATGCGCGCGGGGTAGGATCCGCTGAGTTTGTGGCAGAATTAGCTGCGCGCGGGTCTCCAGTACGCGGGAATCTGCTACTACAATTACATAGGGATATGTAATGATGCAGGGCTGTGCGCGGGAATTGTGACATAACACATTTCCGCATGTAACTCCTAAAATATACACAACACCTCAATTCTGAGTAAATTTTAGTTTTAAAACCTATCCGTGACAACAGGCGTGAAATATTAGAATGGCCAAAAAGTGCCATACTGGTGTCATAATTTTTAGTACTTTTATTTTTAATTATATTACAAATGTAATGACTTGGATTTCAAGGGTGGGGTCAGTGAGTGACCCTACCTAATTTTGGGTGAGGAATCCATTTCTGTAATAATATTTATGTATTTCTCACTCCTTATTTTGTTAATTGAGACATTCTTATTCTTCATAGTTTTGTGTTGCTATTGACAGGTTGCTCTGTACATAGTAGCAAGCTGACAACATGTAATGACCAAGATAGTCTTCCAGAGTTGGATTCACTTTCTCCATCTGACCATTTCTCTGAGGATGATATGTGGTTGAAAATCCTGACCTAAGTTTTAGAGAGGACATAAAATCCTTACAAAATTTGCTTACAAAAACCAAACCACGGTTGGAAATTATTTTATCCAGAATACCGTGTAAACAAAAGAATTGTTTCCAAAATATATTTTTTTTAAAAAAGCTTGGATAGGATTGCTTTTTTTTTTTGGTTAATGTTAAATTAGCTCATCAAGCCTTGCACATGGTTTGAAATTGGCCGTGTGGCACGGCACATGGTCCAATTTGAGCCGTGTACAGCCCACCACGGCTCACAGAGTTGTGCAACCCAACCAACCGGTCCCCTGCCATGTGGACGTCCACACGGCACTGGACCAAGGTAATCAAAAAAAAAAGGAAAAGGAATGAAAGGGTACTTACACAACCCATAAACTAAATAAACCTTCCAAAAAAAGGAAATCAACCAAAAAATCAAAGAATGTTCATTTTTTGGTTAAAAAAATAAATAAATAAATAAATCAAAATAAAAAAAAAACTGGTACTATCCAATGGACTAGCCCTCAAGTAAAAAGACCCAAAAAACACAAGTAAATGGACTAGCCCTAAAGTAAAAACACCAAAAAAAAATCCAAGTAACTTGACAAGCCCTAAAGTAAAAACACCAAAAAAAATACAACTAACTTGACAAGCCCTAAAGTCATTTCAACTTGACCAGCCCTAAAGTAAAAGGGCCCAAAAATCAAAGAAGCATTTTTACCAGCCCTAAAGTAAAATTGCCCCAAAAAATACAAGTCTTTTTACAAGCCCTTATACACAAGTGCCCAAAAAAATACAAGTCTTTTGACAAGCCCTAAAGTCAAAAAACCAAAAAAAAACAAGTTCAACTTGTGCTAAGCTAATCCCATCCAAAGCTTAACTTGTGTTAAGCTTGTGATGGAATCAGCCCAACAAAAGTTGAGCTGACTTACCATTGAACTCTCATTCAAAACACTCAAAATAATGATTTTAACTCAAAACAATCAACATAATGATGTTCAAAATGTGATAACCCTTTATATTAATAGAACTTTTTAGCTGCATTAGAATTACAATTTATATGAAAAAAATGATGTCATGAAGGAAAATTCTATTACAATAAATACATTTGCAGTAGATATTTGAGATGATCAACCCAACCGGGGGCTTTTTTAGAAATCAAGGAACATGGTTTTGCTACAATGGGCGGGATTGGAATCATTTCTCCTTCAAGAACTAATAAAACCCAGGGGTTATTGTTTACAAAGGAAATGAACATTGGATCAGATTGATTGTTAAAACCATTTTTCATTGGAGTATAAGTATCACATGACTCCAATGAAATGAAACATATAGGTTTGGAATATGTGTCTGCTATGATTTGACCCATGTGCAATTTGGCCAGCCATTTTGAAGAGGGAATCTTTTCATTGATTTCTTCAACATAAAGTCTTTTTTTAATATTTTAAACCTCCTTTGAACCACCAAGCATCTTAATTTAGCATGCTTTATTTTTCTCTAATGTTTCAATCATTTCCTTCCTAACTTTAAACCAACCATGTTCTTCATAACCAAGAGATTTAGCAATGACTCTAAACCTGCAATTTCCATATCCAATTGGATCCCAAACCTCACCCAAGAACTTATGTAATTTCTTGGGTATTTGATTGAGGTATTTCAATTTTGGTTCCTATCACAAAAACTAACTTAGTATTCATTTCTTTAATCAGATCAATTAAATGAATACTCACCAAAGAGGAGCTTCTGGTTGAGCTTTGCTGCACGTTGTGGAAACTTTAGAGGTTATCCCTCACGAAGTTGTCCCTAGTTACGGGATCAATGGTTCTAGCGTCTGTAAGACCAAGAATGCTTCCTTTCCTTTTCTCCAAGAGAGAGAGAGAGAGAGAGAGATAGAGAGAGAGAGATAGAGATATATAGATAGATGGATCCCCCCCCTACAACCCGGAGTCGAGGGGAAAGGTATTTGAGCCCTCCCCCTCAACCCTAACCTAAGCACAAGCACAAAGACAGACTGGCAACCATGAAGAAGGAACCCTAGACCCAGAACCCTGACCCATCCCCCAACCCATACCCATACCCTATCCCCGCCAGCTCGCCTGCCATTACGCGCATCCGGTTTGTCTTTTTGTTGCGCGGCCCTCCGCCGCGCGATACCCAAAGTTCGCCGCGCTTGCGCGCATCCACCCGACGCGCCGTTGTGGATTTCCCGTCCCATGGCCGGCCCGCGCTTGCGCGCGGCTGCCCACGCATATAGCCCTGCTGTCGCCCCGCTTTTTCCCCCCCCTCCCCCCGACTAGCCGTTCCGAGAACCTGGTCGGCCCAGCTCCATCCATGAGTCGGACATCCAAGCGGGTCGCGGCCCGCCTCCCTTAGTCAGGCCCGGCCCGCAGTCGCGTGCTCAATCCCGCCGTGCCCACTGCTGAACCCGCAGCGGCTACTGCTGAGGACCGGCGCACCCCCACTGCTGAGCCTAACCTACCAGATGCTGAGCGCGCAGGCCGCGACGCAGTCCCCGACCCAAGGCTATATAATGACACCACAACGTTCTCTTCCTCTGAAGAGGATTCTGATTCCAAATTAAGTGATCCCAATTCACTTTCAGTCTCTTCCTCTGAACTATGAAATTCAGATTCAGATTCTGCCTACTTTAACTAACAATTCATCATTAGTTAGTATGTCAGCTTGCTACTATATAAAGAGAAACCTGTCATTAGCAACACAAAACTATGAAGAATAAGAATATCTCAATTAACAAAATAAGGAGTGAGAAATCCATAAATATTATCAGGAAATGGATTCCTCACCCCAAATTAGGTAGGGTCACTCACTGACCCCACCCTTGAATTCCAAGTCCTTACATTTTTAAAAGAATTAAAAAGAAAAGTACTAAGAATTACAACACCAGTATAGCACTTTTTTGCCATTCTAATATTTCACACGTCTAGTCACGTATAGGGTTTACACCTAAAATTCACTCAGAATTGAGGTGTTGTGTATATTTTAGGAGTTACACGCGGAAATGTGTTATGTCACAATTCCCACGCGCATCCCTGCATCATTACATATCCCTACATACTTTAAGTAGCATATTCCTGCGTACTAGAGACCTGCGCGCAGCTAATTCTGCCACGCATGCAGCGGATCCTACCCCCCGCGCTCCATACCAACTGGTCCCCGCGTCTGGATTAGTCATGACTAATCTGACAACCAGGTACCGCTCAGAAGAGCTACAACCTAGTTAGAGTTGCCTAACATATGTAACAAATTTACATATGCATTACAAATAATATAAAAGGATCCAAACTTAAATGGAATTAATGAAAATTAAGTTAAGAACATTTTTTAATGATAAATCAAAGATCAAGGATTACCACCTAAATCACTGACCCTGATCTTTGAAGATCACAAAACACTACAAGGAGTGTTCATAAAAATTATTGAAAATCATCTACCTGATTGGCAGATGGTAGAAAATCAGTAAAAATTCACATCCGCCCTCTTCAAAGCAATAAAAATGGTACAAATGAAAGATGAGTACAGACTGATCAAATTTAGGCCATAACAGATTAACAGATTGTGTGGCTAAAATAGTACAGAAATACAGAAGATCTAAGGTCAGCTGATTGACAGCACCAAGTGGACGTGCCCATCCTTCCCCAACTGGCTTTCTAGCCTCAGCCCATGAGCAGAACCCTCTCTACATGCCCTGAGAAGATCAAAAATCACCCCAAAAAGTTATTTATACAGACCTCTTTGGATCCATTATTCCAGGATCAGTTAATCAGTTTACCAGGAATCATTATTATCAATCAGAAACCGTGTCATTGTTGATCAAGTGCTTATATGAAGATATGCAAGTGATTTATAACTTAGTATGTAGTAGTATTATATATTCTTATTAACCAATCAACCCTTGAAGTATAGTCAAGCAATCCACCCCATCTGCTCTGAAACCCTTCCAATTATTTCAGGATTCTTGTGGTAAAGTGCTCAGAGTGAGTGTTTCTCTTCCTGTCTTGGCCATTGGTGCTGTTACGCCTGGCCATTAGTGGAATAAGTCCTCTCTAAGGCACCCATCTTCATTCCAAGGTTCTTAAACTGCCTAAGGAGGCCCCTTGAAGAGAGGTTGCTAGTCTGTAAAGATTGCCATTAGTAAAATACTGGTGCCCCTCTTTTATATTATATTGAAAACCATTTATTACCAAACCAATTAAACCTAGCCACTGCTCTTATTATATCATTTATTTGAGCTTCTAAGTGTTTATCAGTGGAATAATTATTATTATTATTATTCCAGTATTTTTATCACTCTCTGTAGCTAAAGGACTGCAAGGTTCCTGGTATCAGAGAGCTGACAACTGGGGGTCTGGCCGGGAAATATTCTTAAATAATTAATTTTTTTAATTATTTATTCCTTGGACCAGTCTATTTATTTTTTAAATAAGTTAACATACTCAAACGTATATTTTTGATCATTTGTTTCTCTAGTGGATCTTAAGACCAACAGAGAATTGATCAATTATTATTTGAACCTTCTTAAAAAGAAAAAAGAATAAAAACTCCGTAACTTTGTCCCTGTTATTATAACTCCTGAGCAACAACAGGAGATATTGCTTTATTATAAACAGCAAGTTATAAAAGACAAAGAACTTGAGCTTGAAAGAATTATCAATTTTAATTCTTTATTAAGGCAACATAAAGAGTAGAAAATTTATCAAAGGAAGCTTTATATTTATAAATTAAATAATCCTGAAGATAAAGAAAAATCCAAAATTAATAAAAGTGATTATTTTTTTCTAAAAATTAGCAAGTGAGTTTTCAGACTGAGAGATGTTTAACATTGCATTTGGTGTAGATGGTCTAAGTCTATTTTTTGTAATACTAACAGCCCTAACAATACCCATTGCAATTATATCAGGCTACGTTATGGAGGGTAAGAAGCAGAAGCTTTATCTAAGTCTAATACTACTATTTTCAGGTTTCATAATATCAGTATTTCTAAGTCTAGATCTTATTATATTTTATGTATCCTTTGAGGCGGTACTGATCCCTCTAACACTTCTAGTAGGGATTTACGGAGGGTGAAGGAGGATTAGTGCTGCATATCTGCTATTTCTATATACACCATTTGGGAGTCTACCCATGCTTCTATCATTTCTAAATATGTATACAATGACAAATACAACGAATATAGCTGTACTGAGTCTAATGAGTCCTGAATATCATCCTCTAATATGACTAGGGATTTTCATAGGACTGGCGGTAAAAACGCCACTAGTTCCTTTTCATCTAGGGCTGAAGACAGCTCATGCTGAAGCTAATTGTGCTGTGTCAGTAGTACTAGCAGGACTAGTGCTAAAGCTGGCAACATATGCACACATAAGAATTCTGATTCAGCTAATACCTGAGCAGACACAATATTTTCAAAGTCTGGTACTAGTAATAAGTCTAATATCAGTTATTTATACAGCATTCATTTTTCTAAGACAGACAGATTTTTAGCAGCTGGTAGCTTACTCTTCTATTAATCATATAGGGATTGTATGCCTAGGTCTTTATAGCAACACTCTAACAGGAGTAGAAGGGGGGATTCTGCTTTCCATCAGTCATGGAGCTGTAAGTCCGGCGCTATTCATTCTTGTAGGTGGTGTCATTTATGACAGGTATCACGATTGTACGATCCAATATTATCGAGGTCTTGCCACTTATATGCCTCTCTTCTCTATTTTTTCCTAATATTCACACTAGGTAATATGGCAACACCGCTTACAGGAAATTGGACAGGAGAATTTATAAGCCTAGCAGGAGCTTTTCAAACATACCCTCTAATAAAAATACTAGCCAGCACTTCAATTGTTCTAAGTGCTTGTTATTCCATTTACCTCTATAACAGAATATGTTTCGGATCATGATATTGTTATCTTAATCCTGTTATAGATCTTACAAGACTAGAATTTAATGTACTTATACCTCTACTTGTCCTAATAATAGCTCTAGGTCTTTATCCTAATATAGTACTAGATTATCTTCATGTCTCTTGCTCAAGTCTCATCATACCCCCCCTTTTATTTCACATAAATAAAATTGTTTATATAATAATAATAATAATAATGTGTAATAATAATATATATAATCAAGGTTAGGATAAGAATCCAAATCAGAATCAGAACCAGGATCAGAATCATGTTGAGTGGATACACTAATAAAACCTTGATCTGTTAAAATGAAGGATAAAATTCATTTATAATGTAACCTTAAACATAATGAGATTCAATGACTAAACCATGGTCACAACGCACAGGAGGGTAAGATAAAAAGAAAGCACTACAATAATAACCATATTGGGTCAAATAGGGCAATGATAATAGCATGTATCACTAAATAGTGATTTATTATTGAAGCTAGCTCATCATATCTTTATTATAATTGTAAGTCATTTATTATTATCATTACTTAGACTTCAGTAGTATATTATATATATATATTTAATACTCACATAGGCTTCTACTTCTTTCCTTGGGATCAATTTTTGAAGGGAAATCTGAGAACTCTTTGCCAGAGAGATTGCTTTTCTAATACCTGGACAATTTTCCTGGGTCTGAGCCAGTTTGAACTGTTCCCAATATACTATGTGCTTATTCACTAATACCTTGATTTTGTCCTCCTTGGCTGATTCCAGCTGTGGTGGTGTAGGTGGAGGATTAGCTGCCTTGGATAACCTTCAGGGCAAGGGAAAACTCTCCAATGTTGAGTTGGTCAAGTTGGCAGCCAAAGTTTTTGTCTTTGTCTTGTGTGACGCTTGGGTCACAGGTTCAAGTCCCCTCATTGCACTTGCAACTGGAATCCTTGCGCCCGGGTTCCTCCTGGCAGAGATCTATAGGAAGGGGCTCTACCACTTGCGCAGGTGTTGTGCTTATTGTTAAGTTCAAAGGTACTAGTAGTTGGTTGGGGTCAGTACCATCATTAGGAGGTATTCCAACTGGGTCCTGATGAGTACCTATTAAATCTTGGGATAAATCCAAAGATAATAACTCTTGGGCTTTGTCAAGCAGTTCTTTCTGAATCAAATCCTCAAATTTTAACTTGGAATTCCCTTAAATAAATGATAAAAATTATAAATATAAGTTATATATATTTTTCTTTCTTTTTTTGTGATTTTTATAATTTTTATAAAAGAATCGTTTTGATACTCAATTTTGTAATTTTTCTTTTAATCTTTCTTATTTCTCTTCCTGTAGATATATATTTTTTTTAATATATTTTTGCCACTTTTTTTGCTGCCTTAATAAAGAATTAAAATTGATAGTTCTTTCTAGTTAAAGCTCCTTTTTTTTACAACTTGTTGCCTATAATAAGGAAGCTTTTCCTTTTGTTGCTCAGGATTTATGATAATAGGCACAAAATTGAAGATTTTTTCTTCTTTTTTCTGTTTTGGAAGGTTCAAATAGTAATTAATTAACTCTATGTTGGTTTTTAGATCCACTGGGAAAATCAAAAATGAAAAATATTTTTTAATAATTATTTTTACTTTTTTTACAGATATATTGACTGGTCCAAGGAATAAATAATTAAAATTTAATTATTTGGGGATATTTCCCCACCAGACCCCCAGTTCTCAGCTCTCTGATACCAGGAACCCTGCATCCCTTGAGCTACAGAGATTGATAAATTGATGGAATAATAATATTCCCTAAAATAAACATGTAAAAACCTCCAATAACAAATATGTTAAGAGCTAGTGGAAGGTTTGGTTAGTTTGTTTGAAGTTTTTTCAATATTTTATGAAAGAGGGACCACATTATTATACTACTGGGGATCTTTAAATATAAAGATCCTCTCTTCAGGGGGTCACCTTGGACAGTATAAACCCCTGTAATGGTGGGAATCTCAATGAATTTCTCAAAAAGGAAGTATTATCCAACTATTCCCTGATAATAGCCTGGAAAACTAGCACACAAGCCAACGCAGGAAGGAAATGACTCACTTCCTAGAGCAATAATTCACAGGATACCTGCAAGGATTCAGATAAAGGGTTTTGGAGCAGGGATGGGGTTGATTTCTTGACTAAACTTCACTGGATCAATGATGGTGTTAGAAATAACTTTAATATATATCAGACTGTGAAATAACTCACTTAGTTATCTCATATAATCACCTGATCACTAATGGCAAGATGTCTGGACAATAATTCAAAAATTGCTAGGATTTGGCAAACAATAAGCCAAAGAAGGTCTGCATAAATACCTTTTTGGATGGAAAAGAGCCTCCTCAGGGCATGTAGAGAGGGTAAGGCTCAAGGGCTAAGGTTAGTAAGCCATCCAAGGCAAGATTTTCACCTCCTCAAGGTGCTTTCAATCATCTGATCTCAGATCTTCTGGGTTCCTGCATGTTTTTAGCTGCAGGATCTGTTAATGTGTTAATTTTTCATTTTGATCATTCTGCACATATCTTCAATTTTTACTACTAATATCAGACTAAAGTGATCAGAAGTGGATTTTTATTGATTTTCCATCATCTTCCCATCACGCTGGTAATTTCTAATAAATTTTATGACCAATATTTGATATGTTTTGTGATCTTTAAAGATCTGGATCAGTCTTTGTTGTGATAGTCCTCAATATTTGTTTCTTAATTATACATACTTTAAAATTTGTTGTGTAATAATTTTATTTGATATTTTAACTTTTTGAACTGTTTAACATGAATTTGTCATGATATTACATATGCATGTTTTATCCTTCCATGTTGTAGCTGTTAGTGGCAGTACCATTTGTCACTTTGGCTTTGACCAATCTTGATATGTGGATCAGTCAGTTTAACTGTGTGCAGGGAACAATCTTCCATCTGCATGGAAGGATCAGCTGCATATGGGAATTCTGCATGCCTGAGTTTTCTGTCTTATGCGTACAGGGCTCAGCAGATGTGCAGGGACTGCACCTGGGAATTGTGAAAAAACACATTTCCATGTGTAACTCCTGAAATACACACAACACCTCATTTTTGCCTGAAATTTAGGTGTGAAAACCATACATGACAAACCGTGTGAATTACTAAATTGGGCAAAAGGTTTTATAGTGCTGCTGTGGCTTTTTGGTCATTTCTTATTGAATTATTTAAAATATGAAGGAGTAGGGATTCAAGGGTGGGGTCAGTGAGTGACCATGATGAATTTTGGATGGGGAACCCATTTATAAAATAATTTTTGTGGATTTCCAACTCCATTTTATTTTATCAATTATGATTTTATTTTATTTATTTTTGTCTACTTTGATGGGTGTCTCTGTGTTAAGTAGCAAGCTGACAGATATAGGGTCCAAAAATTTCCCAACATCTTTTTATGAGTATTGGATCTACCCCAATATAATGGATTTATATAGATTTTGTCAGCTTTCTACTTGTAAAGAGCAACCTTTCAAAGTAGAATAAAAACAAAATAAATCATAAACTACAGAAGGAGTGAGAAATTCCAAAATTTTAATACACATTTGAATTTCCCACTCAAAATAAGATAGGTTCACTCACTAACCCCACCCTTAAATTCCAACTCCTTATATTTTTAAATAAACTTACAAGAAAATGACTCAAAACCACAACACCACTAAAAGTGATCTTTGGTCAACAATAATTTTCCATGTGTATTGTCACTTGTAGTTTTCACACCTAAAATTCACTCAGAATTTGAGGTTTGTATATAGTTTAGGAGTTACAGTCGGTTTTTTGTTATGTCACAATTCCCATGCACAGCCCGGCATCAATACAGTACAATTTCCACACGTCTGATACTTAAAATTTAGGCACCTGTCATGAAACCCTCATTCAATATTCTTCTGGCTGCGGATGCCAGATTCCTGCCTGCAGCTTTCAAGCATGTGTGCCCCAAAACTGCCAGGTAAACTTCTGTCAACCAGGTACCTCAAGAACATGCTAAAACCTCTATACATATGTCATGCACATGTAAAAAACTGATAGATGGTTAGGGGGCAGTTGGAAACCCCCAGAAATATAATAAAAATTTAGAAAATTCAATCACAAAAGTGATAAATCAAATAAAACAATAATAACATTTGTCACACAAATGACATCAACCAATTCTTAATGACCACAAATCAACCCAAGGAGTTTTCATAAAAATTAATAAAAATTACAAAAATTTTCAGAGGTTTACATAGAATCAGTTAATTTCCAATTATTGATCATTTTACTCAAATTAATATAGTACAAAACATGAAATATTTCAGAGCTACAGGAATAACAAATTGACCTTAAAAATGAGTTCTGAAAATTATTTCACACATAAATATTGTTATAATTATGGCCAGCAATTAGCTTAGGCAAATGAGCAGTATTTAAAGCAAAAGAAATGCTGGACACTGTGTGTCAATAATGGCTAATGGGGCTCTCACAATGGGGCAATATGTTGGATGAATTCGATTGGATGATGAATGAATGATGGAAAACAGCAGGGAGAAGAGCTCCTTAAGTACAAAAGATTGGCCTCTTGTGAGCCCATGATACAACAAGCCAAAGGGCAAATTTTCCGCCCCAAAAGAGCTCTACAGGCTCTACAGGCCTTGTTACTTGGTTTGGACTGCATCAGCCCACATGGCATTAGTCCCTGAACCCTTACAACCAGACTATTCCGGTCCATTCTTGTGTTTCCACCGTTACGGGGCTGAACCAGCCCATTGCTGTTCAGTCCCTTAGTTGGTTGTCTATTACAACCGGCCCTGATGGCATCATTACCCCTGTTACGGGCTGGTTGCCTCATGCATCCAGCCCCTGGCCCCTGAAATGGGCCAGGTGGGACCCAGGGCTCACCTGGGTCCGGTTTCAACCTCACATGGGGGGGTGTGACCAGCGGACATGCTGTCCCCCCCTCTATCTCTTACAAATCCCTGGTGGGGGCGGTCAAATCCCCTCACCAGGGGCCCTGGGGGTTGATACCCCCCAGGGCGTCGTCACAGAAAGTTGGCCTGGGAGGTGGTCAGGTCCCCCCAGGCCCATCGCTCCTCCCCCTCGGTAAAGGGGGGGGGAGAGCGCCCCTTTGCGCTTAGTTCGCTACGATGGCGGGGGGGTGATGAAATCCCCCCCACCTGCCGGTCGCATACCATGCGGCCGGCACCGCCACCTCCTGGGGCAAGGGGGTGGTCAGGTCCCCCCTGCCCTGACCGACCGCCTTGTTGCAGCCGGTCGCTGGCTGGTTCAACCCAGCCAGCCTGCCCCCTCCCCCTCGCAACGGCAAGCGAGGGGAGGGGGAGCAAGCCGGGGCCGCAAGCCCCGGCTCCGCGGCGCTGGTCGCCGGTCGCGACCAGCCGGGCCCGCGCGGCATTGCACCGCGCGGGATCCCTCGGCCGCGCAACAGCCCCGCGCGGGCCGTCGGGCCCCGCGTGGGCCGTGCCAAGGAACACAGGCGGCCCCGAACGGGCCGCGACGCGAGCAGCGGCCCCGAGCGGGCCGCGACACGGGCGGCGGCCCCGAGCGGGCCGCGACACGGGCGGCAACCCTAATGGGCCGCCCCAAGCCCGAATTGTGAGAAAAGACTACTTTTGCGGGCCAGCCCGTCTGGCCAAGTATGTCCAAAATAAACCTTGGGCCCAATTATGCCCATACAAGCCCATCTGGCCGTATTTGCCCATATACCCCATTGGGCCCGTTAGGGCCCGTGTACCAATGGGTCTATTTCACGCGTTTTGAGGCCAGTTTCCCCAACTCTGTAACATCCACATGGGCCCGTATGGTCCGTGTGTGTGTCCAATGGGCCTCAGAGGCCCATTTGTGCATCCCATTTGGATTACACTTATACGTAGCACCCGCGTAAGTGCGTACGTATTTTAACAAATATGGCACAGAAAGGTAGAGATGAGTGAAAGAACTAATAACACATGCCAAACTAGCCCTGTCCAGCCTGCTATCCTTATACCTCAAGCACAGCCCTCTCCATTTGCCCTGAGAAGGCTCCTTCACCCCAGAAATTTTTATATACAATTCCCTTTTGGTTTTTTTAACCCCAGTAATTTTTAATATCAATCCAGACCCTATTTCAATATGTGATCAAGTTTTTATAAGAGATAAACAAGTGGCATATGGCCTCAGTCTGATAGTATAAATTTTAATTCTAAACCCATTATTCATTCCATTGAAGAAAATCAGCAAAAACCGCAACCTTTGATCTGAGACCCTTTCAACCATGAATTTTTGCAGTAACCTTGTGATCCAATTACTCCAAATTAATTATATTCCTCCCTGCCCATTTCATTGTTCTGTTAAGACAAGACACACTTTCATTTCCTGGGGTGTTACCCCTTTGAAGTATTTCTCAAGTATCCCATTCTCAAGGGTCTTATACTGTCCAAAGTTACCCCCTGAAGAGAGGTTGTGTTACTGTAAAAATCAGCAGTTTTTTATAATCTGTGGCCCCTCTTAAAAGAATTTTTAAAAACCTTTCAACCAAAACAACACAAAACATGCACTTTCTCCTACCATATTTTTATTAATTGAGCATTTTACATGCTTTCTTGGAAATATTATTATTCCAAAACCAATATCACTTTCTTTAGCTAAAGGAATGAAAGATTCTTGGTATCAGGACTTGAAATATTTTCAGATAGTTTCTAATCATTTTGTTAAAAATCAATCTATCAGGCTGGCTGATCCATATTTTCAAAATAATGATCAAAGGTTTTCAAACTTACTAACAGGAGACCCGATAGCTTCCATATGGATAGAAGTTCAGCATCTTTTTATTTTTTCATGTTTTTGTTAAAAATTTATTTTCTGATATATTTATAATTCACATAGGAAATTGTCCTTCTCAATTTTCCTACATAGAATTCATGATCAGGCAATCCAATGGCTCATAAAGAAGCATAATTGAAATAAGAAAACTGTATTACCCACTCAACTATGTACTTCTTCATGCATATGGTGAATGAGGTTGGTTTTCAGAATTTAAAGATCAACCAGGAAGAGGTTGATTTGCTGCTATGAATTATTATTCCAACTGTATATTATTCCAAAATCTTGATTATTCCCTTTTGCAATTGTATGTTTTGCCTTCAGAAATATTGTGCTGATCAATATTCTAAGATTGATACAGATAGGATTTCCTACATCTTCCATCATTAAATTGAGCCAAGGATTGAAATATTTTTTGTTATTTTTGATGCCATGAACCTTTTTTTTTTTGAGAAAGGAGAGGCACAATTTGTGTTTTATATATTTGAAAAAAGAAAAGAGAACAATAATAATTCAATCAATTTCTTATATTGATCATATTTATTATTGTATTATTTCCAGATAGTTGCTTTATCCTTCCTCAATCTTTCATTGTTGGTCCCAGAGATATTTAAGCCCATTATCAAGATTTTATTTTAATTTGAAAGCACATTGGAAAGAAATTTCTGTTGATTAATGTAACTTGAAATCCATCTTGGCCAGGAATTTTCAATTAAATTTTGCCTGTTCAAAAAAGCTCAAGATAGAACAGATATAGTAGCACAGTTTTTGAGCTCAAGACTAAAATATATATATATATCCAAGGATTGAATATTTAGATTGAAAATTGGAAGAAATCATGTTATAGAATTCCACAAGAGAGGTCTTTCTCATGCTCACATCCTGGTAATTCTTGACCATTATGACCAACTAAGAACATCTGAAAAAATTGACATGATCTTTTGTGCATAGATACCTGATCATATCTTAAACATAGAAGCAACTTAAATGGATAATAGTAGATACAAGAATAAATACCCCAGATCCTTCTTTCCTGAACCAATTTTGGGTGAAAAAATTTATTGCTTATATGGAAGATGGCAGAATGGACCTACCATTCCACTTAGGATTAAGAATACACAATCTCTCATTTTTTGATTCCTGGGTTGCTCCTTATAAACTTTACCTTTTGGAAAATTACCAATGCTGCATAAATTTGGAGATATGTGCAGTTATCTCAGCCATTGAATACCTCTACAAATACATTTATAAGGGCCATGATTTTGTTTCTGTTGATTTTGGTACATATTTGGATGAAATAAACTCTGCCATTTCAACTTATGTGATAAGGCTAGAGATTCATCTTTCTGGCCAAATTTTTTTTTTTCTTTTGAAAAAGATAAAGCCCTGTATTAAGTTCTTCAAAGATCAAGAAAGTCTAAAACCATTCTTACAGAATATTTCAAAGTGAATTCCATTGATACAATTTCAATGACCATCAAATACTCTGAATCTCCTCAGAATTCCAACTGGAATCCCCAAAGAAGAGAATGGAGGCCTAGTTAGATAGTTGATTCAATTTGAAGGACTTGAATGTTTATCATGAAGATGCAGAAAGTTAGTTTCTCAGATTGTTTTTGAATAATTATTTTGGTACTGCTTCTTTTTATCACAATAAACAGGCCAATGGAGTTTCTCACTCAACTTCTAGAGAAGGAGCTTTGGAAAAGGTTCTAGTTGAGGATTGTGATCATTTTGAAACAACTGTTCTGGAAGCTGATGAATCTCTATCAGTCCATATCATTTGAGGAGGTTGTTTGAATGATCTTAAAACTTTTCAAACCAGCAAACATACTTTTTTTTATGGAATTTCTCATTCAATTTGATGGTTGAAGATTTATTTAATTCTGGAATCACAGAAAAAAGGGTTCTCTCTATTGAAATATTAAAAGAAATCAACCCAATAGTATTTAAGAATATAGAAAGCAGTGTTGAAGAGGATGTCCCTGATATTCAAAGAATTTATCAAACATTTCAAGGTACAACAAACAACAGGAACTGAATCCTTCAGGAATGACAAAACGCACTAGTATTTCAATGAGACTGGTAAAATCTTTTCTCTGTTGAATCATAGACAGAGACATATTTTTGACCTGATAATGGATGCATGCAATTCTTTTCAGCCTTCTTAATCCTTTATTGATGGACATGGGGTCTCTGGGAAACCACTTCTGTATAAATTTTTTTGGGATTTGGTAAGAACAACAGGTATGATAGATCTGACATGTGCTGGTAGTGGAATAGCTGCCATGAATATACCAAATGGAAGGACAGCTCATCAAACCTTTGAGATCCCCTTGAAAATCAATCACACCTCTTCATCAAGAATTTCAACACACTCTCAATGAGCTCAAGCTCCCAAATCAGTTTCTTTGATAACCTGGGATGAAGCAACTATGTTTCATAGGCATGCTCTTGAGGTGGTTGAGAGACTACTACAAGGCACCTTGGATTCCAATCTAACCTTTGATGGTAAAGTCATGGTTCTGGGTGGTGACTTCAGGAAAATTTTACCCATGGTTCAAAAAGGTACCCATCCCCAAATGGTTGATTCCAGTTTAGTCAATTCAATTTGCTGGTTATATTCACAATTCTTGAACCTCACTTTAAGTATGTGTTCAACAAGTGACCCTGATTTTTGGAATTTCTTACTTGATGTTGGGGATGATTTCAATACAATTCAGGGTTCAAACAAAAAATCTAGCTTCTAGAAAACTTGTTTATTCATGTTCTTAGTGAAGATCATGCTTTGGAGAGGCTAACCAACACTTTTTTTGAATACTTGTACCTCTTCTCCCTTCAAAATTGTTATCTCATGGACCACCTGGTCCTATGTTGCAAGAATAATTTGGAAAACAAGCTCCATAAATTAATTCAGAATTCACTCCCTGGGATTTAAGAAAATAATATGATGAGGACTTAGTGAAACCATGACTATGTTGAAGATGATACCCAAAATTCTTAACAACAAGAGTTCCTCAATACATTCACCACAAAAAAACTAGTGGCACTTGCTAGCAAGTGCCATCAAGGAAGCTTTGGTTGAAGCTCTGTCCAATCTCTAGTTGAAGGTATATTCATTCTCTAACATGTTTTTGGTTCACAGTGACTGTGCACAATGCAGAGTGACTTTGCACAATGCACAGTGACTGTGTGCAATGAACAGCAACTGTGCACAATGCACAGCAACTGTGCACAATGCAGAGTGACCGTGCACAATGCAAAGCAACTTGGCACAATGCAGAGTGACTGTGCACAATTCACAGTGACTTTGCGCAATGCACAGCAACTGTGCACAATGCAGAGCCACTGTTCACAATGCACAGCAACTTTGCACAATGCACAGCAACTGGGCACAATGCATAGCAGCTGTGCACAATGCAGAGTGACTGTGCACAATGCACAGCAACTATTCATAATGCACAACAACTGTGCACAATGCACAGCAACTGTCCACCATGCACAACAATTGTGCACCATGCAAAACTGTGCACAATGCACAACAACTGTGCAAAATGCACAATGACTGCAAAACACACAATTAATGTGCCCAATGCACAGTTAGTGTGCAGAATGCACAGTTGTTGTGCATGGTGCACAGTTGTTGTGCATGGTGCACAGTTGTTGTGCATGGTGCACAATTGTTGTGCATGGTGCACAGTTGCTGTGCATTGTGCACTGTCACTGTGCATTGTTTACAGTCACTGGGCATTGGGCACAGTTGCTGTGCATTGTTTACAGTCACTGGGCATTGTGCACAGTTGCTGTGCATTGTTCACAGTTGCTGTGCATTGTGCACAGTTGCTGTGCATTGTTCACAGTTGCTGTGCATTTTGCACAGTTGCTGTGCATTGTTCACAGTTGCTGTGCATTGTGCACAGTTGCTGTGCATTGTGCACAGTTGCTGTGCATTGTGCACAGTTGCTGTGCATTGTGCACAGTTGCTGTGCATTGTGCACAGTTGCTGTGCATTGTGCACAGTTGCTGTGCATTGTGCACAGTTGCTGCGCATTGTGCACAGTTGCTGTGCATTGTGCACAGTTGCTGTGCATTGTGCACAGTTGCTGTGCATTGTGCACAGTTGCTGTGCATTGTTCACAGTCACTGTGCATTTTGCACAGTTGCTGTGCATTGTTCACAGTTGCTGTGCATTGTTCACAGTCACTATGCATTGTGCAAAGTCAGTGACTGTGCATTGGAGTGTCAATAAATTTTGACCTGAGCTTGGTTGGAGCTTGACCTGAGCTTGGCCATACATTGGACAAAAGTTCTTTGATGGCACTTGCTAGCAAGTGACATGCCAATTTCTGTGGTGATTCTTTCTTCCAAACTTTCCTCCCCCCCCCCCCCCCCCTTCCTTCCTTCTAGCTCAAATATTAAAGTTGGTGGCCCAATAAGAATGTTGAGGAGTATGGAATTTAAAATTAGCCTGTTCATCAAGACTCACTTGATTTTGGAAAGACTGGACACAAATATCATATTTGGCAAGATAATCACACCTGATTTGATGGGAAGAGTGGTTGTCATACCCTGGATCCCTTTGATTTCTGAACCAGATGATGACAGGCTTCCATTCAAATCAATCCACAAACAGTTTACCAGTAAATTTGACCTTCTCCTTGATGATTAACAAATCTCAAGTTCAGATGATTTCAAACCCTTGTCCTTTATCTTCAGGGTTCAGTTTTCAGTCATGGGCAGTTATACATAGCATTGTCAAGGAGTAGATCAAACCAATCAACAAGAATGGTTGTAGCACAGAGACTGGACAACCAAAGCTTTCTTGAAACTGATTATATTGTTTTATTATGAGGTTCTAGATGCCATTCATCCTTCACCTTGATTCACTTTGGACATCCGTTTTTTTTTTTTTTGATTTTTTTTATCATGATGTATGTATGTTCTTTATTCTAATCATTGAATCATTTCGGAAATATGTTTTTCCTTTTTCCTTTTTTTTTTTTTTTCTGGCAGATACATCGAACTGATTTTTTAAATTTAAATCCCACAAAATCTTATTTTCCCCCAATGGGTCTCCCAATTTGGGGGGAGGGGGGGGGGCGATACACTAGTCTGTATGTAAATTTGTATTCATGTCGGTAATACGTTTTCTTGCTCGACGTCGACGATGAGAGCGACCTCTGAGCCGTCTGTTTCTCTCTGTTTTTTTTTTCCATCAGTATGGGTGTGTTTCTGTTTTCCAATTCCTGCGCTGCGCTTCTTCTTGTTTGAGTGAAAGAGCCCCCAGTGATCAGTGTGTCCTAGGGGTTCTCTTCATGATCGATAGGCAGCCAGTTTACAGGGCGTTTGATGCTGTGATGAATAGAGTAATATGCATGATTTTCAGTCTGCTCCAACCGCTAGGGTCCTCCCTGACTCTGAGCATGTCTGATGGGTGTAAGGATTGGATATCCCGGCATCGATTGAATAGGTGATGGGTATATGTCAATCTGTATTACGTAAGAGGGACGAGCGAGGAGCGCCGCGGGGGGGGGGGGGGGAGCCGAGACGAGCTGATGAGATTGATTGCTGGTTCGGGGAGAGCAAGGCCATTCCCACGGTCAGCCCAGCCTGGTTAGATTGCTCAAGCCCAGCCATCGAGAAACGAGGCTTGGAGGGAGAGAGGTCGACGAGCTTGAGCCGAGACCGACCGACTTAGGAGGTGATAGTGAGCGATCTACGCGGCAGATAAGCTTGGAGGTGCTCGCTCCCCTAGAATAATTATGAGGCGACAGGAATCGAAGCTAGAGGGTCGTTGATGATACATATCTATATGGATTTAAATGATTAATGAAGAGGAAAGAGTATAAAAACAAAAAACAAAAAAAAGTCCGACAAACTTGGGTCGGTCGATGGTTCATCACCCGATCGTCTGATTCACGATTCCGATCTACGACGAAGATCGATCGAGTTCGCTCTCTCGATGGTCAGCGCAGAGAGTCTGAAAAGAGTCGAGGGGGGGTCGAGACGCGGCAGAGAGAGGAGAGCCAAGGGAGGGCAGGGTAGCCGGTAGATGAGAAGCTGAAGAGGGAGAATGACTGGCTAGGCCTCAGCCTGGACTCTGGAGCTCACATCTACATATAGATAGATATAATACATCAAGTACATACTTTATCATCGAGACGGTCTGATCTAGACTACATCATCATCATCCACATCGAAGTAGCTCAAGATTTATCGATTTAGATCGCCGTAGCGGTAGAAGTCAAGTATGATGATCAAGAGAGTATGATCATGAGTACTAGTGTATGATCATATCCAACTCATGACTAGTACCTCCTGATTATGTGTATATATCACTACGAGCCCAAAATCGAACTATAAAACTCAGGTTGGAATCGGAAAAATTCTTCATCACAATGACCTCTGCTCAGCCTCACACCCTCCATCGGGAGTCAGGCATCGAGCGAGAACTGGGAGCTTGATGAGCAGGAATTCCTGGGAGAGCCCGAAGAGATCTTCATCTCGATTCCGATTCGAGAGCCATCCCATCCCCACACCACACCACATCATCCACGGGTACTTTTACTTACTTGGTACCACCGCCTGTCGACACCCCAGGACACCCAAGCCCCGTGATGATGATGAGGAACTAGAGGGGATCATCCATCCTGGCCTCCCTCCTCCTATCCTTCACTTCCCTGATCACCATCGAGTATATCCATTCGAATCATAGTTAACTAACTACACACACTTATCTCACCATCCTCGCGAATCGAACCAGGATGCCCAAGGAGCTCAACAAACCCAAGCAGACGAGGAAGAGAATCCCTAGAACTTGTGCTCAGGTTAAAGCTGCTCTCTCCATTCCATCGATTCATTCCTCCCCCTTTCCACCTTGCCCAGCCTGTCTGTCTCTGTAGGCCTGCCTTCCGTCAAAGTGGAGCCGACGACGGCCCACACGTGTGTAGATACATACCTACTTACACGCCCATCACGATCTGTGCCATGCCCTTTGTATCGATGGCCTCTGTCGTGCATCGGAACTATCCCATCCCATCCGGGTCTACCGAGCACCGGAGTCTCCTCGACATCATTAACGTGTGCCATTCAACCGCTCATGCGCTCCAACTGCTACTGCTTAGCAGCTGCACCCTCAGAGCCAACCGAGCCTATCGAACCGACCCTTGAGGCCATCCCATCCCACCTTACACCCTCCCATTCGATCACCCCCCCCCCCCCCCCCCCCTGACGTCTTGAGCCTCCGTGACTAGTTACACCCTTCTACCCCAAAGTTTGTCTTGCCATCTATTAACTTTCTATCTTTTCTCTCCCGCTCGGTTTCACATCCCTGCCTACTGTGATCGATCCATGAACTTCAGTGTAGGTTAGTACCACGAGCAGAAAGATCAACAGAGTTTATTCCTCACCATCCATACCTTGAGTTTCTCAGTTGGAGCAGCAGAGATACTAACCCGACATCTCCCCCTCCCCTATTCGCATGACTAACATCGTTTGATGATGATACGATCATGACAGGAAACGGAAGCAGAAGTGCGATTCATTGAAACCATGCGCGGTTTGCAAGCTCAGGGGTGAGGCGGACTTGTGTGATTACTCGGGTGCCCAACCAACGTGAGCTGCCAAGTGAGATTTTCAAGAGCAACATCCTTTAGCTCAACGATAGATCGATTGACTGACGACCGATCGATCGATCGATCGATCGAAGGTGTGATGCATGAGAGAGAGAGAGAGAGAGAGAGAGAGAGAGGCACAGGAGAAGAAAAAAGTTGTTAACGTCCGACTGTTTCTTGCTTGCTTGATTGGAATCATGACCACCTACCCACCATCCCTTCAATCGCACTCAAGTCGCATATTGGATGAAGAAGATGAATTCATCAATCATATCTCGGCCGAGGAACTCAAGGTCCTACGCCAACAAGTTGATGATTTGGAACATGCCGTTACCATGGTCGTCAATCGTCCGACCACCGGCCCGAGTCCTCCATCGGCCTCGCAATCAAGCCATCGACTGTCCATCGATATGGATGGTATGTGATCTCGATCCTCCCTCTTCTCCCCTCTGATTCCATCCCTCTCCCGCGTCGGCATCGAATCTCTCGCAGAGCGCTGATCGTGTTTTGACTTGTTGCTCTGACTCTCCAGAGTTGAATTTGGCCAGCATTCTATCGACTTTCTTACATTCGAAAAAGGTCACGCCTGAGTTTGGACAAGAATTACCGATCGTACAAAAGGTGTGTACGCGCTTCGAATCATCCTCTTACGTCATCGGATCGCAAACGTCGTTATCTTTCGAATAGACCCCATGTTGGATCAAGCTGACGATCGGATTGGATCTACCTCAAACGAACATATCAGGTTCGACGCCAGTGTCGACTGGATCAAAACTCACTATTGACTCCTACCAACATCTATTCTACCAGTGGTCTGTCGACATACTTTAATGATCAGTTCAACACGAGTCATTTTAACGAACTCTTCAATCGATTGCCGACCTTGGAACAATCCAAAGTCCTGCTGCAAACCTATTCGAAAGAGTTCGAGTGGTACCACTCTTGCTTCAACTCGCTCGGTTACTCTGCCGCCCTCGAGAACTTGTACAAGTCGGCCTCTTGTTCTCTCAATGAGTCCGACCCAGATCTTCTTCAGTGTTTTATCACCATGGCAATCTGTTTCGCCATCGCTCGTTCTGCGATTTCTCGTTTACCTACGCAACAAGCTATTGATTCCCAATTACCAGTCGAACCATCCGCTCGGTTCGATCAATCGAAAGTTTGGTTCGACCTAAGTATAGCTTGCTTGAAATGTGCTGGTCTGTATCTCACTCTTTGCCTCATCGCATCTCCTTCCTCGTTTCATCTCGAAGAACCTTTGCTCTGGCATCCCTTCTCATTCAAAAGCTCGATTATAAAAAAAAAAAAAAAAAAAAAAAAAAAAAAAACAATAGGCTCATTCAGGTCTGTTTTTTTCGGTGGTAACAGAGTTTGAGGTGAACCCACAACTGGAATCGGTTTCCTGTTTGATAGTCCTGCTCGAAGCTGCCTGGTTTGATGTCCCGGTTGGAGGGATGGAAGAATTATCGACCCTGTTTGACTTGAAATGCAAAGCGATGCACTTGGCGTTCGACCTTTCTCTACATCGGGACCCATCACATCGTGATCCTAGCGGTACCGTTCACGTCAACCCAGTCGTAGCCAGAGAGCGGCGAATGATCTGGTGGGCCCTGTTGTCCATCGATGGTCTTTACAGTGGCCTGAACGGTAGATTGTCTTCGATCGTCGGTCTTGAAGCTGTTGACGTCTTTTTACCCGCACTGAGCACAACCGCTCATCCCGAAGACGTTCATGAAGGTTGCGAGAAAGGTTGCACTACCTCCGCACCCGCCACCGGTATTAAACCACGGTTGTTGATCGGTTATGTTGGTCATGAGGTAAGACCTTCATCGAACGTATTTAGTTCTTTTCAGGTCGGAGGTTTAATTTTATAAATCTTCTTTTTTTTTGGGGGGGGGGCGGATTCCTGGCAGATCTCCCGATTGCCACTTCAGAGGACTCCATTACCTACGATCAACGATATTCATCAAGCACATCGTGACCTAGTCTCTTTGGAGGTTCATCTGCCAGATACTTACAAACTACGGACGATCAATAATCATTTCGTTGATAAATCACACCTGCCACAATGCTCGAAAGCTAGAAGAGATGCGTTCTTTTTTTGTACGTCAAACAAACCAAGTTGATTTAATTTGATTGGAAACACAAGATCTTGTTCCACCTCGATTGTCATCGACATGCATCCAATACCATATTCCCTCTTTTTTTTTTTTTTGATTCAATCATCTACAGACCTCAGGTATCATTACCTTTTCGTCAAGCTTCACGCACCATTACAATTTGTCAAAAAAATTGAATTTGAACAGACTTTAGGCTCAGAAACCAAGCATCCGTATCACCGCGCGGCGGTTGTGGATCATGCTTGTGAGTAAACAGATTAATGTCACCGGCCAAATGGTTATAACGTCTGATTCCGACCGTCCCGGTCACGCTTATTATTCACGGACGACACTTAGTACTACTTCTGGATTTGAGGAATATTGGCGAATTCAGTCCTGATTACATCTATGGAAATAGTATGGCCCTTGAGTAAGCCCGGTTGTAATGAACCGGTCGGTTGGGGGCATGGGAGCTAACACGTGACATGTTTCTCTCTCACTAAGAGCTTCGTTCTCACTTGCTTTAGATTATCTTTATGAACCCAAGGGTGAAGTTTCGCATCGAATCAAAGAAGCACTACAGAATTATTGTGAATTTTTGAAGAGCAGTAAAATTTGGTTCATTAAAAGGGGCTTGAGTATTTTGGAATGTTTGATGAGCACCTGGGGTACCCCTCCACCAGCTGGCGCGATGAGTTGGTTCTCGACTAACAGCGAATCTCTCTCGCCCTGTAGTTGGGTTCAAGGTCCTTGTCATCAGGTAAATACTCTTTGTCTGCTTCTGGGCGCGCGTCCCCAATTGCCCCCTCGGTCGGACTGATAAAGACATTCATGCGGATGTGCAGCCACTCGAGTCAAACTTTTCGTCCACCGAAGCTCAAACTAATTTGGACAAATTTAGTCAACCACCGAAACCTGATCCACCCGTCTATTCGTGCTTGAGGGTATTCGAGCCACCCGATATGGTCGATCAACGGCAAGCGCCCAACCAAGCCACGTGGGCAACCCCAGCTCCTGACCCAACAATCTCTCATTACTCACGATCTCAAGCCGAGTTACCTGATTATAAGACGTCGATGGCAGAGAATCGAAACGACGTCGGTCAGTTTAACCCACCTGCACATTTTCAAGGGATTTTTGACCGGGAAGGCATCCCAGCCGGAAACCATGCCGATCCATTCAATCAATTCCCCACTCCGAACACGAACCATGATCCGCATCAGCATCAGCATCATCATCATCATCAGGGAAGTTGCGGAAATGGAACGCGTGGCCATCATGAAATGGCTAGCAAAAACGGAGCTCTCAACATTGAAGAATTGTTTGGTAGTAGTGGTGGCGGCGTGACGCACGTCCAACACCCCAACCACAACCCAACGGCGCCTCCGATGGGCAATCATCATAGCTCGAATAAGTTTGGGGAGAACCCAAATCATCGTTACGATCCCAGTGGCCATCATTCCGATCGATCGAGTGGAGGATGCTCGGTTTCACCCACGATCAAGCTGGGCGAGAACGGTTATCTTCCTGCTCATCCTCATCCACCTCAACCGTATCCCCCTCCCCCTCAGCATCACTCTCAAGCTCCTCAGCATCACTTCACGCATTCTCATCATCAGTCTCAAACGTCTCAACGGCCTATTAGTCATAGATCAGAGTGGTAGACCCACATCCTCTCAAGGGTTTTTTTTTTTTACAAGTTCGATCGTGAAACTGTTCTCTTGCCCCACCCGGTTGTCTTTTTTTTGTTTTGCTTGTGGTTCCTCAGTCGGTGGGTGGCTGGTTTGTCTGGTCTATCGGTAGAAGGTTTTATCTATTTATTTATCATCTATGATTTTCCTATTGGTCATCCCCTTCTCCCCTTCACTCTTGCTTTTTTTGGTAGAGGGGCTTTATTGATTGAGTTCTGTTGTTGTTTTTTTGACACGTCGTGTTGATAGAAAAAATAAATTATTTCTGTATCGGTAAATCAAAAGCGTGTTGCCTAGTTTGATGAGCAAGAATAGGTCCCATCGCTCTTGTTTCGTGAAGTACCCGCAGAATCAATGAATAAAAAAGCAACATCTTCATCCCTATCTATGCTAGTATGTAGGAGAGGAGGACTTTGAAGAGATCATTCTGATCCCTGTCCTGGATTGGATAAGACCAGGAGGAAGGCTCGCGCCAAGTATCTACACTCGAGGAGAGAAGGACGACTAGGTGGGATGGGATGGTGTGTGCCTTTGCACCAATTCCATCATCTCTTCCGATCCGATCTCTCTCTGGATCTTGTGCTCTGGGTACTTTCTCTACGTTATGTATGTAACAGCACATAGGGCATGTATGTACAAACATTGCCCTGCTGCTCATAGTTACTTATCTTGAGCTGACTAAGATCTCAACACCACTGACAGGCTAAGAGTCATACGATCCTGATAGATCTTTAATCTACTCGTGTTGAGAATGATCTGATTCGATCTCACTATGTTTTTTTTTGTTTTTGTTTTTTTTTTTAAAAAAAAAAAAGAAGAAGAAGAAGAAAAAAGTGAGACCTACTTTCTAGGGTTGATTTATATGTTGTATGTTTGTACATACATACATATATCCAAACGGCTGATTTTCTTTTTTTTAATAAAAAAAAAGAAAAAAGAAAAAAGAAAAAGAAAAAAAAGGGGAGCCCAGTGATGTGACGACGATTCGGAGGACTAGGGACGGGAGCCCTACGAAAACTGATTGGGACCCTTATCGTTTTTTTTTTTTTTGGGGGGGGGGGGGGGAAATAAAGAGGGGGTGGATTGGATTGGATTTCAAGTCGAGGTCGTAGGGTCCTACCATCCCAGCCGGTCGTCACTATCGATTCCAACCTGTCGTGAGTTGCGAGAGAGTCGAATGTTGGAGTTTTGAAATCGATAAGCTCTCTTGAGCTGAGTTGTCGTTGAGGATGAGAGTATGTATGTACTGTATGTTACATACCATACGTGTATGATGACGGCCTGCTTGACTCCTAAAGTCAGTGAACTCAAACTTCACCCTCTCCCTCTCTCTCTCTCTCTCTCTCTCTCCCTTTTTTTTTTTTTTTTTTTTTTTTTTTAAAAAAAAAAAAAAAAGGAAAAAAAAATAGAGAAAAAAAAGAGAGTGAGGGACCGAGGGTACTAGAAGCTCATCTCAAAAAAAAAATAAAAAAAAATAAAAAATAAAAAAAATAAAAAAACGAACGAACGAACGCAATCTCGATCTCAATCTCGGATGATTTAGTAGAACCTTGACTGACAGATGAGCGATTCGGATCGATCCGATCCGATGTGTGGATTATGTATGTACATACATACATACACCTACAACGTACGAAACCGAGTGGGATCCATCAAAGCGCCAATCTACGCTTGGTCGGTTGGAAAGAAATTCGAGTACCCGCCAAAAAGAAAAAAAAAAAAAAAAAAAAGAAAAAATCGCTAGGAGTTAAAGCCCGAGGGAGATCTGTTTAATTTAAGATTTTAATAGGACATCTCAAAGTTAGTGACTCTGCCATTAGAAACCTGCCTCAAATACACTTACCCCTTAACTGGTGTATTTGGAAATGGTGAATTTCAAACATCAAATCCACCATTTATGTATCATCATCCATCCACCATCCATTGACATGCAAAACACCCATCCACACCCCCACATGATCCATATCAAAATCAAAAACTTATATAACATCACACCATATACCTCCTCATCACTTCAAATCACCAACATTTCTTCCTTGGATGCCCCCCCCCCCTGCTTCATCTTCCCTATGGTGTCTGTCAACTTGATTACACAATCAGGATCATGGCCATTGGGGGGAGTGATTCAGTCTGATCCTTGGATTTTCCACCTGCTTCATCAAGAAAAAAACAAAAAACAAAAAAACAAAAAACTAAATAAACCAAGCCATGAAACTAGTGATAGACCCCTGTTCACCTTAGCTGCATCCTCCAAGACTGGTTACAGAGCTTCAGAAATGGTGCCCATTTTGATGGTTTGTCTGATTAGGAGCCCCACCCCTCTCCTAGTTTGAGGCCATACCTATTCTTGATCTCCTAGTTTGAGGCCATACCTATTCTTGATTGCTAGATCCTACCACCAAAACTTGATAGATCATTAAAAAAACCCCGGTTAGAGAGTCTCACCATCCACAATCCCCAATGACTAGAGTCTCTAGTCTTTCAAAAACCTGACCATCAATCCTCTCTGTACATCAAAAATGTTGATCCATCTGTCATACCTCATACGACTGCAAACCAAACTGAGAGCCAAGGTCTAACCAAAAGGCTATGAAACCGGCTGAAAGACCAGTTCACTTTGTAGTTGTTATGGTGTCACATACCAACGTGTGACAGTAACCCTGGTTTTAAGGTCACTTTGTACCAAAGTGTGTATGGATGGTGACACTAACTCACTTTGAAGTTGTGAAGCCATATTCAGACACACTCCTGAACCCCATAAGAAGCCACCAAGACTTTGAAGTCTTGCTGTTGACCAGCAAAAAAAAAAAACTCAAGAATTTTCACAGGACTAATCCACCTTTAAAAACTTGTCCTGATTGAAAATTGAACCCACAAAATGTCAGGCCATACCTATTCTTGATGGCTAGATCCTACCACCAAAACTTGATAGATCATTAAAAAAATCCTGGTTAGAGAGTCTCACCATCAACAATCCCCAATGACTAGAGTCTCTAGTCTTTCAAAAACCTGACCATCAATCCTCTCTGTCCATCAAAAATGTTGATCCATCTGTCATACCTCATACAACTGCAAACCAAACTGAGAGCCAAGGTCTAACCAAAAGGCTATGAAACCGGCTGAAAGACCAGTTCACTTTGTAGTTGTTATGGTGTCACATACCAACGTGTGACAGTACCCCTGGTTTTAAGGTCACTTTGTCCCAAAGTGTGTATGGATGGTGACACTAACCCACTTTGAAGTTGTGGAGCCATATTCAGACACACTCCTGAACCCCATAAGAAGCCACCAAGACTTTGAAGTCTTGCTGTTGACCAGCAAAAAAAAAAAAACTCAAGAATTTTCACAGGACTAATCCACCTTGAAAAACTTGTCCTGATTGAAAATTGAACCCACAAAATGTCTAGCCAGTTTAATGTCATACCTCCACACAACTGAAAACCAAACTGAGAGCCAAGGTCTAACCAAAAGGCTATGAAACCGGTCAAAAGACCAGTTCACTTTTCAGTTGCTATGGTGACACATACCACCGTGTGACACCATCCAAACTTGATCAAGATTTCAATAGATTCAACCTTCATGATCAATGCCTCCAAAACATCCTGTCTTGATCCTTATTGATGGGTTGTCCTCCCAACTCATTGTTTGGTCAGTCTCCCTCCCCTCATCATCTTCACCTTCACTCTTTCCCCCCTCCTACCATGATTCCTCAAATACTCAACCTCACCATCATTTCTTTCATCTTGATTGGATCCTCAGGTACCCCCAAGTCCAACTCCAATCAACCTAACCCAGAAACATTCAATCACTCACCCCTCATCTCTTGTGAACCTGGTCAAATCATCCACTTTACCGCTTGCACCAAAGTTTGTAAAACATCTCTAACCGGTGATGGCAAGGTTCATTGATTCCCTGAAACCTGTCAAACTTGGACTGAAAGTTGTATGGCTGGTCACCCCCATCACCCTTGAAGGGTCTTGACTACTTTGAATAACTCCAACAAAACCACTTCAAACAATCTACACTCTAACTGGAGTAGTAAGGGAATCCAACCCCCAGCCTGGCAACCCCATTTCATCTCCTTTTCACCTCACAAGCTTGGATGATCACCAAACCAGCAAAATTGATTCACCCAATTTGAACTTATCATCCATTTGCTCATGATCTCACTCAACCTATCATCATCCCCATTGTCTCTGAAGATCTCAAGACCATCCCAAAAACTTCAATTTTAGATCCTTTTAGGAGTTCTTCAATCTTACCACACCAAGGACATCCTTCCATTTAACCTCCCCAAAAACACTCCCCAACACACTTTTCTCCATTTCTCCTAACTATTTTGTCTTCAATGCCTCCAAGCAGCAGGTTTTCTCCGATCTCAACCTCTCAAAATTTCACAACTGCTGCTGCTGCCCCCCCCCTCCCCTGGTGTGCATTGCACAATGCCTTCTGCTAATCCTTTCACTCCAACTTGTTGCTGAAAATCTCTGATCCTTGCTTGATCACCTAGTGCCAATCCTGCCCCAGGTTCTCTTTCTTCTCAATCCATGGTACCCCACCCTCTTCCCCCACACACTGCTCATCAGAAACCTGATTGATTACCCGGCAAAGCTCAAGAATTGGCTGATAATCAAGCATGATCCGGTGACTGATCAATAGTTTGTTGGAGGCTGAAAATTGATTGATGATGAAAAAGATGGTGGGAGTGATTAAAACAGAGCTAGTATTGAGTTGGACTTGGACCATTTCATGTAACAAGTCATTCACAAAGTCGGTTTCACTTGATCAACTAGTATTATATGTATGTATGTATGCAAAATAAGCACAAACCAGTCAGAAACTTTGATGCACCAATTCTTTTAATGCATCTGGTGGTATAAAAATTGAGTCATTGGAACTTCATGAAATTTGATGATCACTCCAAAGTTCTCTTTCCCCCCCCCCCCTCCCTCCCTGCCTCCCTATTGCCTTCAAATTTTGATGGAAGTAGTAGTGGTGGAGGTGATGAAAACCTCCTTGGCCTGATAGGTCAAATGCACCAAGATCAAATAGATGAAGTGATTAGGTGGGGACTGGGTAGTAGAAGCTGAAAGATGAAGGGCAATGATGTAGTGTGGTGTGGAATGTGAAGGAGGGATTTGTAGATGGTGAGGAGGAGGTGAGGTTTCAGAGGATAGTGTCATGAGCAGTGAGGATGATGAGATTTCCAAGGAGGTTGGAGTTGGATGGAAGTGGGAAGCAAGGGATCCATGGTGTGGTGTTGGGTGTGGTTGATGCTTTGGGTACCTTTATATACTTTACTTGTAAAAAAAAAAAAAAACCCACTGATTTCATGTTAACTTTGACTTGTCTGATCTGAAATAACTGGGGTTTTTTTTTTGATTCTTAATGGCAGATTTGTTTTGAAACCAACCATTGAAAAATTTCTGGTTTGGTTAACTTTGATATGCCCTAATTTGAAAAAAAAGACACTTTGGGATGGTGATAGTCTTGTATGTACAAAGGTACTCTCAGTCTCAAGAAAACTGTCTGGTATTTTTTTTATAATTCTTGTCCAAATTTTCAGATCTTTTGTCCTCTTTTTGTTTTTTTATTTGTCCTATTGTTTCAAGGTATTGCCTTATACAACATTTTGATTTCCTCCTTTTTTACTATTTATGTCCTGTGATGAAAAACCAAAAAAAAAAAAAAACATGACTGTGCCTTAAAAAAAAAGTCTGTCCAATCCTATACTATTCTTGTCCTGAATTTTAATTTTTTTAATCTGACTGTAAATTTTGGCCAACAAGATTGTCTTGTTGGAATAATATTGCAAATAGAAATTATTTCAAAAATTGTTTCTTTGTCATTTCAAACAAATGTATTTTTTGTTTTTTTGTTTTCTTACTTCAATTACAGGAAAATAGTTAATTACTGCAAATGATCAGATAAAAGAAAAAGAAAAAAAAAAAAAAAAAAAAAAAAAACAGAAAAACTAGGTCAACAATTGGGGTCTCTTCTCTACTTCCTGGAACCACATCTTTTAAAGGTTGGTCACTTTTGAATTTAAGTCTGGCTGAGTTGAGATTGGTATTGAGATTGAGAAGGAGGAAGGAAGGCATTGAGTACTATAAATTATGGATGATCTTTTGTGGATCAATTGAATTACAGCACTAATTTCAAAGGTTGATGTCAAAGTAATGTCAAAGGTCAATGTTGGAAGTAAATTTCATAGGTTAATTTCAAAAGTGAGGGGTTTGGTGTGAAGGCCCACAGTCTGCTTTTTTTTTGAGAAAAACACAGAAAGGAAACCTGATACAGGTGAACTGTCACACAAAAAAAAGCAAGCAAAATGTTTTGCCCTTGCACATCCAGGTTTTTACCCAGGCTGTCCATCCTTTTTCATGTAATGAAAACTTCAGAAATTTTTCTTCAAGCTAATAATAAATACTATGAATACTAATCTCCCTGTGGTTTGTTGATGAGAACTTCTCTCAAAAGCTCTATCATGATCATCATTAATGGATTGAACCCATTGTCAGAGAGAACTTTTTTTAAAAAAAGTACTATTTATTTTCCCTGTTGCAATAAGTTCTGATAATGAATATATGTGTAATGTAATTTTATAGGAAGCACAGTAGATTAATATTTTAGTATAGCTAATTTATAGATCTAAAAAAGGTAAAAAAATCAAAACTTTATTTTGTGTATTAAAAGATATTTGGTGATGATAATGAAAGGAAAAATAGAGAAAATCTAAAAGATAGGAATGTTGATTCTAAACTATATATCAATACTAAACAGTTGGAATAACTTTTTTCTTCCAAAGAGAAACCAACTATCTGATGATGATGTAAAGTAGTAATTTTCTTTAGGATTAAATCTTATAGTAAGAGAGTAATTTAACAGATCTCCCCCCAGAGACCTTTTCAAAAACAAGCTAGAATATTAATTGATAGTTTTTTTTGAAGAGAAGAAAATGATCTTGGTCTATAAGCCTTCCAATAGTAATCTGAACATCTCTCTATTTATCTAGATAGAATACTAAAGTAGTGTAAGTAATTATGAGTATAGTGTGTAAATTTAAAAGCAGAAGTAAAACTGGCTATTGAAGGATCTAGGTTGTATTGAAAAAATAATGATAATAATGTGGTTTTTTTGTGATAATGGTATCAGAAAAAATAAACCAAAAGATCTTGAATAATTTGGAACTGAGGAAAGGTTGAATGAAATCTTGAGGACCAGTGAAGGTGGTAAATCAAGTGTTCAAAAACCAGATTATTCTAACCTGCCAGTTTTTGTATAGGACAAGATAAATTTAAATCTTTAAGAATCCAAAAGAAATGTGAAAAGTGTTTGAAGATGTTTTTGATTGTTGAGAATAGAGGTAGAAATGAGAGGTTCAATCTTGAAAGATCATTTGAAAAATGTGCCTTGGAATTGAATCCTTAAATGGTTAAAATGTTGAAAAAAAAAAAAAAAAAAAAAGAAACAAAGAAACCAAAGAATGGTTTTGAATTTGTTTCAAATTGGGAATTGATCTGTTGGAGATATTTTGATATGGTGAAGGTAGTGATTGTGAGTGGGGAATGACAGACAAGAACATAATTGGAAAATAAGAGAAGCAGGGCCTCTTTGGATAGAATCTGAAGAGCTGAATATTAACTTATCTTTAGTTTTTTTTTTTGGTTAGATTCACTAGGAGGAAGAGAATATAGGGATAAAAAGGGCTGATTAGTATATTTTTTTAATTGTGGGTAGACTTAAAAAATAGAGAAATTCAAGTTGAAACAATTGGGGGAGTTGAATGTTTCTTTAGCAAGTTAATCAAATATGTTGTCAAACTTGATCTTAAAGAGACCAGGAAACCAGGAAAGTTTGGTAGAAAATTTAGATTTTAATTTTGATGACTTATGGTGTATATCAATATAAAAAAATATAATGGGCTTAGTGGCTTGGAATGATTCAAATATTTGATGATAGATTGTTGATTATTGAAAAAAAAAAAAATTGAAATTTTGTTGATAGGAATGTCATATCAAGATATTCTGATTAATTTAGGATTGAATAATTTTGGAGGCATGATCCATGGGAATTTACAGGCAATTAACTTTAAGAGAGGGAGAGAACCATGAAGCCAAAGGAATGGGGAAATTAATTCAGGGGAAAGAGAGGAGTGATAACATTAAGAAAAACTATGACAGTCAGTAAGGGAGTGTATTACACTAGGATTGATTCTAAAATTTTTGAATAGTTCTAATAGGTCAATGTTTTCAACATTAATAAGATCAGGAATAGTTAAGTTAGAATGTAAATAATTATGAGTGATCTTTTGATGTTGATTAAAAGAAGGACATGAGACCACTTTGTATTTTTAGGAAGAGAACAGGAGTTTGAAAAAACATTCTGGTAATTAATCTTGAAGCTCTAATATAGGGAGAATCTGATAATTTCCTAACTGTGGCTAAATATTTAGAGGTACAAAAAAAAAACCCCACTATCAAAGGGAATTTAGGATTGAATAATTTCTATTACTGATTGAAAAGCTTTGTTAGTATTAATGACCAAATTATTCTTAATAAAAAAAGATAGTTTAAAGAAGGAAGAGTTGGAACTATTTTTGATCAAATTGATATGAATATGATAATTAAGTTTGGGATCTAGATGAAACCTGATCCATTAAAACTCATTAGGAAAGTTAATAGTGTGATTGTTTAAATTAAAATTGGGGAGGGTGAGATTTTGGTGAGTGAAGTTAATGATTTTAGTTTTCTTTTGATCAAAAAATAACACCATTCTGCTTTCCCAAGTATAAGGAGAAGGAAGCACTCCTATTAATGCTTCAGAGACATGTATCTAATGAATCAGAAGAATTAAGGTGAAGAACATCATCTACAAAGCCAATTTAAATCTCATCATCTGAAAGAATCTAGGAGTTTGGAAGAAGTAAATTAGAATTATATTAAGAATAAGGTGTAAAAAATAGAGGAGAACTTTGAGGAAGACCATGATGAATTTTAAAAATATCTGAAAGATTGTCATCTAATTTCATGATAGTAGACTTGAACTAAGAAAGTATTGAATGATGTTGATAAGATAAATAGGGGAATTTTTAGAATGGATAATTTTTAAAAGATGATTCTTAAAAAAAGAAGGATAGGAAGATTTCACATCTAAAAAGAGAACAAGGGAAATCCTTTTTTTTCTATCCATTTTCTTTTTATCCAGGAATCAAAGATAAAAAAAAAGCATAAAATATATTTCAATCTTTGAAAACACCCATGTGACCATTAACAGAAGATTGAGTAGTATCAATCCAAAAGGCTAATTGATCATTAATGATATTTTCAAAAAAAATTGCCAATGGTGTTTAGACAACCAATGTGGAGATAGTTATTAGAATCGGAATAATCATCATTGACTTATTTTTTGATGATGGTAGTGAATCTAGGATCTTGTTCCAAGTTGAAGGAAAATAATTAAAATAGAATATTTTATTAAAAAAAAAAAGAAAAGAAAAAGAAAAAGAAAAAGAAAAAGAAAAAAAGAAAAACAAAAAAATTGGGGAAGAATCAATTTTAATCTGTGGATTAGAGTTTTGATGGCCCCATTTTGGATATTGTCTAGACTTGTGGATTGATATTCTGTAAGATGTTGAATAATAATTTCAAATTCAAAAGGAAAGAATGGGTAAAAGGATGAATTAATAGAGCAAATAGGTGAAGATGAAACATACAAGAGATAAATTTCAGATTCAAAAACAGAAGTCAATTTAAAAATCAGTTTGAATTGACTTAAATTATTGGTATTGAGTAAACCGCTGGAGTCTTGAAGGGGTTTGATGACATGAGAGGATTTATTTTTTGTGTATCAATAGCCATCAAATAAATTTTCAGACCCAGAAAGAGTAAGAAACTTTTTTGATTGATTAAATTTGATTAATTCAACACAATTTTTAATTTCAGATTTCCAAGGTTGATAGAATATTGTGGCAGGTTGAGATTGAGTAAAAAATTAAATCAATTTTGAGCTTTATTCAAATTTCTAATGATCGGTCTTGAGAATATTCCAATCCCACCAAGGTTTTAATTCAGAGGAGTGATGATTGACTTGTTGACCCCATTCATCATGTCTATCATGAATGATGAAAGAAAGATTGCTTGAAAATCAATCATCATGAGAGCATGAGGAGAGGTCATGATGATGAAGTAGGAAAATCAAATTGGAATTAGTAGAATTTTTTGAATTTGGTATGATTGATATTTTTGATAAGAATAGAGATACAGAGGGAGGATTGAAAAGTTAAGGAATAAAATTTGAAAGGAAGTGGAAATAGCTTGGTGATTGAAGCTGTGGTTTTTCATAGAGACTCTAGTATTAATAAGAAATTTTCTGGAAATATGATTGGAGAATAAAGGATTGGTGCAGGAGGAATGAATTTAGGGATTGAAGAAAGTTGGAATTTGAATGGTTGAAGAGATAAAACATCCTTTTGATCCACACATACCCATAAGGGAAGCCAGTTTGGGGATTGAGAATGATAGTAGTTAGGGGGATTCCAGTGATTGTGATGGAAATTGGAATCCATAGCAATCACAATAGGAAATATTCTAGATTAAAAATAGGAAATACACAGAATATGTACTAGGAGACTGAGAAATGAAGTGGGAGTATTGTAGATAGATAGAGAGAGAGAAAAAAAAACTATTATTTTGAAAGGAAGTTAAAGGGAAATTGATGGAGAAAAAGGTGAGGAAGATGATGAGAATGATTTGTTGGTTGAATAAATTTGTAGGCAATAATCTTACTAATATATAGATGAATGTTCTGAGTTTGTTGGGATTGGTTAAGAGGAGTTTTGATGAAAATCATTTGAGTTCAGATATCATGAATAGGAGGGAGGAAATCATGAGAAAAAAAAAAAAACCAAGGTTGTTGGAACAAAAGGATTAGGTTATTTTTACTTGTTGTTGTTAAGAACACTAAGAGTCTTAACTTAATTCTTATTGAATCAATTGAGTTGAAAGAAATAAAAAGAATTTAAAAGGAAATCAGAATAAATAAATAAATAAAAAAAAAAGATAAACAAACTATCTCAATCTAGAGTATTGATAAGATGGACACTTGGTTTGGAGGATTCTTAATCTCAGATAGTTCTTCATATCCAATGGGGCATCTGGAAATAAAATCAGACTGAAAGAAGGAATCATCAGAACTATTGATAGAGGAGTTGATAGATTTATATTTTGGTGATAATACATCTGTAAGCAAACATTTACTTGGTCCATCAAGTTGGAAACCAGAAGAGTTATGAGAGAGAGTTGTCATGTTTGAAGCATTAAGTTAAAAATTTTTTTTTTTCCCAAAGTTTTATCAAACGATCCAAGGTTTTGAATAGTTAGAATACTTGTTTTAGGTCCTTGAATAAATTTAGTAGGCCTGAGAAAGGTTTCATGGTTAAGTAAGACCACCAGTTTTAAATTCTAAATCTAACATTTTTTTTTTTTTTTTTTTTTTTTTTTTTGGTTTCAAAGTTGATGATTAGAATACCCTGAGAGTTATTTTTTTGGAAGTGGTATCACCAAACCATTGAATACATGAAACATCTTTTTTTTTATCTCTTTTTTCATTGTTTTTTTTTTTTTTGAAGAAGAAGAAGAAGAAACAGATCAGGAACGTGGGAAGGGGCATCAGGGGAGAAGATGATTGGACAGGATTGAATGATAACCAAGAATGATGGATGGAGGGTTAGTGATCAAGTGGGGACCAGAGAAATGAGTCCAACAAAGTTTGTGATCAAGAAGCCATTTGGCTCCTAACCAAATCTTTGGGAAAAAGAGCTGGATTTCAGAAGATTGGGATTTGGGCACAGCTTGGATCTGAATCCTAAAAGGGAAAGGAACATCAATATTGAGACCATCCAAATCCAAATTGACCTTTTTGTTTAGAAATATCTGCTTCCTTTAAGTTAAGGATTGGATGTGGTAAGCCAAACTTTGGTCCTCATGTTGGCCTACCCTAATCTGAACTAGTTAATAAACCTAATCTTTTTTTAAGGAATGATGGGGGGGTGGGGGTGGGGGGGTAAATGTTGAATAGAAGGAGGTAGATTAGGTCTGGGAATAGAAGTAGGGTTGGAACTTCTAGGAACAGTAGCAAATCATGGATTGTTTGAAGTAGGGGAAGGACCAAGTGGGAATGAGGAAAGATGTGGAGGCAGGTTTTTTTTTTTTTTTTTTTTTTTTTTTTTTGAAAACAAAGAATGATCAGATTGACTGATAAAGTCATCAGTCTTGCTTTCCAAACAATCCAATAGGTTTGCAAAAGGTTCTTGATCTTGATAACCAATCTTTTTTTAGCATCATGATTGAGTTGAGAATCTTGACAGGCAGAAAGAGCTGGAGCATAGTTAGATTTGGAGGAAGTTTCAGAAAGTCATTTATCGACTTGACCCATCTTTTTTTTTCATCTAAATTGGTCATAACACGTTGATAGAAAAAAAAAGGATTTGGCATTGGAAGTCAATCCAACCGTCTTCATGACCATCCAACGTATCAACTTGGAAACTGTTTGGATTGGAACTCATACTGGACACAAAAGGTGATGAACGAGCTGGGCAAGGGCATCATCCAAAGGGGTAAATGGCTCTCAGAGGGCGATGAAGAGAGAAGAAAGAGTAAGTAAGAGTCAAACGGTTATGGTATAATTTGTAAGAATGATCAAATGATAGGTAAACAAAAATTTTATTTTATTTTTTTTGAAAGCGGTCAAGAGGTTTTTAGTGTTTAGGATTTGGATGAATGGAAAGAAGGGTTGGTGATGTTGTGGTAAAGTGCAAGAGCCCCCTCAGAGCGACCTTTAGGTTGGTTTACATAAACCCAATCAATCTGTTTGTGGCCATTGGGTCGGGCCGGGCCGGGTCGGGTCGATATGGCCGGGTGGGGGCAGCCAGCCACGCTTGTTTGCGTGCTTGCTTCGAAGGAGAAGAACAATCGATCGATTCCCACGATACTTACTCCACCCTCCTCTTCTCGATTCTACACACACCCATCGCCAATCGCCCGGTCTCAGTCAGCTTTCTCACCTCGATCGGTCTTGGATCCAGGTCTGGTCTTCTAGGATTCTTGTATGATTAATGAGTCCATGAATGATGGTAGAAGGGATAAGAAGTTATCTATTATAATTTTACTTTTTTTCCCCCTGGAGAATGATTTCAAAGTGATGATGATTTTTCCATCACTTGGAGGGAAGGGGATCCAAAGGATGGACGATTTAGGTCATATTGTTATGATCATGCATGATGATGATGATGTTGGCCGACCGCTATCCGGGTTCTGACACCACTCTCGATGAGTTTCTCAGCTTGTTCACTGGGGTGGCAGACAGAAGGCAAGAAAGAGAGCAGAAGTGACTAGGGGTACACGGGTGTTCCAACGAAAGACGAACGAGGCAGACTTGTAAGAAAGGAAGCGAACAAAAATGAAGATCGAAGGTGCGATGCGAATGAGATAGGTAGGAAGAATAAAACGATTTCCAATCGATCCTAGTGTATCTTTTCATTCGATTACTGCTTTCGAGATAGTTTTCTTCCCTTTCCATGTCGAGGAGTCCAGTCACCTAACGATTCATCCGCATAAAAGTCCATCTTTCATACATACATCGTTTGGTCAATGGTCAGAACAACATGATCGAAGCAATCAGTTTCGATCGACAAATAAAGACATCAAATCGTTTGACGAAGATCAAAAGGTTTGGCTCACGGGATAAGTGTCTAATATCTGAGGATCAGGGTGATCGAGTAGAGGATCGAGTTGGAACCGATGGGCTTGGTTCAAACACACTTTAGACTCGTAGGGATTCAAGAGTGGTAGTTCCTTAAAAAAATCGTGCCCCCAATCGATCGATAGTCTCGGACACGAGGTTTGGACGAAGACATCGATCGAATCCCTAAATAGGTTCAACTTTTCGGTCGTCAACTCGGATATCAATATTCCCACCGTCATCTTCTTCGAGTTCGTCCTGGTCTTCAATCCTTCAGAAATCGACTGTAGAAGGTTTACCAAAGAAGTATCCCGATCAGACCGGTTCATCGAGATCGGTTCCCTCGATGAGTTTTCTGGATCGTTGAAAAGTTTCGATCGAAAACGAGGGCCGACAAATTTGGGCGGGTAGGTTGACTGAACTCAACTTTAAAAACCGATAGGCTACCCTGCCTACCCAGAGTTCCCAAGACGATTGCCCAATCTTTTCGATTCGGAGATTCCCGAGTCTCGTACTGATCCTGATCGTCGGCCGAAGAAGATAAAGATTGCGAGGCGATCTCTATGGCTCGATGACGAAACGCTCTCATCTTGAGGTGATCATAACGTTCGTAAGTGATCTTCTTCTCGTATGGGTCGTATCGATATGCTGGTATCCTCGGATTAGCTATCATGATCGATTCGAGATGAAACCTTCCATCACCAACGTATCTTATCTCCCGCACCCCCGGGGTGATCCGTATCGGATGTATTGACGACAGTTGAGAGTGATACATATATCATCAACAGAAGAGTGGCAGCACAAAGTGAATGAGGTGGATTGTTCACAAAATCGGAAGCAAGAATCACGCGGGGTAACGAGACGTACAGAATCGCGTCTATCTCCGAGGATAGCTTGGGAGCTGTACATCCCAATATTTCGCCTGGACTGAGTGGCTTGATCTGGGGAACGGTGACTCGGAAGCGGCAAGAATTCGGTGAAGATTGAGGGATAGAGCTGAGGGAATGATGATCATGCCGGGGATTATGAGGATCGAGGGGTGGATCGGTCGATTGAGGACAGGTTGATTGGATCATCAGTCTTGTGGATGGTCTTACTTCTGACTGAGATGATTCTAGCTCGAGATCAAGTTTCAAAGCTTGGACGGCGGAGACGAATTGGACGGTTCCGACTACTGCTAGGTTGATGATAGTTGGAGTAGGTTGATGATCTTGGCCGATGACGAGATGATTTAACTTGGAGACCAGTTGTTTTGAGTGGGTAGGTTGACGATTGAGATCATCATCATCACCCATCATTCTCTTCGTCTCTTCTAGACATTGTGGAAAGTTTGCCTTGATCGTATCTCTTAGATGCTCTCGATCGATCCCAATCTCGACAAAGACGTACAAGGTCCTGATTGAGGTTTGATCGACTGGAACTGAGTTTCAAGTCAGTTTTTTTTTTTTTTTTTTTTTTTTTTCTAGATTAGTGATGGTGATGAAATGAACCTACTAAGACAAGAATGACCATAATGAACGAGCATTTGGCAACCCAAGGCTCTTGCGGTAAAGTCATCGACACAGCATGCACCATAGGTGACATCACCCAAAACAATAACATCTTGACATTCGGGACAGAATTTGCGAATGAGATCCGAGATGATCAACGACCACTGTAACAATCCCTCGGGCATCTGTAATCCTACGACGGTGATTCGATGATGGATGATTTGATGGATTGTCTTGTGAATCTCAAACTGATAGGATCTAGGGAGTAATTGTTCGATAGTCTTGTTGAGAGAATCGTTTTGAAGGATCTCGATGGGTATCTGATGGGCAGTTCTGATGATAGTCTTGGTAGAGCTCTTCTTTTGCCTCGTCTTGTGAGATTCGAGATCCTCGGATGATTTAGTTGAGGTGGTAGTGGATGGGGATGAGTGATGAAGTGAGATGGTCCTAATCGACCGGGGGTTTCGACCGATGAACTTTTTTCTGATGGGTTGATTGGATCGAGCTGGAGGATGATCTGAGTTAGATTGACCAAGGTTGGATGATGAGTTGATGAGCATGTCGTAAGTAGATTAGTGAATGAGTAGTATTGTATGTATCTCGATCGTGTGTGGTTGGCTTGGGGAGTCAAACCAGTCTAGTCTCACGACTCTTTCTCGATCACTCTGAATGACCTTCGAGCTCGATCGTAGGAGGGGGAGGGTGTGAGTGTTAGGATGAAGACGATAGGTTATTCCGTTTAAAATTTTTGTCTTGGGAGGGAGGATGAAGGTTGGAGGGAGGATGATGGGTTGGATGGTAAAGGATCAGGAAGTGTAGAAGGCATCGAATCGAGATGTCGTAGGGGGGTTCGATGGGCTGACTGGGGAGACCCAACAGCAGTCATCCCATCCACCCCTCAATTCTCAATCTGTAAATTTAACGAGTCCAGTAGTAGACCAGCCCAGCAAACTCAGTCCAGTTTTCAGATGAATAAGGACACATAACTGCAACCCATCAAGACCCCTGTTCAAGTCACTCGAGCTCACTCATCAACAGAATAAGGCCTCTCAACAAGCGTTTCAAGGCCCCTTGACAGTGGCTCAAGTCCACTTGACTGCAAGGGTAAAAAGTCCCCAGGACAACTACAAGCGACCCATGTGGTTTTTTGACCATCGGGATCAATAAATAAATACCTTGATGGGTTTAACTATTTCGATTAGGGTAAATAACCTATGATCAATTGATGACGACTACTACAACAAAAAAACATCAATTCATTGGGAAGATATCGTGTGGTAGATGAAAGATTGATATTTGCATATCTTCCTTCTACCGAATCTCTCTGCTCTCTCTGTTCTCATTCTCTTCTACAGGGTTCAATCTTCTTCTACTTAAAACTTGGTCAGCCTAATTTGATCTCTTCTTCTTGATCACCCACTAACTCATCTCATCTCAGCTCCTCTCAAGTTCAACCTCAAAACTCCTAAACTCACCTCATGCCTATTGGACCTCTTCTAAGATTGTTTGGCTCAACTCTCTTAAGCTCACTCAGCTCATCAACTCTGAGTCCTTCTTCAATTCTTGCCAACCATCTTCTAATGGGGGTGACTGTTCTCATTTGGTGAGAAAAGTATTGTCTTGTTTTTGTCTCCGTTTTCTAATTTCCTCATCTGTCTGTCGTGCTAGTTTCCTGGCTCCTTTCTTCTTGTGGTCCTCTACATCAATTTGTGTCACCTCAAGTCCATAGTCATCCAGGGTAAGGTCTTCTCTTTGAGCTTTCTGTCTTTTTATTTGTTGGAATTCTGGCAACTAGCATCCTTCTTTCTTTTTTCTACCAATTAAAACATCAAAAAAAAAAAAAAAAATTATTAAACAAAACATACTTTTGATCTAAGTTATCCTCCGGTATTGAGGGCCTCATAAAAGTAGTGTGTTATGATTAAGAATGATCTCTCATATCTCTAATCAGTTGTCCTTCTTATTAGTTGATTGCTTCAAGATTAAGTCATGATTAAGTCTGAAAGAATGCTAGTTCAAGTAGTCTGACTATCCTTCTATGATCAAATCTTGTAGCCATGAGCCCTGATCACTGTTCATCTATAGGTCTTCTTATCTCTAAGAACCTCCTTTCTTATCTTGATCTCTCTTAATTCTAATGTTTGTTGAACCACCAAATCAGCTTGAATTAACACCTCATTTGTATTGTACTTGTCACTCTTCTTTTGATAGCTTTTATGTCCTGGCTTATGGCCTGTTGTGTCTCTGCCTTGTTGCATACTGTCTTTCACTGATTATGTGATAGTTCTTTGGTTGCTTCTCATTCATTATTCATTATCTTGTTATTGTCAGACCCACAAGTTGGTCTTCATCAAATGGCTTGTATCTAGACTATTTAACATCATTCTAGTCCAGCCAATTTATCACCATCCATTCTGACTTACATTGAACCTGAGTGCTCCCATTTGACTCCTGGATCCACTCCTCTTAGTGTCATAAGAGTCCTTTCCTTATTCCCTCCTGCAACTTCTCCAGAGCATCTCAGCCTAATTCTATCATTATTCTCTCATCTTGTTTCAAGTTGTTAACACCTTCTACCTCCAGTCTGGTTTTGATGTTATAAGAATCATTCTTGGAATCAAATTTCATCAAGATTGACGGTTGAAATCATGCCACCCTGCCAACTCTGAATCATCACAACCAGATCCAGATTGCACTCAACATGGTTGACATAAATCCAACCATCCTCAAAACCCCAATTGAAGCCATTCCCATTCTCACTGAGGACAAATTTACCATCTGGAGAACTTGGATCAACACCCTGTTAAATCTGACCCAGCTCAAGGATGCCATTGGATCAGATTCTGAGAGTCTTTCACCCACTGACAACTCCATCTTGACTTCAATCCTCATCTCCAAGCTATCATCCTTGGTCCATACTCACCTCATCACTGCCCAGAACAAGGAAAGTGCTAATGAAATTTGGAAGGCCATTCTCAAACACTTTGTGTCTTCTCAACCCTCAAATCAAGCCAGGGTATACAGTCAATTCTCCTCAATCTCCTTTGATGAAAACAACATTCAATCCTTTATTACTGAAGTGAAAACCAGTGTCAACAAACTTCATGAGATTGGCATTGTTCTTCCTATCAACATCCTCACCTTTATCATCCTGGACAAGCTTCCAGACTCCACAAGAAACATCAAGCAGCAAATCACTCACTCAAACATCCAATCCAAAATCAATCCCAATGCCATTCTCAATCATTTCAGAATCCACATGAATGAACAAAGAATGAACAACAGCACATCCTTGGGACAACAACTGGCCTCTCTCTTTAATGAGGCCTTGGTCAAGTGCAAGCCAAAGAAACACAATACCATGGCCAATCACCCCAAGCACAAGTGTTGGATGCTGTATCCCCATCTTTGGCCCAAGAACCCAACTCAACCTGTTGGATTTACGTGATCTGATCTACATGCTCAAATCATCATGGCACCACAATTTTTTTCTTATAACCCTTTTCCATTCTTTTGTTTTTGTTTTGTTTTCTTTTATCTCTCTGCTACCTACTTCCTGCTACTTCCTGTGCGCTTTGTCCTGTGCACTTTGTCTCTGGTTTCCATGTGCGCGCTTGTGCGCACCACACCAAATCAACCCACTGCCCACACTTCAAACTCAAAGCTTCAAGACAACATCATTATAAATTGGATCTCCAGGCTCAGACTCTGGGGAGGTTCTCTTTGTGCAACCACAAGATTGCACCACTGACCCCAGGCCTCTGAGTCAGGTAAGTACTTGGATTGATCTCAAGATTCCTCTCCTCAGCTCATCAAACCTCTTCTTTCGGAATTACCGCTATGCTTCAATACGCTACTCAACCCACTCAGCTCACCCTGATCTCAACCCTGCTCACCACAACAAGTATCCATTCTCACTTCTCACAGCCTCTTACTTCCTTCTTCTTCTCATTCCTCTTTCCTCAAATTCTCCGCATCAGAGTCTGTCTGGTCCTTTTAGGTGAACTGCTGCTAGCTTGTTGTCTTGTTTTCAATCTGTCTAGTCATTATTCCGCAACTGAAATTAAATCCTTTTAGTTTCCAAAATTTTACAGATTTACAGTCCCATCACTCCCTTCAAGGACCAGCAGATCACGGACCATGTCGGCGCCCAAGGACAACACCCAGCCTAAACTGAACATTCCCCATCTGAACGACTCCAACTTCCCAGCCTGACTTCTTTGGATCAAAAGCTACCTTCGAAGGAAGGGCCTTCTTGAACTGGTCACCAATCCTCCACCCTCACCCATTTCTGCTACACAATGGAAGAAACTCTTCAAAGCTGTCAACATCATTATCCAGCATCTAGGCAACTCCGCGTTTGACGCTGTTGTGAACTCAGAAAACAACAGTGAGCCTCTTGAGATCTGGAAGGCAATTCTATCTAGATACGCGTCCTAATCCGCCAATAACCGTGGTAGGATATGGCTCAACTTCATTCAATCTCAATACAAAGGTGACCTTAATCTCTATATCAAAGAATGCCAAAAGCTGATCAACAAACTATCTGTGGTTTGTCTTGAAGTTCCTTCAGACATATTAAGCTATACCATCCTGGCCAAATTACCCAGCCCCTTCTTCCACCTGGTCGACACAGTCATTCTCAACAATGCCCTCCTTCTTGATCCCACTGGCGTTCTCAATAAACTCCATGAGATAACACATCTGGAATCCTCTCAACTGACAAAAACCAAAACTTCCTCTGAATTGAATCCCTCCACTTCCTTGCATAAATCTGCCCAGAAGAAGAAGCCAAAGCATCCATGTTCTAAGAACCACCACAATCCCCTTGCGGAACACCCCAAGGACAAGTGCTGGTTCTTACACCCTCACTTAAGACCTGACTGGAACAAACAAGACAACCCCAATCTTCACGCTTCCAACAATACTCCCAGCCTTCCCTTGGAGAACGCCCAGAATGTCAAGCTGCACTTCAACTCTCAGATTTACCTGACCCCAAAGCCAAATCTCTCCCAACTCCCAGTTCTTGACTCTGGTGCTAGTCACCACATAGTCAATGATCCTTGGTTCCTGTTTGACGTCTTGCCTGTGAAGATTGAGGTTGGAACGGGTTTGCCCAACAACTCCCTCACAGCCACACATGTTGGCTTGGCCAAATTGATAAATCACTTAGGAGTCAAGCTCAAATTGAGAAACGTACTTCTCATTCCGTCCATCAATTGATTTCTCATTTACTTATCCCAGCTCAAGGCCAAGAAGACAATCTTCACCAAAGTTGGGTTCTCTGGATTTGAGGTTCTATGCAGCAAATATCTTTTCATTGGATCCACTTCCAACCATCTCACAGAACTCTGCGGCACTAGATTTTCTATCAGTCACCAACCAGAAGTCCTTCTCAAAGAGCCCTCTTCCACATGGCATGCTTGCCTTGGTCATCCAGGTCCCTCAGCTGTCAAGACGCTTGATCTGTCCAAATCATCTGACTCATTGTCCTGTTAGACTTGCCAAACCTGAAAAGGAACCGCTACTCCTTTCAAACACCATTTCAAGCCTGTTTCTGAAGTCCTAGAAGCAGTTCATCTTGATTTGGTGGGACCAATTCAAGTCACCTCTAATCTAGGCTTTAGTTACTTCCTCTCTATTACTGACCAGTTTTCAGGTCACAGGTCCACGGCATGCCTGAAGTACAAGAATGAAGCCTACGTGGCAATCAAAGATTATGTGGCTTGAGCAGAAAGTCAAACTGGGAAGGCTGTCAAATGCTTGATATCAGACAATGGGGGCAAATTTGTCTCCTCTGAGCTCAAGACACTCTGCTCTGCAAAAGGAATTTTCCAAAACTTTGCGCCCGCCTACACCCCTCAACAGAATGGACTAGCAGAGAGGACCAATTGACTTATCCTGGAGAAGGCCCAATGTCTACTCAACCATAGTAAACTCCCACCTAAATACTGGGATGAAGCTGTAAACACTGCCACTCACCTATTGAACATTCTTCCCTCCAAGGCTCAAGGCAACATGATCCCCTATCAAATTTGGCACAACCAAAAATTTAACTACAACTGTCTCAAGAACTTTGGCTGCGCCGCTTATGCCCTAATTCCCAAAGCCAGCAGAACTTTCAAGCTCCAGCCCACTTGCCAAAAGGCAATCTTGCTTGGGTACGCTAATGACTTCTTGTCATTTTGCCTACTGGATATGGAATTGCTTAAAATATTCCTGTCTGCCAATGTCACCTTTGACAAATCTCTCTTTCCTTCCTCTAATCTACCTGTCAAGAAAACTGATTTCCTTGATTTATCTAATCTATCTCCTTCTGCACCCACTCCTGACTCCAGCTCCCCTATGAACATCCCCTCCTCCAATTTGACCACCACTGCTCTCTCTACCAATACCTCACTCAGCACTCCTGATTGTGCTCCCACAACCTCTGTCCCTGCTCTTGAAAAGCTCACCCCTGCCAATATCATGGACCAACCTTGCAGACCCCACTCCAAGGTTGGTTTACCAGCTGTCTACCTCATCATAGACCACTCATATGTAGATCCTCAAAGCCTGCAGGAAGCCCTTCAATCAAAATATTGTGAGGAGTGGATTGAGGCAATGAAACTGGAGGAACTCAACCTAATTGGCTATGATGTCTGGGAAGAATCAGATCTACCTCCTGGGAAGCACACTCTCAAATGCGTGTGGGTCTTCAGAACCAAATGCAAGGACCAAAACCACATCATCAAATTCAAAGCTAGACTATGCGTCCAGGGATTCAACCAGAAATATGGATTGGATTTCTCCAACACCTTCTCCCCCACTGGCAACAAAACATTTATTTGACTGCTGATTGCCCTTGTGGCTTCTAAGAAACTGAAGTTTTTTAAAATTGATGTGAAGGCGGCATTCCTAAATGCCCCTCTTCAGGAAGAGATATACATCACTCCCCCAAGCAACATTACTGTTCCCAATGAGAAGGTCCTCCACTTAAAGAAAGTGCTCTATGGTCTCAAGCAAGCCCCCTTGGCCTGGTACGAGACGCTGTGCAAATGGCTCAAAGAGGTTGGCTATCACAGATGTGAGGAAGATCAATGCGTCTTTTGGAGCCATGACACCTACCTGTACATACATGTCAACAACATCACCAACTTTAGCCACAATCCTGATCACTTTTTCAAGATGATATCATCCCACTTCAAAATCAAGGACCTGGGGCGTGCTTCCTTGCTACTGGGAATGAACTTGAGGCATCAAGATGATGGGTTCAAGCTCCACCAGAAATCTTGTATTGAGCACATATGCACCCAGTATCCACTACCTACCCACAAGACCTTCTCCACCGCTTTCAAACCAAACGGCAAGCTTTATCCTTCCAGAAAAGAAGATCATCAAGAATAACTCTCCTCTGGGTGCCAACTATTGGAAGATCATAGGCAAACTAAATCACATAAGTATCTGCACTCAGCCTGACATAACCTTTTCTGTAAATTACCTGGCGCAATTCTTGGTAAAACCTAATCTCCATCATTTTCAAGCTGCGCTTCAAGTGCTGAATTACTTACAGCATTCCAGCTCTGTTGGTCTGGTGTTTTCCTCAAAGCACGGCCCCAGAAACATGACAACTTACATAGACACCAATTGGGATACCTGTCCTACAACGTGGCAATTGGTTTCTGGCCTAGTGGTTCAATGGTTGGGTTGCGTTGTGGCCTGGAGATGCAAGAAACAGCGGACATTGTCACTATCCACCACCAAGGCCAAATATAAAGCACTTGGGGACGCCCTGAAGGAAATCAAATGGATCAAGTCTCTTCTTCTTGACATTGCTCCCAATGAGGCCATCAAACTAGACACTGTCTTTGAAGACAACAAGGGCGCCATCAAACTTGCGCTTAATCAGGCAAACCACGCCAGCTTTCACACAAAGCACATGGAACTGCGATTCCACTTTATTTGTAATGAGATTCTCAGGGAAGAACACAAGCTCCAGAAGATGTCGTCAAAGAAAAACCTGGCCAATTTTCTCACTAAGCCAGTTCCCAGGATTGCACTAAAAACCGCTTTTGATAATCTCAACATCAAGACATGATTTGAGCAAGGGAGGCTGTTGGATTTAGGTGATCTGATCTACATGCTCAAATCATCATGACACCACAATTTTTTTCTTATAACCCTTTTCCATTCTTTTGTTTTTGTTTTGTTTTCTTTTCTCTCTCCTTTACCTACTTCCTGCTACTTCCTGTGTGCTTTGTCCTGTGTGCTTTGTCCTGTGTGCTTTGTCCTGTGTGCTTTGTCCTGTGCGCTTTGTCTCTGGTTTCCATGTGTGCGCTTGTGCGCAAAACACCAAATCAACCCGCTGCCCACACTTCAAACTCAAAGCTTCAAGACAATATCATTATAAATCGGATCTCCTGGCTCAGACTCTGGGGAGGTTTTCTTTGTGCAACTGGGGTCAGTGGTGCACCACTGACCCCAGGCCTCTGAGTCAGGTAAGTACTTGGATTGATCTCAAGATTCCCCTCCTCAGCTCATCAAACCTCTTCTTTCAGAATTACCACTACGCTTCAATACGCTACTCAACCCACTCAGCTCACCCTGATCTCAACCCTGCTCACCAAAAAAAGTCTCCATTTTCACTTCTCACAGCCTCTTACTTCCTTCTTCTTCTCATTCCTCTTTCCTCAAATTCACCGCATCAGAGTCTGTCTGGTCCTTTTAGGTGAACTGATGCTAGCTTGTGGTCTTGTTTTCAATCTGTCTAGTCATTATTCCGCAACTGAAATTAAATCCTTTTAGTTTCCAAAATTTTACACAACCAACTCAACAGGACTCTGAGACCTAAGTTAGCTGTCTATCACCATCTCATCCTCCTGGATATCTGCAATTTGTCCTGGACTCAGGCTCCTCCAATCACATGATTGCTGATCCTGATCTGTTCTTGCAACTATGCGCTGCAGAAAAAGGAATTATCAACACAAGCTGCTGCAGGAATCAACTCAAAGTAAAGGGTAAGGGAGAAGTCCTCCTCCAAAACAAGTGCGGAAAGATCCAACTGAAAGATGTCCTACTTGTCCCAAACCTGTCTACCAATCTTTTGTCTCTGAGACAACTTCTTCTTGAAAAGTACACCATTGATTTCCAACCTAATTGTTTCTCCTTGTTTAAAAATGGTGAACTTTCAATGAAAGGTGCCTATTACAATCACATTCCCTGACTTTGATTTCTGCCCATTTCTCCTGTCATGTGTCTCCTGTCCTATGCTGAGAACCTTCACAAGTCCCTGGGACATGTAAGCTACCACCAAATTTGACATAAGTTGAGTCTGCCTATCAAGAAAAGCTCTGACTGAAAATCCTGTGCTGTTTCAAAGATCACCAGAGGCTCCTTTCACTCTCAAACCTCCACTGCTGATAGAGTGTTTCAAGAACTAAATCTTGACACAATTGGCCCTCTTCCTACCTCAAAAAAGGGCAATAAGTATCTGATGACTGTAGTCAACACATTCTCACAATACCTCACATCCATTCCTGCAATCAGCAAGGATCTCATATCTGACACCCTCATAGAAGCTATTGATTTGGAGGCCAAACGTCTGGGCTACTACCCCTCTATACTCCACTTGGATTGAGGAACTGAATTTATTAACTCCAAGATTTCTTCATTCTGCAAGAACAACCTCATTTGACAACGCTTTGCTGAGGCCTATACCCCCCAACTCAACGGACTGGCTGGAAGATTCAATCAAACAATCATTGAATCCATTTGTGCCACCCTGAAGGACTCTAATCTTTGGTTAAAGCTCTGGCATGAAGTTGCTGTTGTCAACTCCCTGGCTCTCAACCAGATTCCCACTCACAAGAGAAAAACAACTCTGTATGAGGCATCCAAGAATCACAAGCTCCCCTTGTTGTATTTTCATCCATTAGGAACATGCTTATCCTATCTCATACTCCCCAAGTTCTTGGGTTCCAAACTTCTTCCGCTGGGAAACATCAGACACTTGATTGGATATAATCATGAGATTCAGTCCTATTTCATTCTTACCCCTTCTGGGACAATAGTCAACAAAAAGCACATTTGATTTCTTCACACTGCCTCTAAACCTCTGAATATCTCCTCTTCTGACAAGTGGTTTGCCAAGGAAAAATCAGTTACCCACAATCCACCTCTTCTGCCTCTGGAGAAACCCTGCAAGACTCAGAATGAAGAAATTTTTGATCTAGATTTGTAAACCAAACCATCACCTGATCTCAACCCCAGCCTGAATCAAGAGCCAGAAGCTGAGATATCCTCCAACAGTGTTCCTCCCACTTGCATCCTCAGGGAGCAAACATTGGCTGTGAAACCTGTCAAGTACGGCTACCACACTAACCACCTGGATCCTGAAAAGGTCCATGCTACCAAGAAAGTTGACCTGGACTGCATCAAATCCCACAAAGTATGGGAAGACACGTCTGTCATCCCTGATTGCTGGCTCTCCACTGTGTGGGTGAATTTCCAGAAGAATGCCATCAAATTGACGCCTGAAATCATCAAGTCTTGTCTGTGCATCCTGGGATTCAAGCAAGAACCCAGGATTGAATACTTTGACACCTTTTCCCCAACCAGAAAGTTTCCCTCCTTACTGCTTCTCATGAATCTATCCATTGACAAAGGCCTACCAATCAAGCAGTTTGATGTAAAAAGTGACTTCCTGTTTTCTCCCTTAGAAGAAGATATATACATCAAAACTCCCAAAGAATCAAGCCAAGTTTCCCCCTTTCTCAAAATTAAGAAGTCCCTATATGGGCTCAAACAAGCTCCAGCCAACTGGAACCAAACTATCACCTCCTGGTTTGAAGAAATCAACTTCCAAAAATCCACATCCAATGCCTGTGTCTATATCCAAAAGAACCAAGATTTCTTTATATTCTTCCATGTGGATGACCTCTTGGTTGTTGGGAAGGTTGACTGTTTTGAAGAACTGTTTCTGAATTGCTTCCCAAACTCCTATGCTCACAATCTTGACACTCTGCTTGGGATGAAGGTGGAATTTGATGGCTCTTCCTTCACACTTTTGCAGCCTGATCTGATTGAAAAAGGAGTCAATCTCCTTAACCTGTACAAGTGCCAACCTTTCCAAATTCCTCTTACCCCTAATGTCCAGCTTACGCCTGCCTCCAATGAAGATTTCAAAGAGTTTGAAGGTCTAGGTGTCAACTTCCCGCAACAAAATGGAATTCTTGACTAACTTTCCAGTCAATCTTGTCCTGAAATAGCTGCTGCAGCATCTATTCTCCCCAGGTTCAATCACCAACCCAGCACTCAAAATTGGAAGGAAATACTTCACTGCTGGAAGTAACTGAAGTCCACCTCCAACTACAAGCTTGTCCTCCATCCATCTCCTGCTGACAAACCCCAAATTCAGATGTTCACCAATGCAACATGAGCCAATGACCTGGATGCTTGAGCTTCTCAGAGTGGAATCATTGGATTCTGGAAAGGCTGCCCTGTCACATGGAAAATCAACAAGCAAAGGAACATCACTCTATTGTCAACCAAGTCAGAACTGAATGCTCTATACAATGGAGTCCAGGAAAAATTCTGGATGAGTGATCTCATTTCTGAATTGTTGGGTGTGCAGCTAAAACCAAGTCTATTCCATGTGGAAAACAAAGGTTTGATTGAAAAAGTAAAGAATTTTGGCTCCAAGGCCAAAACCAAACACCTCAACATCAAAGTGAAACTCATTTGATCTCTTCTTTGCAATCATCAAATCAAAGTTAGCCTTGTTTATTACTCCAACATGATTGCTGACTCTCTGAAAAAAGCAGCCAACACGCAGTCTCTATTACTTTTGAACTCTAGATGCTTTGGTTCTCCAATTCTTTCCTCATCAAATGATCTGGGGTGTTGAAATCCTGTCACCATACCACTCTCTTGCTTCTCTGATACCAAGCCTGGATCTCTGCTGCAAACACTTCATTCTTGCATATCTTCCTTCTACCAAGTATCTGCTCTCTCTTTTCTCATTCTCTTCTACAGGGTTCAATCTTATTCTAATTACAACTTGGTCTGCCTAATTTGATCTCTTCTTCTTGATGACCCACTAACTCATCTCATCTCAGCTCCTCTCAAGATCAACCTCAAAACTCCTAAACTCACCTCACACCTATTTGACCTCTTCTAAGATTTTTTGGCTCAAATCTCTTAAGGTCACTCAGCTCATCAACTCTGAGTCCTTCTTCAATTCTTACCAACCATCTTCTACTGCGTGACTGTTTTCATTTGGTGAGAAAAGTATTGTCTTGTTTGTGTCTCTGTTTTCTAGATTCCTCATCTGTCTGTTGTGCTAGTTTCCTGGCTCCCTCTTCTTGTGGTCCTCTACTTCAATTTGTGTCACCTCAAGTCCATAGTCATCTGGGGTAGGGTCTTCTCTTTGAGATTTCTGTCTTTTTATTCTCTCATCTTGTTTCAAGTTGTTAATGCCTTCTGCGTCCATTCTGGTTTTGATTTTATAAGAATAATTCTTTGAATAAAATTTCATCACAAACAATTGGTTGCTTGTCTCAAACCTGGAATTTGAATCATGGTTTGAGGTACTGAAGCAAAAAAAATTATCTCAGTAACTACAAGCCATGGGAGTTGTGATGGAATGGTTAGTCAGGACAAAAATAAAAAAAAAAACACCTATACCCTGCTTTGGTGTCCATCTATAGACCTCTGCTCATGTTTGGACCTTGCAAATCAAAAGGTGATTCAGAAAGCCATAGAAAAATTCACCCCCAAGTGCTTATTTCCAAAAACCCCCATCACCAGATGAAATATCAAGCTAGTTCCAAGAAATTGTGGAACCAGAAGAGGGAGAAACAAAGAAACTTGGAAAGCACTAAATGACATGAATGCCATTCCAGGTGCATGCAACCAAATAGATGTACATTATCCTTAGTCCAAAATCTGAGAATGTACTTACCATTAAACATGAGGAGGGATATAACAAGTGCAGCTAAGGATCAGGCAACTGGGGATAAACAGATATTTATGAATGCAAGGAACAAGAATTTTGATTTTTGGACCAATTGTCCAAGTGGGCCAACCAACTGGTAACATATGCAACCCAGTGATTGGGAATGTAGAAACAACTGACAGGGGAACTGTTGAAATGCCAGGTGAAAGATATGGAGATGCAGGGAATGAGAACTCTCAAAGGGGATAGGTGGTGAGAATGTTGCTGGGATAGACCAACAAGAGCAATGGTAGAGATGAAAAGTGTTGGGTAGAGTGACCATGTTGGTGTAATGAGAAAAGCAGGACAGTAGAGAGAATTTCATCAAAGGTTCTCAAGGGATAGAAGGATTGTGGGAGTTTGTGATTTTTTGATTTAGTATTTAAGAATTAAATCCTTTAAGATAGATTGGGTGGGTGAGCATTGGTTTATAGCTTGTTTAGGATCTTATTATTATTTTCAATTCATAATTTCTCACAGAAAAATTTCAGAAGTGACAGCCTGCTACTATTTAGACTTGGGTTTAAAAGCACAGATTTAGTTAAAAAGAAAAATAATCATAATAATTGGAGGTTGAAGTTGAAGAGAAAGATATGGAATAAAATAATATAAGGAGTAGGAAAGATTGAAAAAATAATTGCAGGAATGGATTATGGTGCCAGATTAGGTATAGTCACCCCCAAGGACCCTTGCCAAGTCCCAACATGCTCATGGGGATTTTCATGCTTCAGTAGGTGAGCACCATGCTCACCTCAAAGCACAAGTCAATAGCCATAAGCCGTAAAAAGTGCTCCAAAATTCAAATTATTGGGTACATTTGTGGTTTCATGCTTGTTTGAATGTCTGGTTGAAAGTCCCATGATGTGTTGAATCATAATAGGAATGATCCAAACTTGCACCATGATGGCTAATTCTCAGAAAGAATAGTCTCTGGAAACATGGATGAAGGTAATCATAACAGTGGATTGAAAAATAGGAAACTTGGATGCAAAGAATAATGAATGATGAAGGGACTCCACCTGTTATGAATTAGATACAAAGAAGGTAAATTTTCTTTCAAAACCATGGGAACAATAAGATTAAATTGGTTGAAATTGAAGAAAAGAGGGGGAAGTATACTAAATTTTTTCGGGGTTAGAAGGGAGAAGATAAAACAGAAAGAAGATAAGCAAAAGGTTTGACAAGCATGGGAAAATTGGCTGTTTGGAGGTCATTTTTGGGACAATGGGCCATCTAAAGTTGAGGTTGATGAGGATCCCAAACTATTCAAGTGGCAATAAAGAGACATGCATAACCTAGGAGGATTGGAAAGTAAGATATTGGAAATGGCAAGCAATAGAAGGTGAAGTTAGGTTAAGTGAATGGAATTGGAAACACAGGATTATTGATTTTGTGGTCAATATTCAGAGGAAAGATGAAAAATTAAAACAAGCTGGCCAAGGCATGGCTGGAAAATTAGCTACACCTGCCAGTAGGTGCAGCAGTGGTAAACCATTAAAAAAACTTTTTGAGATTTGATTGAGATTGTGAGTCAAGAGGGCAATGTTAAATTCACAACTCAAATGATTTGTGTACACAACTCCAATGATTTGTGTACACAACTCATTTGAGTTGTGTGGCATGTCTAAAAAATCAAATTTGATCCGTGTAGAGCCCCACACGGCCCAAATAGGGGGTATCAAAGTTAACCAAACCCGCCATTTTTTAATGGCGGGTTTCAACCCAAATCTGCCATTAAAAATCAAAAAAACCCACTTATTTCAGATCAGACGTGTCAAAGTTAACCTGAAATAAGTGGGTTTTTTCAAATAAAGTATTTAAATGCTTCCACCACCTGTCCGCGTCATACACCCCTGTCTTCCCACCTCCTTCTACCTCCGACCTCATCGGAAAATTTTTTACCCCCACCCTCATCATAAAATTGATTGACCACTCTCATCACTTTATTGCTCTCATCACTTGATCACTCTCATCCACTTCATTGCTCTCAAAACTTCATCACTCTCATCACTTAACCGCTCTCATCACTTGATCACTCTCATCCACTTTATTGCTCTCAAAACTTCACCACTCTCATCACTTGCGTAGCCCAAACTCTTTCAAATGGCCCCTCAGCAAACCTCCCACCACAAGTCCAACACACCCAAGAGAACATTTCCAAGGAACTCCACAACAAACAATCCTCCCCCATCAGCTTCCAAGGGCTCAAGTGAGCTCAAGAGAGCTGATCACATCATCCTGGTAAACTGGCTGAAAATTCCCTCCAACTACAATGCCTGCTTTGGATCCAACAACAAAACACGTGTTGGCCAACCTCAATTGTCTAAGGTCAATGGTTATCTCCTGATGGCCAATGAACTCAAGAACAAAACAAAAGGTAGGCTGGATCTGTCATCCAAACAGATGAGGGAGCAGTTCAAAAACTATCGAGCCAAGTACAAAAAGGCCCACTCCATGTCTATCTCCACTGGCTTTGGTATCACCGACTTGGACAAAGCCAAAGGAATCAACTAAGTGGTTGATAAGTTGGACTCCATTTGTCCTTTTTATATTCAAATGGATGAAATCTTTGGAAAGAAGGCCAACATCACCCCCCTAGCTGCTTTTGATGCCCAACAATCCGATTCTGTTGATGCCAAGGACTTGGCTGGGGATGCTCAGCCTACCAACGGGGACCTTGATGAAACCTTGGCCTTGGAGTGGCCCCCATCTGATGACGAGGAGGATATTCAAACACAATTGGCTCCAATCACTTCTACTTTGGTATTGATTGATCAGTCAATCCCAACCTTGGACCCCTCACTTCCTTCTTTTGATTGCTCTCTTCCTGGGGCAGAAGAACTGGAGAACTTGCCCAATGAGGAGGATGTTATTCCTGGATCAACGTTGCCATCAAAATCTGCTCAAGTAAGGAACTAAATTGTTTTCAATTCTGTCTGGTTGCTCCTGACTGATTTACATTGTAAAAAAACAGGCTCATCCATTTTTGATTGGCCAAAAACTCAAGCCAATGGGGCCTCCCACATTGCCTTCAAATACTAGTGAGGACTTTCAGACTCAAACCTCCTCTGCCAAGGGTAAGCAAAAGGCCTCCAATTCCATCAATGTCAACCCCAAAAGTCATCAAAAGAGGAGAAACAATTCCAGTTTTTCGGGCTTTGAAGAAATCATGGAGAAGCAAGATTCATGTAAGTTGATTGATTCAATATCCTTGCTTTCAAAATCATGCTCATTGCCATTCCCCTCCAAAAAACAGTGAAATCACAAATTGAATCAGATAAAATTCAGTTTGAAAAGCAAAAGTGGGATCACCAACTGGCCATAGATGGTCAAAAGCAGCAAGCCAAGACTTTGGCTAATCAACAAAAATTGGATGCTGAGTGGAGGTTGGAACAAGCTGAGCTAGAGTTTCAAAAAGAGGAAAAGGAGAAGGATTGGCAGCAAGTGCAACTGTAAAAGGAGAGGGAACAATGGGAAAACGAAAAAAGGATAAGGTATCAGTAGCTTTGGCTTGCATTGGCAGTGGTAGATTGGTAGAAGAAATACAGCAGATTACTCAAATTCTGGGCTTGTAAATATATTTGCATGGATGAAAGAAAAACAAATTATTTTTTACTACAACAACGTTTGAGAGCATTCTTAACCCCACCAATATACAAATATTTTTTGTTTTTATTGATATTTTTTTCTCTAGAGTAAATTTGGCCGTTTTTCATGTCCCTACAAGTTCTCTGAGTTTTTTTTATTAATTTGGAGTGACATGGCCATTCTGGTATGGGTTGCTGTGTCCACAGCTGGAAAGGTACAGTGCTTGTACTTGTTAGCCGCCCAAACCATTTTGACTATACCTTTTTGCTTGAAATCAATTCCAAAGCCAAGGTCAGGAAAAACAAATTGACCGTCCAAAACTTGATATTCATCCGTATCTTCAATAAGTCAACCATTCAATTTTTTGGTTGGGACCACAAGTAAAAAGGAATAGCCAGAGATTTTGCCTTTGTCAATATGAGGAGAATTGTAAAAAGAATCCGAGGTGAAAGTGAGGTGTGGGGAGCAATCAAAAGGTGTAGGCTTGTAACCAAATTCCAACAAAGAGAAAGAGGGGATGTTGCTGTCCTTCATGGTATCACGGTTTGATTCAAAGGCAAGTTTGGCCAAATTACAAAACATTTGTCCTAAAATTTGGGATACTTTGTCGGCCTTCAGGTTGAGATCAGCGTACTCTTGAGGAGAAGATCTAATTGATGATTTCTTCACATAACGTCCGAATAACTCCAAAGGGTTCATCAATTTTCGCCAACCAATCACCCACATTTTTCAACCCCAAGATCTTGAGGGACCAACTGGGTTGACAAATTATTTTGAACAGTGAAGGAATGTTGTCACAAAGTTGATATCTTTCTTATCTTGCTCAGATAGTCAATCCAAAGGAACAAATTCAATGACGGCAACCAGAGCATGGTGATCAGATTGGTTGAGAACAATAACTTTTCCATGGTGGAAGAAGTGGAAAGCCCCAATTGTCTGTTTTGCTTGCTTAAATTCTTCCTGGGTGGGTTTTCAAGGGTTGTTTTTCTTTTCAGCAATGATAGCAGGGTACAGATTCAAAGGGCATAGCTTTTGTCTAGACCAGGCAAACTTTTCCTTGATCAAGTTGTCAGTCACTTCCAAAGAAATTTCCAAATCCCTCATTTGAGCCCTCCTTTTTCTACGATTCCTCTGCTTGCCACCTCTCTTTATGTTTTTCATACCATCTCCTTCCATCTTTCTCCCTCCCAGGCACTTTCTGCACCCGAGGTGAGGATCAAGGTAAAATTTGAATGGATGTATAACATTTTGAGTTTGGTAGGCAGTGAAGGAATCAATATCAAAAACCAAAGCTTGCAACTAAAGCACTTTGGCCCAGTTGTTTGAGCCTGATGTGGGAAAGGAGACAATTGTTTGCTCAAGGCAGTGCCACTGTGGGTTAAATCAAACCAGACCCTGTCACACAATGGTCTTGAACATCATAATTTCCTGCAAAGGGATCACAGTTATACTCAAACCCAAGGTTGCAAATGAAACAATTTGGCCCGACTGACTGAGTGCCAATCCTCTCACATTGACAACCATTGAAAAGGCCCAATGAATTATGCCGTCGTACAGGCCGCAATCTCATTGATATACAGACACTGGCCCAATATGTCAACCATTTCCAGCGCTGAAATACTTCGGGGTCAAACATATGCCACAACAATGACCTCCTATAAAGTCAGATTGTTAGCTTAGTCTGATCATGCTTTGCGATGCGAGCAAGGGGGGATGGCCATGGGAGATGGCGGCGGGCTTGCTGCAAGCGAGGGGGGAACCGCCCCCCACCAGGCTTCCTGCGAGCGAGGGGGAACCTCCCCCCACAGATGCGAGCATGGCCAACGGAGATGGCCGCAGGCTCGCTTTGAGCGAGGGGGAACCGCCCCCCACAGATGCGAGCGAGGGGGGATGGCCATGGGAAATGGCGGCGGGCTTGCTGCGAGCGAGGGGGAACGGCCCCCCACAGATGCAAGCATGGCCAACAGAGATGGCCGCGGGCTTGCTGCAAGCAAGGGGGAACCGCCCCCCACAGATGCGAGCGAGGGGGGATGGCCGTGGGAGATGGCTGCGGGCTCGCTGCAAGCGAGGGGGGAACCGCCCCCCACCTGCCAGCTCCGACCAAGGGGGGGGAGGCTGCGGGCAATGTGGGCAGCATCCCGTTTGCATGTGGCGGCTTGTTCATCACCCCCCCCATTGGCTAGCTGCGAGCAAGGGGGGAAGTTCTCAGGCCAGGGGGTGAAGCCCCCCAGCAAGGGTGGGATTTCATCACCCCCCCACCACCCAGCGACCAAGGGGGGGACGTTCAGCTGTCAGCAGCAATGGCAATGGCTGCCACAATGTCCAAGCTGTCGCCCGGCCCCATTTGACCCCCTCTCAAAGCTGCAGCTGTATCCTGAATCATGACATTTCAGGATAAAATGGCAGTTGCGCTTGAGTGATGCTCACGACGGGCTCAAAAACAGAGTCAATGATGAATGCTTCCACAGGCTGGTGGACCCCATTGACATTAATATAAAAGGATGCATCTACTTGCCTTGCCTCTTTGCAACATTCTTCCCTTCCCCTCAAGCATTTAAATTTTGAAATGAAGGATCCATCCACTACTCCCTTGACAAAAGTTAATAATCCCATTCTTCACTCTTTCCGTGTTTCCCTAAAAGGTGCTTTGGTTTTTCAACCAAAGCATGCCGGAGATTGAATGCCTTGCATGAATGCATCCATTAAGGAAACCATGCAAAGTGCTTTCTAATTGATGATGGTATTTGATTGATTGGGCTTTGGCCGCGCCATGCCTGAAACATCAATCCTTTTGTTTATTTGCCCCTTGGTTTTCATAATGTCACCATCTCATTCCAATAAAATACCCCCGGCAGGCATATGAACAAAACTTATTGACATTCATTTCTTGATTGGCAGAAAAAAGAATGTCATTGCTCAGTAGCAGCCCTTGAACGCCATGCCCTGAGACGTCAAGAAAACAATGAAATGCAGAGGATTATGACAGAAAGTCAAGCTCAACATCACGTCCATGTCCACTCCATGAGTGTGCATCCACCACGGAGAAACTCTGCTCAGATGTGACTTTTCTGGATCATAAACATGCATATTCTACATGCTTGCCTGTAAATCTGCTCGCTCACAAACTACAGTTTTTTTCATCAATTGCTTCCCATGGTTGCCTTAAATACCAGGATCCAGTGGATCTCCCATCCCTTCCTCATCAAAATAAAGCTCTACCACAAATGAACATTGGCCACCCCCACCACCTGGAACCATCTATCCTGATATGCTCCAACTTCCCGGTGAAGTTCCCCATCAGCCCCAGCCTCAACCTATTCCCCCTTCAACATCTGATCCTTTGTTGGAAATACCAACAGCAACTTCTGAAAACCAAACAAACCAACATTCCCAGTTCCAATCTGCATGTGAGTCGCAGCCAGTTGGCAATCGATTGCTTGATCAATGAGAGGAGGAATTGGAGGAGGGGAGGGGCTCACCTTGATGGATTGAGAAATGGATCCAGGGGGGGACTAAAGGTTGAATGATCAAAGGATCAGCAACTGGTGAGGGGAAGGAAGAGGAAGAGGGTGGAGGGGGCTTACCAGGATTAGGAGGAGGGGATTCAGTGAGTGAGGTGAGATGAGGTGGTGGTGGTGAGTAAGGTGGTGGTGATGAGTGAGGTGGTTTGGTGAGGAGGAGGCAGGGTTTGAACAGTGAGTGAGTGGGGTGCGGTTGAAGGGGTTGAGTGGTGAGGGGGAGGGGGGTGGCATTTGGTGAGTGGCAGGGTTTGAGGTGGAGGTGTTTTTGGATTCAAGTCCACTAAAAAAAAAAAAAAAAAAAAACTCAGCCTATGAATCTTGGGTGAACAACCAAAACCAAAAAAATATGGTGAAGGGAATTTTTACCAATTTCAAAATCAAAAATTACTCATCAAAGCAAGCAAGGGTGAGAGGAAGAATCCGCTCTGTCAGCCACGAGACAATAAAACTTGTCCAAATGTCTGCACAACTCATATGTCTTGTTGGTATAGTGGTTAAGTACCAGGCTCACCTTCCATTATTTGACACCAAGGTCACTGGTTCAACCCACCATGGAGACAAGAGTGAATAATGATTAGAAGTTCTAGAATTATATAATAAATTTTGATAATATTTTGTAATATTTTATAGGTATGTTTTTATGGGTATTGATTATGGAACTTGAACCTTGATAATGTATATTATCAAGATGGGGATCCTATATAACTTTAAATTAAGTTATGAGGACTCAGATGCGTCCCAACTATTGATATAGAACTTCCCAATATGTTCCATTCCTTTGGGAATAAGTTATAGTAATTACTTTGAGCCATACTCTTTACTCTGTATAAACAAATTGCATAATTTTAATCTTATCCCTCTTTGGGATGTAATTATACTTTAATATACTTCACTGGGCCTTGAGAGCGTCCACTCAGAGGACTCTGAGCTCAGTTGAAAAGTATAGACCATGTAACATCATTGCCAAGAACATACATACCTTATATGTATAATATTTGCCAAGGTACTAGGAATTAAGAAGTAAGTACATGCCAAGGCTATCAATCTATGGTTATGTAATCTTTCTGGGGTGTTCTAGGACCTTTGCACCGTACTTTTGACTGATGTTAAGTCTTAGGATAATTTAACTACCCTTTGGGGTATGTAATTAGAACCTTTTACATTGAAAATCTCCCCCAAAGAGTACTAGTACCCTATCTCTCTTTGGGTATGATGTAATGGGGCTCTGAGCCCTTGAGGACGAAACCAGGGGGAGCCTGGCTCTCCCCTGATGATTCCTTGAGTCCCCTGAGGGCTCCTGTTACCTTAAAAGAGGAGGGTATTCACCCTATAGCCCCTTCCTGAGTTATATTATTTTTATATTATTGATCCAAGAATACGGCAAGATTTAACACGCCCATTAAAACTTAATCTCAAGAAGAAGATTGACTGGGGCCTTAAAATTTAGTATTATAATCAATTAATAATCAATTTCTCAACTCCAAGTTCGAGTGGTGAGTCCTTTGGAGTTGTAGCATTTATTGTTACCTTAAAGGGTGTGAGTTTACTTTGTAAGCAAGGCTCCTTTTGGCTTTATTCAGTTAGAGCCAGGTCCCTTATCTCTTTATAGAGATCAAGGTGTGGCCTTTTACTCACAATACCCCAGTATTTTTCAAGTTGTGTTGTTCTGTAACAGTATTACTATTTTATTAAGTCAATAACTGATTTAATTATTGGTTTTGATCTTAATTTTTGCAGGTTTAACCACAGCCAGTATAGCTATAGAGGTTAAATCCCTGACACGATCTCTCATAGAAGAAGATGAGGGACCAGATGAGACGGGGATGACTTGAGGCGGATCAGGAATATCATCTTGGAATATTTCGTCCCATTCATCTTTGATGTTGGCAAAAAGGTTGTGAAGGATTACACAAGTGATAATCCATTTGATGAGGAACCTCATATCTTTGGAACATTGGAGCTGGTTTCGCATCTCCCGTAAGCTGGCCCATCTTCCTTTCAGAATTCCTATGGCATTCTCAATCCAAACTTGTGATTGGGCAAGATGATAGTTAAAATTGGTTTTTTCTTGATCATTGGACAAAAAATTCCGGTATGCTGGAACTACATATTTCCCACTAGCATAAGCCAAATCGGCCAGAAGGTATTGATCTTGGTCAAAGTAGATCTCTGGTTGTTGGGAAATCCGCATCCAATTGAAAACATATGAATCATGACAAGAACCTGGAAGGCCAGCATGGAGGGAGATGAACTTCTTGTTGTTATTGCAAACAAGTTGTAGTGCCACAGAGTATCTAAACAAAGAGATGGAACATATTTGGTCAGTGTGTGATCCAAAGTTTTATCATAGCGATTGGAAAAGAAATGAATAAATTGCCTTTTTTTACGATCAAAATAGTGGTTGCCAACTAGGTTGGGTTTTTGACTCAAGGGGATGGTGGTTCCATCAACAAAACCAATGCAACCAGAAAAGCCTTCTGTCTCCATTACTTGAGATATCTCCTTGCGTTCTTCTTTGGTTGGCCATGAAAGGACCGAGCGACGGAAAGATAGGATAGCAATCATGACTCTTTTGGTGTATAAGTCAATGCTTCCGTAACTGACTGAGAATAGATTTTCCAATCGATGGATTGCTGCTCCATTTCCATTTGACCCCAATCTACAAAGAGCAACGGCAAGTTGGATGGCTGGATCGCGTTGAGGATTGCGAGAATTGTTCTGGAAGATGTGGTGGTCTTCAATCATTGCCAAAAGTTTCATGAAAGAAGGCAACAAAGTTCGGAACAGTTGCTGGAAGCTTAAGTCAGGGATGAGATGAAGCTTTTGCCTTTCATACATAGGGTTATGGAGAGTGTGTATTCTTGGAACCATGTATCGCTTTGCCAACAGAGAATTCAAAGCTAACCAAGTTGATTCCAAATCGGAGTCTGAATCAGAGTCTGAATGGGAGTCAAACAGTAGCAAAAGTTCAGTCAGCTTTTTTGCGTTTTCAACTTGCTGGCGGGATGTTTGATTGGACATGTTGAGAAAGGTGGTGAGTGATGTGGGGTGATGAGATGATGATGGGATTTGTGTGAAGATGGGTATGTGAAGGTATGTGAAAAACAATAGAGATGTGTGTGATGCGATGGAGATGGGACCGGTATGGATTTGCTGATGTGGATGGGTGTTTTTGATGTGATGGATGGTGGATGGATGATGATGCATAAATGGCGTGTTTGATGATTGAAATCCGCCATTTTCATGAAACACGCCATTTTGAAATACACCAGTTAGGGGGTATGTGTATTTCAGAAACCTGCCATTAAAAATGGTGGGTTTTGTCAAAAAAAATGGCGGGTTTCTAATGGCGGGTTTGCTAACTTTGATACGCCCTAATGTGATGAGGCTGTAGGCCACATGGCACCTGACTGCCGTTTGAGGGCCCTCAACTACATTAGGGCTGTGTGGGGCTCTACAAGGCTTGAATGTAGCCCTGTAGCCTTGCCAAATGACTAAAAAAATAAAAAAAGTAAAATAGATTGAATAATTTTTTTTTTAAAAAAAAAAACCAGAAATCAACCAAAAAATCCAAATATGATGATTTTTTGGTTAAAATAGATTAATTAATTAACTGATTAATTGATTGATTAATAAAAAAATAAAAAAATAAATGAATGAATCAATAAATAAATGAATAAAGACTTAGATAAATAAATAAATAAATAAATAAATAAATAAATAAATAAATAAATAAATAAATAAATAAATAAATAAATAAATAAATAAATAAATAAATAAATAAATAAATAAATAAATAAATAAATAAATAAATAAATAAATAAATAAATAAATAAATAAATAAATAAATAAATAAATAAATAAATAAATAAATAAATAAATAAATAAATAAATAAATAAATAAATAAATAAATAAATAAATAAATAAATAAATAAATAAATAAATAAATAAATAAATAAATAAATAAATAAATAAATAAATAAATAAATAAATAAATAAATAAATAAATAAATAAATAAATAAATAAATAAATAAATAAATAAATAAATAAATAAATAAATAAATAAATAAATAAATAAATAAATAAATAAATAAATAAATAAATAAATAAATAAATAAATTAAATTAATTAATATAAAATAAATAAATAGATGGATAAAGAAAAAAAATTGTGCTGGAAACAACCCCTTCAATGCATGTATGGGCCCCCATGCAT